>BSBN01000482.1:4237500-5498000 GCA_027924645.1 Cunninghamia lanceolata
TATGCATTTGAGTTTAACTGTAATTAATTATATGCTTACTATATTTAAATTGAATTTATTGACTTGAAATTGAACTTTAATTAAGAAAAAAAAATAGATGTTATTATCCTTGTATAATGTTTTCTTTAAAAGAAAAAAAAACAATAGAAATTTATAGTCTTTACTTTAGTGATGCATTTGAAAATACATTTGTATGAAGAAAATCAATTATATATTAATTCCTTATTCTGCCTCATAAATTATTTTACAGTAATATATATATATATATATTACACAATTTCTCAATTCAATATTTTTCAAAGTTTTATTTTTAAAACCCATGACTGTATATATATTTATACAGTCATGGGTTTTAAAAATAAAACTGTGAAAAATATTGAATTGAGAAATTGTGTAATATATATATATATATATATATATATTAATTAAATAAAAATACAAAGAAGAATGAAAATCATATTTTGTAGGTTTTATGTTGAGACACAGACAAAATTAAATTACAACACTAGTGGGGATTCAAACCCCCACCGTAGGCTTTGAAAAGGGTGTGGGGAGGGGGCAGAGCCCCCACCCACATCCCACGGTGGGGGCTCTGCCCCCTCCCCACACGTCCATCCTCCGCTGCCTCCCCCACAATGACCTCTGCGCAACCAGAAACCCCTTCCACTGCGCCCTTCGTTCCATGAACCCCATGGACCAGACTCCACCGTGATCTGCCCTTCTACCGCCTGATTCTCCCTTCTGCCCCTCCACTTGTGGCTCTCCACCTTGGCGCCCCTCCATTCCCCGTGGCCCTCACACAGATCCGCCTCCCCTCACGTAGAGCTGACCTCCATTGCCACCACCGCCATTCATTGGACCGTGCACAGCCAATACAAAATACAAGAAAGATTTAGGTTAGGGTTTCTCCAATGAAATCCAAAAGGAAGTAATACATGGAAATATAGCATTATTCAATTTTATATAAAGAAAAATATAAAATATAATAATAAAATAAATGATTTATATATATATATATATTCTAACTGTAGGTAAATTGTGTTTCAAAATTTAATAATGTTCACAATTAAAATATCAAGAAAATGAAAAGTAAAATATACCTATATTTATAAATGCAAATAAGCATATATATATATATATATATATATATATATATATATATATATATATATATATATATATATATATATATATATATATATGCTTATTTGCATTTATATAGATATGCGTATCTTTATAAATGCAATTAAGCCTTCATATGCATTTCATATGTGGTCATTGTAAACCCAAACTGTAGATTGAGAAAACGTCCAATTGAGAAAAATGAGAGACAAAGAGAAAGAAAGATGAAAGTGAAAACAAAGAGGAGAAAATGCGAGGCATTTCTGAAATAAGCTAAGAGAACTAAGTAAGATTGACTCTATGTTAATCCTGATTAGGGGCCAATTAATTATCAAAATTAATTCAAACATTAAAATTAAACTAGAGCAGGAACCTAGGGGACTTCTTCAAGCGAAGTTTGTAAACCCTGTTTAAGTGATCTGATCTACCAAGAAATTAGGAAAAATGTAAAGAATGGAGTGATAACTCTGATTGATAGAAAACGTGAAGAAAAGAAGGATAAACATAAAGAAATACAATCAAAATTAAATTTCAGAGAAACGGAAAGGAGAACAAAAGAACAGGCTTTGTTGAAAATGCTAAAATCAGAAGGAGGAGAAATTAATATTAAATTTTAGAAAATGTGAAAGAGAACAAATGAACAGGCTTTGTTGAAAAATGTTCCATTAAAGAGATGAACTGTAAATTCATTATAATTAGGGAGTTGTAAGATATTTGTTAACCCTATCAGGAAATCTCATTTCAAGATTAGTGTTAGTGTAATAAATTCCACTCATGCTCGTGAGGCATTATGCTACCGGATTTTCCCAGAATCTAGGGTTTAGCAGTTTGGTAAGTTTAACCCTTATAGCGATGTTAACTACGTCACGATGACCCCCTTGTTAGCCTTCTTGCATTTGGGAGTGCGCATGTGTGCGTAATATCCTGCTAACAATTGTATTGTTTACACCTTAAGCGTATGCCATTAAGCACGCTTATGCGTGCGAGGGGGTTTCTAGGGAAGCATGGGAAAATTTTTGATATTTCGTGTCATGACCACATGACACATGTGATGCGTGTTGTGACTGCATGGGAAATGTGGGCATGACATTTGGTATCAAAGCCCAAGTTTAAACACTGGGCATATTTGGGCACGTTATTTATTCCACAACTTTGATTAATTAGTGTCTACCTTGTTTTGTAGGATGCCTCCCCAACATGTTCGATGAGCGCGATCGCGCAACATGGCATCCGTTGAGGTGCATAGTGATTCCTCGACTAAGAGACAGGGACCCGCAGTCATAGCAGATCCACCAGTACCACAGGCACCACCAGTATTTGACATAGGTCCACAGATTCTATAGACACTGCAGGCTATGTTAGAGAGGTTACCATCAGCTATTCCAGAGCCATGTGATGAGCCTTGTGTTGATCCGTGAGACGAGCCACGTAAGGAGCCGCGTGCTGAGTCACGTGCTGAGCCATATGTGGAGCCCCGCATCGATCCACGAGAGGTGCCACATATGGAGCCTTTCGTAGAGATCCCTGATACTACAAGAGAGGAGGTAGGGTTAGCCTACTGTGCATTGAGTAGGAGTCCTCCAAGACTTTCAAGATGAGATGAGACCATGAGAGTAGAGCAGATACTTCATGGATCGTATGAGTATGGGTTGGATGAGCTAGTTATAGGGCTTAGAGATAGAGGAGACCCCATCAGAGACCTGCTTAGGCTCAACCCACCTACATTCGCAGGAGCTACAGAGGGAGCTGTGGCCGAGGCTTGGCTTATTAGTCTAGACAGGTGTCTCGTGTTGCAACCTTATGGGAGCAACACAAAAGCACGAGTGGCAGTACACCTTCTGAGAGATGCAACAGCTACCTGGTGGCGCACTGAGGAGTGCAAGCGCCGGTTATCCTTAGATACCCTCACATGGGACATATTCATAGAGTACTTTAATGTGTGGTACTTGTCAGAACACTATGGATAGCATCGGATAGATGAGTTCCATGATTTACAGCAGAGAGGTCTCACGGTTGCTCAGTATGAGAGCCGGTTCATTGAGCTTTCTCGTTACACAGAGTATCTCCATGACGAGAAACTCCTAGTGCACAAATTCATCAGAGGACTAAATCATGGGATAGCAGGACTAGTGTGTATGGCATACCCCCAGACTATGAGTGATGCTGTCGAAAAGGCTCTTATTGTAGAGGAAACTTAGGGATGAGGGCTGAATTCACGTTCGCAGTTTCAGGACCTCAATCACCAACAACAACAAAACTTTCGAAGACCACAATCCACACTAGAGAGAGTAGGATTTAATTCCTCATCATTACCTCCTAGGCCTCCACAGTAGTAGCATCAGCAGAGATCTAGACCTCAGCAAAGAATTCAAGGAGGACAGAACCATGGTTGGTAGCAGTAGGGCCTGCGTAGAGATTAGAGATAGAAGGGATCATCTATGGGACCCGCAAGGTCCTAGCAGTCTTATAGAGGTTCACAAGGGTCCACTGGATAGACTGGATAGTAGCAATCGGGCAGGACTTAGTCAGGATGGTTATAGGCTAGGGGCCCATTTTATGTATGTGGTAATGCAGGGCATATGGCTAGAGAGTGTCCACAGGGATTTACAACAAGGGGACAGCCCCATGCAGGAGGATCTGAGCAGAATGTAGGTGATGTGGGCAGGTCCCACCACATGTTTGCAGCAGTTGACAACTGTGAGGCTAGTTTCCAGGCTTCAGTCATTGAGACAGCAAGTATGATTGGGGATTTTCCCATCTCTATTCTTTTTGACTCTAGAGCTACTGACTCTTTTATGTCTACATCGTTAGTGGAACGTTGCAAACTGGTGGCTTCTAGGCAGGACATTAGGTGGGAGGTTGAGTTGGCCTCTGGGGATAGGATGTCAGTAGATACCGTGGTTAGAGATTGCGAGATCTCCTTAGGTTCCTTCACTACATCATGTGACCTTAGGGTTATGCCATTAGGATCCTACGGTGTAGTTTTGGGTATAGACTGGCTTGCGGCTCATAGAGCCAAGCTAGATTGTCGCCAGAGGATGATTAGCTGATTAGATGATCATGGCTCATCAGTCAAGATAGTGGGCATTTAGAAGCCCATGGCTGTTCGTATGATATCCGCTCAGCAGCTTAAGTGCTACATGTGAAAGGGTTGTCAGATGTTTGCTATCATGGTCAATGACAGATCAGAGGATGAGCCTGAGGCTACTTTAGATGACCACCCTTTTATGAGAGACTTTGCTAGCATATTTTTGCTAGAATTACCAGGTATACCTCCACATAGAGAGGTTAATTTCCACATCAACTTAGTGTCGGGTGCAGAGCTAGTGTCTCGTGCACCCTACAGGATGACTACACATGAGATTACAGAACTTAAACTGCAGTTAGAGGAGTTAATTGAGAAGGGACACATCTGACCTAGCGTTTCACCTTGGGGCGCAATGGTTATCTTCGTGAAGAAGAAGTATGGGTCTCTTAGATTATGCATGGATTATAGGTTGTTGAACAAGGTGACAGTGAAGAATTGTTATCCTCTACCTAGGATTGACGACCTCTTCGATTAGATATAGGGAGCCAGAGTGTTCTCAAAAATTGATCTAAAATCCAAGTATCACTAATTGCGTATCACAGAGGCAGATATTCACAAGACTGCTTTTCATACCAGATATGGCCATTATGAGTTTACAGTGGTACCCTTCAGTTTGACGAATGCCCCTGCAGTGTTCATGAGTCTCATGAATGGGGTGTTCCGCACTTACTTGGATCAGTTCGTGATCATATTTCTTGACGATATTTTGATCTATCCGCAAATTGAGGAGGAACAAGTGGATCATTTGCGTCAAGTTTTGTAGTGCTTATGAGAGCAATAGCTTTATGGCAACCTGGCGAAGTGTGCCTTCTTTAGAACAGAGGTGTAGTATTTGGAGCACATCTTATTAGGTGATGGTATCTCCATAGATCCATCGAAGATCAGAGTGATTGAAGACTGGCCAGCACCCACCAGTGTGACAGAAGTCAGGAGCTTTATGGGATTAGCCAGTTATTACCATAGATTCGTTGAAGGCTTTTCCAGATTAGCACATCCCATCACTTCCCTTCAGTGGAAAGGGAAAGGTTTCACTTGGACCTAGCAGTGTGAGAGGGCCTTTAGGTTCCTCAAGGAGCGTCTTACTAGTGCTCCCATTTTAGCAGTTGCAGATCCTACAGAGGATTTTGTTGTTTGCATAGATGCATCATTAGAGGGTTTGGGAGTCGTGCTTATGCAGGGTGGTAGAGCGATTGCATACGAATCAGGTAAGCTTAAGACACATGAGCTCCATTTAGATCACTATAGCTTACAATACATTTTCACATAGCCAAATTTGAATGCCCACCAGCAGCGTTGGATGGAGTTCTTATGCAAGTACAACTTTCATGTCCACTACATCAAAGGGAAGGAGAACATGGTCACTGACGCTTTGAGTCAAAGGCGCCACAAGATCCTGACCTTAACATTGAGGGTGGACTTCAGAGAGCGTATCCTACAACATCTGCCTGAGGATGAGTGGTTTCTTGAGGTGCAACAAGAAATTCAGAATCAGAGGGTCCTTAAGGGCAAATTCATAGAATATTCCCTTGAGTCTGATGGTTTGCTTAGACATCGGTAGTGCATCTATGTAACCTATGTGGGTGATCTACGTACAGTGATTCTTTCAGAGGCTCATAGAGCACCCTATGCAGCACATCTACGAGTGAAGAAGATTCATGTTGATTTGTGACAGTTATATCATTGGGCTAGGATGAGATGTGACATTGCATAATATGTTGCTCATTTCCTTAAGTGTCAGAGGGTCAAGGCCGAGCATCAACATCCAACATGACTATTGTACCCTCACAAGATACCTGAGTGGAAATGGGACACCATTTCCATGGATTTTATTGTTGGTCTACCTATGTCATCACGTTGCCATGATGCCATCATGGTGACAGTTGACAAGTTGACCAAGGTGGCCCATTTTTCACCTGTACGCACGACGTACAATGCACCATCTATGGTGAGTATTTTTAGATCAGATTGTTAGACTTCATGGAGTACCTCACTGCATCATTTCTGATAGAGACTCTATATTCACTTCATCATTTTGGAGAAACTTTAATCAGGCGTTGGGCACACAGCTCAACTTCAGTTCAGCATACCATTTGGAGACCGACAAACAGATAGAGAGAGTCAATCAGGTGTTAGAAGACATGCTTCGTATGTATGTTATGGACCATCAGTCTAGATGGGACAAGTATCTGTATCTAGTTGAGTTTGCCTACAATAATGGGCATCATAGCTCGTTGGGTATGCCTCCTTTCCAGGCTTTGTATGGCAGACCATGCAGGACACCATTGAGTTGGGATCAGATAGAGGATAGGGTTGCCATTGGTCCAGAAATAATTCAGGATATGGAGCAGTAGGTCACATTGATTAGACATAGACTTCAGGAGGCACAGGATAGATAGAAAAAGTATGCTGATGCTAAGAGAATTGATCAGAGCTTCTCACTGGGTGACAGAGTATTTTTGAGAGTGCGACCGCACAAGAGTCCAATCCATTATGGAAAGGGCTCTAAGCTCGTACCTTAGTTTGTAGGACCTTTTGAGATCTTAGAACAGATAGGACTTGTAGCCTATCATCTAGCCTTGCCACCTAGCTTGTCGCGTATCCACAATGTCTTTCATGTTTTAGTTTTACATCGTTACATCTCTGACTTTTCTCACATTTTTAGATTGGAGTGCTCTTCAAGTAGAGGCAGATAGATAGCTGGATTTGGAGCTAATTCACATATTGGCTCGTCAGACATTTGGACTTCGAGGTTGACAGCTGGACCAGGTTAGGATCCAGTGGGACATGTATGACTAGGTCACTGTGACATGGGAGGATGCAAAGAAACTGAGGGCTCTTTATCCTCACCTCTTTTATGACTTCTAGGAGGAAGTACAGTCTTAGGGGGGAGGATGTGAGGTCTACATTTTTCATTCTATTCATGTGACTATTTATCTTACTATTGTAGACACTTTTATATTTGTGGGACTGTTGGTCCCGGATTCCTGAACTTTTAGACCTTATTATGTATTAAGAGAAAGTAAATTGGGTGATGTTAGATAGATGTTTATTTTATAGGAAAACTAATTGGGTGATGTTATATAGATGTTTATTTTATAGGAAAACTAATTGGGTGATGTTTGATTAATGTTTACATTACAGGAAAACTAATTGGGTGATGTTAGATAGAAAATTGTGATGTGATTTCCTTTATGCTTAAGAGGACTTGTGATATCTTATGTGAGTGCAAGTTTTAAAATTGCTTTGGCTATGATAATTTGCATGAGGTTGAATGGGTTAGGTCTACCCTCTTTTAGATTGAATTATGATTTGTGTTGTAAAAATTGTTTTTGAATTTTATTTTTAAAATTTTAAATTTTTGAGACCCATTTCTTGTGTTTTAACTTGACCCTGGGTGTCCTAACTAGGTTAAAGTTGACCCTGGGTTATACCCCATGGGTCTAGGGTCCATTTTGACTTAGGTAACCCTTGGTTAACCTCCATATGGTCACCTTAACTTCACACTGAAACTAAGTGACGAATTTGGAGGGATGGAAGGGATAGGATGAGTGGTACCAACACTCAAGCCCATCCCTTTTCCATTCCCAAGGCTTGAGATGACTCCAAGATCCACCAATTGTGGAGGACTTGACTTCAAGTCTCCCTCACAATTAGTGAGAGTCCCCATAGATTTGTGTGGTCCTCCATGAGAGAGAAGGAAGGGGAGACATGTGTCACCCTTTCCCTCTTTAACTCCCCTTTTCTCTCCCATGTGTTGGAGAGACGACATGTGGTAATGGGTACATAAGACTTTGGGGATGGGTGAGTGACATGTGTCAACACCCATCCCTTGAGACACAATAGTAGTTTGGAGGAAGAGTGAGGAGGTGACAAGTGTCACCTCCCTATTCCTCTAAGCTCGTGGATTGGGTTATTTTAATCCCACTTGGGATAGGGAGAAAGGTTATTGAATTTTTGAGAATTTTGATTATTGGGAATTATAGAGGGAGTTTGGTGGCTTAAGTTAGAGGAGACTTTAGAGGAGCTCTACATCAACTAGTTCCATTATTAGGGCTTTAAAGGTTGGTTTTCAAGGCTAAGGCCTTCCCCTTGTAATTCAAAATTTGCTTGCATGATGGATGTGTGAGAAGTATTTTGTTTGTGATATATTTGTTATTGTGGGAAATTTTTATTTGGGTGTTGAAAGAGCTTCTCGCACTTGGGAGAAATGCTCATAAAGTGTGGGGTAGGGGAAGAGTGATCCTCCTTGAGGTCATTGCCTTGTTTTGAGATGTTGAAAGCCTTGAGGGCATTTGTGTAATTTTGAGTATATTTGTCACATGGCTTGAGAGCCAAAATATGAACTCCTTGGAAATTTTGTTAATATGTTTGCTTGAGGCCATGAGGAAATTAGTATTGAAATATTTTGAAGGGTGGCACTCTAGTGTTGAGTGTGTCCACTCTCCTACCCCTTTTTATACTCACTTTGGTTGAGTTTGTGTTGTGTAAATATCCATGGGTGTGTTTTGTGTTTCGGAGATATTGTGTTGCCTTGTTGTGAAGTGGATTTGGATTCCCTAGGTGTGTGGATAGTCTCCCTAACTTAGGGGTGACCCTCTTGCGGGTCTACAGTAGGAAGGAGAGCAGAATGTGTGGTGTTTTGTTCCCTTGTGTGATATGCAGGTTTTCATGGAGCTTAATGTGAAGATTAGAGAAGTTTTCTTGTTTTGGGAAAATATTTTATTTTCCTTTACTCTTAAGGCTCTATAAGAGATCTTGGTCTTAGTAATGACTACATCCTTGTTGATTGCCAAGAGGAGAAATTCTCTCTCTATTGTTGTAAAATTTGATATTCTTGAGTTGTGAGAAAATCCTCCCTTTTTGTATTGATAGTTTAAATTTTAGTGTTTATTAAATTTTTTACCATTTATAAAATGATCAAGGAAGGAAAATTGTTTTTAAAAGGTTATTAATTTTTTTATTTCCTAATAATTCTATTAGTAAAGTTGAGAGTTAGTTGTTGTGGTAAACAAGCTTGTTAAAATTTATTTCATTATAAGACTTATGGAAATATCAAATTGATAAATATGAAGTTGTAATTTTGTTACTATGAAAGAAATGAAATTGGGTTATAGATATGCATTTGAGTTTAATTGTAATTAATTATATGCTTACTATATTTAAATTGAATTTATTGACTTGAAATTGAAATTTAATTAAGAAAAAAAAATAGATGTTATTATCCTTGTATAATGTTTTCTTTAAAAGAAAAAAAGCCAATAGAAATTTATAATCTTTACTTTAGTGATGCATTTGAAAATACATTTGTATGAAAAAAATCAATTATATATTAATTCCTTATTTTGCCTCATAAATTGTTTGACAGTAATATATATATATATATATATATATATATATATATATATATATATATATATATATATATATATATATATATGTATTTATTTATTCTGTATTTATACAGTCATGGGTTTTAAAAATAAAACTATGAAAAATATTGAATTCAGAAATTGTGTAATATATATATATATATATATATATATATATTATATTTTAAATAAATAAAAATACAAAGAAGAATGAAAATTATATTTCGCAGGTTTTATGTTGAGACACAGAAAAAATTAAATTACAACACTAGTGGGGGTTCGAACCCCCACTGTAGGCTTTGAAAAGGGTGTGGGGACACCCCCATTCTCCACTACCTCCCCCGCGATGACCTCTGCACAGCCGGAAACCCCTTCCCCTACACCCTCCATTCTATGAACCCCGCGGACAGAACTCCTTCGCCGTGATCTGCCCTTCTGCCGCCCGATTCTCCCTTCCACCCGTCCACCTATGGCTCTCCACCTCGGAGCCCCTCCATTCCCCGCAGCCCTCACACAAATCCATCTCCCCTGACATGGAGCTGACCTCCATTGCCGCTGCCGCCATTCATTGGACCCTGCACAACCAATACATAACACAAGAAAGATTTAGGTTAGGGTTTCTCCAATGAAATCCAAAAGGAAGTAATACATGAAAATATAACATTATTCAATGTTATATAAAGAAAAATATAAAATATAATAATAAAATAAATGATTAATTTATATATATATATATATATTATATTAATTGTTTTGCTAATAATTATGTAACTTCATTATTATTTTATTAAATTAATAAGAATATATATATATATATATATATATATATATATATATATATATAACTGTAAGAAAATTGTGTTTCTAAATTTAACAATGTTCACAATTAAAATATCAATAAAACGAAAACAAAAATATACCTATATTTATAAATGCAAATATATATATATATATATATATGCAATTAAGCCTTCATATGCATTTCATATGTGGTCATTGTAAACCCAAACTATAGATTGAGAAAACATCCAATTGAGAAAAATGAGAGACAAATAGAAAGAAAGATAAAAGTGAAAACAAAGAGGAGAAAATGCGAGGCATTTCCAAAATAGTCTAAGAGAACTAAGTAAGATTGACTCTCCATTAATCCTGATTAGGGGCCAATTAATTATCAAAATTAATTCAAATGTTGAAATTAAACCAGAGCAGGAACCTAGGGGACTTCTTCAAGCGAAGTTGGTAAACCCTGTTTAAGTGATCTGATCTACCAAGAAATTAGGAATAATGTAAAGGATGCAGTGATAACTCTGATTGATAGAAAATGTGAAGAAAAGAAGGATAAACATAAAGAAATACAATCAAAATTAAATTTTAGAGAAATGGAAAGGAGAACAAAAGAAATGCTTTGTTGAAAATGCTAAACTTAGAAGGAGGAGAAATTAATATTAAATTTCAGAAAACGTGAAAGAGAACAGATGATCGGGCTTTGTTGAAAAATGTTCCATTAAAGAGATCAACTGTAAATTCATTATAATTAGGAAGATGTAAGAAATTTGTTAACCCTATCAGGAAACCTCGTTTCAAGATTAGTGTTAGTGTAATAAATTCCACTCACGCTCGTGAGGCATTATGCTGCCAGATTTTCCCAGAATCTAGGGTTTAGTAGTTTGGTAAGTTTAACCCTTGTAGTGACCTTAACCACGTTGTGATGACCCCCTTGTTGGCCTTCTTGCGTTTGGGAGTACGTACATGTGCATAATACCCTGCTAACAACTGTATTGTTTACACCTTAAGCATACACCACTGAGCATGCTTTTGCGTGCGAGGGGGTTTCTAGGGAAGCATGGGAAAAAAATTTATATTTCGTGTCATGACCACATGACACATGTGGACATGACACATGTGATGCGTGTTCTAACCGCATGGGAAATGTGAGCATGACATTAACATATAGAACCAATATCATCAAAGGAAATATATCAAAAAACACCTAACTCTAATTACACCCTGAAATAGACACAACAATTAGATGTTTGTATTCATTATCATATGATAGCCATTTCAAATTTACATTGTATTTTGACTTCAAAGTCTTTGAAAGTATCAGTCAACTACATCAAACTTATAGACATTTTCCAAATACAGAGAGAAAACATGACATTCCACATTCTCTCCACCATAGACACAGGCAAAATGCTAACTTAACTCCCTATGCTAAAAGTATTTTCACAAAATCACTTGTATTGCAAATTCTCCAATGCTTTTCTATATTAGTTGTGTGTGTTGAAATATACATATATCAATGCCCCTTATATAGACTTAAAACCTCCTTTTCGAGAACAAAACCACTAATGTTTCAAATTCAAATTCCCACACCAACTGTCACTTCAAAAATATCTTAAAAGAATATTCTTTAAGGCGCAAAGATGCCTTTAGAATCGTTTGAAATATTTTTGACTTTACTTGACCATTTACCAATACAAAATCATAACAAAGTATAACATGAAAGAAATAATTAACAAGCAGCCTAGTCACTATCACTGGCATCCTCTATCAACATATCCCTTTTGTTATCACACATGTATTTTGTGAACCTTTCAGTTAAGGTGGATATGGAGGCATGACTGGTTCTCTGAGAAGCATCCTTGGTGTATTTCTACATTTCAATACTTGCCTTCAGTGCCTAAGTTTTGTTTTCTCTATCTTCTCTCCTCTTATGATATTTTCTAATCTTGGCACTCAGTTTCATCATATTTTCCATTATCTCCTCATGTAGCAGGTTTACAAGATCTTCAATTCACAGCTGGAAGTTGTCTTTGAATTCCTTTATAGTTGTGACTACATCAAATACCTAAACTTGAGGACATGGATGTTTAACCAAATGTTCAACCATCTTCACATGTTTCTTCAACAAAACTTGAATATTCTTTTCTAATTCTTGTATATTGGCCAAGCAAGGCCTTAGTATCCCTTCATCAAATTTCAACTCCATCTTCATTTTGGGGATTTGAAATACAATCTGTAGGGTTATGACCCCCTTGTTCACCAAGGCCTTAATGAGCACAATTGTTTCTCTCAGTTAGTGTGATATTCCAATTGCCAATGGCAATTTTTATTACCTATTGTCCTTTATGAATAAATGACTTCACCAAATCTTCCAGCATACTAGCTTCATGCCTTTTGTTCTCTATCTCTCCTACCTGTTCCTTAGAAAGAATGGTTAGATCATAAGCTAATTCTGGTACATTTTGTGTGGGATCAAATATCCCTTGAATGAATTGTTCATATTGGGTAGTTTGTCCCTTCAAATGCTTTATCTTTTTCTTATCTTTTCTCATTCTATTTGTAGTGAATTCAGTCATTTCTTGCAATTCTTTAATGTGTTACTCTCTATTAGCATGACCAATATCCACACTGATAACTTTATATTCCCCCACACTTATATCTCCTTTCTCCTTATCAGCCTGGGGAATTGCCATTGTACAATCTTACCACCAAAGCAATCCCTCTTTATGGCCGACACTATTCTAGCCTTTCTTCTATCTCTCTTCGTAGTTTCACTAGTTAACAAGCTTTTGATATCAATTGGTACCACTTGGACTATTGTTTTTGGTCTTACTACAAACTCTAACCAAGATGGCACTTCTTTATTTTTTTTTATATCAGCAGTTTCTTCATTGACTAGCTCCTCCTGAGCTCCTTTTATAACTACTTCTTCCTATTCTTGCTCTTCTTGTTTTTGTTGTTGTGGAGGGACTTGCTATTGTAGTGGAGGAACTTGCTCAGGAGGCTATTGTTGTTCTTGTTGTACATTCTCTGCATTTTGCTACTCCTCACGATGGGGTACCTTGGGATTAGGAACATCCTATGGTATATCTTGTCTTTCATCTTTTCCTTGTTCCTACATTATATCTATAAGCATATTTTCTTGATTAGCCTCTTTTTGAACATCTTGTACATTTCCAACATTAACATTTTCTTCCTCTACTTGATTTTTCATTATTTCCTTGGTTGCCTCCTTAACATCTTCCATGATATCTTTTGGCACCATGTTCTCAAAAGGATCAATTATTTTAATACTTTGCAATGATGTGGTGGCATGTTTTGATGTCCCAACACCAAACTCTCCAAGCATGAGATGTGTTTTTGGTATTTTTCTATCCTCTTCTTCACTACCCATCTCAAGGCTATCATCACTACCTTCCTATTCACCTTCTTCTTCATCATCTTCTACATCTTTAATGTCATCTACATCCACCACTTCTATATTTTCCTTGGCAGGTGTTGGATCTATAGATGCTTTTGCTATCATTTCCTCTATCATTTCTTGCTTGATCTTGATAAAACTCTGTATTTTCTCCTATTGGATTTTTTCTGCAATTGTGGGTGTGTCTAAAGGTGTTTGTTGAGATGCATGCTCAAGTACTGCAGGTGTTGATGTTGGTTGTGATAGCACCATTGTCTGTACTAGACCCTGCTCTGTTGTGACAGTTGCATTTGATGTAGATGTCCCTCCTTTGGAATATACAAACATTCCCTCAGGTATTTCCACTATTATCCCTAGTGCATAGGGGTCCATTATTGTGGCTCCTGCATTAATTTTAGCTATTGTAGCTTCCAACACCTACCTCTTTCTTTTTAGAAAATTATCAAAATCTACCCCACCTTCCTAACTTCTCTTTTTACCTTTCCTACCTGGGTATGTGAGCGTTACTCCTTTAACTTTCAATTCCTGTATCCTTTCTTCTACACATATATTTGAGCATGCAAACAATGATTTTGAAATATTCTCCAATGAAATTTCCTCAAGTTGACTCCAATCAGGTTCATTCAGAACCTCTTTTGTATTGTCATAACCTAAATGCAAGGTATTCCCCATGTATAACATATACATGCGCATATACAAAAAATTTGCGATGTTGATTCTCTTTCTTTTCGTTATGAATACATGCACTTTATTCCATATTTGATCTTAGCTTCAAATCCATAAATGCACTTTTCACCTTTTGTATTTCTAATACATGTATCCAAATATACAAATGCAAACCTCGTTTATAATTCATTTTGTTTAACTTTCTTAGTCACATCTAGTTTTTTATTTGTATATAAGATACATACAACATGTGCATTCACCCTTGTTTTCAGCATTTGATTGAGTTTTACCCTTGAGTCCAGCTCTGTATCTTTATCAAAAGCATACAAAAAGTAATGTATCTAACATACAAACAAAATGTCCCCAACCTTATACGCCATTTTGAACTTATTTTGACATCCATCCATGTATATTTTGTATTTGTATTTCTAATACATGAGTTTTAATATTCAAAATACAACTGCAGACTTCCAGGTTTATACAATTTACCACAAAACACTGTCGGGTCTAGACTTGAATATTTCTATGCATAGGTCATATACATAAAATGATTTAAGATGTAGAATAAAGTGACCTGACAAACCAAATTTAAGCACAACATATACATGCAGACAAAAATGTACATCAGATACACGTTGACCAACATCAATCCAGCATTGACTTTTCACAAGAACAAGCATAACTCTCAAAATATGCAGAATTTTCAAATGATTCAAAAGGTGATCCTGGCTAATTTTTCATGCAAATTCTACTGATAACCACCACTTATACCCAAGTATTGTGTAACTAAAATTTGAAGCATCCAAGACATTTTATCTATACCACCAAGTAAGTAGAACCACACAAGCCAAAAGCACAAGTGACAACAGGGGTCCTCATTTTGCTAAAGGGTAAAATGGGGCATGTTGTGAGCATCACAATAGGGCCAGTCACTTTGTGGACCCTCCTAACCGTGACTTCACCACCATTGTTCCATGGAACAATCACATGTTTCTTATAGTGAAACTATTCCTCCTCTTTACCTAATGTTGGTTGTGTCACCAAAAATCTATAAGGACAAAATATGTGATTATTCCCTTCAATCTACATCTTCTTCTTATGGCCATTTTTTGTTACCTCTCTTTCCTTCATACCCTTACTATTCCATCTTTTGATGGGTCTATGTCCATTGTGTGTTGACCACAACCTCGTAGATTTTCTTTTTTATTGGTTCATACATCTTTTATCCACCTATTTACCATGCTATAGTCTTTGTCCTTTCAAGTGTCATCATAGACTATGCCAATATCATTTAATCTAGAATTTCTAGTCCATCTACACCTTGGTGAAATTCCTCTTCTTTCCTACACTTGGCCTCTTCCAACCAAGAAAATCTACCCATACCAAGCATCATGATGCATAATTCCTTGATATGTATATTATACATGATATTCTATATGATCCCTATAAAAATTTCATAGGTTAAACTAGTGCCTTTTCCACTTGAAATCTCTAGTGTGCCATCAACACCCTTGGCAATGTCTCCAATAGTCATCTGGAATGGTGTTCTTCTTCTAGATCCATTCTTTGTATTTTTTAGTTCGCACCAAGATACTACCATAATATGCATGTTCACTCCTCAATTTATATGTTAACGATGGCATAAGTGTTGGAAGTGTTGTCATTGATGTCAAAAGAGATTATTGGAAGTGCTACCATTGATGTCAAAAGAGATTATTGGAAGTGCTACCAATGATGTCAAAAACAAGCTATTATCAAAGGGAAATGGAGGTTTGAAAAGAAAAAATGTTTCTAAGGCAAAGAATAGTTTCTAATGCATGTTTTGTTCCTTTAGTCAGAAAATTATTTGGTTCATGAACTCTTATGTTTTCCAACAACAAGTTCATCGATAGGAAAGTTGGGTGATAAAGGAATGATAAAGAAAGTTTGAAGTGTAAAGTTTGTGTTATTTATAAAATCTTTGGTTTGTGAACTAGTTCACAAGTTTTAATGTTTTCCAATTTTCTAATTCACTGAGAAAGGAGAAAGTAAAGATAAGGCGGAAAAATATTAAGTTTACAAACTTAAGAAAGAAAGAGTTGGTTAGTTCACAGGTTTTGAAGTTCACCAATTCACCAACTAGCCAACAAAGGCTTGTGAAGGCAAGTTCATGAAAATAAAGATTTGTTGATAAAGGCGTTATTGAAGTCAAAGTTTGTGGAAATCAGTTTTTGTTGATAAGGGTCTGTGCAAGATCATGGAGGTCCAAAAAGTGGCAATGTGATGACCAAAATTTTGCCCTTGTGGCTGACAACTTTTTTTTATTTGAATTTGATGAAACGAAAAGGGTTTATTGAAAAATTGTCATCTTTCCACCAATATAAGATATACTTTATTTTGAATTTAATAGATAATTATTATTGATTTTCTACATATATTATGACTAAAGTCCTAATTGATAGGCTGATTGAAAAACTTTTATAATTTTCAAACTTTTTCACATTTTTTGAATTTAAAAGATGTGTCACATTCTATGCTTCTCATACTATAGGATAAAAAAATTGAATTTCATAAAATTTTGACCAAGTTATGGTGGCCAGACAAACATGTTTTAATAATTTTGAAATGTTCTAATAAAAAATTCATAACTAATTATTTACTTGCAAAAAAATTACAAAAAAAAATACAACACATCCAGGCATGTGTCCTCTACTTATATTGAAAGTTTCAGAAAAAAAATATTACTTTTTTCTTGTACGTAGGTTGGTCAGACATACACCTATTTTTTATCTTTTTCCTGAAAATTTAGTACTACTGCATTGAAATTTCAATTTTTTGCAAAATAGATTTACTTTTCTCCAAAAAAGGACTAGTAGCCTAGAAACTACATTCAATTTTCTACAAATTATGTTCTTACATATTTTTCAAATTATGTTAATAAGCTATTGAAAGTTTTATGTCAAGTTGCCTAACTCTCTTTTTCTAAATATTCATTGCCACTTAGAGGCCTAGTTTGGACCCTCGTGATCTTGCGCTGACCCATATGAGAAAAGTTAGTTCATGGTTTGTTGGCAAGGCTTTTGACAAATTTTTGGTTCATCAAAGCCTTAGTTCACTGACAACAAGATTCATTGATAGATGATTTTACTGATAGAGGAAAGGTTGACGATTTGTGGAAATGAAAGTTTGCAGAAAGATGATTTCACCGATATGCATTATGATGAAGATTGTAAGTTCACATTGTGGCACTTTTTCGAATAAAGGATAAGAATGCCCCAAGTTCACAGAATATGAATTTTTCTAATAAAGGATTTTAAGGCTAAGCTTGTCAAGGTGTATTGTTGTCGATAAATGTGGTTAAGTTGTGGTGCACGAAAAACCATTTTTGTTGATAAGAGGTTTAGTTAGTTGATGGCTTACATAGGCAATCGTAAGTATAAAAGGTCAAAGCTTATGGATTTAACTATGGCTTGCACATAGTGATTGGTACTTATATGAGAAATACTTATTGTTACGGTTGGGCCAACCTAAGTACAAACATTGGAAACTAAATTAAAAAGGTGGCCGAATCAGTTGTATAAATTGGGCCCAGATTCATAAGTGTGGGAATTCAGACTGGGCGAACCTTATGAGATATACACATTTGAATTCAAAAATATAGATGTCGACCTTGAAGAATATTTTAATTTGACATTGGAGAATGTTTCGTAGTATTGCCAACATGGAGATTCTATTTTATATTATTCGATATAAAGAAAGATGATTGATGTGCATTTGAGAGTGTGAGTATCCGAGCAATTGAAGTGAAATATTTGAATATATGTGAGTAACTAGATAAGTGAAACATATTAAAATATCAAGCAAATAGGCATGTGGTGTTATGTAAATGTGAAATGTGTGAAGGGCATGAACTACAGATGATCCTGAGTTTTTATAGTTTGTATTTATTATCTTGAAAATTGATTATGTTTTAACTTACTGGGTTGGAGTTCAGTTGTGTGGGGGTTGGAGTCTCTAATAGGTTGGAGCCTCTTGTTGAGTTGGTACTCAGAAGATGAAGTGGTAGTTTCATTGTTGGGTTGATGCTTAGTTTGATTTGGAGACTGAAATCTTTGGTAGGTTCAAGCCTACAAATTTGTAAAAGGATTGCAATCCTTATTAGGTTGAAATTGAATTTTTGTGGGTTGGAGCCTACAAAATACTGTAATTCATTATTTCATTTTTGTGAGGTTGGATTTAGATAGTAGATCCAAGGAGCTTTCTCACCAAGGTTTTTCCCCTCTTTCTTTTTAATATATTTGTGCTTTTGTTGGTTCTTTCTCCCCTCTTTCTATTTAACTTGTTGGGGCCTTCAAATTGTCATTTCTAATTGTGGTCTCTTTGTCTCTACTTCTTGCTGATCCAAAATGTTCAGGAATTTTTTTTTAAAATGCTCATAGATATAATTTTAACATTTTATATAAGAAATATTTTTTAATGATATACTGTTTCCAATTTTATTATTATATTTATAAATCATGTGTAACATTTCAATTATTAAAGATAATATTTTCTTATTATTATTTAATAGTTAGATAAAATTTATTTAATGTTAAAATGAAGTTAGTTGAATTTGGTCTCAATTTATTTATGGAAAAGGACACATCCATGTACTATAAACCATGTGCACGATTTTAATTACTAGAGACAATATTTGCTCACCTAATTTAATGGTTAAATAAGAATTATTTAATGTTTGAATACAAATTAATTGAATTATATATCTAAAGTATGTCCTTCTAATTTATTTAATTTTCATATTAATTTTAATATTTCTTACATTGTCCATTATCAATCCTAGTTCTAAAATTCCTTATTATTATTTTAAAATTTTTATTTTGACACTTCTATAAGATGTACTTAATTTGTTCAATAAAACATATCATTTCACCTAAATAATACAAATTTCTATACACAAACAAAAAACTAAATAATACAAATTTCTATACACAAACAAAAAATTAGTGTTCACCACCCGGTTAATGGGAGAGATCAATGTTGAGACATGCATTCTGACTCAAAGAACTGAATATGATCCAAATTCACATATACAGAGTTGTATATGACCGAATCAGTCCTAAACAGTAATGGGGTTTCAATTTTTCTGTGGTTAATGAAATTGCAGCAAACAGAACTGATGCAAATTCCGCTTCAGCTCACTTGATATGTTCACCTGAGCTATTTGCTTTGAATCGTTTTACAAGCAATAATTCTAAATTTTGTGCTAGAAGAAAAAAAAAAAAAAAAACTGATGCAAATACTTTGCTATCCCCTTTCAGCGCACCTTTACAAAACCTGTATAGTTCACGAGAAAGGTTTTCTGTGCAACTATGAGGACAAACCTAGTTTTATCTGACAGATTTCAAGAATAAAACAATGCATAAAGAATGAAAAGAGAGCAAACAAATTAGACCAGTTTAATTATAAAAAAAATGGGAAGGCTATTAATTAGATCTTTGCTCGAATTCCTCGATTTGTGCTAGGTCCTGGATTCGTAGATTTGGGGAAAAGAACGAAATGTAAGGGAATGCTAGATATAAATTTAAATCAGGGCCATAAAAATGTATACACATTTGTTCCCACTTGTAATTATTTAATGTTTGAATAAAAATTAATTTAATTATTAATATTGCAGCAGTAACATTCACCAGATTGGATGAACATTTAATCTAAATTTAGTGATATTGTAGATTTAATATTTTGGAGATTGTATTTTGATTGCCAAAAATAACAAATAAATACAAATAACCAATAAAATAGTAGTTTGAATCTCGATACTATACTTATAAGCCACGTGTTCTTGTATAAATAAAAACTATATCCACTAACCTAGAAAATAGAATCTCAATAGTGTTAGTAGATGTCAATTTAAATCAGGGCCATAAAAATGTACACACGTCTCTCCCCGTGTAATTAATTAATGTTTGAATAAAAATTAATTCAATTATTGATATTACAACCGCAACATCCACCAGATTGGATGGACATTTAATCTAAATTTAGTAATATTGCAACTTCAATATTTTGGAGATTGTATTTTGATTCCAAAAAAAACAAATAAATAAAAATAACCAATAAAATAGTAGTTTGAATCTCAATACTATACTTATAAGCCACGTGTTCTTGTATAAATAAAAAATGTATCCACTAACCTAGAAACTAGAATCTCAATAGTGTTAGTAGATGTCAATTTAAATCAGGGCCATAAAAATGTACACACATATGCTCCGACTGTATAACGCTTCTCCGCGTAATTATTTAATGTTGAATAAAAATTAATTGAATTATTGATATTGCAACCGCAACATTCACCTTATTGGATGAACATTTAATCTAAATTTAGTGATATTGCAGCTTCAATATTTTGGAGATTGTATTTTGTTTCCCAAAAATAACAATTAAATACAAATAACCAATAGAATAGTAGTTTGAATCTTGATACTATACTTATAAGCCAATTGCCCTTGTCTAAATAAAATTGTATCCACTAACCTAGAAACATGAATCTCAATACTGTTAGTAGATGTCAATTTAAATCAGGGCCATAAAAATGTACACACATTTGCTCCGACTTATAACGTCTCTCCGCGTAATTATTTAATATTTGAATAAAAATTAAGTGAATTATTGATATTACAGCTGCAACATTCACCAGATTGGATGGACATTTAATCTAAATTTAGTAATATTGCAACATCAATATTTTGGAGATTGTATTTTGATTCCTAAAAATAACAAATAAATACAAATAACCAATAAAATAGTAGTTTTGAATCTCAATACTATACTTATAAGCCACGTGCTCTTGAATAAATAAAAAATGTATCCACTAACCTAGAAACTAGAATCTCAATACTATTAGTGGATGTCAATTTAAATCAAGGCCATAAAAATGTACACATATCTGCTCCACTGTATAAGCCTCTCTCCATAATTATTTAATGTTTATATAAAAATTAATTGAATTATTGATATTGCAGCCGCAACATTCCCCAGATTGGATGAACATTTAATCTAAATTTAGTGATATTGCAGCTTCAATATTTTGGAGATTGTATTTTGATTGCCAAAAATAACAAATAAATACAAATAACCAATAAAATAGTAGTTTGAATCTCGATACTATACTTATAAGCCACGTGCTCTTGTATAAATAAAAACTGTATCCACTAACCTAGAAACTAGATTCTCAGTACTCTACTTGCACAAGACGCCTTCAACCAGGTACCTTATATAAGTAAAAACTATTAGCCAGTGACATACAAAGGCGTCGTTGGCTGTTCCTACTGTTCCTTTGTTTGGGGTGCCTCCCCTCCTTTATACTTCCCATTCATAACTCCAGACAAAAGCGTTTCTGAATTAAAAACATAAAAACCATACTTTCCTTATAAACTACATTTCATTTATCTCTATATAAGAGATACATTCACAGACTACAGGAACAAGGTCAATCAAAAAAGCGTACCTCTCTGGAGTAAACAACCATTACTTACAGGTACGAGATCAACAAAACCATAACCTTGCTAAGAGAGTAGTTGCTTAAATATAGATGTACATTGTAGTTATTAAGCTTTCACTTTAAGATGGGAGGTAGAAGAATAACTCTATATTGCAGTTATTATGCTTTTTCTGTTTAGATGGAAAGTAGAAGGTTTGTGTTGATAAACGAGGTGGTTTTAAAAAATTCAGTATGCTGGAACTTCAAGGTCCATGAAAAAGAGTAATCATATAATGGTTTTGAAATCATCCGGTGTGATTCATCATCGTTATAATAGAGGGTGGTACCAAAAACTATCACATAAATCTTTTAGAAATTTAGTTCCAGTTATATCAATCTTACAACAAACTACGATTTCCAGAAAAGTCCCACGATCTGCAGTGTAAGTTGGGGATGAGGTTCCGAGGGATTGATTAATTCACAGTTTTTACTCACTTAATTTATCTATGTTAAAATTGATTTAGGATGTTCATCCAGTTTATTCAACTTTTCTAAATTGACAGAGTTAAAACTATGAACCATTTTGTTTAAGAGTGTTGTTTTTGGGATTGTTTCACTATATTTTTCTATTTTTCCTTTATTTAATCAAAGATACTATTTTTAGTAGTATCATTTCTGTAAGTTTGTGTTTTTTCTCTCAGTTAATTATATTATTGAAACAATATATGTTAGATATTTTTGCTATGATATTTATATTAGGATCCACTTCTGTAGTTTTTGAGTCAAACTCATTAACCTGTGTTTTATGAGTAGTGAATCATACAAAATATGGGTTAATTCTATTAGTGGTTCACATTAAATATGGGTCAATGAATTTGACTCAAAAACTACCCATTGAATCCTGATATAAACACACTACAAAAATAAACAGCCTTCTATTGTTTGATCCTTCCAGAACTCTCCTTTTTAATTACTGAAAGTAGTATATTATGCTTGATTCAATCATCCACCAAAATCATTGCATTATGTTTATGTGAAAATGGCGTTTAACCTTATTATTAATTAATTTAGGCTTTAAAGATACATGATGCAAGGAGGTGCTTGTTAAGATACTAAAGATGCCTTGTTATAATATATTATTGTAAGCATATGGGATCACTGTTTTAAAATTTTATAAAGTTCATGCAGAATTTTACAAAGTTCTTGCATAGGAATCGCAGAAGCCTGCAATCAAATGCCATCATTTTTAAGGGTTGATTTATGAAATCTAAGCGCCGTCCGTATCTTTATTTCGGAAAGAAATATAGTCTACTATAGCTGCAGACATAAGATTAATATGAAAAAACTTTAAAGTAAAAGCCTTTCTATCTGAACTTCCATACATAGATATACATCTGAAGCCATGTTATCTCACTCACATTCGGCATTAAATCCTGTACATAGCAATGGATGTAAAGGATGGAAGCTAGGTGCTGGGACACTATAGCATTTACCATGTTTTAAAAAATTAAAACAAATGAAGCCGGATTCTTCCCACCTCTTTGATTTCTAAAGTTTAATCCTCATTTCTAAAGAAGTAAAAAAAAGTTATATGTTGAAGCGTTCTTCTAAATTTATTTATTAAATTTTGCTCCCAAAACAATTATGTTGAAGCATTCTTCTAAATTTAAGCAATTATTTGAGATTTCCACAATCTATAGTATTAAATCTTTTTAGATTTTTAACTGTGGTAATTTTTTGTCGTCAATTATTTTCTTGTTTGCCTATGAAGTACAAATGGTTTTCATTATATTTGGGCTTAGAATATTCAAATTTATCCTCAAATTCATTATATTTGGGCTTAGAATTTATTTGTACTGATTTGCAGCAATCATTTTGTGAGAATTTCAACATAGGACCTAAACTACATCTGCACTGAGATAACTGCAGAATTTGATAGACGCCCACTTTTGTTACTATGGAAGCATCTAAAGAGTCCACCGAAGGTGAATCTAATTATTACAGGAATGAAGTTCAAGACAGGTCCCTGATGTGCGAAAGTTCTGGAAACAAGGAGGATATGAAGTACAGAGGAGTTCACAAAACCTCATCCGGCAGTTTTGGTGCACAGATTAGAGACCCTATAACCAAAAAGAAATATTGGCTGGGAACATATGACACTGCTGAACTAGCTGCTTCTGCCTATGATTCAGCTGCAAGAGCAATGAGAGGAACCAAAGCTATAACCAATTTCCCTAACGTCATTTTGGATCCATGCATGTTTACACCATCTAGTTCTGGAAAGTTGAAGCCCTACAAGAAGGATATGAAGTACAGAGGAGTTCGCAAAAGGTTATCCGGCCATTTTAGTGCACACATTAAAGACCCTGTAACCAAACAGCAACGTTGGCTGGGAACATATGACACTGCTGAACAAGCTGCTTCTGCCTTTGATTCGGCTGCACTAACAATGAGAGGAACCGAAGCTACAACCAATTTCCCTAACGTCATTTTCGATCCATGCAAGTTTACACCGTCTAATGCAAATTCCAACCACCCAGTTTTATCCAAGTCTTCAAATCTTGATGACCCATTATCTAATTCTCTATTCAACAAACACAGTCACAAGCAGGACCATCTATTTTTTGGAGATTCTTCGAGCAAGCTTTCCAGCCCAACAAATCAGAACATTTCTGCATCTGGGCAACCAATAACTACTAATGATTTTACCATTCCATGTCCATTTCCATACACCCAATCCTTCCAAGTCTCTTCATCACCCACAAAGCCTTTCTTGAACAAAACCACCAGTGCAGTCCGAGAGGGCATCTCCACTACACCATCCTTGCCAAATCCAGTGTTCCCATTACACCATATTTCTCTTCCTCTTGTAGAAAACCTTGCTTCTACACCTCAATCTCGGCAGTGCAGCACAGTCATGCCATCAAACTCATTCAGCTCTAATGTTGCAAACTGTTCCTATTCTCATTCAGGCATGTTGGAGAAGATAAAGAGAGATTTTACCGTCCCTCCAATCTCAACTATTGAGTCCTCCTCGACTATTTGCAGCTCTACCTGTAATATTAACAGCACATTGGATTATGACATTGGCTTTCCACAGAAAACATATTCCACTACTACTCCCTGCACCATCATTCACAGCACAAGTGGTTTACTCAATCTGGATCTGCTGAATCAAAATGAACAACAATGGATCGAGGCATATGACATAGAAAAGGAGTTGAGCAACATCCAATTGCCAGCTGATTGGTACACTGACTCTTGAAAGTGTATGGCATACCACCTACTGTAGACTTTTTGTTTGAGGACATCCCAGATGTAAAAAAATAAATAGCATTTTTTTTTAATTTTCTTTTCAGTGTTGTTTTATAACAAAAATTATTAGGTTTTATAACTATACTACACATAAATAAATAAATAAAAATATGCAGACTTTGTAAAGTTTAATTTTATAGTTATATTTTACTTTATTTTATTTTATAAAATTTGGTTATTTTTGGGATTTCAATTTTTTTTGATTCGGGACTTAAAAATATAGAATATGATAGAAAATATTTAGATGAAGTGATGCAATGTTGTTGCATCTTAAATTGTAATAGTATTCATTATTATTACATTTTAATATCTTCGGCACACATTTCAAATCTCTCTACATCCAACTAGGGTTATGATTATACACATAAATAAAAATATGCACATTTTGTAAAGTTTAATTTTATAGGTAACTGTAATGTCCCGTACTAGGATATTCTCTTAATGACTTGTTCAATAGCATTCCCAAACTTCTTACACCTTGTCCTCTGCAGTAGTTGAGATGGTCTATATGATCTTTGATATATGTTGTCCCTGATAATGACAAAATCTGAGTCTCTATCCTTCTCTGTATAGATTCTACTCATATACAAATCTAAATCCTATAGAATTGCTGCCTCTGTGTGTTGTAGAGGAATCTTATGGCACCTAGGCATAAACTATTATTTGCAGATGACTACTCTAATCATTGGCAACGGATCTTCAAGCTATGTATCAAACTTGAATGCTATGATTCCTGTTGTATGACAGCGAATGTAGATATATATGCAAATCGATGCCTTAGATGATATTCACAATGGATTCAATTCATGCGCTTGTCTGTGGATTAGTTGCATCACCACTTCGAATGCTTCGTTAAATATATATGGATCGTAATATGCATAGTGACTCCCACGAATTCCTTAAGGCTGCGGACTGGGGCCCGATTATATCATCAACCTGTGATGGTGGGTTTGATATTGCTGCGATGATAGAAACTGTAGCTACTTTGACACCAAATCCTCCTCCTATCAATATACGGTGATGGGCTGCGATTCAAATCCTCAGTTGCTCCGATCCTATAGTCTTCCAACGCCAATTACTGTCATTACAGGCGAACTGATACACTCCCAGAGTTCACTGATTTTAATAATCCGATTGTTCCCCTAAGATTGGATGCATTTGGTCCTGTTATATCGTTATGCATTGGCAAGTCGTGCCTTCTCATTTCCGTCACCTCTTTTCATAAGCGCTTATCATTGTTCGTGATTATTCTTATTACCTTTGTTTATTTATTTCATCTTATGTATGATAGTTATTTGTTGATGTGTCTTTAGCTTTCGATGCTCAAGGGACCATGTTATTCAATACCACAGAACGTGATTTATTGACTTTAGCGCTGTCTTAGGGTATAATGCATTGCCTTTATATGGGGATATGATAGTCCACCCCACCCAAGATTGCTTGTCCTCAAGCAATCGCAACGAGTTTTTTTTTATTTTTTATTTTTTTTATTACTTTTCACTTTTTAATGTCCACCCCCCATTAAGACAAAATCATAGTTTTGATTCAAAATGAACATGCTTGAGTGAAGAGAAAATGATTTTTAGAAGTGTAGGTAAGTATTGATGTTTTGGGTAATCATTGATGAATGATGAGGACATCTCGATCGAGATTCAGTCTTGTACTTGTCATCTTGTAATTTTACCTTTTGATGTGTTATTGACCTCAAAACTGAGAAGAGTTATGTTCTTTGTGGAGTAATTGATTACATGATCAAAGAATATTTGATTTGATTTTGAAATAGCAATATGATTGAGGAAATGTAGTAATCAAATGAATGCAGGAAGGAAGAATTTTTTTCAATTTTAAAGAAAACTTTAGGAGTATTCATAATCCAAACATTGGAGATTTGGAATGAAATATTGATGAAAATCCCGAAAGATGAATCTAATGATGTTGTATGACTTTGATTGCTTAAGCAAGTTGATGATAGTGTTGTTTTTCTTATATGGTGCATGCCATTCATCTAAGGTACTTTTGATCTAATGTGGTGCATGCCATTCATAATAGATTGCCTCGGACTCATGTGGCGCATGCCATTCGTTTGAAGTTCACCATTTTTTCTTACCTTATGTGGCACATGCTATTCATATAAGGTACCTTCAATCTAACGTGGCGCATGCCATTCATGATAGATCACCTTGGACTCATGTGGCACATGCCATTCATATGAAGTCCGCCATTTGTTCTTACCTTATGTGGCGCATGCCATTCATATAAGGTACCTTCGATCTAATGTGGCGCATGCCATTCATGATAGATCACCTCAGAATCATGTGGCGCATGCCATTCATATGAAATCCGCCAATTGTTCTTACCTTATGTGGTGCATGCCATTCATATGAAATCCGCCATTTGTTCTTACCTTATGTGGCGCATGCCATTCATATAAGGTCCCTTCGATCTAACGTGGCGCATGCCATTCATGATAGATCACCTCGAACTCATGTGGCACATGCCATTCATATGAAGTCCGCCATTTGTTCTTACCTTATGTGGTACATGCCATTCATATAAGGTACCTTTGATCTAACGTGGCACATGCCATTCATGATAGATCGCATCGGACTCATGTGGCGCATGCCATTCATATGAAGTCCGTTATTCTCATGATTGCCTTCTCTACATATGCCATGCTAGGAGAGTGAGATTACTAAGGTGTCTTGGTAGCCACTCCCTAAGCCCAAAGGCAGTACCCTTCATACTAGAGGTAGAACCCCTCTGGCCCATGTGGGCTCATTACGTCCCCCCCTGGGTGGCATACCTAGAAGAGGGCCCTCGCGCTATTTCCTTTGTTTCTTCTTCTCCACCATAGCGAAGGTATATGTAGAATAGTGTAATCAAAATCACATCATTATTTACTTACAAATATAGGTAACATATTATACTCCCATATGAGTATCCTCTTTCTTATTTGCTATTATGCTTCCCTCGATATTTTTCTTTTGGGTGCTTGGTCCTTGAATCAATTTTCTTTCCTTCTTTTACTTGCACTTATTTCATTCTCCTCTTGTATGTCCAAGTTTGTTATGACTTCTATAATATGCGCTTGAGCTCATTTTCCACATTTATGCCTTGGTTCCCATACTTCCTTGCATTTGTAACATATCCTTTCCTCTCTTCCACAAATATGCCCTTTCTTTCATTCTTTCTTACAATCAAAACAAAGGCCATTTTTTCTAAGCTCTTCTCGGTCATGGTAAGAAAGATATGGTTTTTCATGTTCGTCTTCCCTTCTAAAAGGTTTACCCTTTGAAGTAAAGTCTTTGGGAAAACTCTCCTTGTGTAGAGAGGGTTTGCTTTGCTCTAATTGTGTTGCCATTTCTATTGCATCATCGAGTGTAGTGGGTCTTAGTGCTCCCACTAGTCCCCTTAACTTCTCATCTAATCCTTGAATGAATAAGAAAGTGAGTCTTTGATTTTCCATTCCGGGGACTCATAGGGCTATTTTCTCAAATTCATTCACATATTCATCTACTATTCCTCTTTGTCTTAATAGGGTTAGATCCTTGAAGTCTTATTGGGGATGTCTCCTATCAAATTTCTTAAAGAATCTTTTAGAAAATTCTTCATAAGATGTAATGTTTTCATGACCCAAGGTGTGCTTCCCGTGTTGCCACCAATCATAGGCCAAGCCTTCTAGATCTAGGATGGTGAATTGAAGGGCATCTCTTTCTGTCATGGGGTTAAGAAGAAAATAGTCATTTAGCTTTTGCAACCATGCTTCTTGGCCTTCTATATGTTTGCATAAAGTATCCTCATAGGCTGGCAGGACGTAGCTCCGATACCACTTGTAATGTCCCGTACTAGGATATTCTCTTAATGACGTTCAATAGCATTCCCAGACTTCTTACACCTTGTCCTCTGCAGTAGTTGAGATGGTCTATATGATCTTTGATATATGTTGTCCCTGATAATGACAAAATCTGAGTCTCTATCCTTCTCTGTATAGATTTTACTCATATACAAATCTGAATCCTATAGAATTGCTGCCTCTGTGTGTTGTAGAGGAATCTTATGGCACCTAGGCATAAACTATTATTTGCAGATGACTACTCTAATCATTGGCAACGGATCTTCAAGCTATGTATCAAACCTGAATGCTATGATTTCTGTTGTATGACAGCGAATGTAGATATATATGCAAATCGATGCCTTAGATGATAATTCACAATGGATTCAACTCATGCGCTTGTCTGTGGATTAGTTGCATCACCACTTCGAATGCTTCGTTAAATATATATGGATCGTAATATGCATAGTGACTCCCACGAATTCTTTAAGGCTGCGGACTGGGGCCCGATTATATCATCAACCTGTGATGGTGGGTTTGATATTGCTGCGATGATAGAAACTGTGGCTACTTTGACACCAAATCCTCCTCCTATCAAAATACGGTGATGGGCATGCGATTCAAATTCTCAGTTGCTCCGATCCTATAGTCTTCCAACGCCAATTACTGTCATTACAGGCGAACTGATAGACTCCCTGAGTTCACTGATTTTAATAATCCGATTGTTCCCCTAAGATTGGATGCATTTGGTCCTCTTATATCGTTATGCATTGGCAAGTCGTGCCTTTTCATTTCCGTCACCTCTTTTTATAAGCGCTTATCATTGTTCGTGATTATTCTTATTACCTTTGTTTATTTATTTCATCTTATGTATGATAGTTATTTGTTGATGTGTCTTTAGCTTTCGATGCTCAAGGGACCATGTTATTCAATACCACAGACCGTGATTTATTGACTTTAGCGCTGTCTTAGGATATAATGCATTGCTTTTATATGGGGACATGACCGTAACACAATATTTTAGTGTTATTTTATTTTAAGAAATTAGGTTATTTTTGGGATTTCAATTTTATTTCTGGAGACATTTCAAATATCTCCATTCTCAAAAAGGTTTAGGGTTCTTCACATAAATATGCATGCTTTGTAAAGAAAATATTTTAGTGTTATTTTATTTTACAAAATTAGGTTATTTTTTGGGATTTCATTTTTTTACTGAGTTAAAATATAGAGTATCATGGAAAATATTTAAATGAAGTGAAGCCATGTTGCTGCATTTTTATAAAAGAAATATTTTAATGTTATTTTATTTTGATTCAATAGGGATTGGACCTATTTTACATAGATTTTTCTAAAGATAGGTACACTGAGTCTATAATACTACTACCATTTCTCTAAATGCAGTAGTAAGTAAACATACCATCAATGTCTAAAATGTCTTCCAACAAAAATATCTAATTTAAAACTATTCCCCTTTTGCTTTTCCTTCAACCCTAGATTTTTTGGGGTTTATTTGGTAAATTGAAAAAACATAGAGATGATGTTTTACAATTTTTTTTACTTAATTTTAAGTCCCTCTTCATACTTTCACTTATTGTTGGAATATAATAATGAAGTCCAACAGTCACACAGTCAATTAAATCTTTTATCTTCCCTATTTTAAACTCTTCATTTGTTTTGAAGAGTTATATATATATATATATATATATATATATATATATATATATATATATATATATATATATATATATATATATATATGTATATATAGTTGATGAAATTTCATGTATTTGATGTAGTTAGTAATAAAAGATGAATACTATACTTTTCCATGGATGTGACCAATTAGTGGTGAATCACATAATTCTAATGCTGCAAACTGATATATATATATATATATATATATATATATATATATATATATATATACAATTGGTTGATGAAACTTCATGTATTTGATGTAGTTAGTAATAAAAGATGAATACTATACTTTTCCATGGATGTGACCAATTATTGGAAAGACTTTAATTATGCACAACTGGGCATTTATTGTCCAAATAATTTGTTTGTCATTTCCTCTTTCTTATCGCGGCTAAAGGGACTTGTATTTAATGTTTTAGATGCTCATTATTTTGTTGTTAACCTTTATCTTGTGTGAGCTGTTGATGGACATTAATTGTCTACTTTCTATTTTTTTTTGGCCCTAAGCTAGAAAAGATGAAGTGTGAAGTCTTTTTGTGTGGGTATTGTGCTATGTAAAAAAGAGAGCGCAAAAGCTTAATACAAAATGGAGAGAAATATGTTGTTTTATGTGCTGCTGTAGCTGCTGGTTATTATAAATGAAAAATATATATTTGAAGCTAAATTGTGTGCAGATTCTGGTCTTACAAACAGCTGTAGTTGTTCTATTTCTCTTGCTCTGTTTTTGTTTTGGGTTGTTCTGTCTTTGCCTTTCTTTATCTGTGCAATTTTCTCCTCTACTCCTTTAAAACCCACATCAGCCATGGCTTCCACCTCCAGTGCATCGCTGTCCACCTCCGGTGCATCGCTGTCCAGTTTGCAAACCCCTATTTTCACAGGAAAAAATTATGAGTATTGGTCTTTAACTATGACATCATTGTTTATGTCTCAAGATGTATGGGAGATAGTTGAAAATGGCTATGTGGAACCAGCAGATCAGGCAACATATAATGCCCTTACACAATCTAAGAAAGATGTTTTGAAAGAACAGAAGAAGAAGGATGGTAAAACATTATTCTACATCCATCAAGCAATGCATCAAGCAATGCATGAGAGCATACTCCCAAGAGTAGCAGTAGCAAAGCAAGCCAAGGAGGCATGGGACACATTACAAATTGCTTACCAAGGTATGGACAATGTAAAGATTGCTAAATTACAGATTGTTAGAAGAGATTTTGAAAATTTATCAATGAGAGACTCGGATTCAGTAGAATCTTTCTTTACCCATGATGTTGGTTTAACTAATCAAATAAAATCACATGGAGAGACCATAGAGGATAAGAAAATTGTTAAAAAAGTGCTTAGAAGCCTCCCTCCTAAATTTGATCCTCTAGTTGTGGCTCTAGAGGAAACTAAAGACTTGAGTCAGTTTAGTGTTGATGAACTTCATGCCTCTCTCATCAATCATGAAAATAGACTAAATAGGTCAAACATTTCATTGGAAAATGCATTTTCATCTCAGTCATCTATAAGTCGTGGAAGAGGGATTCAAAAATTTAGTGCTAGAGGTAGAGGGAGAAGTTCTCTTAGAGGTGGTCGTAGCAGTAATCCTGAAAATGTTGGTGGTAGAGGTCAAAATCAGAATTTCAGTCACCCAAGTGGCCAAAGGTTTGACAAGTCACACATTCAATGTCATTATTGTAAGAAGTTTGGACATTATGCTCATGAATGCAATAAAAAATAGTATGATCAGCACAAGGAAGGTCAAAATCAAGCATGTAGCACTTCCACAAGCACTATGTTTATTGCATGCACTAAGATTGTTGAAATAATTTCTACAAATTCTCTAGTTGAGTGCAATATTTTTAAAGAAAGTCCATGTGACATATGGTATTTGGATTCTAGTTGCAGTAATCATATGACAGGTAATGTAGATTTGGTTTCTAGCTTGGATGAATCAGTTCAAACTAAAGTCACTCTTGGTAACAACAAGGTCACTGTTTTGGGTAAAGGTACAATTAATATTCTAACCAAAAAGGGGGATCATAAATTTATGTCTGATATGTATTATGTTGCTTCTCTAAAACATAACTTAATGAGCATTGGTCAACTGGTGCACAAAGGTTATACTGTACATGGAAAACAATGAGTGTGTGATTTTAGACAAGTTTCCAAGCAACCAACTGCTTGCCAAAGTGCAAATGACTAGCAACCAAATGTTTCCTTTGAGGATAAGGTTAGATATGAAAAGAAAAATAGCCCAAACTATTGATAAAACAAATAATGTACATTATGAACCTTCTTTTAAGGCAGAAAATACAAAATCAAAAAAGAAATGAATTCTATAGATTTAGTAAATTCTGAAACAAGCCAATTTACCACTGGAAAAGTAAAAGGTAGTGGTGGAGAAATTCAAACAACATTTTAGTCAGTTGTAAAGGATGAATCCTGGTTGTGGCATTTTAGATTTGGGCATTTGAACTTTGGAGGGCTGAAGCTACTACATATGAAGAATATGGTGAAAGGCTTACCATTAATTGAGAAATCAAAAAGAGTTTGTGAAGGTTGTATCTTCGGAAAATAACATAGAGAGTCTTTTCTAGTTGGAAAATCAATAAGAGTAAGAGTGCCAGTTGAGATTGTTCATTCAGATATTTGTGAGCAAATCCAAACACTGTCTGTAGGAGGCTCCACTTATTTCCTTACTTTTATTGATGATTTTACAAGGAAAACTTAGGTTTATTTTTTAAAACACAAGTCAGATGCATTTTCTTATTTTCAGTTGTTCAAGGCATTTGTGGAGAAGCAATGTGGCTACTGTATTAAGGTTTTGAGGATGGATAGAGGTAGTGAATATATTTCAAATGATTTTCTCAATTTTTGTAGATCACATGGCATAAATAAGCAATTTACAGCCCACCATACACCTCAACAAAATGGTGTGGCAGAGAGGAAGAATCGAACCATTATGGAGATGGCACGTAGTATGTTGGCAGCCAAGCATATACCTAATGAATATTTGGCTGAGGCAGTGGCAACTGCTATTTATATCATGACTAGGTGTCCAACAAAGAGTGTGAAGAACAAAGTCCCTCAAGTGGCTTGGATAGGAATGAAACATAGTGTTTCTCATCTTACGGTATTTGGTTGTGTTGCATATGCACATATTCCTGATGAGTTGAGGAAGAAGTTAGACAATAAAGGACAAAAGTAAACATTTGTTGGTTATTTAGAGGATACAAAGACATATAAGTTGTTTAATCCTTGTAGACACCCAAAAATGTCCACCTTCTCACAATGTTGCATCATCTATGCATCTGGTGGCATTTTTGCCCTAAGCACTCATATCGTCACCTAATCTAGCATCTTCTTCTAACAAATTAAATAAATCTAACATTTTTTTAATTTTTCCATCCCTTCACATTATTAAATAAGTAAAATGTTATTTATTTATCTAATTCCCATTCCTCTTGGTTAAAATAAAATAAATCTTTTATTTTATTCTATTTTAGTTTATCACTTTATCCCCTTTCCTCTTAAAATAAATAAATATTTTTTATTTATTTATTTTAATCCTCACATGCATCATAATAAAATAATTTATTTTTAAATTATTTAATTACGACTCACCTACTTACCATTTCTATCTCTCAAATCTTCTCGAGTTATCTCTTTCACCTCATCAATTCCATCTCCCAAATCACTCACCTACCTTCCATTTTTCTCTCCCAAGTTGCATAGCAACTTTTCAATTTGATTATCACTTGCAAAATTGGAAGTTTCTATCCTTCCATTCTCTCATCTTGCCTATAAATTGATTCATTTCCAAGTCATTTGGCATGGATGAACTCTCAAGCATCATTATTCTACCAAAATTTTGCCTCATCATCCATCACCTACCTATCTCCTTCTCATCAATCTATTTGTTTCATCCATCAAATCTTCTCTATCATTGTTCTACTGCAGAATGTGAGCAATCAACAATCAAATCATTCAAACAATCAACATACATATATCAATCGTTTCAAGCTATCAAGTATTTAGAAATTTGAGTAAACGGGTATTGCATTTGATTTGTTTTATCTTCTTTCATTTGTTTGAATTTTACCATCTACAAAATGGCACGCCCGGTGGGGCCACTCGTTTGGTCTATTTTTTATATTAAAAATTATATTTTCTAAGTTAAGGTTGTGGACAAAATCGCATCTAGGTCAAAAAGTCACATTTGAGCAACAAAAAAACACATTTGGGTCAAAAAGTCACATTTGAGAGACATAAAATCACATCTAGGTCAAAAATTTGCATTTGAGCAACAAAAAATCGCATCTGGGTCAAAAAGTCGCATTTGAGCGACAAAAAATCGCATCTGGGTCAAAAAGTCACATTTGAGTGACATAAAATTGCATTTGACAGTAGTAAGTTGCATTTACACATCAGTAAGTCACATTTGGTAGTAGTAAGTTGCATTTGCACATTACTAACTTGCATTTTGTAGTAGCAAGTCACATTTGGCACAACAAGGGATATTGTTTTTGTTTTTTGCCATAACTTTGTATACGGTATCAAAATCGCGCAAATAAACACTTGTTGGAAAGGTAATTCCATGAACTTCACAATGGAATAGGTTTGATTAGGTGATTTTATTATTTTATAAGATCTTTTTTAGTCAAACTGCAGCTACTTTTTGAGCTTTAATCTATCATTTTTTTTAGAAACTAATATTTTATCTGCGCAACTTGTCAAACAATGGAAAAAGAAACATACTAACATATCTTTTGCAGATCTGATTGGTCTAAGGACTTAAACAATCTTTTTTTTTACTAAAGTAGGAACACTTAAATTTGGTGTTTTAAAATGAACCCACAACTCAAACACTTCAATTTTGTGCTCTAAAATGAACAATCTATCTTCATTGTTTCTATTTTTCATTTCTTGGGCTTACTTTCCTTGATTGTGTGTAACTTGACTTAGCAATGAGAGTATCCTCTCCCCCCACCTAACCAACATATCTGGAGTGCAAGAGAAATTATTGCTAACTCTAGAGGGCCTACCTTCCCATTATGAGAACGGATATAACCCAAGCGGCAATTGGTTAAAGACAAACCATTGCAAGCCGCTATATAAATGAGACATTTGTGATGAAAGTCACAAATGGCAGGTGTTGTTCTGCTATACCGATGAATGTTTCCCCCAAAACCCTACACAGCCTAACTTTTGTAGGCTAGGAAGCCTCCTTAACAGAGTGAATCATGGCATGTATAGCCACCTGAACGGAAACCCTAACTAAAAACCTCTATGTAGCAGTTAAAAACCCCTATCTGTTGATACAAGAGGACAGCTGATTATGCCTCTGATAGCCATCCCACACTTTCTCTACTTATGGCAGAGATAGCAAGGTACCTCAAGATCTGTGCATCTTCAGGACCTAGAACTTGGTGTTCCTGAGAAGTGAGTGCACTATAAAGGAGATCCCATGCCCCAAGTTCCTTTATCTATACACCATAAGTAGACGTAGCTGGGGAAATCCAAGTGGGAACCCAATAGATACAGTCCTTGCATAGCCTAGGGTGTACACATTGATCATTGTGTTTGGTGTGCATGCATGTGTATGTGTGATCTTGTGTTTGATATCACCACATCATCCTCAACCTACTTGTCATAACACACATCCTAATCATTACACTTCATCCAATCATATCATCCCATCATCTTAGTCATCCAATCAATTGCATCCTAATTGACCCAAGCCATCTAACCTCATCATTACACATCATCCTCTTTCTAATCCAATCAACATCATTCTACACCATGTAACCCTTAGAGGACCTAGCCTAAGACCTCATTGAGCTACTAAATGCCGAAACCTCTAGACCAACAGAACATTTAGAGGATCCAAGACATGATCCCAAAACTACAAGCAAGAAAATCACCTCAAATGCAACATCTTATAGCACAACTACTACACCTTGTGGCCGCTAGTAAAAACCAACAAGTACATCATCATCCCTTACCCATTCAACACCAACCAATTCTGCTTCATTCCTATGTGGCATCCCCTTCCATTTCATACCAATCTAATCCATCCGCATACCATAGCAATTCCACATCAACTTATCTTATTCCTTATCAATCTAATCCATCCACATTCCAAATCACTTCCACATCACCTCATCCCACATCTCTCCATAACAATAACAACTCCACAACACCTAATCCTATACCTTCCCATAACAATGCCACATCACCATACCCTACTTCTTCCAATATCTACCATTATCCACAACAACCTGTACCTCATGATCTTTCACCTACACATCCTACAATTTCATCTCTTCATCAAACACATTCACAAGACTATCAATAGCCCCCACAACATGAACACACAAGTCCAAGTGGCTCTTTGTACAAAAATCAAGTGAACCCAAGTCCACTCTTACAGTAAGACCTAATAGACTTAAGTCCATTTATGCTACAAGACCTAATAACCTTACTCAAGTCTGAATGATCCTTTGTACATAAATCAAGTATCCCTAAGTCCGTCTATGCTACAAGACTTAATACCCTTCGATGAAGGAGATACCAATCTAGTCACTGCATCCTATGAACATGCTCCATCACCATTCGATCACATGCCAAAACATGAGTCTACTAGTCCCATTTTGACACCATCATGTGATCCCATTCGTAGTCCATTGATCCACCAACCGTCTGATCCATCTGGTCCTACTATTCCTCCATCCAATCCATCTAATCCTAACCCAAACCATCCACCAAATCCTACTTCTAAGCCTATAACACCATCCACTATCATCATCCATCCCCTTTATTGTCCATCTACCCATGCACTTACAAAGGATGTGATCCACTAGCTACTAGCTAGGAATGACTTATCCTCATGCCAAACACCTATCTCAATACCTAGCAATGAGCCTTCAAATGCCATGCTTATACCTCCAACTCCATCATGTGGTCCATAAACCATTTAGCTTATTGAAAGGACTTCTCCCATGAGTCCACATCAAGACCTATCATACCCTCATGTTGTTGACCAAAATCCTATCCAAGAGTCATCTCCTTTTATCCAAGAAACCCAAGAACTATGTCAAGAGTATAATCCAACACATGTGGAAACACCAAGCCTCCATCTAAATCAAGGTCAAAGCATCTCTAAGTTCAAAATATCCATGACCCATATTTTGCCTATAGTTAAGATATTACTTATGATCATAACCCTATTCATGAGCAAAGTGATCCCATTCATAACCAAATTAATCCATTTTATGCTCACCTTTATGATCAAGATTCTATGGATGATCATAAAAACCACGATGAGCCTCTTAGCCAAACTTTATGCAATTCATCGTCAAAAGGTTATCACTCCACTTATCCCTACTTCCATGATCATCCATGAACAAGATGTCCAAATTGATCATATCCATCCTCCCTCTAGCTGCATCTATGACCTACATATATCCACTTCCCATGATGAGACATGTGCCTCCCACATAAGCATAGAAGATCAAACAAATACCTTGGATCTAAATGAAAATTATCATGATCTTAATGATCCTTCCACATCCACCATTGACTCTATTCCAAATCCACCATCATATCCTACTCATTTATCCACCTTTATCCATGAATGTTCCTCCCTAGGAACACAACAACCATTGTCTACCATCTCACCTTCTTCATCCAATAAGGAACTTGTGTCTAGTGTTCCAACTACACCTAGTCCTATAGTCAATCGTATGCCTCAAAACATGAACTACCAAGGTAAAGGCTTAGGCCTTCATGAATAGGGTGTTTTGGAGCCAATCCATGTCAAGATGCCTTAGCGCTCATTTGGCCTTGGATACACACCCCAAGGACAATAGTCTAAAGATGTTGGTACTTCCTCCATCCTTCCTGAATCCACCACTTCCCACCATAAATCGTATCACATACCCAAAACATATGTTGTCATTCCACCTCCATCTTCTTACAAATGTCAAAAGTATGTGACCATACACCTTCCACCATCAAATTTGTCTCCGCTTCTTCCAACTCCTAACATCCCTCCATCAAATTTGCCACCACTACTTCTAACACCTTATCTATCCATCCATAAATCCTCTAAAAATCCCAATCATGGCCAACAAATGCACACATTGTCTAAACATGAAGTTTCCTCTCCTTCCACCATACCCATGGGATTCAAAAGCAAAAAATTAGATGCCTCTACTCATAAAGCCAAAAATCCTACAAATCCTCATGCCTTAGGGTACAAAAGCAAAGAACCAAAGAAACAACCATCTCAAAAGATGCATAGACCTACACACCTCAAAGCAAAAATGAAAAAGGAGTGGGTCCCCAAGAAAAAAGCAATTACCTCAAAAGTTGAAAAAAAGCTGCATACAACCACCCACCTCAAAGAAAATCTGAAAAAGTTGTGGGTCCCTAAGAAAAATGCCATCAAATCAAATGAGGCACCCCCCTCTCAAGAATCCCAATCATCCACTTCCACCTCACATTTCCATCCCATCCAAAAGTCTCAAATTCTTCAATCCCACATGAAAAGAAAAAAGCATAAAATTACTAAGTCTATGTGGGTCCCTAAATGCCTAAATCACCCATCTGCTAAGCGACAATCTCCATTGCATCCTATGCCACCATCCCATCAAAACCTTCAATGTTTATCATGGTGTGTGCAACTTTTGGTAACGGTTCCATTCCATCTCGCAACAATTCCATCGACCTCCTTCTCCCCATCCTTCAACTATTGTCCTACATATCTTATCCACCACTTCCCTATGGTCCATGGTTTTACATAAGCCCTCCATCCATAAGTCCTATATAATCCACTATCACCCCCATTATAACCCACTATCTCACCTTTCATAATTCTCTATCTACCAAATCTATCTTTCATGAAATCCCCTACCAACATCTCTGAGCATACTTGACATGGTCCATGCGACAACATACATCTAGCGGGACTACCACTTTCATGGAACTAGACACTTGAGTCCCTTTTGTCCACATTCCACCTCTCACATCCAAAAAAAAAAAAAAAATTGAAAAAAAAATTTAAAAAGTAAAGAGAAATCCCTTCGTCCAATGGTGAAAACCTGACAGGCACCTTGAATAAGTACCATGATGAATACCTGGAAAATAGGCATCATGCATAAGTTTAATCTTCTATGTCACCTATACTTGGGGGCACATTGTCTCATCCTCCTATCATTTTCCCACTTATCAATGTTCATCCTATCATATCCTATCCTACCATCCTTATCCACCTACATATACCTATCCTATTGTATCCATTCATCTTCCCTTCCTCCTTTTGATCTTGATACAGATTGGGGACAAAATGTTGAAACATGTGATTGGGGACAAAATGTTGAAACATGCCTTGGTTATCTTTTGATGTACTCCATCCTTGCCAAACCAATCCATCCTATCATCCTATCATCATCCTGTTACTATCCTATCACCATAAGCGTTGTCATGGAAAATCCCAAGCATTCTATCTAGAATGGGGCAAGTTATTCCTATGCGACATAGCCTTTGGAGATCACATCCTTTCTCTCTTATGCATACATCTGATATCACCTATCCCCTTATCCTTCCATTTATCATGAGTCATCCATCCCATCCACTATAGCCTATCCTTTTACCTATCTATCTATCATAAGATTTCCATTCTATCACCCATCTTTCATCTATCTATTCCTTCATCATCCTTGTGTCTAGACTTGGTTTTCTCTCTTGTCATTGATATCTAACACAAAATAACACAAAAGGCTATACAAATTGTAAATCCATTTGACATCCCAAAATGTATCAAAAACCCCAAAAAATCAAAACATATTAAAATTCAAAAAAATCATTAAAAAACCCTAAAAAATACAAAAAATCATAAACTGTCCTTAAAAAAAATCCAAAAAATATAAAAAGCCCTGAAAGAATCATAAACTATCTTGAAAAAAAAATCCAAAAAATCATAAACTGTCCTAAAAAAAAATCCAAAAAAATCATAAAAAGTCCTTTAAAAAAAAAAAATTATAAAAAATACAAAAAAATGTATTCCCAAAAAATAAAAATAAAATCATCAAATCAAACCAAGTCCAATCAAATCAAGCCAATCTATCAATCAATCCAAATCATCAAAGCAATTTTTTTTCAATCCTATCATCAAATTAAAAGAAATCAATCCATCAAAATCAACGTCAAATCATTTCAATCCATCAAAATCAAATCACATCATCAAAACAAATCCAATCAAACCTATCAAATCAAAGCAAGTCAATCTAATCAATCAATGAAAATCACATCAATCCAATCTATATCATCACATCAACATCATATATAATCAAACATCCAAGATCAATCAAAACCATGTCAATCCCCTCATCAATCCATCAAGCTTCATCATCACTCATCCTACCATCATCAATAAAACACAAATCAGAACTACATCTCATCTCTATCGTTAATTGCCTTGATCCCGTGGACACGGGTATGTAGGCAATCTAGAGTATGAAGGAAGTGCCTAGATTTAGACACAAATGATATTCCTCTTTCTTCTCTCTCATCATCTTCTTCTATCATCTATCTCCATCAATTCATCTATCTTTCAAAACATTTCTTCCAATTTGTTAGTGCCTGCATAAGCATTTAAATTTGTAGGCACTTTCCAAAAAATAATATTCAATCAGCCTCAAAAGATGCAAAGAACAGTTGTATGCATTTTTTATGCATATCGAGTTATACATTGCAGGCATATTCCAAGAAAGATTCCTTGCTTGTATGTAAAAGTGTTTGTATGTTCACGTTGTATATTTGACATACAAAGGAAATATCCAAGGCTCTTATACAATCGCTATAGTGAAAGGGTCATCAGTGTAACTTGGGTTATCGGCCGAGCTGTGGGATGTCTGGCCAATTGTGGTGGTCTGTCCGATGGCAGTTTGTTATTGGCAAGAAGGTATGCATCGGCAGCCAAGCAAAATGTTTTCCCGATGGCCAATGCACATACAATGGAAACATACATTGCCAAGATGCAAGGCAGAATGTACATTGGTGGCAACATACAAAGGAGATATGCGTTGTCAATGTGCAAAGAAGAAAAAACAAAGGGTCGGGCCCACCAGTTGCATACCAAGGCAATTGTATGTTGGCATATGCAATCGAATATGCAAGGCCTAGACCTAAGAAATTATACATTCTGGTTGATACAGGTTTGAGATTTGCATTGTATATTTTGTTTTATATATCCATATTGTATGTTTGCGATATACAAAACAATGATACGAAGAAAAGAATATACAATCCAGACGTGAAGGAGAATATGTTTTGGTAGATTTTAGGTTGAAGTCCGCGGGTTGCATGTTATGTGTTGTATATGCGATATACAACGAAAAGATACAATGAGAAAGATACAACGCGGATTCCAAAGGATGTTCCTATCTAGTACATAAAGTGTTGAAGTCCGCAGCTTGCATGTATATGGCATTGTATATGCCGATATACAAAAGAATGAAAATACAAGGCCCGGTTTCAAATTTCTCCAATCTGATTGATAAATGGCTGGGGTCTGCGGTATGTATATTGCATTTGTATAGTGCGACATACAAGGAAATATATGAGTAGAGAGATACAAGCCGGACCCGATGGTGAGTTTGAATGTGTTTTATAATGTTTTGGGCTTGTATGTGAAGCATTGTATCCTGCATATGCAAAAGGAAAAGATACATTGGCTCGTCGGCATAACATTGCTCATTGGCGGATACTCCTAGGGTCATTTCGATGGCTGATGAATATGCAATTTCATAGTGATGGAGAGCAAATTAGGGGATGCCATGTGTCCAGGCACTGTTGTATGTATGTGCTCTTGCATATACAAGGGTTTGAATGTGCATTAGGTAGAAAAGGTAAAAAGGTGAAAAAAGGCAAAATAGATGGTGAAAAAGTCAATGATAGAAGCACAGGGTGCGTATGTGGCTCATTCTAGTTGGTGGATGACTTTTCAGCATGTTTTAATGCCACAAATTTTTGTGGTAGGGAGGGAGATCGACGGTCAGTTTTCAATTTCTAGAGGGCGATGGATTTTCTTTGTATTTGCAGTTGTTTTCAGGCGGGAAAATTTTAGGAGCATGTAGCTGCTACATTTTAGAGGGCCATCGGTAGCTTGGCATTAATTACAGAGGTTTAATCAATGGATTGATATGTCAACTACCCGATTTAGGAAGAAAATCTTTAAGTGGCTCCACACATCCCTATCTCACCTGCTCTCCCTCTTTCTTCTCTCTACTGTATTGAATGTTTTGGGCGACATTCTTGGTGCAATGTATTTGGCAGAAATTTTGAAAATGCCTTATAATTATTGCTGAGGACAGAGTCTTGCCATAAAAATCAAAATTGTGTTACTCATTTGGGGGTTGTTGAAGACTTGGGCAATTTTTGGGAAATAACAAAAAATAGAGCTGTTCTTGGCTGTTCTATCTCTTTTCTAGAGTTTATGAGTTGTAATATGAATGTATTTTACACACATGTTTAGTTTCATTGTTGTTTTTATATGAGAAATGCTTTAATGCATGTGTTTAGTTGTTTGTCTCCATTTGCCGTATGCATAGCTTCTTTTGAATTTGGTTGCTAAGGGTTTCTCAAATTCTAGAATACAGACCTTCTCTATTGCATGCTTGATCTGTGACTTCCATTCAATGAGTGGATTAAACTATTTTAGGTTAAGTATGGAGAAGAACATATGTCAGCAGGGATGTTTGTATGTAGAGGTAGCTAAATACTCATTTTTGGGTGGTGTTTGTAAGGCAAATACCAGTTCTAACCCCTTGAAACTTGGATGCCAGTTGCAAACCATTCTCTTGTATATGTCTAGTTGACTCCTGGCCCTGAGATAGGCACTGGTCTGCTCCCTATGTAGTAGTTATGATCCAAAACCCCTTGTCTTGCATCCAAAACTTAAAAACAAACCATTTCATAATCCCAACCTGTTAGTTGTAGGAGTAGAAATAGGACCCCTGCATACTCTCATCCTCAACTAGTTAAATACATCCAAGAACGTGCCAACCTTGTGATTTATCACACAAATCTTGATCCAAACATGAGAGTATTCTGCTTATTGTTGTCAAGCTAAATCATTCTATCATTGGGCGAGTCAAAGTTAAATCTTTAGCTATAGGGATACCCCCCTTGGTAAGGTAGAACCAGAAGTGAAGGGGAAGTAGCTTACGCAACCTCCTTTATTAGTTGGCCGAATCTGCCTATGCATTGGAACTAGCAAACCCTATGCTAATTTGGGAGAAACTCCAACAGATGGTGACTCAGCTGGGGAAGAGAATCAAATAATTTAAAGGATGGTAGATCTAGTTTCTAGTGATGTTGTTTCAGCAAGACTAAAGAAATGACCATGTGGTGCTCTGCTGGTCTGTGAATCCAGAAAGTAAAGGTGCCTTGTTGATATTATGTCCTCTCTATGAGAGGTGGCGACTCTGTTGATTGAACCTATCAAAGCTACAACATATTTCCAAGTATTCCATCTTTTCATTCAAAATGATGAGTTTAGAGCAGCAAACCTGGTTGTGCTCTCAAAGAAGACCATTTTTTATTGAAAGATATAAATCTCTGAATTTCAAAGGAATAAGTGGTTACCCAAATGTTATTCCCAATAAGATTAGAAAATGTTTTCCAAAATATAGTGGATTAGATTCTAAGTCTGCAAACAAACATCTGCAAAATTTTTGTAATTTGATAGAAGATTATGAGGTAGAGGCTAAAGATGTAGTAATGAGACTTTTTGTTCAGTCATTAAAGGATGATGCTAGGGTCTGGTTTTTAGACCTACCCGTGTGTTCAGTTTCTTCATGTGTATATTTAGAAATTGCATTCCTAGAATAGTTTGGTGAAAGGTTTGATGTGGCCTCATTGATCATACATTTCATGAATATCTAAAAGGACGATGAGGAACTGGTTCCAGCCTTTAATCTTAGATTTATTAATTTGCTCAAACAGATTCCTGAATATATGAGACCAAATGATGCATTGTGCTTGACAATTTATTTGGCTGCATTTGATAAGAAAATGAGTTATAGATTGAGAGATAAAGAACCAGTCACACTTCACCAGGCCTTCAAATTTGCTATGGTTATTAAAAATAATCAGAAATATGGAATGCTAGTAGGTTTCATGACTGCAAGTTTTCAAAACAGTTTTCAAAGTGAATATATTTCTACTTTCCCAGTGTGTTCATTGAGAGATGATTTTGCAAAGGGGAATATGTTTTAGAACAATGGGTGAAGTCATGATGCGGTGCATAAACATGAAGAAGGTCTTGTAGAAGATGTAGGTACATCTTATAATGATGAAGACAAAATTGTTGTCAGCCTCTAGAAAAAAGATCTACAGATGCAAAATGCTCTTCAAAGGATAAATGAAAGATATACATGAGGTTGTGTCTTGCAGCAATAGGCATATCCCAGTTATTCTTGATTATTTGTATGAAGTGGATGTGCAGAGCTTCACTCTAAATATAGAATATGTAGATTCAAGGGATGACAGTGAATGTGTTAGTGACTGTCAGCATTCAGATACATATGTGAGCCTTTTAGATGATGAGATTTATTTAGATGCTGAATATGAATGCTTCCTTGAAGATTATAACCACCTTTATAGTGCAGAGGTTGAAACTTTTACTGTTGATTATCAGTGCATTGGTGAAGAGGAGAATCAGGGTCACTATTCAGATGTGAGTGGACAAGTTGTAGATGTGTGTACTCATTTAGATGGGGATAGTGTTGGTTGCAGGGGTGACTATAAAGCTTTCAGTGAAGGGCTGCACTCTGAGCTTTTTATGCCTTCTCTTGAGACATTTCAGGTGGACCTTAATGACAAATTGCTGAGCACAATGATGATGGATACTTAAATGTTTATAAATATTATTTTGATTATGAGATGTTGCTTATGCCTAAATATTGCTTGTTCAATACAGAGGAGCTTTTATTTTTTGAAGAAGGGCAAAATTCTGACGTGGATTCATTTGTTTCATGTGAGTCTATTATTTGTCCAAGCAACATCAGTGACTTATATGATCATGATAATCTACTACTGAGAATGGTAAATGCTTATGAACCTTGTTGTAGATTTGTTGAACGAGAAATGGGCAGCAGCACAAATAATTGCAAAGTAGGGTGTTGTAGATAGTCAAATGTTTTCAGGCTTCATTCGAAGAAATCAAAAGAAAACAAGGTGTTTGACAAAAGGAAATTCTAATTTTTCCTTTTTGGTGGCCCTAGGCCCCCAAGTGAAATTTGAAAATATGTATTTGTGATGCATGTTGGTGCAATGTTTGACTCTGTTGCCTGATGTAAGGGACTGGTCTGCATCCCAGAGATCTATGGTTCTCGCCATGCCTGCAAGAGGCATGCATCCCCAGATAGAGCCAATGTTAGTGCTTGCATAAGCATTTAAATTTGCAGGCACTTTCCAAAAAAATAATATTCAATCACCCTCAAAAGATTCAAAGAATAGTTGTATGCATTTTGTATACATATCAGGTTATACATTGTAGGCATATTCCAGGAAAGATTCCTTGCTTGTATTTAAAAGGATTTGTATGTTCACGTTGTATATTTGACATACAAAGGAAATATGCAAGGGTCTTATACATTTACTACAGTGAAAGGGTCATCAGTGTAACTTCGGTTATCCGCTGAGTTGTGGGATGTCTAGCCGATTGTGGTGGTCTGTCTGATGGCAGTTTGTTATTGGCGAGAAGGTATGCATCGGTAGCCAAGCAAAATGTCTTCCTGATGGCTGAGGCACATACAATGGAAACATACATTGCCAAGATGCAAGGCAGAATGTACATTGGCGGCAACATACAAAGGAGATATGCTTTGTCAATGTGCAAAGAAGAAAAAACAAAGGGTCAGGCCCACCAGCTGCCTACAAAGGCGATTGTATGTTGGCACATGCAATCGAATATGCAAGGCCCAGACCCGAGAAATTATACATTTTGGTTGATACAAGTTTGAGATCCGCATTGTATATTTTGTTTTGTATATCCACGTTGTATGTTTGCGATATACAAAAAAATGATACAAAGAAAAGAATATACAGTCCAGATGTGAAGGAGAATATGTTTTGGCAGATTTTAGGTTGAAGTCCGCGAGTTGCATGTTATGTGTTGTATATGCGATATACAAAGAAAAGATACAAAGAGAAAGATACAAATTGGATTCAAAAGGATGTTCCTATCTAGCAGATAAAGTGTTGAAGTCCGCAACTTGCATGTATATGGCATTGTATATGCCGATATACAAAAGAATGAAGATACAAGACCCAGATTTCAAATTTCTCCAATCCGATTGATAAATGGCTGGGGTCTGCGGTATGTATATTGTATTTGTATAGTGTGACATGCAAGGAAATATATGGCTAGAGAGATACAATCCAGACCCGATGGTGAGTTTGAATGTGTTTTATAATGTTTTGGGGTCTGCCTTATATGTGAAGCATTGTATCTCGCATATGTAAAAGGAAAAGATACATTGGCTCATCGGCATAACATTGCTCATCGGCGAATACTCCCAGGGTCATTCTGATGGCCGATGAATATGCAATTTCACAGTGATGGAGAGCAAATCAGGGGATGCCATGTGTCCAAGCACTGTTGTATGTATGTGCTCTTGCATATACAAGGGTTTGAATGTGCATTAGGTGGAAAAGGTAAAAAGGTGAAAAAGGCAAAATGGATGGCAGAAAAGTCAGTGATAGAAGTACTGGGTGCCTACGTGGCATGTTCTAGTTGGTGGGCAACTTTTCAGCCTATTTTGATACCGCATATTTTGGCAGTAGGGAGGGAGATCGAAGGCCAATTTTAAATTTCTGGAGGGCGATGGATTTTCTTTGTATTAATAGCTATTTTCAAGCGAGAAAATTTCAAGAGCAAGCATCTGCTACATTTCAGAGGGTCATCAATAGGTTGGCATTAATTATAGAGGTTTGATCGATGGATTGACAAGTCAACTACCCGATTTAGGAAGAAAATTTTCAAGCAGCTGCACACATTCTGATCTCACCTGCTCTCCCTCTTTCTTCTCTCTGTTGTATTGAATGTTTTGGGCACCATTCTTCGTGCAATGTATCTGGTAGAAATTTTGAAAATGCCTTGTAATTATTGTTGAGGACAGAGTCTTGCCATAAAAATGAAAACTGTGTTACTCATTTGGGGGTTGTTGAAGACTTGGGCAATTTTTGGGAAATAACAAAAAATAGAGCTGTTCTTGGCTGTTCTATCTCTTTTCTGGAGTTTATGAGTTGCAATATGAATGTATTTTGCACACATGTTCAGTTTCATTGTTGTTTTTATATGAGAAATGCTTTAATGGATGTGTTTAGTTGTCTATCTCCATTTGTTTTATGCATAGCTTCTTCTGAATCTGGTTGCTAAGGGTTTCTCAGATTCTAGAATACAGACCTTCTGTATTGTGTGCTTGATCTGTGACTTCCATTCAAGGAGTGGATTAAACTGTTTTAAGTTAAGTATGGAGAAGAATGTATGTTAGTAGGGATGTTTGTAAGTAGAGGCAGCTGAATACTCATTTTTGGGTGGTGTTTGTAAGGCAAATATCAGTTCTAACCCCTTGAAACTTGGATGCTAGTTGCAAACCATTCTCTTGTATACGTCTAGTTGACTCCTTGCCCTGAGATAGGCACTGGTCTACTCCCTGTATAGCAGTTATGATCTAAAACCTCCTGTCTTGCATCCAAAACTTAAAAATAAACCATTTCATAATCCCAACCTATTAGTTGTAGGAGTAGAAATAGGACCCCTACATACTCTCATCCTCAACCATTTAGATACGTCCAAGAAAGTGCCAACCTTGTGATTTATCACTTATCACACAAATCTTGGTCCAAACATGAGAGTATTTTGCCTGTTGTTGTCAAGCTAAATCTTTCTGTCATTGGGTGAGTCAAAGTTAAATCTTTAGCTCTAGGGATACCCCCCTTGGTGCAGCATAACTAGAAGTGAAGGGGAGGCAACTCATGCAACCTCCTGTATTAGTTGGCCGAATTTGCCTATGCATTGGAACTGGTAAACCCTCTACTGATTTGGGAGAAACTCCAACACAATCAATCACTTAAATCAATTCATCCATGACTTCTTCCAATCAATCTCATTGATAATAAATCCAAATGCAAGTGAATCTTTAAAAAAATACCATACCAATCAAGTTAATTTATCCAATTGCATCCTATGGTCTTGATCCTTATCTCATTGTAAACCCAAACAATTAATAAATTAATCAATCATTAATCAATCCATCCTTGTGTTGATCTAGGGATATATTGTTCCCTGCCATGACAACACTATCATCATCATCAATCAATCAATTAGCAATCAATCAATGGTTTACAACTTGATAGGGGCAATACCTTGTTTGTTTTTGTATCATTTGTGCATGCTTGCTTGCTTGTGTGTTTTATCATTTTTATCTTGCATTTGCATCTGTATCTACCCAGCTAATATTCATATCTTGTATTCTAGACATGGTTGTATTATGCTGGGGCACAAGCCACATTGTCACTTTGGTCCTCATACCCTGGTGCATAATGTCTCGTGCTATATCAAACATATGATTACTCACTTTCATTGTAGCATAACACATCATCTTTTCTTATATCCCTTCCCTAATCATTTTTGACCAATCCATTTCATTTCGAGAGCATGCCCATGTTTCTTCTAACCTGCCTATCCTCTCGAGGGGGCATCATCATCATATCATTTTATCCTCATCCTATCATTCCATCACCATCCTATCTTCCTTTCCATCATCATCTTTCTTCCTCTATCCATACCTTAGCTTCTTTGAAATGATGTTACTCGACACAAATCTCATCATCTCAAACATCATCTCAAAGAGGGGCAAAATGTGGACACCCGAAAATATCCACCTTGTCACAACATTGCATCATCTAGGAATCTGGTGGTATTTTTGCCCTAAGCACCCATATCGTCACCTAATCTAGCATCTTCCTCTAACAAATTAAATAAATCTAACATTTATTTAATTTATCCATCCCTTCACATTATTAAATAAATAAATGTTATTTATTTATCTAATTCCCCTTCCTCTTGGTTAAAATAAAATAAATCTTTTATTTTATTTTATTTTAATTTATCACTTTATCCCCTTTCCTCTTAAAATAAATAAATAATTTTATTTATTTATTTTAATCCTCACATGCCTCATAATTAAATAATTTATTTTTGAATTATTTAATTATGACTCACCTACTTACTATTTTTATTTCTCAAATCTTCTTGAGTTATCTCTTTTACCTTACCAATTCCATCTCCCAAATCACTTACCTACCTTCCATTTTTCTCTCCCAAGTTGCATAGAAACTTTCCAATTCAATTATCACTTACAAAATTGGAAGTTTCTATCCTTCCATTATCTCATATTACCTCTAAATTGATTCATTTCCAAGCCATTTGGCATGGATGAACTCTCCAGCATCGTTATTTTGCTAAAATCCTGCCTCATCATCCATCACCTACCTATCTTCTTCTCATCAATCTATCTATTTCATCCATCAAATCTTCTCTATCATCGTTCTACTGCAAAATGTGAGCAATCAACAATCGAAGCATTCAAACAATCAACATGCATATATCAATCATTTCAAGGCATTAAGTATTTAGGAAATTTGGGTAAATAGGTATTGCATTTTATTTGTTTTATCTTCTTTCATTTGTCTAAATTTTACCGTCTACAATCCTATCACTAGGAAGGTCATAATCAGTTGTGATGTTCAATTTGTGGAGGATGAAGCATGGGATGGAAGTGTAGAGAGGACTGTAAATATTACAGTTGTTGTCCCTCATGATGATATGGCAGATGAAGTGTTTCCATCATCAAGTACAACTCAAATAGTAGCTCCTTCCACTCTCAGGGTGGGACCACAAGTTGTAGCTCAAGCTACACTTCCATTCACGGCAAGGAGATCTTCAAGGTTTCTTTCCACACCTAGAGGACAACAAACTCCACAAGTAACTATAGTGGCATCTACATTAGCTGGCATTCTTGGAGAAACTCCCACTAGCACTCCAAGTAGTTCTACATCTTTGGATCCAACTCTAGAAAGCATGCTACCATAAAAAACAAGGAATTTGAATGAATTGTATAATATTGATACAACAAATTCATTTTCATATTTTTCTTTATTTTCTCATGTAGATGATCCATTAACATTTGAAGAAGCTATGGGTGATGATAAATTGGTACAAGCCATGGATGAAGAGATTGAGTCCATTGAGAAGAACCAAGCATGGGAGTGGGTTGATTTTCTTGAAGGCAAGGATGCAATAATTGTAAAGTGGATTTATAAGACTAAACAAGATACTAATGGAAAAGTACAATAGCATAAAGCAAGGCTAGTTGCAAGGGGCTTTACAAAACAACTTGGAATAGATTTCAATGAAACATTTTCTCCTATTGCACGATTGGACACAATTAGGACTATATTGGCTATTGTTGCTCACAACATGTGTCCTATGTACCAAATGGACATGAAATCAACATTTCTAAATGGCTATCTAGAGGAGGAAGTGTATGTGGAATATCCAGAAGGCTATGAGATACTAGGTCATGAAAACAAGGTATATAGGTTGAAGAAAGCACTTTATGGATTAAAGCAAGCTCCTAGAGATTGGTACAGTCGCATTGAATCCTATTTCATTCAAGATGGATTCCAAAGAAGCAACTGTGAGCCAACCTTGTACATCAAAGTAAACAAGCAAGGTAACATTCTAATTGTCTACCTGTATGTAGATGATCTAATCATTACCAGTGATCTTATTATAGATACTTTCAAAACAACAATGAAGAGTGAATTTGAAATGACTAATTTGGGTCTTATGAGATATTTTTTGGGCATTGAAGTCCAATCCAATGCTGATATATTTATTTCTCAATCCAAATATGAAAATGAAATCTTGATGAGATTTAATTTGGTGAAGTGCAAGGCAGCCCCAACACCCATCATGATGGGATTGAAGCTAAGCAAGGAGGATGATGGACCATGTGTGGATCCTACATTGTTCAAGAGGATGGTTGGAAGTCTTATATATTTGATGGCCACAAAGCCTAATATTATGTATGGTGTAATCCTAATTTCAAGGTTTATGGAGTCTCCAAAAGACTCTCATTGGTAGGCTGGTAAGAGAATACTGAGGTATGTGAGTGGTACAAACAACTTTGGCATACTGTATTCCACTTTAGTTTGCTTTAATCTTGTTGGGTACACAGATAGTGATTGTGGGGGTAGCATAGATGATAGGATAGCACCTCTGGGTATGTTTTTCACTTTGGTATAGGTGTTGTGTCATGGGCTTCAAAGAAACAACCTATTGTGACTCTTTCTTCAACTGAAGCTGAGTATGTGGCAGCCACAAGTGTAGCTTGTCAAACTGTTTGGATGTGAAGGATGTTGAAAGACTTAATGCATGATAAAAAATAAGCCACTACAATATTCTGTGACAACAACTCAGCAATTGCTTTGTCCAAAAATCATGTTTTTCATAAGAGAACTAGGCATATTGATACTAGATATCATTTTATTAGAGAGCTTGTCAACAACAAAGAAATTTGCCTAGATTATTGCAAGTCTAAAGATCAATTTGCTAACATATTTACAAAACTGTTGGTAAAGGAGACATTTTAGTACTTACGGAGCTATTTAGGAGTTTCTGATCATGTAAATGTATATAGTTGTGGAGAAGTTTGATGCAAATGTTTGTTGATCTCAAATAGTTCATAATTAAGGGGGAGTATTGGAAAGACTTTAATTATGCACAGCTGGGCATTTGTTGTTCAAATACTTTGTTTGTCATTTCCTATTTCTTATCACTAGCCAAAGGGACTTGTATTTAATGTTTTAGATGCTCATTATTTTGTTGCTAACCTTTAACTTGTGTGAGCTGTTGATGCACATTAATTGTTTATTTTCTATTTTTTTTCCATAAGCTAGAAAAGATGAAGTGTGAAGTCTTTTTGTGTGGGTATTATGCTCTGTGAAAAAGAGAGAAAAAAAGCTTACTATAGAATACTGAGTTTGTTTAGACGTAACATCTTGACTCACTAAGACTGGGATCAGTGTAAAGCTAAGAGCTAGGCTTTGATTAGAATCACTGGAATGAAGGGAAGAAATGGTGATTGTGAAAAGGGTGAGTCTAATGACCTAAAAGGATCACATATACCTCGGCAACCTTAGATTCTGTACTGAAATGAAAATAATATAAGAGCAAGTAATACACTGTAATACAACATGAAAAGAATGATGTTGAAATTCAAGAAACAAATTCTTTTTGACATTTTTGATTATTATGTTTTTTTGTATTTTTGGGATATTTGATTTTTTGTATTTTTGTGTTTTATGATTTTTTGTATTTTTGTATTTTATGTTTTTTATGATTTTTAGACATAGTATTTCTTGATGTGAAAGGCATTGATTATTTCACCAAATTCCTCTCTCTCCATTGTGTACAAGAGATAGGTACCATTTCTAATATCTTCTTTGACCATATAGGGACCTTTCCAGTCCACTATGAATGTTCTCCTTTGTCTTCTCTTTTTGTTTCTCATGCTGCCTCTTCTTAGGACAAGATCTCCTATTCCGTAGGGTTTATCATTTGATTCTATCATTTCCCGCTTAGTGGTTTCTCTTGCTAATGTGAGATGAAGTAAATCTTGGAAGGCTTATTGATGGGAAGGGGTCCAATACAAGACTCCATCGCACCTTAGTAGTTCCATTTGCATGTTGAATTGTTCTTGCATGTAAATCTTTATGTCTTGTCTACCTTGAATATTTGTAAAAGTTAGAATAATTCAAAGGGAGTTTGAGGCTCCCTTTGCCCATCAAGAGGGACAAAGATTATAATTGTCCTCCTATTAGGCTCATGTCTCAAATCCATAGAATATCTAATGTAACTTCCTGGCAACTCAATGATGACAGGATCATCAGTTCTGATTGACACTCATATCTTCCATTCTTTATGGAATGTACCCTCACTCTCTCCATCTTCGTATGGGAATCTCTCAACTACTTTAATTTACACTATGCGTGCTTCCCATTCACCAAGCTTGTTTGACTGCATTGAGGCAGAAGTAGTAGGTTACACTTGTGGCTGAGATACCATGAACATTTTTGGGAGAACTCCTATTATGTTGTTTGATTCATTATCAATAGAATTCATGTCCTCCATAGGTGTAAATGGTCTATATGACTCTTCTATTGGTGTGAGAGGTTCATACGACTCACTTTCTTCTAGTGTCTTAGGATACATGATTCACTCAAGGGTGATAGAGGAGTATAACTCTCTATCACATCTTCTTCAAGATCTAAGAAAGCATGAGGGTCTGCATATCTCAAATGTAACGTAGTTGTTTTGAATATTGGTCCTTCAATTCTGTGAGACTTGTCCCCTATGTAATGAAATATTTTGTAAGCTGGTTGTATGTTGATCATGAGTAATTCTAGAGGGAATTTGAGAGGTCCATCCTTCTCTATCCACTCCATTATTTTCACTATTTTTTCTTTTGGAATAACCTCCTTTTTCTTTGGTAATGCCTCTCTTTCTAAGGCATTCATCTTCTCATTATTTATAGTCTTTTCTGGGATCTCTATCCTCTTGATCCATATCGATTGTGGCATAGGACTAGGAACAAAAAGATTGTTTGTAAGTTCATGATCAATAGGGATGCCTATCCTTTTGTTTGATGTGTTTCATTTTATCATGCTAAAAGGCTCCAGATCCCCTTTTGCAATATAAACTTTCTATAGATGTAGCAATCAAGCCTCCTAGAATAACGTAGATGGCACAACTTTCATGCTGTGTATCCATGGTCTTCCAAGGAGCAAATTATATCCCATGTCCTTATCTATGAAATAAAATGTGGTTGGAACAATTTTTTATCCTAGAGCTACAAGAAGCGTGATCTTTCCTATCATGGCATCTTTTAAATTATCGTACCCACTCAGCATGTCTCTAGAAGCAGTGATGTTGGTGTGGCAATAACCCATTGTCTCTAGAAGAGAGAATGGAACTATGGTTACTACTGCCCCATGATAATTCAATGTTCTTTTGATACAAGTGTCATAGATCCACACTTGAATGTATAATGCAAGGTCTCCTTTCTTGGTTAATTCTACCTCCAAAGGCATTTGCTTTAGGTCAAAGAAGAAACCTGGGTCTTTAAGCTCAGTGTTTGGTGGGCTTATGTCAAAATCCACATGGTTGATTTTCTCACTAGGTGGAGGTGTAATTTGATCGAGATGCTTCAACCTTATTACTTTCAATAGTATTGAGTGATGCGAGGGGGAATTCCTAAGAAGGATAATGAACGATATGTGCATATAGGTTTTCTTTAAATCTTCGATGAGTTCATAAGGTCAGATCGGTGTTGGTATTGGCTCAACCATTGAGATTGTGCTTTCATGTATCTCCTCTTGCTCATTCTCAAGATCTCCTTCCTCTTCTTCATTATTTAGTATTTTGACCAATCCCAACATCCTAGCTTCTCCTTTCTATCCTAACTATGGTGAGATATTGGTGTTGTTACCTTGGGCTACTTCATTTTGATTCGTTGCTTTTCTATCCTTATGTGCAGGAAATGGATCCTAATAGATTCTCATGTTAGCATTCTATAGAGTTATCGAGGTTTGGATTTGTCTTGTTCACTTTTTATTTAGCATGACCTCCTACAGGTTCAAGTACATTTCTATGAACAACCGCTATTGGTCTTTCAGCAATCTTGCTATAGATCTATTATATTCCCTACAATATTCTATGTTATGTCCCCTAGTTCTATGAAAAGAACAAAATTGATTTTACTCATAAGGGGGTCTTTCATATCTTCCATCATTACCATTTCCATTGAGATTCCAAATTTGATAATTGTCCCTTGGGTAATACGTATTGTTTCTTGGAAGATCGATTGCATTAACATTGGGAGGGTAATAGTCTCTTCTATTGTAATCATCCCTCACCTTCTTGACTGGGGATTGATTTGTCACCCCATTTGTTGTTGCATTTCTATTGTTTTTGAGAATCTTGATAATGGGGGAACTATTCACTGTATCCTCCCTCACCAATTTTCCATTTGACCCATAGACCCTTCTGCCACTATCAACGGCTGCTTGGTCAATTCTTCAAGCACTTTCCAAGGCCTCTTCTTAGGATTTGTAGGGTAACTTCTGAACATCTTCTCTCATATCCATGTTTAGGGCATGCATGAAAAGGTCACATAACTTGCAACGGTCCATGTTTGGAGTGTTGGGAATTAGTGTTCACATAAGTGTTAGTAATTATGTAAATGTAGAAAGGTAATTACTATTGTAATAGTGAGGTTGTTAATAAACAACTCACTAGCTTTGGATGGGTAGTCGTATATATTGTTGAAGTAACAATATATTATGAATAGTTAGTGGTTAGTGTGTTATACCCATGAATGGTATTCTGGGATATTTGTTATAACACCTCCCTATTAAATAGGAGGTTGTTTGGCTATATAAGTGGCTATATATTAGCCATTTATTGAGTGTGAGAAAAAAAAAGAAGCACCGATTATCTTATGTTTAATTTTTTTGCAGCTTCCATTTGTCTCTGCCCATATTTCTTATATGGTATCAAAGCATAAATTCTTTCTTGGACCTACACAACAGATTCACATGAGATCCTCATTAATTTTGATTGTCTAGTGTATGGCCTGCTCGTAAGAGTGAGAAATAAGCTTTGGTGTATATCTACATCAATCGACCAATGCCTGGATCGCCACATTAAGGATTAAATTTCATGTATTTGTGAGGGTGTAGCAGCTGCGTATCTACAATAGTTTGAAAGAGACACTCATATAATGGAGGACTAGGATATAATACGTGTCATTTAGAATATCAATTTGAGGGACTAGTTAAGCAGGATATTTTAAGTTTTCTAACAGGGTAGATTTAAATTAGGAGCTGTGTAAGAAGAAATATGCTTGGTAATAGTAGATTGGAGCTATTTTAGAAAAGAGAAGCCACAAGCATATATGTGAAGAGTGCAATTACATATACAAGGTGATTCAATTCTACTAGTTATGTTATGAGCAACAGTTTTTAAGGTTTCTAGTACTTTTCTAAGAATTATCAGTTTTGTTTGCACTCGTAATATCCCATTGAAAGTCACAATAATTCTTTTTTTTCCATATTTATTTGGTGTGAATTTTCGATGAGATTTACAGTGTAGGACACTACAATTCTTGTCAAAGCAAGGACTATATGGAGTGCTTGTCTACAGGTTCCATGTAAGGGATCAACCAATGAGTAGTTATAAGTCATCAATTTATCCATACAAGGTGGCATTTGTTAATGACTCTAAGCACATGCAAGTTGAGTTGGATTGTTAGCTATTCAAATTGGAAAGGTTTATAGGGCAGTTGTAATTGTTGTTGCAAGAGGACCCCAAAATGAATGTCTTCTCGAGTCATTAGGAGCTGACCACGTTGACTCCACTGTTGGTAGTATAATTCCCAATGTACAAGAGTTCCTCAAATCAAGAAATCTTAAGGGAGTTGATGTTTTCTATTATCCTATTGGAGGTAAGCTTTTAAAAGATAGCTTTTGAATTAGGGAGTCAAGATTGGGGAAATTCTTTTTATTCCTACAAATATTTCCCTTATAAAGAACTGGACAGTGCATGGACTTTATTGGGGAAGCTATAGAATTCATCAACCAAAAGTATATGTGAATTTTGTTCAAGAGTTCTTCACATGGCTAGATATTAGTCATAAGAAGACTTTTTGTTATAGTCGTGTTAATTTGAATAGGGTCTTGGTGGTGTTTAATGTAATATGGATGTTGTTGAAATCTCCTAGTATGGAGCATGGTTTTGGTATGTATGGAAAATGGGGAGGATATGGGAATGCAAAAGGAGGATCTTAGGTTAGGAGTATTCAAAAAAATGAAAAGAAAAAATATTATTTCAATTGTAATTGGAGTGCATGATCAATGGTACTCAACACTCCTTGAAAAATTTCACATCAAGGGGGGGATATATTCTTTTCTCAATTATGAATTGAGCTTCAAATTCAAATTTTCTAAGTAGAAAATCTACTGGAGGATGGCGGCATAGGAGGTTGGAGGATACTTAGTGACCTCTCGTCAGTCATTAGGACGAGGCCACAAAATTGCATTAGTGATAAAATTATTTGTGCCAAAAAGACTAAAGCCAAGATCGGTTTCTAGGTGACAGAGGCAACCATCTCATATCATTTGTGATTAGAGTGACAATGATTTATAATGGTGGCTACATATGTGACAACAAAGACTTGGGTTTCAAGATTTGTAAATTGTGGATGGATGTGTTTGTCCCCATTCACAAGATGATATAAGTGTTTGGATGTGTATGTCCCCAATCATAGTTCTTGGTTGTATGTGAATGGATGTGTTTGTCCCCATTCACAAGATGATGTAATTGATTGGAAGTGTTTGTCCCTAGTCACAAGAGTTGGTGATTATGATTGGATGTGTGTGTCCCTAATCATAATTGTTGTGAGTAGATGTGTCTGTCCCTGTTCATGACTGATGTTGGATAGATGTGTTTGTCCCTATCCAAATCTAATATAAGACCTTGGATAGATGTGTTAGTCCCTATCCTTGGATCCATGGGTAGATGTGTTTGTCCCTATCCTTGGATGAAAGTACACTAAGCATAGTGAGGCTAGTTCCACTATTGCTTGACATGAGTACATGAGTAGTAGTTGAGGTAGGGGGGCTCTGAGATGCCACCTAGTCCTACTCAATTCTGATATTATCATATGACTTATGTCTTCTTTCTCAAGCAAGTTGTTCTACTTCTAGGGTTCTAATTCTTTGCACCAGCATCACAATTAGGTCTGTAGGAGTGGGACCTCTAGGCACTTCCTCATTTCTAGGGTTTTCCCTTTGAGTGTTGTCATGATTCTGTGCTTCTTCTCATGCAACATTTTCTTTTTTGTTCTTCTCGTAGGGCAACTTTTAATGCTTCTTAAGCATCTCTTGCTTCTTGTAAGTTTCTTTCCAACCTTCTTACTTCCTCATCAAGATAAGTACTTGAGGTTCTTGTGGATGGTTGATTCGGATGGTGGATTTCTTGAGTAGTAGTTGAGGTAGGGGGTTCTGAGATGCCCCCTGGTCCTATTCAATTTCGATATTATCATATGACTTTTGTCTTCTTTCTCGAGAAAGTTCTTCCACTTCCAAGGTTATAATTCTTTACACCAACATCATAAATAGGTTTGTAGGAGTGAGACCTCTAGGCACTTCCTCATTTCTAGGGTTTTCCCTTTGAGTGTTGTCATGATTCTGTGCTTCTTCTCATGCAATATTTTCTCTTTTTTCTTCCCATAGGGAAACTATTAATGCTTCTTGTAAGTTTCTTTCCAACCTTCTTACTTCCTCATCAGGATGAGTACTTGAGGTGCTTGTAGATGGTTAATCCAAATGGTGGATTCCCAATCTTAGTTGTACTCTTTGAGCCTTGTGAGGTGTGTTTGGTATGTCATGGTTATGTTCCCAAGCAAGATTATTAAAAGATAGAGAATGCCTAGGTTCTCTTTGATCTTGCTCATAGTTAGAGTCTTTGTAATCATAACAATTCATGATTGGTGCATCAGGGTGAGGTGGTACGTACCAATCAAAGAGGGAGTTTCTAGTTCCCTAGAGGGAACATTCCCTAAGTTAAAGTCTAGTTCCATGATATTTGAGGGTGTCATAGACACCACAAAATAAATGGAATGAAAAAAAGTGAAGGTGACAAAAGTGGAAGCAGTGAAGGTGAATGTGAAGAAGAACATGAAAATGTTTGAAACATTTAATGTTGAAGTGCCAAATGTTTGGTGTTTGAAAGGAATCTAAAAATTTGGAATGCAAAAAGAATTAAAACAATGTTTTTTCTTGTCACATTAGGGTCACCAAAATATGTACTCTCAAAATGATGACTCGGTTGCCTCAAGGATAGTTGAGTCAGCTTTGGCGCACACACAGACCCTCTCTCCTTGCCATGGGGTGAACTACCATGTCACTCTTGCTCTCAAGGAAGTACCCAGTCATGAGGAGGTGAGAAACGGGGTGATCCAGCTCATTGGAGAGCTAGATTTCATGGAGATGGGTTGGCCCATCTTGGGGCCTGTGTTGTTGCACATTTGTTTGAATGTGGTGTTCTGTGATCATAGTTGTAAAGATAACTTTATGACTCAAAGGGTTAGTAGTCACCATTCTCCTGTTGGGATTTCTAATGTTCCACCATTGTGTGGGTAGGCTGTTGTTCTCATTGATGTTCAACTATTGTTCATGTTGTTGGATGAATGCTTGTTGTACTAGGAGTTGTCTAAATGCTTCTTGTTGTTGTTGAATGACTAGTTGGTCTTGTTGTGGTCTTGGGTGGATCTCCTCTATCTCATCGAGGATTTCTCTCACCCACTCACCTCCAAGTCCAAGGCACATTTGTGAGATGAGACAAGAGAGATGACTAAAGCTAACCTTGACTTGACCTAGGGTTTTGACTTAGGGTTTGTGTGACCTAAGGTTTGACTATGTGTTGACTTTATTTGACTTTGTGATGAAATCAAGGGTTTTGACCAATGTTTGACTGAAGTTAACCTTGTGATGGGACCAAGGGTTTGTGAAACTTCTATTTTTCCTAATGCTTTTGTTTTTTTGGGGGTTTTATATGAATGCAATCCTAAATGAATGCAAAACTTCTTTTTGTGCTTTTTTATGTTTTTAGAAATCAAAAGTGTTTTTTCTTAATCTAGGAATTAGAAAATGTATGCAAGTTATGATGAAGTTATCTAATGCAATGTATTCTATGTTTTTAGTGTTTTCTAAATTTGTGGATCAATCTAATCTAAAAAAAGGAAATTGCTTCCAATCTATGAACTTTTGAAAGGGAAACTAATTTAACAATGCAAATCTACCTAGCCTATCAAGGAAAAAGAAAACATGTATTTACTTATCCCAAGAGAAAAGTTTTGATTATTCAATTACTATGAGATGAAAAGAAAGCATAAAGGAACTTGGAGATGCATGAGTCTCCACTACCCTCAGATATTTGTGTAATGGTAACCTCGAATCCTCTTGAAGCAGTGGAGTGATCCTCTTGGTGAGAAGGAGAAAATGGAAGTAAAAGAAGTTGTGAAGCTTTGAAAAGAGATCAATGAGAGCTTGATGAGCACTATGGCTTGTGATGCAAGCAGTGTATGGACATGTAACAAGCCTATATGAAAGCTAGATGAGATAATGAATAAAAGAAAAAGGCTTCTATGTCCTATATGAGCATGAGAATTCTTGATTTGGAGAGCAATAGCTTGCAAGAGGTTTGTGCACAAATGAAATTGCCTCCCTTTGTGCTTGAGGGAGGGCATATTTATAGGTTAGAAGAAGGGATGAGAGGTGAAGAAGAAGAAGAGTTAATTCAATTTGATTGGAGATTTAAATTAGAAAACTCAAGAGTGGTCTGGATTGAAATTGGAGTGATCTACCCAGTAAAAGCTTATCACTCAAGAAGAAGTTAAGAAAAAGGAGTACATGAGAATGCAAGGAAATGCATGAATTATTAACTAAAGATAAAATAGAGCTAATTAAGAATGTGTGGGTGCATGAAATAGTTAGCTCCATATTTAGCACAAAAATCCATGCAAACAATAAGAAAAATGGGTGAAAACAAAGCTATTTTGAGTTAGAAACTTGAGTTTTTTTGTAGCTAAAAACATGACAATGTCGCCCATGGGTCGCCCCTTTCACCAATCAGGGTCACTCAAGGGAAACCAATGGGTAATCCTAAGAGGAGGGCACCTGGGTGAAATTCCATGGTGGGAGATGGTAGAGGAGATGAAAAGGAGGGGATATCCCTCCAAAAATAGGTCAGTCATGTGTTAAAATCCAAATCTCTACTTGCAAAAGTAGGATCTCCCAAGGGAGATCTTGAAATAATAGGGGGAGATTTGGATTAGTTGAGTGAAACTAAAAATTGAAAGTGGGAGATGGCTAGGGAGGACCTCTAGAAGGCCTCTAGGGGTGGGGATGGATGAAAAACATTGGGGAAAGGTGAAAAATCACCTACAAGATGCATACAAGGCTTAGGAATAGGGTCACAAGCATAAGAAATGCAAATCGACAAGTGTTGAAAAGTGTCAAAAAGTAGAGAGAAATCAACAAAGGGGAAACAACACATCACCAAAATAATTGCTACTGAGAGGGTGTTATTTCATGCTTACATGTATGTGACAAGTATTATGACTCATCATAAGGGTCCTCATGGAGGTTGTGCATGATTTTGGTGCTTACAGTCACACAATCAATTAAATCTTTTGTCTCCCCTATTTTGGACTCTTCATTTGCCTTGAAGATTTCAACATTTATATATTTGGGGATTGAAATATTTTATTGGTTGATGAAACATCATGTATTTGATGTTATTAATAATAAAAGATGAATACCGTACTTTTCACATGGATGTGACCAATTATTGGTGAACCACATAATTCTCTATGTTTTACCACTCTTATGTGTGTTTTGTTGATTGTTAATTTGATTTTGTATGTTCTTATTTACCCTAAATTCTTAACAATTGGTATCAGAGCATTGTAAAAAGAACTTGAAAAACTAGAGATGGAGGATTGAAAACTTCTCAAGATAAAACTTTAGGATGTGGAAGTTGTAATTAGAAGCTCTGTTAATTTAGAAAGATATCTCAATCATGTTGGATGGAAAATAAAAAAAGCCTACTACAATGTCCTATGAAGACTGGGACAAATTGGACCAAAAGGCAGTAGCTTAAATTATTCTTTGGCAATCTAGCAATGTTTTCTTTAATGTCTAGACAAAAAAGACAATGAAAGGATCATGGGATTGCTTATCATACATGTATGGCATTGCCTTTACATCAAAAAAGGTATTCCTAATGAATAAATTGTATAATTTGAAAATGAAGGAAGGCGGTAATGTCTCAGACCATTTGAATGAATTCAACACATTGATCAATCAATTAATTTCTATCCACATAAATTTGGATGATGAGATCAAGGTATTTTGCTATTGTGTTCTTTACTTGATAGCTGGGGAGGAGTTGTTATGGCTATTAGATACTAGGTATCTGATAAGAAGGGAAGTATGATAAAATTCAATGATATTGTTGGGATTCTTCTCAATGAGGACATGAGAAGGAAAAATTAAGGTACCTCATCAATAGATGCTTTAGTAGTCAGTGGAAAAGGGAGATCACAAGAATGAGATAATAATAATCAGAGAAGAAGATCAATGTCTGGTAGAAGATCAAAATCCAGAGGCATGAATATTAGTTGTTGGTACTATGGTAAGAAAGGCCACATGAAGAAAAAATGTTGGTCATTCAAAAAGGCTAAAAATTAGTAAAAAGAAAACGAGGCAAATGTATCATATGAAGAAGATTCTGGTGCTCTTGTTTTGTTGATAGGAGAAGATACCATAGATGTTTGGGTACTTGAATTAGGAGCATCATTTCATGCCACATCGTGTAGGGAGTATTTCAAAAATTATCAAGTCGGTAATTTTGGCAAAGTTTATCTTAGTAATGATGAAACTTGTGATATTATTGACAAAGGAGATGTTTTATTGAAACTATAAAATGATAATAGTTGGCTACTAAGGGATTTAGACATGTTCCTCAACTCAAAAGAAATTTGATTTCAGCTAGGCATTTAGTGCTCAAGGTTATAGCATTACTTTTGAGTCATGTATGTGGAAGGTAAAAAAAGGAGTCTTGGTGATAGCTAGAGGAAGAAAATCATGCACTATAACATCTCAAACTTTTTGGATTGATTTCATTTACATTTAATGCATGGAAAACTATTGAATTCTACTTAATACTTGATTTTAGATAAATATAATGATGATAAACTATTGAGCTTGCGATTCGGTTATTTTATGTTGCTTCAACTATGTTTCTATGGAAATAACCTATTGACTGTGGAAAATGAGTGGGATTGGTTGCAGGTATTGTCGAAGGCAAGAACATGTTTCAAGTAGATGAGACCTAAACATTTGTCAACAATTGGATGGGTTTTGTTTGGTTCCCTATCACACACTCACGTAGAATCATATTTCTTGCATTGATGACTATTTGTTTAACGTTCTTCATGGTATAAATATGTATGTGACTATGGTTTTTCTTGTAAATGTTTATATGCATGATTTTTTATGACTAAATCCTTAAATTAAATAAGCTTGTCTTTGTCTATATATATAAATAAGTAGTATTAAATATTATTGCAAAATTAAAAATGCTTATATTTGTATGCAAATATATAAATCTATTATTTGTGAAATTAAAATGTGTCTATCTTTGTATATATATTCTTATATAAATAAAGTTTCAATTAAGAATTATAAATAAATCCTTATTTAATAAAACAAATATGTGTGTGTGTGTGTAATAAATGTGTGTGTAATAAAAGGGAAGCACGCGTGGATTTAAATTTTAAAATTAAACTAAATTAAACTCTTGGATGAGTTTTGGATAGGAAACAAAGAAAAAATAAAAGAAAATAAAGTGAATAAAAAGGAAAAAGGAGTAGAGTGAACACCCTAAGAAGAAGAGGAGACAAAAATAGAGCTAAAGGGGAAATAAGAAGGCATGAGCAAGGTAGAAAAATGTTGAATCTGGGGAGAATTACAATGATAGAGAGTAAGGAAATAGCCAAAATTTGAAGGAAATCAAGCTTGAACAAACCGCTAGGTTCACTTCTCCATTTCTTTGTTCAAATACAATGTGAATCTTAATAGTGGAAACCCTGTCCATTTTCTTCTATCGCATGTAGAAAAAATTTCATAGTTTTGTTTGATTTTATTTGAAGAAATTTGTAGTGGGTGGATGAAGTTCTATTTGATTTTTATTTAAAGTAATTTTTATTTTTATTAAGAAGTTGTGGCGCTACATTTAAAGGTATGCCACAACCCTGTTGTTGTGGTTGTGCGAGACCTATAGGCCTTCCCATGTCCCTAGTAAGAGGCCTAAGGACAACATATTAGTTATTTTCTGAAATCTTCTATCAAACCTAATAAAAATTGCTTTATTTGCTATCTCTCATTGTTGTTATAGCATACATTTCACTGTCTTGGCACACATTGCTATTCTGGCTTGAATTCCATAACAAATCTAAGTTATTCTTCATATATACTACTATTTTGGCATCGGAAACATAACAAATCTGAGTTATACTTCATATATTTTCACTGTTCTAGCATACTTTTCACTATTCTAGCATATTTTTTGCTGTACTGGCATACAATGGTTGTTTTGGCATGAATATTGATAACAAATCTAAGTTTTACTTCATATATTTTTTATGTTCTAGCATACTTTTCACTGTTCTGGCATACAATGGTTTTTCTAGCATGAATATTGATCCAAATCAGAGTTTTACCATATATACTTTTCACTAATCTGGCATGCATTGTTGTTTCGGTATGAATATTGATCCAAATATGAGTTTTACTATTATATTTATCATTGTTCTAGCATGAATTTAGTGAACAACCATTTATTTATGTGAAAATTGATATAGAATAGTGGAATCTTTTCATTACTACCTCTCTTTAAAGATGAAATTCGTTATTATATATATATATATATATACATACATATACACCCACTATTACAAACACATGTTGAGATATTCCAATTGCTTTATGACTCAAATTACTATATTATACCCTACAAAACAACATACGAAAGTCAAAATCATGAGCTAAAACCATAAAATGTGCTAGAAAAATATTGATCCAACATTTTGATAAAACTAAGTACATATGAAAACAAGGAGATACTAATTTTATAACAAAAAGATTCATTGTTATTGTTTATTGCATAAAGAATTGATTTATTATCATTATTGTTAATGTGCTTGCAAAGGAAATAAAAATACATATTTTTGTTTATTATGAATTGTCTGTTTGGGAAAGTTACCTTTCAGGATGGATGCTGTATATAGGTAAAATAGAGAAATAGGTCTTCTTTTTCAGCGTCTACATAGTGTTAAGTGGTTTCATACTTTGGCCAAAGTTAAATTGTGACATTGAAATAGATGAATGAACCATTGAAACAAATGGTTTGTTATGCCTAATTATTTATTTTATTCTCTACCATATCCTATTAATGTGATGTTGCATTCAAGTTAGGAATGCGTGTAGGTAAATAGGCACACACCACATTTTGCCCTACCAATTGTTTACAAGTTCCTAGGTCTTCATGTAGGGTCAGGCATTCTTCAAGTTTGAAGAATACCGGGGAAGCGTAAGCTTCGTGGTTAGGCACAAAAGTGTTTATACCATGTTCTTGTCCTTTGACATAGTAGATGACTAGATGATCGATGGCGGTCGACGATTGATTTATGTATTTTGGATCCTACTTGTATATGCTAAAATATGTATTACTCCATTGTATTGGAATGAATTGTAAGGTACTCAAGCCAATATTGAAACATGTATATATTATTTCATGGAGCTCTGTAACTGTACTTCTGCATGATGAACTATAATATTATTGTTTACCATTTCAATCAATCAAATCTTATGTTTGTCAATTATTAGTAATCTCTCTTTTTTCCTTGATAGTGTAATTATAGTTACTTTTACTTCATTTACTTATGTGATGGAATGCAGTACTTTACATTTGGTAACGGAGTGCTAGGTTCTACATTAGGCCTTTTTGGACTATTACGCTAAGTTGTAAACTTGTTGCAGATCAATCAACATGAATACTAGAAGCTATGGACATAGGGGAGCAACCTTAGGATCTGGTAATGAGAAAAATGTAGGGAACAATGCCAGAAACAATGTAGGGAACTAAAATGAAGTAAACAACAATAATTGGCAAAAAAGTAATGGACAAAAAAATGGAGAGAATAACCGACTAGATCAAATCCTTTCTCTTTTAACCCAACAAGGGACCTGAATGAACAATCTTGAGTAGGAAGTCTAGGGAATGAGAGGAAATTAGAATGAGAATGAGGGAGATGTAGATAAGAGGGAAGAAACACAAGGCCTAGAAGATGAAGCAAACATGAACAATCAGGACAGAATTGCATAGGAGCTGGGAAAAGACCTTAAAAAGGTCACCCCTCCTAAATTTGATGGTAAGACCATTGGTGATGGAGCTAAGGCATGGATAATAGAGATGGAAAAATACTATGATCTCTGGAACTTGACCAATGAAACTAAAACAATGTGGGGATCTTACCAAGTTATTGGGGAAGCAGCGACTTGATGGGATAATGAAAAAGTAGAAAAGAAATTATTACCTGGAGAAGTAACATGGGACTGCTTCCTCCAACTCTTTAGGAAGAGGTGGTTACCACAGCTTCATTTTGATAAAAATATGACAAAATTTTAAAACCTAACTTAGGGAGGTATGACAGTGACTTAGTATTGGGAGAGATTCTCGCATCTATCAAGTATGTTCCGCAGTACCAGATGGATGAGAGGTTCAGGATCTAAAAGTTTATCTTGGGTTTGAGACCACAAATTAGGAAAGATGTAGATATTCATAACCCCTTGACGATGGATAAAGTGTTCAAGAAAGTGACTAAGTAGGAGCAAAAATTGCAACAAATTGCCAATTATCATAAGAGTTGAGATATGAAATATGGAAATAAGAGGTTCCAGAGTGAGTCGTAATCAGAGTAGCAACAACAATCAAGGAAACATCAAGCATCAGATTCAAAATCTAAAAGACACAACAATTTTCAAGAAAGGAACAATGGAAACCAAAGTGGAAATAATAAGAGGGGCAACTTTGGTAGCAATGGTAACAATAAAAGAAGAGAGATGTCAACTAGACCTAGAGGACCCCAAGACAAATGCTATACATGTGGAGGAGAGCACTACACTAGTGCATGTCCTTGACCATTAGCAAACTGAAGAGATGGGACCAGCCAAGAGTTCTACAACATGAAATTCATGTGGCTATAGACCATCATCAAGTAGATTTTCAAGTGACACCCATTCAGTTATATGGTAAGCTCTTTGGCCTTCTAGTTTCTATTTTGATTGATACTAGAGGTATAGAACATTTTATAGACCCTAAAATTGTAGTAAAGTTGTCTGTAAAATTGGGACACATGGCAAACTCTTGCATGGTGTAGTACAACAATAGTGCAGAGAAGAGACTAGACTCCTGTCTAGTATGTAGTGAACTAGATCTCCCAACTTCCCAAACGCAAGTCAACCTTTATGTTGCACCTCTAGGATCTTATTACATGATTCTAGGAATCAATTGGCTATCTGAGCACAAGTCCATAGTAAACTATGAAGAAAATGTAGTGAAATGCCTTGATGACTTTGGGAATTGGGTAGAGATTCTTGGTTCTAGGAAACCCCTTAAGCTAAGATAGATTTCATCCATGTAATTAAAGAAAGATAAAAGAAAGGGTTGTTCAATCTATGTAGTCAAAATAAAAGATATTGATAACCAAGAACTATCCTTTGACAAGTATCCTATCCTAAGAGAGTTCTAGGATGTATTCCCTGAAGAATTAACAAAGCTCTTGTCAAAAAGGGAATTTGATTTCTCAATAGATCTTGTGCCTGGAATAGAGTTGTAGTCTAAGGCACCCTATAGAATGACAACAATATAACTGTATGAGCTTAAGACACAATTGGAAGAATTGTTGAAGCAAGGGTTTATTAGACATAATGTGTCACCTTGGGGCACACTATTCATTTCTGTAAAGAAGAGGGATGGAACTTTGCGGTTATGCATTGATTACAGGATTCTCAACAAGGAAACTATAAAGAATAAGTATCCACTTCAAAGGATAGATGAGTTATTGGATTAGATGAAAGGTGTGAAGGTATTATCTAAAATTGATCTTAGATTCAGATATCATCAGTTGTGGATTAAAGATGAGGATATCTCTAAGACAACATTTAGAACTCACTATGGTCACTAGAAGTTCACAGTAGTACCATTCAGGTTAACTAACGCAACCGCAACATTTATGAACTTGATTAACAATGCGTTCAGGGATTGTTTAGATGAATTTACGTTATTCTTCTTGGATGACATTCTAATTTATTCTAAGTTGGTAGAGGAGCATGATAGACACTTGAGAATAGTCTTGTAGCACTTGAGAGTGTGTAAACTTTTTGGCAAACTATCTAAGTGTATGTTCTACTAGAGTAAAGTGCACTACCTTTGCCATGTGATTTTAGAAAATGGGATTGCAATAGATCCAAAAAATATCAAAGCGATAATGGATTAGCCAACACCACAAAATGTAACTGAGGTTAGAAGTTTTATGGGGTTGGCTAGATATTACATGAAATTTATGGAAGGATTTTCAACAATCACAGCACCAATAACCTCATTACAGAAAAAAGGTAAGAAGTTTGACTAGACAAATAGATGTGAGCAAGATTTTGAGCTCCTAAAGGAAAAGCTCATGACAACACCTATTCTGACCATACCTAATCCAAATGGTCATTTCATAGTTATAACAGATTCTTCAAGTGAAGGTGTGGGAGGCGTATTGATGCAGAATAGGAAAGTGGTGGCATACAAATCTAGGAAGCTAAAACAACATGAGTTAAACTATACACCACATGATCTTGAGTTAGTTGCCATTGTTCATGCACTCTATATGTGGATGCACTACCTCTTGGGTAAGCCCTTTGAGTTAAAGATAGATCATTTAGGGCTCAAGTACATCTTCACCCAACCTAATCTCAATGCATGACAGAGAAGGTGTTTGGAATTCCTTAGTGAGTATGACTTTGGAACTACGTACATAAAGGGAAAAGAGAATAGGTTCATAGATGCTCTTAGTAGGAGAAGAAATATGACTGCCATGGTGACTACCATATCCAATCTGAGACAATAGGCGATCCATAATTTACAAGGAGATAAACATTATGACCGAGTTAAGAAAGAATTAGAAGAAGACCCCTCAGATCATCGATTTGATGGTTATGTAATTGAGTTAGATGGGATTTTGTGATACCAGTGAATGATGTATATCCTAGATTTGAGAGAGGTGAGGAACCTAGTTTTTGAGGAGGTCCATAGTGCACCATATTTAGGGCACCTAGGAGTGACCAAAATGATGGAAGTGTTGAGACCATTGTACTTTTGGCCTAAACTTAAGAAGGACGTAATTGAGTTTGTGACTTGATGTTTAGAGTGCCAGCATGTCAAGGCCAAATATGTCCATCCTGTAGGGCTTCTATATCCACACAGTGTTCCAGGTTATAAGTGGCTAGTAATTAGCATGGATTTTATTTAAGGATTTCCCATGTCCAAGAATTGACATGATGTCATCTTAGTGGTGGTAGACAAATTTATAAAAGTAGCCCATTTCATTCTTGAAAATCTCTCATATGGATCATTGTCCTTAGATAAAAAGTTTGTCCAAGAGATCTTTTGATTACATGGAGTTCCAAAGATGATCATTTCAGATTGCAACACTTGCATGACTTCCAGGTTTTGGACCATGCTAAATGTAGCCTTAGGGACTAAGTTGAATTTTAGCATGGCATATCATCCTCAAACAGATGGTCAGATGGAGAGAGTCAATGATGTAGTGGAAAATCTTCTAAGGATGTAATGTATGGATCAACAATATAAATGGGAAGAATATCTGCCATTGGTAGAGTTCACATACAATAATTCATACCATGCATATTTAGGGATGGTACCGTTTGAGGCTCTTTATGGGTGTAAGTGTCAAACACCCATCAGTTGGGACAAGGTTGAGGATAGAATAGTGATTGGACCCAACATGTTAAAGGAAATGAAAGATCAGATGAGCTTAATTAAAGAGAAATTAAAGTAAGCCTTAAATTGCTAGAAAAGTTAGGCAGATAGAAACAAAACTTTTAGACAATTCTCAGTAGGTGACAAGGTTTTTCTAAAATTCAAGCCTCACAAGAGTTTGATTAATTTGGCAAGGCATCCAAACTTGTTTCCAGATTCGTAGGACCTTTCGACATACTCGAAGTGATCAATCCAGTTGCATATAGACTTGCTTTGCTGCGGAATCTAACCAAAATCCATAATGTTTTTCATGTGTCTTTACTCAAACCTTATCATCCTGATGCATTGCACAATCTTGATTGGTGTGCCCTACAAGTATAGGATCTAGGAGTGCTCCTAGTGGATCCCATTTGAGTCTTGGATAAGCACAACATCAAGTTGCGTAATAAAGACATAGTGTAGTATAAAGTCCAATGGGACCAGTGTTCTGTGGATAATGCTAGTGCAGCATAAAGTCCAGTGGGACCAATGTTCTGTGGATAATGCCACTTGGGAGGATGCTTAAGAGATTGATAGATTGTTTCCACATTTGAGGAATTAGCATAGCTTCTTTTATTTCATGCATATTACAAATACTATGATACTTTGATGATGATACATTTGATGCATTGGCAGTGTTAGTATAATACATTATTGATTTTGTAGCATGTAATAAGACATCAAGACAATGTCTCTTCCAAGCAGGGAAGGATGTCATGTCCCAAACTTTTTGGATTTATTTCATTTACATTTAATGCATGGAAAACTATTGAATTCTACTTAATGCTTGATTTTAGATAATTATAATGATGATATGGTATTGAGCTTATGATTAAGTTATTTTATGTTGCTTCATCTATGCTTTGATGAAACTAACCTATTGACCATGGAAAATGAGTGGGATTGGTTGTATGTATTGTTGAAGGCAAGAACATGTTTCATGTAGAGGGGACCTAGCTATTTGTCAACAACTGGATGGGTTTTGTCTAGTGCCCTATCATATACTCACGTAGAATCATATTTCTTGTGATGATGACTATTTGTTTAACATTCTTCATGGTATAAATATGTATGTGACTATGGTTTTTCTAGTAAATGTTTATATGCATGATTTTCAATGTCCAAATCATTAAATTAAATAAGTATGTCTTTGTTTATATATATAAATAAATAGTATTAAATATTATTGCAAAATTAAAAATGCTTATATTTGTATACATATATATAGATATATTATTTGTGAAATTAAAATGTGTATCTTTCTTTATATATTCATATATAAATAAAGTTTATTATGATATATATATATATATATATATATATATATATATATATATATATATATATATATATATATTTGTAATAAAAGGGAAGCATGCGTGGATTTAAATTTAAAAATAAACTAGATTAAACTCTTGCATGAGTTTTGGATGGGAAACAAAGGAAAAAGGAGGAAAGTTCACTCTAAGAAGAAGAGGAGACAAAATAAAGCTGAAGGGGAAATAAGAAGGCACGAGCAAGATAGAAAAACACTGAATCTGGGAGAATTACTGTGATAGGGATTGATGTAGGGACATCTTATCAATTTCTGAAATTTAAGTTAGTAGTTGATTTTTTTTGGTTTGATTGTATGGGTTGAATGATAGGATGAAGGTGGAAGGAGGTTCATGTTGCCAAAATAACAGGAACATTATTAAATAATTAATAGTTTTTTGGGAGAGTCAGATAAGTGGAGAAGGTGGTGATTATTACAAGAATCGGTTACAAGTTTGGGAAGACTAGCGGTAAGGAGGTTCAATTACTTTTTTGGGGAGGTGTCTGTTTGAATAGTTAACTCAAGGACCATTAAGGAAGATGCCAGATAATGCTCAAAGATTCTTTGTAACAGCTAGTTAAAATTAGAAATTGTAGCGGCATACATCAGAAGAGTTAGTGCATAATAATGCAAGATTATTTGTCTAAATAAGGAGTGATGGTTCGTGGTTGACGTTGGATAGTGGAAAAGGTAGAGAGACTGAAAAAAGATAGGGAGAGTGAATGTGTGTGGCATATCATCGCAGTGCAGACAGATAACTAATGATCAAGCATAATGCAGAATAAAGGCCATTGGGAAAAAGGACTGATTTGATGGAGAGTGGCCAATATAAGAGACAAACTAATAATAATATAGGCAGATGGATTGGGTAGTTATATAGAGAAAGTTGTCCTTGTAGAAATAAGGAGGAGGAGGCTAAGGTTGATGAGAGAGAGAGAGTGGTGTGAGTTAGAAGAAAAGGAAGTGGAAAATGCTATGAGAATAGATAGAAAGAGAAAGGAGAGATCGAGTATGAATAATAAGCAAGGTGGGAGAAAAGAATAAACTACTCTGAGAAGAAGAAATCGAATGTGGCCCAAGGCCAAATAGCTAAGACCAAATGAAAGAAGCAAAAGCTGGAGGCTGGCAAGATTAAGAAGCTACATGAAGCTGAAAGGTACTAACAGACTGACATAAGGATCAATTCATGGAATGAATGTGTTACAGAGGTTTTTGATGTCATGTAATGGAGGTCAATTGGCTGTATGGAATGAAAGTTCAAGTTTTTTTTTGTTCATTACAATTCTGTAACTTGATAGTGATTATTCCTATAGCAAGTTAGAGCAGAAATAGTATTTTCTATTATCACAATTAATGAATAATTATGGAACCTAAGCTCCTGTCACCTTAATGACATCATTGTGAGTCTTATTTGTTGTTCATGTCCCATCACCTAGATTGTTTACAATCTACTTGATATTGTTTCATCTTTATCATCAATGTCCTAGTTCCTGTCATTTCATGATAGAAGGTCTATGGAAGCCTATTTACACAGGTTCTATGTTGAATGCATTGAATATTTGCACATGCATTGTGGGGGCATGCTATCAGATTGGTATCAGAGTCCTAAAAGATCTAGGTAGAAAGTATAGAGGGTGATATTGATTCTTGTTGAAAGTTGAGACTATAGTTTGTTGTGTGTTGCAAATCGATGCAGTAATAAGGAAGGTGTGGCACCAAAACAATGGGCAGAGAGAAAAGAAAGAGCCTGAGATGAGGTGTCTAGAAGGTGAAAGAAGAAAGAAAGACACAAAAGAATTATAGGAAAGAGAGTCTAAAAAAAAGTGAGACAAGAGGAAAAAAATATGAAGAAGCAAAATGCAGATTTTGAAAGAGAGTTGGCAGCACTACAAAGAGATTTGGCACAATACTTAATTGTAAGGCAGCAAAGGTCGGAGGAAGAAAGCCAAGAATATTTTTGGGTATGGCCAATGATGAGAAAAGTGAAGTGGCCTATAATGGAGATAGTTGAAAAGAGGAAAAGGAAAAATATAGAAGCCTTAAGAAGGAAGAGTACAAGTATGAGAGGATCCTAGAAAGTTTGGGACAACAACGAGTTGCCTATTTAGTAACATGGACTAGAAGAGGTCGAAGAAGTTCTCATAGTGGAGGACTTGAAGGAAAGGAGAAAAGAAGAAGTGCAACAAGTAGCACTTGTGGAAGAGATAAATGAAGAGAGAAGAGTATCCCTAAGAAGACACTAAGGGAGACATTGTGGTCTCTTATTTTGTTTATTAATATTGTGTTTGCAGCTATGTATGCAAGTATAAAGAATGTGTTGAGGAAGGTCGAGGAAGTGACCTTGAAGATGATGAAAGAAGGGGCAAGAATAGTACACATAGAAAGAGTTGAAGATGTGAACATGAAAAGGATGATTGCAGTAGTATGCCAAGAGGAGACTGCATTAGAGGTACATTGCAAGGTGCCTTAAAATGAAAAGGAGGTTGAAACTGAAGCTTTCCAGTTTGATGTTGAAGATGTCTATTGAAATGAAGAAGATGATGAAGAGGTCATAGAGTTTTACAATGCTTTAGAAGATGTTGTCGAAGATGAGCAAGATGTTGATGGAGAAGAAGAGTTGAAAAGCTAAGAGACTAGAGGTGGATGCAAGTTGAGATAGCAGGTCATTGTACCAAAGAATGGATGTAAAAATGTTGTTTTTAATTTTGTATATAGAAACAAGAATATGAATGAGCAAGTTTGTCCAGAGAAAAGGAAATGGGTAGATCATGGATCCATAGTTCTATATTGGCAAAGGAAATGAGATATTGAGGAGCAACAGTTAAAATATAGAGAGGATGTTTCTTTTGATTATGTTTATATTAACAAACAAGTGCAAAGAATGAATAATGTACAAAGAAATAAGTGGCAGCCAGATTCAAGACAAGCAAGGAAGCCTAGAGGAGATATTTCAAGAAGACCAACTGCAGTGATGAAAAGAGATCAGCCCAAGGTGGTGGCATGCAAAGTATGGAAGGAAAAGAGTGTAGTAGCAAAAAAGGCAAATAGTCCTGCAACAATTGATGCTAAGACAATTAAGAGAATGGAAATTGGAAGGGAAGATACTAATAAAGGGCATGTGGAAGAGTTGGATGTAAGAAACATTGAGACAGTAGAATGGCATCAGTCAGAGATTGCCCCATGTGATGAGAAGGGTAAAAAAATTGAGTTTAATAATGCTTTGGAAAATTTGGATGATTTTGTTATAGAAAAAGATAGGAAAAAGTGGAATGATGAACAATCCAATGTTAATGAGGTGTTAATGAAATTTATAAAGAAGATACCAAGGTTGATGAAGTAAATGGTGATTGGGAGATGATTGAGTATGATGAGGAGAGGTGGAGGAATATAAAATATAAGCTAGAGAGAATGTGGAAGAAGTGAAATAAGAAGAAATTTTGGTAAATGTGCAGAAGGACCACATGTGCAAGAGCACATGATTCTTGTCCCCTGGGGTGTCTAGTGCAGGGGTATCTTATCAATTTTTGAAATTTAAGTTAGCAATTTTTTTTTTTGTTTGAATGTATCAGTTGAATGATAGGATGAAGGTGGAAAGAGGTTCCTGTCACCAAAGCAACATGAACATTATTAAATAATTAATAGTTTTTTGGGAGAGTCGAATAAATGGAGAAGGTGGTGATTATTACACGAATCAGTTACAAGTTTGGGAAGACTGGTAGTAAAGAGGTTCAATTGCTATTTTGGGGAGGTGCCCATTTGAATAGTTAACTCAAGGACCATTAAGGAAGATGCCAGATAATGCTTAGAGATTCTTTGTAACAGCTAGTTAAAATTAGAAATTACAACAGCATATAACAGAAGAGTTAGTGCATAATAATGCAAAATTCTTTGTCTAAACAAGGAGTGACGATTAGTGGCTGACTTTGGATAGTGGAAAAAAGTAGAGGCCAAAAATAGACAGGGAGAGTGAATGTGTGTGGCAGATCATGGCAGTACAGACAGATAACTAATGATCGAGCATAATGCAGAATAAAGGCCATTGGGAAAAAGGATTGATTTGGTGGAGAGTGGCCAATATAAGTGATAGGCCAATAATAATATAGGCAGATGGATTGGGCGGTTGGATAGAGAAAGTCATCATTACATAAATAAGGAGGAAGAGACCAAGGTTGATGAGAGAGAGAGAGTGGTGCAAGTTAGAAGAAAAGGAAGCAGTAAATGCTATGAGAATGGATAGCAAGAGAAAGGAGAGATCGAGTATGAATAATAAGCATGGTGAGAGAAAAGAATAAACTAATCTCAAAAGAAGAAATCGAATGTGGCCCAAGGCCAAATAGCTAAGACCAAATGAAAGAAACAAAATCTGGAGGTTGACAAGGTTAAGAAGCTACACAAAGCTGAAAGGTACTAACAGACTAACATAAGGATCGATTCAAGGAATGAATGTAATTTGCAAAGGTTTTTAATGTCTTGTAATGGAGGCCGATTGGCTGCATGGAATGAAAGTTCAAGTTTTTTTTGTTCATTACGATTCTGTAACTTGATAGTGATTATTCTTGTAGCAAGTTAGATCAGAAATAGTAATTTCTATTATCACAATTAATGAATAATTATAGACCTTAAGCTCCTGTCACCTTATCGACATCGTTGTGAGTTTTATTTATTGTTCCTATCGCATCACCTAGATTGTTTACAATCTACCTGATACTGTTTAATCTTTATCATCATTATCCTAGTTCCTGTTATTTTGTGATAGAAGGTTTGTGGAAGCATGTTTACACAGGTTCTATGTTGAATGCATTGAATATTTATGCATGCATTGTGGGGGCATGCTATCAGGGATTAATGAAATAGCCAAAATTTGAAGGAAATCAAGATTGAATGAATCACCAAGTTCACTTCTCCATTTCTTTGTTCAAATACAATATGAATCTTTTTTTTTAAAATGTGCTTGGTAAACTTTTTAACGTGACCAGCGACACTAGTGCGACATGCCCTCTAGTTCCATGTGAATGCTTTTGCCCAGAGCAATGAACTGGTGAGGCCACAACATGGGGGACCTCATCCCCTAGCAAGAACACTTCAAACCCACAAGCTCGTTGGCCCAGCGAAGGCATAAAGCCTGCGAGCTCATTGACCCAGGGGTGTTTGAACTCTGGTGGCCGCCACTACAACCAAGTGACTTAACCACCAAACCAAGCCCTTATCGGCAAATGCAATATGAATCTTAGTAGTGGAAACCCTTTCCATTTTCTTCTACCACCTGTAACAAAAATTTCATAGTTTTGTTTGATTTTATTTGTAGAAATCTGTAGTGGGTGGATGAAGTTTTGTTTGATTTTTATCTAAAGTCATTTATAGTTTTATAAAGAGGTTGTGGCACTACCTTTAAAGGTAGGTGACAACCCTCTTGCTAAGGCATTGGGAGGCATGTAGGCCTTCCCATGTACCTAGCAAGAGGACTAAGGACAACATATTAGTTATTTTTTGAAATCTTCTATTAAACCCAATAAAACTTGCTTTATCTTCTATCTCTCATTGTTGTTCTGGCATACCAATGTCCTAGCACACATTGTTGTTCTAGCTTCAATTCCATAACAAATCTAAGTTATTCTTCCTATATACTAATGTTTTGACATGAGAAACATAACAAATCTAAGTTATACTTCATATATTTTCACTGTTATGGCATACTTTTCATTCTTCTAGCATACAATGGCTTTTCTGGCATGAATATTGATAACAAATCTGAGTTTTACTTCATATATTTTCATAGTTCTAGCATACTGTTCATTGTTCTAGCATACAATGGCTATTCTGGCATGAATATTGATCCAAATATGAGTTCTACTATATGTACTTTTTGTTCTTATGGCATGCATTATTGTTTTGGCATGAATATTGATCCAAATCTAAGTTTTACTATTATATTTGTCACTATTCTAGCATGAATTTAGAGAACAACCAGTTAGTTATGTGAAAATTGATATAGAACAGTGAAATCTTTTCATTACTACCTCTCTTTAAAGATGAAATTCATCATTATGGGTATATATATATATAAACCATTTATATATGGCTATATATATACCTACTATTACAAACACATGTTGAGATATTCCAATTGCTTTATGACTAAAATTACTATATTATACCCTACAAAATAATGTAGGAAAGTCAAAATCATGAGCTAAAACTGTAAAATGTGCTAGCAAAATACTGATCCAACATTTTGATAAAACTAAGTACATATGGAAACAATGATTTACTAATTTTATAATAGAAAGACTCATTGTTATTGTTTATTGCATGAAGAATTGATTTATTATCATTATTCTTAATGCAATTGCAAAGGAAAAAGAAATACATATCTTTGTTTATTGTGCATTATCCATTTGGGAATGTTACCTTCCAAGATGGGTGCTGAAGATGGGTAAAATATAGAGGTAGGTCTTCTTTTTCAGGATCTACACATCATTAAACAATTTCATACTTTGGCCAAAGTTAAATTTTGATGTTGAAATAGATGAATGAACCATTGAAATAGATGGATTGCTATGCCTAGTTATTTATTTCATTCTCTACCATATCATGTTAATGTGATGCTACATTCAAGTTAGGGATGCATGTAGGTTAATAGGCATGCACCAGATTCCACCCTGCCAACTATTTACAGCTCACTAGGGCCTTTGTGTAGGGTTAGTCATTCTTCAAGTTTTAAGAATAATGGGGAAATGTAAGCTTAGTGGTTTGGGGGAAAAGCACCTGAACCATGTTCTTGTCTGTTGACATAGAAAATGACCATATGGTCAATGGTAGCTGATGATTGATTTATGTATTTTGGGTTCTACTTGTATATGCTGACATATGTATTACTCCATTGTATTAAAATGAATTGTAAGGCACTTAAGCTAATATTGAAACATGTACATATTATTTTGTGGAGCTCTGTAACTGTACTTCTATATGATGAATTGTAACATTATCGTTTACCATTTCAATGAATCAAATCTTATGTTTGTTATTTATTAGTAATCTCATTTTTTTCCTTGATAGTGTAATTGTAGTTACTTTTACTTCAGTTATTTATGTGATGGAATGTGATACTTTATAGACACTTTGTATGTGTTAGAGAGTTGTGTAGACACCCCAAATTGACTCATTATCATTAATATTAAACATTGCATTACACATCATCTACATTTGTCTAACACACTTGAACAATATCCCTATTTTCTTCTATTAATTAAATAAATTTATATTTATTTAATTAATTCATTAGCTATTTCTTCTTTTTCTTCTAATCTATAATTAAACAATCTTTAATTATTTAATTATCTTCATTCTTCTATTTTTAATTAAATAAATTTTATTTATTTAATTAAAAATTCCTTTCATAAACCCACTTTCCAATTAATTAAATAAATTTTGTTTATTTAATTAATTTCTCTTATCATTTATCTCATAAGCCAACATGTGTTCCTCTTTCATTAAAAAAGATAAGTGGTACTACATCTTTTATTTAATATCTTTCACATGTACTTTTTATGTATATGGTCACACATAAGCCCTATCTTCCCTCCACTTGTCATCTTCACATTCACCTATGTCTATCATTCAATCTTAGCCATTCACATAGCCACTGAATCTCCACTGTTGATTGATTTTGGTTGAGTTCTATATAAACACCCTCTCATTCCATACTACATCTATCCAACATTCATATAGTGTCTACATTATCATCCTGAGTATATTGAGCACTTGAGTATTCATAGCATCCATTGAGCTTATCATCATGGTAGCTTTTATCTTTATAATTCTTCATTGTTGATGAAGCAATCCACATCATAAACAGGGAATCACACAATCTAGGTGATATTGTGCTTGAATTCATGCTTTTGATTTCATTTGGATTAGATTCTTTGATGATGGTAGGGTTAGGTTTTCATGGCTATGCTTGATCTTATTAACCTAATTTTTTACCTATCACATTTTGGCACGTCTGGTGGAATCCACGTCCTTGATTAACTTTGCTATTTGAAGTTGTTTTTATGAAGATCAGATTTTTTGAGTGCTTATGGCAAGTTCCAATCGCTTTTGAGCAAAAACCAGTTGTTGTATGAATATACGCATCACTTCTGAGCTGAAACCTACTGCCTTTCGCATTTTCTGGATTGCTTATGAGTGAACAATAGTCGCTTTCTATCTATTTTGCATCACTTATATGCTAATAGTGGTCACTTATACCTTTATTTGAATCACTTTTAATCTAACAGTGATCACTTTTAGGCAATTCTATTTTTCTTACAGATTTGAAGCACTTATGATCCGTAACCAGTCAGTTCTTGGCTTTTGGCATCACTTGTGAGCTTTATCAATCCACATCTAGTGCTCTCAGCATCGCTTATGATCTGTAACATTTTGCCTATGGTAGAATATAGTTCACTTTTGATCAACAGTGGATCACCTTTGGTAAACTGTGTCATTTTTCAGTCTTTATCATTTGTAGTTTGTTTTTTTGGCTACTAATTAGGTATTTGTGCAACATCTTCTCAATTGTCCAAGAAAAAGAGGTTATCAAACTACTAACATATCTGTTACAGCTTTGATCGGTCCAAGACTTGTGGTTTCTCACTAAATTAGGAACATTTGGGCTTGGTTCTTAAAATGAATCATTGCTTGCTCCATGCCTGATTTATCTTTCTTGATTGCTTGCATGTGCTTGAATGTAACCCAAATTTAATAACAAAAGTATCCTCCCCTTGCCTATCAAATGGGTCTTGGGTGTATGAGAACTTGTTATTATCTTTAGAGGGCCTGCCTTCCCGGTGTGAGAAGGGATACGACCCAAGCGATAACGAGCTAAAGCCAAGTCCTTCCGAACCACTATATAAGAAAAGTGTTTGTGTTAAAAGCTACAAACAATGGGTGTTGTTGTGTTATACCAATAGCCAACCTCCCCTAAAACCCTCCAAGGCATAACCCTTGAAGGCTGGGAGACTCCATAATGGAGAGTAGCACTGCCGCACGTATGGATGCCATTATTAGTAACTTTGTGTAGTAGCCAAAAACATTCTATTTCTTGACGCAAAAGGTGGGATTTGAAGTTGCCTCGATTCACATGGTTCTTAGAAGAGATAGCAGGGACAATCCTAAGGTTTGGTGAGGGACAAGCCTTTTAGGAAATCTGGATCTTAGTATGCATGAGAAGTGTGTGCCGTGGAGAGGATCTGGTGCTACCAAGATTCTAAAGCTATTCTCTTTGAATAAGCACGGCCAAGGGATTCAACAAATACAGTCCTTTCATAGCCTAGGTTGTACAAGTTTGTGATTGTTGTGAGTGTGAGTGACTGCAATTACTATTTTCTTGTCAAAAAAACACAAATAAGACATATTTCTTGACAGACACAGTCACTTTTGAGCTTAAACTACCTGCATACAGACAACTGGATCACTTTTCAATAACAGTCAGTCACTTTTTGCTTAAACTGGATCACTTTTAAACAACAGTCAGTCACTTTTTGCCTAAATTAGATCGCTTTTAAACAACAGTCTTTCACCTCTGGTCTAAACTACATTGCTTCTGATCAATAGTAAATTACTTTTGAGTTAATATTAATCACCTGTGGAAAATTGGCTCACCTCTGGTTAACACTGTAACCTACTATCAGAACCAGAACCAGCTCACATTTAAGCTATTACCAGTCACCTTTGGCCTTTTTCTGAATCGCATTTGAGCTATTACTTGTCACATGTGGTCTAATACCAGAAAATCTTAGTGACTCAGTCGAATTACCCACAAATCCAGCTTGCTTAGTGTCAGCATTAGCTTTCAGACCTGTCTCTGATCATTAGTAGATACTTGGACTTTGTCTTCTACTTTGAGCTTACCAACCAATCAAATTTAATGAGATTTTCATCTTCTTGAGATCCCAAAATAGCAAACTAAACATCAAATCAATCAATTTGATCAATTAGAAAAACATCATCTCCTAACTTTAGCTTTAGGAACATTAGCAACATAGCAACCCTTAGCAAACAACTTTTCCCTTGAGTGTGTGAGCTATTCTCTATGGAAGTCCAACCAACAATAAAGCAACCAAGCAACCCAACAACAAAGCAAGAAGCAAACCAACAAACAAAAACCCAACAACAAAGCAAGCAGCAACCAAACAACTAGCAAACTATCATCTTTTTTGGGTCTCAAAACCTTGACAAGCTAAAGTTCAATTTTCAACATCATTCATCATGCCTCAAACTAGGAGTCAATATAGAGCTGAAATGGAAGCCAAATTGTGAGCTGAAATGGAAGCCAAATTGCAAGCTGAGATGGAAGCTAAGATGCAACAATCTAGATCAACACCTCTTAGAGACGCGGCTCAATTTATAACTGGTATGTCTCCTCATATGTTTATGCCTCATGGGTATACCATTGGAGAGTCATCTTTACAACAAGTGCAACCTCAAACATTTTTTGGAGACTTATGAGGAATAATCCCAAGAAGACTTATCAGAATTTTAGGATACCACATGTGTGGGATCAAGTTGAGAGACTTGTCTTCGCCAAGCCTAATCGCTACTTCTTGCAACTTGCTGGTATGTGCGCTAAATTACCAAGAGATTTTAACATACTGCTATTAGAGAGAATGATCCAAATACTCCCGTTGTTGTTGCAAAGGGACCATCCACTATAGTCACACCATCCCCTATCATATCACAAACTCCATCTTCCAACGCATCTCTTTCACTACCTATTGTTACTTCATTTGATCCACCACGCTCGGAGTACACTCTAGAACCTTTGATAATGCCAACCAATGTGCTCCCTTTTATTTCACAAAATTTGAACATTCCACCTTTCCATGTTCCTCAAAATACTCCTTCTCCTACCATGACCATTTCCATGCCTCAAGTAACACAAGTTGTCCATGTGGACCAAGCACAAATTCTCCAAACATCACAAGCTATCCCCATATCCCATAGTGTGTAAGATTCCCAAACTATCCCAACAACACCAATGGTCCAAGATTCACAACCATCGCAACCCACTATATCCCATGTGGATACCACATCTCATATACCTACTGCTAATATGCTTTCCACTATCTCCACTAATCCGTCCAATACATCATATAATCCCAATGTTAGTCTTATTGACATGAGTGACCCTCCTATTGTTTCTCAAGCCACTCCTAGCACTACGGTCACTTATGTTGAGCAACTTACATCCATTCCATCATCTTCTTACAATCCTTCACAAACCATCAATCCATCTTATGCTACCCAAGGTTTGCCTATTGTCACTCAACACATGACACATATCAATCCTCATGTTGTCCAAAATACAAACCCAAGTGTCCATCCTTCTTTCGCATCCACCAATCCTTCCATCACTTACCATGTCACAAATCCAACTCCAAATTCACGACCATTAACTAGTGTCAATCCATTTTCCACCTCTCATGTGATGCAAAATCTTGGTGTGAATTCATCATAATATACCCAACCACCGCTTGTGTCTCAAGGACAACACTCCTCAACCACATATGTGTCACATACCAATCCTTTGACATACGTTGTGACTACACAACCTCAACAAATGCTCATGACTTCATATATCCCACAACAACAACCTTAATATACATTATACCATGTTTCACCCCGTTTGCAATAATAGTAATTATCTCCAGTAGATGTTTAACAAATGATCAACCAAGTGGTAGGACAAAGCAAGAAGACATTTTCCTTAGCAAACATATGCACTTATCCATTTGACAAGTCACTTCATATGACACCTTTTCTACCACACTTTGAAATTCCACAATTTGACAAGTACAAAGGAAAAGGAAATCTGGAAGACCATCCTAGAGCATTCTTTGTGGCATCTCTCGATGTTTCTCATCATGATACATATCTTTTGAGACTATTTCCTCAAAGCTTAGTAGGGCAAGCTCTTGAATAGTTCTCTCATTTACCTCTGGGAATTAAGTCTTTTTTGGAGTTAGCAAATAAGTTTCAATCACACTTTGCTTTTAACATTGAACGTGAAGTAAACATGAATGACCTTGTCAACAATAGACAACACAATGGTGAAGCCTTTTCTTCATTTACTCAATGATGGCATAATATGGCTAGCAAACTATCATGGAAAATACCTAAGAAGCAACATCTTGATATCTTTGTTCAAAATCTTCTTCCTGAGCTATCATTCCAACTACAATTGCAAGGTGCTAGCACCTTTGATGAACTTGTTTCCAAAGGAACCGTCATTGAATAAGCTTTAATTGCTAAAGGTACTATTAAGATCTTTTGCAATAACAAAGACTATCCTCAAAACTCCAATGATAAATCTTGCTTTTGGAACAAAAATAAGAATGTTGTCAACGATGATCTTGTGGATGCAAAGAACATACAAACTATGAAAGTTCCCATCAACATTCAAGCTGCTTCTACAACAACAAAACCTTTTCAATGAATGTGACAATGACAAACTTCAAATCTGCACCGACAATTTACACCACTAGCGAAACCTATGGAGGTTGCCTTTTGAAAGTTTCTCCAAGTGGGTGATATTATGTTACCAGATATACCACCCAATGGTGAACTGCTCTACAAAGCTCCTTGGTACAAAGAAAATGAGTATTGTGATTACCATAGAGTTAAAGGACACAAAAAAAATGGTTGTATGCACTTAAAACATGTTATCCAAGATTGCAACGATCAAGGTTTAATCAAAATTACACCTTCAACAACTCAACCTACACAACAATCAACATCAAACTATGATCTAGATGCTTTCAAGAAGCCACTTCCATCTCATGACAAATCAAGTAACCCTCATGCTTAGAATGCCATTCAGTACAACTATGAATCATCTACTATTGGTCGCATTGACCATGCTCGTATTTCTACCATTACTATCCAAGGGAAAGCACCTGACTGCACTATAACCACTTGAAGAGGTCTTGTCACCATTCAAGGAGCACCTATGCATCCTCCTCGACCATTCTCTAACTATAATATCCTGGATCACCTTGGCAAAACACCTGTGCACATATCCATTCTTGAGTTGCTTCACATATCTCCTACTCACAAAGCTATCCTTGACAAAGAATTACAAGAATCTTCGGTGCCCAACGATATTGATATCACACAATTCCAATCTATGGTCACTAGCATTGCAGCCCCTTGTTATTTAACCTTTTCTGACAAAGACCTTCAGCCCTTCATTCACCCTTCACACAACAAAGCCATCCACATTGAAGTGTTTGTTAAACAATGCCGTATCAAATGAATCTTTCTAGATGGTGGAGCTGGTCTTAATATATGTTCTTTGAAATTAATAAAAAAATTAGGATATTCTGAGAAAGATATTGACACCTCCAAGGTTATTACTATCAGAGCTTATGATGATGCCGAGAGAGATACTGAAGGGATTATTTACTTTCCTATCCAAGTTGGGCCGGTCACTACTAAAACCCATTGTCAGGTTCTTGATATTAACGTTCCTTATAACATCATCCTTGGTCATCCATGGATACATGCCCTCAAGGTAGTTCCTTCCACATACCATCAATGTCTTAAATTTCCACACAACGGTATTGAGATTACTATCCATGCTGATCCCAATCCATTTGAATTTTATCGTACATTTCAAGCTAAATATCAGAGTCCAAACCACATTCCTATCAACACCGAGGCATATCCATCTTGTAGACACTCTAAAATGACCGTGTCGTCGACTCACTTGCATTTCATAATCTGTCTAATCACCTGCATTTCAATGTTAATTAAATAATCTAATTATTTAATTAAAATCATCAAATTCTCCTAAATCTCCTAAATTCAACATTAATTAAATAAATTCTCTTTATTTAATTAATTAAATTAAATTCCTCTGTTATTCTTCCACAATTAAATAATTTTAATTACTTAATTTGATCTTTATCCTCTTTCCAAAAATTAAATCCATATTAATTAAATAAACCTAATTATTTAATTAATTCAACAAATTCCCTCTTAGCTATAATTAAATAATTTACATTATTTAATTAAATCAAAATTGTTCTTCCAAAATCATGCACAACAATTAAATAAATTTATTTATTTAATTTGCTTTCAAATCTTCTAAATTAAATAATTCCAATTATTTAATTATTTCTTCCAAAATATCTTCTCTAAATTTAAATAAATCAATTATTTATCTAAGTTGTTTTTTCTTCTAAATTTGAGTTATCTCTAATATAACTCAAGCTTTCTATATTTAATAAAGCAAAATATCTTCTTATCCTCATGCAAATCTCTTCTTCTTGTTTTAAATCACTTAACCGATCATTACATTTTGTTAATTGCTTTAACTCATTCTTCTATTCTTGATAACTCCTCTCATGCAAAAGAAAGCAAGACACTTGGCTTCTTCTTATTCGTTGCACATTCCTCAACTATTCTCCTCCGTTGATTCTTCTGAATTATCTAGACCGTTGATCGATCTTCATTGAAACCTATATAAACCCCCCTCATCTCCTTCATTCTCTCTCTTCGATCGTATTCTCGGGCATACTTAACAGAGCTTTGAGCATACAAAACACATCGATTGAGAAACTTTATGACCTCTTAACATTGATCTTTGAGCACACTATTTGCTTGTTACAGCTATGGTTTCGCAACTTCATTGAGCAATCCACACATCTCCAAAAGGGAACAATATAGATTTTGGTAAGAGCTTTCATTTGTCTTTGATTTTATGATAATGGATTTTACTTAGATTGGTTCGCTTTATGTGATTGGTTTTTGATTTGTTTAGTTTTATTAAATCAATTTTTCCTCATACACACATATTTATCCTATCTAGACCCATCCGACCTACTCAAGCCATCATCTAGCAAAGTCGCTTCTAACCTTCGTATCAAGTACACTGAACATGGACCTGGTGGATACACACTGCAAGAATCTTGTTGTGTTGGCACCCTTCCCTTATCTCCCAAATATTATGGTAAACCTTCTACATCCAAGCCAACTTCATCCCTAGCTGTCATCAAAGCCCCACCCACAGTATTCATTAAAGGCAGATTCTTGGATGATGAAGACATTGATGATATTGACTCTTGGATATTCTTTGATGAAAATGTCCAAGTCCAACTAGAAGTGGAGAGATATAACAATGGGTTCCACATCATAAAAAACATGGGCTACAAAGGACATGGTGGATTGGGATCACAAGAACAAGGACCTATCAAACTGATTATTGTGTCTAAGAAGTTTAATAAGCAAGGCCTTGGTTATCAGCTGGAGGTACCGTGACCCAAAGACATTAAGTGTATTTCTGATATTGACACTAGACCCTCCTCGACAGGAGAGACTTGTAGTTTGGATACTATCTGTTGTGTGGTTACACAAGATGCCCCATTTTGCCTTGACAAAATAGAGGCCCAACTTTTTCTTGCTACTTTGGCTAGTTGTTTTTCTACTTTAGGCAGTCTGGTAAAATTAAGTCATGCATTCCACCTTGCAAGAGGATGGATTTGCCACCATGATGAGGTTAGTTGCCAAATTTAGTATTTCATTTTATTAACCTCATGGTTAGAAAGTACATCAAATTCTAAGTAGGTTTGCCTTTTGGATCACCCTCAAATTCTCTAAGGGGAGAGAGTTATGTTAAGTCAAAGTTTTAGTCAAACCTGATATCCAAATGGGGGGGGTCATATTTCAAACATCAGTCACATTATATAAGATCACCCTGATACTACATTATCACCTGATAATCACTTGATCCATGAAGTGTGGATGTCAATTTTATGTGATAGCTATTATCTGCTTGTCAAACGACTTCACAAATTTTGTGAGGGTCATTTTTTTAATATCCATCATCTTATGAATATCACCCTCTTCACAAAAAATCACCCTATGCCAATATGATGATGATGTCATCTAAACCCAACGAATGAAGGAAATGACCCTAATGATGACATCATCATTCCATGTTACCTCGCGGAGGTATATATCTGGTGCCCTTCATATTCAATAACATGACAGTGATGTCATTACAACACAACGCTTAAACAAGGTCGCCGACACGGTGACATCACCTTGATCTTTTTCCTCAGGGGATTATTTTATTCGTGGGGTCATATTTTAAACATCCCTTGTTCTTAAATTCATGACCCGATATAGATGTGGTCAACGTTGACCACATCATCTGATTCTTTTGCATTAGTTTTGCCGCTCAAAGGTGGGGGGTCATTTTATCTAGAGGGGGTCATATTTTGAATATCACCTGATCTTTCGAAGATCACCCCCTATTTCCTGACATTAAATGCACTTAAATGCGGTAGCTAAATTTCCACCAATTGCTAATACAATTCAAACACTTGGCATCATCCATGGATTCTCTACAGAAGATCAACAGATTTAATCCATCCCAACTTAGTTTTACCCTAATTTGCCCTATGGATGTGTTTAAAGGTAACTTTCCAAGGTTATTTTCATTTACCTTGTGAAAAAACAAGAAATTATAGAGTAGAGAAGTCAAACCCTCATACAACTACTTGTTAATAGACTAGATCTTTCAACATAATAGAATGGGTGATCATCAGCATTTGCGGCCCTTTTCTCTAATAATCCATCTAACCCAGGAGGAAAGCACTATCAGGTAAGTAATGAAAACCCTCCTATTGTCATTTTCTACATGTTCAGGTAGAGTATATATGCTTTCATGTGGTTTGAATTTGTGAATATGCATATCATGATGGAGTAAAGAGTAATAGATTCAAGTATGCACAATGTTGTAGAAGTATATAATGTTGTATGAATGCATATGGATATTCTAAGGTAAGACAAATCATGTTTATTACAGGAGTCCATGGCAGATCTTAGGAGGAATAGGTCTGATTCTAAGTTTCTTAAGCCTATGTTTGTTTAGCTCGAGGGGGTACAGTTTAAGTACGGCATCATTGGTGACAGTCACCAGGGGGATACAGACCTGGCGACATGGTCAACAAGAATAGATCATGACAAGGATAATACCCTTCTAGATGTAATATGTGTTTCAGGAATGTGGCATGCAGCCAGATTTCTGTATGCCATGGACAACCCAAAGCTGGTAGTGGAATGTGCCAAGAACTATAACCCTGAGACCAAGCGGGTTGAGAAGCATGGAAGAGTATATACTAACTTTTCAATTAAGGTCATCACCTCTACGTTTAATCTGCCAGTTGGAAAGAGGGTGGTCAGTGTAATCTACGTAGGTTGGACATAGAATACAACAACAATAAGAAGAGTTCAAGGAAGAGGATGTATCAGTGGAGGTCAAAGAGTAGTACGTACACTTCCTCAGCTAAATTTCCTATACACTTATACAAATTTCATTTTGATGATGAATACCAGTACATGATTGCCCTACTAAGTAGGATGATAGGTAAGCTTCATGTAAGAAATTTAGAGAAATGGATGTTTAGAATCATCCACACAGTCTTATACATAGATAACAAGCCATTATGGGCCAAGATCATCAGTGATGCACTAGATGAAGGGATGAGGAACCTGGGAGGTCAGGCATGCATGTTTCATATGACCTCATATGTTGTGTACTCATGTGCTTCTAAGGGAACCTTTGATGCCCTGACTATAGTGGATAGAGCTAGTGGTGATGTAGATGATGCCCACATATGGGATCACTATCCTCAGCTACAGAGAAAGAACTACCTCCTAGATTACAAATTGGTAAATGATGTATTCTCTAAACATCTAGTCAGAACCATGGAGGAAGACAGAACCAAGAGACTGAGCATGGAGGCTCAGGAAGTTGTTTACAAACATGGTGCCTGGTTCATCAAGTTCACCACCTTTTCATACATAAGAATAGAGGGATTTGAGGGACAACCCCTTATGCTACCAAGATACCCTACTGATGGGGTTGTCCTGATGGAGTTTCTCAGGCAAGTGTCTACCATAGTTGTAGCATACAAGGAACAAAAGAAGATACCTTCGGTATTATTTCTAGTGTCTATGGGTTGGTATATGTGCTTAGACTCATAGAGCATAAAGCATGTTATGGGGGACCTAAAACTAATGTATCTGTAGCCATTTCCCTTGGCTAGATCTTATGACCCCTATGGAAGGATGTAGAAAATAGTGGGAAAACCTATACATCAGAAGCATCTGGAAGATCTCTGGACTGATTGTGAGGATAAAGCTGAGGTGAGGAGAAGAAACTATCAAAGGCTCACCTTAAACTAGATAAAGACATTTGACTGCATCCTAGTGCTAGCACAGCAGAGAAAGGATGGTGGGAAGATTATGTCTAACAAATATGAAATAAGAAGTTGTACAATGACACCATATCAGCTCTTGATCTAACACAACTGGAGGATATTTCCCTGGATCAATTTACAAGTGGAGTGCTAAAATTAACCCAAGCTTAGGTGGATGAAGAAATAAATAGATTGAAGAAAAGGGGTGTGGCCCTTACAATAGATACTAAAAAGAAGAGGCATGAAATACCTGATGTGGAGTATGATGACTTCCTCAATGAGAAAAGAAATTCCAATGGGGAGAGGTTAGCCACACAAAAATAGAGGAAGGGTCCCCCAGAGGTAAGAAAACTAAAGATGAACCTAAGGGGGTGATAATTGAAAGGGTTGCCACACTAGCTGCAGGTGCATCAACATCAGGTCAGGCATCCACATCATCTGCACAGCCTCTGATTAATAAACCAAAAACTAAGAGGATCTTGAGGCCAGCTGTGGAAACTACAAAAGTGCAAGAGGAGGGTCAAGCCTCACAATAGGAAGTGGAAGAAGACATCCCATTTGAGGAAGTGCAGGTAAACAAGGAACCTATAGGTGATGACCTGATGATTGTCAGAAGGAAGAGGAGGGTGACAACCCTGACGTCACCACCCAAGAAACAAAGAACATCCATGCAGGGTGATATCAGGGCTGACCCTATTGTACTAAGAGGAGCTGGTCGTGAAGCATTTAGGAAGGACCTGCACCATGATGTACTTGTTGATAACTGAGAGGGGGGGGTGAATCAGTTATCCTAATTATTTCTTCTTTTGAACTTTCTTATTAATCAATGCAGCATTGAATCAAACAAACAAACATTACCATGAAAAGAAAAAACACATGACACAGTATTTTTGACGTGGAAACCCTGTTAAGGGAGAAAACCATGGCGTGATTAACCCAAAGATTATTCTCTGTTAGAAGAATAAGGAATTACAAAAATGACACTTGCCAATTAGGGCTCACTGCCCGAGCACACTGCTCACAAGAGGCCCACTGCCTACAAGGAGACACACTATCTACAAAGTGATAAGAATCACAGTCTTGAACTGATTGGAAGCATCTACATATGCTGGAGTTCAGTTCTGGTTGGGCTCAGTACACTAATCTGTTGCACTTCATCTTTCCTCTGTTCTTTATTCTGCTATCCTTTCACATACCAGATCTTTCTTACTACTTCTGCTCTTTTCTGCACTTATTCACATATACCATCACACTATCACGATCTTCACAACTAAATCCATCCTCTATATATATCTGCACAAGTAATTTCATCACCTTTCTAGTCGGCATCCGGAACAGTCTAGTTTCTTACAAACTCTGTTCTGTCGGCTGAATCCTTTCTCACCAAGCAATGCAGATCAAACATATACTTGTAGATATCATTAATCATGTCTGCCAAACATGATTCATGCCTTCACAACCTTTACCATCAACAGTAACACATCTGAAAAATAGTCTGATACTCTGTTAGTCAGTTCTTCCTCTGTTCTCACTGTCTCTCAGGAATTCGGTACTCAACTATTCATATCTTTTTCTTTGTTCATCACCGGAGGCTAAATCCTTGGAATATACTGCTCAAGGTAGTCCTCTTGACTTCCGCAAATCTGCACTGCACCAAGACACTTCCTCTGAGAGATCCAGACCAATCTGTCAGACCTTGCCACATGCTCTGTTCTTGTTCACCGGACCACAACAATCTTCATTCTGACTTCCGGTAGAGACACACCATGACTTGCAGATATGTGGGATGACCTTTGTTACCATCAATGACAACAACCATGAATCCATATAGTGTCTCTTGCAAACAATCTCCCCCTTTGGCATTGATGGCAACACTTAGTGAAAAATGACTAAGTGTTTACACTATGCTCCCCCTCGGCTGATGCTCTATCTTTATATACAATTTCCGGAACTCCCCCTTAGTTGGATTCCACATTTTTCACTGCTCCTCACTCCCCCTTTGACATCAATGGCAAAGGGTAGGGTCCGCACACCAAAATTTTCAAAAAATTTCTATACATAGCCGCATATTTACATACTCACATATACTGAAGAATGTCTGCAAAGGATGTCTTCAATTGGATCAGTTCTGTAGCCCAACTTTGCTTCATTCTATCCAAAATTGAAATGTGACCACTCAACAAAAATGCAAAAGCTTCTGCCCTCTTGAGATCTGTCGGATCATTTGTTTGGGCGGTGGTCTGAGCATCACTGATGGCCTCATGCATAGTTTCTAACTTAGGGATTATAATCCTTCTAAGTTCTCCCATCCGATTAGTGATATTCTTCCTTTCCTTCTCAAGGTTCTTTATTTCACTCAAGACTGCAATAGTCTAACATTCTTGATTTACTATGGAGGAAGAGAGAGGATCAAAACTTTGAGATAAACTTTGTAGTTTGTCCTGTTCCTCTTTTATTTTCTTATCAATTGCTGCTGTTGCCTTTGACCAGGATATACAAAATTTGTAAATGTCACCGCCATCCTTAAGAGCATTTTCTAAGCTCTTTATTCCAATACTCATATTTCTCCTATCGTTAGAGATTAATCCTAATACTTCTAAAAATCTTTTATCCAAAAATTCCTTCCGGACCTTTTCTTCAGCAGATTTTTCTAGAGATTCAAAATGTGTACTAACACTGCTGACTAAGGTTTTGAGATTACTGGAAGAGGAGGCTGTGGGATCCTTTTGAAAAGATGGCATGATCTTTTCTAGCACTCCAGATGCTACCTCCATAAGCTCACAGTCTTCCATGTGAGATTTCAGCAGTTTCTCTTTGACTTTCTCATTTGCAAATGAGGCTATTTTCATTGTTTGCACCGGTGACAAAGAGTCAAAATCTAATGGTCCTTTTAGCAGGTTCGGTTCATCAATTTCTATAGTGGCTTTTGTCAAGAATTCTTGAACAGTTTGTGCAGTGTCTCTTGCCAGAGACAGATGTTTCTTCTCTTCTGCAGTTTTGTCCTTTTGAATCTTTTCTCCTTTCTTACTCTTACCACTTTCAGTTGTGGTTTTCTCTGTTGGGGTCTTCTCTTTCTCTGCATCCTTGGTGCTGTCAACCTCTTTTTCTTTAACTGCTACTTCTTTCTCCTGTAGTTTCTCTTCTTCTTGGGATCCGAAGACTGTAGGGGAAACCGGAGGAGAGATGTTAGTCTGTTCAAGGCCCACTTCTTCCGGAGCAGATGATTCCAAGTCCACAGCTATTTCTGCACCTAAGTCCTCTACAACAGGAAGATTGAACCTTTTGAAGGCCTTCCGGAGGATCTCTTCTGTCTCTTTGGCCACTTTGTCAGTCTCACCAAGCATGAGTTGATTCATCTTGGCTTTACTTCTGAACTCATCTTTGCAGTCTTTGAAGATTATGTTCATTGTCTTGGGATCAATTTGAGGATATAGCTGAATAGCTATCTGCTCCCAGATCTCAAGATCTTTTGCATGAGCATTATTCTTTCTTATTTCTAATTCCTTTTCTAGGCTTTTAGGAATTAGAGATATGATCTCAATGAAAGCCTTATTGTATATGTTCAGATACTTGACTGTGGCTTCCTGCAGAATCTTTTGGTCAACCTCATTGTAGTCATCATAAAATTCAGTCATTGGTTGAAGGTTTCCATCCACCGTAACCGACTTGATTACACTCTCTAGAGACAGAGTGGGCTTTTCAACAGATACCTCTGCCATTTCATCCTTGTCTTGGCCTGTGGAGGGTTTACCGGATCCTTTCTTCTTCTGCTTCTTTATTCCTTTTACTCCCTCATCTGACTCAGTTTCCTCTTCATCCTTTTGGCTTTCATAAGCCCTTGTGGCTTTTGTCTTAGATCTTTTACCGGATGCCTGGACTTCCGGTTTTGAACTTTTGGTTGTGGGAGGTGCAGATCTTTTTGATGATCTGGTCCAGGTGGAAGTTTCAACCGGAACACTTTCTTTACTTTTCTTTTCTTCCTCAGCCTTCCTCCTCTTTTCCCGGTTGGCATCAAGTGCCTCTTTTGAGATGCCTAGGCCTTGAGCAATATGCTCTACTTCTTTTCTCACATTTCTCTTTATCTCAGGTTCCCTGAGTTCTACATGGATCTTTACACTCAGCTCCTCAAAGGTTCCAAACCTTTCTACCTTTGGATCTTTGGGCTGACTTAGCATGTGTTGAACATGCAGCTCCACTATCTGTTCGTCCACTTCATACCCCATGGGCATGATCCAGACAGTCCTTGGCTCCACTGCCTCCATTAGGCACTGATCAGTGTCCACCATAAAGCACACTGAGTCTTTGTATTTTTCAACAAGAGACTGGGGAATTCTTTCTCTTGTTTGCATCATGCTTTGGAAGTTTTTGAAGTATCCCCATAGGGCTGTATTTCTTGCTTTGGCATCCCCAAGCCCATGTAGATAGTCTCTTATTTGGACTGCAACAGGTTTGTCATTCTGCCATACCCATCCATTTGATCCGGGCAGCTCATTCATGAAGTAGAAGAATAGACATACTATAAGAGTACCATACTTAAAGGAATTCTTCTTGTCCTTCTTGATTTTCTGTATATTTTCCATTAATTGGCTTAAGAGCAGTTCACAGAGATCATATTCTGCATTCTTCCTTAGCATCTCATAGGCAGTATATACTGCAGTTTCGGATACAGAATTCTCCCTGTTGGAGTGATAGATCTTGTATCCTATTATCATGGACACATACTTGATATCCGGATCAGAAATATCTTCAATGGTCATTGCCCTCTTATCAAATTTTGATCCGGTGGCCTCAGTTACAATGTTATTTTTGATAGATTTGAGGATAGGTATCCCTCTGGAAGAGTATAGACCAGTTACTGCTCTAATTGCCTCTTTTGTGATCTTGCAGGGTCTATCCAGCCATAGGAAGTTGTCATGCATCCTGCTCAGTACATACCGGACCCATTCATCTTCTTCAAAGCAGGGGAAATGAATGAATTGATCAAATTGTTTCTTCTAGATACCCTTATACTCTAGTTTAAGCTCAAAAGCATTGTCTATCAGTTGTTTGTGATAGAGATCTCTCAATTTGAATTCCCCAAATTCCTCAATGCTTGCATGTATGTAAACCCTAATGTCTTCTGTGTGTAAAACTCTGTGAGGAACACTGGAAAATGCTCCTAAGGGATCTACCTCCAATGACTTGTATGGATGTTTCTTAAATTCAGGTCGGGGCCTATCTGAGATTTTTACTATATTTGGAGTAGCCATTTCTTCAAAAGATTTGTAGCAAGATATCGAAAGTGGAAAATACCTTTTGTGTCTTCGGTTGCATGGAGTAGCTGGATTGATTTATGTATGTAATGACTTTGGCAGGAGATCTTCGGTAAACTTGATGAATTTTTTTGCAGAGCTCTGCTTTTCGCTTCTTCTTGGATGTGGAATGATCAAATGATTGTTGAGAAATCCCTTATATCATTTCGCAAACCCTAATATCTGTTTGCAATAAATGCTTCACCTATATTATTCCAGTTTGCCTTGTCCAGATAGCTTGGAGTATCCCGGATCAGTCCTGATCTATGAACATCATGCGGATCTTTCAATCATGAATAAATCGAGATAACACATCACAAGGACATCCCAAACACTCTGTCCAATCCGCAGAATAAGATAATGCACTTCCGGATCTCTCTGGACCTTTTTGTAATCCTCTGTCATTCTGGAGCATCTCCCAGAATAGGTCTTACTTGATCGATCACAGCTTCTTCACATCTCCATGCGGACCTCTGAAATATTATCTGGATCATCTCAAGACTTATATCTTTAAACCCTTTACTCCGCATCTTGTGCCACATCCGGCACCACTTGATTGCCTGGGGGAACAGGATTTTCTTTGAGTCTCCCCCTGAGCCAGAGCTCACTTTTTAATTTCTGAAAGAAATATCAGCACCAGAGTCTGGTGCGGATCCAACCTCTACATTCTCTAAACTTTTCTTCACCCAAATCTTGCTCATCTGATTCCTAACTTCATCCGCATTCATCTTTTGTTTACCCTTGTCTTGATTCTGATTATACACCAGACCTCTTTTGTCCTGATTCTTGCTTCTGCAGACTTTAGCATTATGACCGGACCTATTACAGATTTGGCAAATAAGATTTCTTTGCATATTTGACTGATAACCTCTTGATTTGCATTGATTACCCATATGACCTACTCTATTGCATGTAAAGCATCTATCTTTGAATGAATTGTTTACTTGCATATTTCTGCATTCATGGGATTTGTGTCCATACCTTTTGTAGTTAAAGCACTGTCCGGAGAAGGATGAATTAATCTAATTCATTCTCTTTCTGCACTGATTAGCTTTGTGACCAAAGTGGTTGCAGTTGTGGCAGTATCCATTGAAAGATGGATATCTTTGAGCATTGGGCTGTCTTACAGGAGGTCTTCTAGGCCTATTCCTTGGATTTTCTGATCCAAAATTCTTTTGACCGGATCCAGAGCTTTCTCCTTTCTCATATCCCAAACCATACTTGTCATCTATCCTCTTTTGACTTCCAAGAAGAACTTCAAGTTGAGCAGAACTTATCTTGAATTTCTCTTTATATTCATTTGCTATTTGAAGGTCTCTTTTGAGAGAGGCAATTTGATCCTCAAGTTTTTCTTCATTATCTTTGGCATCTTCAAGATCAGATTCAAGATGTCTGATAATCCTGTCCATCTGGTGGCATTCTTTTGATTTTTCTTTAAGAGATTGTCTTAGATTGTCTTCATCTTTTCTTTTTTCTTAAATCTCTTGAGTAAACTTTATAGTTCCTGATTCCATTTCATGTCTTAACATAATGACTTCTTTTGATAACTTTTCACATAACTTGGTTTGCTCAGTCAATTCTTCATTTGTATTGCTTTCTTCACTTTGTCTTGCCAATTGTTGGAGCAGCTCCTTTCTCTTTTTCATAGAGAGACTTAATTTGTCTTTTAATTCTCTCATGAATTCATCAGCCTGTTTGAGTCTTTCCTTTAATTCATTGACTTCAGAATTTGACTGTTCAAGATCCTCAAGGGCAGTTTTGAGTTGCTCCCTTAAACCATATGCATCCATTTGAACTCCTAGATCTTCCTCAAGCTGTTAGGCTCTATTAGGAGGAACCTAGCTCTGATACCAATTGTTGATAACTGAGAGGGGGGGTGAATCAGTTATCCTAATTATTTCTTCTTTTGAACTTTCTTATTAATCAATGCAGCATTGAATCAAACAAACAAACATTACCATGAAAAGAAAAAACACATGACATAGTATTTTTGACGTGGAAACCCTGTTAAGGGAGAAAACCATCGGGTGATTAACCCAAAGATTATTCTCTGTTAGAAGAATAAGGAATTACAAAAATGGCACTTGCCAATTAGGGCTCACTGCCCGAGCACACTGCTCACAAGAGGCCCACTGCCTACAAGGAGACACACTGTCTACAAAGTGATAAGAATCATAGTCTTGAACTGACTGGAAGCATCTACATATGCTGGAGTTCAGTTCCGGTTGGGCTCAGTACACTGATCTGCTGCAGTTCATCTTTCCTCTGTTCTTTATTCTGCTATCCTTTCACATACCGGATCTTTCTTACTACTTCTGCTCTGTTCTGCACTTATTCGCATATACCATCACACTATCACGATCTTCACAACTAAATTCATCCTCTATATATATATCCGCACAAGTAATTTCATCACCTTTCTAGTCGGCATCCGGAACAGTCTAGTTTCTTACAAACTCTGTTCTGTCGGCTGAATCCTTGCTCACCAAGCAATGTGGATCAAACATATACTTGTAGATATCATTAATCATGTCTACCAAACATGATTCATGCCTTCACAACCTTTACCATCAACAGTAACACATCCAGAAAATAGTCTGATACTCTGTCAGTCAGTTCTTCCTCTGTTCTCACTGTCTCTCAGGAATCTGGTACTCAGCTATTCATATCTTTTTCTTTGTTCATCACCAGAGGCTAAATCCTTGGAATATACTGCTCAAGGTAGTCCTCTTGACTTCCGCAAATCCACACTGTACCAAGACACTTCCTCTGAGAGATCCGAACCAATCTGTCGGACCTTGCCACATGCTCTGTTCTTGTTCACCGGACCACAACAATCTTCATTCTGACTTCCGGTAGAGACACACCATGACTTGCGGATATGTGGGATGACCTTTGTTGCCATCAATGACAACAACCATGAATCCATATAGTGTCTCTTGCCAACAGTACTACTTCCCACCATAATAAAGTTCAAGACTGAGAAGGTAGAAGAACAAACAGAAGAAGCTTTCAAAGCAAGTCAAGGTGTTCCTTTCTCCTTGGAGGACACTGTATACTTATCAAATGATGAGGTAGTACAAAATGTAGCCTCTCAATGAATTAAGACTCTCACCTCTAGTACCCGCATGACTCCACATGGGACCCCATTAGCACAGATGGTAGTATTGGAGGAGGTGAAGTAAACAGAGAAGGTAGTAAAAGAAAAAAGCCCAGAGAGGGCAGCCCAACAAATCAGGCTAGATAAGTTGGTCGATCAGGTGACTAGCCCTGCCTTCATAGATTTAACATTCAGGGGTGATATAAACCCCAAGGACAAAGTAGGTGCACCTGATAATATAGAAAATATTGAAGTGGTAGAGCAAATAGAAAAGGAAAGCACTGCTCTTGATAAGGGTTAGCAACAACAGGAGATACCCGCTGAGCCAAAAATAGTAGAAGTCCAAAAGAAAGGTGGGGGTGATAAGGATATATCAGGTGATGCTACTACCGAGACATAGGGAGATCTGGGGGATGCCTCATGAACTAAAGATACACTAGGTCATGAGGAACCCAAGCCACAAGATGTTGGTGCATCAGGTACAGATCAAGAAGTGACCCAAGATCAGGGTGAGACAAAAGGCCAAAATACTCAGACATCCATTGATGTCAACATGCCTTAGGATGAGAAAAGTAATAAAGTGGATGAAAGTCAGAAGGAGGGAGTACAGGATCAAGTGCAGGATCATAATGTGGACAAGCTACAGGATCCTCCTCTACAGAAAGAGGCCCCTCATCAAGAAGAAATGCAATAAGATCCCCTTGATGAGGAACTCCATGAGGAGGAAACAGGAGAACAGGGCAGACATGATGATGACAAAGAACATCAGGGGTCTAGAGATGAAGTGCTTCAATGGCTAGGGAAACAAATAGGTATGGAACAAGCCTCTGAAATTCAAGAATTTAATGTTTCCACCTTTTTTACAGAGACACTAATGAAGCCAAAGAGGAAAGCTAAATTAACATCACCTATTAAGAGAGATCTTGCTACAGGCAGAAGGACTACATAGGAAGCACTTCACACAGTAGAAAAGGAGAAGGGCAAGATCACCCTAGAGGAATTCCAAATCACAACTGTTGATTTGGGTTTTTCTAATGAGGACCAGGAAGGTCAAGAAGGGAAAGACATTATTGATTCTTTGACCGAAAGGGTAAAGGAGAAAGAGAAAAATAAAAAGCATAAGGAGCACAATGCTCAACTGCATTCATGTATAAAGAGGTTGATTAACCCTGATAATACACCAGTGGATCCAATAGTCCCATTGACTGTCATATCCCAGGAGGAGGTCACTAAGTTGGACATCATGAAGCATGAATCCATGATCATGGAGAAATGGATGCTATCAACCCTCATTGGAGCTAAGAATGTTTTGAAAACCTCCTTACAAAGGTGGAATTCTTTAGGCAGTTAAAAAAGAAAGGTAGACAAAATACAAAATGAAATAGGGAAACGGTCATTCCAATTGGAAAAGGACCTAACTACTTTAAGTGAAATGAAGAGGATTGATCCTCAGGTCTTAATAAATAATCAAGTGTTGAATAATAATACTTCCCTACTAATAGACATATGGTATGAAGATAGCAAGTTCTAATGTCATATCTTGAAGAAATGTAGTGGCAAGCTCAGGGATATAAGTATAAAGTTGCATAGCATGATGGCTTACGAAGTAAAGATCCTTGAGGCTTTAGAAGGAAAGCTAGAGGGAAAGATTGAAAATTAGGACGCAGATATTGTTATTGAAGCTTTGCATGATAATTTCTAGTTGGTAGCAGATGATCCCCTCACCCACCTGACGGAAGAAGTACTGAATAAAATCATGAGGATAAAGGTCAGGGTGGAAACTTATAATGAGACTTTGAACAACAGAAAAGGTAAGCTGGAAGTGCTCAAAGCTAAATTCTAGTCTCATAAGCATGCCATAACAAAAGCTAGAATCCAAGATGTGGGAGAGGTGAATAAGATAGTGCAGGCATACGAACGCATTAGGACAGCGATGAAGGTCATATACAGGAGGATGTACATCAGGGTGATAGTGATATTAAAAGTAATGAAGATGATGACAATGAGGAAGAAGAAGAAAATGAGGAAGAGTAGCCTGAAGAATGAATAAAGATGCATTGCCAAGAGAGCATATGCATAAGGTACTCATAAAAAATGAGTCATCCAGATGGTTACCAGCTAGCAACCTATGCCACAAGGAAAAGTTGACTGAGTCAAAGAGTAATTATCAACTGTTGATCTTAATTGACAAATCCTAACCGTAGGTCATTTTGTAACTTCCTACTCACCTTATTCTATAAAATTTGTAGGGGTGCAATCTTTTGAACATTCAGAAACTTAATTGAAATTTGATTGCTAAAATATCAGGAATCATTTCAAAGTTGTTGTAAATGTACATGTTATGCATACCGAATGAAAGATAAGCATAGTTGATTACAAATCATCATAAATCTTGAGTAATCTATATTTGAAATCTAGATACATTCATTGATTAGCTGCGTCCCTTGGAGTTCTTCTTGGTCTGCATGTGTTGTTTTCATTCCTAATACCTTTGAAGTTAGCATCATCCATATCTAGCTATGGAACATCTTGGTGACATATGGTTTGATTCCTTCTCCTCATGAATGTATCTTGTATGTATGTGGCTCAATGACTAAATTCACTAAAATTAGAAGTATTCTTTTAAAATTTCTTTCAATTTCATAGTAGATCATCACCGCAATTTCAAATAACAGAGAATCAAAAGCAAATAATCTAAAATATGCTGATATCCCATAGATAATTGGAAATACAAAGCATATTTAGAGTAAAAGCATGTTAAATTGATAAATATCATGCAAATTTATACAAATGTCCATGAGATACATGCAAATATCCACTTAGAGACACATCATTTGAATAAATATATAGTGTAGAAGAAAGACCAAGTTCATGAAGATCAATGATCAGAAGAATTGATCAAACTTGTAAATATATCTGCTATGTTTGGAAATAGAGTAGAAATAACCTCTCTATGGAGTAAATTTATAGGAAATAGAACAATACAGATCATCTAGACAAATGTAAGACCCCTTGAAATGGAAAACAACATGTCACATCAACCTCTGAGTAATGTCAGACAATCATGACCTGATCAATGGAGACTTGGAGTCATCAACTTATCCTAAGCTGATCGTACTTTACAAGATAATAAAGGTTTGTTGTGCAAATTTTTTTTCATGTTGTTATGATTAACAATCATCATCAACATAAATTAGCTCTAGAAGGAGGGCCTTTTCATTAGTAGATTTGTCTAGTTTGATGACGCAGACAGAAAGGTAATACTCATATAGCTCTATATTTCAAGTCATATGCAATGATTTGTTGTTTGAAGTCCGTGCATGCTTGTACTTTGCAATGTTTTCAAAATTATGTGTAAATATTTCAAGCTTTGTGGTTGATCACCATGATGTTTCAAAGATAAGCTTTATTTCAAGTATTTTTGCTAAAGCTTTGAGGTAATTTTCTTTAGAGACATGATATCTAGTTACTTGTGTCCCAAAGCCACATATCACCTCATATTTGTATCATTTCTACAAATATTGCATAAATATCCAGTTAGTTTCAGATCTTGATCATAAATACAACTTTTACTAGGGTGTTATAACCAATCTTTATAGTAAACAAGCCAAATTTTCCTTAAATTCAAGAAATCATGGCTCTCAGGGTAAATACCAAGTCCATATCTAGTGGACTCTTTGAAGAATTGCCTATCTAGGGATTTAGACCTAGAATAGTAGATATTCATCATTCTCCTAGTTCTAGTGCATCAAGAGCTTCACGAGAACATGCTCCTATAACTCCTATCAAGTTGTAAACACCTACAGGACCACCTGTCACACCTCAGGTCCAACCTGTGCTAGTCACAATGTCATTCTTTACTGTAGACTCACTGCTGACTTTTACTGCATATCATCCTTTACCTAAAAATCTTGACCAGATTTGTCCTAAATATCATCCATATCAGGATGTTGATGATCACATTAGAACATTTAATTGTTGTAGGGCTAGAATTGAACATCAGGATGTGGTATGCAGGTTATTTCCATTTTCCTTAGGGGAAGAGGCATATAACTAGTATATCAGTCTTGGTCAAGGTTCAGTCAATTTATGGGCTACCTTGGAGAAAGCCTTTAAGGCTAGATTCAAAATACCTATAAATCCTTTAATGAATTATCATCTGTTTGCCACAATCAAGAGATTTGAAGGAGAACCTATTGCTAATTTCAATGCAAGATTCCAAAAGATGCTCTCAAAGTTAGTTGCTCCCTATACTATAACAAATGAAGTTGCTAGGAGCATATACTACTCAACCTTAGATCCCTTGACTTCTATGTTTATTAGGAGAGCACATCTTGGTGTCACAACCTTGACAGGAGCTTTTGAAGAAGCTGTCAAAGTCAGTCAACAATTGATTCTTGCTCCAACACCTAATATTGCATTTCCTACACTTCTTGCTTATCCTACATATCCTACTCAGCAATGGACTAATGGAGCCATGATATCTCCAGGTGTAATGCCAAGTACTTTACAGATATCTTTACTCAGTATCATGCCACCTCCAAATGGGAATGGTCAAATGTTACAATATTTAGGACATACACAGGTACCCCAGGTTGTGGAACAATCTAGTAACAATAACAATGGATCTTCTTTTTTCAAACCCCAAATAGAGAATGTAGTAGCCAAAGTTCAGGAGGAAAAGGAAGAAATTAAAGAGATATCAGCACAACTGAGGAAACTTACCACTGAGATCACTCATTTGAGGAGTCAGAATTTCTATTCTCAATCAAATCATAATAGAGGATATACCAATGACAGACCTAATTATCCTAATAGGGGATACAATAACAATTACAATAACAACAATGGTAACAATAATCCCCCTAGATAGCCTAAAGTGTGGAACACTAGGCCAAACAATGGTTCTTTGCCATCACCCTTAGACAATCAACCTCCTGGTGAACCTAAGTAGACCACTAGAGTGAACCTTGTAGAGGCAACTCTTACAAATTGGTGTAGGATACATAATACCAATGCTCATGCAGAGATGGATTGTCCTTAGTTCAGGATAGCCGCTAGTATATTCCAAATGAAAGTATCTAATACTTTAGGTAATCCACCTTGTGTTGAAGGAAATGAAATTGTCCCCTGTGGACATGATTCTGCTCTAGTACTAGAAAGTTTCATCAATCATCCTCATCAACAGGCAATGTCACCTCATCAGAATTACACCTTAGCATGTGAAGAGTCAGCCATGGCTTTTGAGAACAATTATGTTTTTCCATTTGAAGATGAAAATGAGCCATCAATTGAACATGAAGAAATACATGCTTATCAACAACAGTATCAGGCTAGGCATAATTACAATATAAGGAATAATTCCAACTAACCTGCTGGTCCTTTGACTACATCCTTGCCTCCAAATAATTTCAACACTCCTCCTGATCCTAAGGAAAGCAATAACCCTAGATTTCCTAAAGTTAAAGCTTAGTACTTAGCACCACAAAATATAGTACCAAAAATTGGTAATCTACCTCCTGAGTCTGATAAATTGGTGACATATTTAGTAGATGAAATGAAAAAGATCAAAATCAGCCTGTCATTGTCAAAACTACTCAAAACCCCAGCTACCAAAAAAGCCTTCATGAAATCTTTAGATGATCCTACTCCAAAAGAGGATAGTCCTACCTTAGGTCAAATTGGGAATAAAGATCATGCTGTTAGGGATGTTAATGTTAAACACAAAGCTCTAGCCACTATTCAAGCTGCAGAGACTTCACACATTACTCTTTACAAAGATAAAACTGAGTCACCTCCTTTTCTCCTTACCATAAGGATGTTTAGTAAGAATTTGCATAATTGCTTAGTAGATTCAAGAGCATCTACCAATGTAATGCCCCTATCCATATGCAATGCCTTAGGGTTGCATCCTGCTAAGTCACTGAAGAAAGTAACACAGTTAGATAAAACAGAGGTGAGTGTAGTAGGAGAACTAACTCACATCCATATGCAGTTAGCATCAGATCCAAGAATCCAATACTACATTGATATTCACGTAGTAGATATACCTAATACTTATGGGATGCTACTCAGCAGAGATTGGTCAAAAACACTCAATGGATACATGTCCACTGATTTCAGTCACATGTGGTTACCTTGGAAAGGAATACCTAATCAAATAAGGATAGATGTTGAACCTCGCATGAAACATATGATCACTAAATATAATAAAACTAATGAGATCATGTATGTAGATGTTGAACCTAGAGTGTATTCCATTAGACCCTAGACCATCAGAATAGAAGAGATCCTCATGTATGATGTTCATGTTCATGATGATAATCTTCGGGATAATAGAATAATTTTAGAATCTAATTGTAGCTCTAAAAATAAGATAGAAGTAGATCACTTCAAGAATTTTGAGATTCACTTGTCCAAAGAAGTGCAACATTGCCAATTGTTAAAAGTGCCTGTTCATGATGCCTTAATCAAAGGATGGTGCAGGTTACATGATGAGGCGCATTCTGAAAAGACTTGTGATGCTTGCTTAGACATGATGGAACTTGAACAAGCATGCAGTGAGGCATCATCATCATCATCCGGGGTAAGTTCTGTAGGTAGTGATATTGATACTGAATTTTATTTGTCATCTGTAGGAATAGAAGAAAGTGCATATCATGATGAAAGTCCTATCCAAATGATGGAAGAGATACTGGTGTGTAGCAAGAGTAATGTTAAAAGTAACAAGAAAATCACCCTAGGAAGTGATTTCTTGGTAGAGTCAGATTATGAACTATCTGATGAAGATAGAGGCAGTAATTTGTCCAAGTTTGAAGAATTTTTATCAAAGCAGATTCAAATGATGATACAACAGAAAAGATCCCCACAAGATGTCCTAATTGAGGGATGGTGCAAGTTACATGAAGCACCACATTTAGAAACTACTTGTTCATTATGTTTGTATATTCTGAAAAGGTAGATGTTGCCTAGTCCAAAAGATTTTCCTTCTGATGGTAAAGAAGAAGAAGGATTATCAGCTTCACATCAGTCAGATAAGGTGAAGTTTGAGAAGATTGAAACACCAAAATTGAAATGGATATCAAATGGTGTAGCTACCAGAGATAAAAAGAAAAGAGAAGGCCCAGACAAGCCTTTAACTGAAGATAAGCCATGGATCCTCAGGTTTGATGGATCTAAATCGAAACAAGGGGTTGGAGTAGGAATCAATCTTATTGATCCAATTGGTAAATCCTACTTAGCAGCATATATATTCCAATTCCCATGCACAAATAATGTGATAGAATATGAAGCCTAGATTCATGGGATATTGTTTACACTCAAAAAGAAAGTAAAGATTCTGCATGTCTATGGAGACTCAGAATTGGTAGTAAGACAAGTAAGAGGCATATATTCTTGTAATTACAAGAAGTTGTCTAATTACAGACATAGGGTATGGGATATGATAGAAGATTTTGATGCATTCGACATCACCCATTTACCTAGAGAACAAAATCACCGGGTAGATGCCTTGGCCCAAGATGCAAGTACTTTGGAACCATTGTCCATATCTAGTTTGAAGAGATTTCTAGTTGAATTAGTGTCAGTACCTTCTGTACCAGACAATGTAGTCAACCTTCGAGTGTTTGATGATGATCAAGATATTTTGGACTTCATATCCAATAGAGATGTCTTTGATGCACAAATCATAGATGAAAGAAATGTGGAAGATCATATCTGGGAAGAAGAAGAAATCCTAGAGTTGGAAAGAGCATTTGATTTAGATAACATGCTGAAATACAAAGATCTCCCTAAATTAGATGGAGGGGAGTATTCACAAGTTAACATTGGACATCATGATAAAAAAATGAATGTCCTGATTCAAAAAGTGTGCATAGAAGAAGAAATGGAAGGGATAACCCAGACACTTAAATATTATATTCATGTTATTGCATGGGCATATGATGAGTTAAAAACTTATGATACATCATTCATCACTCATATTATGCCTTTAAAGCTAGATGTCAAGCCTTTTAGATAAAAACAGAGACATGTTAATGTTTTACTAAAGCCCATCATTTTTGAAGAAGTTAAGAAATTACTTAATGCCAGGATCATATTTCCTGTGAGACATTCCACATGGGTGGCTAACTTGGTCCTAGTAAGGAAGAAGAATGGTGACATTAGCTTGTGTGTAGACTTCATAAATTTAAATAGAGCTTCTAAAAAAGATAACTATCCTTTGCCTTCTCTAGATGAGGTCTTGTAGATTGTAAATGGTGCAAAGATGATGTCATTTTTAGATGGTTTTTCAAGTTACAACCAAGTGATGGTAGACATGATAGATAGATTGAAGACTGCATTCACCACTAAGTGGGGAATATTCACCTACAAGCACATGCCTTTTGGATTGATAAATACTAGAGCCACATTTCAGCGAGCAATGGATATAGCCTTTAGAGGGCTGATTGGTAAATGCATAGTCATATACATGGATGACTTGACAGTTTTCTCTAGAGAGAGAGGGAATCATGTGGAAGACCTCAGGAAGGTACTAAAGAAATGTGAACATTATGGAATATCCGTAAACCCTAAGAAATGCATATTCAGGGTAACCACAGGGAAGTTATTAGGTCACCTGATAAAAGAGAATGGGATCATCATTAATCCTGAGAGAGTAGAATCAATTATGAAGATATAGCTTCTTGGAAGTAAGAAAGAGCTCAAATCTTACTTTGGTAAGATTAATTTTGTTAGGAAGTTTATTACTGGCTTTGCAGAAATTGTCAGACCATTGTATGCAATGCTCAAGATTGAGTGAACACCTGAACCTAGAACAACTTTTGAAGATATCAAGAAAGCCATATCTAATGCTCTTGTTCTAATTAGTCCCAATTATACCAAGGATTTTTACATTTACTCATTTTCTTCAGAACATACATCTGCAGCAGTATTAAAATAGATAAATGAGGCTAAAGAAGAAAAGCCTATAGCCTTCATGAGTTGTCCTTTCAGGGATGCAGAACTCAGATACATGGATGTTGAAAGATAAGCACTTGCTCTGGTCTGAGCAGTCAATAAGTTTAGACATTACATCTTAAGAAGTAAGGTGATCACAGTAGTACCAGATGCAGCAATAAAATGCTTTTAATGCAAAGTGAACCAGGTGAAAAGAGAGCCAAATGGATTACTGTCCTCCAAGAATATGATATGTACATAATACCCATGAAATTAGTGAGAGGATAGGCCTTGAGTTAGATGATATCTTAAATTGATCCTAACATCATGAGCCAACAGTATGTCATAAATACAAGGGAAGATGGAGAATGGTATTCTGACATCAGGCACATCTTGATTATTGGAAGATGTCTTTCAAGATTGCAGGCCTCACAGAGGAGAGCCTTAAAAATAAGATCACAAAAACACATGATAAAACCATGAATCCTTTTCAGGAAAAACTATGAGGGAATATACCTTAGATGCTTAGAAAGGCAAGAAGCAGACAAAGTGCTGACAAAATTACATGATAAATTTGGAACTACACATGGATCATACTTAGCTACCACTCATGCTATCCTTAGAGCAGGGTATTACTGGCCCACTATGTTTAAAGATACTACTGAACACATCAAATGTTGTCATATGTGTCAAGTTGCTGCAAATAGAGAAAAGTATGCTACTTAGCCTTTGTAGCCAGTGATGGAGATGCGCCCATTTGCTCAATGGGGGATGGACTTCATAGGACCTATCAACCCTCCATCATCTTCAGGACACATGTATGTTTTAACTATTATTGATTATTGTACTAGGTGGACTAAAGTTGTTAGTAGTAAGACATGTAATGCTGAGGATGTAATCAAGTTTTTGGAAAGCAACATAGTAACCAGGTATGGAGTCCCTTATGCTTTAGTATGTGACAATGGGTCTTCCTTTTCTTCAATAAGATTATCAAGTTGGGCTTTTGACCATGGAATTATCTTGAAGTTTTCCTCAAATTACTATCCCCAAGGGAATGGATTAGCAGAATCCACAAACAAGAATTTATTGAACATCATAAAGAAATTGATAGAAAAGAACCCAAGGGAGTGGAACACCGTATTAAAGTATGCCTTGTGGGTAGATGGAACCAGGATGAAGGTTGCATTAGGAAATTCTCCTTTCCACCTAGTATATATGGTAGATCCCATCCTCCCTACTAACCTAAAGATCCCCACATTGGAGTTTGCACAAGAATATCTAGGCATAGATAACAAACAAGAAGTTAGGTTGCTTCAATTGATGCACCTAGAAGAAAAAAGGAATAAAACAATTGATCAATTTGTTAAACATCAGGCTGTTGTCAAGTGTTGGTTTGACAAAAGAGCTAGAGTTAAGACTTTTAGAATTTCAGATTTAGTCCTTATGTGGGACAAAGCACATGAAAGGAAAGGCGATCATGGTAAATTTGATAAACTTTGGATAGGTCCCTTTAAAGTTTCATAAATCTTAGGAGACAGCACCTATAGGGTAAAGACTTTAACCAGTGAGGATGTCCCATTACCAGTTAATGGACAATTTCTCAAGCATTATTTTCAAGCCTAAAACAGTGTCATGTAAGTCATGTGTATCATAGTGTGTATATTTGTATAGTTGTTTGTATAGTTTTGTTTGTTTGTTTGCTTGCTTGTTGAGTTCTATTTTGGTTACACAAGATGATGCAACTCATCACCCTAAGAAAATGACTAAATTGTTAAGATTCAAGTGATGAGAACAAATTCATATATAGGTTATGACTCATTTTGAGAAGTGTTGGTGATTAGGTCTATGCTATCTTTTCATCAAGGTGTCTTTTCTTGACCAAAGTGATTTTTCACAATGAGTCACCTAACAACCTTGGGTTTGTGGAACACATAAGTATAGGTGTCAAGTGAAAAATCTGAAGGGACTCCCTTGCTACCAATGCAATCTCCAACCTAAATCAGCAAGTGACCATGCCTTGCACATTAAGCTTACATGATGACATCATATGAATAGAGAGAATAAATATTGAAAATCCAAAAGAAATAAAGATTAGGCCATCTAAGTAACTCTACTGGGGCTATAGACGCCTGCTAGCAGTGGGGCTCTACTTAGGGGGATTGTATAGATAACCTTGCTAGGGCTATAGACGTCTGCTGGCAGCAAGGTTCTATCTAGGTTGGCTATGAGAGATGCTCCAAAACTATGTAGCTTGACATCAATTACTCATGTTCTCAACTTACTTTCAAGATGAAGATAATTAATCATTTGCACACACCTGATTCTTTGTTAGCATTGTTGCCATGATGAAAACCTTATCATCTAGAAAGATTATAATACTTATGCTCAGGAGTTAAAATACTATGTTAGAATGTGATCCCATCACTTGAATCATTAGAATTTAGTTATTTTCTTTGGTAGCAAGTTGTTGTGTGGTTATACAACATGCCCCATTTTGCCTTGACAAAACAGGGACCCAACTTTTTCTTGTTGTTTTGGCTTGTTGTTTTTCTGCTTTGGGTAGTCTAGTAAAATTAAGTCATGCATTCCACCCTGCAAGAGGGTGGATTTGCCATCATGATGAGGTCAGTTGCCAAAGTCAGTATTTAACATTATTAACCTCATGATTGGAAAGTACATCAAATTCCAAGTAGGTTTGCCTTTTGGATCACCCTCAAATTCTCTAAGGGGAGAGAGTTATGTTAATTCAAAGTTTTGGTCAAACCTGATATCCAAATATGGGGAGGTCATATTTCAAACATTAGTCACATTATATAAGATCACCCCAATATTGCATTATCACTTGATAATCACTTGATCTACAAAGTACGGACATCAATTTTACGTGATAGCTATTATCTGCCTATCAAAAGGCTTCACATATTTTGCGGGGGTCATTTTTTTTAATATCCATTATCTTATGAATATGACCCTCTTTGCAAAAAATCACCTTATGCCAATATGATGATGACGTCATCTAAACCGAACGAACGAAGGAAATCACCTTGATGATGGCATCATCAGTCCATGTTACCTTGTGAAGGTATATATCTAGTACCCATCATATTCAATAACATGACAGTGACGTCATTACAATAGAATGCTTAAACAAGGTCACTGACACGGTGACGTCACCCTGATCTTTTTCCTGAAGGGATCATTTTATTCACAAGGTCATGTTTTGAACATCCCCTAATCTTAAATTCATGACCCAATATACATGTGGTAAACATTGACCACATCATCTGATTCTTTTGCATTAGTTTTTCCACTCAAAGGTGGGGGGTAATTTTATCTAGAGGGGATCATATTTTGAATATCACCCAATCTTTCAAAGATCACTCCCCATGTTTCCTGACATTAAATGCACTTAAATGTGGTAGCTAGATTTTTGATGATTGCGAATACAATTCAAACACTTGGCATCATCCATGGATTATCTACAGAAGATCAATGGATTTAATCCATCCCAACTCAGTTTTACCCTAATTTGCCCTACGGATGTGTTTAAAGGTAAGTTTCCAAGGTTATTCTCATTTAACTTTTGAAAAAATAAGAAATTATAGAGTAGAGAAGTCAAACCCTCATACAGGTACCTATTAACAGACTAGATCTTTCAGCGTAATGGAACGGGTGATCATCAGCATACGTGGCCCTTTTCTATAATCACCCATCTAACCCAGGAGTAAAGCACTATTAGGTAAGTAATTGAAAACCCTCCTATTGTCATTTTCTACATGTTCAGGTAGAGTATATATGCTTTCTTGTGGTTTGAATATGTGAATATGCATATCATGATGGAGTAAAGAGTAATAGATTCAAGTATGCACGATGCTGTAGAAGTATATAATGTTGTATGAATGCATATGGATATTGTAAGGTAAGAAAAATCATGTTTACTGTAGGAGTCCATGGCGTATCTTAGGAGGAATAGGTCTGATTCTGATTTTCTTAAGCCTATATTTGTTTAGCCTGAGGGGGTATAGTTTAAGTATGGCATCATTGGTGACACTCACCAGGGGGATATGGACTTGGCGGTATAGTCAACAAGAATAGATCATGACAAGGATAATACCCTTCTGGATGCAATATATGTTTCAAGAATGTGGCATGTAGCTGGATTTCCATATGCCATGGACATCCTAGAGATGGTAGTGGAATGTGCTAGGAACTATAACCCTGAGACCAGGCAGGTTGAGAAGCATTGAAGAGTATATGCTGACTTTTCAATTAAGGGCATCAACTCTACGTTTAATCTACCAGTTGGAAAGAAGGTGGTCAGTGTAGACCTATGTAGGTTGGACACAGAATACAACAACAATAAGAAGAGTGCAAGGAAGAGGATGTATCAGTGGAGGTCGAAGAGCAACACCTACACTATCTTAGCTAAATTGTCCATACACTTATACAAATTTGATTTTGATGATGAATACCAGTACATGATTGCCCTGCTAAGTAGGATGACAGGTAATCTTCATGCAGGAAATTTAGAGAATTAGATGTTTGGAATCATCTAGATGGTCTTATACACAGATAACAAGCCATTATGGGCCAAGATCATCAGTGATGCACTAGATGAAGGGAGGAGGAACCTGGGAGGTCAAGCATGCATGTTTTATATGACCTCATATTGTGTACTTATGTGCTTATAGGGGAACCTTTGATGCCCTGACTATGCTGGGTAAAGCTACCTCCTGGATTACAAACTGGTAAATGATGCATTCTCTATGCATCTAGTCAGAACCATGGAGGAAGATAGAACCAAGAGACTAAGCATGGAGGCTCTGGAAGTTGTTTACAAACAAGGCACCTGGTTCATCTAGTTTGCCACCTTTTCATACATAAGAATAGAGGGATTTGAGGGACAACCCCTTATGCTACCAAGATACCCTACTGATGGGGTTGTGCTAATGGAGTTTCTCAGGCAAGTGTCTACCATATTTATAGCATACAAGGAACAAAATAAGATACCTCTGGTATTATTTCTAGTGTTTATGGGCTGGTATATGTGCTCAAACTCAAAGACCATAAAGCATGTCATGGGGGGCCTGAAACTAATGTATTTGTAGCCATTTCCCTTGGCTAGATCTTATGACCCCTATGGCAGGATGAAAAAACCTATACATCAGAAGCATCTGGAAGATTTCTAGACCGATTGTGAGGATGAAGCTGACGTGAGGAGAAGAAAATATCAAAGGCTCATCTTAAACCAGATAAAGACATTTGACTACATCCTAGTGTTGATAACTGAGAGGGGGGGGTGAATCAGTTATCTTAATTATTTTCCTTTTGAACTTTCTTATTAATTAATGCAGCATTGAATCAAACATAAAAACATTACCATGAAATAAGAAAACACATGACACAGTATTTTTGACGTGGAAAACCTATTAAGGGAGAAAACCACGGGGTGATTAACCCAAAGATTATTCTCTGTTAGAAGAATAAGGAATTACAAAAATGGCACTTGCCAATTAGGGCTCACTGCCCGAGCACACTGCTCACAAAGAGGCCCACTGCCTACAAGGAGACACACTGTCTACAAAGTGATAAGAATCACAGTCTTGAACTGATTGAAAGCATCTACATATGCTGGAGTTCAGTTCCGGTTAGGCTCAGTACACTGATCTGCTGCACTTCATCTTTCCTCTATTTTTTATTCTGTTATCCTTTCACATACCGGATCTTTCTTACTACTTCTGCTCTGTTCTGCACTTATTCACATACACCATCACACAATCACACATTTCACAACTAAATCCATCCTCTATATATATCCGCATAAGTAATTTCATCACCTTTCTAGTTGGCATCCGGAACAGTCTAGTTTCTTACAAACTCTGTTCTATCGGCTGAATCCTTGCTCACCAAGCAATGCGGATCAAGCATATACTTGTAGATATCATTAATCATGTCGGCCAAACATGATTCATGCCTTCACAACCTTTACCATCAACAGTAACACATCCAAAAAATAGTCTGATACTCTGTCAGTCAGTTCTTCCTCTGTTCTCACTGTCTCTTAGGAATCCGGTACTCAACTATTCATATCTTTTTCTTTGCCCATCACCGGAGGCTAAATCCTTGGAATATACCACTCAAGGTAGTCCTCTTGACTTCCCCAAATCCACACTGCACCAAGACACTTCCTCTGAGAGATTCGGACCAATCTGTCGGACCTTGCCATATGCTCTGTTCTTGTTCACCGAACCACAACAATCTTCATTCTGACTTCCGGTAGAGACACACCATGACTTACGGATATGTGGGATGACCTTTGTTGCCATTAATGACAACAACCATGAATCCATATAGTGTCTCTTGCCAACAATCTCCCCCTTTGGCATTGATGGCAACACTTAGTGAAAAATGACTAAGTGTTTACACTATGCTCCCCCTTGGCTGATGCTCTATCTTTATATACAGTTTTTGGAACTCCCCCTTAGTTGGATTCCTCATTTTTCACTGCTCCTCACTCCCCCTTTGACATCAATGGCAAAGGGTAGGGTCCGCACACCAAAATTTTCAAAAAATTTCTATACATAGCCGCATATTTACATACTCACATATACTGAAGAATGTCTGCAAAGGATGTCTTCAATTTGATCAGTTCTGTAGCCCAACTTTGCTTCATTCTATCCAAAATTGAAATGTGACCACTCAACAAAAATGCAAAAGCTTCTGCCCTCTTGAGATCTGTCGGATCATTTGTTTGGGCGGTGGTCTGAGCATCACTGATGGCCTCATGCATAGTTTCCAACTTAGGGATTATAATCCTTCTAAGTTCTCCCATCCGGTTAGTGATATTCTTCCTTTCCTTCTCAAGGTTCTTTATTTCATTCAAGACTGCAATAGTCTGACATTCTTGATTTACTATGGAGGAAGAGAGAGGATCAAAACTTTGAGATAAACTTTGTAGTTTGTCCTGTTCCTCTTTTATTTTCTTATCAATTTCTGCTGTTGCCTTTGACCAGGAGATACAAAATTTGTAAATATCACCGCCATCCTTAAGAGCATTTTCTAAGCTCTTTATTCCAATACTCATATTTCTCCTATCGTTAGAGATTAATCCTAATACTTCTGAAAGTCTTTTATCCAAAAATTCCTTCCGGACCTTTTCTTCAGCTGATTTTTCTAGAGAATCAAAATGTGTATCAACACTGCTGACTAAGGTTTTTAGATTACCGGAAGAGGAGGCTGCCGGATCTATCTGGACCGATGGCATAATTTTCTCAAGCACTCCGGAGGCAGCCTCTATCAACTCACAGTCTTCCATATGAGACTTTAGGAGCTTTTCATTTGCCTTAGCATTTGCAAATGAGGCTATCTTCATTGTCTGCACCGGAGAGAGGGAATCAAAGTTGAATGGACCTTGTAGTAGCTCCGGTTCATCGATCTCTATTGTTTCTTTGCTCAAAAATTGTTGAACAGTTTGTGCAGTGTCGCTTGCCGAAGACAGATGTTTCTTTTCTTCTGCAGTCTTGGAACTGTCCTTTGGGATTTTCTCTGATGGAGTCTTCTCTTTCTCTGCACCCTTGGTACTGTCAACCTCTTTATCTTTCACCACTGCTTCCTTCTCCTGTAATTTCTCTTCTTCTTTAGATCCAGAGACTGTAAGGGAAACCAGAGGAGAGATGCTAGCCTATTCATAGGCCACTTCTTCTGGAGTAGAGGGTTCCATGTCCACAGCTGTTTCTGCACCTAAGTCCTCTACAACAGGAAGATTGAACCTTTTGAAGGCCTTCCGGAGGATCTCTTTTGTCTCTTTGGCCACCTTGTCAGTCTCACCAAGCATGAGTTGATTCATCCTGGCTTTACTTCTGAACTCATCTTTGTAGTCTTTGAATATTATGTTCATTGTCTTGGGATCAATTTGAGGATATAGCTGAATAGCTATCTACTCCCGGATCTCAAGATCTTTTGGATGAGCATTATTCTTTCTTATTTCTAATTCCTTTTCTAGGCTTTTAGGAATTTCAGAAATAATCTCAATAAAAGCTTTATTGTAGATGTTCAAATACCTTATTATGGCCTCTTGCAGGATCTTTTGATCTGCCTCATTGTAGTCATCATAGAATTCAGCCACCGGTTGAAGGTTCCTGTCCACAATGACTGATTTGACTACACTGTCTAGAGACAGGGTGGGCTTTTCAGAAAATTCTTCTGTCATTTCTTCCTTGTCTCGGCCAGAAGAGGGTTTACCGGATCCTTTCTTTTTATGTTTCTTTATTTCTTTCACTCCTTCATCTGACTCAGTTTCTTCTTCATCCTTTTGGCTTTGATAAGCTCTTGAGGCTTTTGTCTTGGATGTTTTACCGGATCCCTGGACTTCCAGTTTTGAGCTTTTGGTTTTGATAGGTGTGGATCCTTTAGATGATCTGGTCCGGGTTGAGGATTCCACCGGAGCACTTTTCTTGCTTTTCTTTTCTACCTCTTTCTTTTCTTCCTCAAATTTTCTTCTCTTTTCCTGGCTGGCATCAAGTGCCTCTTTTGAGATGCCTAGGCCTTAAGCAATGTGCTCTACTTCTTTTCTCACCTTTCTCTTTATCTCAGGTTCCCTGAGTTCTACATGTATCTTTACACTCAGCTCCTCAAAGGTTCCAAACCTTTCTGCCTTAGGATCTTTGGGCTGACTTAGCATGTGTTGAACATGCAGCTCCACTATCTGTTCATCCACTTCATACCCCATGGGCATGATCCAGACAGTCCTTGGCTCCACTGCCTCCATTAGGCACTGATCAGTGTCCACCATAAAGCACACTGAGTCTTTGTATTTTTCAACAAGAGACTGGGGAATTCTTTCTCTTGTTTGCATCATGCTTTAGAAGTTTTTGAAGTATCCCCATAGGGCTATATTTCTTGCTTTGGCATCCCCAAGCCCATGTAGATAGTCTCTTATTTGGACTGCAACAGGTTTGTCATTCTGCCATACCCATCCACTTGATCCGGGCAGCTCATTCATGAAGTAGAAGAATAGACATACAATAAGAGTACCATACTTAAAGGAATTCTTCTTGTCCTTCTTGATTTTCTGTATATTTTCCATTAATTGGCTTAAGAGCAGTTCGCAGAGATCATATTCTGCATTCTTCCTTAGCATTTCATAGGCAGTATATACTGCAGTTTCAGATACAGAATTCTCCCTGCTGGAGTGATAGATCTTGTATCCTATTATCATGGATGCATACTTGATATCCGGATCTGAAATATCTTCAATGGTCATTGCCCTCTTATCAAATTTTGATCCGGTGGCCTTAGTTACAATGTTGTTCTTGACAGATTTCAGGATAGATATCCCTCCGGAAGAGTATAGACCAGTTACTGCTCTAATTGCCTCTTTTGTGATCTTGCAGGGTCTATCCAGCCATAGGAAGTTGTCATGCATCCTGCTCAGTACATACCGGACCCATTCATCTTCTTCAAAGTAGGGGAAATGAATGAATTGATCAAATTGTTTCTTCTGGATACCCTTATACTCTAGTTTAAGCTCAAAAGCATTGTCTATCAGTTGCTTGTGATAGAGATCTCTCAATTTGAATTCCCCAAATTCCTCAATGCTTGCATGTATGTAAACCCTAATGTCTTCTGTGTGTAAAACTCTGTGAGGAACACTGGAAAATGCTCCTAAGGGATCTACCTCCAATGACTTGTATGGATGTTTCTTAAATTCAGGTCGGGGCCTATCTGAGATTTTTACTATATTTGGAGTAGCCATTTCTTCAAAAGATTTGTAGCAAGATATCGAAAGTGGAAAATACCTTTTGCGTCTTCGGTTGCATGGAGTAGCTGGATTGATTTCTTTATGCAATGACTTCGGCAGGAGATCTCTGGTGTGCTTGATGAATCTAGTTGCAGAGCTCCACTTTTCACTTCTTCTTGAGTGCAGAATGAGCAAATGTTTTATGAGAAATCCCTTATATTGCTCCGTAAACCCTAATATCTGATGGTAATAAATGCTTGACCTATATTATTCTGGTTTGCCTTATTTGGATAACCTGAAGAACCGGATCAGTCCTGGTCTATGAACATCGTGTGAAACTTTCAACCATGAACAAATCAAGATAACACATCACAAGGACATCCCAAACACTCTATCCAATCCGCAGAATAAGATAATGCACTTCCGGATCTCTCCGGACCCTTTTGTAGTCTTCTGTCATTCCAGAGCATCTCCCGGAACAGGTCTTACTTGATGGATCACAACTTCTTTGCATCTTCATGCGGACCTCTGAAATCTTATCTGGATTTACTTAGGACTTATATCTTCAAACCCTTTACTCCGCATCTTGTGCCACATCCGGCACCACTTGATTGGCTGGGGGAACAGGATTTTCTTTGAGTCTCCCCCTGAGCCAGAGCTCACTTTTTAATTTTCAGAAGAAATATCAGCACCAGAGTCTGGTGCGGATCCAACCTCTACATTCTCTGAACTTTTCTTCACCCAAATCTTGCTCATCTGATTCCTAACTTCATCCGCATTCATCTTTTGTTTACCCTTGTCTTGATTCTGATTATACACCGGACCTCTTTTGTCCTGATTCTTGCTTCTGCAGACTTTAGCATTATGACCGGACCTATTACAGATTTGGAAAATAACATTTCTTTGCATATTTGACTGATAACCTCTTGATCTGCATTGATTAGCCATATGACCTACTCTATTGCATGTAAAGCATCTGCCTTTGAATGATTTGTTTACTTGCATATTTCTGCATTCATGGGATTTGTGTCCATACCTTTTGTAGTTAAAGCACTGTCCGGAGAAGGATGAATTAATCTGATTCATTCTCTTTCTGCACTGATTAGATTTGTGACCAAAGTGGTTGTAGCTGTGGCAGTATCCATTGAAAGATGGATATCTTTGAGCATTGGGCTGTCTTACCGGAGGTCTTCTAGGCCTATTCCTTGGCTTTTCTGATCCAAAATTCTTTTGACCGGAACTGGAGCTTTCTCCTTTCTCATATCCCAAACCATACTTGTCATCTGTCCTCTTTTGACTTCCAAGAAGTACTTCAAGTTGGGCAGAACTTATCTTGAATTTTTCTTTATATTCATTTGCTGTTTGAAGATCTCTTTTGAGAGAGGCAATTTGATCCTCAAGTTTTTCTTCATTATCTTTGGCATCTTCAAGATCAGATTCAAGATGTCTAATAATCCTGTCCATCTGGTGGCATTCTTCTAATTTTTCTTTAAGAGATTGTCTCAGATTGTCTTCAGCTTTTCTTTTTTCTTCAATCTCTTGAGTAAACTTTATAGTTCCTGATTCCATTTCATGTCTTAACATAATGACTTCTTTTGATAACTTTTCACATAACTTGGTTTGCTTAGTCAATTCTTCATTTGTATTGCTTTCTTCACTTTGTCTTGCCAATTGTTGGAGCAGCTCCTTTCTCTTTTTCATAGAGAGACATAATTTGTCTTTTAATTCTCTCATGAATTCATCAGCCTGTTTGAGTCTTTCCTTTAATTCATTGACTTCAGAATTTGACTGTTCAAGATCCTCAAGGGCAGTCTTGAGTTGCTCCCTTAAACCATATGCATCCATTTGAACTCCCAGATCTTCCTCAAGCTATTAGGCTCTATTAGGAGGAACTTAGCTCTGATACCAATTGTTGATAACTGAGAGGGGGGGTGAATCAGTTATCTTAATTATTTTCCTTTTGAACTTTCTTATTAATTAATGCAGCATTGAATCAAACATAAAAACATTACCATGAAATAAGATAACACATGACACAGTATTTTTGACGTGGAAACCCTGTTAAGGGAGAAAACCACGGGGTGATTAACCCAAAGATTATTCTATGTTAGAAGAATAAGGAATTACAAAAATGGCACTTGCCAATTAGGGCTCACTGCCCGAGCACACTGCTCACAAAGAGGCCCACTGCCTACAAGGAGACACACTGTCTACAAAGTGATAAGAATCACAGTCTTGAACTGATTGAAAGCATCTACATATGCTGGAGTTCAGTTCCGGTTAGGCTCAGTACACTGATCTGCTGCACTTCATCTTTCCTCTGTTCTTTATTCTGCTATCCTTTCACATACCGGATCTTTCTTACTACTTCTTCTCTGTTCTGCACTTATTCGCATACACCATCACACAATCACACATTTCACAACTAAATCCATCCTCTATATATATCCGCATAAGTAATTTCATCACCTTTCTAGTCGGCATCCGGAACAGTCTAGTTTCTTACAAACTCTGTTCTGTCGGCTGAATCCTTGCTCACCAAGCAATGCGGATCAAGCATATACTTGTAGATATCATTAATCATGTCGGCCAAACATGATTCATGCCTTCACAACCTTTACCATCAACAGTAACACATCTGGAAAATAGTCTAATACTCTGTCAGTCAGTTCTTCCTCTGTTCTCACTGTCTCTCAGGAATCCGATACTCAACTATTCATATCTTTTTCTTTGCCCATCACCGGAGGCTAAATCCTTGGAATATACCACTCAAGGTAGTCCTCTTGACTTCCCCAAATCTGTACTGCACCAAGACACTTCCTCTGAGAGATCCGGACCAATCTGTCGGACCTTGCCATATGCTCTGTTCTTGTTCACCGGACCACAACAATCTTCATTCTGACTTCCGGTAGAGACACACCATGACTTGTGGATATGTGGGATGACCTTTGTTGCCATCAATGACAACAACCATGAATCCATATAGTGTCTCTTGCAAACACCTAGTGCAAGCACAACTGAGAAAGGATGATGGGAAGATTATGTCTAATGAATATGAAGACAAGAAGGTGTACAATGACACCATATCAACCCCTAATCTAACACAGCTAGAGGATATTTCCTTGTATCAGTTTACAGGTGGAGTGCTACAATTAACCCAAGCTTGGGTGGATGAAGAAATAAATAGATTGAAGAAAATGAGTGTGGCCCTTACAGTAGATACCAAAACAAAGAGGCAAGAAATACCTAATGAGGAGTATGACGACTTTCTCAATGAGAAAAGAAAGTCCAATGGGAAGAGGTTACCCACATAGAAATAGAGGAAGGGTCCCCCTAGAGGTAAGAAAATTGAAGATGAACCTAAGGGGGTGATAATTGAAAGGGTTGCCACACCAGCTATAGGTGCATCAACATCAAGTTAGGCATCTGCATCATCTACACAACCTCTGATTGATAAACCAAAAACTAAGAGGATCCTAAGGCCAGCTCCAGAAACTACAAAAGTGTAGGAGGAGGGTCAAGCCTCACACCAAGAAGTGGAAGAAGACATCCCATTTGAGAAAGTGCAGGTAAACAAGGAACCTACAGGTGATGACCTAATGATGGTCAATAGGAAGAGGAGGGTGACGTCATTGATGTAACCACCCAAGAAGCAAAGAACATCCATGCGGGGTGATATCAGGGCTGACCCTATTAGCATAGATGGCGGTATTGGAGGAGGTGAAGAAAATAGAGAAGGAAGTAAAAGAAAGTAGCCCAGAGAGGGTAGCCCAATAGATCAGGATAGATAAGTTGGTCGATCAAGTGACTAGCCCTACCTTCGTAGATTTAACATACAAGGTTGATGTAAGCTCCAAGGACAAAGTAGGTGCATTTGATGAGACATAAAAGATTGATGTGGTGGAGTGAAGAGAAAAGGAAAGCATAGCTCTTGACATGGGTCAGGAACAGTATGAGATACCCACCGAGCCAAAAATAGTAGAAGTCCAATAGAAAGGCGGGGGTGATAAGGATATATCAAGTGATGCTACTACCCAAACTCAAGGAGATCCAGGGGATGCCTCAGGAACTAAAGATACATTAGGTCATGAAGAACTAAAGCCACAAGATGTCGGTGCATCAGGTATAGATCAAGAAGTGACCCAAGATTAGGGTGATGTACAAGGCCAAAATACTTAGACATCTATGGATGTCAACATGCCTCAGGATGAGGAAAGCAATAAAGGGGATGAAAGTCAGAAGGAGGGAGTATAGGATCAGGTGCATGATCATAATGTGGACAAGCCACAGGATCCTCCTCTATAGAAAGAGGCCCCTCAGCAAAAAGAAATGCAACAAGATCCCCCTCATGAGGAAATCCATGAGGAAGAAACTAAGAAATCACCTTCTATACTGAGAATAGAAGCAGATACTAGAGAACAGGGTAGACATGATGATTACAAAGAACATTAGGGGTCTAGAGATGAAGTGCCTCAATGGATGGGGAAAGAAATAGGTATCGAACAAGGCTCTAAAATTCTAGAATTTGATGTTTCCACCTTGTTTATAGAGACAATAATCAAGCCAAAGAGGAAAGCCAGATTGACATCGGCTATTAAGAGAGATCCTACTATAGGCAGAAGGACTGCATAGGTAGCACTTCCCATGGTAGAAAAGGAGAAGGGCAAGATCACCCTAGAGGAATTCCAAATCACAACTGTTGATTTGGGTTTTGCTAATGAGGACCAGGAAGGTCAGGAAGGGAAAGACATTATTGATTCTTTGACCCAAAAGGTAAAGAAGGAGAAAGAGAAAAATAAAGAGCATAAGGAGCACATTGCTAAGATGTATTCATATATAAAGGGGTTGATTAACCCTGATAATACACCAGTTGATCCGGCAATCCCATTGATTGTCATATTCCAGGAGGAGGTCACTAAGTTGGACCTCATGAAGCATGAAGCCATGATGATGGAGAAATGGATGTTGTTAGCCCTCACTGGAGCTAAGGATGTTTTGAAAGCCTCCTTACAGAGGTAGAATTCTTTAGGTAGTTTAAAAAGAAAGGTAGACAAAATGCAAAATGAAACAGGGAAACAATCATTCTAATTGGAAAAGGACCTAACTACTTTAAGTGAAATGAAGAGGATTGATCCTCAGGTCTTGATAAATAATCAAGTGTTGAATAATAATACTACCATGCTAATAGACATATGCTATGAAGATATTAGGTTCGAATGTGATATCTTGAAGAAATGCAGCGGCAAGCTTAGGGATATAATTATAAAGCTGCACAACATGATGGCTTACAAAGCAGAGATCCTTGAGGCTTTAGAAGGAAAGGTAGAAGGAAAGATTGAAAATTAGAATGTAGGCTTTGCTATCAAAGCTCTGTATGATAATTTCCAGCTAGTAGTAGATGGTCCTCTCACCCACCTGACGGATGAAGTACTGAATAACATCATGAGGATAAAGGTCAGGGTGGAAACTTATAATGAGACTTTGAACAACATAAAAGGTAAGATGTAAGTGCTCAAAGCTAAATTCTAGTCTCATAAGCATGCCTTAACAAAAGCTAGAATCCAAAATGGGAGAGAGGTGAATAAGACAGTGCAGGCATATGAACACATCAAGATACCGATGAAGGTCCATATACAGGAGGATGTACATCAGGGTGATAGTGATACTGAAAGTAATGAAGATGATGACAATGAGGAAGAAGAAGAAAATGAGGAAGGGGAGCCTGAAGAATGAATGAAGATGCATCGCTAAGAGAGAATATGCATAAGGTACTCATCAATAATGAGTCATCTAGATGGTTACCAGCTGGCAACCTGTGCCACAAGAAAAAGTTGACTGAGTCAAAGAGTAATTATCAACTATTAATCTTAATTGACAAATGCTAACCGTAGGTCATTTTGTAACTACCTCCTCACCTTATTCTATAAAAGGTGCAGGGGTGCAATATTTTGAACATTCAAAAACTTAATTGAAATTTGATTGCTGAACTATCAGGACTCATTTCAAAGTTATTGTAAATGTACATGTTATGCATACTAAATGAAAGAGAAGCATAGTTGATTACAAATCATCATAAATCTTGAGTAATCTGTGTTTGAAATCTAGATACATGCATTAATTAGCTACGTCCCTTGGAGTGCTTGTCAGTTTGCATGTGTTGTTTTCATTCCTAATAACTTTGAAGTTAGCATCATCCATATCTAGCTGTGGAATGTCCTAGTGACATATGGTTTGATTCCTTCTCCTCATGAATGTATCTTGTATGTAGGTGGTTCAATGACTAAATATTCACTAAAATTTGAAGTATTCTTTGAAAATTTCTTTTAATTTCATTGTTGATCATCACCGCAATTGCAAATAATAGAGAATCAAAAGCAAATAACATAAAATATGCTGATATCCCATAGATAATTGGAAATACAAAGCATATTTAGAGTAAAAGCATGTTAAATTGATAAATATCATGCAAATTTATACAAATGTCCATGAGATACATGCAAATATCCAATTATAGACACATCAATTGAGTAAATATACAGTGTAGAAGAAAGAATAAGTTCATGATGATCAATGATAAGAAGAATTGATCAAACTTATAAATATATCTACTATATTTGGAAATAGAGTAGAAATAACCTCTCTGTGGAGTAAATTTACAGGAAATAGAACAATACAGATCATCTAGACAAATGTAAGACCCCTTGAAATTGAAAACAACATGTCACATCAACCTCTGAGTAACATCAGATGATCATGACCTAATCAACGGAGACTTGGGGTCATCAACTTATCCTAACCTGGTCATACTTTACAAGATAATAAAGGTTTGTTGTGCAAATTTTTATGCATGTTGTTATGATTAACAATCATCATCAACACTATCAATGACTCCTGCCTTCATATTATTGACCTTTTCCAAGAAGACTCCATCTTTATGATTTCCACAACTTCCTCTAGCCATAACCATTCCTCTGTTACCCTTTCACTCATATATCATGACCTCATCAATTGGGACCAATAGGGGGCATCAATATTAGATACATTTGAAAATGATGAAGCTATTGTAGAATTTATGGGCTTACAACAAGGCATTCCATTGGGTGATCACAAAGCAAGTTTCATGATGGATCTACCTAAACTAGCATATTTTGGCAAAAGTATCAAATCCTTCAGTCGCAAAAGTGAAATAAACAAAATTAAACAAAATAGGTCACTAGGTGAAAATTGAAAGGCGCCTCTTGACCATGAAAAATTAAAAATAAAGGACATATCCAAAGGTGAAAACCTCTCTGAGGCACCTAAGGATGGGGGATTTGATCTTCCTATTGCCACTGATTATCATGAGAAATCAACCATGCTAGTTAAACAATCACAAGACATGAACTTGGGTACAGAGCAAAATCTAAAGATCACTTTTTTGGCAGCATCACTATCAGAGCAAGAAAGAAGAGACTTCATAGCATTTTTTATGAAAAGAGCTATAAATTTTGCATGGACTTATGTTGACATGTCAGGTCTAGATCCATCACTTGTGGTACATCATCTAGCAGTATCTCTGTTGTCTCTCAAATTTGCACCTATGCTAAGTTATAAAACTTGGCAATCTAGAGAAACATGGGATCTTTCTAGGTCTGTGGGTCACCTGAGTTAGAAAGAACCTCCGGAGAAGGCCGACTTCCTCATTCTAAGCCTAATGCTTAGAGGAATATATCTAAACCTAGTGCTAGTGCTTCCAAGAGAAAAGGGTTAGAAGGAAACTGAAATGAAAGGGGTGATACACCAAATTTAGTGAGTAATAGTGATACTGGAAGAGAGACACAACAATGATTTCAATCATGAAGGGAGTTCACACAAACTTATAGGGCTGATTGAGGCTTTGATATGAAGATCTAACCTATATAGGAGCCATTTTACTCACAGAATAGATTATAACTTCAAGTAAAACATAGAAATTGGGACATAAGAGAGGCAAGAAATCATGCATATATTGATCATGAAGGTTAAAAACCATGACATAACAGAATATTCAATAGCAAAAGTAGACACAACATAGCTAATCACATTCATTTGGTGGATAAAAGGAAGACAACAGATGCCAGATTTAGGTACAGTGAGTCACATTCCCATACCCTACAATTACACTAAGAGGTCTGACTACAGAAAAAAATGGTAGCATAACAACCCAAAATTTACCATCCTCCTCTTGGAAAAATAAGGTTACATTACATTTTATAGGTCAAGTTCCTGTGCAAAAGGCATTGAAGTTGCTCCATAGGATCTGAAGTCATCAATGCAGGAACAGTGGCGCAGAGACAGGGGCATGGTGAATGGATAGGAACCATGTTGCTGGCAGGTCTGCAACCCGAGAAATGGTTGCCCACACACAAAAGAGGGCAAAATATGAAGGAGAACAAAAGTCATTGCAAGCTATGAGGATATCTACTAGCAAGCCATAGGAACCCATGTACATTGAAGAATTTGACCATCCACCATGAATGCACCCACAAATCTCACCAACTGGAGTTACTGTGAAAATATTAGCCCCTGCACACGCCAAATCGGTTGTTGAGACATCCTATTGGTTGAGCATGCAAATCCAGATCATATTTTGAAAGTTAGAAAATTCCTCTCAAAAGCCTGCCAGATGAAAGAGGAGGTAAAAATAAGAACGTTTGCCTTTTGAAGCATGTTGAAATTCACCAGAATGAGGGAGAAATCCATGGTCAAAGTTGTAGTCAACTGCACCCTGCACTTGTATATTACTTTGCATATGCAATTGTATATGCACACTTTACACTACTAGGTTCACTTAGTGCATTTATGCAACTTCTTTCCTTTCACCTTTTACATATTCAACTTTTGTATATATCAAGCTGTTGGGGAGACCTTGGAAAGTGCCTCACCGATGTGTATTTCATCTTGTATTGGCCATTGTATATGCGACTTGAATCATCATTTGAATCAGCCTCTGAATCTACCTTTGAAACTGCCTGACACATGGCACTATCTAATTGGTTTCTGAGCTGAACCTGGGACCCATCGTTGAACATTTGCATCTTTATCAGCCATCAGAGAGATCTCAAACTGAGCCACTGATAAGGCCTGTCTTGCCGAAAATCCTTTGTATGTGTCTTTGTATATGTGGTTATATATGAGATACAATCGCATGTACATACAATTGTGGAACTCAAAGGATTATCAACCATATTGGATCATTGAAATAGGTACAGCCCTATATCCTTTCTTTTTTCCATATACATGCACTTCAACATAAAACTGTGGACCCCAATGGATTATCTACCACATTCAATTCCCCAGTCACGTCTGGATTGTATGTATTCCATTTTGCATCACCTTTTGTATATCGCATATACAATTCAAATATACAAACAAAACTGCATACAATCAAACTTGTACATACAAACATTACATCTGACCTCTGCATGGTGACTTTGTATATGACCTTGTATCTACCCTTTGTATCTACAGATATACAATGTGAACATACATACAAAGATGCATACAACCACATCTGCCCTTCTAAACCAAAATACATATTCTTTTGGGTCCGGGATTGTATCTTAGAATTGTATATGCCATTGTATATAAGATTGTATGTGCAAAGATACAATTGCATATACATACAAAAAATGGACACGCCCTTTGTATCTCCCCCATATATATTGCCTTGTATATGCAGTTGTATATTGAATTCCATTTACAAAGATAACCCGATTCACTTTTGTATCCCGCCTTGTATATTGCTTTTGCATCTTCCTTTGTATATACAATTGTATATGCGATACAACAGATATACATACAATGATACATACAAAGGTACATGTATATAGAAATGACTAAGTATAAAACTGAGAATTATCTGCAATGGAAGACACTAGCAGACAAAAGATTGTTGGGTTTTTCTGGGTTTTTGGCAAGGATTCTCCAGGAAAGATTTTGGAATTTGTGTAAGGCAGACCATGGGTTTTTGAAGAATTTAATCTTTTTCTCCTTCTATTTAGGCTTTCTCTGATCAGATTTCTTTGATAAAAAGAGGGGGATAGGAATATTTTGGGGCTAGGAAAAATATGACAACATTTTGGTGACCTCTCAGGGATGTTTGCCTGCTAAACAAATTGATCAATGGCCTTATACATCCATTGGGCATGGAGTCAAAAGAGACTGCAACAAGAACATAGGAGCTAGAACACTGAGAAAGCTACCAAGCCAAAACAAAAAAACAACAAGCAAGCATGTATCTCCTAATGAGAATACAACAGAGTACAAGGACACTTATTGAAAGGAAACCTAAAACTAAAATAAAACCTACTCTAATCTTAAACTAACCAGTCATAGGTGACCTTAAACAAAGCCATTAACTGGTTCTTAAAAGTAACTACCCTTCCTTAACAATTTAGAATGTTTCTCATGCATGTGGGCAGTTAAAAAGAGGTGAGGGGGGAATGGGCATATGACAAATTGATAAAACACCCCCCACAAAATGGAGATAAACTCACCTATCCACCTGGACTAATTGTTGATGGTACTAACTTGTGGTGAATAAATGTGCTGATCCCACCCATTTTGATGCTCAACTTCATGCTTAGAGGTAAGCATGACAAGTGCTGACTCCTCTTGATGTGTCTCTAGCTAGGTTAGATGCCTGATTGGGCATCCCCTTGAAGTGACATGCAAATCATCATGGTTGATCTCATGTCTCTATTCTAATTCTTTCTCTTCTTGCCGGTCTGAAAACTCTAGCTCTTGTATCTCAATTAGAGATATGGTTGTCTCCACCTCATGAACAAGATGCTCATGATTTTCTAACTTAGGCTCAGAAAATGAGCCATACACATGCTCAAAAGAGAAGATTTTCCCACCAAGAAGCTGATATCCCTGTTGGATAATAAAGAACAAATCTTCAATTTGCTCTTGCCCATGTTTAGTCTCATTATTTTTAATAAAGCATGGAAGCTCCTCAAGCATATCAACATCATCAGCCTCTACATCATCTAGTATAGGGCAACATGCTTTCCCTTCTTTATGGTTTGGAACCTTACTTTCATGCTCAATCTCAACCTGCAACAATCCACCCTCATTTTCACAGTCCCCATGTTGTTGCATATCCACAACTAACTACCCATCATCTCCATCTTCAACATAATTAGGTAGCTCATGAAGTAGGGCAGCATCATCCACATTTGAAGTGACCTTAACATATTTTTCCCCTATGCCTCAATCCTTTGACTGTAGCTCCACTAGATTGTGTTTAAGTTGCCTCTACAGCTGAAGGGTTTCCACATGCACACTTTGCATTTCAACCTTGTTTACAAGATCAGATGCAGGAGAAAAGGCTTCAAAAGAACTAAAGTCTAGAAGACTCAATCCCTTATTTGGGTTAACAGTACTCACAGGTGCAATAGGTTCAAACAATTCTATCTCTATGAGTGTAGGAACAAACTGCTCCTCATTAGTTTTATCTTCTTCCACCTCCTCTTTTGGCTCATCTTTCCAATTATCTTGGTAGACAACAGGTCCACCCTTAAGGATTGAAATAGCATCTAGGAAAGAGGCCTGAACATCTTCTTGAATTTCTTGGAGGGGAGAGGGTTCTTGACAAATTTGTTCCCGAGGAGTGATAATTTGAGTTTGCATAGGAATAGGGGCTTGTGAAGGGATATAGGCTTTGAAGCCTAGAAACTTGTGGAGTCTAGGTTGCTCTTCTATAGGCCAAACATGTACAGAAGAAAGGGACTGCTTGAATTTTTGGATTGTAAACACATGCTCCTTCAACTTAGCAATTTCATCATAATTGTCCATGCTTGGTCCATCTAATAAGGGGATTTGAAAGGGTTGCAAAGAGGAGATAGGGGGTTGAATTTGTGCTGGAATAGGCTTCTGTGAAGGTTAAAGGCCTCTGAAACTTGGGATTTTAAAATTGGGAAGTAGTTTTGGAGGCACAGATGGATTATCCTGCCTGAAGCTTGGAATCTTAAATTTTGGGGCTTCTTCTGCAGCAGGCTAAGCAGGTGTGAAAGGGAGAGGATGTTTGAAACTGGGAAAGGAGGGGATTGCTTAAATTTCACACCCTTTTTGGTATTCATAATCTGAGTAAGCTTGACTACTTTGCATCCGAGTGGATAAAAACTTCATTTGCTCCTTTTTGGTAGCTATCTCTCCTTCAAGATTTCTTTCAAACTGTATTCTTCTTTTTACCCTCTCTTGATTATAAATAGCGGACTGCTCAGCCAACTCTTGCTGCTACAAGGTAATCTATTTTTTCTTCTCAATTTCAACCAACATCCAATACATGTGTGAGAACTCCTTATTAATATCACTAATCTTCATTTGTTTAAGCTTTTGGTTCAAATCCCTCAAAACACAGTCAAACTTTTGGATCAGATCCAACACATTCTAGTAAGGGCATTTTTGAGGTTGATTGTGTGAAGAATCATGTTGTTTGGCATCAAAAACCTCTTCTTGGGATTGAACTTGATCATAAATCAGCTGATATTGAGATTAAACGGGGATGGGAGGGTGAAAAACATTATAGGACTGATGGTAATCTATTGTTACAAGATCGTTTGGAATAAAACTAGCAAGTTGTTATGTGCCATGTGTTTGGTAAGAGGGCATATATGCATGATCTTCATGGAATGGAGGTGAAAAACCATCATAGTACTAATAACTAGACATTGCAAGAGCAAAACATGAAACATAGGCAAGTCTAGATAACTGATTTGGAATGTATATAGGCAATAGGGTTTTGAGACACTTAGAAATGAGTTATAACACCAAATAGAGTCACCAGGTGCTAAGAAAATAGTTTCAAATGGTAGAAAAATAACAACTAGCACCAACTTCATTAGTTGCTTGTACATGGACTGTTGAAACTAGATAATTTTTCACTCGTAGAGTCGCCAGGTGTGTGAATATTACCTCTATAGGCTGATGTTGTTGACATACACACCAAATATCAACAATGAATAAAGGACTTGTGGACTATGATAGTCCAATCTGTCCCACTGGGTGTGCCAAAAACTATTGTCTCTTAGATTTGAACGCTTGCTGAGTTGTAAAACTTGGCAATCTAGAGAAACATGGGATCTTTCTAGGTCTGTGGGTCACCTGAGTTGGAAAGAACCTCTGGAGAAGTCTGACTTCCTCATTCTAAGCCTAATGCTTAGAGGAATATATCTAAACCTAGTGCTAATGCTTGCAGGGAAAAAGGGTTAGAAGGAAACTAAAATGAAAGGGGTGATACACTAGATTTAGTGAGCAATAGTGATTCTAGAAGAGAGACACAACAATGATCTCAATCATGAAGGGCGTTCACATAGACTTATAGGGCTGATTGAGGCTTCGATATGAAGATCTAACCTATATGTTGTGATGTTCACAACAAGCCCCATTTTACTCCTTAGCAAAATGAGGACCCCTGCTATGGCTTTTGTTTTTTGCTTTTTCTGTGTTGTTTTGTCTTGGTGGTAAAAGGGAAAAAGGGAGTAAAATTGCAAACTTTGTTAAAAATAGAAAAAAAATGCATTTTCAGTACCAGGGCATGATATGGTTGGATTCCTTGTGAAAAATGAGCTAGGGTTGCTTTTTGAACCATCTTAAAATTCAACATATTTTGCAAGTTATGATCATTTTTGTAAAATGTACAAGGGAAGGGTTTGCTATTTGCATATACAAAGTCCTTTGTATGTGCAAAGTCATTTTATACTTAGTCACATTTGCAATCAAGTTCATATAATAAGCTTGTTTGCATGTTGAGTCACTTGCATATTGCATATACAATCCCTTTTGTATATCGCTTCCATATACAAGGCCAAATGTGTGTCTTTTTTCCCTTGTATGCATTTTATAATGTTCTATACATACATACAATGCGGAATCCAAAAAGGATTAAAATCGAGTTAAATGCTTGTGTGTATACCTAAATGTATATCGGTAACAATCCAAACATACAAGTATACATACAACAAAATATACATTGGATAGACCCAATATGTTATGAAATATGTTTAATTCATTGTATGTATTCGAGTTGTATTTTTTTTATATACATACATTGCTAATATACATTGTCCACATGCAGGCCGCGGACCCGAAAAATTATGAAACAAGGTTAAGTGCTTGTATACTTTGTGGGCTTGTACATTTTGGTGAGATACAATGCTTTATGCATACAAATGTCAGAATTCAAAAGGAATTAAAATCGGGTTAAGCTGATGTATCATCAACTAAATGTATATCGAAACATACATTGAACCCTATGCAAGTGTGGACCCGAAGGGGTTATAAAGATGATAAATCCATTGTATATTTTTTGTGCTTTGTATGTTTCGGCATGCAAAGCCAATATGCAATGACTTATACATTGCTTTACATACAACTGCCAGAATTGAAAAGATCATTAAAAAGAGTTAAATCGATGTATATTTGACGATTGTATATTTTTACATACAAGCAAAATATACAAAGACATGCATATCATAGATTTGAAATGGCTATCAAACGGGGTTAAATACTTGCATATTCCGCTGCTTGTATGTATGTTTTGAAACATACATTGAAGGATGCATACAAGCCAAAATCCAAAGAAATTGAAATACGGTTAATCCAATGCATCACATCTGATTTGCATATCAAGAGAGATGTTGCAGATTCAATAGGTTATAAATTGCCTCTAATAACAGCGGTAAGTCTGAAAGTTGTATACAATGCTTTATACATTGCTTTATTTGGCGGAATTGAATAATTATAAATTGGAATTAAGTGCTTGCATATTTTTGCATTTGTATATTGCGATATACAAACCAATATGCAATGGGTACATACAAGCCATGGAATTGAAAAAGAAATTGAAATCTGATTTAACGATTATATCACACCTGGCTTGTATATCAGAAAATACAAAGATTTAAATAAAGAAATGAGCGGGAGAACAAAGTGATGAAATTTTGAGGACGATTTAGGGCTTGAATGCATGTTTCTAGTCAACGATGGTTGACCCGACCAGTTTAGCATTGTATATGCATTTTGGACTCGTGATTTTCATGGATTTGGGGCCCAATTTCTATGTTCACACAGTTACGACTCGATTTAGTGGCTATTTTTCTACAGGTTTATTAAATGATGATACTTATCGCTGGTCTATTTCTGCAGGTTTGCAGGTGAAGAGGGAGATGGAACATGATGACGATGACATCATGAGAAGGAAATCTGATTTCAAGAGCAGAGGAAGATAAGAATGAAGGGTGAGGAAGTCAAGGGTCTTTATTGATGAAGACAAAATGCAGCTGAAGACATTATTGCAGTAGACCACAGAAGTTATTATTAAGCTGTTAGGGTTTTCAGAAGGGCATATTTCACCCAGATTTGATGTATGCTCAGAGATATTTTGGGAGACTAGTTCTCCAACATTTATTGCTGTAACTAGAGGCTTGAACCATTTCTTAATTAGGGTTTTGAGCTGTATTTAGGACAATCAAAGTCTATATATTGTGCCTCTCTACATTGTAAAATTTTACATAGGGGCTACACAGGGATTTTTTTAGGAATAGCTAGCAGTTGTAATCAGCATTTAGAATAGAGGGACCTCTTAGATCAGGAGTAGAAGGAGGTCACCTGTGTCTGCAACAAGGAGCATGTGGAACATCCTACCTCCTTGCTATATCTGTAAAGCTTGTAAGTTTTCTGTAATTTGATCAATGAAGCTAAGAGTCATTCAGACATTGTAAATCTTATATGACTGTCTGTTTCTAATACAATTAAATCTAGAATTCTGCATCTATCTTCTAAGTGTTTTCTAGCTCTTCATGGTGTTTGAAACATTTTCTCTTAGAGCTTGCAATATTAAGTGTATGTTTGTGAAAATGCTCAGAACTTACATTTAAGGTTTTTGTCTGTGGATTTGATCAATTTGCTGTATGATTTATATAGTGTATAACATAACAATTAGATCCTTTGGTAGAATGAATGATGTTTAGTTTAGATCTTTCTAACTTTTACCAACCCATCTGAAAATACTTAGCTTAAAATGTAGAAATTGGAACGAAATTTGTCTCATATTTGAAAAAGCATAAACAACAGAGTTAAAAGTAGACAGTTTTCATAAATATTTAAGAGGAGAAAGCTGCAATAATTCAAGAAAACCATTTAAAGCTTTGCAAACATAGTAACAAGTTTATGCAAAAAAGGAATGAACAACATGTTGATATTTATGATCTTTTTTTGCATAATTTGAGTCCAGTTAACCAATAAGAAACCCTAAATCGCGTAAGGCCCCTTGAACATTACAACTTCACATCAACCAACTAAATTTGCCCAATAGGTCAAGACCTGGCCATATTAAACTTGGGATTAAGTGAATCTTAACCTATTTCTTCATATCTTTCAAGTCAGTTTTGGTTCATTTTATGTGAATTTTAACTATTGTTATGACTATCTCAAAACAATCATCAACAATTTTTTGGTGCTAGAAGGAGGGCCAATTTAAGTTAGGGTTTGTTTAGAAAAAAAATTGGCTAATAACAGTGGTAGAGTGACTAGGTCTAGATCTAATTCTGGGGATATATTTATGCAATTACCTGATATAAGGTGAAGTAAGAGCCCTCTAATTTGGAACCCTAAAATAACACACCTAGGAGGCTCAAATAACACACCCCCTAGATCACCTTATACTATTCATAACATTGTGAGTCCTAACATTTCTTCATTGAGATCTTTAAATCTTGGTTCAAGTACTTGTAGATGTCCTAGTCCTCCTAGAGATCCCATCCCACCAGTGAATCCAAGTATTCCTACAGGTCTAGGTCAAGCACAAGCACCCGCAATGGCTTATTTCAATGTCCATTCTCCCATAGCATTCAATGATTATAATGAGATACCCAAAAATCTAGAAAAGATATGTCCCAAATACAAGTTGCACCAAGATCCAGAAGACCATATTAGAATATTCAAGGAGGCATGCTTTAGGGCCAGATTAGAACATGAGGATGTTGTGTGTAGATTGTTTCCCTACACCTTTAATGAACAAGCATCTAACTAGTATGTAAACTTACCTAGTGGCTACATTTCTTCTTGGTCACTTATGGAAGAAGCATTTATGTCTAGATTTAGAGGACCCATTGATCCTTGCACCTTGTATCATAAATTGGCTACCATAAAAAGAGGTGGAGAGTTGATTGATAATTTCAATGACAGATTTCAAAAGGCCTACTCTAGGTTGGTAGCCCCTTACACCATGGATGGTGATACCTTGTTGGCTATGTACTATGCAGCCTTGGATCCTTTAACTACCATGTTTGTCAAAAGAAAGCCTGACATAGATTCAATATCCAAAGCCTATAAAGAGGCAGCCTTAGTAAATTGAGGCATAGAACTTATATTCCATTTGTTAATGGAGGAAATTTTGGGATGCAAAATTAGGCACAGCCTTGGAATGGAGTCCCTATGCATCACACCCCATTATTAAATCTGGTTCCTACATACACACCTGTGTATAGTCCTACCCCAATCCAAGCCATAGCTCCTTACATGGGTAACACTACTAATAATAGTCAGAATAGTGGTCATCCTTCCTTCTGACCTCCTAGAGATACAACTATGGCAAAAGTACAAGAGGAAAGGGAAGAAATCAAAGAGATCACTACACATTTGAAAAGATTGACCACCGAAGTGACACAACTAAGAAATGAGAATCTTTATGGAAGAGGCAACCAAGGATATAATAAAAATTAGAATTATAACTAAGGCCAAAATCAGAACTATAGTTCAAATCAAAATCAGCATTGCAATTAGAACTATAATCAGAGCCATGCCCAAAATAACAGCCAAGGCCAATGTTCAAATCAGAGCCAAAACTATAATCAGCATCAAAGTCATAACCAAGGGCAACTAATGCAAAATAGAGGGCTAGTGGTAGACAATAGGGCCTGGGGTAACAATAATAGAAATCAAAACCAGCCTAGGCCACCTAAGACATGGAACACTAGGCCAAACAATAGTACTCTAGCTTCTCCTTTTGAGAATATAGATAATCATGATGCAAAATAAACAGCTGGCATCCAAATGGCCAATACATCACTGAAAAATTTGTGCAGATTTCACAATACCAATGCCCATGCTGAGCTTAACTATCCATGGTTCCATTTAGTAGCCAGCATTTTTAATATAGATGTGTAGCCTCCTACTTCTAAATTTCTCATTCCCAAGGGTAATGAGGTAGTACCCTTAGGGTATGATACAACTCTAGTTTTAGAAACCTTTATCTTTGCAACTACAGAGGAGAAAGAAGATGAACCGTTAGAGGATGAACCATATTTATGTGAAAATCTTTATCCCAAATCATCCTTTGTGTTAAATGCTTTTCAATTTCCTTTTGAAACTAAAAATGAGGCATTGACTGAAACAGAAGAGGTGTAGGCTTTTCAACAGACAAATAAAAACCACACCTACAATTTAAGGAATAACACTAGGCCAGGAGGACCTTTCACCACTTCTATTCCTCCTAACAACTTCAATACACCCCCAGATCAGAATGATAGCAATAATCCTGCCATACTTCAAGCTAATCCTCATGCAAATAGTGGAACAACAACACAAAAGACCCAAACAACTAAAACATAAACAATAGAGACAACCAGATTAATGAGTTACTTGTCAAAGGAAATAAAGAAAATTAAGGTCAGTATACCTCTGAATGAATTATTGAAAACTCCAGGGATTAGAAATGCTTTTATAAAATCTCTGGATACATCTATGATAGATGAGGTTGCTATTGATATAGCTGTTCCTAATAGAGATTCACCACCTAAAGAGAAAAGTAAGAAGGTTGAGCAACCTTCCAATACAAATGTAGTAATGTATGTTGATAAGAAGGATGCTCCTCCTTTCTTGTTAACTGTTAGATTGTGTGGGAAGAACATACACAATTGCATGGTGGACTCTGGTGCATTAGCTAATGTAATGCCCTTAGGTATATGTAAAACTCTCAGGTTGACTCCCACCAAATCTACCAAGGTTGTCACACAGATAAAATTGAGGTTAGTGTGATAGGAGAACTAATGAACATTCAGATGCAATTAGCTTTAGACCCTAGGGTAAGCCAATTCATTGACATTCAAATAGTGGATATACCCATGAATTATGGAATGTTGCTAAGTAGGGACTGGTCCAAGACATTAAACAGATATATGGCCACTGATTTTTCGCATATGTGGCTACCTTGGAGAGGTGTCCCAAACCAGATTAGAATAGAGGCAGAACCCAGGATGAAACATATGATATCAGAGTATAATTGAACTAATGAAATATTATATGCTGCTGTTGAACCTGGCATTTATACGATTACTAACAATGGGGTACAAATTGAAGAGATCATGATGTTAAACTTTAGAGAAAAGCATGTCAGCAGGGAGAACATTATTCATTGAGTTTGATGGAAATTCTTCAGATGAAGAAAATAGTGCAATGGACAAATTTGGTCATGCCATTAGACGAGAGGTGGAAGAGTGCATTAAACAAAATCTGCTAGTCCAATGTAAACTGTATAAGAGTAGATGTAGAGTTCACGATAGGCCACATTCTGAGGAGAGTTGTGGAATGTGCAAAGACATCATTGAATATGAATACAAAAAATGCACGAAGAGGGTAGGGTTGCAAGAGGGAAATGTGAGCCGTGATCAACCACAGAGATACTTTCAGAGTAATGTAGATGCTTTGATTTTAGATTTAGAAAAGGAAAGAGTAAAGGACAAGGGTAGTTGTCTTCCTAACTTACCAGCTGAAAATACACATATGCGAGTTGACCAAACGGAAATACCCATGAATAAATAGACCAGCACCTCATAGGTGATAGAAGAGACAAAGCATGCCAAGGTAAAAGGTCAAAAAGTAAAGATGGCATGTGGACACTCAAATGTGACGGGTCCAAATCAAAACAGGGTGCAGGTGCAAGTGTTGAACTCATAGATCCTCATGGCAAATCATATCTAGCAGCATATTGTTGGTCATGATGTTAATCATTCACAAACATAGAATAAAAGTTACACAACAACCTTTACTCATCTTGAAAGATACGATGAATTCAAAGAATTCATGATCCCAAGTCTCCGTTGATTAGGTCTTAATCTACTGACGTTACTCAGTGGTTGATGTGTGTTGCTGTTTTCCATTCAGGGGCCTTACGTGTTTCTGCACTGTTCATCATCATCATCTTCAAATATCCTGCTCTGGATGTTCGCTCTGCATAAGTCTCCAACAATTCTACCTCTGCACTGTAAATTTAGTCAAATAATGTGCATACAGGCTGATATTTGCATGATTTCTACCATTATTTATGATTCTTTGCATGATATTTTCAATACTACATGCATTTAACCAAATATGCTAAGGATCTTCAGTTACCTACGGGATTTCAGCATATTTCACTGTTTCTGCTTGTTATTTATCATGATTTGCAGTTATGGTGATGAATTAATGAAATTGAAAAAAAGGAAAAGGGGTAGAGAGTGAGATTCCTAAAATTACTGGACTTAGATCACTGATTCACATACAAGCTCCCATACTTGCAATGAAAAGAAGGAAAACTAGAAATCATACTTCACCAGGACATTCCACAAATCCGCATGATCTAGTGCAAAGCTTCAAAGGAAAGTTGACAACAACATGTAATGAAATGAAAGCGCTTCCAGTTGAACACAGCATTCACCAGTACATATCCAGAAATCAACAGAAGATTACGTAAAATTTACAATCAGGATGTAATCTGGAACTTCATATTCATTCAGTATGCTCAAGAACAGGTACATTTACAGTGATCTGAAGAAAGAACCTTGACATTTCAACAATTCTATCCTCATTAGTCTCAGTAATCCGATCTCCTAACTTATTCTACAGTAATTGACTCTTTGCGCCAGATGCATCTATGTATTCTAATGTATTTCCCCCCTTTTTAAAATGACAAGCTCTGGAAGTTATATAGAACAACTGCCAGAAAACGGTTACAATGATCCAAGGATCAGGATCCTCTCATAGTAAACAACGGCTCAGATGAAAAGCACATGCTTCGTCAGTTAGCAAATGTACAGCTGGCACAGAATATTCCAGCATCTTCAACTTGATTCGGCCTCCAGCTGGCGAACAGCATATTTGACAATATCCTCCTCATTTCTGGCTCATGTTGCCTCCATGCGCAACTTTGTAATGCTCAGCCTCAGCAGCATCATCATGATTTCAACGTTCAGCTTTAGCAGCATCATGACTTCAATGTTCAGCTTCAGCAGCATCATCATGATCTCAACGCTCAGCTTCAGCAGCATCATGATGATTTCCTGCAAGTAAACAGACAAACATAAGGTTCATCATCATCATGATAAACAACAGGAAGTAAACACTTTATTAAACATACCTCCCCATGTGCAGCCACAGGCAATCAGGCTTTACCTGTGAAAAAATATGCACTAAATGCATAAACAGCATGAAAACAACCAGGTCAACCCTCGTTGACCAAAATCAGGCAGTCAGGCTTTCAAATTTCTATCGCTTCATGTTTTTGCCCATTTTCTTGTATATCGGGTTCGAAATATGATGATGATGATCTCAGATTATACAAAGAAATAATCGCCTTTCAACCATCCTTAGAAACCGGCCTTGCATCATCATCATATTTGCATCGGCGTGACTACATATGATCAGGGTGACAATTTTACCTTAGGCCGACGGCAACAGTTATACCGACGCCAAAAATCATGATGATGACCAACTATATGCCTCCCGTCTGTCCGCAGGATATTACAAAATATGATGATCCTCCTTTCCTAATGCTCTGATGAAAAGCACATCAGGATGTTTTGTTCTTGCTCATTCGGGAAAGAAAGACATCGTCATCATCATCATGATGAAGACAAACAGGAGGACTTGGAAAATGATCCTGCCGCTGAGGAAAATCATGATGACGTCATCGTCATCATCAGGCTTCAATAAAATGCAAAGGGATGACGTCATCGTCATGTTCGTTAAAATCAGGAGGAAAATGGGATATCGGGTTCCCTCTAAGGAAGATGACAAGGTCATGAAAGCAGCATGACCCTTTTCGGCCAAGGCTATCCTCGAAAGATCAAGATGATGATGATCATCATCATCATATTCGCACTGGGCGATCTAAAACATGATCCTGCTGAAAGTCCTGATGACGTCATCAGGATATCCGGGGCCTTCGTTAATCTTCGCACATGACGTCATCGTCATCATCATATTGGCGAAATGGATCACGCCTTGGAAAAAATCCTGCCGAAGGAGAAGGTGATGATGACGTCATCGTCATCATCATATTTGCAAAAGGTTATAATCGTCGGCAGGATGATATTACGAACTGCTGGGAGAGACGAACAAGATCATGATGATCTTGTTCAACATGACTTAAGAAATGAAAATCACCCTCCGCTTCGAAAGATAAGGTGATCATCATGATCACGCAAAAGGAGGTCAGGAGGATATTGGGAAATGTCGGGTCTCGAAATATCATGATGATGTTGATCACCAAGACTGTCGTGCGCGCGCAAATTATGCAGATGGCAGATTTCTCTAAGTAAGGTGATATTATAATATCAGCATGATATTATAATATCGGGTGATGTTGGAATATCATGATGATGCTCGCAATGTTTCTAAGGTTACTCGACGGGTAAAACACACTAGCACTTAAGATTGACGTCCGGATATTTCGGGACTGCATGATATTCACCGGGTGATAGAGTAAGATCATGATGATGACCTTTGGCGATATAAAAGACCGCCCGACGGGAAAAGATTACTACAACTTAAACTTGACGTCCGGATGTTTCGACCTCAGGATATTATCGGGGGGCTTTTCGAATATCATGATGATGATGTTCACACAGCAATTATCAGGTTTGACCAAAACATTGACTGCTCACAACTCCCTCATATGGACGAATTTTCAAGTGATGCAAAAGGCAAACCTGCATGAAATTTCAAGCTCTTTCTAACCATGAAGTCATAGAAACAAAATATGAACTTTGAAAAACTAACCTCATGATGATGACCTACCTCATCCTGACCTTCATGATGATGATGCACCTGACTTAAATTTTACCAAACCGCCAGAAACAGACAACACAAGCCAAAACAAAAGTTGGGTCCCTGTTTTGCCAAGTCAAAATGGGGCGTGTTGTGTAACCACACAACAACTTGCCACCAAAGAAAACAACAAAATTCAAATGATTCAAGTGATGTGATCATATTCATCTATAGTGTTCTAATTCTGTCTAAGTAAATCATCATGATCTTTGAATGATAAAATTTCATTATGGTGATAAAGCTAACAAAGGATCAGGTGTGTGCAGATGATTAATTATCCTCATCTTGAAAGCAAGTTGAAAACATAAGTAACTGGTGTTAAACTACATAGTTGGAGATCATCCCTCATAGCCAACCTGGATAGAGCCTTGCTGCCAGCAGGTGTCTATAACCCCGGCAAGGTTATCTATACAATCTCCCTAAGTAGAGCCCCACTGCCAGCAGGCGTCCATAGCCCCGGTAGAGTTACTTAGATGGCCTAATTTTATTTTGTTTCTGATTTTCCTTTAAAAATTCAAATTTGATATCATCATGTCTGCTCATTTGTACAAGGTGTAGTCACTTGCAGCTTTAGGTTGGAGATTGTATTGGTAGCAAGGGAGTCCCTTTAGATTTTTCACTTAACACCTATACTCATATCTTCAACAAACCCAAGGCTGTTAGGTGTTTCATTGTGTTTGATTCACTTTGGACAAGAAAAAGTACCCTGATGAAAAGACATCATAAACCTGATCATGAGTATTTACCAGAATGAATCACAACCTATATTTAAACGTGATCTTATCACTTGAATCCTAACAATTTAGTTATTTTCTTAGGTGATGAAGTGCATCATCCTGACTTACCAGAACAAGGTCCCAACCAACAAACAACAACAACAACAAGCAAACTGTACAAACAACTATACAAATATACAATATGATACACAAGACTGTCATGAAGTCACTCAGGCCTGGAAATAATGTTTGAGGAATTGTCCATTGACTGGCAACGGGACATCCTCACCTGTCAGGTTCTTAAGCCTATAAGTGTTGTCTCCTAAAATTTCAGAAATCTGAAAGGGACCTATCCATAGTCTATCGAACTTACCATGATCACCTTTCCTCTCATGGGCTTTATCCCACATCAGGACTAAATCTGATATCCTGAAAGCTTTAATTCTGGCTCTCTTGTCAAACCAGCGTTTGACAACAGCCTGATGTTTTGCAAATTGGTCAATTGCTTGGCTTCGTTTTTCTTCCAGATGCATCAACTGAAGCAACCTGACTTCTTGTTTATTATCTATGCCTAGATAGTCTTGGGCAAACTGCAGAGTAGGAATTTTCAAGTTTACAGGGAGGATAGGATCTACCCCATATACTAGCTGGAAAGGTGAGTTTCCTAATGCAATTTTCATTCTAGTTCTGTCTACCCATAAGGCATACTTCAGAAATGAGTTCCATTCCCTGGGATTTTTCTCTATCAATTTTCTTATGATACTCAGTAAATTCTTATTGGTGGATTCTGCTAATCCATTTCCCTGGGGATAGTAATTGGATGAGAACTTAAGTATAATCCCATGATCAAAAGCCCAACTTGACAATTTAGTGGAAATGAAGGCAGAACCATTATCACTTACCAATGCATAAGGAGTTCCATACCTGGTGACAATGTTGCTTTCCAGAAATTTAATGACATCATCAGCAGTACAAGTTTTGCTGCTGATAGCCTCAGTCCATCTGGTACAATAATCAGTAATTGTTAGGACATACCTCTGGCCTGAAGAAGATGGAGGATTGATTGGTCTTATGAAATCCATGCCCCATTGTGCAAATGGGCGCTCTTCCATCACTGGCTGCAATGGTTGTGCAGCATATTTTTCTCTGTTGGCAGCAACCTGGCAAACATGACAACATTTAACATGATCAGCTGTGTCTTTAAAAATGGTAGGCCAGTAATATCCTGCTCTGAGGATTGCATGTGTTGTGGCCAACGCTGATCCGTGGGCAGTTCCAAACTTGTCATGTAGCTCTGTCAAAACTTTATTGGCTTCTGGTTTCTCTAAGCATCTCAGGTATATCCCTTCATAATTCTTTTTAAACAGGGCTCCTCCCTTCATCATATATTTCTGGGATCTCATCTTTAAGGCTCTTCTCTGTGAAGCCTGCATCCTCAAAGGACATCTTCCAGTGATCAGGATGTGCCTGATGTCTGAATACCATTCTTTATTGCCCTTCTCATCGATCACATACTGTTGACTGATGATGTTTGGATCAGTTTCAGATATCATCTGGCTCAGAGCCTGTCCTCTTACTAGCTTCATGGGTTTGATCTCCATGTCATATTCTTGTAGTACCGTAATCCATTTGGCCCTTTTTTCACCAGGTTCACTCTGCATCAGCAGCATCTTTACTGCTGCATCTGGTACCACAGCAATCACTTTGCTCCTCAGTATATAATGTCTGAACTTTTTTACTGCTCTGACTAATGCAAGTGCCTGTCTTTCAACATCTACATATCTCAACTCAGCATCCCTGAAAGGACAGCTCATGAAGGCAATTGGTTTCTCTTCTTTATCTTCATTTCTTTGGGTTAACACTGCTGCAGAAGTATGTTCTGAAGCAAATGAGTAGATGTAGAAATCTTTTGTATAATCTGGACTAATGAGGACAGGAGCATCTGAAATGGCCTTCTTTATATCTTCAAAAGCAGCTCTGGCTTCTGGTGTCCAGTCAATGTGTGCATCTTTTTTCAACATGGCATTCAGTGGTCTGACAATCTCAGCAAAGCCAGTGATGAACTTCCTCACAAAATTTATCTTACCAAAATAAGATTTAAGCTCCTTTTTGCTTCCTGGAAGTGGTAATTTCATAATAGATTCCACCCTGTCAGGATCAATGATAATCCCATCTTCTGTGATCAGGTGGCCTAGTAACTTTCCTGTTGTGACCCCGAATATGCACTTCTTGGGATTCAAAGATATTCCATATTCTTCACATTTCTTTAGCACACTTCTGAGATCAGCAACATGATTTCCCCTTTCTTTGGAGAACACTGTCAGGTCATCCATGTAGATGACTATACATTTTCCTATTAAGCCTCTGAAGGCTATGTCCATTGCTCGCTGGAATGTAGCTCCAGCATTTATCAATCCAAACGGCATACGTCTATATGCAAATATCCCCCATTTTGTGGTGAAGGCAGTCTTTAATCTGTCAATTTTGTCAACCATCACTTGGTTGTATCCTGAAAAACCGTCCAAGAAGGACATCATCTTGGCTCCATTTACCATCTGCAGAACTTCATCCAAAGAGGGCAAAGGATAGTTATCCTTTTCTGATGCTCTGTTCAGGTTCCTGAAATCCACACATAATCTGATGTCCCCATTCTTCTTCCTGACTGGTACCAGATTTGCCACCCAAGTGGAGTGCCTTACCAGAAATATTATCCGGGCATTTAACAATTTCTTGACTTCCTCAAGGATGATGGGCTCAAGCAGAGCATTGACTGGCCTCTGCTTCTGTCTGAAAGGTTTTGCATCTGGCTTGAGGGGTATAGTATGAGTTATGACAGAAGTGTCATACGTCTTCAGCTCGTCATAAGTCCATGCAATTACATGTATATAATCCTTAAGGGCTTGAGTTATTCCATCTAACTCTTCAGGTGTACAAACCTTACCCAACAAGACATTCTTCTTGTCATCAGCTTGTCCAATATTCACCTGTGAATATTGACCTCCATCTGCCTTAGGCAGATCCTTATGTTTGAGCATATTATCCAGATCAAAGGCTCTTTCTAATTCAATCATACCTTTGGGAATTGTGTTGCCAGGCAACTCTAAAATCTCATCTTCTTCCCAGACATGATCTTCCATACCATTTTCATCTATGATCTGAGCTTCAAATACATCTCTGTTTGATATGAAGTCCAGGATGTGCTGATCATCATCAAACACTTGGAGATTAGTCACATTGTCAGGTACCGAAGGTACTGACACCAATTCTACTGCAAATCTCTTCAGACCAGATATAGACAGTGGTTCCAGCGTACTAGCGGCCTGAGCAAGTGCATCTGCCCTTTGGTTCTGTTCTCTTGGCACGTGAACGAGGTTGAAGGCATCAAAGTCTTCAATCAGGTCCCACACACGATGTCTGTAATTTGACAGCTTTCTGTAGTTACAAGAGTAAATTCCTCGCACTTGCCTCACAACTAGTTCTGAATCTCCAAAGACATGCAGGATCTTCACCTTCTTCTTATGTGCAAACAACAGTCCATGAATCAGAGCTTCATACTCTGTGACATTATTAGTGCAGGGGAACTGTAGTCTGTAAGCTGCTAAATGGGATTTCCCTGATGGATCAGTAAGGTCAATCCCTACTCCAGAACCTTGCTTGGATTTGGATCCATCAAACCTCAGGATCCAAGGCTTATCTTCAGCAGGACATTTATTTGAACTTTCCTTTTTCTTTGCAGCTCTGGCTGCTGCTCCGCCTGATATCCACCTTAACTTAGGTGTGTCATCTTCAAGCTTCTTCTTTCCTTTATCTGATGAGCCTGATGGCTTTTCTGTTTTCTCTTCAATCCTAGCAGGAGGATGATGTTCAGCACATACAACTGCATGCTTCTTCAAAATGTGTAAGCACAGTGAGCAAGTGGTTTCTGAGTGAGGCGCCTCATGCAGCCTACACCAACTTTTGATTAAAACCTCCTGGGGAGATCTACACTGTTGTGTCATTTTTTTTATTTCTTTGACCAGAAATTCTTCGAACTTCGTCAGGTCACTGCCTTTATCCTCATCAGACAACTCGTAATCCGGTTCCACGAAGCAATCACTACCAGGAGTGATCTTTTCCTTTCTCACATCATTTGTCTGATTGGACACCAGGATCTCTTCTGTTTTTTGGATATGATCCTCATCAGGATCCGTCGACTCTTCTGTTCCTGCAGAAGACAAATAAAAATTAGTATCATCATCATCATCAGATGTAGCACTCACCTCGGAATATGATGATGATGCTTCACTATACGTCTGCTCCAGCATGATCATGTCTAAGCATGGTTCGCAAGTTTTTTCCGAGTGTGCTTCTCCATGCAATCTGCACCATCCGTCGATCAAAATATCATTAGCAGGTATATTTAATAATTGACAACGTTTTATCTGAGTAGATAAATGCATCTGAAAATCCCTGAAGTGATCTATTTCATTCTCATTATCAGGATCATTATTAAGTTCTACAACTGGCATATCCTCATGATAATCATCATCATGATGATGATGAACATTAAGCATCAGGACCTCTTCTATTTGGACAGTTTGCGGCCTGATGTGATAAACTCCAGGTTCTACGTTTACATACATGATCTCATTTGTTCTGTTATATTCCGTGATCATATGTTTCATCCTAGGCTCAGCATCAATCCTGATCTGATTAGGTATACCTTTCCATGGCAACCACATGTGACTGAAGTCTGTGGACATGTATCCGTTAAGCGTTTTAGACCAGTCCCGGCTAAGCAACATCCCATATGTATCAGGTATGTCAACTACCTGAATGTCAATGTAATACTGGATCCTAGGATCAGACGCTAGTTGCATGTGAATATGAGTGAGTTCTCCTACGACACTTACTTCTGTCTTGTCCAGTTGAGTGACCTTCTTTAATGATTTAGCAGGATGCAGTCCTAATGCGTTGCATATTGACAAAGGCATAACATTAGTTGAGGCTCCTGAATCAACTAAACAGTTGTGTAAATTCTTACTGAACATTCTTATGGTGAGGAGAAACGGAGGTGATTCAGTTTTATCTCTGTACAAGGTCATGTGAGAGGTTTCAGCAGCTTGGACTGTGGCTGACACTTTGGGCTTGACAGTGCTATCTTTAGCAGTATGGTCTCTGCTATTGGATTGACTCGAAAGGTGATTATCCTCTTTAGAAGCAGGATCATCCAGCGACTTCATGAATGCCTTTTTGATGGCAGGAGTTTTCAGTAACTCAGATAGGGACAGGCTGATCTTGATTTTCTTCATTTCATCAGCCAAATAGCTGACTAACCTGTCAGACTCATGAGGTGCATTTGCAACTTTTGTTACTGTGTTTTGAGGAGATAAGTACTGAGCATTCACCTTAGGGAACCCAAGGTTATTGCTAGCCTTAGGATCAGGAGGTGTGTTGAAGTTGTTTGGAGGTAGAGATGATGTCAATGGACCGGCAGGTCTGTTGGCATTACTCCTCAGGTTATAATTGTGCTTACCAGGGTATTGCTGCTGGTACGCATGTACTTCCTCATGCTCTCTTGTAGGTTCATTTTCATCCTCAAAAGGAAAGACATAATTTGCTTCAAAGGTTAAGGCAGATTCCTCACAGGTCTGATAATAATCCTGATGAGGCTGATTAGTGTAGGTTTCCAGCACAAAAGCTGAATCATATCCACAAGGAACTATTTCATTTCCTTCTGCCTGAGGTGGATTTCCAGAAGTATTAGACACTTCAGTCTGAAAGATGCTGGCAGCAATCCTAAATTGTGGACAATCTAATTCTGCATGTGCATTGGTGTTGTGAATCCTGCACCAATTGGTAAGGGCTGCTTCAGCAAGATTGACTCTAGTAGTTTGTTTGGCTTCACCAGGAGGCTGATTGTCTAGGGGTGATGGTAATGAACCATTATTTGGCTTGGAGTTCCACACTCTAGGCTGCCTAGGAGGATTATTGTTATTTGCAGCATTACTGTTGAAGTTATTGTTATATCCTCTGTCAGGGTAATTTGGTCTGTCATTGGAATAACTCCTATTCTGACCTGACTGTGAATAAAACCCTTGATTTCTCAAGTGTGTTACTTCTGTGGTGAGCTTTCTCAACTGAGCAGCAATTTCTTTGATTTCCTCTTTCTCCTCTTGAGCTTTGGCCACTACATTTTCAGTCTGGGGCTGGAAAAAGGAAGATCCATGGTTATTGTGGGATAGATCTGTACCCTGAGGTGTCTGAGTATGTGCAGGATATTGTGGCAATTGGCCATTTCCATTAGGAGGAGGCATGATACTCAATGGAGGTACTTGCAAAGGTGCAGGCATGATTGCTGGGGGCATCACTGCTCCATTTGGATATTGTGCAGGATATTGCGAAGGATAAGCTGCAGGATACTGTGCTGGATATTGTGACTGCATGCCAGGCAAAGCAGGGAATGCTATATTTGGAGTAGGAGCAGGTATCAGCTGTTGATTTACCTTGATAGCTTCTTGAAAAGCTCCTGTCAATGTGGTGATCGCAGGATGTGTTCTCCTGATGAACATGGCGGTTAACGGATCCAGGGCTGAATAATAAATACTTCTGGCAGCATCATCAGCCACCACATATGGGGTAACTAGCTTGGACAACATTTTCTGGAACCTAGCATTGAAATTTGCAATAGGTTCATGCTCAAATCTCTTGATTGTGGCAAACAGGTGGTAATTCATGGATGGATCAATAGGGACTTTGAATCTGTCAAGAAAAGCCTTCTCTAAGACAGCCCACGAACCTACAGAAGATTGACCAAGACTGATGAACCAATTATAGGCCTCTTCCCCTAAGGAAAAAGGGAATAATCTGCACACCACATCCTGATGTTCTATTCTGGCTCTGCAGCAAGCTTCTTTAAACGTCCTGATATGATCATCTGCATCCTGATAAGGATGGTATTTTGGACAAAGCTTGTCCGGATACTTTGGTAACTCATGATACGCAGTAAAGGTCAATGGTGATTCTGCTGCAAAGAACGACATTGCAACCTGAAGGGGCTGAACTGGTGGTGCAGTTGGCTGAGGTTGGACTAAAGGTATACCCTGAGGTTGAACAGGAGGTGTCACTGGTATACCTGAAGGTATTTGCAAACCAACAGGAGTTACAGGAGGAGGTCCTGGTGAAGCTCTGGACGTACTAGACTCTGGAGTATGGTGAACGTCTACAGTCCTAGGTCTAAAACCTCTGACAGGCAATTCTTCGAAAATTTCACTATGTCTAGACCTGGTATTTATCCTGTGAGCCAGGATTTCTCGATTTGGAGGCCAATTAGCTGAAACTTTGCAAATATTGGCTGGATTCCACCGGACGAGGTGATATTTGCGGTCAACTTGCAAATCAGACTGAATATTTACGCGATATTTGCGAAGATACTGCAAATATGACAGGATATTGGGATATTTCGACCAGTAGCACCAGATCTCACGTGTCTAAGGCTCAAATTCTCAAAGCTTGAACAAATTTATGCATCTTTGGCCGATATTTAGTGAATTTAAAGAAATCTACTGTAAAGCTTGCAATATTTATGTGAAATTTGGAAATCTTTACACAGAATGTGCAAATACAAACTTGTCGCAGCAAATATTTACGCAATTTGGTGAAATTCACAAATGATCTGAAGTTACCTTACTCTGAGCGTCATCAAACCTGAAAGTACTGATGATGAAAGTGATCTTCAATCCTTTGGCCCTCCTTCTAGCGCCAATTTATGTTGGTCATGATGTTAATCATTCACAAACATAGAATAAAAGTTACACAACAACCTTTACTCATCTTGAAAGATACGATGAATTCAAAGAATTCATGATCCCAAGTCTCCGTTGATTAGGTCTTAATCTACTGACGTTACTCAGTGGTTGATGTGTGTTGTTGTTTTCCATTCAGGGGCCTTACGTGTTTCTGCACTGTTCATCATCATCATCTTCAAATATCCTGCTCTGGATGTTCGCTCTGCATAAGTCTCCAACAATTCTACCTCTGCACTGTAAATTTAGTCAAATAATGTGCATACAGGCTGATATTTGCATGATTTCTACCATTATTTATGATTCTTTGCATGATATTTTCAATACTACATGCATTTAACCAAATATGCTAAGGATCTTCAGTTACCTACGGGATTTCAGCATATTTCACTGTTTCTGCTTGTTATTTATCATGATTTGCAGTTATGGTGATGAATTAATGAAATTGAAAAAAAGGAAAAGGGGTAGAGAGTGAGATTCCTAAAATTACTGGACTTAGATCACTGATTCACATACAAGCTCCCATACTTGCAATGAAAAGAAGGAAAACTAGAAATCATACTTCACCAGGACATTCCACAAATCCGCATGATCTAGTGCAAAGCTTCAAAGGAAAGTTGACAACAACATGTAATGAAATGAAAGCGCTTCCAGTTGAACACAGCATTCACCAGTACATATCCAGAAATCAACAGAAGATTACGTAAAATTTACAATCAGGATGTAATCTGGAACTTCATATTCATTCAGTATGCTCAAGAACAGGTACATTTACAGTGATCTGAAGAAAGAACCTTGACATTTCAACAATTCTATCCTCATTAGTCTCAGTAATCTGATCTCCTAACTTATTCTACAGTAATTGACTCTTTGCGCCAGATGCGTCTATGTATTCTAATGTATTTCCCCCCTTTTTAAAATGACAAGCTCTGGAAGTTATATAGAACAGTTGCCAGAAAACGGTTACAATGATCCAAGGATCAGGATCCTCTCATAGTAAACAACGGCTCAGATGAAAAGCACATGCTTCGTCAGTTAGCAAATGTACAGCTGGCACAGAATATTCCAGCATCTTCAACTTGATTCGGCCTCCAGCTGGCGAACAGCATATTTGACAATATCCTCCTCATTTCTGGCTCATGTTGCCTCCATGCGCAACTTTGTAATGCTCAGCCTCAGCAGCATCATCATGATTTCAACGTTCAGCTTTAGCAGCATCATGACTTCAATGTTCAGCCTCAGCAGCATCATCATGATCTCAACGCTCAGCTTCAGCAGCATCATGATGATTTCCTGCAAGTAAACAGACAAACATAAGGTTCATCATCATCATGATAAACAACAGGAAGTAAACACTTTATTAAACATACCTCCCCATGTGCAGCCACAGGCAATCAGGCTTTACCTATGAAAAATATGCACTAAATGCATAAACAGCATGAAAACAACCAGGTCAACCCTCGTTGACCAAAATCAGGCAGTCAGGCTTTCAAATTTCTATCGCTTCATGTTTTTGCCCATTTTCTTGTATATCGGGTTCGAAATATGATGATGATGATCTCAGATTATACAAAGAAATAATCGCCTTTCAACCATCCTTAGAAACCGGCCTTGCATCATCATCATATTTGCATCGGCGTGACTACATATGATCAGGGTGACAATTTTACCTTAGGCCGATGGCAACAGTTATACCGACGCCAAAAATCATGATGATGACCAACTATATGCCTCCCGTCTGTCCGCAGGATATTACAAAATATGATGATCCTCCTTTCCTAATGCTCTGATGAAAAGCACATCAGGATGTTTTGTTCTTGCTCATTCGGGAAAGAAAGACATCGTCATCATCATCATGATGAAGACAAATAGGAGGACTTGGAAAATGATCCTGCCGCTGAGGAAAATCATGATGACGTCATCGTCATCATCAGGCTTCAATAAAATGCAAAGGGATGATGTCATCGTCATGTTCGTTAAAATCAGGAGGAAAATGGGATATCGGGTTCCCTCTAAGGAAGATGACAAGGTCATGAAAGCAGCATGACCCTTTTCGGCCAAGGCTATCCTCGAAAGATCAAGATGATGATGATCATCATCATCATATTCGCACTGGGCGATCTAAAACATGATCCTGCTGAAAGTCCTGATGACGTCATCAGGATATCCGGGGCCTTCGTTAATCTTCGCACATGACGTCATCGTCATCATCATATTGGCGAAATGGATCACGCCTTGGAAAAAATCCTGCCGAAGGAGAAGGTGATGATGACGTCATCGTCATCATCATATTTGCAAAAGGTTATAATCGTCGGCAGGATGATATTACGAACTGCTGGGAGAGACGAACAAGATCATGATGATCTTGTTCAACATGACTTAAGAAATGAAAATCACCCTCCGCTTCGAAAGATAAGGTGATCATCATGATCACGCAAAAGGAGGTCAGGAGGATATTGGGAAATGTCGGGTCTCGAAATATCATGATGATGTTGATCACCAAGACTGTCGTGCGCGCGCAAATTATGCAGATGGCAGATTTCTCTAAGTAAGGTGATATTATAATATCAGCATGATATTATAATATCGGGTGATGTTGGAATATCATGATGATGCTCGCAATGTTTCTAAGGTTACTCGACGGGTAAAACACACTAGCACTTAAGATTGACGTCCGGATATTTCGGGACTGCATGATATTCACCGGGTGATAGAGTAAGATCATGATGATGACCTTTGGCGATATAAAAGACCGCCCGACGGGAAAAGATTACTACGACTTAAACTTGACGTCCAGATGTTTCGACCTCAGGATATTATCGGGGGGCTTTTCGAATATCATGATGATGATGTTCACACAGCAATTATCAGGTTTGACCAAAACATTGACTGCTCACAACTCCCTCATATGGACGAATTTTCAAGTGATGCAAAAGGCAAACCTGCATGAAATTTCAAGCTCTTTCTAACCATGAAGTCATAGAAACAAAATATGAACTTTGAAAAACTAACCTCATGATGATGACCTACCTCATCCTGACCTTCATGATGATGATGCACCTGACTTAAATTTTACCAAACCGCCAGAAACAGACAACACAAGCCAAAACAAAAGTTGGGTCCCTGTTTTGCCAAGTCAAAATGGGGCGTGTTGTGTAACCACACAACACATATAGACTGCAGTTTTCATGTACTAACAATATTGCTGAATATGAAGCCTTAATTTTGGGACTTGTCATGGCCATCAAGAAAAAGGTGAAAATGATTAAGGTATTTTCAAACTTTGAACTAGTAGTCAGACAAGTAAGGAAACTATATGCTTGCAACTACAAGAAAATGATTTGTTACAGACATAGAGTATGGGGTTTAACAGATTCATTTGATGTATTTAACATAGAGCATATCCCTAGAGAACTGAACCACAGGCCGGATGCACTAGCAGTTGCTGCTAGCACACTAGAACCCTTGACACTGTCAAGTCTGAAATGATTCGTTGTTGAATTAGTTAATGTGCCCAGTATCCTGGACAATGTTACACATTTTCAGGTATTTGGGGGGGATCAGAAAATTATTGGTTTTCTAACTTGTAATGAGGTATTTGAGGCTCAAATCATTGATGAACAAGAAAGGCCAGAGATAACATGGGATGAAGAGGATATAATCAACCTGAAGAGCAAATTCTTACCCAAAGGGGTAATTGAATTAGAACATATTTTTGACTTCAATGGAGTAATAAGATAGAGGGACTTGCCAAAAATAGAAGGGGGTAAGTGTGATCTACACAACTTAGGGACAGAGCAAAATCTGCAAAATGTACAAATTGGAAAGGCTTGCTCTGAGAAAATAAGAAAAGAAATTTTTGGCATTCTGAATGAATACAAACACGTCATAGCATGGACATATGAAGACTTGAAAACATATGATACATCCATCATAAATCACATGATACCTTTGAGACCAGATCTTAAACCATTTAGGCATAAACAAAGGCCTATGAATGCCATTTTAGAGCCTTTAATCTTTGAGGAAGTTAAAAAATTGCTATCTGCTAGAATAATTTTTTCAGTCAGACATTCGGTCTAGGTAGCTAACTTAGTACTAGTGAGGAAAAAAAATGGAGACATCAGGTTATGCGTAGACTTTAGGAATTTGAATAAAGCATTTGAAAAGGATAATTATCCGCTGCCTCCAATATACGAAGTGCTGCAAGCAGTGAACGGGGCAAAGATGATGTCTTTTTTAGATGGTTTCTTAGGCTATAACTAGATCTTAATTGATAGAGATGACAGATTAAAAGCCACCTTCACTTGTAAGTGGGGAAATTATGCATATAGACGAATGCCTTTTGGTCTAATCAATGCAGGTGCCACTTTTCAGAGAGCCATAGACATTGCATTCCGTGGATTATCTGGTAAGTGCATTGTCATGTATATGGATGATCTGACTATGTATTCCAAGGATGCATCCACTCATGCGAAATATCTCAGGAAAATACTTAAGTGATGTGAGAGGTACATAATTTCCCTTAACCCTAAGAAGTGTTCATTTGGGGTAACTGAAGGTAAATTACTAGGGCATGTCATTTCTAAAGATGGAATATCGATTGACCCAGATAGAATAGAGTCAATAAAAATTTTGCAAATAACAAACAGTAGGAAAGAGTTGAAATCATTTTTGGTAAAATTAACTTTGTTCAGAAGTTTATCACGGGTTTTGCAGAAATCAGGCAGCCATTAAATGCCATGTTGAGGAGGGATGCGTAGATAGAGTGGACGCCTATGGCTAGGGTTGCATTCAAAGATATCAAGTGGGCCATCTCTGACGCCCTTGTATTGGCAAGCCTAGACTACACAAAGCCATTTTATATCTACTCCTTTGCGTCCTCCCATTCAGTTGCCACTGCCTTAATGTAGAAGGGTGAAGACAATGAAGAAAAGCCCATAGCTTTTATGAGCACACCTCTGAAGGACACACAACTAAGATATCTGGATACTGAAAGATAAGCATTTGCATTGGTAAAGGCAGTAAAAAAGTTCAGACACTATGTCTTACGCAGTCAGATCAAAGTAATAGTGCCAGACACAGCGGTAAAGATGATGCTGATGCAGAATGAGCTTGGAGAAAAGAGGGCCAAATGGATCACCACGCTGCAAGAATTTGACATGGAAATCATTCCCATGAAGCTGGTCAGAGGGCAAGCATTGGTGCAAACAATAGTGAACATAGACCCAGATTTGATAAAACAATACTATGTACTGAATTCCCATGACGCATCAGGCTAGTATGATGATCTAAACACTTTTCTGATATCTAGAAAGTACCCAAATAGGATGAAATCTTCTTAGAGGAGAGCTTTGAAGATTAAAGCACAAAAATATATGGTACAAAGAGGTCTTCTATTCAGGAAGAACCATGATGGAATTTATCTGAGATGTCTAAATAGAGATGAGGCGAATAAGGTATTAACGGAGCTGCATGACAAGTACGAAATAGGTCATGGTTCCCATCTAGCTACAACACACAAAATATTGAGGGCAGGCTATTATTGGCCCACGATGTTCAAAGATACAGAGAGTCACATTAAGAGTTGCCACACCTGTCAGACTGCAGCAGATAAGGGAAGAAATCAGGCCAATCCATTATAGCCTGTGATTGAATCAAGACCATTTGCACAATGGGGCCTAGATTTCATTAGAGTCATCAATCCTCCATCTTCTGTGGGACACAATTTCATACTAATGGTGACGGACTACTATACAAGGTGGACTGAGGCCACATGCTGCAAGTTCTCCATGACTGAGGTAGTTATCAAGTTTCTTGAAGAGAACATCATAACTAGGTTTGGAACTCCCTATTCATTGGTATGTGACAATGGCCCTGCTTTCTCTTCTTTAATGTTTTCTAAATGGGCATTTGAATATGGAATTGTTTTAAAGTTTTCTTCAAACTATTAGCCTCAAGGTAATGGATTAGCTGGGTCTACAAATAAAATTTTATTAGATATAATCAAGACGCTGATTGCAAAGAGTCCTAGAGAGTGGAATACCTTTTTAAAATATGCACTGTGGGTAGATAGGACCAAGTTCAAAACAGCCTTAGGTAGTACACCTTATCATTTAGTTTATGGGATTGATCCCATACTTCTAGTAAATCTGAGAATACCAATCTGGAAGTTTGCCAATGAGTATTTAGGCTTTGATAATCATAGGGAAGCTAGGATAGTACAAATGCTACAACTAGAAGAGAAAAGAGGTCAAGCCATCGAGAAATTTGCCAAACACCAAGTAGTAGTTAAGAGGTGGTTTGATAAGAGGGAAAGAGTCAAAACATTTAGGATATCAGACTTAGTGTTGTGCTAGGATAAAGCACATGAAAAGAAGGGAAGTCATGGAAAATTTGACAAACTATGGGTAGGTCCATTGCAAGTCTCAGAAATAATAGGAGACAACACATTTAGACTTAAGACCTTGACTAGGGAAGATGTGCCATTACCAGTTAATGGCCAACATTTGAAACACTACTTCTAGGCTTGAGGTAAAGGGTAGTCCATTTCTTTTGTGTAATATAGTGTAAGTAGTGTACAGTCTTCTTTTTGCTATTTTCTTTTCATTTGCTATTTCCTTTCATAGGTTAGTTGTTTGTACAGTTTTGTTTTGTTTTGTTTTGTTTTTATTTTTCTTGTACAGTCTGTTGTTGGTTTGTTGTTGTCTCCTCAGTAGGGATATTTGTTTTTTCTTGAGAGTGTTAAGGAGCAAGCTAACAACCATTGAAAATAGTATAAAATTTAGAATATTCGAGTTAATCATTTGCAATTTATGCATAACTTGTGACTGTCATGAATGTAGAGAGTTGTTTACTTCTGAAATTTAGTATTCAATAATAGTGATTAAGAATTCAAGGGAAGTTTCTCATGATGACACACCTAAAATCCTTAGGTTTGTTGAACCTACCAGTGTAGATATTAGGTGAAAAATCTGAGGTCACCCTCGCTACCATTACAATTCTCAGCTTAATTTCAGCAAGTGCTCATTTCTTGCATCATAAAGCTACAAATTGCTATATCTTATGAAATTTCTATCAAACATCAAAATCAATAAAATATAAAATATAAAAATAAAGTAGATTATACTAAAAATCTAGATTAATCCATCGAAGTAACTCTACCGGGGCTATGAACACTTGCTGGCAGTGGGGCTCTACTTAGGAGAATTGTAACGATAACCTTGTCGGGGCTATAGACGCTCGCTGGAAGCAAAGCTCTATCCGGTCGGCTATGAGGGAATATCCTCACCTATGTAGGCTAATATTAGTCATTGGTTTATTCAATTGATCTTCAAGATGAGGATAATTAATCACGTGCACACACTTAAACTGAAAATAAAAATTCATGAACCCTTATTGAATACCTTAGGTCTCAAGTTGAATAATAATTTGCAGGAAAGATAGTTGGAAGTTATGAATTTATTTCATTTAGTTTTCTTGAATACTTTGAATTTAATTGTTTTGTTTAGTTGCTAGTTGTTGTGATGTTCACAACATGCCCCATTTTACTCCTTAGCAAAATGAGGACCCCTGGTGTGGCTTTTGTTTTTTGCTTTTTGTATGTTGTTTTGTCTTGGTGGTAAAAGGGAAAAAGGGAGTAAAATTGCAAACTTTGTTAAAAATAGAGAAAAAATGCATTTTCAGTACCAGGGCATGATGTGGTTGGATTCCTTGTGAAAAATGAGCTAGGGTTGCTTGTTGAACCATCTTAAAATTTGCCATATTTTGCAAGTTATGATCATTTTGGTAAAATGTACAAGGGAAGGGTTTGTTGTTTGCATATACAAAGTCCTTTGTATGTGCAAAGTCATTTTATACTTAGTTGCATTTGCAATCAGGTTCATATAATAAGGTTGTTTGCATGTTGAGTTGCTTGCATATTGCATATACAATCCCTTTTGTATATCACTTCTATATACAAGGCCGAATGTGCATCTTTTTTCCCTTGTATGCATTTTATAATGTTCTATACATACATACAATGCGGAATCCAAAAAAGATTAAAATCAAGTTAAACGCTTGTGTGTATACCCCAATGTATATCGGCAACAATCCAAACATACAAGTATACATACAACAAAATATACATTGGACGGACCCGAAATGTTATGAAATATGTTTAATTCATTGTATGTATCCAAGTTGTATTTTTTTATATACATACATTGCTAATATACATTGTCCACATGCAGGCCGCAGACCCGAAAAATTATGAAACAAGGTTAAGTCCTTGTATACTTTGCGGGCTTGTATATTTTGGGTGAGATATAGCGCTTTATGCATACAAATGTCAGAATTCAAAAGGAATTAAAATTGGGTAAGATGATGTATCGTTAACTAAATGTATATTGAAACATACATTGAACCCTATGCAAGCACGGACCCGAAGGGGTTATTAAAGATGATTAATCCATTGTATATTTTTTGTGCTTTGTAAGTTTCCGCATGTAAAGCCGATATGCAATGACTTATACATTGCTTTGCATACAACTGCCAGAATCAAAAAGATCATGAAAAAGAGTTAAATTGATGTACATTTGACGCTTGTATGTTTTTACATACAAGCAAAATATACAAAGACATATGCATATCGCAGATTTGAAATGGCTATCAAACAGGGTTAAATACTTGCACATTCTGCCACTTGTATGTATGTTTTGAAACATACATTGAAGGATGCATACAAGCCAGAATCCAAAGAAATTGAAATATGGTTAATCCAATGCATCACGTCCGATTTGCATATCAAGAGAGACATTGCGGATTCAATAGGTTATAAATTGCCGTTTATAATAGCGGTAAGTCTGAAGGTTGTATACAATGCTTTATACATTGCTTTATTTGGCGAAATTGAATAATTATAAATTGGAGTTAAGTGCTTGCATATTTTTGTGTTTGTATATTGCAATATACAAACCAATATGCAATGGGTACATACAAGCCACGGAATTGAAAAAGAAATTGAAATCCAATTTAACAATTGTATCATGTCCGGCTTGTATATCAGAAAATACAAAGATTTAAACAAAGAAATGAACAGGAGAACAAAGCGACGAAATTTTGAGGCCGATTTAGGGGCCGAATGCATGTTTCTGGTCAACGATGGTTGACCCGACCAGTTTAGTGTTGTATATGCATTTTGGACTCACGATTTTTATAGATTTGGGGCACGATTTCTACGTTCACACAGTTACAACTAGATTTAGTAGCTATTTTTTACAGGTTTATTAAATGATGATACTTATTGCTGGTCTATTTTTGTAGGTTTGCAGGTGAAGAGGGAGATGGAACTTGACGATGATGACATCATGAAAAGGAAATCCGATTTCAGGAGCAGAGGAAGATAAGGATGAAGGGCGAGGAAGTCAAGGGTCTTTATTGATGAAGACAAAATGTAGCTGAAGACATTACTGTAGCAGACCATAGAAGTTATTATTAAGTTGCTAGGGTTTTCAGAAGGGCATATTTCACCTAGATTTGATGTATGCTTAGAGATATTTTGGGAGACTGGTTCTCCAACATTTATTGTTGTAACCAGAGGTTTGAATCATTGATTAACTAGGGTTTTGGACTGTATTAAGGACTATCAAAGTCTATATATTGTGCCTCTCTACATTGTAAAATTTTACACAGGGGCTACACAGGGATTTTCTTTTAGGAATAGCTAGCAGTTGTAATCAGCGTTTAGAATAGAGGGACCTCTTAGTCTAGGAGTAGAAGAAGGAGGTCGCCTATGTTTGCAACAAGGAGCGTGTGGGACATCCTGCCTCCTTGTTGTATCTGTAAAGCTTGTAAGTTTTCTATAATTTGATCAATGAAGCTAAGAGTCATTCAGACATTGGAAATCTTATATGACTGTATGTTTCTAATACAATTGAATCTAGAATTCTGCATCTATCTTTTGAGTGTTTTCTAGCTCTTCATGGTGTTTGAAACATTTTCTCTTAGAGCTTGCAATCTTAAGTGTATGTTTGTGAAAATGCTCAGAACTTACATTTAAGGTTTTTGTCTGTGGATTTGATCAATTTGTTGTATGATTTATATAGTGCATAACAGAACAATTAGATCCTTTGGTAGAATGAATGATGTTTAGTTTAGATCTTTCTAACTTTTCCCAACCCATCTAAAAATACTTAGGTTAAAATGTAGAAATTGGAAGGAAATTTGTCTCATATTTGAAAAAGCATAAACAACAGAGTTAAAAGTAGACAGTTTTCATAAATATTTAAGAGTAGAAATCTATAATAATTCAAGAAAACCATTTAAAGCTTTGCAAACACAGTAACAAGTTTATGTAAAAAAGGAATGAACAACATGCTGATATTTATGATCTTTTTTTGCATAATTTGAGTCCAGTTAACCAACAAGAAACACTAAATTGTGTAAGGCCCCTTGAACATTACAGCTTCACATCGACCAACTGAATTTGCCCAATAGGTCAAGACCTAGCCATATTAAACTTGGGATTAAGTGAATCTTAACTGATTTCTTCATATCTTTCAAGTTAGTTTTGGTTCATTTTATGTGAATTTTAACTATTGTTAAGACTTTCTCAAAACAATCATCAACACTATAGAGGAGCCATTTTACTCACAAAATAGATTATAACTTAAAGCAAAACACAAAAATCAGGACATAAGAGAGGCAAGAAATCATGCATATATTGATCATGAAGGTCAAAAACCATTACATTATAGAATATTCAGTTGCAGAAGTAGACACAACATAGCTAATCACATTCATTTGGCGGATAAAAGGAAGACATCAGAAGCCATATTTAGGCACAGTGAGTCACATTCTGATACCCTGCAATTACACTAAGAGGTTTGACTACAGAAAAAATGACAGCACAACAGCCCAAAATTTACCATCCTCCTTTTGCAAAAATGAGGTTACATTGCATTTTATAGGTCAAGTTCCTGCACAGAAGGCATTGAAGTCGCTCCACAGGATCTAAGGTTATCAATACAAGAATAGGGGCGCAAAGACATGGGAATGGTGAAAGGACAGGAACCATGTCATTGGTAGGTCTGCAACCTGATAAATGGTTGCCCACTCGTAAAAGAGGGCAAAACATGAAGTGAGGAGCACAAAAGTCATTATAGGCTATGAGGATATCTACCAATGAGCTAGAGGAACCCATGTGCATTGAAGAATTTGACCATCCACCATGAATGCACCCACAAAGCTCACCAACTGAAGTTATTGTCAAAATATTAGCCCCTACTCATGCCAAATCGGTCATTGAGATGTCCTATCGGCTAAGCATGCAAATCTAGATCATTATTTGAAAGTGAGAAAATTCCCCTCAAAAGCCTGCCAGATGAAAGAGGCAAAAATAAGCACTTTTGCCTTTAGAAGCATGTTGAAATTTGCCAGAATGAGGGAGAAATCCATGGTCAAAGTTGCGGTCAACTACACCTTACACTCATATATTGCTTTGCATATGCACTTTACACTGCTAGGTTCACTTGGTGCATTTATGCAACTTCTTTCCTTTCACCTTTTGCATATTCAACTTTTGTATATATTAGGCTGTTAGGGAGACCTCGGAAAGTGCCTCACCGATGTGTATTTCATTTTGTATCAATTGTTGTATATGCAACTTGAATCATCATTTGAATCAGCCTCTAAATCTGCCTTTGAAACTACCTAACATGTGGCACTATCTAATTGGCCACTGAGCTGAACTTGGGACCCATCGCTGAACATTTGCATCTTTATCGGCCATCAGAGAGACCTCAAACTAAGCTACTGATAAGGCCTATCTCGCTGAAAATACTTTGTATGTGTCTTTGTATATGTGATTGTATATGAGATACAATCACATGTACATACAATTGTGGAACTCAAAGGATTATCAACCATATTGGATCATTAAAACGGGTCTAGCCCTGTATCCTTGTTTTTTTTGCATTTACATGCACTTCAACATACAACTGTGGACCCCAACAGATTATCTACCACATTCAATTCCCTAGTCACGTCTAGATTGTATGTATTCCCTTTTGCATCACCTTTTGTATATCGCATATACAATGTGAATATACAAACAAAACTACATACAATCACACTTATACATACAAACATTGCATCTAACCTTTGCATAGTGACTTTGTATATGACCTTGTATTTGCCCTTTGTATCTGCAAAAATACAATGTGCACATACATACAAAGATGCATACAACCACATCTGCCCTTCTAAACCAAGATACATATTCTTTCGGGTCCAAGATTGTATCTCAAAATTCTATATGCCATATAAGATTGTATGTGTAAAGATACAATCATATATACATACAAAAAATGGACACACCCTTTGTATCTCCCCCTTGTATATTGCCTTGTATATTGAATTGCATATACAAAGATAACCTGATTCACTTTTGTATCCCACCTTGTATATTGCCTTTGCATCTTCCTTTGTATATACAATTGTATATGCGATACAACAGATATACATACAACAATACATACAAAGGTACATGTATATAAAAATGACTAACTATAAAACTGAGAATCATCTGTAATGGAAGGCACTTGAGGACAAAAGATTTCTAGGTTTTTCTGGGTTTTTGGTAAGGATTCTCCAGGCAAGATTTTGGGATTTTTGTAAGGTAGAGCATGGGTTTTTGAAGAATTTAAGATTTTTCTCCTTCTATTCAAGCTTTCTCTGATCAAATTTCTTTGATATAAAGAGGTGGATGGGAATATTTTGGGGCTAGGCAAAATATGACAACAATCTCCTAATGCAAAACCTGTTAAACAAAAATTGCGCAAAATGCATCGGTAGGTAGCTTTATTGGTCAAGGCAGAGATTCATAAACTATTAGAAGCAAAGTTCATAAAGCCTATTGATTATCCAGAATGGGTTTCAAACTTGGTACCGGTAGCAAAACCTGATGGACAAGTTCATTGTTGCATAGACTTTAGAGATCTTAATAATGCATGTCCTAAGGATGATTTTCCATTACCAAGCATAGACAACATTGTAGATCTTACAGCTGGACATGAAATGCTATCTTTGATGGATGGATTTTCAAGGTATAACCAAATCAGAATAGTAGAGGAAGATCAAGATAAAACATCATTTATTTGTCCATGGGGAACATACTGCTAGGTTGTAATGCCTTTTGGTCTCAAGAATGCTGGAGCTACTTATCAACAAGCCATGATAGTTATTTTTCATGACCTTTTTCATACTATCATGGAAGACTATGTTGACGATATCCTAGGAAAATTTAAGACAAGAGAAGGACATCTTCAGGTATTAGCACAAATCTTTGATTGATTAGAAAAGTATCAAGTCAGACTAAACCCAAAGAAATGTGTATTTGGCATAACATCTGGAAAAATGTTGGGATACATTGTATCTCAATGAGGGATAGAAGTGCACCCAGCTAAAGTAAAAGCTATCATGGAAATGCCTCCGCCAGCAAATCTCAAGAAGCTTCACAGTCTACAAGGAAGGTTATAGTCCATCTACAAATTTATCTCACAACTAGCAGATAAATGTCATCCTTTTCAACATCTTCTTTGTAAGGGTGAACCTTTTAAGTGGGATGAAAAGTGTCAAAAAGCCTTTGATAAAATAAAGGAATATCTGGCAACACCTCCTATGCTTAACTGCCCATTATTGCTCTATATATCATCAACAACAGCAGCATTGGGTGCCCTTCTAGCTCAACACGATGATTCGGGAAAAGAACAAGCCATCTACTACATCAACAGAACTCTTGTGGGATATGAACTTATTTATTCATCTATGGAAAAAGCATGTTTAGCATTAGTGTTTTCTTCCCAAAAGTTGCGACACTATATGTTGAACCAAACGACAAAGCTCATATCTAATGTGGATCCACTCAAATATCTTCTTTCTAAAGTAATCCTCATGGGAAGATTAGCAAAATGCATCATGATCTTAAGTGAATTTGACATACAATATGTGGATCAAAAAGCCATCAAAGGACAAGTCATCATTGATCAATTAGCTACAGCACCCATCACAGATATTCACCCAATGTATCTAGAATTCCCTGATGAAGGGTTGTTCAATTTAACTTCCTCAGCATGGTGGCAGCTATATTTTGATGGATCTTACACACAACATGGATCAGGAGCAGGGATATTATTTGTTACCCCTCAAGGAGATTGTATACCCAAATCATACAGAATTACATTTTTGTGTACCAATAACATAGAAGAGTATGAAGCTTTAATCACAGGATTATGCTTGGTAGTACAATGTGCTATCAAATAGTTACAAGTCTTTGGTCATTCTCAACTTGTTATCAAACACGTCTTAGATGAATATCGAACAAAAAATGAGAAGCTTCTTCCATACAAGCTAATGGTTGATGATTTTAAAAAGTATTTTGACAATATCACCTTTGAACAAATCCCAAGACTACATAACAGAGTAGCAGATGCCATGGCTATGATTGGGTCTCTTCTAGACATGCCATCTAATACACATAAATGTGAGTTTTTGGTCAAACAACTTTCAATTCCAACATTTGAAGTACCACAGTCTGAGCTTATATGTGAAATTTTTGGTCCCAATTCACCATGGTATGAGGATTTATACGAGTATCTTCGTAATCAAACCTTTCCATTTCAATTATCTAACACCCAATGCAAAACATTTATCTGTCGAGCCTCTCGTTACACTATTTTGGGAGACACCCTTTATCATCAGAGTCTTGATGGTATCCTTCTTAGGTGTCTTGATTTTGAGGAAGCAAAAGTGGCCTTATGTGATAGACATGAAGGTGTCAGTGGATCGCATTCCACTGGCCCTTGCCTTGTTAAGAAACTTCTAAGAGCAAGATACTATTGGCCAACCATGGAAAAAGATGCATAGTAATTTGCAAAGAGATGTCTACAATGTCAGAAACATGGATATTTAATACATGTACCAGCACATGAGCTTCAACCTATCATTACTCCATGGCTTTTTTCACAGTGGGGACTTGATCTCATAGGTAAAATCCATCCTACTTCATCAAATGGTCATAAGTTCATTATCACTACCACTGAATATTTGACAAAGTGGGTGGAAGCCATAACAATGACTTATATCACTGGCAAGCAAATATCTAAGTTTAATCTACAATATATCATTTGCCATTGTGGAATTCCTCAATCTATTATCACAGATAATGGTCACCCCTTTAAGAATCAAGAGGTTAGAGATCATTGCAAAAAGTTCCATATCCAACATCGATTCTCTACCCCTTACTATCCTCAGAGAAATGGCCAAGCTGAGGCTTCTAACAAAACAATCATTAAAATTCTCAAAAAGACAATCAATGAAGCTGATTGGGATTGACATTTACAACTCCATCTTGCATTATGGATATCGAACAAGTAACAAAACTCCCACTGGAGCTACAACTTATGCTCTTGTGTATGACACTGAAGCTATTTTACCTATTGAGGTTGAGATCCCCTCATCGCAAATATCCCAACAACATACCATCTCAGAGGAAGAATATCGAGTATCTAGACTCCATGATCTTGAGCTTCTAGATGAATGGCATCTTACAGCACTCAACCATCTCCAAGTCTATCAAAACCATCTACATTGTAGCTACAACAAAAAAAATTAGAGAACACAGATTTCAAGTTGGAGATCTTGTCCTTAAAGAGTATCAAAGGAATCAGCAACATCATAAGAAACAGGGCAAGTTTGAACCAAATTGGCTTGGTCCTTTCATCATCACAGTAGTTTATGGATCAGGTGCATATACTCTTTCAACACTTGAAGGGCTTCCATTGGATGAACCAGTCAACAACATTCATCTCAAGAAGTTTTATCCTTGAATCTCAAGTATCCTAAAAAAATCCATCTAATAGTGAAAACCACTCTGTAGCGCTTTGGATAACAAAAAAAATGATAATATAAGGTAAATAATCCTCCTCTGGTGAAAACTGGGTAAATAGGTGCCTTGGATAAGTACCATTGTGAAAACCTGGCAAATAGGTGCTATGTGTAGTGACCAGCCTCCATTATCTACTTGGTTTGTTTGATCACCACTTTTCCTAGCATATTTCACCATCTTATCCCACATAATCCATATCATAATCCACATGTCATCGCAATAAATAGATTTTCCATCTTTGTCTCTATCAATGCTAGCTATCATACTTGAGACATTATTACGATAACTAGCTCTTTTGGCACCTTAGCATCTTGACCATAGGCATTCTCCATCGTTGCTCCTTCATAATAAACCTCATCCTGCACTGGAGGCATTTGTTGAGCCTTTTTTGGAAGTGGATACTACCAACTCTAGCACATAACACATCAAACACTTTAGCTCACAACACATCAAACTTTCAACTTCAACCATAGCATTCATCCAATGACAAACATGGCAAACAACTTGCAACTAGGATTTGTATCTTTGCAATCAATTCATGCTCATCTGACATCCAAAAATAGAAAAACATCACCAACACAAACATTCAAGCAATTAGTTGATTCTTTCAACATCACTCACCAGCATAATAAGCAAGAACTACATCCCAGCTCTATCGTTAAAGCCTTGAACCCATAGATACAGGGTATGTAGGCAATCTGGGATGCGAAGGAAGCACTCTGATTTAGGCTAAGATGATAGCCCCTTCTCTTCATCATCCATCATTCATCTTTCTTCTAATCATCCTTAAATATTTCATCTCACATTCTTCTATTTTTCATCACACACATCATCAATAAAATCTAGAACTACATATTCATCATGTCTCATCTTCATCATAAATGTGCTCTGAGCCCGCGGATACATGGTATGTAGGCAGTCTGGAATACGAAGGAAGTTTCTAGTATTAAAGCATAGATGATCCACCCCATCTTCTTCATCTTCTCTTCATCTTCCATTTTCTTCTCTTTGATCAGCTCAAGCAGGAAGCAAACTATGTGTATACTAAAAGCTCAAGCACTTTAACCAATCAAGAATCCGCCAGAAGCTATTTGTCTGCATGCCTTCAGCCAACATTTTCTATAGTAGTTTATCAACATCTTTATCCTTCAACAAGATGCATCTTTCCTCTCAACAAGGCACCAGCTTAAATCCATCTAAGAGCACCTAAATTTCGCAAGAGAACATGATGACAGTATCTTTTGTTTTATCTTTTGTCCCTTTTCTATGCCTAATCAAGACTGCCTTGATCTATCTATATCTTGGTATGTTGTGATGAAGTAAAGAATGGGGCATGGTCATATTGCTTTCGTATGCTGTGTTTGCAGGATGATCTTATTCTCTTCTTAAGTGTATTGGTATCTTGTACGTGTTGGTATTAGCATCTTACATATCAATATCTCTAGCATTTGAGAAGCTAAATAGTCTCTTATGCACTTGATACTATTCTATGTCAAGACAAGCTCCATACATATAACCAGCAAGATGTCACTATACGTAGTGGAGATAAGCTCAAACCATTTCTTTTAGTGTCAATGTCCATCTCAAAACACTAGCTTTTATTCATATCTTGTGCATGTTGGCTCAACATCTTGACCTCATGCATTCAGACAAGATTGTAGCATGCTAGTTTTGCATTGGATATCTCGACACCTTGGTCTTCTATACCTTGGTGCATAACATCCACATGCTATATCAAACATAAGGAGTGCATTTCTTTTCATTTTGAGCAATTACTTAAAAAGTTGCCCATTGTATCATCTATTCATCCTATTATTTGTCTATATAGTCCTCATCCAAGATCAATCATTTTCATCGTCCTTCTTCCACATCTCTTATCCTACAAAACAACTGTGTTAGACATGCATAAGTCCATCACATATCATCTCATTACCATCTATCTATATGCATAATTCCATATCATATCATTACCATTTACCATTTACATTATCATACATTTCCATTCATATCATTTGTATAAACATCCATACATAATCCATGAAAATACAAATGCAACATGCACAACCATCATAATACCAATAGTACATCCATTACATTATCATGTACATAAGCAATATGCCATCATATATATACAAGTGTCTACATATACAAACTAAACCATAAAGAATGTATGTACAATTGGCTCTAGGCCTCATCATGATACAACATAAACAAGGTAGCTCTAGTGACTATTGGCAGCTCCCTCACCCTGACCACCACTACTAGGTCTTGCAACTATCCCCCTATCTCTCTATGGCCCCATCACTGAGGCTACAGATTAAGATCCACCTATCCTCTGTGAACCTAAAGCTCTTGATCTGCTCCTGAAGCTAGGTTGGCTCTGCTCTGCTAGCACAACCTCATAGTATAAACTCCTATAATACTCTGCCTCACCTTGTACTCTCCACAGCTCTGCCTGTACTTGTGTTAGCTATGTGGCTAAATACATCGTAGCCCCATCTATACCCAATGCAGTCACTACTCTATCCCACTCACTAGTCATCCCCTGTAGCTGCTGCACAGTCGTATCCCTCTCTGCCCACATCATCTGCATCTGTTGTATAGCAGTATCTCACTTTAATCTCATCATCTACTTGCTCTATCTAGCTGCATCACTCTCTCCTATTACTCTAGCAAGTGAACCATCATCCTGCCCATCCCCAGCCTGCACTCTCACCTGTAACTGAGCCTGGTATGTCTGACCCTGAGCCCTTGCATGCTGCAAGCCAATCACCGCCTGGTGTCTATCCAACTCCACTCTCATCAATCTCATATGAGCCCACTACCTCCATCTCCTCTCCTCTCTAATCCTCCTTTGCAACTGCTGAATCCCAACATCATCACCTCTTAATATCTATCCCTGAGGCTATGCAAGTATCTGAGGCTATCCCTGCACCTGTCCTTGTATTTGTATCCTTGGCACTACTGGTACAATAGCCTACATTGGTGGAGCCCATCATCACCTCCTCCTGACTGGTCTTTCCATCCCTATCTCTCCTATCTCTCCAACCTGCATCAGCCATGTCGGTCTCGCTATCACTCAATATGCATCATAATCTGGTAGTGTGCCTAGATCTACAGGACCCTAATCCCACTTCCATACAACTGGTTGTAGCCCCTCTCTCTCTACCAAAACTGTGTCAACCACTACCTCCGGCGCCCAATCAAACACCTCCTGTCTAGTCCTCCCAAATATGGCATCACTACCTGTGGTAACCTGAACTATCTCAAAACCCTCTCGGGCAAATAGTGCTCTATAATGTATATCCCACATCCAAACATATATCTCGCCTGCCTAGCATAGACAAGCTCAGTATCCTCCTCATCCCATCTCTCACATCCCAACCATGGCCTCCATATAGCTCTATCTACCTCATCCAACATCCTCTACCAGTACACTAGTCCTCTGCGCTGCCGATATGTCAAAGCTCCTCTATACATCCTAGCATAAGCCTCTCCTGCTACTCTAGCCACCCATCCCTCTGGGCTCATCACTGGAATATGCTCATAAGCCAACACATGCAAAACTATAACTCTTGCCGACATACTCACCCAGAACATATATATACAATCATGTAGGAAATGATAGAGTTGTCCAAGCACACACTCCACCCATGCATATCTTGTCCCATAGGAGAACATCCCCTCCATCACTATCCCCCATCCTACCTGAAACCCTCTCACTCATTTGTCTCCCACTAGCCATCTAATAATAGATACTACCACTTGTTGCAGCCTGTCACATAACTCCTCCATCCTTGCCATAGGAATCTCTAAGAACTCTACTCTAATGTCTGGTGTCCCGAACAATCTCCTGAATGCAGTTGGACCCATATCATGATCATAATCTACTCAGTCCCCATCTATAGGAATCTAAAGAATCTGAAACACATCCTCTAGTGTGATCGTAGCCTCTCTTGTTGGCAACAAGAAAGAACTATTCTCGCCCATCCATCGCTCCACCATCACCATCATCAGTCCTTGATGTGCCTGCACTGGCTCCAATCTAGACACATGCTCTAACCAAAGGATCTCTAACACTAGCCGCTCCTCTGCATCCAACAATCTCACCAACCACAAATCCCTAGGATGTCACTCTTGTGATAACAAAGGTGGTAGTATATCCTGCATCATTTCATTCATCATGTCAATTCCTTTCTCTACATATAACTGCTATAAAATTGGATCGTTTACTGCTATATTAGATTTTATCTACTATAAGCGACTCATTTTTCCATATACGCCTATCTACTGATCACATACGACCTATTTTACTACATGCACTTATTTCTTGCCCATATGTGACCTATTTTACCTATGCGACAACTTATTGACTAAGTGTGAGCTATACTTCTATATGCATCTACCTTTAGCCTATAAGCAATCTATATCCTACAAGAGCATCTTTTATTTACAAGTGAGTTGAATCTATGCATGCTCCTATTTTTAGCCCATATGCGACTTGCTTTTATTTATATGCACATTTTTCCTCTATTTACCTAGTTGACTAAAAATGACCTATTATTTCCATATGCAACCAAGTTGTGCCTAAACACGACCTTAACTACCTTAAGCGACTTGTTTCTCTTCCTAAGTGACTTGAGCTACCTATCTTAAGACCTAGTCGCTTATGGTGACATGTGTGCATTTATGACACTTCTAGCCTATCAAAATCATGCTTTCAGCAAAAGTTTTGATACATACTAGTATGTCTGCTTCCTTTGGTCATCCATGTGTCCTCACTCGTTTGACATGATGATCTATGCATGGAATCACCATCCTGATACCTCTCCAACTCTCATCGCACACCAACTCTAAGCAACTCTAGATCTCTATAAGTAAATGAACACAAATGAGCATATTTGCCCTTGCAGAACCTACTTATAGCCCTATGCAAACCCTATTTCTTCTAGGCCAAAGCCTCTTTTCTTCTGCCTCATCCCCTTTTTTCCCACCCAACCCATTTTTCCTCATGTCAACCTTGTGTCTTAGCTTTTTCTTCTATTGCGAGCCAACCCAGCCCTTCCTGGTTAGCCTGGCTTACCTCTTGAGGGGGCATCACCTATTAGTTACACTAGGGCATAACCTTGTTTATTTAAGGCATATTGTATCTTCTTTGACACAATACTCTATCTAACATTGTATCAAAGAGGGGCAAAATGTAAACACCCAAAATTGAGTCATTATCATTAATATCAAACATTGTATTACACATCATCTGAATTTATCTAACACACTTGAACAATATCCCTATCATATCTTTTTCTTATATTAATTAAATAAATTTATATTTATTTAATTAATTCATTAGCTATTTCGTCTATTTCTTCTAAGCTATAATTAAACAATCTTTAATTATTTAATTATCTTCATTCTTCTATTTTTAATTAAATAAATTGTATTTATTTAATTAAAATTTCCTTTCATAAACCCACTTTCCAATTAATTAAATAAATTCTGTTTATTTAATTAATTTCTCTTATCATTTATCTCATGAGCTGACATGTGTACCTCTTTCATTTAAAAAATATAAGTGGTACTACATCTTTTATTTAATATCTTTCACATGTAGTACTTTTTATGTATACGATCACACATAAGCCCTATATTCCCTCCACTTGTCATCTTCACATTCACCTATGTCTATCATTCAATCTTAGCCATTCACATAGCCACTGAATCTCCACCATTGATTCATTTTGGTTGAGTTCTATATAAACACCCTCTCATTCCATACTACATCTATCCAACATTCATATAGCATCTACATTATCATCCTTAGCATATTGAGTACTTGAGTATTCATAGCATCCATTGAGCTTATCATCATTATCATTTATCCATCATGGTAGCTTTTATCTTTATAATTGTTCATTACTGATGAAACAAGCCACATCATAAACAAGGAATCACACAATCTAGGTGATATTGTGCTTAAATTGCATGCTTTTGATTTTGATTTGGATTATATTCTTTTATGATGGTAGGGTTAGGTTTTCATGGCTATGCTTGATCTTATTAACCTAATTTTTTACCTATCACAAGTGGGATAAAAGTGGGATTTGCAATGGCAGTTGTAGACAACAAAATGTAGTTTTAGCATAAAAGGATCAGTCACATGAGCAAGAAAGGTCTTGAGATCTTACACAAGAGAAATCAGCTTCTAGGTGTAAAATCAACATATTTAGAGTTGTGTGAGCATTGTATATACATCAAATAGAAGAGGGCTAGATTCTTTAGCAAGGAACATGAGAAGAAGTCATGACCATTGGAATTAGTGCATTCAAATGTCTTTGGCACCATGGAGGTAACATTAAATGTCTTTTCACTGTCTTGAGGAAGTTGGGCTTTCAAGGAAAATTCCTACAGCTTATTAAGATTTGTGTCACTTCAGTCAGATTCTCTATTTTGGTGAATGGAGTTCCCAGGTGTTTTTTCAATGCTGGTAGAGGGATTAGGCAAGGAGACCCCCTATCCCCCTACCTTTTCATCTTATTGGTTGAGACCCTAAGCAGATGCTTCCTCTTTCTGTTAAACTCTAGAGAGATTAAAGGTGTTAAACCAACTTCAATAGCAGCTTCAATAGTTATTCAGAAATTTGTGGATGACACCATCTTGTTTCATTCCACTTTGGTGATTGAGGCTAGAGAATGGAAAAAAGTGCTACAAGAGTATGATACCTCGGCTAGCCAATGCATCAACTATAACAAAAGCCACGTGTACTTCTTTAACACCTTGTTTGTGTTGCAACAAAACATTATGGGGATTCTTGGTTGTTCTGTGGGTGAGCTACCTGGTATATATCTTGGGCTTCCCTTCTTGGTGAGAGATTCCCCTCCTAAGTACTGTAATTCCATTCTAGAAAGGACGTAGAGGAAGTGGGCAAGATGGAAAGGAAAACTTATGAGCCAAGCGGGTAAGTTCCAATTACTTAAGGCCTTGCTACAAGGGATTCTTGTTTACTTTTTGTCTCTTTTTAAAATCCCTAAATATATAGTTGAGAGGTTGGAGAAAATTCAAAGGAATTTTTTATTGATGGGAGTGGAAAGTAAGAAGAGACTGGCTCTTTTGGGATGGGATAAAGTTTGTAGACTAAAGTTACATGAGGGCTTAGGGTTAAGGAAGTTAAACCTGCTTAATAAAGCCCTTATCACTAAGGTTGGATGGAACCTTTTAGCTGGTGGTAAGGATTGGGGAAGAATTATGAGAGCCAAATACTTTGGGAACTTGGCTCTGAAGGACATTTTACTCACAGCTAACTTTCCCAAAAGCTCTATGATCTGGAATAACATTCTGAAATGCAAAACTATACTTCTAAGGGGCGTTAAGTGGAAATTGTGGGATAATGAAACTATAAGGTTTTGGGAAGACAATTGGGTCAATGGGGGGCCTTTAAAGAGGCTTTAGAATATTCAAGGGTTGGTTAATTTAGTTGTGCACCACTTTGGTTGGCTAGTCCAAGACTATTTTCTTCCTGGCAAAAAAGGGGATGGAAACAATTAACAGATTGCTGCCAAAGATAGGTTGATCTTGTTGGGATTGTTGATGAGACCCAACTTTCCCTAAAGGGGTACAAAATTCCTCTTTTCCCACAAAAAGATAAACTTCTATGGGCTAAAGAGAAGTCTAGGTGTTTTACTAATAAATCCACCTAAAATCTATTCTTACCTCAAAATGGAGATAATTTGTGGAGAAAAATCTGGAATCACAATCTTATACCAAAGATCAACCACTTTTGGTGCCTAGTGGTGTAGAAAAAAATACTAACTATAGATAACCTCCAAATCAGAGGTTTCCAGATCCCCAACAGATGTGTTCTTTTAATGAAAGAAGAGGAGATTGTCTCACATATCCTTTTACATTGTGACTTCTCGTGGGAGGTTTGGTGCTTTGCCTTGAATATTTTGGGTGTTTCTTGGTGTTAGAATGGGATTCTAGAGGGTTGCATTAGGTCATGGTTCTCTCCTTTCTCCAACCCTATTTGCAAGGAAATTTGGGCCCAGGTCCCCCCATTCTATCTTGGTGTCTCTGGAAAGAGAGGAACAATAGACTTTTTTGAGAGAAATTCAAAGAGCCTAAGGAAGTGTTAGGCTCAACTGTCAAACTGATGCAAGACAACATCATCAACAACTCACTAAAAGCAGTGGGAACTCCCCCAAATGTGTTGGAAACAAATATTATTAATTAGTGGACCATCTCGATAAGTATTTACAAAGTGGATGATAGTAAGAAAAGAGCTAGGGCTAGCACTAATTAGTCCCCACCACCAACCGGTTGGTCTAAGATTAAATTTGATGGTACTGCTTAATGTAACCCTGGGTTGGCAAGTGGAGGGGGAATTATAAGATTAGATAAGGGTACCCTTATGGCTGCTTTTGTGGAGAGTCTTGGTGAAAATATCAATAATGTTGTGGAGGCCATGACTCTCCTTTGGGGCCTCAAAATTTCCTTGGCTTTAGGCATCAAACATATTATAGTGGAAGGTGATTCCAAAATTGTCATCGAAGCTACTAAAGGTAATGATAAAGTTAGTTGGCAGATGGAAGATATTGTTGAGGATATAAAAGACCTCCTCTTAAGTTTTGAAGGTAGGGAAGTGAGACATATATATAGAGAGGGCAATAGAACTACTGATCTTATGGCAAACCTTGGGATTAATCTTAATCCCCTAAGATGCTAGAGAAACATAGACAATCTTCCCCTAAATGTTAATGATAAAATTTAGAATGAGGCACCCACTAACTCATCATGGATATTATCATAATTTATATTTCTTGGTATGGTATCTTTCCAAGCTTCCCTCACTTTAAGGGAAGACGTGGCATTGATGATGACATTAGGAGCCCCACTCACCCCTCCATGGTGATGTGGACTATGGAGTCCTATGTGGACCTTGACCAACTCAACAATAAATGTGTTTGGTGGCATGGTAGTTTTAAAAGGTCTTTTCACTCAAATTTAGATGTGCTAGCAATGAGGGGCTTGCATGAGCCAATTTCTGAAGGCAATAATGATTCAAATACCCTCGAGATTGGGAAGGACATGCTTAGAAACTTGAGTAGAGAAATGGAATTAAAGTTTTATATTTACCTTTCTAGATTGTTCATTTGTCACTTCTCTATTCTCTGCAACTAACTTCCTAGTGTTGAGTACTGTTTGTTTAGGAAAATGGGTGGTGAGAAAGTTAGAATAGAGCCCATGAATTGTGGTGAATTCAAAGAAGATTTAGAGCTCTAGAGCATATCTTATAAGGGAGGGGTGACCCCTTTTCTTGAAAACCTGAATGGCTATGATGAGCACTTATCGACCCAATTTGCTGGCTCTTGGGATGGGAATCAAAAGGTGAAAGTGGGTAGAGTTTAGTTTGTGGTTTCTGAGGACTCCATAGCCAACATTGCGGGCCTACCTTATTTAGGAAATAGGATTAAGAAGCAGATGTGAGTCCAAGATAGCGAAGGCTTGAAATTGTTCTACAGGGAAGAGGAGAAGCAAACTAGACTCCAAGGTGGCTTCAAATGGGAAATCTTGATTAACCCTTGGAATTAGGTATGTTTCTTAATTATGAAGTATTTTACTCTGGAAGGGAGATACATGGTCTTTTATCATTATCACTTTTCTTTTCTTAACCACTTTTGTCATAAAATCTTGGTCATCTTTCCCTCTTTTCTTCTCTCTAGTCTTGAGACTTATGTGCTCCAAACCAAAAAGGCCTATGAGAGTAATCTTGAGGTGGTTGCCTTGCCCTTGCACTAGGGGCTCATCTTTTGCCTATATCATTACTATCTTGCTCCGTGTCCTACTAAACCCCCTGTAGTCCAGCTTGTGGAAGACAGCTCCAATGAAGACCCTGAGGATAAGATTCCTATTAGTGTTATGCTTGGTAAGCTCTCTAAACTGAAAACCCTAGTGCCTTCAAAGCCTAACTCTCCTTCTAACCCTCTTGTGAGTTGTCCTTTAGCCCCTATCTCTAGCCCTCCTGTGTCTAAGGCCACTTCTCTTTTGAAGGCTCAATCTGGTAGCCATACTCCGAGGGTCCCCATTTTTGTTAAGCTGGATGGTTCCTATGGTTAATCTAGGGAGGAAGGGGCAGAGGGTCTTTGCAACATCAAGAATAACATGCCTAAATAGGGCAGCAAAAAATGTCAAGGAGGGAAACCTACTATAGAGGAAAACTAATGCATTGTAGACTTAAATAAAATTCAGGGGCAAATGTATCTGAATAGTCCACCCTATCATTGCATTCCTACATTGAATTATCAACCAAGGAGCATAAGCTTATGATGATGCCTGCACTATATATGCCTTTAAGACTCATTTCTATCCTAAGCTAACTCATACAAACTTATTCTAATTAATTTAATTTACTAAAGTTTACAGAAATGAAAGAACAGAAAAAAATAGTTAAAAACTCAGTTGCTATAGGCACTTTCAGCATAAGCTGAAGATAACTATATTCAACAAAGAATTATAGAATTACCTCAAAATACATAGAATGATAAAAGAATCAACACTAACCTCTGGAGGACTTCAAATATGTGTTCTATGCAAGAATCATAATGACTTGAAATAGCAATCAAGATATCTTACTTATTCCACAATGCAACTTTATAAAATAACATGAAATAGTGTTAACTAGAAATGCATGAATAAATAAGGTAAAATACAAAGTGAGAGTTAGTACCTTGAGTGGCTAGGTTAGGGAACTGTCTCACTTGATCTGGTAACTAAATTTACTTTATATTCTCATAACACATAGTTGTATTCACTTCATATCAGAAACAAAATCTTCCTAGATTATATTCAACAAACATGTCTATTGTTAGATTTAGGACAAACAACTGAGAGGGGGGGGTGAATCAGTTGTCCAAAACTTTCTTTCAATTAATCACTTAAATCTTTTCTTAATTCAACAGCATAATAATAAATCAATCATAGAAACATAATGCAATAATTCAAGAGTAGAAACACATTAACACATATGACACCAAGATTTTGATGTGGAAAACCTGGTTAAGGGAAAAAGCATGGGGTGGCTAACCCAAGATTGTATTCTCTATTAAAAGAATAGAAAGAACAAAATGGCACATGCCAATTAGGGCACACTGCCTGAGCATACTGCTCACAAGAGGCCCACTACCTACAGGAGACACACTGTCTACAGAATAATAAGTATTATATACTTGAACTGAAGAATAGCATTTCACCATGCTTGAGTCAGTTCCATTTAAGCCCAATACTTCTGCTCTACCTTTCAGTCTCCTCCTCACTACCATGCTCTCATCATCACAAGATCATCTTTGAAATAACTTTACAACTCCTTATTTATACAAGACATGGACTTAGGGATAATCATCCAAGTCGGCATACATTACAGAGCAAATACATTAATACAACATGACTAATTACAAAAGGACTTTATGCGGATCAACACACTATCAGCCATATAGATCTGAGACTTCAATATTCCTTTAGGAACACACCATTCTTTACAGAACATCTTCAATATCATCCGCAGGATCTGTAACTCATCCGGTCGGCCAGACTTAGGAAGAACACCATCATCCGGAAGTAATTCTTCAATTACGAGCTCAAACTTCAATGCAAACTACCAACACGAATTGGACACAATCCAAAGACCTCCACAAGCTTACCTAAATCACCAAGAACATCCACACTACTTATGCTTACTAAAATTATTTTCTCCTTCATCTAGAACCTCAAGAACATATTTTGTCATCACTACCATATTGGAATAGATGTTTGTGGACCTCTAGACCACGAACCAATTGAATTGTCAATTCACATTGACTTTCCAAACACTCCACCAAATCCACAGAACAAGATATTTCATTTCTAGATCTCACCGGACCTATCTGTGTCACTTTGTCATGTCTAAACACGTGCCAGAACTGGTTTTACTTAAGTGGCCATAACTTCTTCAGATCTTCATGCGGACCTTTGAAATCTTTACTAGATCATCTTATGACACATATCTACAAACCCTTTGATGCACATCATCTGATCTTCATCTTAGCTGGGATTTTTACTTCACTTCATTATTTTTCTCTGTTCCTGATAGGACTAATTTTCTTAATATCCCCAGCATACAACTAATCTAATCCTTATCATCAATGCAACAGGAGTATGTTGACATCAATGACAACACTGATTAGGCCCATACTTGTAACAATGTCCCCCTTTGTCATTGATGGTAACATATGATGTGAAAAACTATTTTAACCATCAAGACAAGAAGTTCTCCTCATTGACATAACTCCCCCTATCAACAAAAACCATTCACATGTCTTCTCTTCCTTTACTGCTCCCCCTTTGATCAACAACTACTTTTGTTTCACATGTCTGCTCTCCTCCTTTGACATCAATAGCAAAGGTCACATACTTGCATGACTTTAGAATCATATCAGCTACTCCCCATAAGTAGCAGCTTCCCATCATCAATCTAGACCACAAGATATGACTGTGAGATCCACTACCACAAGATATGACTGTGAGATCCACTAGACTGATCCACATCAGTGCACCTTAATTCAGAACTGGAGGGGTAAAAACCCCTAACTTCTCCCTGAGATACTAAAAAGAGTCCTTAGGTAGAGGTTTAGTAAAAATATCTACAATCTGATCCTTGGAAGGCACAAAATCCAATCTAACTTCATTCTTGTTCACTTGCTCTCTCAAAAAGTGAAACTTGATGGATATATGTTTAGTCTTTGAATGCAACACTAGATTTTTTGATATGTTTATTATACTTGAATTATCACAGAAGATTGTGATAGGTTCCTCATACTCCACTCTGGTATCTCTTATCATTTGCTTCATCCATAATACTTGAGTGCAACTGCCTACTACTGCAATATATTCTGCTTCTATAGTGGATAGAGATATTGCCTCTTGTTTCTTGCTCAGCTAGGAAATCAATCTCTTCCGCAAAAAGAATACTTCACCAATGGTACTCTTCTGGTCATCCACATCTCCTACCCAATCTGCATTTGTATAAGCATGAAGAGAGAAATCATGACCTCTAGGATACCACAAACCATACTCAATTGTCCCTTTTAGATATCTAAAAATCCCCTTGATTGCCATGACATGAGATTCTCTAGGATCAACTTGGAATCTAGCAACAAGACCAACATCATTCATAATGTCAGGTCTAGTTTGAGTGAGATACAATAATCCTCCAATCATTGACTTGTACTTTTTCTGATTAGCCTTAGGAGAGTCATCATCTTTGTTCAATTTACATCCAGTTACCATGGGAGTACTCATTGGTTTTGAGTCTTCCATCCCAAATTTCTTCAACAATTCTTTCACATATTTAGTCTAAGAAATGAAGATTCCTTTCTTTATTTGAGTGATTTACAGACCCAAGAATAAATTCATTTCCCCAAACATGGACATCTCAAATTCACTTTTCATTTTATTTGCAAAAGTCTTACACATACTATCTCTTCCTCCAAAAATCATATCATCAACAAACACTTCAACAATCAAGATATTTTCATGATCAATTTTGAAGTACAAGTTACTGTCAGCAGTACCTTTGTTGAAACCAATATTCAAAAGATGCTTGTCCAATCTTTCATACCAGGCTCTTAGGGCTTGTTTGAGTCCATACAGTGCTTTCTTTAGCTTGCAGACCATGTCACCATGATCAGATAATTGAAATCCATCTGGCTGCTCAATGTATACTTCTTCTTCCAATTCACCATTCAGGAAGGAAGACTTGACATCCATCTGATATACTTTGAAATCCTTTAAGGCAGCAAAGGCAAGAAATAATCTGACTACTTCAATCCTTGCCACCAGAGCAAAAGTTTCTTCAAAATCAGCTCCTTCTACTTGAGAGTAACCCTTGTAGACCAATTTAGCTTTGTTTCTGACTACTTCACCATCTTCATTCAGTTTGTTCTAGAAGACCCATTGGGTTCCAATCACATTCTTATTTTTAGGTCCAGGAACAAGATCCCAAGTGTGGTTTTTCTCAATTTACATCAGTTCTTCCTCCATTTCTTTAGTCCAATTTTCATCATTGGAAGCTTCATTCACTGTCTTTGGTTCAATCTTTGAAATCAGACAATACTTTTCTGAATCTTGAGCAATCTTTCTTCTGGTTTGAACACCTTTGCTTTTATCACCTATGATCTGATCTTTAGAGTGATTTAGTCTTACATACCTAAAAATTTTGGGAATTTCTTGCACTTCTGATTCTTGAACAAGTTCATTCAAAATTATCTCTTCTTCTTGATTCATCGAATCAGTCTGGATCTAAATTTTAGAAGGAGCTTGGATTTCTTGAACAAAAACATCATTCTGATCATCTTCATCATAATCATAAAACCTTGAGGGTTTTTCAATACATTCATCAACCTTTACATTTGTACTTTCTGCAATCTTCCTCAATCTCTTGTTGTAACACTGGTATGCTTTGCTTTGAGTAGAATAACCCAAGAATATTCCTTAATCACTTCTAGCATTAAATTTTCCTAGATCTTCATCTCTTTTAATGTAACATTTGCTACCAAAGACTCTGAAATACCTCACATTGGGAGTGATACCAAACCAAAGTTCATAAGGAGTCTTATTGGTATTGCTTCTGATTTGTACTCGATTGAGAGTATAGACTAAAATGCTTACAGCTTCTCTCCAATAGATTTGAGGAACATTTGCTTCCATCATCATGGTTCTAGATGCTTCCTAGATGGTTCAGTTCTTCCTCTCCACTACTCCATTCTACTGTGGAGTCCTTGGAGCAGACAATTGTCTCTTTATCCCATGTTTCTCATAGAATTCTATGAACTCACCGGATGTGAATTCTCCACCTCTATCAGACCTCAGACATTTTATGTTCAAACCAGTTGCATTTTCTACCATAGCCTTGAATATTATGAAATTCTCAAGGGCCTCAGATTTCTCTTTCAGAAAAGTTACCCACATCATCTGGGAGTGATCATCAATTAATAACATGAAGTATCTATCACCTTGCACACCCATGATTCTTGCCGGACCACATAGATCATTATGAACTAAGTCTAATAATCTAGTAGAAGATTGTTCCTTTCTTTTGAATGACACTCTGCTTTGTTTACCCAACTGACATTTTTTGCACAAACTATTAGTAGGTTTTACCAATCTTGGAAGATCTCTTACAGCCTGAGTGTTGCTTATCTTGATAATATTATCAAAATTCACATGATGCATTCTCCTATGCCACAACTAGCTCTAATCAATTTGAAAAAATAAACAACTTTTACCAGTACCAACCAAGTTGAAGATATTACCTTTTGTTTGAGTACCATATGCAATCTCTATTCCAGAACTTTCAAAGATCTTGTATTTTCCATTCTTGAATCAAAGATCATAGCCTTTGTCCACCAACTATCCAACACTGAGAAGATTGTGCTTCAAAGCTTCAACATATAGTACATTACTGGTTTTGTTCTTTCCATCAAAAGAAATGGTTCCTCTACCTCTGATTCTGCCAACAGAATTATCACCAAATTTTACCACTCTTCCTTCATACCTTTCCAAATCTATGAACTTATTTTTGTCACCTATCATATGGTGAGAGCATCCACTATCAATGACCCAATCATCCTTTTCTTCAACTTGGGCAGCCAGAGCTCTTTCTACAATTTTATGATTGGCAGATTTAGAGGGCATTGGATTTTCTTCCTTGATGGAAATAAACACCCATTCATTTCTAGATTTGTTTCTTGTCTCTAATTCATCATCTGTTACTCCTTCATCATCATCTTCATGAACATAGTAACATTTCTTTTGGAACCTTGATTTGTTAGGATTTGGCCTTGAAAATCTTTCCGGATACATTGAGGCAAAATGACCAATCTTATTGCAGTTAAAACATTTAAAAGGCAATTTTCCCTCATACTTACTTGATCCTCTTGGTAGTCTTTTTGCAATAAGGGATTCAAGTTGAGTAGCTTCTGCTTCATCTTCTTCCAGGTCTTTTCTTTCTTTTTCATACCATGATAGTTTCTTTGAAGAGTTCTCTCCCAGATCAAACTTTTGTTTTCCTTTTATAGAGGCACTAGCTTTGAATGTAGATTCAGTCTTGGGGGGGCATCTCCAAACTCAGTCAATTCAAATGCAGCAATTTTACCAACCAATTGATCTCTTGTGATACTTGAAAGGATCTAAATTCTTCAATAGTAGCAACCTTGTATTTGTAAGAATCAGGAAGGGATCTGAGAACTTTGGTGCAGGTGCACCTAACCCACAATGTCCTCCTTAGGGCATTTAGTTGTTTTATGTTTATGTTTATGTTTTCAATAAGGTCTCAAATGATCATTTAATGTAATAAGGTCAGTTTGACCAATGCATTCTATTTTTAGGTTGTTAGTTTAGAGTTAGTTGGAGTCTGTTGGATAGCTGTATCTCCTAGCCGCCTGGAAGTGATTCCTGGCTACTGGGAATCCAAGTCAGTACTACTCTTTGTGAGTAGATAAATACCCCCAGATGATCGAATGAAAAAAGAGTATGTGTTGTAATCAGTTGTAATTTAGTTCAGTTGTGAAACTGTAAATAGAGCATTTGTAAACATTTCTGAAAGCACAAATAAAATCCTGTTTTGAGTTTATACATCTCTCTACCATCAGGTTTTTCTAAGTAAATCATTTTATTATCTTGAGGTCGGATGGATTCATTAACCCATTCCACCGGTTGATTCCTACAGAATCGATGGAATGGTTATGTATAGTAGTTTAGGGTTTAGTTTTGTATTCGTTGTTTCTATTCACATGCATGTTTGTAGGATCATAGGTAAGAGGTGTTGAGTAACCCTAGCATGGGAATGTGCTATATTGTATAGGTTGAAAAGAGCTTGAGAAACCATTGAGGAAGCGGATTGGGTCATCGCTGCAGATTAGGTGGGTTAAAACTGTGAAATCCATGAAGTTTTCAACATACATGCATTTTATGTGTATATCGCTTTTGCATGAAGGATATACAATCTATGAATATATTGCTTTTGCATGTTCTCTCTATCTTGCATTTGTCTATCACAGATACAAAGGAGGGAGAAGGTCCAAGATTTCAGTTGGCATACAAGGAAGTCAAAGTTTGGTCAAATGTATATTTGAAAATGCATGTTATGAATTTACAAGCTTAAGTATATCGAATATACAATTCCTATATATACTGCAAATGTATATCGGATACAATTTCTCTGTATCCCACAGATGAATGTTGTGAGTATCCCGCAGATGCACATCAGGGTTTGTATGTTGCAAAAGTATAATGGGTTATACAATTTGTGAGTATATGTCCTTTGTATGTTGAAGATAGTTTGTGTATATACTACAGTTGTATGGACAGGACAGTCTATGAGTATCTGTCAATTGCATATCGCGGGTTGTATGTTTAGATTGTATGTTGAAACATACATCGGTTCATATACAACAAAGTCAACGGTCAAGTGTATGTCAACAAAGCAAATCATGGTTGTAGGTTATGAATGTATATTGGAATATACAATGTGCAGATACAAGTTTTAGATGCAAAGGGTGACCGATAGAATGGGTGGAGGTAACCGACGCCGATAGGTCATGTGTTGTATGTTCAGTGTAGAGGAAGTGATAGATGCAAGAGGATCGCGGGTGTAGCCAGTAAGGGTTTGCATATACATTCATGAATGTATCTCATGGAAGATACAAGTGCTACTGTGATCAGTGATAAGGAGTTTGGAGTTGGCGTGAGGTGAAGCATCGGGGAGATTCTAAGCATAGCAGCTGATAGTATTAGGTATTGCCGATAGGCAAGTAAAGAGAAGGGTTTTTTAAAATGAAATTTGTTTGCATATTTAATAATGCATAGACATATAAGCAAGAATGTATGTTAGAGGGTTTTAGTAGTGGATGCTTTGCATCATAGTGGTATTAGAGCTCAGTAAAAAGTCTGGGCTGTTGTGTGTTGATTCTGTCACTGAGAAGGCAGAAGTAGAAGGATTAAGAGGTTGCCAAGATGCCTCTGAAAGGTAATGGTACTGCTAGAGAGTTGCAAGAGATGAAGGAAAAACATGCTAAAGAGATGAGGAAGATGAAAGAGCTTGCAGAAGCACTTCAAGCTAGGCTTCCAACCTTGGAGAAGAATAAGAAGAGAGAAGTGGAAGATAGTGAATCAGACGAAGAAGATGATGATGAAGAGTATGAAGAGGTAGCTGAAGATTTGAATCCTAAAGATCAGAGATTTACAAAACTGTTAAAGGCAGTTCAGAGTGATAAATCTAAGGTAAAGGTTGATGTTCCAAGGTATACTAGAAGTTTAAATGAAGAAGAGTTACTTGATTGGATTGCTGCATTAGATAATTATTTTGAATGTGAGGATGTTGCTGAGGAGCAGAAAGTAAAGATTGCAAAGAATAAATTGGGAGGTCATGCTTTGGTATGGTGGGATTATGTATAATCAGAAAGGAGAAAGTAGGGTAAGTCAAAGATTTCTTCATGGGATAAGATGGTAGCAAGGATTGAAGGTAAATTTTTACCCAAAGACTATGAAATTCTAATGTTTAAGAAGCTTCAATTTTTGAGGAAAAAGGAAATGGATGTGAAGGCATATACTGAGGAATTTTATAAATTGAGTATGAGATCTGGTCATCATGAGAATGAGGTTGAAAAGGTTGCTAGATACTTGGCTGGTTTAAGATTGAACATACAGGATGAGTTATTTTTGGCTAACCCTAGGAGTGTAGAAGATTGTTATCAAATGGCAATCAGGATTGAAGAAAAGATGAAAAGGAGAAAGGATAAGTCCATGAGAGGAAGAGGCAAAAATATAAGGGGAAGAGGATCAGCCCCTGCAACAAGGCAAACCAATGATGATCAAGAAGAAACTGGTAAAGGACAGGAATAGTCTGATTTCAGAGGTGGATGGAAAGGTACAAGAGGCAGATTTGGAGGTGGAAGAGGTTCTAATACATTTTTAGGAAAGTGCTATACCTATGGTGAGTTTGGTCATCCATCCTTCAAATGTCCAGAAAGGCAAGGTTCATCATCTAGAGATGATAGGAAGAATGACAAGAGGGTTCAACTTGTGCAAGAAGAGAAGGTAGAGGAAAGTGTACAAAGTTCAAACACTTATCAAAGTGTAAGAGCTCGTGATGGTTATGGCTATCCTAAGGAGGGAGAAGCATTGATGCTGAGGAGAACTATTTTGAAGACAGCCAAGGAGATGGTACAAAGGAGAGCTCTTTTCAGGACCAATTGTAAAAGCAAAGGCAAAGTATGCAAGGTAGTAATAGATTTTGGTTCAACAGATAATATGGTATCTCAGGAAATGGTGGATAAACTAAAACTAGAAAGGATTCCACATCAAAATCCTTACAAAGCATCTTGGGTAAGTGATAGTTAATCACTTTTAGTATATGAACAAGCATATGTTGATTTTCAGATTGGAGAATATCAGAATAGGGTGTTGTGTGACATATTGCCTATGGAATGTTGTCACCTACTATTGGGTAGGCCATGGCAATTTGATAGGAGAGCATTGTATGATGGGTATGCTAATACCTACACCATCAAGAAGGATGGGAGCACTATTGTGTTGATACCATTGCAGGAAGATGCTATAGCACAGAAGGTAGCCAAAATCATTTTAGTGGGAAAGAAAGAGTTTGTAGAGATGCCTATAGTAGAAGGCATACATGCAATTGAGGATACTTCAAGGAAAGGAGTTGATAAAGATAATAGTTTGAAGAATATTTTAGTTCTGACTGATAGAGATCAGCAGCAGGTTCAGAAGCAGGTTGGGGCACAACCACAAGCTGAATGGAAAGACAAGGATGCAATCCTAGTAGGGACTATTATTTGTCCTCTAAGAGTTGAAAAGCAAACCTATTCTGCCATAACAGTAAATGAGGTTTCCACTGTCCATGTTCAGACAGAGATGATGGTCCAAAAGAATGATCAGCCAGGTGTGAGAAGAGCCTACAGTGCTAGGCATGAGTATTTGATTCCATGGCAATAGGTTGCAGTACAGAGATCATGGGGTAGGTATGAGATAGTAGCAGCTACAGGTGGTTTTAGTCAAAGTCTTAACTCATTGGACATGAGTTTTTTTCAAATTGGGGAGTATGGTGTAGGTGCACCTAACCCACAATGGCCTCCTTAGGGCATTTAGTTGTTTTATGTTTATGTTTATGTTTTCAATAAGGTCTCAAATGATCATTAAATGTAATAAGGTTAGTTTGACCAATGCATTCTATTTTTAGGTTGTTAGTTTAGAGTTAGTTGGAGTCTATTGGACAGTTGTATCTCCTAGCCGCCTGGAAGTGATTCCCAGCCGTTGGGAATCCAAGTCAGTACTACTCTTTGTGAGTAGATAAATATCCCCAGATGAGTGAATGAAAAAGGAGTATGTGTTGTAATTAATTGTAGTTCAGTTCAGTTGTGAAAGTGTAAATAGAGCATTTGTAAACATTTCTGAAAGCACAAATAAAATCTTGTTTTGAGTTTATACATCTCTCTGTCATCGGGTTTTTCTAAGTAAATCATTTTATTGTCTTGAGGTCAAATGGATTCGTTTACCCATTCCACCGGTTGATTCCTACAAAATCAGTGGAATGGTTATGTATAGTAGTTTAGGGTTTGGTTTTGTATTTTTTATTTTTGTTCGCATGCATGTTTGCAAGATCATAGGTTAGAGGTGTTGAGTAACCCTAGCATGGGAATGTGCTAGGTTGTATAGGTTGAAAAGAGCTTGAGAAACCATCCAAGAAGCAGATCGGGTCATCGCTGGAGATTAGGCAGGTTAAAACTGTGAAATCTGTGAAGTTTTCATTATACATGCATTTTATGTGTATATCACTTTTGCATGAAGGATATACAATATGTGAATATATTGCTTTTGCATGTTCTCTCTATCTTGCATTTGTCTATTGCAAATACAAAGGAGGGAGAAAGTCCAAAATTTCAGTCGGCATACAAGGAAATCAATGTTTGGTCAAATGCATATTTGAAAATGCATGTTATGAATATACAAGGTTAAGTATATCAAATGTACAATTCCTATATATACTACAAATGTATATCGGATACAATTTCTGTGTATCTCGCAGATGAATGTTGTGAGTATCCCGCAGATGCACATCAGGGTTTGTATGTTGCAAAAGTATATAGGTTATACAATTTGTGAGTATATGTCTTTTGTATGTCAAAGATAGTTTGTGTATATACTACAGTTGTATGGATGGGACAGTCTGTGAGTATTCGTCAATTGCATATCATGGGTTGTATGTTTAGATTGTATGTTGAAACATACATCGGTTCATATACAACAAAGTCAACGGTCAGGTGTATGTCGGTGAAGCAAATGGTGGTTGTATGTCATGCATGTATATTGGAATATACAATGCGCAAATACAAATTTTAGATGCAAAGGGAGACCAATAGAATGGGCGGAGGTAACCGGCGTCGACAGGTCACGTGTTGTATGTTCAGTGTAGAGGAAGTGATAGATGCAAGAGGATCGCGGGTGCAGCTGGTAAGGGTTTGCATATACATTCACGAATGTATCTCATGGAAGATACAAGTGCTACAGTGATCGGTGATAAGGAGTTTGGAGTCAGCGTGAGGTGAAGCATCAGGGAGATTTAGAGCATAGCAGCCGATAGTATTAGGTATTGCCGATAGGCAAGTAAAGTGAAGGGTTTATTAAATTGAAATTTGTATGCATATTTAATAATGCATAGACATACAAGCGAGAATGTATGTTAGAGGGTTTTAGTGGTGGATGCTTTGTATCAAACTTTGCCAACAATATCATCTTCATCCAAGATTCCGCCAGTACATCTAATGCCACAAACAAGCTCATTTACTCTTGGCATAAATGTAGTGATATTTTCATCTTCTCTCATCTTCAGTTTTTTGAATTTTCCTTTGAGACTCTGTAGCTTGGCACATTTAACATACTTGTCTCCTTCATGTAGAAGTTCCAATTTTTGCAAAATCTCATATGCAATTTTTAGATCAATAGCATTTGTCAGCTCTAAATCAGATAAGGCCTTAGAAGAGCTTCTTTAGTCCACAGTTTGTTTTCAGCATCTCTTATTTCATCTATGGTACGCAGATCATTCTATGCAGGATCATACTTCTTTGAAGCCATGATCCAATACTGCATTCCCATACATTGCAAGTGGCATTCCATGCAACTTTTCCAAAGAGTGAAATTGGTTCCATGAAACCTCAAACTATCCTTTTTGTAGGACAACATCCTGGATCTCCTTAAGTGGTTAAGCTCCTTTTAGAGGAACTTGGCTCTGATACCAATTGTTAGATTTAGGATAGACAATTGAGAGGGGGGGTGAATCAATTGTCTAAAACTTTCTTGCAATTAATCACTTAAATCCTTTTCTTAATTCAGCAGTATAATAATAAATCAATCATAGAAACATAATGCAATAATTCAAGAGTAGAAACACATTAACACATATGACACCAAGATTTTGATGTGGAAAACCTAGTTAAGGGAAAAACTATGGGGTGACTAACCCAAGATTGTATTCTCTATTAAAAGAATAGAAAGAATAAAATGGCATATGCCAATTAGGGCTCACTGCCTGAGTACACTGCTCACAAGAGGCCCACTGCCTACAGAAGACACACTATCTACAGAATAATAAGTATTACATACTTGAACTGAAGAATAGCATCTTCACCATGCTTGAGGCAGTTCCATTTAAGCTCAATACTTCTACTCTGCCTTTTGCTCTCCTCCTCACTACCACACTCTCATCATCACAAGATATTTGAAATGACTTTACAACTCCTTATTTATACAAGACATGGACTTAGGGATAATCATCCAAGTCGGCATACATTATAGAGCAAATACATAAATACAACATGACTAATTACAAAAAGACTTTACGCGGATCAACACACTATCAGCCATATAGATCTAAGACTTCAATATTCCTTTAGGAACACACCATTCTTTACAGGACATCTTCAAGATCATCTATAGGATGTGTAACTCATCCGGTCGGCTAGAATTAGGAAGAACACCATCATCCGGAAGTAATTCTTCAATTATGAGCTCAAACTTCAATGCCAACTACCATCATGAACTAGACGCAATCCAAAGACCTCCACAAGCTTACCTGAATCACCAAGAACATCCACACTACTTCTACTTACTAAAATCACTGTCTCCTTCATCTGGAACCTCAAGAACATAGTCTGTCATCACTGTCATATTGGAATAGATGCTTGCGGACCTCTAGACCACAAACCAATTGAGTTGTCAATTCACATTGACTTTCTAAACACTCCACCAAATCCGCAGAACAAGATATTTCATTTCTAGATCTTATTGGACCCATCTGTGTCACTCTATCACCTTTGAACACCTACCAAAATTGGTTTTACTTAAGTGGTCATAACTTCTTCAGATCTTCATGTGGACCTCTGAAATCTTTACTAGATCATCTTATGACACATATCTATAAACCATGTGATACGTATCCTCTGATCTTCATCTTAGCTAGGATTTTTACTTCACTATCTTCACTGTTCTTCTCTGTTCCTGATAGGACTAATTTTCTCAATATCCTCAGCATACAGCTCATCTAATCCTTATCATCAATGCAACAAGAGTATGTTGACATCAATGAAAACACTGGTTAGGCCCATACTTACAACAACTATATCTTCCAACATAAAAATAGAGTAACTATCGAGCAATTGTAAAATTAAAGTATCTTGGAAAAGAAAAGTGTCTTCTAACTAACTTCCCATCGAACTCATCCCTTCTAACTTATACAATAATGGGAGATTATGATGTAACTAACAACTAACTTGATCATCAATTCATCCCTAGATATCAGGGTATAGGTTTTGAGATCAATTTATTATTCTAACTAAAACGAAGGACTTCCTTCTCAAACATAAATTCCTATTCAATGGCTCATGAATGAAAATACATAAGCTACGATTAGAGTCCTAGAACAAGTCTTCTCATTGTATTTGTTCTTCCATGATGATCACGTTCATCTTTAGTTAGTGCCTAACTATGACTTCCTTCAATGCTCTATCTTGCAATGTGTTAGGAATTCTCGTCTCCTTACGTTACCAATCTTGTTGATGCATAGGGTTAATCCATAAAACATATACATACAAAATAGCCTTCATAATTAATCCATAAAATCCCATTTATATACATACATACTTATGTTTAACTCATGCATTTGACAAATATCATCACCATGTTTCACATTGGCATATTAAGTTCAAGGTTTGCAGAATATATATAAAAGACAACATATTATGGTAGTAATGTCTTAGGAAAGTATCTATAATAGCATAAGTATAAAGTCTGAAACAATGAGGAATAGCATAAAAGAAGTCAACATTTTAACCCATCATTTCCCCCCAACTTAGACTTTTACTTGTCCTCAAGCAAAAAATTTGATAAAACACTTAGGGGAAAAGGTTATAATGCAAAGTTATCTGCCTCAGATCCATATCTTCTCTAACCCCCTTTCCCTATTTGAGATAGAATCCATTGTATCATGCAATTTTCTTCAATCTAATCAATTTAGCATGCCTGCACTCATCAGCTCTTCCTCCTTCCCAGTGTGGCACTAGATAAAGAAGAATTGGAGGGTGATAAGTAAGGGGTAGCGATTCCACTCCTTTTCACTCTAAGATCTAGATGTACCTACGCAATCTCTCAAACAAAATTATAAAGTTGTGAAGAGAATGAGGCTCTTTCTTCTGCAACTTTAGGGTGAAACTATTCCATCTATTCTGCACATATCTTTTCCAATTCTGAATGATAGATACTACCAACTGCTGTATTCTCCTATAATTCTTGAGTCTCAAATCCATAATCACCTTACATGGACCCTTATGAGAAAGTAGTATTAGCCATTGGGTCAGGATCACTTCAGGTTCAAGGCTTCTTTCCTAAGCTGCAATGGCATTTTCTTTTCCTATTCCTCATATCTATCCATAAACTCCCCTCTTAGCTGCTCATTTCTAAGATAAGACATTAGTGCTCTAACTTGAAGATCACCAACATAGATCAGGGGATTCCACTCTATATCTTCATCCATCAAATAATTGTATAGATAGTATTCACACAGTTGATCTTATTCTTCCAAACTAACTCCTTGAAATAACTGAAAGAAATCATTTCTTGAATAGATGGAAATGGAGTGATTATTGATAAATTTATTGAATTTAAAACTAAGAAACATTTCTTTGAGAAACAAGGCATACACTTTTGGTGGAGGTCTGCATTCTATGATTAGAACTGCCCTTTCAACTACCTCTATTAGCTTCCCTTCCAACCTTTTCAACTTAGCATCCTTATTTTCTAATGATGTATTAAGAGTTTGTTTCTCCTTCTCCTAGTTTTCTTTTTCTTGTTTAAATTCATAACTATACTTCATTAATTCAAAGCCCATATATAGAATAGTGAGGCATGTAGGAGGTCTTATTATAGGAGGTTGCAGGATTGGAGCTTCTTTTTCCTCATTCTCCATTTTACTCTCAATCACTTGTGCTAAGAGATCCATGTTAGAGCCATGACCATATGTCTGAATCTTTGTCTCCAATTCTTTTATTCTTATCTCTTTCTCCCTATCCTTCTCCTCATACTATTTTACTTGTTCTTCTAATTGTTTAATTCTATCAAGGACTTCCTAATGTTCTTGCCTCATATTTATATCTTTTAACAACTCATTTTCTTGTTCAAAATCAAAACCTTCATCCTTACTTTTAGTAACATTAAAAACTTCTCTAACAGGGCTGCCTGGAACTATTTTTCCCATCTTTCTTGCAATAAAAAGTATCCTCTGAATCAGAACTAGAGGATGAAGAAACATACCTTCTGCATTTGGCAGGCACACTAGCATCAGTAGGAGTATTACTAGGGACATTTCCTTCCTTCTCTAAATTTATTTCCAACAATGTTGGATCTTGTTATTGTTGTGCTTCCTTCTTTTCTGCTTCCCCTTGTCCCTCATCAACTCTTTTTCCTACATTCTACCTCCTCAATCTTCCTGAATGGCTGGGTATGGCAGTTTTTGGCTTATCCTCTCTTTTTCTCCTTTTCTAACTTCTCCTCTTCTAACTTTCCTCCGCACCCTTCTCTTTCTCAATACTATTATGCACCTCTACATTCTTCATAATCTTCTTCTTCTTAGAAGAAGTAGAAGCATCACTTCTCATGATTCCCCTTATGGTTTAGGGTTAGGAATTGGGGTTTCCTCTACTATCACTAGCCTAGTTTCTAGAGGAATTTCCTTTTGTAGCCCTTCTTGCTCAGGCTCAGCTTCAGGTTCAACCTCTGGTTCAACTTCTGGTGTTGCCTTTGGTTCTACATTAGGTTCCATTTTAGGTTCAACCTCCTATTGAGGCTCATCTAATTCTGGCAATTCAGAAATATCCTTACATAGTTCAAAAGCATCCCAGCTAATTTGTGGGTCCTAGATTCTCAAACTTCTTTTAACTAGTAGAACTACCAGAAATGATGAGACAATGTAGTCTCTGTTTGCCTTTTTTGATATTCAAATGACATTCTTTTCAACATATTATACAAATAATTGGGAACATTAACCAGTTTGTCATGGCACAGGTGATTCAACAATTTAAAGTGTACAGTATATAACAGGTTATGCCTACCATCACAAGTGATATATTTGATAATATACCAAGTACATTTGCCCCAGAAGAAAGGAAGGGATACTCTTTTTGTACCTTGTGTGGTCCACTCCAAGTTCTCACCATGCTCATAAAATTCCTCCCTCGTCGCTGCTGCATCAGGATAGGCTGGATATTCAAACCCTATTCGCAGTAAACTGGTGACTTGGGAAATAGCTGTTTCAAAGGCATCCATAACTAATCCCCTCATTGTCGCTTCATCATACTATAGAGTAGCTACAAAATCCCTTGCCATATCATTGTCCTACTCTATTAACTTCAGAAAATAGTCTAACCACCCCACTCTAGTAAAGAGTGGGAGAACCAATACATCTTCCAATATCTCCTTGTGCGCTGATGGTTCTCTTCTGATTACACTAGTCCACATTGCACTTATGTTCTACACTCATATCACTTCTCAATTCTACCTAATTTCAATTTTACCACCTCAGAAAACTACCTGTCAATACTTTCACCCCCCAAATGTAGCTTTAAAGAAATTTGAAATTCAGCTCACCCAGAGGAAAATAACAAGCTCACAATTTAGGGTAGGTCAATCTATCATAGAAAACAACATAGGAAAACCTCGACAGTAGCTCAAAGAAAATTTGATTGATGGTAAAAAGAAAAAAACTTAAATACTGACCATATACCCTCCCCCCAACTAAAAGGTGAATTGACCACACTTCACGAACAAATCTATTGGGATGAAAGAGTAATGATTACAATAAAAGGGATGAGATAATGCCACATGCATAAGATAGACACTTAGTAATAATGAATATAAATAGAAACTTTAAAGACAATCATTAAAAGGTTACCTTATGTGCATTGATTATGAAGAGCATGGAGCGGATCGCCTTGGAAAAAGAGATCAGGATGTTGGTACGAGCGGAGTGATATACATAGAGTAGATGGGAGGTTGGTGGGTACATCAAAATTTATACAAGTTAATAGGCCGTAAAAGTTAATGTAATAACCAGTGAATACAATTTGAACAAACATGCCACAACTATTGGATTATGAAAGGTGATTGAAGCATGTGGAGTAGTAAGGAAATGCACGTGAAGAAGAATGAAATGTGTGCCAAATGGTTAAAAATCTCCGCAGACACTCATTTCTATAGGCACCCGCAGTACAGGTCCCGACTGACTATGTGCAGAAATAGGAAACTAGGGCTCAACTATGACAGGTCCCTCTAAAATTGACGGTGGTCATTATGTACAATGTGTTGTGTGTGCATGTGATTTTAAAGAAAATAAAATTATGTTTTAGCAATAGGGGTTGAGTGTTTCAACCCAACCTCTACATCACTAGATAATGTTGGTGGATTAGTATCTAAAGATGTATCATCTGGTGTCACCTCATCATCATTAGGACCATACTGAGCAGCTAGAGAAACAAGAAAGTCATCCCTCTGTAGTGGCTTTTTATACAATTTTAGCCTGTTCCCATTTACTAGCAGTGAAAACCAAACTACATCAATGGTCTACAATTGAACTACACCATTAGGAAATACTTTCTTGATCTCATATGGGGCTAACCAACATGACTAAATCTTGCCCTTGAAGTCCTTATACCTTGAATCATAAAGGAGTGCCCAGTCACCTATAGTGAATTCTTTTGTCTTGATGTACTTATCATGCCATTTTGTTCTTTATTTCTATATGACCTCAATATGATGAATATCCTCTAACCTAATTTCATCCAAAGCATTCAAATGTTGTCACCTTTCTTGCTGTGCAGTGGTCGAATCCATTCCTAGTTCCACTATTGTCCTTAGGGTTTTGTGTTTAAATTCTATAGGCAAGATTGTTGTCTTGCCATAGACCAACTCATAAGGTGTAAACCCTATAGTTGTCTTCCAAGTTGTTCTATATGCCCAAACAGCTTCAGGGAGCCTAGAAACCCAATCTCTTCTATGCAGCTGCACTGTCTTTGTCAAGATGTTCTCAATCTCCCTATTTGTGACTTCCACCTGACCATTGGCTTGAGGATGATAGGGAGTAGATTTCTTATGTCTGATATGATATTTCTCAACCAATTTGGTGATTAAATCATATGTAAATTGTAGTCCTTGGTTAGTTACTATCTCTCTTAGAACACCATACCTAATGAAGATGTCTTCATATAGGAATTTGGCCACATTGCCATGTCTGGAAAACTGCAATGCCTTCACTTCAACCCATTTAGTTAAGTAGTTAGTACATACCAGGATATATTCTTTGTTGTTGGATGTAGGAGATATAGGACCCACAAAATCCAATCCCCATTTGTTAAAAGGAGCCAATGAGATTTGTGGTTGCAAGGGAATTTCATCACTTCTTGTAGGCCTCCCCATTCTCTAACATCTACCAAAGCTTCTAGTGTACTTGACAGCATCTTTGTGAAGTGTTGGCCAGTAATACCCTGTTGTTAATATTTTGAAGGTTGTCCTCTTGGCTGCAAAATGTCCCCCACAAGGCTTATCATGACAAGCCTGTTGGCAAGAGAGACTATGCGGCTTCATGATTGTTGTCATTGAAGGCAACAAAGTCTATCCCACACATCTGCATCACATAGTATGTCTGTACCGGAAGACAGATTAAAGATTGTTTTGGTCCGGTGAGCAAGAATAGAGCATGCAGTAAGGTTTGACAATTAGGTTTGGATCTCTCAGATGGTGTAACTCAGCAAGTTGTGAACTTGAACAAGTCAAGAGGAGTGTCATGACTACTATTCCAGAGATTGACCCTCTGGTGAGAAAACATGGAAAAGATATGAGCATCTGAGTGTTTGGTTCCAGACAGGCAGAGCAAACTAAGGAAGAACTAACCGACAGAGTATCAGACTTCAATCTGGATGAGTAATTGATGTTGACCAAGCTATTTGAGTGATCATACAATATTGGCTGACATGATTGATGACTTTAATGTCTATGATTTTGATACGCATAACATATCAAGCATGGATTCAGCCGATAGATCAATATTTTGTAAATATCATGAGTATTTTGGTTGCTGACTAGAAAGTTGTTGAAATCCTTGGTGCAGATATATATACCAGATGGATTCTAGTATGAAGGTGTGTGTGTGTGTGATGAAATAGTGTGTGCAGAAAGGCAAAGATAAGTGTGAAGCAGTAATACAAGTCCAGTATGTGACAGAGTAGCAACACTAGAGCAGAGGAAGAATGAAGTGCATTAGATCAGTATATTCAGCCTAATCAGAACTGAACTTCAACATTTATGGATGCCTCTCATCAGTTCAAATACCTGGTTACCTTCTATAAACTTTGTAGATAGTGAGTTTCTTGTAGGTAGTGTGCCTCTTGTGAGTAGTGTGCTCAGGCAGTGAGCCCTAATTGGCAAGTGCCATTTTGTACTTCTTATTCTTTTAACAAAGAATACAATCTTGGGTTAATCACCTTGTGGTTTTTCTGTTAACAGGGTTTTCCACGTAAAAATCCTTGTGTTATGTGTGTTAATTTTTTTCTACTTTTATGGTTATGTATGCTTATATATTTTGATGTTGTACTAATTGTTAAAAGAAAAAGAAAGTTAAAATATTTGAGATAACTGATTCACCCCCCCTCTCATTTATCTGCCTTGTTTCCAACAATTGGTATTAGAGCCAACTTCCTCTAAATAGAGCCTAAGAACTTGAGGAAGATCTGGGAATCTCAATGGATATGTATGGTATGAAGGAACAACTTCAATCTACCTTTGATGATCTTGAGGAATCTCACTCTAAAGTCAACAACTTGAGAGAAAGACTCAAACAAACTAACAATTTCATAAATGAGCTAAAAGAAAAACTAAGTATCTCTGTGAAAAAGAGAAAGGAACTACTTCAAAATTTAGCAAGTTAGAGTGAAGCCAATGATACTAATGAAGATTTGAATGAAAAAAACAAGCTATGTGAGAAGCTATCAAAAGAGGTCATTATGGTAAGACATGAGATGGAATCAGGGGTTATGAGATTCACCCAAGAAATTGAAGAGAAAATGAAAATTGAAGATAATCTAAAACAATCTCTCAAGGAGAAGACAAAGGATTGCCACAAAATGGATAGAATAATCAGGCATCTTGAATTTGATCTTGAAGAAGCTAGGGATAATGAAGAACAACTTGAGAATTAGATAGACACTCTTAAACAAGATCTTCAAATAACAAATGAATACAAAAAGAAATTCAAGATAAGCTCAGTTCAACTTGAAGTTCTTCTTGAAAGCCAAAAGAGGGTAGATGACAAGCGTGGCTTAGGATATGAGAAAGGCGAAAGCTCCGGATCTAGTTATAAGAACTCTGGATTAGGAAATCAAAGAAATAGGCCTAGAAGACCTCCAGTAAGGAAACCAAATTCTCAAAGATATCCATCCTTCAATGGATACTGCTACAATTGTAACAACTTCGGTCATAAAGCAACTCAGTGCAGAAGAAGAATGAATCAAACTAATTCATCCTTCTCTGGACAATGTTTCAACTATAAGAGATATGGTCACAAATCAGTTATGTATGCTTATATATTTTGATGTTGTACTAATTGTTAAAAGAAAAAGAAAGTTAAAATATTTGAGATAACTGATTCACCCCCCCTCTCAGTTATCTGCCTTGTTTCCAACAATTGGTATTAGAGCCAACTTCCTCTAAATAGAGCCTAAGAACTTGAGGAAGATCTGGGAATCTCAATGGATATGTATGGTATGAAGGAACAACTTCAATTTGCCTTTGATGATCTTGAGGAATCTCACTCTAAAGTCAACAACTTGAGAGAAAGACTCAAATAAGCTAACAATTTCATAAATGAGCTAAAAGAAAAACTAAGTATCTTTGTGAAAAAGAGAAAGGAACTACTTCAAAATTTAGCAAGTCAGAGTGAAGCCAATGATACTAATGAAGATTTGAATGAAAAAAACAAGCTATGTGAGAAGCTATCAAAAGAGGTCATTATGGTAAGACATGAGATGGAATCAGGGGTTATGAGATTCACCCAAGAAATTGAAGAGAAAATAAAAATTAAAGATAATCTAAAACAATCTCTCAAGGAGAAGACAAAGGATTGCCACAAAATGGATAGAATAATCAGGCATCTTGAATCTAATCTTGAAGAAGCTAGAGATAATGAAGAACAACTTGAGAATTAGATAGACACTCTTAAACAAGATCTTCAAATAACAAATGAATACAAAAAGAAATTCAAGATAAGCTCAGCTCAACTTGAAGTTCTTCTTGAAAGCCAAAAGAGGGTAGATGACAAGCGTGGCTTAGGATATGAGAAAGGTGAAAGCTCCGGATCTAGTTATAAGAACTCTGGATTAGGAAATCAAAGAAATAGGCCTAGAAGACCTCCAGTAAGGAAACCAAATTCTCAAAGATATCCATCCTTCAATGGATACTGCTACAATTGCAACAACTTCGGTCATAAAGCAACTCAGTGCAGAAGAAGAATGAATCAAACTAATTCATCCTTCTCTGGACAATGTTTCAACTATAAGAGGTATGGTCACAAGTCTCATGAATGCAGAAATATGCAAATAAACAATTCATTCAATGGTAGATGCTTTGCATGCAATAAAATGGGACATATGGCTAATCAATGCAGATCAAGAGGATATCAATCAAATATGCAAAGAAATGTTATTTGTTACAATTGCAATAGATCCAGTCATTTTGCCAAATTCTGCAGAAGTAAAAATCAGGATAAAAAGGGTCCGGTGCATCATAATCAAAATCAAGACAAGGGAAAAGGAAAAGTAAATGCGGATGAAGTTCAAAGGGAGATGAGTAGGATTTAGGTAAAGAAGAGTAGATAAAATGTTGGGGATGGATCCGCACCAGAATCTGGTGCTGATGTTTCTTCCAGAAATTGAATAGGTGAGCTTTGGCTCAAGGGGAGTCACAAAGAAAAATAAATTCCCCCAGCCAGTCAATTGGTGCCTAAATTTGGCACATGAAATGTTGTGGATTAAAGGGTTCTTAGAAAATTATCTAAATAACCCTTGGTGAAATATGAATGATCCGCATGAAGTTTTGCAAGAGTTTAATCATCCAAGATTGATCCAGTCTGACATCCATACGGTAAAAGTAGGATTTTTATAAACAAATCTGGTGTGATTTAAAGTTGAGATATCTTGATCTACAGATTCATGGCATGATTGGAGGAAAGAAGATACATTGTCAATTTTCACTAAAAATGATTCTAAGTGCATCTCAGTGATTCGGAAGATCTCTCTCAGAACAAGGCAATCAGATGACTTAAGTTGTGTATTTATTGCAAAAAGAAATTAGGGTTTGTGCAAAAATAAAAGGGTTCTTTTACTCATCATTTGCACATTTGCATTCTAGAAGAAGAAAATAAGAGCTCTGCATCAAGTTTTTACAACTTTCTCAAAGATCAACTGCAGAATCTGATTCAATTAGCAATTCTTTCTAGCTCTTTTTACTAAACCTTGAAGTGTAAAAAGGTACTTCCATTTTGAATATCTCTCTCTGAATATTTTGCAAAAATGGCTACTCCAATGGTTGTTAAGATCACTGATATGCCATGCCCAAAGTTCAAGAAACACCCCTACAAATCCCTAGAAGTTGATCCCTTAGGCACTTTTTCTAGCATTCTGCATGGGGTTTTGCATGTAGAAGATGTTAGGGTTTACATCCATGCCAATATTGAGAAATTTGGAGAATCTAAGTTGATGGACATCTACCATAAACAATTAATCAATGAAAGTTTTGAACTCAAACCTCAATACAAGGCCCTCTGGGATAAGCACTTTGGACATTACATCCACTTTCCCTGTTTTGCAGAAGATGAATGGGTCTGGTATGTTCTTAGCAGAATACATGACAATTGCTTATGGTTGATGAAGCCCTTCAAGATAACAAAAGATGCCATTAGCGCAATAACTGGACTGCACTCATCCAGTGGGTTGCTTGCACTCAAATCTGTCAAGAACCACATAGTAAGTGAAGCTACCGGATCTAAGTTTGACAAAAGAGTAATGACAATAGAAGACATCATAGATCTAGATATCAAATTTTCCTCTATGATAATTGGTTATAAAATCTATCATTCCAGTAGGAAGAATTCTGTGTCTGGGACTGCAATATATACAACATATCAGATATTAAGGGAAAATGTTGATTATGACCTATGTGATCTTCTTCTAAACCAACTGTTAGAAAACTTGTAGAAGATTAAGAAGGATAAGAAGAACTTATTCAACTATGGTTGTTTAATACTATGTCTATTCTTTTACTATGTGAATGAGCTACCCGGATCAAGTGGTTGGGTATGGAAAAATGACAGACTAGTTTCCATACAAATCAAAGACTATATGTATGGGCTTGGTGATGCTAAGGATCAAAGCATAGCACTCTGGGGATACTTTAAAAATTCCAAACTATGATGTAGGCCAAAGAAAGAATTCCTTAATCCATAGTTGAAAAATACAAGGATACAGTGTTTTTTATGGTAGACACTGATCAATGCCTAATGGAGGCAGTTGAGCCCATAACAGTTTAGATTATGCCAATTGGATATGAGGTTGATGAGAAAATCTTGGAGTAGCATGTCCAACACTTGTTGAGTCAGCCTAAGGATCCTGGGGCTAAAAGGTTTGGAACCTTTCAAGAATTAAGTATAAAGATACATGTTGAACTAAGACAACTAGAGATAAAAAGGAAAGTTAGAAGGGAAGTAGAGGAAATTGCCAAAAGATATGGTATATCAAAAGAGGTAGTTGATGCAAATAGAGAGAAAATAGAAAGAGATGAGAAAGAGAAACAAGAAGTAGAAAAAGGAAGTGTTCCGATACAAGCCTCCTCCTGGACTAGATCCTCTAAGAGCTCTACACCTACCACCTCTAAGAGCTCAAGAGCCTCAAAACCAGAAGCCAAGACATCTGGAAAGGGAGAAAAGAGAAATGAAAACAAAGGCCACAAGGTCCTACATAAGCCAAAAGGATGATGAAGAAATAGAGTCTGATGAGGAAGTTAAGAAAATGAAGAAGAAGAAGAAGAAGAAGAAGAAAACATCTGAGGAATCCTCTGCCGGAAAAAACAAAGAAGAAAAGGTAAAAGAATTTGTTGAAAAGCACACTCTTTCTATTGATGATATCATCAAGGCAATCACTATGGATGGAAATCTACAAACAGTAATAGAATTTTATGATGATTATAGTGATATTGACCAAAGGATCTTGGAAGAAGCTACAGTCAGGTACCTAAAGATTTATATTAAAGTATTCATTGAAATCATTTCTCTAATTCCCAAAAGTCTAGAGAAGGTACTTGAAATCAGAAAAGAGAATGCCAAGGAAAAGGACTTAGAGATCCAACAACAGATTGCTATTCACCTCTATCCTTCCATTACTCCAAAGCAAATGAACATGATCTTTAAGGACTGCAAGGATGAATTCTAGAGAAAAGAAAGAATGAACAAACTAATGCTTGGAGAGACTAATCAGGTAACAAGAGAAACAAAAGACATACTTTAGAATGCCTTCAAAAGATTCAATCTTCCTATCATAGAGGAAATATATGAATAACCTTCTACCATGGATGTTGAAGGATTAAATGCATCAAAAGACAAATCTACTATGAAAAATGTAGAAGGGTCAAAAGAGATAGATGTGGAGAAGTCTAAAGACTTGGATTCCTTTGTTCTAGAAGAGGAAGTTCATGAAGAAGTTAACATCTCTCCTTCAGATCCCACTGCAGACATTCCAGACTTAGGAACTGAAGAAGGAAGAAAAGAAGAAAAAGTGAGTCAAGAAGAGGAGGTAAAGGGAAGAGAAGATGAACAAACAGAGAAAATCTCTGATCATAGCTCTAAGATCCCAAAGGAAAAGAAGACTCAGTCTCTGGCAAGAGGCACTGCAAAGGTAGTGAAGAATTTCTTGACCAAAGAGATGATGGAGATGGATGAACTAGAACTATTCCAAGGACCACTAAATTTTGAATCCCTCTCTCCGGTCTAGACAATGAAAATAGCATCTTTTGCCCAAGATAAAGCAAACAAAAAGCTTCTAAAATCTCACATGGAAGACTGTGACCTGATAGAGATTACATCTGAGATGTTGGAGAAGATCATTCCATCTTTCCAAAAGGATCCTTCAGCCTCTCCATCCAGTAATTTGAAATCTCTGGTTAACTCTGTTAGCACCCATTTTGATTCTTTAGAGAAATTGGCAGAAGAGGAAGTCTGGAAAGAGTTTTTGGGTAAGAGATTCACTGAATTATAGGGACTCATAGCTAATGATAGGAGGACCCTAGATATTGGGATAAAGAGCCTAGAAAATGCTCTTAAAGATGGTGGGGACATGTACAAATTTTTTCTATCCTGGTCTAAAGTGACAGAGGATATTGAAAAGAAGGTGAAAGAACAAGAAGGTAAATTGTTAGGTTTATCTCAGAATTTTGATCCCCTCACTACATCCATAATGAATCAAGAATGCCAGGCTATTGCCACTATAAATGAAATAAAGAGGCTAGACAAGGAGAAGAAGAATATAATAAGCAGGATGAGTGAACTCAGAGGGATAATCATCCCTAAGTTAGAGGCAATGCATGAGGCCTTATCAGATACTCAGACCACAGCCCAGACTAGTGATCTGACAAACTAAAGAAGGGTAGAAGCTTATGCATTTTTGTTGAGTGGTCACATCTCAATTTTGGACAGGATGAAGTAGACTTGGGCAACAAAATTTGTACAGTTGAAGACCACTTTTGTGGATATACTTAAGTATATGTAAGTATAACATGTATATATACTTATGCGGCTATGTATAGGTTGATTTTTGCAAATTTTGGTGTGTAGATTCCACTCTTTTCCATTGATGTCAAAGGGGGAGTGAGGAGTAGTGAAAAATGTGGAATCCAGCTAAGGGGGAGCTCCAATAAAATAGTACATAAGATAGAGCATCAGCCAAGGGGGAGTTTACTACGACACTTAGTCATTTTTCACTAACTGTTGCCATCAATGCCAAAGGGGGAGATTGTTGGCAAAAGACACTGTGTAGCTTCATGATTGTTGTCATTGATGGCAACAAAGTCTATCCCACACATCTGCAACACATAGTATGTCTGTATCGGAAGATAGATTGAAGATTATTTTGGTCTGGTGAGTAAGAACAGAGCATGCAGCAAGGTTTGACAATCAGGTCCAGATCTCTCAGATGGTGTAACTCATCAAGTTGCAGATTTGAACAAGTCAAGAGGAGTGTCATGACTACTATTCTAGAGATTGAACCTCTAGTTAGAAAAAATGGAAAAGATATGAGCATCTGAGTGTTAGGTTCCAGACAGGCAGAGTAGACTAAGGAAGAACTAACCAACAGAGTATCAGACTTCAATCTAGACGAGTAATTGATGTTGATCAAGTTATTTGAGGGATCATACAATATTGGCCAACATGATTGATGACTTTAATGTCCATGATTTTGATACGCATCACATATCAAGCATGGATTTAGCCGATAGATTAGTATTTTGTAAATATCTTGAGTATTCTGGTTGCTGACTAGAAAGTTATTGAAATCCTTCGTGCAGATATATATACCAGATGGATTCCAGTATGAAGGTGTGTGTGTGATGAAATAGTGTGTGAAGAAAGGTAGAGATAAGTGTGGAGCAGTAATACAAGTCTGGTATGTGATAGAGTAGCAACACTAGAGCAGAGGAAGAATAAAGTGCATTAGATCAGTATATTGAGCCTAACCAAAACTAAACTTCAGCATTTGTGGATGTCTCTCATCAGTTCAAATACCTGGTTACCTTCTATAAACTTTGTAGACAGTGAGTCTCTTGTAGGCAGTGTGCCTCTTGTGAGCAGTGTGCTCGGGTAGTGAGCCCTAATTGGCAAGTGCCATTTTGTACTTCTTATTATTTTAACAAAGAATACAATCTTGGGTTAGTCACCCCGTGGTTTTTCCCTTAATAGGGTTTTCCACATAAAAATCCTTGTGTTATGTGTGTTAATTTTATTTCTTCTCTTATGGTTATGTATGCTTATATGTTTTGATGCTGCACTAATTGTTAAAAGAAAAAGAAAGTTAATATATTTGAGATAATTGATTCACCCCCCCTCTTAGTTATCTACCTTGTTTCCAATAAGGCCTTCAATATATCAAACACTTTGTCCTCTCTGATACATCTACACATAATATTATCTAGTCCAATGTAAAATAGAAATCCAAAAATCCATGAATAAGGAAAACATTTGTAAACTAGCTGCCTCTTCTCCCTTTGAGAGAAGTATCCTAGACTTTGCCCTGTAACCAAATAATTAGCTATATCTGCATACCATGGAGTGTGTATGGTGAGAGAAAATAGATTCTCATCAAGAAAAGAATCATCAACCACTCCTTCTGAAGACTGTGTAGGTAGTCTGGACAAAAAATCAGCAACTACATTGGCCTTGCCTAGTTTGTCAACAATTGTAATATCAAACTCCCATAACAACAATAATCATCATACAAGTCTACCACCCACTATTGGTTTATTCATCAAATATCTAATGGATGCATGATCTGTATGTATGAAAACCTTATAACCAGTTATATTGTGCCTAAATTTATTAATTGCATAAACAGCTGCTAACATCTCTTTCTCTATCATAATGTAGTTTAACTCAACTCCTTGTAGATTCTTACTTATGTAGTATATGGCATACTCCTTGTTTCCTTCATGTTGACCTAGGATTGCCCCAATGGAAAAATTGGATGCATATGTATGGATGTGAAAAGGTAGTGACCAATTCGAACCTCAGAGAACAGGGACTTGTGTCAATGATGTTTTTAGCTTCTTAAAAGAAATTTGACAATCTGATGTCCATTCAAATTCACTGTCTTTTGTTAGCAGAGTGAACAATGGTGCAGCAATCTTACTAAAATCCTAAATGAACCTCCTGTAATATCCTGCATGGCCTAGGAAGCTCCTTACATCCTTATGTTTTTGTGGAATAGGTAGGGTAGATATGATCTCAACCTTGTTTGGGTCAACTTGGAAGCTTGCACTTGAGATAAAATGTCCAAAGATTATTCTTTGTGTCATCATCAAAAAACACTTTTCATTACCCAAAGAGAGGTTGTGCTCTGTACATCTTTTCAACACTTTCTCCAAATTGTGTAAGGCTTCATCATATGTGTCACCATATGTTGTGAAGTCATCCATGTAAATCTTCTTACTGTCATGGGTAAAATCATGGAAACTACTGAGGATTGCTCTTTGAAATGTAGTTGGATTGTTGCACAAACTAAAGGATAAGATAGAGTATGCATATGTCCCCTAAGGGAAACTAAAAATTATCTTATCCTGATCCTCTGGAGCAATCTTAATATGGTTATAACCACTAAAATCATCAAGAAAGGAAAAATATTTCTTTCTTGCTAAAGAGTCAAGAACTTGGTCAATAAATGGCAATGGAAGGTGATCCTTCCTAGTAGCAGTATTTAGTTCCCTGCAATCAACACAAACTCTCCATTTGCCACCTTTCTTGGGTATTATGATCAATCATGAAACCCATTCATTGTTTGAAATGGGGTATATAAAGCCTACATCTAGAAGCTCAGCTTTCACAATCTCTCTGAGGGAAGGGTTCATGCACCTCTGCTACTTCCTGATAGGTTTATAACCATCATCTATGCATATCTTGTGTATGCATAAGGCAGGATCAATGCCTTTCATGTCACTGTAATCCCAAGTGAATGTTGTTGAGTGTGTATGCAATATTTCATGCAGGGATTATTGTTGTTCATCAATCAAGGTATTATTAATGTTCAACATCTTACATGGCTTGATTTCTACTTGTTTGGACAATTCTTGCACAGAAGATAAATCAAAGCTGGGTAATACATGTAAGCATTACTGAGGTGTAACACATGGAAGATTTGCAAGACTTCTTTTGATGAATTGCTAGGTATTATGCTACTCAAAGGGTCTTGTAAGCAAGATAGGCAATCTTGCTGATGTGGGTGCCTCCCACAATTGTTTTGTATAACATGAGCAATTAATTCATCTTCATCTAAAATATTTAGTAAAGGGTTGCGTTAAATAGCCATCAGGGTTTGCAGGGAATAGGTGTCCTCATCCTCTAGGCTAGGCCAAATGGTCTACTCAAGCTCATGGTATGGCTGGGCTGGTGGATATATAACCAATATCTTGGTCACTGTCCCATTGGATATGATCACGTTACTAGACCTACAACCTATAAATGCATCAGTAGTGGCAAGCCATGGTCTATCTAGGATAATGGGATAATTGGAAAGATTAACCTTTGGCTGCAAAACTATAAAATCAACAGGGTATTCCCAAGAATATAAGGCAATGACCAAATGTTCTATGACTCCTTCAGGTTTGATTGTAGACCTATTAGCTAATTGCAAGACTGTCTGAGTAGGCCTAAGGTTATTCAAGTGGAGTGTCTGCATTGTCTCCTTGTTCATGACATTAATTACAGCTCTTAGATCTATGAAAGTATTCTTAATTAGAGTCCCATTGATCTTTACATCCACCACTGGACTACCTAGATTTGTATACTTAGGAATAGTTATATTACCCAACATGATATCAACAAGATTACCTAAAACATGCACTGTCTAAGGGTCTATTCTCTTCCTTCCTGGCTTCTTTATGCAAAGATCCCTAATAGTTTTTGTATAGATAGGAATATCCTTGATGGCTTAGATTAAGAGAATCTTGATGTTTATATCTTTTAGTTGGCTAAGAAGGACAATATTAGTTTGGGCTATTTGTTTCTACATGTCCAAACACTTAGGAAAGGAGGAGACTTTTGTTGTAAAGTAGTTTGGGCATCTTGGGTTGATTCAGGTTCCAAAGGTGGCTTATCTAAGGCTTCTTCAATGGGTTCTTCATCTTCAAGCTCTATAATTTGGGGAGATGAAGACCCTATAAGTTGCTTCCCTGATCTAAGATGAACATTATTCACTTCCACCCCATAGGTGGGATATTGCATTACCTCATTAGTATAAGCCTATTGAACATGCTTTTTGTTAGGGTTAGGTGCAGGTTGGGTAGGGATTTGGGTAGGTTTAGGAGGTGGATTTTGAGGTGTTGATGGTTGCATTATGGCTGGTTGTTGTGGCTGAGGTGGAATCATTGGTTGCTGAAATTGTGTATTTTTCTACCATTGTTGGCCCTTGTTCCATTGAGGTTGCCATTGTTGCTGTTGAGTAGGCCACTGGGGGTTATAGTTGGGACCTTGGAAATTTTGTTGAGGCCATTAAGTTTGGCTATTGTTGGTTCCAACCAGCTTGTGGAGTAGGCCATTAAGGAGTAGATTGGGGGTTTTGCCATGCATTTGGGTTACTAGACCATTGTTGAGTATTCCAAGTAGAGAAGTTTTGATTTATAGTAGGAAAGGGAGAATTAAAACTAAGTGGATTAGAGGGCATACCTTTCCTTTGCTTCCAAGGTCTCCTTTGAGCTATAAAGAATAGTTGTCCATCTTCTCCTACAAATGGTTGCAATTCTGGCCTTTCAATCTTGTCTTGCTGGATACTGACCACCCTTTTACATTTACAATTGGCCTTCCTCTATCTACAACTGGGGTAGTACTTAGTAAGCATTGTGTCTACCTCTTCTTGTTTCTTCTTGATATGAAGAGTGTCCAGCAGTGTAGCCATATGGCTAATAATGTCCTCCTTCATGTTGGTTAGTAGGTTACTAATCTCCACTCTTAAAACTCCATTAGTTGCCTTGCCTATGATGGCTGCTCTTTCTCTCCTTGGTTTTCTAGAAAATGTTCTAGAATAATTTATGTAGGCTCTACAGACATCTTCAAAGGGAAGTTGAGATATATCCCCTATTCCAATGAGTATGAGGGCATCCATGCAATCATCATTAACTCTTCTCAAAAAGACCATCTTCAATGATTCTTTAGACAATCTCTTTTGATGATTTTTCTTCAAGGCAAACTAGAATCTTTCCACATAGTCTTCTAGTGGTTCATCCTCTTTCTATGACATCCTGAAGATGTCATCTCTTCTCCTATCATGTCCTATGTAGTAGTCTTTATATTTTTCCAGGAATTTTGTCTTCATGGTATCCTAGTCTAGAATGACATCTTTCCCCAACCCCATAAACCATCTTAAATGCTCAACATCTTTTAGTGTGGTAGGGAACAACTTGAGTCTCTAAGGATCAGTGTTGTAGTCATAACTCCTACACAAGACATCAAACTGGAATAGGAAAGTGTCAGGATCTTATGTCACCAAGCCATAGAAAACAGGCAATGCAGAAGGTGGTATATTTTTTAGAGTAGCAGCCCATGCTTGGTCTGGGATAGGGAATTCAAATGTTTCTTGTCCTGGAGGATCCTCTACTATAGCATCTTCCATGGTTCTAAAGGTCCCTTCTGTGGCTGTGGAAGAAGCTGATGGAGATGTAGGAGGTGTTGATGAAGAAGTAAGAGGAAACTCTTCTTCAACACTTTCTACTGTGTAGTTGATAAAATTAGTTGTGTCATTATCCTAAGAAGTTGAGGAGAGGAATTAACCTTGGTGATCTCTCTACTTCAGCATACAATAGTTTTAGCTTGATATTTCCATGTTCCTACACAATGTTAGTATAATGTTTGGTGTTTCCTGAAGAAAAATGAATTCATTAATTCTAATGTTGGAATCATAATTAAATCTATGAAAGCACATAAAACTAATGAGACTATGAGGATAGTACCATCCCTAGTAATGATGCCAAAAATGTAGAGGAAAACTAATTCATTGTAGACTTAAATAAAATTTAGGGGTAAACCTATCTGAATAGTCCACTCTATCATTGTATTCCTACATTGAATTATCGACCAAGGAGCATAGTATTATGATGATGCTTGCACTATATATGGCTTCAAGACTTATTCTAATTAACTTAATTTACTGAAGTTTACAGAAATGAAAGAACAACAAAAATAGTTAAAAACTCAGTTGCTATGGGTACCTTTAGCATAAGCTAAAGATAACTATATTCAACAGAGAATTACAGAATTAACTCAAAATAGATAGAATGATAAAATAATCAACACTAACCTTTGAAGGACTTCAAATATGCATTCTATACAAGAATCATAACAAATCAAAATAGCAATCAAGATATCTTACTTATTCTACAATGCAACTTTATAAAATAACATGAAACAATGTTAACTAGAAATGCATGAATAAATAAGGGAAAATACAAAGTGAGAGTTAGTACCTTGAGTGGCTAGCTCAGGGAGCTATCTCACTTGATCTAGAAACTAAATCTACTTTAGATTCTCATAACACAGTTGTATTCGCTTCACATTAGAAACAAAATCTTCCCAGATTGTATTCATTAAAACATGTTTGTATATTCCAACATAAAAATAGAGTAACTATTGAGCAACTATACAATTAAAGTATCTTAGAAAAGAAAAACTTCTTCTAACTAACTTCCCATCAAAATCATCCCTTCTAACTTATACAAAAATAGGAGAGTATGATGTAACTAACAACTAACTTGATCATCAATTCATCCCTAGATATCATGGTATAGGTTTTGAGACCAATTTATTATTCTAACTGAAAAAAAGGAAGCAAAGTCCTACTCAAACACAAATTCCTATTCAATGGCTCATGAATGAAAATACATAATATGTGATTACAGTCCTGGAATAAGTCTTCTTTTCCTTGTATTTATTCTTCCATGATGATCACATTCAACTTTAGTTGGTGTCTAACTGCGACTTCCTTCAATGCTTTGTCTTGCAATGTGCTGCAAATTCTCCTCTCCTTATGCTACTAATCTTTTTGATGTATAGGGTTAAACCATAAAACATATACATATAAAATAGCCTTCATAATTAATCCATAGTATCCCATTTATATACATATATACTTATGTTTAACTCATGCATTTGATAAATATCATCACCATGTTTCATATTGGCATATTAATTTCAAGGTTTACAGAATATATATAAAAGACACCATATTATGGTAGTAATGTGTTAGGAAAGTATCTAAAATAGCATAGGTATAAAGTCTGAAAGCATGGGAAATAGCATAAAAGAAGTCAACATTTGAACCCATCGCCTAATCCTCAAAAAAATGGTAAGAAAAGTTGCAATAGAAATGTTGAGGGGTGGGGGAATGATGAACAATAGGCTCAAGAAAAGATGGACAAGTAGGAGAAACAATTGAAAGAGGATGTGATGGTTGTGAAAGAGAGGGCTATAGGGGAAAAAAACTCTATTAGAAGTCCAAGCATCAGGAGATCTTCCATGTTGGTGGGGGAAAAGCCCCAAGTGCTTAAGTAGTTGATTACTCCTCTGCTTGAGATCAGGAGGACATTGAGTAGGATATTGAAATAAAGGAAGTGGAAACCACCCCTTTGCAAGATCAGGAGGGCGCTAGCCATTTCGAATCAATGAACAACTCATTCTATGACACGAACAATGAGGACACTGAAATTTAGGAGACCTTGGATAAGGAAGTGATGAGCGCCAGAAAGGAGATGGATAACAAGAAACTTGGGAAGGAGCTTGTGGATGTCAAGAACTATCTTTTAGCCATGGAGGGCAAAGTCAAGGCGCTGATCAATTTCATTTTGAAATCCTCTCATAGGGTTGCTACTACCTTGTCTATTCTATAGAAGGACTAGAAAAATGGTGTGGATTCTCTACTCAAGGATAAGGAGAAAATGTTTAATTTGATCACTAATGATTGGAAAGAACTGCTTAGTTAGTTGTTTCTCTAGGTTATGCTTAAAAAACATGTACTCTAGTTTTATTATGATACGTTGTTGATATGTTGTTTTTTGGCTATTTGAGGCATTGGGCCTATTTTTCTACCTTTTTGGCTTTTGTTATCGGGACCTGCACTCGGGTTTGTAGCTTTCTACTATCAAAAACATCAATTGGTGGGTCAAATTATTTTATCATTTCTGAGATGATTAAACTAGGAAGGTCTATGCTTATATGTTGAAAAGGAAGTCTAAATTATTTGGTATGTTTAAAAGTTTTAAAGCACTTGTAGAAAACCAAATTAGAAATAATATTAAGTGTTTAAAAACTAATAATGGGGGTGAATTTTGTTCAATAAAATTTGATTAGCTTTGTTAGAGAATGGTATTTAGAGGATTAAAATTGTTCCTCTCACAACACAAGCAAATGATGCAGTCGAAAGGTTGAACAAGACCATTTTAGAAAGAGCACATAGTATGCTCTTGAATGCTAATTTGGAAAAATAGCTTTGGGAAGAGGTTGTAAATACAACAATATATTTAATTAATCAAGGTCCATCTTCTTACTTAGATTTTGAAGTTCCCAAAGAGAAGTGGCTGGGAAAGAGGATTTCCTATAATCATCTATGGGTGTTTGAGTGTGAAGTTTTCATTCATATCTGACAAGAAAAAGAATGAAGCTTGATGTGAAGTCCAAAAGGTGTATCTTTCTTAGATACAAAGATGAAAAATATGGTTATCGACTATGGGATCCCATCTCCAAATAGGTCACATGAAGTAGAGATGTAATATTCAATGAAAAGTAATGGAAGCTCTATAAGAATAGGGGATGCAAGAAAAAGAGTATGTGCCTTTGAATGACATGACAAATGGAAGTGATGTGTTTAAAAACCAATAGCAGGTTATAATTCAAAATCAACCACCCAATACTCTAACACTGTTGCCTCATAATACATATCTGCAACCATATGAAACTCCAAATCTTTGGCCTAATTAAGATACAAGTTTGGTGCAGGATATAGTTCCAAACCTAGTGCCCAACTCTATGTCTTAGCCATCCAACAATATGTATCATATGCCTCACTCACAAGGTATGCCATCCAATATACACCTAAGTCTGCTGCCTCACAAGAATAATCTGCCACCAAACAATTACCAAAGTCTAGCACCTAATCTACTGCCCAATAATAGAATAAATCTACCACCTTACCAAGAGTTTGAATCTTTGAATCTTCACAATAATGAAGGGTAGGAACAACATGAACATGGTAATCTATAGGGACAAATTCATGAGGTTTTGTAGAACCAAAATTACACACAACCTCCACAAGGACCCCTATGACGAGTTATAATTCATGTCACGTACATGTAAGCATGAAATAACATTCTCTCAATAGTAGTTCTCTTGGTGAGGTGTCTTTTCTTCCTCTTTGTTTTATTTCCTCTCTCTCTCTCTACTTTTCGACACTTTTCAATACTTGCCAATTTCCATTTCCTAAGCTTATGACCAGGCTATTCTTAAGCCTTGTATGCATCTTGTAGGTGTGATTTCACCTTTCCCCATTATTTTTCATCCAATCCCACCCCTAGAGGCCTTGTAGAGGTCCTCCCTAGCCATCTTCCACTTTCGGGTTTTAGTTTCACTCAGCCAATCCAAAGCTCCCCCTATTATTGCGAAGTCTCTCCTGCGAGATCCTACTTTTGCAAGTGGAGATTTGGATTTTCACACATGACTGACCTATTTGCAGAGGTAGATCCTATAAAGTACTCATTTCATAACAAAATTTATTGTATTAAATAATCCACTTATTTACATCAACTCAAGTAAAAAAGATAGCTCTCATAAACATTAATCAATAATATTATTAAATCTTACGATCACATGCTTAATCCAGGTGTTAGCACTATAAATAATATACAATGTCCATTTAACTTTTTTCACATAAATCATTCAATAATAATTACAAGGTACAATAATCAAGTACAATATAAGGATAATAAATCAATTACACTCTCTAGCCTCCACCGACCCACATGGTCATCTACAAGACAAGAGATGGGTACATGGATTAGGTGCTTTTCCACCCAACCATGAAGCAATTACACTTCCTCAGATCTCTTCATGACACATAGGAAACCCATCCCTACACAAAACATCTAGCAACCTGGAAAAAATTGGTAGGAGGGAACACCCAATGCAACCTGAAGTCTAATGTGCAAATCAAAATAATTATATGCAAATTGTTTCATAAGAGGATGTGGCAAAGATATATATAAATAAAGTTTTGTTAGACAAATATTCATCTATTTCAATAAATTCCTAGCTTGGCCAAGCATAAAAATAGTTTAAGGTCAAATCCTGAAAAGATAAAAAGCCATCTCTATTGTTCCACATTCGTCATCCTAGTCCAAGAAGTAACCCCAATCGCACACAAAAGATAAACTACTTTCTTTCATAACAAACTATTTCTTTTCTTTTGCACAGCCAAAATGAATTCACTTTCAAGCAATTAATTCTAGTGAAAAATCTTACGCATATGTTTCAAGATACATAAATAAGACATAAATTGAAGATAACTCAACTCATTTCATTCTTAATTACCTCAAAAGAATCTTGTGTCTAGATCTTCTAACACACTTTTTCCTAGATATAGTTACTACTTCATTTGTTTGCTCAATTAATGAGAATACATTTCTAGCAATATTTCTATCAAAGAGCTGCATTTAATCACTCAAGATATGCATAGATCACTATAAAACTAGTTATAATCTTTATCCCATAATTCATTCTTAATTTCTCAAAAATAAGATAAAATAAATAATCTAGATTTGCCTAACCGCAAGCAAGATCATATTTATAATATCGTTATGATTAAATTTGTAATAAGGAATAAAAAAGAATCATCTTTTCTAACAATTTTATATTCATGTTTCTCAAAGAAGAACACCATTTAAGTGAAGATATAAACATATAAGTCAGTTAAATTAAACCTATAGGTGATCAAAATGCTTCTACAGGAGATAGAACCATAGGACAACAAAATTAAGTATGGACATCAACACTACAGGTGACTTTAAATGTGATCTAAAACACTATAATTTCCAAATCATGCTCACACCCTCATAACTAATATCCACATTCCAATTTAAACATGCTTGCAAAGTCACAAAACCATGTTGGGAGATCACACATAAACTAAACATGACTTTCATGCTAGCAACTTAGATTTATATTGCATAAAATATAGTTTTCACTAAAACATAACTTTCTCAAAACATAACATTTTTTATAATTTTTAAAATGTATTGGAAAGATAATATAGAGATCTAAAGAGCCAAATAAATATTTTCATGATAACTATCTTTAATATTATTTTATAAATACAATATAATCACATAAAAACATCATGCTAAAAATAGCACCAGAGATAGACAATCACTAATTAATACATATCTTAGAATTGAAAAACTGGGCAAGGCTGATGTTTTTTATATGATTCAAAATACTTAGTTGTACACCTACTAGAAATTTTTTAAAGAAACCCAGTTCATAAAATAGAAGTTATTGATGTCGTAACAAACTAATTTTTCTCATGACAGATTTACCAATTTAAAAAAAATAGTCCACTTGTTTTAATAACTAAAAACAAACTATAAAAGATGAAATCATGAAAATTGGAGATAAAGTTTATCCCCTGATTTAAAAACATATATCAATAAATTAGAATACCCAACTCACAGTTTAAGGGATATGTCTAAACCAAGATAGGTTACTATTTTTCTTTTCAGTCTCTTCCTAAGTCTTCTATTCTATTTTTTTCTCCTATAAAAGAAATTAATATTTCAATATTCTAAAAATCATATTCAAATCAAATACCCTATCAAATTTTCCTACTAACTCTTAAGAATTCCCAAAAAACCCAATTCAATAAAAATATTTTCTAATCTTCAAAATCAATGAAACTATAATTTGTTTAAATATTTCTTTTTGCACAAGAAGCATATAAATCACAATTTCTTCACACAATCCTATATTCAATTATTAACCAAAGCAAGTCTTTGCCAAAGTCTTTTATGACACGAATCCTACCTCAATCCTTATAGCAATTTGGTAAAAAAATAGAGATGAACCAATCAATTCAAAAAGAACAACAATCTTTCAATTCTTCACAAAAAAAAGCACTTTCAAATCCTTGAGCTTCAATAACTTATCTTCTTTTTCTTCCCTTTGCATAATAAAATTGATAACCAAAAAGAACGAATGAAAAAAAACTAATTCTCTTCTTTTAATAATTCTTCTTATTATTTTCAAAACCTAAAAAAATAAAATAAAATATAATATTCTTAATAAAAGAAAAATAATATTAAAATGACTTTATTCATATTCATGCACATCCTACTTTAAACTAATATTAGAAAATATAATTTTCTAATTCACAAATATGAAAAATTTAATAATTGATTCTTTAGATCTTTAAAATAGACATGCACATTCAATAATTATATAAATTAACAACTTAAAATAATTTAACTTATTTCTTTTTCCAAAAGAAATTAATTACCAAAATAAATAAATAAAAGAAATAATATAATTCTTATATGTTTATATAATTATATTATTTTTTTATATATATTTTAAATTATAAATATGTATCTATAAATATATGTTTATTTTAAGTCTATCTAAAATATAATTTCATGCAAGAGCATTATATATATATATATATATATATATAAACTCTTTCAATAATATAAATAAATCAAATTGAATTCAACTTATACACTTCTATTAAATCTAAGTCAAAAGAATGTATAAATACATGGATAACTTATGCAATTCAAATGAGCATACTATAGCAACAAAATTCACATATTTATCTAGGCATTAAACATCAATCACATCCTTTAACCACATAACGCTCAACATGACTAGTAACCATATAATGATGCATAAATAAAGCCACTCAAAAATGTAATATGACATGAAGCTAAGTGAGTGTGTGCATGCATCAGGTTTATCCATCATGCCAACTCTTTCTTGGTGGCTAGAACATTTCTATCTCAACCATGTTCTTATCTTCGACATTCTTCCTACACTTAATCGCACTTAGGTTTCCATTAATCAGTTAATCCTTATAATCATAGCCGAAGAAAGCCAAGATATACATCCATAATGTTAATAATAAATAGTCATCAATCGACTTTCAAATTTTTATTCATTTTAAATATCAACTATTTTACCTTTCACACATGTGGAATCACTCAATAGTAAAACAATCATAGTAAAAATGTCCCATAATTTAAATTATAAATAAAGTCCAAAACGAGATGTGACATCCTTCCCCACTAGGAAGAGACATCGTCCTAATGTCTTATTACACACACACTCAAATAATAATAACATCTCACTATAACAATCAATGTATCAATAAAGTATCATCAAATCAAACAAAGTATCTCTACTATGCAAAAATAAAAGAATCTCTACTAAATTCTCTAATAAGAAAAAGATTTTTTTATCTCTTTTACAACTTCCCATGTGGCACTATTCATAGAATATTAGTCCTACTCATCCTTATATAGAACAATATCTCTATTTCACACTTAACATTGCATCTATCAATAAAATTTTGATTATATATATCAATCAATACACATGGTGAAACTGCCAATACAATGTGTATAATCCAACACATGGTACAACTACCACTCAATTGCATTCATTCTAGCATAAGGATAATAATCACATCTTTAATGCATGCCAAACGAGGCATAAATCAATTCATCATAGACATATATAAGCATGAATCAACGTCACAATGCACATGCAATCTCATGGTAATACAATATAATATCAAAAGGTTAGTCCTCCTAACCGACACTAGTCCGACATCTCAAAATAACAAAACAATCTCCAAAGGTGCACCAACTAGGTCATATCCAACCATTGTGCATACAACTCCTTTGAGACTACACTACTCTACTCTCCAATTGTTACTGCAATGAAAAGATGCTCTAGCCAAAAGGTACAATAGACTACAAGCAAGTCTAGTCTGAAAAACTTAGGACCCCAACTATGCTAGGATAACCTCTCAAGCTATCAATTAAGTCTAAGAATACTCACAAGGCTACCATATCCATTCTCAAGGAGAATTACAAACAAAATATTACTCTCTCAATAGGCCCCACTACTGCACCTTCATCTTGACCAAAAGCATGCCTCAACTCTAGACATGGTTTTCCTAGATGAGGTACTTCCTCACATTTCACCCTAAGAAAGAGGGTTTCTCTAACACTCAAACTCTATAATACTAAAACTAGGATCAACCAAATAGGTTCTTAGGAGGAAGAATTTAACCACACCTTTTAACATCACAAACACTTCCATTAAGAAAGGCTTAGAAACCTATCTCTCACTAGGGCACATCTATGGTGGCCACAACACACCAACACAATACTCTCCAAAAGAAAGATTCAATCCATGAGCCCTCTACATATCTCATTCACATAGACAAAATTTAATTTCATACAAAATTCAACTAATATCAAGTGATCCATAGTGAAAAAAATCCTTTTTAGAACTTCCTCAACACTTCAAACAATGTTCATTGCATCTAACCACAATTATTGAATTCAATCTACCAAAGCTCTTAGTAACACACATGTGATGAAACAATATATTCTCTACATTCTACTCCCTTATACAACCCATCAGAGGCCCATCATGGACATGATAGAAAATATAACATGATACATGATCGACAATTGAAAATATTCAATCATAGCCACCAATAATAAATAAATAAATAAATTCCAAAGAAAGTCAATTCCAACAATAAGGCATAAAATGTGCACAATTTCAACAATAAATCTAACATGACCATCAAGGTCACAAGATAAGTAAATATCAAATTTTGATGGCTATACTTTTTCATAAATAAGAATAAAATTTCAATGTTGGTCCTTACAATGTTTAGAGAAATTATGAAATTCAAATGAATAAAATATGAAAATTCAAAAGTTCCACATTACATGAACTATGTGACTAATTCTAGCAACTAGAGAGGGAGTATGATGCTACACTATGCCTGGATCCTAAACTAAGGTGAGTAAGAGAACACACTCAATCACACAAAACAAATGAGTCTTCTAAGAGTCCAAACATACCTATAATATAGATCATTTCTACTTAACCACCAAAACATCACTCAAGTTTCCCAATAATAAAAGTTGCATTTTATTCAAGGTAATCACAATCACTATGTAATGACATACAAGGTCATACACTAGGAAACATCCATCAACCAAGATTAAGCTAGGATAAAATCAGGTTCATAAACCAAGATATCTGTACACATCAATCTATCTAGCAAAAGTGGTTAACATTTCTCACCAAATGAGGATTCACCAAGCATATGGATAATGCATTAATGCAACATTTGCAAGAGACCACGTTTCTTCACAACATGACAACAAACATTCTAATTGTACATTAAGCAACAAGGAATTCACAACTCAAAGTCATAATATATAGGGTTTTCTAATTCACTCATGATTCTAACACCTCAAACATCACCAAGACTATGCAAATGACCCTTTTCACAACCCCTTTTCTCTTTAACTAAACAATGTAATTATTACACCTAGGTCCCCACATAAATCCTAAGGAAAATGCAATCTGAGAACATAAGTTATTACCTACATGATCTATTCTAGCAATGCAATGCAACACTATCTTTCTTACACCCGCATAATGAATCTATACTCAAGGACATGCTATCAATAAGACAATGCAATATGGATTTCAAGCAAGCATTACCATTCACCAGGCAGAGGCAATTATTAAACAATTATGACAAGCATTTCAAGGATATGCTACTATTGCAACAAACATACAGACAACAGGGTGTACAATGCAAAGTACATTTAAGATAGCATTACCACAACAGTTTTCTTCACATATCAAGAACATGATCAATCATCCCCTTTCACATACTAATGCATAACTCTTTAAAGAGTAAACCAAGTTCAATCACACTCAAGAACATGGTATTTTATTTCACATAAGGGTTCTAATAACTCCACTATCAAAAGTGGTCACACAAGCATGAACATGACCCTACAAAGGTCACTCGAGCACTCACACACACTGCAAGGGTTCATGCCAAGCATTAAGGACTTCTAGAAGAAAAACACACATAAGCAACTTCATGTCAACCACCAGCATCTATCTAACCCCGAAACAACGTAATCCTCACCACACACATGCAAGGAAGACATAACAAAAGAAGACACATTCTAGTCACTACTCACCAACATACAAGGACCCACACATACTCAAACAACTAAGTAACACATACACTAAAGCTCCCAATGTTGGAACCGTGCTCTAATACCAAATGTAAAGAACTCATTTCATAACAAAAGTTATTGTAGTAAATAATCCACTTATTTACAAAAACTCTAGTAAAATGATAGCTCTCATAAACATTAATCAATAATATCATTAAATCTTACAAATCACATGCTTAATCCAGGTGTTGGCACTATAAATAATATACAATTTCCATTTGGCTTTCTTTCCATAAATCATCCAATGATAATTACAATGTGCAATAATCAAGTATAATATAAGAATAATAAATCAATTACACTCTCTAGCTGCCATCTACCCACATGGTCATCCACAAGCAGAGAGATGGGTACATCGCTTTGGCACTTTTTTGCTCAACCATGAAGCAATTACACTTCCCTAAATCCCTTCATGACACAAAGGAAACCCATCCTTGTACGAAACATCTAGTAACTTGGAAACAACTAGTAGGGGGGAACACCCGATGCAACTTGAAGTCTAAAGTACAAATCTAAATAATGATATGCAAATTGTCTCACAACAGGATGTGGTCAAGATATACATAAATAAAGTTTTGTTAGACAAATATTCATCTATTTCAATGAATTCCCAGCTTGGCCAAGCATTAAAATATTTTAAGGTCAAATCCTGAAAAGAGAAAAAACCATCGTTATTGTTCCACATTCACCATTCTAGCCTAGGAAGTAACCCCAATCACACACAAAAGATAAACTACTTTCTTTTAGAACAAACTAAGTCTTTTTTTTTACACAATCAAAATGAATTCACTTTCAAGAAATTAATTCTAGAGAAAAAGCTTATGCATATGTTTATTCAAGATGCATAAATAAGACATAAATTGAAGATAACTCAACTCATTACATTCCTAATCACCTCAAAAGAATCTTGTGTCTAGATATTATAACACATACTTTTTCCTAGATATAGTTACTACTTCATTTTTTACTCAATCAATGAAAATAAATTTCTAGCAATATTTCTATCAAAGAGCTACATTTAATCATTCAAGATATACATAGATCTCTATAAAGCTATTTATAATATTTATCCCATAATTCATTCTTAATTTCTCAAAAATAAAATAAAACAAATAATTTAGATTTACCTACCGCAAGCAAGATCATATTTATAATACATTATGATTAAATTTGTAATAAAGAATAAACGAGAATCATCTTTTCTACCAATTTTATATTCATGTTTGTCAAACAAGAACAACATTTAAGTTAAGGCATAAACATATAAGTCAGTTAAATTAAACCTACAAGTGATCAACATGTTGTTATAGGAGATAGAATGGTAGGAAAATAAAATTAAGCATGGACATCAACACTACAAGTGACTTTAAATGTGGTCTGAAACACTATGATTTCTAACTCATGCTCACACCCCCATAAATAATATCCACATAGAAATTTCAACATGCTTACAAAGTTACAAAACCATGTTGGGAGATCACACATAAACCAAACATGACTTTCATGCCAGCAACTTAGATTTATATTGCATAAAATATAGTTTTCACTAAAGCATACATAACTTTCTCAAAACATAACATTTTTCTAATTTTTAAAATGCATTGGAAAGATAATATAGATATCTAAAGAATCCAATAACAAATTTCATAATAATTATCTTTAATATAATTTTAAAAATACAATATAATCACATATAAAAATCATGCTAAAAAAAGCACCAGAGATAGACAATCACTAATTAATACATATCTTAGAATTGATAAACTGGGCAAGGCTATTTTTTTATATGATTCAAAATACTTAGTTTCGTACCTTCCATAAAAATTCTAGAGAAACCCAGTTCATAAAACTAAAGTTCTTGATGATGTAATAGACTAATTTTTTTCATGACAGATTTACCTTTTTTTAAAACAAAATAGTCCACTTATTTTAATAACTAAAAACAAACTATAAAAGATGAAACCATAAAAATTGGAGATAAAGTTTATCCCCCAATTTAAAACCATATATCTACAAATTAGAATACCCAAATCACAATTTAAGAGATGTCTAAACTAAGATAGGTTACTATTTTTCTTTTCAGTCTCTTCCTAAGTCTCTATTATATTTTTTTCTCCTATAAAAGAAATTAATATTTCAATATTCTAAAAATCATATTCAGATCAAATAACCTATCAAATTTTCCTACTAACTTTTAAGAATTCCCAACAAACCCAATTCAATAAAAATTCTTTTCTAATTTTCAAAATCAATGAAACTATAATTTGTTTAAAACTTTCTTTTTGCACAAGAAGCATATAAATCACAATTTCTTCACACAATCCTATATTCAATTATTAACCAAAGTAAGTATTTCCTAAATCCTTTCATGACAAAAATCCTACCTCAATCCTTATAGCAATTTGGTAAAAAAATGGAGATGAATCAATCAATTCAAAAAGCATAGCAATCCTTTAATTCATCACAAAAAAACACTTTCAAATCCCTAAGCTTCAATAACTTGTTTTCTCTTTCTTCCCTTTCCATAATAAAATTGATAACCAAAAAGAAAGAATGAAAAAAAGATAATTCTCTTCTTTTAACAATTCTTTTTATTTTTTTCAAAACCTAAAAAAACTAAAATATAATATTATATTCTTAATAAAATAAAAATAATATTAAAATGACTTTATTCATATTCATCCACATCCTACTTAAAACTAATATTAGAAAATATAATTTTCTAATTCACAAATATGATAAATTTAATAATTGATTCTTTAAATCTTTAAAATAGACATGCACATTCAATAATTATATAAATTAACAACTTAAAATAATTTAACTTAGTTCTTTTTCCAAAAGAAATTAATTACCAAAATAAATAAATAAAAGAAATAATATATATATATATATATATATATATATATATATATATATATATATATATATATGTATATTTTAAATTATAAATATGTATCTATAAATATATATGTTTATTTTAAGTCGATATAAAATATCATTTCATGCAAGAGCATAATATATATATATATATATATATATATATATATATATATATATATATATATATATATATATATATATATATATATATATATATATACACTCTTTAAATAATATAAATAAATCAAATTGAATTCAACTTATACACTTATATTAAATCTAAGTCAAAAGTACGTATAAATACATGCATAACTTATGCAATTCAAATGAACATACTATAGCAACAAAATTCACATGTTTATTTAAGCATTAAACATCAATCACATCAATTAACTGCATAATGCTCAACATGACTAGTAACCATATAATGATGCATAAATAAAGCCACTCAAAAATGTAATATGACATGATGCTAAGTGAATGTGTGCATGCATCAGGTATATCCATCATGCCAACTCTTTTCTGGTGGCTACAACATTTCGACCTCAACCATGTTCTCATCTTTGACATTCTTCCTGCACTTAGTCGCACTTAGATTTCCATTAATAGGTTAGTCCTTATAATCATAGCTAAAGAAAGACAAGATATACATCCATAATATTAATAATAATTGGTCATCAATTGACTTTTAAGTTTTTATGTATTTTAAATCTCAACCATTTTATCTTTCAGACACATGGAATCACTCAATAGTAAAACATTCATAGTAAAAATGTTCCATAATTTAAATTATAAATAAAGCTCAAAATGAGATGTGACATCCCCTCATTTTCATCTCCTCTACCATATCCCACCATGGGCTTTCACCCATGTTCCCTTCTCTAAGGGTCACCCTTGGGTGACCCTCGCTGGAGAAAGGGGCAACCCATGGGTGCCCTATTGTATTTTCAGCCACGAAAAAAAGTCAAGTTTCTAACTCAAAATAGCTTGGTTTTTGCCTATTTTTCTTCTTGTGTGTATGGATTTTCATGCTAAATATGGAGCTAACTATTTCATGCACCCACACATGCATAATTACCTCTAATTTATCTATATTTAACAATTCTTGCATTCCCTTGAATTCTCATACACTTCTTTTTCTTCACTTCTTCTTGAGTGATAAGCTATTACTGGGTAGATCACTCCAATTTTAGCCCAGATCACTCTTGAGTCTTATAAGTTAACTCTCCAATAAAATTGAGTTAACTCTCCTTCTTCTTCACCTCTCATCCCTTCTTCTAACATATATTAATACCCCCTCCCCCAATCACAAAGGGAGGCAATTTCATTTGTGCACACATCTCTTGCAGGTTATTTCTCTCCAAATCAAGCATTCGCATGCTCATACATGACATAGGAGACTTTTTCTTCCATTTGTTATCTCAATTATCTTTTCTAAAAGCTCATTTACATCCATACACTACTCACATCACAAGCCACAGTGCTCATCATGCTCTCATTGAGCTCTTTTCAAAGCTTCAAAGCTTCTTTTGCTTCAATTTTCTTCTTGTCGCCAAAAGGATCACCCCACTTATACAAGAGGATTTGAGGTTTCCATTAAAAGTATTTTTGAGGGTAGTGGAGGCTCACGCATCTCCAAGTTCCTTTATGATTTCTTTCTATTTCATAGTAATTAGATAATCAAAACTTTTCTCTTGGGAATAGTAAAATACATGCTTGTTTTTTCCTTGATAGGCTCAGTAGATTTGCATTGTTAAATTAGTTTCCCTTGCCAAAGTTCATAGATTAAAACCAATTTCCTTTCCTAGATTAGATTGATCTAGCTATTCATAAAACAATCAAAAACATAGAATACATTGCATTAGATAGCTTTATCATAGCTTGCATACATTTTATATTTCCTAGATTAAGAAAAAACACTTTTGATTTGTAAAAACATAAAAAAACACAAAAAATGTTTTGCATTCATTTAGGCTTGAATTCACAAAGAAATCTAATAAAGAACAAAAACATTAGCAATATAGAGATTTTACAAACCCTTGGTCTTAACACAAGGTCAACTTCAGTCAAACATTAGTCAAAACCCTTTTTTTCTTCACAAGGTCAAATAAAGTCAACACATAGTCAAACCTTAGGTCACACAAACCCTAAGTCAAAATCCTAGGTCAAGTTAAGGTTAGATTTAGCCACCTATCTCTTATCTTGGTCCATGAATGTGCCCTAGACTCAGAGGTTTGTGGGTGAGGGCAATCCTCGACGAGATAGAGGAGATCCACCCTAGGCAGTAATAAAATCAACTAGTCATACAACAAGAAGAAGCATTTAGATAACTCCTGGTACAACAAGAATTCATCTAGCAAGATGAATAATAGTTGAACATCAAAGAGAATAACAACTTACACACATAATGTTGGAACATTAGGAACCCCAATAGGAGAATGGTGACTAGTGACCCCACGGGTCATATAGTTATCTTTACAACCATTGTCACAGAACACCACATCCAAGCAAAAGTACAATGACACAAACCCCACAACTAGGTAACCCCTCTATGCAAAGTCCAGTTCCCCAACAAGCCAGACCACCCTTGTGTCTCACCTCCTCTCGACTTGCTACTTCCACGAGAGCAAGAGATTTATTTTCCCTTGAGCATGAAATGTTGTTTTGACAATAATTGAATCTTCAACTCTATTATTTATCTCCTATCTTTTGGAAGAGTCACTTTCCTTTGCTTTCTCAGTAACATCTATCAACTAAGATTTTATTTTTACCAAACCACTCTTGCAATATCTTGCTATATGTCTAGACTTGTTCCAAACTTGACATAATACCACTTTGACATCCACAAGTGAAGCAAGAGAATTCTTGTTTATGGAGAAATGTCTTCTAGGAAGAGATCTCCCTTAAGGCATAATAAAATGTACACCTTCAACATCTTCTAGACCTCCAAGATTTGCCTTTTCCTACTCCCTTTTGAGTGACAGTATTTCTTTCTTAAGTCTTGTAGATTCTTTTGTCTTGGCTTCAATCAAATCTCTTTGTTCTTTATTCTCTTTTCTTGCATTTTCTAACTCTTCAAGAGTAGAAAAAAGTTCTCCTTCAAAATTAATGTCACAATCTTCTTCATCTGCAATCATGTATGAATCATAGAAGATCACCATAGCCATGAATAAAGATTCTCATCTTTCCTCATCTGGTGAGTGGTGATCTACTTCTTCTCTGAAGATTATTTGGAAAGGAGGCTCCTCTTGAAAATATTTCTTTTAAAACCCTTGTTGCCATTTTCATTCTCTCCAAAAGGACATTTAGAGTTGTAATGATCAACTCTTCCACATTTAAAACATTTGAAAGGTAGCTTACCTTTATTATTGCCTGATCCCCTTTGTAACTTTATTACAAAGGTTGCTTCTTCATCCTTAGCTTCAATGCATACATTAGATGTTCCTTCATTATTCATAGATTTGAAAGAAACTTCTCTTTGGCATGGACCTATGACTTCATTTCTCATCTCATAAGTAGTGAGGGACCCAAACAACTCTTCCATGGTGAGTTTCTTCAGAACTTTGGCTTCTTCAATTTCAAAAACTTTTGAATCAAATATGTGAGGGAGAGTTCTTAGGAATATCTTCACAATAAATGATTCAACAATATCTTCACCCATACTCTTGATTCCATTGATTGCTTCATCTACTCGATGCAAATATCTAGTAATGTTCTCCTCTTCTTTCATCCATAGATTCTCAAACACTATTTTGTTAGATTGTAATTTTTCTTCCTTTATAGTGTGATTTCTTTCATAGATATCTTTGAGCTTCTTCAATATATCCTTTGTTTTCTTGCACCACACAACCTTGACTAACTCTAAACTATTAAATCCACTTAATATGTCATTCTTGGCTTTAGAATTATTTTCATTAGCCTTCTTCACATCTAGATCTGTAATAGGATGTTTAGGTTCATTGTAAGCATCCATTGCATCTCTCCAAACATATACCCTAGCAAGGTAAGATAGGCTTCCATCCTTACACTCCAAACATCATAGTTACTTCCATCAAACATTAGATCTTTAGAAGAGGTCTCCTTCTAAGCCACGTGTTCTACACCAAGATCTACCCTCAGCTATTAGGCTACACTAAGGAACTCAAATCTTATACCAATTGTCAGAACACACTAATATACTGAGAGGGGAGCTAAATTAGTATATGCTAAAACTTAACCCAATTCAACTTTATCAACCAAAACCTTCTACTTCCTTAAACCAATTATAAAGAAAATTAAGCATGTAGGCACCTAAAAATGACCATTTTACCATATCACTTGCATTTAATCAAATCTGTCAAATCACCTACATTCAACGTTAATTGAATAAATCCTCTTTGTTTAATTAATTTCATCAAAATCTACTTTATTCTTCCAAAATTAAATTATTTAAATTATTTAATTAAATTATTATCTTCTTTCAAAATTCAAATCCCCATCAATTGAATAAATTAATTATTTAGTTAATTTATCACTTATATCCTCTTATCTATAATTAAATAATTTCTAAATTATTTAATTAAATCAATTATTCTTCCAAATATAAATAAATCATTCAAATTTATTTAAATTGAATATCTCTTATAAAAATAAAATAAAATCAAATCAAATATTTTATTTATCCTTCATCATGCAAAATAAAGTAAATCAATTTATTTGTTTAATTTATTTAAATCTTCAAATCTATTCTATGTCTTCCATCATGCACAAACAATTAAATAAAATTATTTAATTAATTTCCTTTGTTTATCTTCTAAATCTTCTAAAAATAAATCTTGTTCATCATGCACACAAAATTAAATAATTTATTATTTAATTTTACTCAAATCATGCAAAAAGCAAATCTAAAGTTGAGTTAATTGACTTAATCATTATTGTTTTTTATCACCAACTCATAAATTAGAAAAAAAAAACACATTTCTATTTTTATGGAATCTAATCATATCTGATGTCTATTCCATGTCTTTTAGCCAAATTAATCAGTTAACTAAAAATATATTTTTGTGTGGCACATGTCGTGTGCACATTCATCATGAGTTATTTGATTTATCTCAACCATCCATTTCATGGATTTATTTCATCCATTGATCAATCATGTCTGAAATCTATATAAACCCCTCTCATCTCCATAACAAATCATTTTTGATCATTTATTCTCAAGCATTCTTGCAGTGCATTGAGCACTTTGAGAAAAAAACATAATCTACATCCACTTGTTGTAAACATGGTTTCATAATTTAAAGAGCAATCCACATTTGACCAAGATAACAATATAATCTACATGAAACCTTTCATTGTTTTTGTGTTATTTATTGATTATTTAGTTATTTGCTTAGATCGTTATCTTGATGTTATAGGATTGAGTTATTGATTATTTTATTGTTTTGATTATCATTCGATCTCAATTTTATTTCTATACACATTCTGGCATGCCCAGTGGAACCCACTAATCACTATTTTCTATTAGAAAATTTATTTTTTAAAAGTACAATAGGGAAACGCACAACCGAACATAGAAAAGCACATTTACAGCACAATAAATTAACTTTGTAGCACAACAAAGTGCCTTTGAGCAATAGTAATGCACCTCTGCTGTGCAATAAAGTGCCTCTAGTATGTAGTCTCGCACCTTTGCACAACAGTACCGTGCCTTTAGCTTCGTTGGATTTCTATTTTGTTTTCTGATTTGTAGGGTTCTAACTTGTCATATTTTTTTATTATTAGCTACAAATCTCAGCCTTATCAAATATTCTAGATCACAATATAATCATGACATCATCTAAATTAAATCTCACTTTTTGACGAAATACTCACATTTTCTAGATATGGAACATTGCCGCACCTTTGTACCACAGTAGCATGCTTTTCTAGCACAGTAACGCACCTTTGCACGACACTACAATGCCTTTGGTCAGAAGCATCACACCTTTAGTAGCATAGTCAAGTGCTTTCGATAACACAGTGCCTCACCTCTGGTAACTCAGTAAAGTGCTTTTGGTCAATTGATTTGTTTTTTCTAACTATTAAGTTTTGGTGCAACTAATCAACTTTTTGCAGCTTCTTATTATTCAAACAGAGCAAATAGGTTTTTCTAACATGTTCATGTAGGATGATCTTTGAAGAAATTACAAAAATCCATCACACTAAGTCTTAGAAACATATTCCTTTTTTTAGGGACAATTGAACAAATCATCTTTTTGCAATCTAAGTCTTAGGAACATATTGCTTTCTTAAGGGACAATAGACATGAATGCAAAAATACTTCAATTTCTTAAGGGACAATTGACAAGAATGCAAAACACTTCAATTTCTTAAGGGACAATTGACAACTACAATCGTGTGTGTGCTTAATCTAGTTGCACCTTATTTTTCTTATAACGGGACAATTGAACCTTTGTTTGACGTGCTTGATCTTACTGTTACCAAATTTTCACCTACAACTCATTTTGGTAGAGCTAGAACCATTATCTACATCTAAGGTGAAAGTTATTTATATTAAAATTCTGCTAATCATTATCATTTTACATACAAAGTTTTCAAATGAGGTTCAATTTTATTATGTAGTACTTTACAACAAAAAAGAAACTACAAAATTTGCATAATGTTGTTGTATTTCATTCATTTTTGAAATGCAAATGTATACAATGCTATTGTTTCATACAACAAGATCAAAAAGTGCTTGAAAGTCCCACATAAGCTGTGGGAATGACTAAATTGAATTGATACAATATAGAATGTAGGCTATGTATCTGAAGATCAAATAAAAGGAAAAACACATGAGGAGAGTTCATATCCTTCATTGCCTTGTAGTGTTGGTGTTAATCCTCCTATCTTTAGCTTGATCTTTATATCTTCATCTCCTCGCTCTTGATCTTTAGATGTACCTGCAATGATTGAAAGATTTGGTTAGAGCTTGGGATATAAAAACTCATCATATGCTTCATCAACAGACATATAACCTACAATTATGATGCATCAATTCAATTGGGTCATTTTTAGATATATGCAAAAAATCAAACCATCAGATGAAAACCAAATCATCATGATGAAGAGCATTAAATTTCATTGTTTTATCTAACTTGTTTGTGCAATGTGCAGGAATAGGTACGTTCATCATTATGCATGACATTTCAGCATGTGGTAAAAAATGGGCTCCCACAAGGGTTGATCCCAGCATGCTGCCCCCTTGATCTTAAGGGGAGTATAAGATAAATAAGAAACTTTCAGATGAATAGATAAAAGCATATTCTAATTGAAGATCAATTCATAAGGGACATTATCCATTCATAACAGCCATACAGTCATACCTAGAAAGTACAATAAGTGAATGAAGTACAGATGAAGGCAATGGTGCCTACTACAACTTTCAGTATTGTTAGTCCTTACAAGGATAGCCATGCATAGGTAAACAATCCTTTATCTATCCTATGAAGGATATTGTAGAATAGTGCCATGTCAGCTATCTAACATTCAAGGGAACAACAGGGTACAAATGCATGAAACAAAGAGATCTAGAATGATCAAGATGTATACCTATTACATAGTAGTCATACTATCATGGCACTATACTACAAGTATGGTGAACATTTTGTTGCAATCACCGAAAGAAAGCAATCATTGAATAATCATAATGACTAACTACTATGAGAAGTAAAAGAGCAAAAAACTATTAGATAGAGGCAGAGAAGAACTTACAATGTTTCAAACCATGGGACAATCACCTTAAGGTCAGAGCATTCATCATATGATCACCATATACTTCTACAATATGAAGAGAAAATCATAGGCTACAGGTGCAACCACAAGGATGAAGTACAATCTATAATCATGGTAATATGTGCTAACTCTATTTTCATATCATTCATTGTTTTAAAGCTATAGTTACTTGCATCCTCTATGATTGTTCCATATTTTGGAGAAAAAGGGGTTTTATAAAGTCTGAAATATACTTCATACCAAGCCACTATCATGATAGTATCATCACTCCAAATGGCATACACAAGCTAAACATACACAAGAGGTGACAGTCATCAATAGAAGTGATGCATGGGCAGTGATGGAAAATGCAGTCCATCAAGAGTATCATTGAAGTTGTAAAGTCTCTTCATTACTAGGTTAACAAGGATGACAGTTACAATTTCCATGGCAGTGATAATGAAGGACAGTCCATGACACTATAAGTTGTTTTGAGAAGATAAGTGTGTATGTGCATAAAGACTATATAAGAGTAGGATCAGTGAAGGAAACTTAAGGTGTAGGTGAAGTGCATTACAGAAGAACAATAAATCATGAGGAGAACTCATAATGCCATCAGCGAGAAGATACAATACACATGATATAATTCTATGCTACAGGAATCATGTAAAGAGAGCTATAGGTGCAGTATTTAAAAGGTACAATAAGCTTGAATGACTATAAATAAGTCACTACTATAGTCATATGGTAGAGTTCATTATTTCTTTTATCTTCATATCAAACTTTCACAGTCATGAAAGCTAAAGTTTTAAACCCTAACTGTGAAATTCATAGAATCTTTTCATGACTACATGAGCATAGATCCTCAAGATAAAATGCACTGTCTCAATTCATAAGAATAGCAAGGAGAAATTAAGTATAAGGGTTTCATTCTTATCTTAAAAATACAAAGTAACAGTGGTGTCAATACTTTTCATCACATAGTGTAGAGAATATAGAAGGTAAAGTATTGCAGAGAGTTGTGTGAGAAATGGTATATCCAAATTTTCAAAACCTAGCTAGGGATAGCCATAAAATGGACTCTATTTTCTCAAAATAAACATAAGAAAACACCACTCATACAAAGAGCAGAAAGCTAGGAGAGTATAGAGAAAGCCTTTCATCATGTCATTTACAAAACCCTAGCTACAATAACAAAGTTATCATCTTTGCAGAAGGACACTTTGTACACAAATACATACTTGTTCCTGTAGCAGTCAAAGGGTGCCGAATGCAAAAGTTTTTAGAGAGTTTACCTTTTTTTGGTGAAAGTTTAAAGTCAAGAGAGAAAATATATATTTCATTCTCATAACCCTAGCTAGAGTTTGCCACAAAAAAGACCATCTTTCTCAAAAAAAAACAAGCTAAATCATTGTGCCATGAGCAAAGGAGCAGTAATGGGAGAAAAGAGAGTAAGTCTTATCATTTTATTCATATCCATAGGAGATATAATGAAGATAGATAGTATTTTACTCATTCCAGAGCTTTTCAAAAATAGATCTCAAAGTATAATATGCAGAAAATGAAGGAGACAACAGAGTATCTAAAGAAAAAGCATAGAGAAGCAGAAAATGCCATCAAATAAGTAAAGTTACATGTTGCAGAGAGATGAAGAAGACTAGATATTCGCATAAGAGCCTCTAGAATAGCACTAGAATGCATTAAAAACTAGGTTGAAACCTTAGTTCATGGCAACAACATGAAGATGAATGTGAGGCCCACCCTTGTGCGACTGGATTAATTGCAGTTCTAGATCATGTTGTTTTGCTTCACCAAGCTAAGGGTTTGACTTATGGGAGTGTGACCCTATCTCAGAGGCTATGTGGTGTTGTGTGGACCTTTTGTTTAAGGCAGTTGTGTTAGTTGGGTAGGTGTATGTGATGCACACCCTAGTAGGGGTTGTTTGGATTATCACCTGTTGTGTTTAAATTTGATCCTTTAGTGTTGTAATGCTAGGCTACCATGTGTTATACTTCTTATTTTTTTTGGTAGGTGGTGACTGATCATGCAAGTACTATACAGTAGTTATGTTTCCATGAGTTGACATAAAAAAACCTTATTTTTGTAACCAACATAAGGCTTGATAAAAGTGGCTAAGGGTTAGGGTTTTGGTGGATATTGTATTGTAGCATTTGCAATGGTATTGAGTTGCAGGGATTGCTAGTTGTAATCGGTTTGATTTACTAGATAATAATATTAGACTCTATGTTGGTGGATGTAGCCCGAGTTTGGATGAACCACGTTAAAACTTGTCTCTCGCTATTATTATTTCTATGTATTTTCATTCCTCTGTTTAATCTTTATTTGCATTTAATTGATATCTTCTACCATCTAACCCTAACAAGCGGTATCAGAGTAGGTTGTGTTCAATTATCATCTGTAAGAAGGTCTCGCGGTTGAGTGGGAGTCTCATGGTTGAGTGGGAGCAATGGTGGATGAGGGTAAATTGAAGGTCAATAAATTTAATGGGTAGAACTATCAGTTATGGAAGATGCAGATGGAGGATTACCTCTATCAAAAGGATTTATGGAGGCCATTTGAAGGAGTATCCAAGAAACTGATAGGAATGATAGATGAGGATTGGGAACTTCTGGATAGAAAGGCATTGGGAACCATTGGATTGTGCTTGGCACCATCTGTGGCATTCAATATAATAGAAGCAAAGATAACAAGTGAATTGATGAAAGATTTGGCTAAATTGTATGAAAAACCCTTAGCCTCAAATAAGGTATTTCTCATGAAGCATTTATTTAATCTAAAAATGGTTGAAGGTAGATCTATGATAGATCATTTAAATGAGTTTAATATGATTGTCAATCAGTTAACTTCGGTAAAAGTGAAATTTGATGAAGAGGTGAGGGCTCTCTTGGTTTTATGTTCTTTTCTAGAAAGCTGGAATAGCTTGGTAATGGCTGTAAGTAACTTTGTCTCTAGTTCAAATACTTTGAAATTTGATGATGTTGTTGGTGTTATCCTTAGCAAGGAAATGTGACGAAAAAGCTTAGGAGGGTCCACTTTAGGTAGTGTTTTGAATGCAGAAAGTAGGAGTAGATCAAAGGAGAGAGGAAAAGGTTCTAGAGGTCATGGGAAGTCACGAGGAAAATCAAAGGACAAGAGATCCCAATCCAGAGGATAGAAGGATTGCTGGTACTATGGGAAACTAGGTCATCTAAAGAAAGATTGCTAGTCTTAGAAGATCAAAGAAGGAGACAAACAAGAAGGCAATAAGGACACAAATGTGGTAAGTAATAAATCTAAAGATGATTCTTTGATTCTTTCCCTAGATAATGCTAATGATTCATGGGTTTTAGATTTAGGAGCCTCATTTCATGCTATGCCGTATAGAAGTTATTTTCTTGATTATGTCCAAGGGGATTTTGGACTAGTTTATTTGGGAGATAACGAACCCTGTCAGATTGTTGGAAAGGGAAGAATCAAGATTAAGTTGCAGAATGGGAATCATTGGCTATTACAAGAGGTAAGGCACGTTCCAAGGCTCAGTAGGAATTTACTTTTAGCAGGGCAGCTAGCTGAAGAAGCTTGCATTGTTACATTTACTAATAAAAATTGGAAGGTTTCAAAAGGTGCCTTAATAGTAGCAAAAGGTGTAAAAGTAGGAATCTTATATCTTTGTATAGGTCATACTATTCCTTCTACTTTAGCTGTTGCAGAGAAAAAACAAACAGGTTTAGGAATAGTTGCTACAGGTTCACAGGAAGAGTATGAAACAATTGCTGCAGGTTCTGAGACAACACTATGGCATAACAGACTTGGGCATATGAGTGAAAAAAGTATGAAGGTACTTCATTCTAAGAAAGTTTTACCAGGGTTGAAATGTATTAATATGGATTTCTGTGAAACTTGTGTGTATGGAAAACAAAAGAGAGTTAGTTTTCTCAACGATGGGAAGCAAAAGAAAGATGAAAAGTTAGAACTTGTGCATACAGATGTATGGGGACCAGCTCAGGTATCTTCTATTGGTGGCTCTCAGTATTATGTTATATTCATAGATGATGCAACTAGGAAGGTTTGGATTTATTTCCTCAGGTAGAAATCTGATGTATTTGAAACATTTAAGAAATGGAGAAGCTTGGTTGAGAATGAGATAGGTAAAATATTAAAATGTCTCAGATCTGATAATGGTGGTGAGTATTGCAGTAATGAATTTAAGGATTATTGTTCCTTTAATGGAATTTGTAGGTAGAAAATGGTTCTAGGGACTCCACAGGAGAATGGAGTGGTTGAATGCATGAATAGGACAATAATGGAGCATGTAAGGACCATGAGATTGCATGCTAGGCTTCCTTTAAATATGTGGGTAGAGGCTGTCAACACTACTATATATTTAATTAACAGAGGTCCTTTAGTTCCTTTGGGTTGTGGTATTCTAGAGGAAGCATGGATAAGTAAGAAGGTGAGTTATTCTTTTTTCAAAACCTTTGGATGTGAAGTATTTGCACATGTAGATTCTAAAAATAGAACCAAGTTGGATGCAAAATCAAAAAGTGTACCTTTGTTGGATATGACATTGATGAATTTGGTTATAGGCTTTGGGATTTTGAAAATCAGAAAATTGTAAGAAGTAGTGATGTTGTATTCAATGAGAAGGTGTTGTACAAAGATCAGTTGCAGTAGCATGAGAAGAAAGAAAAGGATTATGTGGTGCTGGATGATACTACAAATAGTGATTTTCTAGTGGTTTGTCATGCTCTGCAATAGTAATAAGAAATACCACAAACTCCAGTGAATGTTAGATGGTCAACAAGGCTAAGTAGGCCTCCTGAAAGATTTTCTCCCTCTTTGTATTCTATTTTGTTAATAGATGTTGATGAACCAGAAGGGTATGATGAAGCTATGCAGGTGGATACATAAGTTCAGTGGGAGCTTGCAATGAAAGAAGAAATGGACTCCTTGCTGAAAAATCAGACTTGGGAATTATGTAAGTTACGTGTAGGTAAAAAGGCTTTACCAAAGAAATGGGTTTATAGGCTGAAAGAGGAAGATGTAGGTAAGAAAAGATTTAAATCTAGGTTAGTAGTAAAAGGATTTGCATAGAAAAAGGGCATTAATTGTGATGAGATATTTTCTCTGGTTGTCAAGATGACTTCTATTCGTACTATTTTAAGTATTGTGGCTGCTAAAGATTTGTATTTGGAATAGGTAGATGTGAAAACTGTTGTAAGTATGGGCCTAATCGGTGTTTTCATTGATGTCAAGGATTGGATGAGTTGTGTGCTAAGGATATTGAGAAAATTAGTCCTATCAGAAATAGAGAAGAATAGTGAAGACAGTGAAGCTCTATGAAGTGAAGATCCCAGCTAAGATGAAGATCAGAGAATGTGCATTAAAGGGTTTGTAGATATGTGTCTAAAGATGATCCATTCAAGATTTGAGAGGTCCACATGAAGATTTGGAGAAGTTATGGCTATATGAGTAAAACTAGTTTTGACAGATGTTCAGAGGTGACAAAGTGACACAAATAGGTCTGGTGAGATCTGGAAATGTAATATCATGTTCTGTGGAGTTGGTGGAGTGTTTAGGAAGCCAATGTGAACTAACAACTCAATTGGTTCATAGTCTGGAGGTCCGCAATTATTCATTCTAATGTGATAATGATGACAGAATGTGTTCTTGAGCTTCTAGATGAAGATGCGAATGATTTTAGTAAGTAGAAGTGGTGTGGATATTCTTGGTGATTTAGGAAAGCTTGTGGGGGTCTCTAGGTTGTGTCAATTCGTGTTTGTGGTCTGCATTGAATATTGAGCTCGTAGTTGAAGGTTTACTTCTGGGTGATGATGTTCTTCCTAATCATGGCCAACCAGATGATTTACACATTTTGTGGATGATCTTGAAGATGTTCAGCGAAGCATGGTGTGTTCCTCAAAGAAGATTGAAGTCTCATAAATGTGTGGCTAACAGTGTGGTGATTCACATGAAGTCTTTTGTAATAAGACAAGTTGTACTTGTGTATTGCTCTATAATAAAATAAAGTATGTATTATGCCGACCTTGATGATTATCCCAAAGTCAATGTCTTGTATAAATAAGAGTTGTGAAGTCATCTCAAAGTATCCATGTGAGATGAAAAAGTGGTAGAGAAGAGAAAAGTGAAAAGTAGACTAGAAGCATTGAGCTTAAATGGAACTGACTTAGGCATGGTGAAGATGCTAATCTTCAATTCAAGTATTTAATATTTATTATTTTGTAGACAGTGTGTCTCCTGTAGGTAGTGGGCCTCTTGTGAGCAGTGTGCTTAGGTAGTGAGCCCTAATTGGCATGTGCCATTTTGTTCTTCCTATTCTTTTAAGAGAGATTACAATCTTGGGTTAGTTACCCCATGGTTTTTCCCTTAATAGGGTTTTCCATGTTAAAATCTTGGCGTCATATGTGTTAATGTGTTTCTTCTCTTGAATTATTGCATTGTGCTTCCATGATTGATTTATTATTATGTTATTGAATTACAAGAAGGATTTAAGTGTTTAAAGAAAAGAAAATTTTGGGACAACTAATTCACCCCCTACTCAGTTGTCTATCCTAAATCAATAATTGGTATCAAATCCAAGTTCCTCTAAAAGACGTTAACTACTTGAGGAGATCCAGGATGTCTTTCTACAAGAAGGATAGTCTAAGGTTTGATGGAACTAATTACACTCTTTGGAAAAACCACATGGAATGTCACTTGTAATGTATGGGAATGCAATATTGGACCATAACTTCAAAGAAGTATGTTCCTCCAAAGAATGGTCTAACAACAATAGATGAAATCAAAGATGCTGAAAACAATCTTTGGGCTAAAGAAGCTTTACTAAGTGCCTTATCTAATTCAGAGCTGACAAATGTTATAGATTTAAAAACTGCATATGAGATTTGGGAAAAACTAGAACTTCTGAATGAAGGAGACAAATATGTTAAGTGTGCCAAGCTACAGAGTCTAAAAGGAAAATTCAAAAACCTGAAGATGAGAATATCACTACATTTATGCCAAAAGTTAATGAGCTTGTTTGTGGCATTAGGTGTGCTGGTGGAACCTTGGATAAAGATGAGATTGTTGCCAAAGTTCTCAGATCCCTACACCCTACTTACAAACACAAGGTTTCTACTATTGAAGATTTTATATCTTTATCAAATATCACAAGAGATCAATTGGTTGGAAAATTAGCTGCATTTGAATTGGCTGAGTTTGGAGATGCACCCCCTAAGATCGAATCTGCATTCAAAGCTAGTGCCTCTGTAAAAGGCAAACAAAGGTATGATTCAAGAGAGAACTCCTCAAAGAAACTATCATGGTATGGAAAAGCAAGAAAAGATCTGGAAGAAGATGAAGCAAAAGTTGCTCAACTTGAAGCCCTTATTGCAAAAAGATTGCCAAGAGGATCTGGCAAATATGAAGGAAAATTGCCCTTCAAATGTTTCAACTGCAACAAGATTGGTCATTTTGCCTCAAGGTGTCCAGAAAGATTTTCAAGGACTAATCCTGATAGATCAAGAATTCAAAATAAATATTACCATGTTCATGAAGATGATGATGATGAAGGAGTAATAGATGATGAATCAGAGACATGAAACAAATCTGGAAGTGACTGGGTGCTTATTGCCATCAAGGAAGAAGATCCAATGCCCATTGAATCTGTCAATCATAAAATGGTAGAGAGAGCTCTGGCTGCCCAAGTTGAAGAAAAGAATGATTGGGTCATTGATAGTAGATGCTCCCACCATATGACTAGTGATAAAAATAAGTTCATAGATCTGGAAAGATATGAAGGAGGAGTTGTAAAATTTGGTGATAATTCTACTGGAAGAATTAGAGGCAAAGGAACTATTTCTTTTGATGGAAAGAAAAAAACTAGTGATGTATTATATGTTGAAGGTCTAAAGGTGTTGGGCAATTGGCGGATAAAGGCTATGATCTCTGATTCAAAAATAGAAAATGTAGGATCTTTCAAAGTTCTGGAATAGAAGTTGCATCTGATACTCAAACAAAAGGTAACATCTTCCACTTGGTTGGTACTGGCAAAAGTTGTTTATTTGTTCAAATTGATCAGAGTCGGTTGTGGCATAGGAGAATGTGTCATGTGAATTTTGATAATATCATCAAGATAAGCAACACTCAGGCTATAAGAGATCTCCCAAGACTGGTGAAACCTACTAACAGTTTGTACAAAGAATGTCAGTTGGGTAAGCAGAGTAGAGTCACATTCAAAAGTGAGGAACAATCTTCTACTAGATTGTTGGAATTAGTACATATTGATCGATGTGGACTGGTAAGAATCAAGAGTTTCCAAGGTAATAGATATTTCATGTTATTGATTGATGATTATTCCCAGATGATGTGGGTGACTTTCCTAAAAGAGAAATCTGAAGCTCTTGAGAAATTCAAAATATTCAAGGCTATGGTAGAAAATGAAACCAGGTTAAACATAAAGTGTCTTAGGTCTGATAGAGGTGGAGAATTCACATCCAGAGAGTTCATAGAATTTTGTGAGAAACATGGGATAAAAATATAGTTATTTGGTCCAAGGACTCCATAGCAGAATGAGGTAGTGGAGAGAAAGAACTAGATCATCTAGGAAGCATCTAGAACCATGATGATAGAAGCAAATGTTCCTCAGATCTACTGGAGAGAAGTTGTAAGCACTATTGTCTATACTCTTAATCGAGTATAAATCAGAAGCAATACTGGTAAGACTCCTTATGAACTCTAGTTTAGCATCACTCCTACTGTGAAGTATTTTAGAGTATTGGCAGAAAATGTTACATTAAAAGAGATGAAGACCTTGGCAAATTTGATGCTAGAAGTGATGGAATATTCTTGGGTTACTATACTCAAAGCATAGCATACCAGTGTTATAACAAGAGATTGAGGAAGATTGTACAAAGTACAAATGTAAAGGTTGATGAAGGCATTGAAAAACCCTCAAGGTTTTATGAATATGAAGAAGATGATCAGAATGGTGTTCAAGCCCCTTCTGAAATTCAAATCTAGACTGATCTAGAGAATCTTGAAATATAAGAAGAAGAGATAAGTTTGAATGAACCTATCCAAGAAATAGAAGTGCAAGAAATTCTCAAAACTCCTAGATATGTAAGACTGAATCATTCTGAAGACCAGATCATAGGTGATAAAAGCAAAGGTGTTCAAACAGGGAGAAGGATTGTCAAGACTTAGAAAAGTATTGTCTGATTTCAAAGATTGAACCAAAGATAGTCAGTGAAGCATGCAATGATGAAAGCTGGACTAAAGTAATGAAGGAAGAGTTGATGCAGATTGAGAAAAATCACATTTGGGATCTTGTTCCCAAACCTAGAAACAAAAATGTGATTGGAACCAAATGGGTCTTCTAGAACAAACTGAATGAATATGGTGAAGTAGTTAGAAACAAAGCCAGATTCGTCTACAAGGATTATTCTCAAGTAGAAGGAGTTGATTTTGAAGAAACTTTTGCTCTGGTGGCAAGAATTGAAGAAGTCAGATTATTTCTTGCCTTTGCTACCTTCAAGGATTTCAAAGTATATCAGATGGATGTCAAGTCTGCCTTCCTGAATGGTGACTTGGAAGAAGTATACATTGAGCAACTGGATGGATTTCAATTGTCTGATCATGGTGATATGGTCTGCAAGTTGAAGAAAGCACTATATGGACTCAAACAAGCCCCAAGAGCCTGGTATGAAAGACTAGATAAGCATCTTTTGAGGATTGGTTTCAACAAAGGTACTGCTGACAGTAACTTGTACTTCAAAATTGATCATGAAAATATCTTGATTGTTGAAGTATTTGTTGATGATATCATTTTTGGAGGAAGAGATAGTACATGTGCAAAACTTTTGCAAATCAAATGAAAAGTGAATTTGAGATGTCCATGTTTGGGGAAATAAATTTCTTCTTGGGTCTACAAATCACTCAAACAAAGAAAGGAATCTTCATTTCATAGACCAAATATGTGAAAGAATTGTTGAAGAAATTTGGGATGGAAGAATCAAAACTAATGAATACTCCCATGGCAACTAGATGTAAACTAAGAAAAGATGATGACTCTCCTAAGGCTAATTAGAAAAAGTACAAGTCAATGATTGGATGACTATTATATCTTATTCAAACTAGACCTGACACTATGAATGTTGGTCATCTTGTTGCCAGATTCCAAGCTGATCCTAGAGAATCTCATGTCATGGAAATCAAGAGAATTCTCAGATATCTAAAGGGAATAGTTGAGTATGGTTTATGGTATCCTAGGGATCATGATTTCTCTCTTCATGCATATATAGATGCAGATTGGGTAGGAGATGTGGATGACTGGAAGAGTACCAGTGGTGGTACATTCTTTTTGGGGAGAAAATTAGTTTCTTAGTTGAGCAAGAAATAAGAGGCAATATCTCTATCCACTGCAGAAGCAGAATCTATTGTAGCAGTAGGTAGTTGCACTCAAGTATTGTAGATGAAGCAAATGCTAAGAGACATCAGAGTGGAGTATGAGGAACCTATCACAATCTTCTGTGATAACTTAAGTGCAATAAATATATTAAAAAATTTGGTGTTCAATTCAAAGACAAAACATATATCCATCAAGTTTCACTTTTTGAGAGAACAGGTGAACAAGAATGAAGTCTGATTGGAGTTTGTGCCCTCTAAGGATTAGATTGCAAACATCTTTACTAAACCTCTACTTAAGGACTCTTGAGTATCTCAGGGAGAAGTTAGGGGTTATTACCCCTCTGGTTTTGAATTAAGGTGCACTGATGTGCATCAGTCCAGTGGATCTCACCGTCATATCTTGTGATCTAGATTGATGATAGGAAGCTGCTACTCAAGGGGAGCAGTCTGTATGATTTTGATTGATGCAAGTATGTGCCCTTTGCCATTGATTTCAAAGGGGGAGAGAAGACATGTGAAAAACAAAAGGGGTTGTTGATCAAAGGGGGAACAGTAAAGAAAGAAAAGACATATGAATGATTACTATTCATAGGGGCAGCTATGTCAGTCAGTGAGGAGAAGTTCTTGTCTTGATGGTTAAAACAGTTTTTCACATCATATGTTGCCATCAATGACAAAGGGGGAGATTGTTGCAAGTATGGGCCTAACTGGTGTTGTCATTGATGTCAACATACTCCTGTTGCATTGATGTCAAGGATTGGATGAGCTGTGCTGAGGATATTGAGAAAATTAGTCCTATCAGAAATAGAGAAGAACAGTGAAGACAGTGAAGCTCTATGAAGTGAAGATCCCAACTAAGATAAAGATCAGAGAATACACATCAAAGGGTTTGTAGATATGTGTCTAAAGATGATCAATTCAAGATTTGAGAGGTCTGCATGAAGATTTGGAGAAGTTATGGCTATATGAGTAAAATTAGTTTTGGTAAATGTTTGGAGGTGACAAGGTGACACAAATAGGTCTGGTGAGATCCAGAATTGCAATATCATGTTCTGTAGATTTGGTGGAGTGTTTAGGAAGCCAATGTGAATTGACAACTCAAATGGTTCATGGTCTAGAGGTCCACAAGCATTTATTCTAATGTGACAATAATGACAGAATATGTTCTTGAGGTTCCAGATGAAGATGCGAATGATTTTAGTAAGTAGAAGTGGTGTGGATGTTCTTGGTGATTCAGGAAAGCTTGTGGGGGTCTCTAGGTTGTGTCAAGTTCATGTTGGTGGTTTGCATTGAAGATTGAGCTCGTAGTTGAAGTTTTACTTCTGGGTGATGATGTTCTTCCTAATCATGGCCAACTAGATGATTGACACATCTTGCAGATGATCTTGAAGATGTTCTACGAAGCATGACATGTTCCTTAAAGAACATTGAAGTCCTAGATATGTGTGGCTGATAGTGTAGTGATTCACATGAAGTTTTTTGTAATAAAAGTTGTACTTGTGTATTTTCTCTGTAATAAAATAAAGTATGTATTATGCTGACTTTGATGATTATCCCAAAGTTGATGTCTTGTATAAATAAGAGTTGTGAAGTCATCTCAAAGTATCCATGTGAGATGAGAAAGTGGTAGAGAAGAGATGAGTGAAAATTAGAGCAGAACTATTGAGCTTAAATGGAACTGACTCAAACATGGTGAAGATGCTAATCTTTAGTTCAAGTATGTAATATTTATTATTCTGTAGACATTGCGTCTCCTGTAGACAGTGGGCCTCTTGTGATCAGTGTGCTTGGGTAGTGAGCCCTAATTAGCATGTGCCATTTTGTTCTTCCTATTATTTTAATAGAGAATACAATCTTGGGTTAGTCACCCCATGCTTTTTTCCTTAACAGAGTTTTCCACATTAAAATCTTGGTGTCATATGTGTTAATGTATTTCTGCTCTTGAATTATTGCATTGTGATTCCATGATTGATTTATTATTATACTATTGAATTACAAGAAGGATTTAAGTGTTTAAAGAAAAGAAAATTTTGGGACAACTGATTCAAGCCCCCCTCTCAGTTGTCTATCCTAAAGCAACAAAAACTACCTTTCTCCATGGTGATTTGGAGGAGGAGATATACCTGGAACAACCCCAAGGATTTGAGGTCAAAGGTAAGGAGAAACTAGTGTGCATATTGAAGAAGAGTTTATATGGCCTGAAACAAGTACCTCAGCAATGGTACTTGAAATTTGATAGTTTTATGGCTGAGCAAGGCTATAGCCGGTGTAATTCTAACCATTGTGTTTATTTTAAGAGGTTGGATAATGACAGGTACATTATTTTATGTTTATATGTTGATGATATGTTTGTATCTGGGTCTAACATGGATCACATAATAGAGTTAAAATAGTAGTTAGCACAATTGTTTTCTATGAAGGATTTGGGGGTAGCAAAACAAATCCTTGGTATGAAAATTTCTAAAGATAGGAAGAATAGAAACATGACTCTATCTTAGGTTGATTATGTTGCAAAGGTATTGTAAAGATTCCATATAGAGAATGCAAAAGTTGTCAGCACACCTTTCCCTAGTCATTTGAAATTGACTAAGGAGATGTGTCCTAAGACACCAGAGGAGGAAGAAAAAATGTCCAAGGTACCATATGCTTCAGCTATAGGAAGTTTAATGTATGCTATGGTATGCACAAGACCAGATATTGCACATGTTGTAGGAGTTGTAAGCAGGTATATGAGTAATCTCGGATTGGAGCATTGGAATGCAGTAAAATAGATTCTCATATATTTGAGAGGTACATCTAATAAACACTTATGTTTTGGGGGCTGTAATACTGATTTAGTAGGGGATATTGATACTAGGTGGAGTACTATAGGTTATGTCTTTATTGTAGGTGGGACATCAGTGAGTTGGATCTCACGGTTGCAAAAGGTGGTTGTTTTATCCACCACAGAGGCAGTGTATGTAGTTGCAACAGAGGCAAGCAAGGAGATGATCTGGCTACAATCTTTCATGGAAGAATTGGGAAAATAATAGGCTAACAATTCTTTGTATATAGATAGTCAGAGTGCCATACATATTGCAAAGAATTTTGCCTTACATTCAAAGACCAAACACATATAGTTGAGGTATCACTTTATTTGGTCGGTGTTGGATGATGGATAGTTAAGGCTATAAAAGATACATACAAATAAAAATTTAGTGGATATGTTTACAAAGGTAGTGACAAGGGAGAAGTTGAGCTCCTCTTCAGCTTCGATTGGTCTTCAAGACTACAACAATAAAATCAAAACAACAAAGTCCAGGGTGCTTATTTCTAGTGGGAGCTACATGCGCAGTGGTGTCGTCCAGGATCAGTCTCCAAGTGGGAGATTGTTTGGTCTAGAGCCTGATCAGTCTCCAAGTGGGAGATTGTTGGTAGGTGGCGACTGATCATGCAAGTACTGTACACTAACTATTCCTCACCATGAGCCAACATAAAAAAAACCCTATTTTTGTAATCGACATAAGGCTTGATAAAAGTGGCTAAGGGTTAGGGTTTTGGTGGATATTGTATTGTATCATTTGCAATGGTATTGAGTTGCAGGGATTGCTGGTTGTAATCAGTTTGATTTACTAGATAATAATATTGGACTCTGTGTTGGTGGATGTACCCTGAGTTTGGGTTAACCATGTTAAAACTTGTCTCTTGATATTATTATTTCTATGTATTTTCATTCCTTTGTTTAATCCTTATTTGCATTTAATTGATATCTTTTGTCATCTAACCCTAACAATTTTTTTATGAGACTTATTATTAAGAGTATCCTTGTCATGATAACATTTTTAGGGGTTGTTGACCCCATGTGAGGCCTACTTATTTCACCTCCATTTTTTCTTGCATCGTATTTGTATTTTGATGACATATGGACATTGGGACTGTTGATCCCATTATACAGACTTTCAGGATTTATTTCATATGCTATGATTGGATCAGATAAAGTATCTTATGATGATGATCATAATTCACATGATAGATTTCATTTCAATGTATAATGTTATGCGTTATTTATTTTGATGAAATTAAAATGTTAGTGGATGAGTAATGAATGAGATATTCTACAGTTTGACCCTTATTTGATGTTAGAAAAATGCAAGTGAATTATGAAGCATATTTTAGTTAGCATGTGTATTATCAAGGATATATGTGATTATGCGATATTGTGTGTATATACCTTCCTTTTGCTTTGGCTATGATGAACATGTGCTACTAATCCATTTCTAGAAGTGTGTAGGTAAATTTTCCATGCCCATGGAAAATTTAGAGGTTATTCCAGTAACCCCTTGTGAAATATGTGTTTAGCCGACCTAGTCTCAAGAGGGATCAAGGTCAATTGTATTGGTACATGATGATTTTGTGATGTCCACATTTACATTTAATTCTGATTAGGTTGCACCCTTTCCTTTGATTTTATTAATGAGTTGTAAATATGTAATGTTTAAATTGCACCATTTGGTGTCATTTATTTTGTTGGGCCCTTTATAGTGATTTTATGCACCCTATGAAGTTTATTTTGGCCAAATAATGACCCTAGGTCATACCCCTAGGGTCTAGGGCCAACTAGACATGTTAAACCTTAGTTATACCTCCATTGAGTCACTTTAACTTTACCCTGAAGCAAAGTAACGAATTTTTTAATTTGGTTGAGGGGTTGGCAAGTCAAGGGTCCACCTTAACTATTCCCACTACCCTTTGTTTGGTCTACCTTATCTTGAAGGCTTGGTAAGCCCCCAAGACCTTCAAGTGTGAGAGGATCCCATCCCTATGCTCTCACACATGTGTGAGATCATCTTGGAGGGAATGGGTTTGCCTTGATGGACAAGGTGTGGACATGTGTCCCATTCTTATCCTCATGGAGTCTCCAAGTTGGACTCACATCTCCACTATGATCTCACACATGTCTGAGAGCACTTGTGTGAGAATGTGAGGCCTTGAGGGATAAGAGTGTGACATGTGTCACCTCTTCATCCCTTGGAGATGGTGAGTGGCATTGTGAGGAGGAAGGAGAAGGTGACATGTGCCACCTTCTCATTCCTCAAGGCTCTGGTATGCAGCCTATTAAACTCCCTCTTTGAGGGAGGGAGAGGGCTCTCCTTTTTGCTCATTTTTTTCTAAATTATTATTTTGGGAGAGAGTTAGTTAGAATTTTCAGAGAAAGTTTTGAAGGCAAGAGGCTTGGAGGGAGATTTGGAGGAGCTCTCCACCAACTTATACCATTTTGGGCTTTAAAAAGGTAAGCCTCAATTCTATAAACCTTCCCTTTGTTTTACATTTCATTGTGTTGGTGATTGTTGTGTAATTTTGATTTTTGTGTTGTTGCATGGGTTTCTATTGTGGGAAGTTTGGATAAAGCTCTCCATTTTGGAGAGAGCTCATCTTGTTGGGGTGGGAGAGGAGTGAACCTCCTTGAGGTCACCCTCACCATTTTTATTGAGATATTGATGGCCATGAGGTGTTTTGGGAAGAAATGAGAATCTTGTGAAGGTGTGAGTGCTTGGGAAATGTGATATTGAGAAAAGTTAAGGCTAGAGGCCTTGTGTTTTGAGAAATATAAGTATTGAGATTTTTGGGTGCACCTCTAGAGTCGAGAGCAGTCCACTCTCCTAACCCCAGATATCCATGCAAATGGATTTGTGTTGTTCAATCCTTGGGTGGATTGTTCTTGCTTATGTGAGTGTTTCTAGATGTTTGTTCTTGTTGTGGTATGATCCTAGTTGCTTGGGTGACCTCCAAGCTTGGGGGTGACTCTTCTCAAGTCTACAATTGGGAGGCGAGCATCCCCATGGGTATGTGAAGGCTTTATTTTTTTTGTTGCAGGTTTGAGGACTTGGAGTTTTGGGAGCCTTGGAGGAAGTTGTATTTTTTGTGAATTTTGTGGAGTTTGGTTGTTTGGAAGCCATGGCCCTTGAGGCCTTGTTGTAATCTTTGTGAGAGAGTAAACTCTCTTTATTTGTTGTAAAAAAAAATGATTATGTATGCAACTTGTCATTTCCAGTGTGGAGTGGTTATTTTATCTATTGTACTGGGTTTCAAAAGAAAAGATTGCTTCATTATTTCTTGTAATAGTATCAAAAAATTATATATGCTGTCTCAATTTTTTTTAGTTATAGTCACTAAAATAAATTTATGCAAAATGCATCTTGCAAATTTAGTTTACTATTTTCCTTGTATGTATGTAAAAAAAAATAGTTGCTATGTGAGAAATAGTTGTTGTGTGAGACAGTTAGCTTACTAATTTATACAAAAACTAATGAAAAATATACTTACTTTATTTGCTGTTGAAAATAGCTTGCTGTTTGTTTTTATACAGAAAAATATATACAGTAGAAAAAAAAGAGTTGCAAAGTTGATGTAAAAATTATGTGTGTGTATATAATTGATTTAATATTATTTTGGTTCTCTTTTTCAAATAGAAAATTTATTTAACTGAAATTAGAAATGATTGAGGGATTACTACTTGTGAATATATATATATATATATATATATATATATATATATATATATATCTTATCTAGTTGTATTGAATAATAGAAAAACTTTAAAAAACTAGAGATTTTTTTTAAATGTTTTAAGTTAGGGTTAATAAACCCTAACGGTGAAGGAAGAAGTCTTAGAAAATGAGATGGGTAGCGGCCGTGTATCAACCGGAGGTGGAAGGGGGGAACGGACCCCCCGTCCACCCTCCACAAATATGTGGAGGGTGGGCGGGGAGGCTGTCCCACCTCCACTCTTCTTCTTTTGTTTCGGTGCTCAATGCCCATAAATCTGATGGTGGCCTTCGATGATTATTTCACCTGTATTTTGTACTTCGGTCACCACTTGCATGAGCCTTTAACCTGCATAGTATGCATTTTGAAAATTATATATATATATATGCAACTCAAAAAGAAGATCAAACAAAATAAATATAAATATATAAAACCCCTGTGTATATGCTGCAAAAATCATATAGTTGGGAGCCTCTACGGCAGCCCTGGAAGAGAACCTGCAAGAAAACAAAGAGAGAAAAAATGGTAAGAGAATGAGAGAAACCAAGATAGAGAGAACAAAAGAGAATAGGGTTAGGGCTTTTTGGAGAGAATAGAAAAATAATAGAAAATGAGATTAGGGTTACATAGGAGAAAATAAAATAGATGAGTGGTTAAAATAAAATGAAAATAAATTGTTCTCTCCCATGTGGACATGAATTCCTTCCTTCCCATTTCTTTTTTTTCTTGAAGCTATTTTAATTGCCTTATCTCATTGCCTTTTGATTTTTTTAAGTTAGTGGGAGTAAATTTTATCCTAAGCTCTTAAATTCATTTTTTTTAGTGGGGTATTTCAAAACGGGTTTTAGGTGTGTGAATAATGGTAGGAAATTTATTTAATTTAAATCATTTTATTATCTCATTTAATTGCTTTTTGATTTATGGGTTAAGTGGGTATAAATTTATTTAATTTAAATCATTTTATTATCTCATTTAATTTCTTTTTGATGTATTGGGTTAAGTGGGTTTAAATTTATTTAATTTAAATTCTTTTATTATCTTATTTAATTGTTTTTTAATTTATTTATTGGGTAAGTGAATTTAAATTTAACCCTAGTCTTGTTTTACTTAATTAGTGGATTTTTTTTAGTGGAAATTTTGGTGTGGGATTTATTGTTGTCTTATTTAAAAATTAAATTATTTATCCCTTCACCTGTGCAAACTTTATGCAAATTTTAATTAATTGATATAATTAATTAATGTGAATGTATTTTATTTTCATTGCCTTGTGTGAATGGTAAAATAAATTATTTTATAGGTATAGTTAGATTTAATTCATTTTTTCTTTGATAAGGTTGTAATAAAGGTTTATTTAAAAATTATTTTCCCATTATTAATTAGGTGGTGTTATGCTGCCAGATTTTCTCTAAAAATTAGCAAATGGGTAAATTAGGTATTTTATTTCATATCTTCACTTGATCACATGAATTATTATAGAGTAATTTAATTAATTTTTTTATGGCTTTAATTTAACTTAATTATGTTCTAGTTTCCTACGTCGAATTTTGACACTTGTCGAAATCACATCGCTTCATCCAGGAACCTTGGAGTTAAATCTGATCATGGACACTAACCCTATTGGCGACACTCCTCGTGCCACATAACTCCCTTAGTAGACTATCATTTTGCAGTGGTTGTGAAAGGACTTCACATTACCCCAACGTTGACTAATGCCTTCGCCTTCATGTGTATGTCTTCAAGCGTGCATGTTGCGTGCAAGGGTGTTTATAGAGTCAAGTGGGAAAAGTGTTTTGATGTTTCATGTCATGACCACATGACAAATGTGGACATGACACATGTGTTGTGTGTTGTGACCCCATAGGAAATGTGGGCATGACAATGAAAGAAGTGTGAAATCCTTAATGAGCCTGATTAGGGCAAAAGTTTTACTTTTTGGATACGCATGCACAAACTCCAATGGTGGTTTGATCCCCTTGGGATATTTTTTCCACATTCTTCTCAAAAAATCAAATTCCAAGCTGATGCTACTCATGGTGAAGACTTCAAAATCATTATGCCTAGTGATCAGTCAAATGGGCACCCGTTGGTGTTTTTGTTTGTTTTGATTTTCTTAAGTTTGAAACGATTAAGTAAATGAAAACAATGATGTAAGGGTCACTTATGCTTGGAAATGGAATTATGACATGAAGATAAAAATGCAAAGAAATATCATATTTATGAATGTAAATGCCATAATGGATGTGACATTGGAGTCATAGGATGCATGGAGTGACTATGCAAGTCAAAGGGGAGTTATAAGGAGAGTTATTATTTTCTAACCTTTTGAAAATAATTAGATTCTCCTCAATTTGCATGACTTGGAAACCAATGAACAAATGTAAACAAATAATAAAGTAATAAATTATAAATTACATTATTATTTGTCATAAAGATGTAAAAATAAGAAGAGTCAAATTCATAACAAATAGTAAAGTAAGTCATGATGATTACTTTATTATTTGTTCACATTATTTTCTTCATCTTGAAAATTATGGAAAATTAGGGCGTGGAATTAACTGAGGTGTTGTGGAGCCTTTTTTCTCATTTTTTGGTCAATCTTGGAGGAGTTTGGAGTTCCACTTGGTCAAACAGGATGTGAGAGGCAGTTTGGAGCTATTTTTGCTTAGTTTGGATCAGTTATGAGGCCTCATTCTTAGGCTTTTCTCTTTTGCTTGTGAATCAACTTGGAGGAGTTATTTTTAGAGTGTAGTTGAACTGTAGTTCTTTTTCCATGCACTTGAGAGTTTATTTTTTGATATATTAGAGAAAAAACTTAGTTTTTTCTTAGTTCTTTCCTTTTTTCTCTCTTGTGCATTGCAGAGAGGAGTGTTTTGTAACTCATTTTTTTAGATCTATACAGTACAATAGGTTACAGGTTCATTTTTTTTTGTCTTATGCAGTGCTTTTCCTTCTATTTTTCATTTAGAATACACCAAATTTGCCTTCTCAAAAATATGCAAGTGCCTTTATGAATGATTTGATGAAATTATTATGTTTTAACTATTAAAACCTTTAAGTTTGTCTCATTTACTATTGTGGATCCATCATAGGTCTCAAGTTGTGCTTGTTTAATTTTTGCCTTAAAACTATGAAAATTTATTTTCCTCTTGAAAGGACAAATTGTTTGGCCTTCTTTAGAAACATTTTTGTGATTAAGTCATCATTTCTTAACTGTGTAACTGGTGTCTCTGAGAATAGTTGTTAATTATTCTGCAAGGCTGCATGTTTCTATCATTTAGGTGTATCACCACAATTTAATTTTAGTTTATTGTTCCATTACAATTCCTTCTATCATTTTTCCTACAAAGTCAGTTTATTATTAAATCAATCATAAGGGAACCAACCAACAATCTAGAGGTCTACCTTCACCATAGGGTAGCCACAACCTAAAGGTATTCTCATGTTACATATGATTGTCGAGCCTCACAGCTTTGCATCATGAGTGCAAATTCTAGGTGATAACAGTTTTTGGCATACCTGGTGGGACTATTGAACTAATTTTCAGTTCAAAAGAACTTATTATTTCTATTGTTTTGGTATGAGTAGTAGTTATTACAACCTTTTGGAGGTTCAAATACAAGTACCTGGTGACTCTGAGTTTCTAGTTTGAATAGATCATATTTTTGCAGCATATGAGAAAGATTCAAACAAGACAAAGTGTTGATCCTAAGAAGCATATTTAGCTTTCACCACCAAAAAGGAAGGTTAAGGTAGACAATAGAGTGGTAAAGCCATCAAATACAACAATACCCAACCTTCCCAATTCTCATCCTGCATTTGCATCTCATAGCAATCCGTTGTTTACAAGTTCTTCATCAAGTTCTTCATCACAAGTACCTAATAATCCTCAACCAGCAAGTCCTATAGTACAAGAACCTATATTCCAGATGGCAGCCCAACATCCACCAAGAAATCAACCATTTGTAACTTTTAATGGGGGCAACCCATTAAATCTACAACAACATGATGCTATACCAATGACTGCACTCAAGAGTTTGCCCGTTTCCCCTGGTGAAGATGGTACTACACCAATAGAACATATAAGAGATATAGCATCACTTTGTGGGGTTCATCATGTTATAGAGGAGAATGTGGCAATAAGACTTCTAGCAGTGTCATTTAAAGGCAAAGCTCTTCAATGGTTCTGAGGATTGGTTGCTAACTCTATTAGAACATGGGAGGAGTTAGGAAGTGCCTTGAACATGCAATTTCAAGATAAATCAGATCATCTATCCCTTGTTGAGCAGATGACAACCATTAAGAGAGCCCCACAAGAATAGATGATAGACTTCAATTTCTAGTTTTAAAGAATCTGGAATAGGATCCTAGGAATGGTAAGACCTACACCTGAACATGCATTTTTATATTACCTTAGAGCATTAAATAGTGATATAGCTGTAATGATTCATTCAATGGATGGGGTAACATTACTAGGAGCATTTGATATAGCTATTAGAGTGAAGAATAGTCTTATTCAGGCCAGAAAAATTGCACCAATGCCTCCCATGCCCATTTTCCTTGACATTTAGCCTCTACTACCAATCCAAGTGCCTCCTATTGCATCAATAACTGCTATTCTAGCCTTTGGCAATCTGACATCTATTCAAAATAATGTTGATCCAATACAGTTAGACTTGCAAGAGCTTAAGGGCAGTCAACAAGAAATGGCAAAACTGTTGCAAACTATTAGCAATGACTTAATAAACCTCAAGAAGCAACAAGGTTAGAATATCAGACCTTATCAACTACCATTCCAAGCAAATAGACCTCCTTATAAGGCAAATTACTAGGGACAAAGAATAAATTATAATGCAAGGCCTAATCAACCATACAATGCACATATTGCTAGCTCTTCAAGAGAGCTTGTACTTGTAAGCACAAAAATCACGCACAGCCTCGATGAGGACCCCTATGATAATTCAAACCCTTGTCATGTACATGTAAGCATGAAATAAGTTCCTTTAAGTAGAGAGTCTCTTGATGATGTGTCCTCTTTATTGTCTTGTGTTGTTTCTTCCTTGTCAATTTTTCTCTCTCCCCATTTGCGACACTTTTTGACACTTGTTCCGACACTTATCGACTTGTATTTTCTGAGCTTTTGACCTTGCTCCTAAGCCTTGTGAGTGTCTTGTAGGTAAGTTTTCACCTCTCCCCTATGTTTTTCATCTAGTGCACCTCCTAGAAGCCTTCTAGAGGTCTCCTTTGTTAGACTTAGGGCACACAACTAAGAGGGGGGTGAATCAGTTGTGGGAAACTTTCTCTAATTAAACACTTAAATCTTCTTTAGTGATTAGCAGAATATTAATCATGAACCATAATGCATTCAAATCAAAAGCAGAAACATATCAACACATAAGACAACAATATTTTGATGTGGAAAACCCGGTTAAGGGAAAAACCATGGGGTGACTAACCCAAGATTGTATTCTCTGTTAGAAGAATAGAAAGAACAAAATGGCACATGCCTATTAGGGCTCACTACCTGAGCACACTACTCACAAGAGACTCACAGCCTACAAGAGACACACTATCTACAAAGAAATAAGTATCACCTTCATGAACTGGAGAATAGCATCTTCACCATGCTTGAATCAGTTCCATTTAAGCCCAATACTTCTGCTCTGCCTTTCACACTCTTCTTCGCTACCACACACTCATCACACCAAGACACCTTTTGAACTAACTTCTCAATCCCTTATTTATACACTACATCAACTTAGGAACAATCATCTAGGTCAACAAACACCTACAAGTACATCCGCAAGACGTGTAATACATCCAGTCGGCCAGTCTTAGGAAGAACATCAACATCTGGTGGTTAATCTTCAAATATGAACTTTAACTTCAATGTGGACCACCAACATGAACTAGAACTGATCCACAGATCAACACAAGCTTTCCTGAATCACCAAAAACATCCGCACTTCATCTGCTTACTAGAATCCTTCTCTCCTTCATCTGGAACCTCAAGAACATAGTCTGTCATCATTGTCACAAAGGGATAGGTTCTTCTAGACCTTCAACCCACAAACTAATCTACTTCACACTTCACAAGGATGTCCCCAACACTTCCTCCAATCCGTAGAATGGGATAATGCATTACCAGACCTCACTGGACCTATCTGTGTCACTCTATCACCTCTAGACACCTACCAGAGTTGGTTCTACTTGAGTGACCATAACTTCTTCAGATCTTCATGCAGACCTCTGAAAACTTGACTGGTGCATCTCAAGACTTATATCTACAAAACCTTTAAACCACATCCTCTGATCCTCAACCTATCTTGGACTTTTACCTTGTTGTCATCACTATTCTTCACTATTCCTAATTGAGACTAATTTTCTCAATATCCTCAGCACACAGCTCATCCAATCCTTCTCATTAATGCAACATGAGTATGTTGACATCAATGACAACACTAGTTAAACCCATACTTGCAACAATCTCCCCCTTTGTCATTAATGGCAACATATGATGTGAAAAACCATCAAGACAAGAACTTCTCCTTACTGTCACAACTCCCCCTATCAACAACAACTATTCACATGTCTTTTTTTCCTTTACTACTCCCCCTTTGATCATCAACCATTTGTTTATCACATGTATTCTCTCTCCCTTTGACATCAATGGCAAAGGGGTCATACTTGCAACTTCAGAATCATACCTGTTGCTCCCCATCATCAATTCAAATCACAAGATATGACTGTGATATCCACTGGACTGATGCACATTAGTGCATCCTAGTTCATCACTGGAGGGGCAATAACCCCTAATTTATCCCTGAGATACTCAAAAGAGTCCTTGGGAAGAGGTGTAGTAAAAATATCTACAATCTAATCCTTGGAGGGCACAAACTCCAGTCTGACTTCATCCTTGTTCACTTGCTCTCTCAGAAAGTGAAACTTGATAGATATATGCTTAGTCTTGGAATGCAATAGCAGGTTCTTAAAAATATTTATTGCACTTGAATTATCACAAAAAATTGTGATAGGCTCCTCATACTCTACTTTAATATCTCTTAGCATCTGCTTCATCCACAAAACTTGAGTGCAACTACCTACTGCTGTAATGTATTCTACTTCAGTTGTAGATAGGGATATTGCCTCTTGTTTCTTGCTTAGCCAAGAAACCAATCTCTTTCCCAAAAAGAAAGCTCCACCACTAGTACTCTTTCGATCATCCACATCTCCTACCCAATCAGCATCTGTATATGCATGCAGAGAGAAATCATGATCTCTAGGATACCATAGACCATACTCAACTATTCCTTTTAGATACCTAAAAATCCTTTTGATTGCCATGACACGAGATTCTCTGGGATCATCCTGGAATCTCGCAACAAGACCAACAACTTGCATAATATCTGGTCTAGTTGGAGTGAGATACAACAATCCTCCAATCATTGATCTGTACTTTGTCTGGTCTACCTTAGGAGAGTCATCATCTTTGCTCAACTTACATCCAGTTGCCATGGGAGTATTCATTGGCTTTGAATCTTCCATTCCAAATTTCCTCAACAATTCTTTCACATATTTGGTCTGAGAAATAAAGATTCCTTTCTTTGTTTGAGTAATTTATAGACCTAAGAAGAAATTTATTTCACCAAGCATTGACATCTCAAACTCACTTTTCATTTGATTTACAAAGGTTTTACACATATTGTCTCTTCCTCCAAAGATGATATCATCAACAAATACTTCAATAATCAAGATGTTTCCATGATCAATTTTGAAATATAAGTTACTGTTAGCAGTACCTTTGTTGAAACCAATCTTCAAAAGATGTTTATCTAGTCTTTCATACCAGGCTCTTGGGGCTTGTTTTAGTCCATACAATGCCTTCTTCAACTTGCAGACCATATCACCATGCTAAGATAATTGAAATCCATCCAGTTGTTCAATGTACACTTCTTCTTCTAAGTCACCATTCAAGAAAGTAGACTTGACATCCATCTGATACACCTTTAAATCCTTGAAGGCAGCAAATGCAAGAAATAATCTGACTGCTTCAATTCTTGCCACCGGAGCAAAAGTTTCTTCAAAATCAATTCCTTCTATTTGAGAGTAGCCCTTGCAGACCAATTTGGCTTTATTTCTGATTACTTCACCAACTTCATTTAGTTTGTTCCAGAAGACCCATTTGGTTCCAATCACATTCTTGTTTCTAGGTCTAGGAACAAGATCCCAAGTGTGATTTTTCTCAATTTGCATCAACTCTTCCTCCATTGCTTTGGTCCAGTTTTCATCATTGTAGGCTTCATTTATTGTCTTAGGTTCAATATTTGAAATCAGACAATATTCATTTGAATTTTGAGCAATTTTCCTTCTAGTTTGCACACCTTTGCTTTTGTCACCTATGATCTGATCTTTAGAGTGGTTCAGTCTTACATACCTTAGAACTTTGGGAGCTTCTTGTACTTTTGCTTCTTGATCAAGCTCATTTAGACCTATCTCTTCTTCCTGATTTACTGGATCAATTTGAATCTAACTTTCAGAAGAGGATTGAATTCCTTGAACTAGAACACCATTCTGATCATCTTCATCATATTCATAAAAGCTTGAGGATTTCTCTATTCCCTCATCAAATTTCACATTTGTATTTTCTATCATCTTCCTTAGTCTCTTGTTATAACACCAATATGCTTTGCTTTGAGTAGAGTAACCCAAAAATATTCCTTCATCACTTCTAGCATCAAACTTGCCTAAATCTTCATCTCTTTTCATGTAATATTTGCTACCAAAGACTCTGAAATATCTTATAGTAGGAGTAATGCCAAACTAAAGTTCATAAGGGGTCTTACCGGTATTGCTTCTAATTTGAACTCAATTGAGAGTATAGACTGCAGTGCTGACAGCTTCTCTCCAATAGATCTAAGGAACATTTGCTTCAATCATCATGGTCCTAGATGCTTCCTGGATGGTCCGGTTCTTTCTCTCCACTACTCCATTTTACTGTGGAGTCCTAGGAGTAGACAACTATCTATTGATTCCATGTTTCTCACAGAACTCTATGAACTCACCGGATGTGAATTCTCCACCTCTATCAGACCTCAGACATTTCAATTTTAATCCTGTTTCATTCTCTACCATAGCCTTGAATATTTTGAATTTCTCAAGAGCTTTTGATTTCTCCTTTAGAAAGGTTACCCACATCATCTGAGAATAGTCATCAATTAGTAGCATGAAGTATCTATCACCTTGAATACTCTTGGTTCTTGCCGGACCACAGAGATCAGTGTGAACTCAGTCCAATAATTTGGTAGAGGATAGTTCCTTACTTTTGAATGAGACTCTACTCAGCTTACCCAACTGACATTCCTTGCTCAAGATATTAGTAGGTTTCACCAATTTTGGAAGATCTCTTATAGCCTAAGTATTGCTTATCTTGATGATATTATCAAAATTCACATGACACATCATTCTATGCCATAACCAACTCTGATCAACTTGAACAAATAAGCAGCTTTTACCAATACCAACCAAGTGAAAGATATTACCTTTAGTTTGAGAACCGGATGCAATCTCTGTTTCGGAACTTTCAAAGATTTTTCATTTTCCATCCTTGAATTGGAGATCATAGCCTTTGTCTACCAACTGTCCAACACTGAGAAGATTGTGCTTCAAACCTTCAACATACAGCACATTACCAGTTTTGTTTCTTCCATCAAAAGAAATAGTTCCTCTTCCTCTGATTTTGCCAGCAGAATTGTCACCAAAATTTACCACTCCTCCTTCATACCTTTCCAAATCTACAAACTTATTTTTGTCACCTATCATATGGTGAGAGTAACCACTGTCAATGACCCAATCATCCTTCTCTTCAATTTGGACAGCCAGAGCTCTTTCCACAGCCTTAAGATTGACAAATACATAGGACATTGGATCTTCTTCCTTGATGGCAATGAACACCCATTCATTTTTGGATTTGTTTCCTATCTCTAATTCATCATCTGTTACTCCTTCATTATCATCATCTTCACGTACATAGTAACAATTCTTTTGGAACCTCGGCTTGTTAAGATTTTGCCTTGAAAATATTTCCAAACACCTTGAGGCAAAATGACCAATCTTATTATAGTTAAAACACTTAAAAGGTAATTTTTCTTCATACTTACCGGATCCTCTTGGCAGCCTCTTTGCAATAAGGGCTTCAAGTTGAGTAGTTTCTACTTCTTCTTCTTCCAAATCTTTTCTTGTTTTTTCATACCAAGACAATTTCTTTGAAGAATTCTCTCCCAGATCAAGCCTTTGTTTACCTTTAATAGAGGCACTGGCTTTGAATGTAGATTTAGTCTTCAGGGGGTCATCTCCAAACTCTATCATTTCAAATGCAACCAATTTCCCAGCCAATTGATCTCTTGTGACAGTTATATGAACTCTAAATTCTTCAATGGCAGCAACCTTGAGTTTGTAAGAAGCAGGGAGGGATCTGAGAATTTTACCAACAATCTCATTTTCATCCAAGACACCACCAACATTTCTAATTCCACAAACCAGCTCATTCACTCTTAGCATAAAAGTGGTAATATTTTCATCATCTCTCATCTTCAATTTTTCAAATTTCCCTTTTAGATTCTGTAACCTTGCACATTTAACATACTAGTCTCCTTCATGCAAAAGTTTTAGTTTATTCCAAATCTCAAAGGGAGTTGGTAGGTCAATAACATTTAAGAGTTCTGAGTTAGATAATGTGCTTAAAGGAGCCTCTTTGGTCTACAGATTGTTTTCAGCATCTGTGATTTCATTTAGGGTTGTCGAACCACCCTGTGGAGGTACATATGCTTTTGTAACCATGGACCAGTATGCAAATCCCATACACTACAAGTGACATTTCATGCGACCTTTCCAAAGAGCAAAGTTGGTTCCATCAAACTTTGGACTATCCTTCTTGTAAGATGACATCCTAGATCTCCTCAAGCGGTTAAGCTCCTTTTAGAGGAACTTAGCTCTGATACCAATTGTTAGACTTAGGGCACACAACTGAGAGGGGGGGTGAATCAGTTGTGGGAAACTTTCTCTAATTAAACACTTAAATCTTCTTTAGTGATTAGTAGAATATTAATCATGAACCATAATGCATTCAAATCAAAAGAAGAAATATATCAACACATAAGACACCAAGATTTTGACGTGGAAAACCTGGTTAAGGGAAAAACCACGGGGTGACTAACCCAAGATTGTATTCTCTGTTAGAAGAATAGAAAGAACAAAATGGCACATGCCAATTAGGGCTCACTGCCCGAGCACACTGCCTACAAGAGACACACTTATCACCTTCATGAACTGGAGAATAGCATCTTCACCATGCTTGAATCAATTCCATTTAAGCCCAAGACTTCTGCTCTGCCTTTTGCACTCTTCTTCGCTACCACACACTCATCACACCAGGACACCTTTTGAAATGACTTCTTAATCCCTTATTTATACACTACATCGACTTAGGAACAATCATCTAAGTCAGAAAACACCTACAAGCACATCGGCAAGATGTGTAATACATCCAATCAGCCAGTCTTAGGAAGAACATCAACATCCAGTGGTTAATATTAAAATATGAACTTTAACTTCAATGCGGACCACCAACATGAACTGGAACCGATCCACATATCAACACAAGCTTTCCCAAATCACCAACAACATCTGCACTTCATCTGCTTATTGGAATCCTTCTCTCCTTCATCTGGAACCTCAAGAACACAGTCTGTCATCACTGTCACAAAGGGATAGGTTCTTCTAGACCTTCAACCTACAAACCAATCTACTTGATACTTCATAAGGACATCCCCAACACTTCCTCCAATCCGCAGAATGGGATAATGCATTACCAGACCTCACTAGACCTATCTATGTCACTCTGTCACCTCTAGACACCTACTAGAGCTAGTTCTACTTGAGTGGCCATAACTTCTTCAGATCTTCATGCGGACCTCTGAAAACTTGACTGGAGCATCTCAAGACTTATATCTACAAACTCTTTAAACCGCATCCTCTAATCCTCAACCTATCTTGGACTTTTACCTTGTTGTCATCACTATTCTTCACTATTCCTGATCGAGACTAATTTTCTCAATATCCTTAGCACACAACTCATCCAATCCTTCTCATTAATGCAACATGAGTATGTTGACATCAATAACAACACCGGTTAAACCCATACTTGCAACATCCTTATCCATCTCCCACTTTTGGTTTTCAGTATCGCTAAACCAATCCAAATCTTCCCCTATTATTTCTAGATCTCCCCTAAGATATTTTGCAGACACAAGTGGAGATTTGGATTCTTCCACATGACTGACCTATTTCTTGGTGCAAAATCCCTCCTTTTCTTCCCTTCTTGCATCTCCCAACCTATTTTTCTACATCTGACCTTATCCATCCCGGATCTCCCCTGGGCCACCTAGCGTTGTCCCTCGAGTGACCTTGTCTACAAAAATGGGCAACCCTACCATTTTTGTAGCTGTAGAAAAACTTGAGTTTCTCACTCATTTTTGCTCTATTTTCACCTGTTTTCTTCCAATTTTCATGGTTTTTCATCCTTAATATAGAGTTAACTATTTCATACACCTATACATGCATAATTAGCTACATTTTATCTCAAATTAACTCTTCAATCAATCTCATGCATTCCCTCACATCCATTTTCTCTCCAGTGATAAGCTATCTTTGCTTCGTCACTCTCCAATCAGCTGAGTTCATTGGGTAATCAACCTTGTTAACTTGCTAATCATATTTGTTAACTCATCAATCAAAATGAGTAAACTCTTCAATTAATTCCTTCTTCTAAACCTATAAATACCCCCCTCCCTCAAGCACAAAGAGAGGAAAATTCATTGTGCACACAACTCTTGTCTTTTTTGCTCTCCAACTTAGCATTCAAATGCTCTTGTCATGCGCACATTACCCATGCGGTCATGACACACAACACATGTGTCATGTCCACATTTGTTATGTGGTCATGACATGCAATATTAAAAAAATTTCCACGTATTCCTAGAAACCTTCCCGCACATGTCAGCATGCTCAGTGGCAATATGCATAAGGCGTAAACATGTCAATCCAACTTTGGGGTAGTGCACTTACCTACACAATCCCTTGCATGATGATAGCTGACTAGGGGGTTAAGTGACATGAGGAATGTCGCCCTTAGGGTTAGAATTGATAGATCCAAACCCTAAGTTTTCCTAAGTGAGCGGTGTGATTTTGACATGTGTCAAAATCAAAAACCTAAGGAATAGAATAGAGATAATAATTAAAACACATGAATCTAACACTAATGCATAATTAATTCAAATAATTAACTCTTCAAAGATTTTGAGAAAATCTGGTAGCATAATGCTTTACTGATATACATGGAAATAATTTAAAAATAAATAAAATTAAAGGCACTCCTTTCATACCATTCAAAAATTAAATTATTACGAGATTAAAATGAATTCAATTAATTTACCCATTTCTTTAATAACACTAGAATAATTACCTAGGTTTAAATAAACTTAATTAAACTATACTACACCAATGAGACCTGAAAATTTATAAAAGTATAAACCCACACCTAAATTAATTTCCCAAGCCATTATAAACTTCTTCATTAAAAATTCCATAAAATATTTACTTAATCCTTTGCCAAATTCCACACTTTAAATATAATACTCTAGGCAAAATAAAAGCCATAGTGAATACATATCCATTCCCCACTCAAGACTTTACCCACCATTTAAATAATATTCGTAAGAATAATTAAGGTCTAGACTTAATTAAATTTTACACCCCACAAGAATACACAAGGAGGAGGAATTAATTCCAAGTCTTCAATTTTCAATTCAAAAGCAAGGGTGAGACAAATGTCACTTTCATCATCTTTCCTTTCTTTTTTTTTTTCTTAAATTAAAGAAAATCACTCTCACAACCTTAAACATTTGCCCAATAAAATATACTAAAAAAAAACCTAAACCTAATTGTTATCTTATCCTCTTTTCTACTTCTCTATTTTCCTAACTTAACCCTAGTTTTATTCCTTTTTCTCTATTCCTCTTTCCTCTATTTTCTTTCTTCTTTATTCTATTTGCAGGTGGAGGGTTTGGTTGCCATGGATGAATGTATCTAGAGGTATAAGCACAGATCTAATTCGTGCCCTCTCTTTCCTCTTTATTTTTGTGTATATAAATTATTTATACTTGTAACATTGGAAAATGTCCCCTTGGGGGCTTTTCCCTCATAAGGTTTAACTCCTAGGTCTTTTGCATGTATTTAGGACATCTTACTTCATAATTTGGCATCCCAATGGAATAAGCCCTAGGTAACATGACAAATGAGACCTAGGAGGACCCCTTGAGCCTTACCCTACCCAAAATAGGGGTGAGGACTTGGATGCCTGCACCCTAGTCCTACCCTATTTTGGGGCAGCCCTAATTTTTGGGTGTCAGTTTATGACTGCTATTTGGGTCCTATGCCGACACGGTAAGTTTGAATTGCAAAAATCTTGGCAAGAGTGTTTGTAGTCGCATATGAACGCATGTTTAGGCATTCATTTATAAACTAGATGTCAATTGTGATGTTCAAGTATTCTCAAGGTGATTCAAGGCTTTCATTGTGTTGCAAGAGAAAATTTGTGTGGTCTATGTGTTTGTGTTTGCAGATTTGAGAATCCATTTCATCATGGAATGAAGAGAATCTTCCTCCCATGATATCTTCACTACAAGGTGACATTATATTGTGTTTTCATCACCATTTCCTTTGTTTTTTGCCTCTACCTCACACTTGGGCATGCACTCTTTATCTGACAATGGTGTTCAGAGACTTAAGTGTCCTCTGGGGCTTGACTGAGGTAAGCCTCTCAACACCACAACCCCATCCCAAAGTTTTCATGGTTGCAGGTTATAGGTTGTGGAGCTGGGAAAAGTGAAGTTGTAGGAAGGCATCTTGAAGTGTCAGAATTGGAGAACAAAAGGAAAAACAACCACCTAGACTTGGGTGCCTACTCATTGGTCTTCCAACCTCTGTGACAAGAAAATCTCTAAGACATCAGGGAAGAGTCATAGATTGAGTTTCTAGATCTAGACAAAAAGCAAGGCATTGGACTTGGGTGCCTGCTCTTTTGTAGCTGACTTTTCTACCTTAGAACCCTGAAAACAGGTACTCTATGATTTGATATTTCACATCTCTCTACAAGAGCTTTTTCTTTTATTCTTTCGTTTACAGTCGTATTTGCTAAATTAGGGTTTTAATAGTCAATTAAGCATAAGAGAAGGAAAATTGATAATTAAAAACCCTAATCTAAGCTTCTCTACATTTCACAGTGACCTAGGGTATGATAGTGAATTTTTACTCAACCCTAGATCCTTGAATGTAGAGGGTGAAAGGAGGATTCAAACATCTAAACACTAAAAACTGAACAATCCCAATTTTACCCTAAACATTTTGGTGAACCCATGTTTTTGGACTTAAATTGAAACTTTTTGAGTGTATTTCTTTAGATTTGGATTGATTTCATTTATTCATATAGTCTTTCATCTTATTGCATTGAGAAAATTACAAGAAAAATTGAAAAAATTGCAAAAGTTTGAAAACCCTAGCTTGCATTTTCATATAGATTACTAAATTGCATAAATTATTTCTAAATTTCCCTAATTCATTATTTTTCAATCATATATGATATAAACTACATAAAAAAACAAAAATTCAATAATTTACATTGCATTTTCGTCATTAATTTGCTAGGCTTTTGTAGAAATTTTGACAATTTTCATTAAACCTAGTAATTCCAAAATCTAGGGTTATTAGGCAAAATATTCTTTCAAATTTTTCTACCAATTTTAGAGGCTCATTCAAATTTGCATTTGACTACAATCCTGAATTTTAGTCTAAATTTGCATTTAGATTCAAAATATTTGCAATTTTTTCATAGAAAATTTCAACAAAAAACTAGCAATTTTCATGCATTTTCATTAAATTTGCATTGGTATTTTGCATAGAAAGGCTTGAAAATAATTTTCAGATCTTAGTACACTTCATTTTTATCACAAATCAGACTTCAAAACATTCACATAGCATTTTGTGTCAAGTTCTCAAACCTAGAGCTTCAAAAACAATTATTTTCACTAAAATTGGCCTTATCGACTCTCTCAACTTGCACCATAGGCATGTTGTGAAGAGTATTTTCACATTAATTGGTTGTTATTAGGGTAATAATTTTCTACCTCTCCTAAAAAGCTTCACAACACCCTTTTAATGAACTCTTGTATTGAAAATTTGGTGAAAAACTACATATTTTGACTATTTTTGCCTTAGGGTTTGACCTAGTTTGCACTACAAGTGTGTTGTGATCAATTTTATGGATTGACATGACTAATATTATTGATTTTATTTTTTGCATCTCCTGAAATTCATTACAGTACCCATTTTTCTAGGTCTTGGAATTGAAAAACCCTGAAAAATAGCCTATTTTTGCTATATTTTCACTAGGGTTTTACCTTAAGTGGCACTTAAAGCATGTTGTACTAGGTATTTTGGCACCAAGTGGCTTTTATTACTGATATTATTTGTTTTCCCTCATCATTTTCCTCACAACACCCTTTTTTATGCCCTCTTTGCATTGATTTTTAGGGGAAAAAGTCCCTATTTTGACATATTTTCACTATATTTTGACTTGGCATTATTTTGGATTTGCATCAAGAGTGTGTTGAGAAGGATCATATTGCTATTTTGGACTGATATTAGACATATAACTTTCTTCCCTTGATCAAAATCCCTACAACACCCTTTGTTTCATGCATTTACTTTGAAAAAGTACAACAAATTAAGCATTCTAGGCTACTGTTGGCATATCATTTTGCACTTGCCCTTGATACACATTTTGGAAAAAATTTCAAATCTCATTTGACCATAAAAACATGGCCTCTAATCACAACAACAATAATAGGTTCCCTCCTAGACCTTACATGAAAAGAAAGGCTCTTGAACCTGAAATTGTGTTTACACCTCATGATAGAATAATTGGAGACTCTGATGGACCTCTTTACATCATTGTGAAAATAATGGGAAATCCTATGGATGGAACTCTTATTGATCCCAATTACATGACTAATGTTTCCATTGAAGAGTTCCTTTTTTCACATCAACTAATGCAAGGTTCTTATGACCCCTCCAACATGATGATTAAGACACATAAGGGAACCTGTATCAAGCCTTTGGGTAAGATATCATTGTTGGTAACACTATCTAGAAAACATGTCGAATAATGGTTTGATGTTGTCCCTATTTCTAACCTCTTTCATATTAAATTGGGACATCCTTGGCCTAAAGAAATGAAAGCTATCCCTTCAACAATATACCATTGTCTAAAATTCCCTTTTAATGGACATGCTGATGATTGTTTTTACACATTCATAACAAAAGTTAAAATTCACAAAATAAACCTAACTATCTTGAAAGATATGAAGAAATCAATTAAGATTACTTAATCCCAAGTTTTTGTATGGTTAGGTCTTGACCTTGTGGACAATTTAGTAGGTTGATGTGAAGCTATAATATGCAAGGGGCCTTACTTGATTTAAGGTGTCTAATGACTTACTAGACTCGAATTATGCAAAATATCACAAATATCAACATTTCATTCATAAATTTGTTACTGTATCACAAAGCTTTATATGATTTACATTAAAACAAGCTTTTCTTTTCAAAGATTTATGAAAATTGTCAAATATCAACTTAATTGTTCATTTTTCTTTCAAATATTAGACAATCTCCTTCAAATTTCTGCGTTTAAGCGAAGTACCTCAAATGTTTGGAGAAAAGTTAGAGAAAATCAAATTAAAAAACACTTTGCTACAGGATCTAAATGCTCTGTTATCCAAGTTATAAGAAATATGTCAAACTAAATCAAATCCACAAGTTAAATCTTTAAATGTGAAGCCCTGAGTATTTTCATGAACACACATTCAAGATTGCAAGCTTTCAAAGAGATAACACTTTCAAACATAAGTAAAAGTTAGAAAACACTCAGAAGATAGATGTAGAAATCCAAATTTACTTGTATTTGAAGTATACAATCATGTATGATTTACAATGTATGAATAACCGGTTTGCTTCATTAATCCAAATAACAGAAAACTTATAAATGTCTTACAGATACAATAAGAAAGCTGGACATTCCACGCATTCCTTAGTGCAGACACAGGCAACCTCCTTCTATTCTAAACTAAAATGTTCTTCTACTCAAAATGCTCAAACCAATTACAATTCCAGCTCTATTCTATGAATCCCTATGTAAGTAATTGATGCAGAGTGGTAATGGTAATAGCTGTTGAAGTTCACTCAATTAACTTAGATCCCTATACTTCCTCCAAGAGGTATACAAAGGTGTTTATTATCATAATCCTACACAAGGCTTCTCAAGGAACTGACATAGCCTTGGACCACACACTAGTGTCTACCCACACAGGCTATTCAACTTCTTACTGGTGAGTCACTGCTCTAACCAGCCTTATACACAGTCCACCTCTAAGGACAACAATCTACCTTCAAAAGCTCTCAACTACTACCAATCCACTCTACCTATCAAGGTCTTGATATTACCATCAACATATGCTTGTTTAGGACATAACTAACATCAAGTCACTGACCAAAAAACTAAATGTTACACTTGCAAAGATAGAGAACAATGAATTGCAGCTTGACTGTCCTATGACAGTGCTAAAATGACAGCTTCTTTCTTATGGCCTTTATGAACAACCAAAACTAGCATTAACTCCTTTATCCACAAGGTTCTTCACACAAACATAACATGTATTTACCAAGGACATGAAATCACTGACCAAGTACCATACTTCTATACTTACTCTGACAGAGAACCATAACTGTCTTATGACTATCATAAAGAAACATTATTTCAAGAAGATTAAACCTTGTAGCCAAGAGAATGTTTAACACCACATTAAATGCTCATAACTCTGAATGGCCTTCACCTCTAAATCCATATCCAAATACCCATCATGAATATACACTTCCACCCACACATGTAGAATCGTACTGTACTGTAGGTGTTTAGAAATAGCAAACTGTCTTTTCCTTGAAAACAAAGGCCTAAATTGAAAGAAATGGGAAAGAAAAATGTATCCAATATGCATGCACAAGGTCCACCAAGTGCTGTACTAGTCAATCTCCACCATCAAACATAGACTCCACCTTGCATCTGTCAAAACAAATTGACTGTCTTTACTGTCATGATACAGTCCACCATCAAATTCTCAACTAGTCACTAGTAAGACTAGTTAGATGCATGCCATATGCCTTACAAAGGGGAGTTTAACCTACCAAACATGAAAAAACACTAAATCTACTCTACCTTCCTCCATCCCACCAAGAAATGGGTGAACACCTTCAGAGGATAGAGGAAGAATGAAGCATTTTGTCCAAAACCCTAGCTATGGAGGGTTAAAAACTAGTTTACACACAATGGGTTCAAACAAAGCAGTAGAAACATTTCAAAGGCTCTAAATAAATGCAAATGAAAGGTGATTCAACCTACAACCACATTTTCTAGACCATGGACCTCTTACTGTCCATACCAGGCCGTACAAGAAGGTTGTTTTCAACAAAAAGCAAAAAAAACACACTTTTTACCTTATAAAACTCCTCCTCTCCATTCCATTTTGGCATGTTTATACAAACTAATATTTATAGAAAGATTTTCTAACATTTCCACTTCCCTACTGCCCGTACAACTACCCATGAAAGGTAGTGAAACGTTACGAAGATGTTTTTTCTATAAAACTCTAAGTTTCAAAAAGATAATGCTAAGAAAATAGGCCTAGGCTAACTTTAAAATGGACTAGTCAATTAAAATGACTAAGTCCTTATTACATAGAAAGAAAATAGTTTTCAAAGTCTTAGGAAAAACCAAAATACCAAGATCACAAAATGATATAGTAAAAAAAAAGACTAAAACTAAAGCTCCTGCACCATACTCCCCCTGTGGGAAAAACTCAAGTCCCTTGAGTTGCCAATTGTTGAAGTGTCATGCCATGCTTCAAGATATCTGCTTCAGTCATCTAGGTGGCCTCTGAGTTAGGGAGATCCTTCGATTTCACCAAGTAGTCCTTATAGACACCTCTCCGAGTCTTCTTGACAACCTTGGAATCTAGAATGCACTCCAACTATAAAGGTTTGCTTGGAGACAAATCCTTGATCCAATCAGCATCTTTAGCCACCACATCTGATCCACTTTCATCAAGCAATGGAGGTCTGAAAGGAAAAAGATCACAAACATTGAAAATTGGAGGGATACCAAGGCCAACTGGTAGCTCAATCTCATATGCATTTGGACTGAATTTGTGCACTATTTTGCATGGTCCAATCTTCTTCATTAGGAGTTTAGTTGGCTGACCCTTTGGCAACCTTTCTTTCCTTAGATATGACATAACTAAGTCACCAAATTTAAACTATACTTCTCTTTTCTTCAAATCTACCTTTTCTTCGTACTTTGTGACTGATTTTTCTAGTTGCAACTTGACTTGATCATGGACTATTTTCATGGAGGTAGCAAACTCTTCACCAAGTGCACTCCTTCTATCCCAACCTCGGAGATCCTTCAGCTCAAGTGGCCCTCTTGGATGAAAGCCATAAACTATCTCAAAAGGACTTTTACCAGTGCTCCTATTCCTTGAATCATTGTAGGCATATTCAACCTGACTGATAACTAAGTCCCATGCCAAACCATGCTGCTTTGTAATGCATCTTAGAAGGTTTCCAAGTGACCTATTAACCACCTCAGTCTAACCATCAGTTTGTGGATGGTAGGCTGATGAAAAGGACAACTGTGTGCCCAGCTTTTTCCACAAGGTCCTCTAGAAGTGACCTACAAACTTAGAATCTATGTCAGTTACAATGGACAATGGTAAACCATGTATCCTTACTACCTCTCTAAAAAATAGACCTGCAACATGAGATGCATCATTTGTCCATTTACATGGCACAAAATGAGCCATCTTGCTGAACCTCTCAACAATGACAAACACATTATCCACCCCTCTAGTTGTCCTAGGTAACCCAAGCACAAAATCCATGCTAATACTTTCCCAAGGTCTATTGGGAATCGGAAGGGGCTGGCATAGACCTACATTTGAAGACACACCTTTGGCTCTTTGACAGATTGCACAACTAGCTACATATTTTCTCACATCTGATTGCACCTATGGCCAAAAATAGAACCTTGTGACTTGTTCTAGTGTCTTGTCTAAGCCAAAATGCCCTCCTAAAGAACCATTATGCTTCTCCTTGATGATGTTGTCTCGCATGGAGCACTTAGGGACACACAACAAATTGCCCTTAAACAAGAGGCCTTCCTGCAAAACAAAATCTGCATACTCTCCATGGAATGTGTTAGCCAAGTTCATACAAACATCATAAGCCTCTTTGAAATCATAATCTTCTTTATACAGCTCCTTTAGACAGTCAATACCCATGCTTTCTAACTAAATTTCATGAACTAGAAGCAACCTCCTACTCAATGCATCAGCCACCTTGTTAGAGACACCTCTTTTGTGCTTAATTGTGAAGGTATAAACTTGTAACTGTTCCATCCATTTAACATGTCTATGGTTTAATTTTTCTTGGCTGTTAAGAAAGCTTAAAGCATGATTATCAGTAAACACAATAAATTCTTTGGGCAGCAAATAATGTCTCCATTTCTTAAGAGCTTGCACCATTGCATAGAGTTCTAAGTCATAGGTAGAATACCTTTGCTTGGCTTCATTCAACTTTTTTTAAAAGAATGCCACTGGATGTCCTTCTTGGCTGAGAACAACACCAATAGCTTGCTAACTTGCATCACACTCAACAAAAAACACCTTATCAAAATCGGGGAGTACTAAGGTAGGCAACTTAGCCACCTTTGTTTTCAACAACTCAAAACTATCATCAGCTTCCTTTGTCCACTGGAATCTACATTTGATTCAACCCTTAATGGTGTTGAGGATGGGAGCACTAATGTGACTAAAACCTCTGATAAAATTCCTATAGAAAGTTGCCAATCCATGGAAACTTCTCACATCTCCCACTATTTTTGGGGTAGGCCAACTAAGAATAGCCTCAACCTTAGAGGGATCCATCTTCAAACAACCATTAGAAATGACAAATCCCAGGTATACAAGTTCAGTTTTCATGAACTCACATTTGTCTAAGTTGATCATCAACTTGTGCTCATGTAGCTTCTCCAACACCTAACCAACATGCTTCACATGCTCTTCCCTTGTCCTGCTGAAGATTAGTATGTCATCAAGATAAACAATAACGAATTTACCAATGAATTCAACTAATACCTCATTCCTTGGGTGCATAAATGTACTTGGCGTATTGCTAAGACCAAATGGCATAACAAGCCATTCATAAAGACCTTCATTGGTCTTGAAAGCAGTCTTCCATTCCTCTTCCTGTCTAATCCGGATTTGATGATATCTAGATTTTAAATCAATCTTTGAGTAATAGCATGATCCTCCAAGATAATCCAAGAGATCTTCAATCCTTGGCATTGGGAATCTGTACCTTATGGTGATCCTGTTTATGGCCCTTGAATCTTTGCATAGCCTCCACTTTCCATCCTTCTTAGGATCAAGTACACTTGGAACTGCACAAGGACTTAGACTCTTCCTAATCAGCCCTTTCTCCAGGAGATCTTGAATTTGCCTTGCCACCTCTTCATTTTGCTGTGGAATTAGCTTGTATGTAGCCTTGTTAGGCAATGTAGCACCAAGTATTAAGTCAATTTGATGACTAATATCCCTCATGGGTGGTAAGGAGTTGGGAACTACCTCTACCACAAGGTCTTGATACTTATTTAGAAGTTGTTGCACTTCCAATGGAATTTCCTTTCTATTTTTGATCTTGCTGATCTAATCCACTCTTGGGCTTCATGACCAAGGCATACCCCTAGTTGTCATTCTCCTTCAAGAGGTTTAGGAACTCCTTTCCATTCACCAACATGACACTGCTGTTATTTTCCTTCCCCTTGGGCTGCTCCAACATAGGATCCATCTTGAATGGTCTTCCATTCTTGGTGATGACATAAGTGTTCTTCTCACCATCATGTTGAGCTTTAACATCATACTACCATGAGAGGCCAAGAAGCAGGTGACATGCATCCATAGGGATGATTTCACATAGCACTTTGTCCTTGTAGTCACCAATTGCAAATTCAACCCAAGTTCGTTCCTCCACCATGAAACTTTGGTTTTTGTTCAACCAAGAAATCTTGTGAGGACTGATATGAGGTAGCCTCTTCAACTTGCACTTCTCAACCATCTCAGTGGATACCACATTCTCAGTAGACCCTAAATCCACTATGATTTTGCAAAGTTTCCCATAGGCTAGGCCTTGGGTTCTGAAAAGATTCTTTCTCTGAGGGGGCTCTTGCTTCAATGGAATCTTCAACATAGCCCTTTTGATCATCATACTCTCTCCATCTAGAATAGGTGCAGCACTTCCCATTGGTGAATTCACACTTTCACAGTCATCATCTTTCACTAACTGATTTCTCTTCCCACTATCATGAGAGTTGTTGGCTTTCCCTAGGCATTTGTTCATTGTATGGCCAACTTGGTTACAGCCATAACATCTTCCAGTGAAGACTCCTGGTCCTCTACCTCCTCCACCATTTCTGCCCCTGACATTATGACTTCTTTGTCCTCTAAAGCCTCCTCTATGCTCTATTTCTGATTGTGTTTCTTGTTGACTGTTATTTTTAGTTTTGTTGAACTATCCACGGCCAAAATTGCCTCTTCCTCTTTGGTTTCTGCCACCTCTACCTCTGACACTTTGTTCACCCTTCCTTCTCAGCTTTTCCTCTGCTCTGGAGGCCAATAAGAAACATTCATCCACTATCTTTGGTAACACTAAACTTATCTCATCTTGTAGATTGTATTTCAGTCCATTCAGGTACCTAGCCACCATCTCTTTTTCATCTTCATTATGATTGGCCCTCATACTGAGTCTATGAAATTCTTCTATGTAGGTAGCCACACCATGTCTTTTTGTCTCAAATTCTGAAAACCTCCTTATGATTTGAATCTCATAGTCAGGTGGCATGAACTTGCTTCTGAGCATAGCCACCATTCTGCTCCATTTAGTGATGGGACTCTTCCCAATCTTCTCCCTCTCACTCTGCATATAGTTCCACCATACAAGTGCAGAACCTCTTAGTCTCGTCTTGGCAAACTTGACCTTTTTGCTGTCATTGAACTCCTTGTAATCAAAGAAGTTGCACATAGCTTCTATCCATTTGGTGAGAACATATCCATCGAACTTGCCATGAAAGGTAGGCACATCCATCTTGGGATCACCACTGTCTCCATGAGTACCCTTAAGTGCATTCAAGAAGGCTTTCTAATCTGTAGACATATCCTACTCTAGAGGATCCTCTTCTGCCTCTATTTCTTCATTTGTGTCAGAAGAACTTCCCTCTACTTTTGTCTTGCCCTTATACTTATTCTCTTCTTGCAATTTTGCTTCTTGCAATCTTGCTTCTTGCAATCTTGCTTCAACCATCTCTTCCACCAACTTCTTGATAGCATCTTGACTCATTGTCTTGGGAGGCATTGTACTAGCCTTTGTTTCAATTTCCTCTTTTGACATACACTTGCTTCCAATCAGAATATTGGCTCTGATACCAATATGATGCAGAGTGGTAATGGTAATAGCTGTTGAAGTTCACTCAATTAACTTAGATCCCTATACTTCCTCCAAGAGGTATACAAAGGTGTTTATTATCATAAGCCTACACAATGCTTCTTAAGGAACTGACATAGCCCTACACCACACACTGGTGCCCACCCACACAGGCTATTCAACTTCTTATTGGTGAGTCACTGCTCTAACCAGCCTTATACACAGTCCACCTCCAAGGACAACAATCTACCTTCAAAAGCTCTCAACTACTACCAATCCACTCTACCTATCAAGGTCTTCATACTACCATCAACATATGCTTGTTTAGGACATAACTAACATCAAGTCACTGACCAAAAAACTAAATGTTACACTTGCAAAGACAGAGAATAGTAAATTATAGCTTGACTGTCCTATGACAGTGCTAAAATGACAACTTCTTTCTTATGGCCTTTATGAACAACCAAAACTAGCATTAACTCCTTTATCCACAAGGTTCTTTAGACAAACATAACATGTATCTACCAAGGACATGAAATCACTGACCAAGTACCATACTTCTGTACTTACTCTGACAGAGAACCATAACTGTCTTATGACTGTCATAAAGAAACATTATTTCAAGAAGATTAAACCTTGTAGCCAAGAGAATGTTTAACACCACATTAAATGCTCATAACTCTGAATGGCCTTCACCTCTAAATCCATATCCAAATACCCATCATGAATATACACTTCCACCCACACATGCAAAACCATACTATACTATAGGTGTTTAGAAATAACAAACTATCTTTTCCTTGAAAACAAAGGCCTAAATTGAAAGAAATGGGAAAGAAAAATGTATCCAATATGCATGCACAAGGTCCACCAAGTGCTGTACTAGTCAATCTCCACCATCAAGCACAGACTCCACCTTGCATATGTCATAACAAATTGACTGTCTTTACTGTCATGATACAGTCCACCATCAAATTCTCAACTAGTCACTATTAAGACTAGTTAGATGCATGCCATATGCCTTGCAGAGGGGAGTTTAACCTACCAAACATGAAAAAACACTAAATCTACTCTACCTTCCTCCATCCCACCAAGAAATGGGTGACCACCTTCAGAGGACAGAGGAAGAATGAAGCATTTTGTCCAAAACCCTAGCTATGGAGGGTTAAAAACTAGTTTACCCACAATGGGTTCAAACAAAGCAGTAGAAACGTTTCAAAGGCTCTAAATAAATGCAAATGAAAGGTGATTCAACCTACAACCACATTTTCTAGACCATGGACCTCTTACTGTCCATACCAGGCCGTACAAGAAGGTTGTTTTCAACAAAAAGTAGAAAAAACACAGTTTTTACCTTATAAAACTCCTCCTCTCCATTCGATTTTGGCATGTTTATACAAACTGATGTCTATAGAAATATTTTCTAACATTTCCACTTCCCTACTTCCCGTACAACTACCCATGAAAGGCAGTGAAACATTGGGAAGATGTTTTTTCTATAAAACTCTAAGTTTCAAAAAGATAATGCCAAGAAAATAGGCCTAGGCTAACTTTAAAATGGACTGGTCAATTAAAATGACTAAGTCCTTATTACATAGCAAGAAAATGGTTTTTGAAGCCTTAGGAAAAACCAAAATACCAAGATCACAAAATGATATAGTAAAAAAAAAGACTAAAACTGAAGCTTCTGCACCTGTAATGTACAAGTAGCCTATTTCCTTATATAGATTTTGAAGTTCTCATTGCAAGGGCTACAAACTTCATCAATGGTGGGGATCCTTCTATTATTAATCAATGGTACACCTTCATCTCCAATCGTTTGTCAAAATATCTGAATGGCATCTTTTCCTCCTCTCAAAGGATACTATTGGAATCTTTCAAAAAAATAAGATTCCCTTTTCTTTGACTTCCTCTCGCTGATACTCTTTACTTGACTTTTCTCAAAACCATTGTTCGCCTTCGCCTTTTCATTCATTTCTTTGCATAGGTGATCTCATTTCCTTCAGCCTTAAGTTCCTCAATTTTGTCTTTTTCTGCCTCGAGGCCATCCTATGAAACAATCCATCTTTAAAATTCTTTATTCTACCTTTTACCTAGGGTTTTACTGTGAATTTCTATTTTTTACTATTTTACCCTAACGTAGTTTATCCTTTCTGTTTTGACTTTTAAAATTTGTTTAGTTCTACCCAGCTAATTAACATTTAAAAAAGTAATTTGACAAATGCCTACGTTTTATAATGAAATCACTGAAATTAACATGTAATTTACTATTTGAAAAGAAATGTTTGAGGATAAATACTTGTATTTCCTAATCGTTTAACCGTTATCGTTGACTTACTTATACCTTTTTGCTTTTGTCCAGCTACTGTATCTCCATCGTCTCAATGAATCCTGCTTAATTTCTGTAACAATTCTTTCTTCTGCAATTGTTTACTCTTAGCAATGTATAAATTTGGAAGCAAAATACATTAAATTTACCCTAACTCTTGTTGAATTTTACTCTTTTTGAGTGTTAGATCTGCATTAATTACAACAATTAATGTACCAAACCTTCAGCCTTCTATTGTAGTGTTTGCATTTTTAAAACTTTTTACCATTAGTTTAATTCTGCATACATACCTTTTCCTTCCATGTTCCTTTTTATTTTTAAACATACAAGCATTTATGCAAACAACCATAACTAACGCTCTTTCCCTTTTCCCTTTTGTTCGTACTTGTATCTTTGCTTTGTATATCACCTTTGTATGTTCTCTTGTATAAGCGCATATAGAAACACCTATACAAACCCCCACTTTACCTTTTATCCCCCACGATGCTTTTACTTCTTTGTATCTCAAATATGTATATCATAAACATACAAACAGTTAAGCATGCAAAGACTTTTCTATGTTAAACTTCCTTTTGACATCTGGTTTGTATCTCTAACTCATATCTTTCAACTTGTATATTGGCTTGTATATCAAAAATATACCTTGTAATTATACAAACCCGATATGCAAATGGTAAGACCCACTTTACGTTTGCTTTGTATCTCCGTAATACAACAATGCTTGTATCTATTCCTTAGATACAAGGCCTGATACGTACAAACTCTTTTGCATCACCTTTTCAGACTTATTCTTTTTATAAACCATAGTTTACTTATTTTTTGGTTCCGTGACATGTATAAAGTGCAATGCATCTTTTAAGATAGGTTAAGTCATGATGCATCATTTTAACCAGATTTTAACCTTTCTTGAGTTCCACATTGCATGTACATCGCAATGTATGTCTTCAAAACATACATACAAGGAATGAAACATACAACAACTTAACCTTATTTCATAATCCTTTTGGCTCCGCGACATGCATATAGCTTTGTATATCCCCTTTGTATGTTTTCCCTTTTCCAAACATACAAACTTAAAATGCATTCAACGGACTTAACCGATTATTCGTTTAAACTATGAACTCTGTGGGGCCTGACTTATATGTAAGGATAAAGCATTAGCGAAATGCATACAAGTATAACGATAGAATAAACCTGATGACTCCCTTATGCAACTCATACAATGACACAACATATAAACGACTTTGTATATGTGACATACAAACCTTCCCATGGGGCATTTTACCAAAAACACACATATCTCACAAAATATTAGGAATTTTAAAATGGTTCAAAAAGCAACCCTTACTCATTTTTACAAGGAATTCACCTATATTATGCTCTGGTACTTAATGCTATTTTTCTCTATTTTCAACAAGGTTTGTAACATTCACTTCCTTTTCCCTTTTACCACCCAGTAGACCCACACGCACAAGCAAAAAACACAGCCACAACAGGGGTCCTCATTTTGCTAAGAAGTAAAATAGGGCATGTTGTGAGCATCACAACAACTAGCAACCAAATAAAACAATTAAATTAAATCCATTAAAGAAAACTAAATGAAATAAATTCATAACTTCCAACTATCTTTTATGAAAATCATTATCTAACTTGAGACTTGATGTATTCAATAAGGTGCATGAATTTCCCATTCAGTTTAAGTGGGTGCACGCGATTAATAATCCTCATCTTGAAAATTAGTTGAACAAACCAATGACTAATATTAACCTACATAGTTGATGTCATTCCCTCATAGCCAACCAGATAGAGCCTTGTTGCTAGCAGGCGTCCATAGCCCCGATGAGGTTATTGTTACAATTCTCCTAAGTAGAGCCTCACTGCCAGCAAGCATCTATAGCCCCGATAGAGTTACTTAGATGGCTTCATTTGGATTTTTAGTAAATATCCATTTTATTGTTTTATTATATTTTTTTTACATTTTGAGTGAGATAGGGATTTCATAAGATATTATAGTTGTAACTTCATGATGCAAGGAATGATCACTTGCTGAAATTAAGATGAGAATTATAATGGTAGCAAGGATGACCTCTAATTTTTCACCTAATATCTACACTAGTATGTTCAACAAACCCAAGGATTTTAGATGTGTCATTGTGAGAAACTTCGCTTGAATACTCAACCCACAGTTATTGAATACAAAATTTCACAAGTCAACTAACTTTCTACATTCATGATAGTCACAACAATTTATGTATAAATTTCAAATAATTAACTTGAATGTTCTAAATTTTCTATTGTTTTCAGTGGTTGTTAGTCTGCTCCTACATACTTCAAAATAAAACAAACATCCCTATCAAGGAAACACAACACACAAACAAACACAACAAAACAAAACAAACAAAAAAACAAAAACAACACCAAACAAAACTATACATTATTCACATTATGATACATAATAGACCAACAACCCTCACCTCAAGCCTAAAAGTAGTGTTTCAAATGTTGGCCATTAACTGGTAATGGTACATCTTCCCCAATCAAGGTCTTAAGCCTGAATGTATTGTCTCCTATTATTTATGAGACCTGTAATGGACCTAACCATAACTTGTCAAATTTTCCATGATTTCCTTTCTTTTCATGTGCTTTATCCTAGCACAACACTAAGTCTGATATTCTAAATGTTTTAACTCTTGCTCTTTTGTCAAACCATCTCTTGACTATTGCTTGATGTTTGGCAAATTTGTCAATGTCTTGATCTCTTTTCTCATCTAATTGTAGCATTTGAATGATTCTAGCTTCTCTGTAATCATCAAAGCCTAAATATTCATTAGCAAACTTCCAAACTGGTATTCTTAAATTTACAGGAAGTATGGGATCAATCCCATAAACTAGGTGATAAGGTGCACTACCTAAAGCTGACTTAACCTTAGTCCTATCTACCCACAACACATACTTCAGCAATGTGTTCCATTCTCTAGGATTCTTTTCAATTAACTTTTTTATTATATCCAATAAAATCTTATTTGTAGACTCAGCTAACCCATTCCCCTGAGGATAATAGTTTGAAGAAAATTTTAAAACTATTTCATATTCAAATGCCCATTTGGAAAATTTCAAAGAAGAAAGTGCAGGGCCATTATCACATACTAGCAAATATGGAGCTCCAAACCTTGTTATGATGTTTTCTTCAAGGAATGTGATAACTACCTCAGTAGTCGAGAACTTGCAACATGTGGCTTCAGCCCACCTTGTACAATAGTCAGTTACTGTTAGTATAAATTTGTGTCCTGCAGATGATGGAGGATTTATGACTCTAATGAAATCTAAGCCCCATTCGCAAATGGCCTAGACTCAATCACTGGTTGTAATGGATTAGCCTGATTCCTTCCCTTATCTGCTGTAGTTTGACAAATGTGACAACTTCTAATATGACTCTTTGTATCTTTAAACATTGTAGGCCAATAGTATCATGCTCTCAATATCTTATGTGTTGTAGCTAAATGGGAACCATAAGCAGTCCCATACTTGTCATGTAATTTTGACAATACCTTATCTACTTCCACTCTGTTTAAACATCTTAAATATATTCCTTCATGGTTCTTCTTGAATAGAAGACCTCCTTGTACCATGTACCTTTGTGATTTAATATTTAAAACTCTCTTCTAAGAAGATTTCATCTTACTTGGATATTTCCCAAATATCAGAAAAGTATTCAAATCATCATACCACCCTGTTGCACCATTAGTATTCAACACATATTGTTGTTTTACCAAATTTGGATCTGTGTTTGCTATGGTCTGTACTAATGCTTGTCCTCTTACCAGCTCCATTGGGATGATTTCCATATCAAACTCTTACAATGTTCTAATCCATTTATCTCTTTTCTCTCCAGGTTCATTCTGCATCAGCAACATCTTCACAGCTACATCTAGCACTATGGCTTTAACCTGACTTCGTAAGATATAATGTCTAAACTTTTTCACTGCTCTTACTAGTGCAAACACATGTCTTTCTGTATCAAGATACTTTAGCTATGCATCTTTCAAGGGTGCACTCATGAAAGCTATGGACTTTTCTTCATTATCTTTTCCCTTTTGTGTTAAAGTAGCTGCAACTGAATGTGAAGATACAAAAGAATAAATGTAAAATGGCTTTGTATAATCTGGACTTGTCAACACAGGAGCATCAGAAATAGCTTCCTTGATATCTTCAAATGTAGCTTTAGCTACTGGTGTCCATTCTATCTTTGCATCCTTCTTCAACATGGCATTCAATGGTTGTACAATTTCTGCAAACCCTATAATAAACTTCCTGACAAAGTTAATTTTACCAAAAAATGACTTTAGTTCTTTCCTACTATTTGGTAATTATAATTTCTTTATTCCTTCTATTCTATTAGGATCAATTGATATCCCATTTTTAGAAATGACATGCCCTAATAATTTTCCTTCAGTTACACCAAATGAACATTTCTTTGGGTTAAGAGAAATGCCATACCTTTCACATCTTTTGAGTACTCTTCTCAGATCTTCAGCATGAGTGGATACATATTTAGAATAAACAGTTAGATCATCCATATAAATAACAATGCACTTACCTGATAATCCACAAAATGCAATGTCCATGGCTCATTGAAAAGTGTCACCTGCATTGATTAGACCAAAATGCATTCTTCTATATGCAGAATTTCCCCGTTTGCAAGTAAAAGTGGTTTTCAACCTGTCTTCCTTATCAACTAAGACTTGGTTATATCTTGAGAATCCATCTAGAAAAGACATCATCTTAGCTCCATTCATTGCTTGCAACACTTTATCTATTGGAGGCAGGGGATAATTATCTTTTTCAGAGGCTTTATTCAAATTTCTAAAGTCTACACATAACCTAATGTCTCCACTTTTCTTTCTAACAGGTACTAAATTATCTACCCAGGTTGAATGTTTGACTGGAAAATTATCCTAGCAGACAATAGTTTTTTCACTTCTTCGAAGATTAAATGCTCTAAAATAGTATACACAAGCCTTTGTTTCTACCTGAATGGTTTAACATCTAGTTTCAAAGGTATCACATGAGTTATGATGGACGTATCATATGTCTTTAAATCCTCATATGTCCATGCTAGACATGTTTGTACTCTTTCAGAACATCTACAATTTCTTTTCTTAACTCTTCAGAGCAAGCTTTTCCAATTAGTACATTCTGTGGACTCTGTTCTATTCCAAGGTTATATGGATCACATTTACCTCCCTCATTTTTGGGAAAAATTTTCTGTCTTACTACCCCATCAAATTCAAAAATCTATTCCAACTCAATTACTCCCTTAGGTAAGAAATTGCTTTTCAAGTTGATTATGTCTTCTTCATCCCAAGACACATCAAGCCTCTCTTGTTCATCAATAATTTGAGCTTCAAATACCTCATTACAAGTTAGAAAATCTATAGTTTGCTGATCTCCCTCAAATACCTATAAATGAGTAACATTATCTGGTATACTAGGAACATTTACTAACTCAATAGCGAATTGTTTTAAACCTAACAAGGTTAAGGGTTCCAAAGTGCTAGCAGCAACTACTAATGCATCTGGTCTATGATTCAACTCTCTAGGGATATGTTCTATGTTAAAAGTATCAAATGAATCTATCAAATCCCACACCCTATGCCTGTAACAAATCATCTTTTTATAATTGCATGCATACAATTTTCTTACTTGTCTGACCACTAACTCAGAATCTGAAAACACTCTGATCATTTTTACCTTCTTCTTGATAGCCATAACAAGTCCATAAATCAAAGCTTCATACTCTGCTACATTGTTAGTATAAGAAAATTGTAGCCTATATGCTGCTAAATATGATTTACCCTTAGGATCGATAAGTTCTACCCCTGCACCTGCACCTTGTTTAGATTTAGATCCATCACACTTCAGTATCCACATACCTTCTTTATGTTTTTGACCTTTAACTTTAGCATGTTTTTCCTCTTCTATCACATGTGAGGTGCTATCTTATTTTTTTATAAGCAATTCATTTTGACTTACTTGTACATTTATCCTTTTAGTTTGTAAATCAGAATGACAAACACTTATGTCTTTTGTTTCTTCTTCTAAATCTAGAATCAACACATCCATGTTATTTTGAAAGTATTTCTCTGGTTGATTAGGATTACCTTTTCCTTCTTGTAGTTCCACTCCTTTTGTCCATTTTATGTATTGATATTCAATAATATCTCTACACATTCCACAATTCTCTTCAGAATGGGGCTTATTATGGACTCTGCACATGCTTTTGTACAATTTGCATTAAAATGGAATATTCTTTTCTATGCACTTTTCAATTTCTTGTCTAATGATTCAACCAAAACTATTTATTGCATTGTTTTCTTCATTAGAAGCATTTATACTAGACTCAATGAATAGTACCGTTTCCTTACTAACGGTTTTTTTTTTAAATTCAACATTAGAATTTCTTCAATCTGTACCCCTTTGTTAGTGACTCTATAAACACCAGGTTCAATAGAAGCATACAATATCTCATTAGTCCTATTGTATTTTGTAATCATGTGTTTCATTCTGGGTTCAGCTTCTATCCTGATCTAATTTGGAACACCTCTCCAAGGTAACCACATATGTGAAAAATCAGTGGCCATATATCCATTGAATGTTTTGGACTAGTCTCTACTCAACAACATCCCATAATTATCAGGTATATCCACTATCTGAATTTTGATAAACTAACTCACCCTAGGATCTGAGGCTAACTGCGTTTGAATATGCATTAATTCTCCTATCATATTAACCTCAATTTTATCCAACTGTGTAACAACTTTGGCAGATTTAGTAGGAGTTAGCCCTAAAGTTTTGCATATTCCTAAAGGCATTACATTAGCTTATGCACCAGAATCTACCATGCAATTATGTATGTTCTTTCCACACATCCTAATGGTTAACAAGAAAGGAGGTGCTTCTCTCTTATCTGCATACATCAACACATTAGTGTTGGAAGGCTGTTCAGTTTTCCTACTCTTTTCTTTGGGCTGTGAATCCCTATTAGGAACATTCACATCAGTAGAAACCTCACCTGTCACAGATGTATCCAAGGATTTTATGAAAGCATTTCTAACCCCTGGACTTTTCAATAATTCTCTTAAAGGTATACTAACCTTGATTTTCTTTATTTCTTCAAACAAATAACTCATCAATCTCTTTGTTTCTACTGTCTTTGTTTTCCCTGTTTGGACCTTTTGTGGTACTATTCCATTATTTGAATGATGATTGGCCTTCAGTATAGCAGGATTATTACTAGCGTTCTAGTCTGGGGGAGTATTTAAATTGTTAGGAGGAGTGGAAGTAGTGAAAGGACCTTCTGGCCTAGTGTTATTTCTCAAATTGTAGGTATGATTTTATTTGACTGTTAAAAAGCATGTACCTCTTCTGTTTCATATAACACTTCATTTTAAGTTTCAAAGGGAAACTAAAATACATTTAGTACTAAGGTTGATTTAGGATATAGGTTCTCACAAAAATACGGTTCATTCTCTAACAATTGATCCTCCTCCTCTCTGGTTGCAAAGGTAAAAGTCTTTAAGACTAAAGCAGTCTCATATCCTGAGGGCACTATTTCATTACCTTTGGGAATGAGAAACTCAGAAGTGGGAGCCTGTACATCTATATTGAAAATACTTGTTGCTAGATGAAACTAGGGCAATCTAATTTAGCATGGGCACTGGTATTATGAATTCTACACTAATTCTTTAATGCTACGTTGACCATTTGAATTCTAGTTGTTTGTTTTGTATCTTGGTTATCTAAATTTTCAAATGGAGAAGCTAGAGTGCCATTATTTGGCCCTGTGTTCCATGTCTTGGGTGGCCTTGGTTGATTCTAATTTCTATTGTTGTCAACCCAAGCCCTGTTATCTACAACAGGTCCTCTATTTTGCATCGGTTGTCCTGGGTTATGATTCTAATTTTGACTGTAATTTTGGTTTTGATTTGAACCTTGACCTTGGTTATAATTCTAGTTATGATTCTAGTTATGGTTCAGGTTATAGTTCTAATTTTGGATCTGGTTATGATTCTGACTATATCCTTTGTTGTTTCTACCATAGAAATTTTCATTTCTCAATTGTGTCATTTTAGTAGTCAATCTTTTCAAGTGTGCAGTAATTTCTTTGATTTCTTCCCTGTCCTCTTGTGCCTTTGCCACAAATGTATCCTGAGGAGGATGGAAGAAATATTGATCATTATTCTGATTATTATTGACATTGTTACCAGTATAAGGGACTATAGCCTGGATTGGGGCAGGATTATACACAAGTGTGTATGTAGGAACTGGATTCCATAGTGAAGTGTTATGTGTAGGAACTCCATTCCATGATTGTGTTTGACTTTGCATCCCAAGATTTCCTCCATTAAGAAATAGATTATAAGTTGTTTGTCTCATCTCCTAGTTTACTAAGGTTGCTTCCTTATAAGCTTTAGATATTGTATCTATGTCAACTTTTCTTTTGACAAACATAGCAGTTAGTGCATCTAAGGCAACATAATACATGGCTAACAATGTGTCTGCATTTACTATGTAATGAGCTACTAACCTGGAATAAGCCTTTTGAAACCTATCATTAAAATTATCAATCGGCTCCCCTTCACCTCTCTTAATTGCAGCCAATTTGTGATATAAGGTGGAAGGGTCAATTGGTCCTCTAAACCTAGACAAAAATGTTTCCTCCATAAATGCCCAAGAAGAAATGTAGCAGTTAGGAAAGTTAACATACCTGTTAGAAGCCTACTCACTGAAGGTGTAAGGAAACAACCTACACACAACATCCTCATATTCTAACCTAGCCCTAAAGCATGCCTCTTTGAATATCCTAATGTGATCTTCTGGATCCTGATGTAACTAATATTTAGGACATATCTTTTTAGGATTCTTTAGCATCTCATGATAATCATGGAATGTTATAGGAGAATTAACATTAAAGTAAGCCATTACAGGTACTTGTGCTTGACTTGGACCTTGAAGAATACTTGGATTTCTAGGAGGACTTGGATTTCTGGGAGGACTTAGACCTCTAGGAGGACTTGAACCAAGATTTAAAGATCTAAATGAAGAACTGTCAGGACTCACAATGTTATGGATGTTAAAAGGTGATCCAGGAGACATTCCAGATGAACCTCCTGTGTGTGATACTATAGGATTCCAAATTAAAGGACCTTTACTTTGCCTTTTATTAGGTAATTACACAAAGATATCCTCTGAACTGGATCTGGATCTGGTCACTCTACTACTGTTATGATCCAGCTTTACTTAGAACAAACCTTAACTCCAACCAGGCCCTCCTTCTAGCGCCAAAAATTGTTGATGATTGTTTTTACAGATTCATAACAAAAGTTAAAATTCACAAAATGAACCTAACTATCTTGAAAGATATGAAGAAATCAATTAAGATTACTTAATGCCAAGTTTCTGTATGGTCAAGTCTTGACCTTGTGGACAATTCACTAGGTTGATGTGAAGTTGTAATATGCAAGGGGCCTTACTTGATTTAAGCTGTCTGATGACTTACTCGACTCGAATTATGCAAAATATCACAAATATCAACATTTCATTCATAAATTTGTTACTGTATCACAAAGCTTTATATGATTTATATTAAAACAAGCTTTTCTTTCCAAATATTAATGAAAATTGTCAAATATCAACTCAATTGTTCATGTTTCTTTCAAATATCAGACAATCTCCTTTAAATTTTTGCGTTTAAGCTAAGTACCTCAAATGTTTGGAGAAAAGTTAGAGAAAATCAAATTAAACATCACTTTGCTATAGGATCTAAATGCTCTATTATCCAAGTTATAAGAAATATGTCAAACTAAATCAAATCCACAAGTTAAATCTTTAAATGTGAAGCCCTAAGTATTTTCATGAACACACATTCAAGATTGCAAGCTTTCAAAGAGATAATACTTTCAAACATAAGTAAAAGTTAGAAAACACTCAGAATATAGATGCAGAAATCAGAATTTACTTGCATTTGAAGTATACAGTCATGTATGATTTACAATGTATGAATAACTAGTTTGCTTCATTAATCCAATTAACAGAAAACTTATAAATGTCTTACAGATATAATAAGAAAGCTGGACATTCCACGCATTCCTTAGTGCAGACACAGGCAACCTCCTTCTATTCTAAACTAAAATGTTCTACTCAAAATGCTCAAACAAATTACAATTCTAGCTCTATTCTATAAATCCATGTGTAAGCAATGTACAAGTAGCCAAGTTCCTTATATACATTTTGAGCTTCTCATTGCTATGGCTACAAACTTCATCTATGGTGGGGATCCTTCTATTATTAATCAATGGTACACCTTCATCTCCAACCATTTCTCAAAATATCTAAATGGCATCTTTTCTTCCTCTCAAAGGATGCTGTTGGAATCTTTCAAAAAAATAAGATTCCCTTTTCTTTGACTTCCTCTTGCTGATACTCTTTACTTGAATTTTCTCAAAACCATTGTTCACATTTTCCTTTTCTTTCTTTTCTTTGGATAGGTAATCTCTTTTCCTTCAGCCTTAATTTCCTCAATTTTGTCTTTTTCTGCCTCGGGGCCATCCTGTGAAACAATGCCTCTTTTAAATTCTTCATTCTACCTTTTACCTAGGGTTTTACTATGAATTTCCATTTTTTACTATTTTACCCTAACCCAGTTTGTCCTTTCTATTTTGACTTTTTAAATTTGTTAAGCTCTACCCAGCTAATTAACATTTAAATCAGTAATTTGACAAATGCCTATGTTTTATAACAAAATCACTAAAATTAACATGTAATTTACTATTTGAAAAGAAATGGCGTTTTGAGGATAAATACATGTATTTCCTAACCATTTAACCATTATCATTGACTTACTTTTACCTTTTTGCTTTTGTCCAACTACTGTAACTCTGTCGTCTCGATGAATCTTGCTCAATTTCTGTAACAATTGTTTCTTCTACAATTGTTTACTCTTATCAATGTATAAATCTACAAGAAAAATACATTAAATTTATCTTGACTCTCATTGAATTTTACTCTTTTTGAGTGTTAGAGCTGCATTAATTACATCAATTAATGCACCAAACCTTCGGCCTTCTATTGTAGTGTTTGCATTTTTTAAACTTTTTATCATTAGTTTAATTCTGCATACATACCTTTTCCTTCTATGTTCCTTTGTATCTTTTAACATACAAGCATTTATGCAAACAACCACAATTAATGCTCTTTCCCTTTTCTCTTTTGTCTGTACTTGTATCTTTGCTTTGTATATCGCCTTTGTATGTTCACTTGTATAAGCGCATTTACAAACACCTATAAAAACCCTAACTTTACCTTTTATCCTCTGTGATGCTTTTACTTCGTTGTATCTCAAATATGCATATCATAAACATACAAACATTTAAAGATACAAAGACTTTTCTATATTGAACTTCCTTTTGACATCTGGGTTGTATCTCTAACTCATATCTTTCAACTTGTATATCGACTTCTATATCAAAAATATACCTTTTAATTATACAAACCCGATATGCAAACGATAGCACCCACTTTACCTTTCCTTTGTATCTCCGTAATACAACAATACTTGTATCTATCCTTTAGATACAAGGCTGGATACATACAAACTCTTTTGCATCACCTTTCTGGACTTATCCTTTTTATAAACCATAGTTTACTTATTCTTTGGTTCCGCGACATGTATAAAGTGCAATGCATCTTTTAATATACGTTAAGTCATGATGCATCATTTTAACCAGATTTTAACCTTTCTTGAGTTTTGCATTGCATGTGCATCACAATGTATGTCTTCAAAACATACATACCAAGAACGAAACATACAACAACTTAACCTTATTTCATAATCCTTTCGGCTCTGCGACATGCATATAGCTTTGTATATCCCCTTTTTATGTTTTCCCTTTTCCAAACATACAAACTTAAAATGCATTCAACAGACTTAACCGACTATTCATTTAAACTCTGAACTCTGTCAGGCCCAACTTGTATGTAAGGATAAAGTGTTAGCGAAATGCATACAAGTATAACGATGGAATAAACCTAATGACTCCCTTATGCAACTCATACAATGACACAACATACAAATGACTTTGTATATGTGACATACAAACCTTCCCATGGGGCATTTTACCAAAAACACACATATCTCACAAAATATTGGGAATTTTAAAATGGTTCAAAAAGAAACCCTTACTCATTTTTGACAAGGAATTCACCTATATTATGCTCTGGTACTTAATGCTATTTTTCTATATTTTCAACAAGGTTTGTAACATTCACTTCCTTTTCCCTTTTAGCACCCAGCAGACCCACACACACAAGCAAAAAACATAGCCACAGCAGGGGTCCTCATTTTGCTAAGAAGTAAAATGGGGCGTGTTGTGAGCATCACAATAGGATGCATGATTACCATCCCCCGCAACAAATATAAACCTTTGGTTGAGAAAAAGCATTATAGATTGAATTATTTTTGGGATAAAACTGAAATACCTAGTCCTTATATACAAGAAACGACAAAAGATAAACAACCCATATATGGAGAGAACTTTAGACCGAAAGGACAAGGTCCCTATGCTGAGGTTCCTCCCCTGAAATCCTTACAAGGATCGGGAGGTCATTGTCATCAAATAAATGTTCCAGCATGACAAATGATGTTTGATCTCAGTGCTTCATCTTCTAAATTGCACAAGCCTATGAAAGAGGATAGCCCTATCTTACAAGAGATAAGTGGTAAAAGAAAATGAAATAGAAAAGAAAGAGAGAAGAAAAAGAAGACAAGCTTATGCTATAAATCTTTCCTCTCAACAAGAAAACATTGATCCCAACATTCAACCAAACAATAATGATCCTAAAGATGAACAACATGATGAACAAGACATGAATTTGGATATGGTACCTTATGTCCCACTTTCCTCCAACATTAGGGAGTGGGAAGATGATGACGATGATTTGCTTATAGACAACTTCTAGCCCGAAAGGGGCCCTACAGGTAAGTATCTCTAACCCTTTATCTCTCTGATGATGTGCTTCCCCCATGATGTGTATGTGTTGTTTAGGCCTCCTGGGATGACCCCTGATTCTCCCGTAAGGTCTGGGATACTAGGAGACCACCTTTGTTGTTACCTTTTCTATTTGTGTCCTCATTCTTCTAAATTGCTCTCTCTCTGATTTCATTGTTGTGTGTTGTGTCGTACGGACATAGGGTTGTGGTTGGTGACACTGGGGGTACCCTCCTACATGACTATCCCTAAGACACATGTTTCCCCTCTCTTATTTATTATTTCCCCTCCTCTAGTGTTTCCATCTGGCAGGAAGATGACAACAAACATTTATACTGATGTGGACTTACTGTTCCTTTTGAGAGAAATCAAAAAATGGACTTAGTTCCTAATATGATGATGGGGTTATATATTTTATCTGATGCTTGGCTAGTGGAAGCACTTGTGCTTTTCGCGTAGTGAACTTGATGATGTTTCTATCATATTTACAAACCTTAACAATACTACTGCTCTGTACACCTTTGTTTGTCTTTGAAGATAGCCAAAAAATAAGAAAAAGAAAGAACCCCTTTCCTCTCATAAAGAGGAAATAATAGAGGCTTGATTCCAAAGCCTTTGGGGAATGAGAAGGTGACACATGTCACCTTCTCCTTCCTCTTCCCAAGCCACTTGCAAGGAATATGGAATGTGGAGGTGATTTGTGTCACCCTCCCATCCATTCAAACATCTCCCTCTCCACGTGTGCTCTCACACATGTGTGAGAAAAAAGGTGGAGAGGTGGCATTTCCCAAAATGAGCTTCAAGAGGATAAGGGATGACACATGTCTTCACCTTATTCTCTAGAGGGAGCCCATTCACTCCAAGATGCTCTCACACATGTGTGAGAGCATTGGAGGAAGGTTCCACACACTTAAGTGTCTTGAAGACTCCCCAAGTCTTCAAGGTGATGGGAATCGATGCCTTGGAAAGAGGAGTGGGTTAAGTTTTAAAGCATGACTCACTCACCACTCCATTTCAAATTTGAATTTTCGTCACTTTACTTCAAGCTGAAGTGAAGGTGACTATTCAAAGGTAACCCTAGGGTTTGGCATGCTCAAATGGGCCCTAGACCCTAGGGGTACCACCTAGGATTAATTTTAGCCCATAATAAACAATTTAGGAAGTACGAAATCACATAAAATGGCCACCAAAAATAAAAGACACCAAGTGGTGTTTATTAAATCACATATTTTTACAACACTTCAATAAACAATATAAAAGAGGTGAAATCTAAGCTAACTAATAAGTGTAGACATTTACGAAAGCATCATACGAATCACAGATGATCTTGGTCCCTCTTGGGACTAGATTAGTCTAGCATGGGAATCACATTAAGTATGGGATTGATCTCCAATTTTCCATGGCCTAGAAAATCACCTGCGCACTTGAACAAACACATTAATCCAATATATATATATATATCATAGCTGAAGCAAGGAAATGCATACACTTATGATATCACATAATCATATAGAACATTATTAAAATCACATAACATCATAAATAAGATTTATAACTTTATTTCTACACAGTATCTCATGATCAAAGTTGTATAACAATTCTATTTAATAATTTCACAAGTAGCATCTCTAATATCATCAAAGTGCATGTCACATGTCCAATAACCATCAGTGAATCAAAATTAGAATATAGTCACATCACCATCTACTAAATATAGCCAAACAAATTAAAGGAATAGAGTGCAGAGAATTTGCATATCGAGATCAATGGTCCTAAATGTCTAAATGTCATCAACTCTAAATATGAAATAAGAAAAATAAAGGAGTGAAATAAATAGGCCTCACATCCTCCCCCCCTAATATTAAACTTCCTCCTAGAAGTTGTCAAAGAGGTGATGATAAAGCGTCCTCAATCTAGTTGCATCCTCCCATGTCACTGTGGCCTTGTCATATCTATCCCACTGAACCCTAACCTAGTCTAGCTCTTGACCTCAAAGGTCTAGCATCTGACGAGCTAATATGCGAATTGGCTCGAAAGCCAACTATCTGTCCGCCTCTACTTGTAGTCTCGATAACAGAGGCCTGAAATTTAGCTTGGCGGTTATCAGCCACTACAAACATGTGATGGGACCTACCCACATCTCCAACTATCTACTCAAATCCTTTGGCATGAGATTGTCCCCCAGTTATAAATCCCTAAGGGCACTCTCTAGCTAGGTGACCCTCACCACCACATACATAATAGGGCCCTCAAGCCTGAACTTGTCTTGTATGTGTCCTTCTAGACTGCTATTGTCTAGGTTGACCCATAGAATCCTGTGACCCTCTGAAGGGCTGCTACAAGCATGCAAATCTTGCAGCAGGTACCTACTATCGCTAGTCTCTGCGTGGACCCTACTGATGCTATTGCTGGTTCTTTGGAGGTCTAGGAGGTAATGGTACTAAACTAAATCCACACCTTTTAAGTGGTCGTGGTCGGTGGAAGCCCTAATGTTTTTGCTGGTTATGGTCCTGATACTAGGGGCATGAACTATGACTCTACCCCTAGATCTCCTCTGCGATGTATGCCTTCTCAGTAGCCTCACTCATGGTCTAGGAGTCTACCATGCACAGTGGTCCTGAGATCCCATGATTCAAACCTTTGATAAATTTATGAACCAGAAGTTTCTCATCATGGAGGTATTTTGCATACCGTGACAGCTCAATGAACCTACTCTCATACTATGCTACAGTGGAAGCTTGCTACTACAAGTCATGGAACTCATCAATCTGATGTTGTCTATAGTGGTCTGAAAGATAAAACATGTTAAAACACTCAGTGAAGGTGTCCCTATAAGAGTATCCAGTGATAGGCGACACTTGCATTCATTAGTGCACCACCATGTCACCATTGTGTCTCTTAAAAGATGAACCACCATGGGTGCCTTTGTGTTGCTCCCATAGGGATGCAACACAAAGCACCTATCTAAGCTAATGAGCTAAGCCTCATCCTTGGCTCCCTTTGTGGTCCCTATGAAGGTGGGTGGATTCAATTTAAGTAAATCCTTGATGGGGTCTTCGTTGTCCTTGTGTCTTCAGAATAGTGCATCCACCTCATCCTATTGTCCATAGTTGTATGGTCCATGATAAATCTGCTCAATCTATACTCCCTCCTTGTGCTTCTCATATCATGGAGGGCTCCTGCTACAAGCTATATGTGCTGATGTGTGTTGTTCATGATGTTAGTCATAAACAAGAATAGAATAAAAGTATACATTAACCTTTATTCATCTTGAAAGATATGATGAATTCAGGGAATTCATGATCCCAAGTCTCCGATGATTAGGTCTTAATCATCTGACGTTACTTAGAGATTAATGTGAGTTGCTATTTCCATTTTGGGGCCTTACGTGAAAGTTCATCATCATCACGATGCTCCTACAGAAATTCTTTACAGAGAAGTCATATTATACTTCAATCTTTGCATAATATTTTCAATTATACATGCTCTGTATTCAAATATGCTAAATATTTGCAATTATCTATGAGATGTCCACATATTTGTGTTATTTGCTTAAGATCATCAATTGTTTGCAATTATGAGGATGAAATGCTTTGAAATTTAAAAGAAATTAGAAGAAATGCTTCAAATTAAGGTTGAACCTTTAGCTTTTGAGCCACATGTATATTAGATACTGTCATGAAGAGAAGAAAACCAAACCATATTTTCACCAGGACATTCCACAGCTAGATATAGTTGATGCTAACTTCAAAGGAATTTGTATGAAGACAACACATGTAAGTAAACATGCACTCTAAGGGATGCAGCAAATCACCACATATATCCAGAATTCATACACTGATTACTCAAGATTTACTATGAATTGTAATCAACACAATCTTCTCATTCATTAAGAATGCAAAAATATAGATGTATACAAAAACTTTGAAATGAGCTCTGAATGTTTCAGCAGATGGATTTCAATTAAGTTTCGAATATTTACAATAAGGCATTCCATCACCTTTTATAGAACAAGGTGAGGAATCCGTTACAAAAGATTCACGATCTTGATTTATCAATGCACATCTACGGTCACCATTCTCTTTGACTTTGTCAAACCTATCAAAACTGGTACAAGTTACCAACTGGCAACTATCTGGATTATTTATGCTTATATCTCCCTTTATGATGTATCTTCATCATGCTTCTCATCCGATTCATGTGGATCATCATCATGTGCATCACTTCCCGAACTTTCACTATCCTGATGATGATGACGCCACATATGAGGCTGCATGCTACTCCGGATTTGTTCATATGACTGCACAATTTGATCTATTCCTCCACCATCCTGAGTCTTTGCTTTGATGATGGCATGTTTGTGTGCCTCATATTTATTTCTACTGCTATCCAGTTTGTCTTTTCTATCCTACAGTGTCTCATTGTATTTTTCCATCTTGACTTTGATTCTCATTATTTTATGTATGACTTCTTCTATCAAGTGGACAAGTGGATCATCTGCTACTAATTGGAAGTTGTCATGTAAAGCTTTGATGGCACATTCCTCATCTTGATTTTCTATTTTCCCTTCCACTTTTCCTTCCAATGTTTCCAATATTTCTACCTCAACAGCCATTAAATCATGTAACTTCATGCTGATATCCCTCAGTTTGTTATTGCATCTCCTGAGCACTCCACATTCAAATTGAATCTCCTTATACCAGATGTCAATTAACAAGGTAGTATTACTATTCAATACCTGTTTATTAATAAGCAGCTGATGATTTACCCTCTTTATTTCTCCCAGGATGCTTAGTACTTTTTTCATTTTGTAAGACCTTTTTCCTGTCTGCATTTGCAATTTGTCTACTTTGGTCCTGGAGTCACTGAGAATGCTCCACCTCTTCAAAGAGGCCTTTACTACTTCCTCTACATCATCCAATGTGGATGACATCCATTTCCTTAATATAGATGCCTCATGTTTCATGAGGTCTAATTTATTTACCTCCTCTTGAGAAATAGCAATCAATGGGACTGCATGTTCGGTTGAAGTTTCTTCGGTATTAGTTAGCCCTCTTATGTATGCATGCAACTGAGCAATGTGCTCTTTGTGTTGCTTATTTTTCTCTTTCTCTCTTTTCACTTTTTGAGTCAAAGAATCAATAATGTCTTTGCCCTCCTGACCCTCTTGGTCTTCATTGGCAAAACCTAGATCCACTGTGCTAATTTGAAACTCATCTAAGGTAATTTTACCTTTTTCCTTCTCCACATTAGGTACTACAATCTGTGCAGTCCTTCTTCCAATTGTTGGATCTCTTTTAATGGCCGAAGTCATTCTAGCCTTCCTCTTGGGTTTCATTATATCCCCAGAGAATAAGGTGGACACATCAAATTCTTGGATTTCAAAATCTTCTTCTGCACTTACCTCTTTTTCCAACCATGGAGGCACTTGATCATGTTTTTCTGCATCATCATAATGTTCACCTGTGTCTCCTGTTTCTATCAGTAGATGTGGTGGAGATGGTGATTTTCTTAATTCTTCTTTCTGATGCTCACTTTGTTGTTGATCCTCTGGCACATCCTACTATTGGAGAACCTCCTTCTCTGGAGGAGCATCTTCTTGGGGTGGGGGATCATGTGTTGTATCTATCTATTGATCATGATGATCATGATCTTTTTCTGTCATTACTTCATCTATTTTCAACTCTTCCACTTGTTGAGGTTCATTTTCACTAATGGACATTGTGGCATCCTCCTTTGGCTTTTCTATTTCTTGTTGCATATACACCACACTGAATATTGTGGAGTCTGCCTGAGGTGCTGGCGTTTGTTCTGAAGCCATTATTTGTTCTGCACCTATACTGTCAACCTCCTGAGCTTTGGTGGCAGGATCTTCTATTATTTTCTTCTCATCAGTAGTCTTCTCTTGAACTTCTATTATGGCAGGCTCTGTGGATGCACCTTGTACGATTGGTGGGCTTACTTCTGAAGTATGGCTCTCTGGTTCCGCCACCTTTATTTCTTTTGCAAGGTGTCCCCTATCAGGTGATCCTGCTGGATGTTCAGGATTCACATCCTGTTTCTCTATTAGGTCCACCACTGCAGGACTTGTCACCTGGGTAATTTATGTTTCTAGCCCTATTTCCTGAGCTATCTGTTCTGGGTTCTTTTCTTGTTCTACCTCCACTTGCTTCATCTCCTCCAGTATAGTTTGAACTGGTGGAGGCTTGTGAGGGGTCATACTTGTACTAGCAGCAAGTGCTTCCATCTTTTGTGCAGTCACTTCTTGTACAACTTCATCATCATACAAATTAATTGTCTCCTCTAATGAGATGTGTCCTGCTTGTGCCTGAGAAGTTTCTTTCATATGTTCCTCTGCAAGTTTAGTTTTGAACTTGATGATGGTAGGAAGTGGAACATTGTGTTGAAGTTCCTTGGGCACTTCACTACCTGCCCCTTGTAACAATGTAAGGGGTTGTCTTATTTCACCTCTCATGGAGGTTCTTTGTTTCTTGGGTGGGGTAGACACCACCACCTGTGGAGCTCTTCTTTTCCTCTTTATTATCAATGGAGCCTCTTTTTCTTCAGGCTCTTCCTCCATGAAGATATCCTCTTCATCATGTTTCTTTGAGGATTGACCCTCTTCTAGGGTCTCTGTAATTCCAGCCTCTGTTGTCTTACTCTTCTTGGACTTTTATTTCCTTGTCCTTGGAGGGGATGCTGATTCTGATCCAGATCTTGATGCTGCTGCCTCCTCAGCCACAAATACTGCCTTTTCAATAATAACCCCTTTGGGTTCTTTATCTACCTTCTTGTCCCTTGGGGGTCTTTTGCTCTGTTGTTGTGGTGGAGGGAGTCTATCTCCCTTAGTCTTCCTCTTTTCATTCAGGAAGTCATGAAACTCATCCCTGGGAATATCCTGCCCCTTCTTCTTGTTGTCCACCGTAATGGCAACACCCTTCTTCTTCAATGGCTCTATGTATTCATCAACCCAAGCTTGGGTTAGTTGCATGGTCCTGGCAATGAAGGGGTCCAAGGATATATCCTCCTGTATAGTGAGGTCAGGTGCTGAGATGGTATCATTATATATTTTCTTCTGCTCATATTCATCTGCAATTATCTTGCCATCATCCTTCTTTAATTGTTGAGGGATGGGGATGCAATCAAAGGTTCTAATTTGATTCAACGTTAACCTTTGATACCTTCTTCTTCTTGCTTCTGCTTCATCCTCACAGTCAGCCCATAAATCCTCTAGGTGCCTTTGATGAATAGGCTTTCCTACTATTTTCTGCATCTTGCCATAAGAATCATATGGTCTGGTCAGTGGAAAAGGCTGCAGATTCATCTTATTCAAGGTGATCATCACCTTCTTTATGTGTTTGGAATATGGGCACATATACCAGCCAATGGTGACTGGAAACAAAATCAGTGGTAGTTTCTTAGCATCCTTTTACGCTTTTATCATTGTGGAGCCCTGCCTGATGAACTCCATCAGTATCACTGCATCAGTGGGATACCTTGGCAGCATGAGAGGATGCCCCTCAAAACCTTCAATCCTTATGTAAGAAAAGGTGGCAAACTGTATATACTAGGCTCCATGCCTGTGAATTATCTCTTGAGCCTCCATGCTCAATCTTTTTGTTCTATCTTCCTCCATGGTCCTCACCAAATGCATAGAGAATGCATCATTGACCAGTTTGTAGTCTTGGAGGTAATTGGTTCTTTGCAGCTGGGGATGATGATCCCAGATATGAACAGCATTAATTGTTCCTGTGACTTTCCCATCTGTGACCAGTGCATCAAATGTGCCTTTATAAGCACAAGAGTAGAAATGTATGAGGTCATATAGAAAGCACAATTTGAACCTCCCAAGTTCATCAGCTGCTCATGCAAAGCATCACTTATTAGCTGGCCCCACAGTGGCTTGATATCTGAATATAAACACATCATTATTATACCATACATCCAGTCTCTGAAACTACCAGCATCAGGCTGGCCTGTTATTCTGTTCAGTAATGCAATCATATACTGATATTCATTAGCAAAATCATATTTGAATAGATGCAGAGGAAGTTTGGCTGCTACAGGATATGTACTGTTTTCAGCCCTCCATTGATACATATTCTTCCTGGCTTGTTTCTTATTGTTTTCATATTCCTTCTCTAACTTCTTCAGGTCCACACTTTTGACCTTGCTACCCAATGGCAATCCCAATGTCTTGGATAGACCCTTGATGGATAGGTTGGCATATATCCTCCCATGCTTCATCACCTGCCTTGTCTCTGGGTTATAGTTCCAGGCACACTCTATGACCAGCTTCGGAGATTCCATAGAGTATGGAAAACTAATGACGTTCCACATTCCGAATATGAAAATGGCATCCAGCATAGGACTCTTGTTATTTTCACCATTCAGCCTAGTTGACCGGGCTTCCAAATTGGTACTCCCCTAATGGGTATCTGTAATTGCACTGTATTTAAACAGGACACCCCTCTGAGATGAGAACATGGGCTTACTAAATTCTACTTGATACTTGACGAACCTCTTGTCAGCCATGGGTACCTACAATTAACAAAATCCCGTCTTACAATGGGTATATACATGCATACCTATAACAATTTATCTTTAATATTCACCATGCATATTACCTTCGTTCAGCATAGGTCCATCATGGGGATGCGTAAACCAGACTTACAACATCATACCTGACTATTATAGAAACAACATGATGAGGGTTTCATTTACTTACCTGGTTATGCTGATTTCCTTTTATACCAATGGAATTCTGAAAGTGCTCTTAATTCTTGCTAATGATCACGTGCTTTTTGCTGTTTACAAACTTTGCTCATCGTAATATCACCTGCAGGAGGATATGGAAGCTGTGCTCTATAAAACTAATTCTTCACAAGGTAAATGTGAAAATGGCGTTAGATGTATCTGTTAACCTTGCGATTAGGGTAAATTTAGGGCAAATCTTGATAGATTAGATTTTATTCATTGATTTTCTGTACAGTAAGTCAGGATTTCGCCAGGTGTTCCATCGGGTTTAATGATCGGCAGAAACCACCTACCATGTCTGTGCGTATTTAATGCTAATGGTGGCAACGAGAGCGGGGTGATATCTAAATGATAGGATGATATTTGAAAACGTCAGGTTATGTTTAGATATCGGGTGATGTTTGCGCCATTAGGCTGTGTTTTAAACATCAGGAGGATATTCGAAAATATCAGGCTGTGTTTTTGGATGATGATGATGACCTAAGTCATTCTTTTCTAACTCTCAGGATATCAGGGTGATGTCATCCAGATATTCATTCATTATATCAGAAAGGCATCATGACGTCATCATCATGTTATGCGAACATGATCATGTTTAGAAAATATCCTGCCGAGAGGTAAATGTGATGATGATGTCATCATCATGTTTGTTTTTTTGTTCATCAGACTTGGATGACGTCATCAGGATATTGGCTTAGGGTGATAGTTCATGGTAGGAGGATATTAAGAAATATCAGGTTACATTTGGAAACATGACGCTCGCGAAATGTAAGGCTGTTTGACAGGTAAGGGTCACCATCACTTAAAGTTGACGTCTGGATATTTGGACCACATGACTTATCGGGTGATGTACCAAGATCAAGATGATCTTCGATAACATGACTGAGGTTATAAAATATGATCTTCCTCCTGTGAATATCAGGTTTGACCAAAACTTTGACTGTTCCTAACTTTCACATCCTGATGAATATCAGGGTGATGTAAAAGGCAAACCTGCATGGAATTTAATGCTCTTTCTAAATATGAAGTCACATAAATGAAATATGAATTTTGACAAACTAACCTCATAATAATGACTTACCTCATCTTGATTCTACATGATGATACACATGACTTACTTTTACCAAACCGCCAGAAAGCAGACAACACAAGCCAAACCAAAAGTTGGGTCCCTGTTTTGCCAAGTCAAAATGGGGTGTGTTGTGTAACCACACAACAACTTGCCACCAAAGAAAACAAACAAATTCTAATGATTCAAGTGATGTGATCATGTTCATCTATAGTATTCTAATTCTTTCTAAACATAAGCATCATGATCTTCTATATGATAAAACTTCATCATGGTAACAATGCTAACAAAGGATCATGTGTGTGCAGATGATTAATTATTCTCATCTTGAAACCAAGTTGAAAACATGAGTAACTGGTGTTAAACTACATAGTTGAAGATCATCCCTCATAGCCGACTTGGATAGAGCCTTGCTGCTAGCAGGCGTTCATAGCCTCGGCAAGGTTATCTATACAATCTCCCTAAGTAGAGCCCCACTGCCAGCAGGCGTTTATAGCCCCCGTAGAGTTACTTAGATGGCCTAATATTATTATTTTTATATATTTTTTTATATATCCCCATGTTAGCTCATTTGTACACGGTATAGTCACTTGCAGCTTTAGGTTGGAGATTGTATTGGTAGCAAGGGAGTCCCTTTAGATTTTTCACTTAACACCTATACTTGTGTGTTCAATAACCCTAAGGCTGTTAGGTGTTTCATTGTGATTGATTTACTTTGACCAAGAAACGGCACCCTGATGAAAGGATATCACAAACTTGATCATGATTACTTCTTAGGATGAATCATAACCTATATCTAAATTTGATCTCATCACTTGAATCCTAACAATTTATTTATTTTCTAGGGTGATGAAGTGCATCATCCTGAATTACCAAAACAAAACTCAACACACAAACAAAACACGACAAAAGAACACTGTACAAACAACTATACAAATGTACAATATGATACACATGACTGTCATGGAGTCACTCAGGCCTGGAAATAATGCTTGAGGAACTGTCCATTGACTGGCAATGGGACATCCTCACCTGTCAGGTTCTTAAGCCTATAAGTGGTCTCCTAATATCTCAAAAATTTGAAAGGGACCTATCCATAATCTATCAAACTTACCATGGTCACCTTTCCTTTCATGGGCTTTATCCCACATCAGGACCAAATCAGATATCCTGAAAGCTTTAACTTTGGCTCTCTTGTCAAACCAGCATTTGACAATAGCCTGATGTTTTGCAAATTGGTCAATTGCTTGACTCCTTTTTTCTTCCAGGTGCATCAATTGAAGCAACCTAACTTCTTGCCTATTATTAATGCCTAGGTATTCTTGGGCAAACTACAGAGTAGGAATCTTCAAGTTCACAGGAAGGATAGGATCCACTCCATATACCAATTGGAAAGGTGAGTTTCCTAATGCAATTTTCATTCTAGTTCTGTCTACCCATAAGGCATATTTCAAAAATGAGTTCCATTCCCTAGGGTTCTTCTCTATTAATTTTCTTATGATATTCAGTAAATTCTTGTTGGTGGATTCTGCTAATCCATTCCCTTGGGGATAGTAGTTAGATGAAAACTTAAGTATGATCCCATAATCAAAAGCCCAACTTGACAATTTAGTTGAAGTGAAAGCAGAACCATTATCACTTACCAAAGCATAAGGAATTCCATACTTGGTAAAAATGTTACTCTCCAGAAATTTAATGACATCATCTGTAGTACAAGTCTTGCTGCTGACAGCCTTAGTCCATCGGGTACAATAATCAGTAATGGTTAGGACATACCTATGGCCTGAGGAGGATGGGGGTTGATTGGTCCTATAAAGTCCATCCCCCATTGTGCAAATGGGCGTTCTTCTATCACTGGCTACAAGGGCTGTGCAGCATACTTCTCTCTGTTGGTGGCAACCTGACATACATGACAACATTTAACATGATCAGCTATATCTTTAAAAATTGTAGGCCAGTAATATCCTACTCTGAGGATTGCATGTGTTGTGGCCAAGGCTAATCCATGTGCCGTTCCAAACTTGTCATGTAACTCTGACAGGACCTTATTTGCTTCTGGCTTTTCTAAGCATCTCAGGTATATTCCTTCATAATTCTTCTTGAATAGGGTCCCTCCCTTCATCATGTATTTTTGGGCTCTTATTTTCAAGGCTCTTCTCTGTGAAGCTTGCATTCTTGATGGACATCTTCCAGTGATCAGGATGTGCCTGATATCTGAATACCATTCTTTATTGTTCTTATCATTGATAACATACTGCTGACTAGTGAAGTTAGGGTCAATCTCAGATATTAGTTGACTCAGAGCTTGTCCTCTTACCAGCTTCATTGGTATAATTTCCATGTCATACTCTTGTAATATAGTAATCCACTTGGCTCTTTTTTCACTAGGCTCACTTTGCATCAGTAGCATCTTAACTATTACATCTGGTACTATGGCAATTACTTTGCTTCTTAGCATGTAGTGTCTAAATTTCTTTACTAATCTGACCAATGCCAGTGCCTGTCTCTCAACATCTGCATATCTCAATTTAGCATCCCTGAAAGGACAGCTCATGAAAGCAATTGGTTTCTCTTCTTTCTCTTCATTTCTCTGAGTAAGCACTGCTGCAGAGGTATGTTCTGAAGCAAATGAATAGGTGTAGAAATCCTTTGTGTAGTCTAGACTGATAAGGATAGGAGCATTAGAAATGGCTTTCTTTATATCTTCAAATACAGCTTTGGCCTCTACTGTCCACTCGATTCGTGTATCTTTTTTCAACATGGCATTTAGTGGTCTAACAATCTCAGCAAAGCTAGTGATGAATTTCCTCACAAAGTTTATCTTACCAAAGTAAGATTTAAGTTCTTTCTTGCTTCCTGGAAGTTGTAACTTCATAATAGACTCCACCCTGTCAGGGTCAATGATAATTCCATCTTCTGTGATTAGGTAGCCTAGTAACTTTCATGTTGTCACCCCAAATATGCACTTCTTCGTGTTCAGTGATATTCCATACTCTTCACATTTTCTTAATACATTTCTGAGATTAGTTACATGGTCGCTCCTCTCTTTGGAGAACACTATTAAGTCATCCATATAGATGACTATACACTTTCCTATTAAGCCTCTGAAGGCTATGTCCATTGCCCGCTGGAATGTAGCTCTAGCATTTATAAGTCCAAATGGCATATGTCTATATGTGAATATCCCCCACTTTGTGGTGAAGGCAGTCTTTAGTCTATCAATCTTGTCAACCATCACTTGGTTGTATCCTGAAAAGCCATCCAAGAAGGACATCATTTTGGCTCCATTTACAATCTGCAGAACTTCATCTAATGATGGCAAGGGATAATTGTCCTTTTCTGAAGCTTGGTTCAAATTCCTAAAATCTACACATAGCCATGATGTCTCCATTCTTCTTCCTAACTGGCACTAGATTCGCCACCCAAGTGGAGTGTCTTACAGGAAAAATTATCCGGGCACTTAACAATTTCTTAACTTCTTCAAGAATTATTGGTTCAAGCAAAGCATTGACTAGCCTCTGCTTCTGTCTGAAAGGTTTAGCATCTGGCTTAAGAGGTATAGTGTGAGTTATGACTGATGTGTCATACATCTTCAGCTCATCATAAGTCCATGCAATTACATGGATGTAATCTTTGAGGGCATGAGTTATTCCTTCTAACTCTTCTGGTGTGCAAACCTTACCAATCAATACATTTCTCTTGTCTTCATTTTGTCCAATATTCACTCGTGAATATTGACCTCCATCTGCCTTGGGCAGATCCTTCTATTTAAGCATATTATCCAAATCAAAGGCTCTTTCCAATTCAATCATACCTTTGGGAATCCTATTGCTAGGCAATTCTAATATTTCTTCTTCTTCCCAGACATGATCTTCCATACCATTCTCCTCTATGATTTGGGCATCAAATACATCTATGTTTGAGATGAAATCCAAAATGTGCTGATCATCATCAAACACCTGGAGGTTGGTCACAATTTCAGGTACTGAAGGTACTGACACCAGTTCTACTTAAAATCTCTTTAGACCTGATATAGATAGTGGCTCCAATGTACTAGTAGCCTGGGCAAGTGCATTTGCCCTATGGTTTTGTTCTCTTGGCATGTGGGTGATATTAAAGGCGTCAAAATCCTCAATCAAGTCCCACACACAATGTCTGTAGTTGGATAGCTTTCTGTAGTTACATGAGTAAATTCCTCTTACTTGCCTCACAACTAGTTCTGAATCTCTGAAGACATGTAGAATCCTTACTCTTTTCTTATGAGCCAATAGTATCCTGTGAATCAAAGCCTCATACTCCATTACATTGTTAGTACAGGGGAGCTGTAATCTATAGGCGGCTAGATAGCATTTTCCTGATGGATCAATGAGGTCAATTCCTACCCCAGTGCCCTGCTTGGACTTGGATCCATCAAACCTTAGGATCCAGGGTTTATTTTCAGTAGGATACTTATGTGAACCTTCTTTTTCTTTTGCAACTTTGGCTACTACTCCGCCTGATATCCACTTTAATTTAGGGATCTCATTGTTCTCAAGTTTTTTCTTTCCTTTCTTTTGTGAGCCTGATGGCTTTTCTATTTTCTCTTTCACATCAGCAGGAGGATGATCTTCTGGATCTGCGGCTGTATGCCTTTTCAAAATGTGTAAACATAGCAAACAGGTTGTTTCTAAATGAGGTGCCTCATGCAACCTACACCAACCTTTAATTAAGACCTCCTGGGGAGATCTATGCTGTCGTGTCATCTTCTCTATTTCTTTTACTAGAAATTCTTCGAACTTAGTCAGGTCACTACCTTTATCTTCATCAGACAATTCATAATCTGGCTCCATAAAACAATCACTCTCAGGGGTGATTCTTTCTTTCTTCTCATCATTTATCTGGTCATAAACTAGAACTTCTTCTATTTTCTGGATATGATCCTCATCATGATTTGTCACTCCTTTTGTTCCTGCAGAAGACAAATAAGAATTAGTATCATCATCATTAGATGTAGCATTTACTTTAGAATATGATGATGATGGCTCACTGCATGTCTGCTCTAGCATCATCATATCTAAACATGTTTCACAAGTTCTTTCTGAATGTGCTTCATCGTGTAATCTGCACCATCCATCAATCAAAATATCATTAGCAGGTATATTCAACAATTGACAACACCTTACCTGGTTAGACAAATGCACCTCAAAGTCTTTGAAGTGATCTATTTCATTCTCCTTATCAAGATTATTATTAGGTTCTACGACTGGTACATCCTCCTGATGATCATCATCATGATGAAGACGGAAGTCAAGCATCAGGATCTCTTCTATTTTGACAGTCTATGGCCTGATGCAATAAACTCCAGGCTCTACGTCTACGTACATGATCTCATTTGTTTTGTTGTACTCAGTGATCATATGCTTCATTCTAGGCTCAGCATCAATCCTAATCTGGTTAGGTATACCCTTCCATGGTAACCACATGTGACTGAAATCCATGGACATATATCCATTAAGCGTTTTGGACCAGTCTCGGCTAAGCAACATCCCATAAGTATCAGGTCTATCAACTACCTAAATGTCAATGTAATACTGGATCCTAGGATCAGATGCTAATTGCATGTGGATATGAGTCAACTCCCCTACTACACTTACTTCTGTTTTGTCTAGCTATGTCACCTTTTTTAGGGATTTAGCAGGATGCAGTCCTAAGGCATTGCATATTGACAAGGGCATAACATTCGTGGAGGCCCCTAAATCCACCAAACAGTTGTGCAGGTTCTTGCTGAACATTCTTATGGTGAGGAGGAACGGAGGTGATTCAGTTTTATCCTTATACAAGGTCATGTGGGAGGTTTCTGCAGCTTGGACTGTAGCTGACACTTTAGGCTTGATAGTATTATCCCTAGCAGCATGATCTTTGCCACTAGATTGACTTGACAAATGGCCATCCTCCTTAGGAGCAAGATCATCTAGTGACTTCATAAATGCCCATTTGATGGCAGGTGTTTTCAATAACTCAGACAAGGACAGGCTGATCTTAATTTTCATCATTTCATCAGACCAACTTGTCAGATTCATGAGGTGTATTTACAATCTTTGATCCTGTGTTTTGAAGCAACAAGTACTGAGCATTTACCTTGGGGAACCCAGGGTTATTACTAGCTTTAGGATTAGGAGGTGTATTGAAGTTATTTGGAGGTAGAGATGATGTCAATGGACCAACAGGTCTGTTGGCATTACTCCTCAAGTTATAATTATGCTTACCAGGATATTGCTACCGGTATGCATGTACTTCCTCATGTTCTCTTGCAGGCTCATTTTCATCCTCAAAGGGGAATACATAGTTTGTTTCAAAGGTTAAGGCAGATTCTTTACATGCCTGGTTATAACTCTGATGAGGTTGATTTGTATAAGTTTCCAGCACAAAGGCTGAGTCATATCCACATGGAACAATCTCATTTCCTTCTGCCTGACGTAGATTTCTAGAAGTGTTAGACACTTCAGTTTGAAAGATGCTAGCAACAATTCTAAATTGTGGATAGTCTAATTCTGCATGTACATTTGTATTGTGGATCCTACACCAATTAGTAAGGGCTACTTCAGCAAGATTGACTCTAGTAGTCTATTTGGCTTCACCTGGAGGCTGATTGTCCAGGGGTGATGGTAATGAGCTATTATTTAGCCTAGAATTCCATATTCTGGGTTGTCTCTGAGGATTATTGTTATTTCCACCACTATTATTGAAATTATTGGTGTTATATCCTCTGTCAGGATAATTTGGTCTATCATTGGAATAATTTTTATTCTAATTTGACTGGGAATAGAAACCTTGATTTCTTAAATGTGTCACTTCCGTGGTGAGTTTTCTCAGTTGAGAAGAAATTTCTTTAATTTCTTACTTTTCTTCTTGAGCTTTGGCCACTACATTTTCAGTTTGAGGCTTGAAGAAAGAGGATCCATGGTTATTGTTGGACAGATCAGTACCTTGAGATGTCTAAGATTGTGCAAGATATTGTGGCAACTGGCCCTTTCCATTAGGAGGAGGCATAATGCTTAGTGGAGGTACTTGCAAAGGTGCGGGCATGACTGCTGGGGGTATCACTGCTCCATTAGGATATTGTGCAGGATACTGTGCAAAATATGATGCAAGATATTGTGAATGCATGCCAGGCAAGGTAGGGAATATTATATTTGGAGTAGGAGTAGGTATCAATTGTTGATTTACCTGTATGGCTTCTTGAAAGGCTAAGGCTAAAGTTGTGATTTAAGGGTGCGTTCTCCTTATGAACATGGAAGTCAAAGGATCTATGGATGAATAATAAATGCTCCTTGTAGCTTCATCAGACACAGTATAAGGAGTGACCACCTTGGACAACATTTTCTGAAACCTAGCATTAAAATTTGCAATAGGCTCATTCTCAAATCTCTTGATAGTGGCAAATAAATGATAGTTTATTGAGGGGTCGACAGGAACCTTGAATCTATCAAGAAAGGCTTTCTCTAGTAAGGCCCATGAATCAACAGAACCCTGACCAAGACTAATGAACCAATTATAAGCTTCTTCCCCTAAGGAAAAAGGAAATAATCTACACACCACATCTTGGTGCTCTATTCTGGCTCTACAGCAAGCTTCTTTAAAGGTCCTGATATGATCTTCAGCATCTTGGTAAGGATGATATTTTGGACAAAGTTTGTCTGGATTCTTTGGTAACTCATGATATGTAGTAAAGGTCAAAGGTGACTCTGCTGCAAAGAAAGACATTGCAACTGGAGAGGGTTGAGCTGGTGGTACAACTGGCTGAGGTTAGACTAAAGGTACACCTTGAGGTTGAATAGGAGGTGTCACAGATATCCTAGAAGGTATTTGCAAACTAACAGGGGTTATAGGGGGAGGTTTTGGTGAAGCTCCTGGTGCACCAGATTCGGGAGTATGATGGATGTCCACAGTTCTAGGTCTAAAACCTCTAACATGTAATTCTTCAAAAATTCCACTAGGTCTAGACCTGGTATTTATCTTGTGAGCTAGGATTTCTTAATTTTGAGGCAAATTGGCTGAAACTTTGCAAATATTGGCCAGATTTCACTGGATGAGGTGATATTTGCGGTTGGATGACTGATCAGACTAGATATTTATGAACTTATTTGCAAAGACAGTGCAAATATAAGACGATATTTGCGGTATGTTGCCCTTTAGCATGAGATATTGAGTTTCTAAGGCCAAAATTCTTCAAAGCTTGAACAAATTTATGTAGCTCTAGCTGATATTTGTGAATTCATAATGATCTATTGTAAAGCTTGCAATATTTATGTTAGATATGGAGACCTTTACACAGAATGAGCATCTATGAGCTTGCTACAGTAAATATTTGTGTAATATTTGAAATTCACAGATGGTTCGCTGTTACCTTACTCTCTGCATCATCAATCCTAAAAATAATGATGATGAGCATAGTCTTTCAAATCGACCCTCCATCTAGCACCAATTTATGTTGTTCATGATGTTAGTCATAAACAAGCATAGAATAAAAGTATACACTAACCTTTATTCATCTTGAAAGATATGATGAATTCAGGGAATTCATGATCCCAACTCTCTGGTGATTAGGTCTTAATCGTCTGACGTTACTCAGAGGTTAATGTGAGTTGCTGTTTCCATTTTGGGGCCTTACGTGAAAGTTCATCATCATCATGATGGTCCTGCAGAAATTCTTTACAAAGAAGTCATATTATACTTCAATCTTTGCATGATATTTTCAATTATACATGCTCTGTATTCAAATATGCTAAATATCTACAATTATCTACGAGATGTCCACATATTTGTGTTATTTGCTTAAGATCATCAATTGTTTGCAATTAAGAGGATGAAATGCTTTGAAATTTAAAAGAAATTGGAAGAAATGCTTCAAATTAAAGTTGAACCTTTAGCTTTTGAGCCACATGTATATTAGATACTATCATGAAAAGAAGAAAACCAAACCATATTTTCACCAGGACATTCCACAGCTAGATATAGTTGATGCTAACTTCAAAGGAATTTGTATGAAGACAACACATGTAAGTAAACATGCACTCCAAGGGATGCAGCAAATCACCACATATATCCAGAATTCATACACTGATTACTCAAGATTTACTATGAATTGTAATCAACACAATCTTCTCATTCATTAAGCATGCAAAAATATAGATGTATATAAAAACTTTGAAATGAGCTCTGAATGTTTCAGTAGATGGATTTCAATTAAGTTTCGAATATTTACAATAAGGCATTCCATCACCTTTTATAGAACAAGGTGAGGAATCTGTTACAAAAGATTCACGATCTTGATTTATCAATGCACATCTACGGTCACCATTCTCTTTGACTTTGTCAAACCTATCAAAAGTGGTACAAGTTGCCAGTTGGCAACAATATGGATTATTTACACTTATATCTCCCTTTATGATGTATCTTCATCATGCTCCTCATCCAATTCATGTGGATCATCATCATGTGCATCACTTCCTGAACTTTCACTATCCTGATGATGATGACGCCGCATATGAGGCTGCATGCTGCTCCGGATCTGCTCATATGACTGCACAATTTGATCTATTCCTCTGCCATCTTGAGTCTTTGCTTTGATGATGGCATGTTTATGTGTCTCATATTTATTTCTACTACTATCTAGTTTGTCTTTTCTATCCTACAGTGTCTCATTGTATTTTTCCATCTTGACTTTGATTCTCATTATTTTATCTATGACTTCTTCTGTCAAGTGGACAAGTGGATCATCTGCTACTGATTGGAAGTTGTCATGTAAAGCTTTGATGGCACATTCCTCATCTTGATTTTCTATTTTCCCTTCCACTTTTCCTTCCAATGTTTCCAATATTTCTGCCTCAACAACTATTAAATCATGTAACTTCATGCTGATATCCCTCAGTTTGTTATTGCATCTCCTGAGCACTCCACATTCAAATTGAATCTCCTTATACTAGATGTCAATTAATAAGGTGGTATTACTATTCAGTACCTGTTTATTAATAAGCAGCTGAGGATTTATCCTCTTTATTTCTCCCAAGATGCTTAGTACTTTTTCGAATTTGTAAGACCTTTTTCCTGTCTGCATTTGCAATTTGTCTACTTTGGTCCTGGAGTCATTGAGAATGCTCCACCTCTTCAAAGATGCCTTTACTACTTCCTCTGCATCATCCAATGTGGATGACATCCATTTCCTTAATATAGATGCCTCATGTTTCATGAGGTCTAATTTATTTACCTCCTCTTGAGAAATAGCAGTCAATGGGACTGCATGTTCGGTTGAAGTTCCTTCGGTATTAGTTAGCCTTCTTATGTGTGCATGCAACTGAGCAATGTGCTCTTTGTGTTGCTTATTTTTCTCTTTCTCTCTTTTCACTTTTTGAATCAAAGAATCAATAATGTATTTGCCCTCCTGACCCTCTTGGTCTTCATTGGCAAAACCTAGATCCACTGTGCTAATTTGAAACTCATCTAAGGTAATTTTACCTTTTTCCTTCTCCATAGTAGGTACTGCAATCTGTCCTATCCTTCTTCTAGTTGTTGGATCTCTTTTAATGGCTGAAGTCATTTTGGCCTTCCTCTTGGGTTTCATTATATCCCCGGAGAATAAGGTGGACACATCAAATTCTTGGATTTCAAAATCTTCTTCTGCACTTACCTCTTTTTCCAACCACAGAGGCACCTGATCATGTTTTTCTGCATCATCATAATGTTCACCTGTGTCTCTTGTTTCTATCAATAGATGTGGTGGAGATGGTGATTTTCTTAATTCTTCTTCCTGATGCTTACTTTGTTGTTGATCCTGTGGCACATCCTGCTGTTGGAGAACCTCCTTCTCTGGAGGAGCATCTTCTTGGGGTGGGGGATCATGTGTTGTATCTATCTGTTGATCATGATGATCATGATCTTTTTCTGTCATTACTTCATCTGTTTTCAACTCTTCCACTTGTTGAGGTTCATTTTCACTAACGGACATTGTGGCATCCTCCTTTGGCTTTTCTATTTCTTGTTGCATATCCACCACACTAGATATTGTGGAGTCTGCCTGAGGTGCTGGCATTTGTTCTAAAGCCATTATTTGTTCTGCACCTATACTGTCAACCTCCTGATCTTTGGCGGTAGGATCTTCTATTATTTTCTTCTCATCAGCAGTCTTCTCTTGAACTTCTATTATGGCAGGCTCCGTGGATGCACCTTGTGCAATTGGTGGGCTTAGTTCTGAAGTATGGCTCTCTAGTTCTGCCACCTTTATTTCTTCTGCAAGGTGTCCCCTATCAGGTGATCTTGCTGGATATTCAGGATTCACATCCTATTTCTCTGTTAGGTCCACCACTGCAGGACTTGTCAGCTGGGTAATTAATGTTTCTAGCCCTATTTCCTAAGCTATCTATTCTGGGCTCTTTTCTTGTTCCGCCTCCACTTGCTTCATCTCCTCTAGTATAGTTTGAAATGGTGGAGGCTTGTGAGGGGTCATACTTGTACCAGCAGCAAGTGCTTCCATATTTTGTGCAGTCACTTCCTATACAACTTCATCATCATACAAATTAATTGTCTCCTCTAATGAGATGTGTCCTGCTTGTGCTTGAGAAGTTTCTTTCATATGTTCCTCTGCAAGTTCAGTTTTAAACTTGACGATGGTAGGAAGTGGAACATTGTGTTGAAGTTCCTTTGGCACTTCACTACCTGCCCCTTGTAACAATGTAAAGGGTTTTCTTATTTCACCTCTCATGGAGGTTGTTTGTTTCTTAGGTGGGGTAGACACCACCACCTGTGGAGCTCTTCTTTTCCTCTTTATTATCAATGGAGCCTCTTCTTGTTTAGGCTCTTCCTCCATGAGGATATCCTCTTCATCATGTTTCTTTGAGGATTGACCCTCTTCTAGGGTCTCTATAATTCCAGCCTCTCCTGCCTTACTCTTCTTGGACTTTTCTTTCCTTGTCCTTGGAGGGGATGCTGATTCTGATCCAGATCCTGAAGCTGCTACCTCCTCAGCCACAAATACTACCTTTTCGATAATAACCCCTTTGGGTTCTTTATCTACCTTCTTGCCCTTTGGGCATCTTTTGCTTTGTTGTTATGGTGGAGGGAGTCTATCTCCCTTATTCTTCCTCTTTTCATTCAGGAAGTCATTAAACTCATCCCCACAAATATTCTGCCCCTTCTTCTTGTTGTCCACCGTAATGGCAACACGCTTCTTCTTCAATGCCTCTATCTGTTCATCAACCCAAGCTTGGGTTAGTTGCATGGTCCTAGCAATGAAGGGGTCCAAGGATATATCCTCCTGTATAGTGAGGTTAGGTGCTGAGATGGTATCGTTATATATTTTCTTCTACTCATATTCATCTACAATTATCCTGCCATCATCATTCTTTAATTATTGAGGGATGGGGATGCAATCAAAGGTTCTAATTTGATTCAATGTTAACCTTTGATACCTTCTTCTTCTTGCTTCTGTTTCATCCTCGCAGTCAGCCCATAAATCCTCTAGGTGCCTCTGATGAATAGGCTTTCCTACTATTTTCTGCATCCTGCCATAAGGATCATATGGTCTGGTCAGTGGCAAAGGCTGTAGATTCATCTTATTCAAGGTGATCATCACCTTCTTTATGTGTTTAGAATCTGGGCACATATACCAGCCAATGGTGACTGGAAACAAAATCGGTGGCAGTTTCTTGGCATCCTTGTACGCTTTTATCATTGTGGAGCCCTGCCTGATGAACTCCATCAGTATCACTACATCAGTGGGATACCTTGGCAGCATGAGAGGATGCCCCTCAAAACCTTCAATCCTTATGTAAGAAAAGGTGGCAAACTGTATATACTAGGCTCCATACCTATAAATTATCTCTTGAGCCTCCATGCTCAATCTTTTTGTTTTGTCTTCCTCCATGGTCCTCACCAAATGCATAGAGAATGCATCATTGACCAGTTTGTAGTCTTGGAGGTAATTGGTTCTTTGCAGCTGGGGATGATGATCCTAGATATGCACAGCATTAACTGTTCTTGTGACTTTCACATTTGTGACCAGTGCATCAAATGTGCCTTTATAAGCACAGGAGTAGACAATGTATGAGGTCATATAGAAAGCACAATTTGAACCTCCCAGGTTCATTAGCTGCTCATGCAGAGCATCACTTATTAGCTGGCCCCACAGTGGCTTGATATCTGAATATAAACACATCATTATTATACCATACATCTAGTCTCTGAAACTACCAGCATCAGGCTGGCCTGTTATTCTGTTCAGTAATTCATCAGCAAAATCATATTTGAATAGATGCACAAGAAGTTTGGCTGCTGCAAGATATGTACTATTTTCAGCCCTCCATTGATACATATTCTTCTTGGCTTGTTTCTTATTGTTTTCATATTCCTTCTCTGACATCTTTAGGTCCACACTTTTGACCTTGCTGCCCAATGGCAATCCCAATGTCTTGGATAGGCCCTTGATGGATAAGTCGGCATATATCCTCCCATGCTTCATCACCTACCTTGTCTCTGGGTTATAGTTCCAGGCACACTCTATGACCAACTCCAAAGATTCCATAGAGTATGGAAAACCAGCGGCATTCCACATTCCGGATACGAAAACGGCATCCAGCACAAGACTCTTGTTATTTTCACCATTCAACCTAGTTGACCAAGCTTCCAAATTAGTACTCCCCTAATGGATATCTGTAATTGCACCATATTTAAATAGGACGCCCCTTTGAGACGAGAACATGGGCTTACTGAATTCTACTTGACACTTGATGAACCTCTTGTCAGCCATGGGTACCTGCAATTAACAAAATCTCATCTTACAATGGGTATATACATGCATACCTATAACAATTTATCTTTAATATTCACCATGCATATTACATTCATTCAACATAAGTCCATCATGGGGATGTGTAAACCAGACTTACAACATCATACCTGACTATTACAGAAACAATATGATGAGGGTTTCATTTACTTACCTGGTTATGCTGATTTCCTTTTATACCAATGGAATTCTAAAAGTGCTCTTAATTCTTGTTGATGATCACGCACTTTCTATTGTTTACAAACTTTGCTTGTTGTAATATTGCCTGCAGGAGGATATGGAAGCTATGCTCTGTAAAAAGTAATTTCTTTGCAAGGTAAATGTGAAAATGGCATTAGATGTATTTGTTAACCTTGCAATTTGGGTAAATTTAGGGCAAATCCTGACAGATTAGATTTTATTCATTGATTTTCTGCACGGTAAGTCAGGATTTCGCCAGGTGTTCCATCAGGTTTAATGATTGGTGGGAACCACCTTCCATGTCTACGCATATTTAATGCTAATGGCGGCAATGGGAGTGGAGTGATATCTAAATGACAAGATGATATTTGAAAACATCAGGTTATGTTTAGATATCAGGTGATATTCGCACCATTAGGCTATGTTTTAAACGTCAGGAGGATATTCAAAAATATCAGGCTATGTTTTTGGATGATGATGATGACCTAAGTCATTCTTTTCTAACTCTTGGGATATCGGGGTGACATCATCTAGATATTCGTTCATTATATCAGAAAGGCATCATGACGTCATCATCATGTTATGCGAACATGATCATGTTTAGAAAATATCCTACTGAGAGGTAAATGTGATGATGATGTCATCGTCATGTTTGTTTCTTTGTTCATCAGACTTGGATGATGTCATCAGGATATTGGCTTAGGGTGATATTTCACGGTAGGAGGATATTAAGAAATATCGGGTTACATTTGGAAACATGACGCTCGCAAAATATAAGGCTGTTTGATGGGTAAGGGTCACCATCACTTAAAGTTGACGTCTGGATATTTGGACCGCATGACTTATCGGGTGATGTACCAAGATCAAGATGATCTTCGATAACATGACTGAGGTTATAAAATATGATCCTCCTCCTGTGAATATCAGGTTTGACCAAAACTTTGACTGTTCCTAACTTTCACATCCTGATGAATATCAGGGTGATGTAAAAGGCAAACCTGCATGGAATTTAATGCTCTTTCTAAATATGAAGTCACATAAATTAAATATAAATTTTGACAAATTGACCTAATAATAATGACTTACCTCATCTTGATTCTACATGATGATGCACATGACTTACTTTTACCAAACCGCCAGAAAGCAGACAACACAAGCCAAACCAAAAGTTGGGTCCCTATTTTGCCAAGTCAAAATGGGGTGTATTGTGTAACCACACAACAATGTGCCATCCTCAGCTATGGTGGCTAGTACCTCGATGTAAGGCTCAACACGTGGCTCCATGCATGGCTCAACATATGGTTCCACACACGACTCTACACAGGGCTTGACACATGGCTCTTCACGTGACTTAGCACGTGGCTCATCATGTGGCTCAACACAGGGCTCAACACGTGGCTCTACACATGGCTCTACACATGGCTCTGTTGCGGCTAGTGGTAACCTCTCCAAGACTACCTGTAATGCTTGAAGAATTTGTGGCCCTAAATTAGATGCCTGTGGTGCCTGCAGTACCTATGGGGCCTGTCCCTTTACTGACAAATCACTATGAATCTCGGCCCCTCTAGACTCACTGGCATGTAAGCGCCCTCATCGTGATCTAGGTGGCATCCTACATGGACAAGGTAATTATAAATTAATCAATTTTACGGAAAACTAAATGTCCCCAAACAAGCCCAGTGTTTAAACTTGGGCTCTAATACCAAATGTCATGCCCACATTACCCATGTGGTCATGACACACAACACGCGTGTCATGTCCACATTTGTCATGTGGTCATGACATGAAATATCAAAAACTTTTCCGTGTATCCCTAGAAACCCTTTGCACGTGTCAATGTGCTCAGTGGCAATACACATAAGGTGTAAACATGTCAATCCAACTTCGGCGTAGTGTGCTTACCTACGCAATCCCCTATGTGATGGTAGCTGACTAGGGGTTTAAGCAATGTGAGGAGCATCGCCATTAGGGTTAGAATTGATAGATCCAAACCCTATGTTTTCCTAAGTGAGCCGTGTGATTTTGACATGTGTCAAAATAAAAAAACCAAGGACTAGAACATAGATAATAATTAAAACAAATGATTCTAACACTAATGCATAATTAATTCAAATAAATAACTCTATGAAGATTTCAAGAAAATCGAGTAGCATAACGCTTAACTGATATACATGGAAATAATTTTTTTTATAAATTAAAGGTACTCCTTTTGTACCATTCAAAATTAAATTATTATGAGATTAAAATGAATTAAATTAATTTACCCATTTCTCTAATAACACTAGAATAATTACCTAGGTTTAAATAAACTCAATTAAACTATACTACACCAATGAGACCTTAAAATTTATAAAAGTATAAACCCATGCCTAAATTAATTTCCCAAGCTGTTATAAAAATATTCATTAAAAATTCCATAAAATATTTACTTAATCCTTTGCCAAATTCCACACTTTAAATATAATACTCTAGGAAAAATAAAAGCCATAGTGAATAAATATCCATTCCCCACTCAAGACTTTACCCACCATTTAAATAATATTCCTACAAATAATTAAGGTCTAGACTCAATTAAATTTTATACCCCACAAGATTATACAAGGAGGAAGAATTAATTCCAAGTCTTCAATTTTCAATTGAAAAGCAAGGATGAGACAAAAATCACGTTCATCATGTTTCCTTTCTTTTCTTTTTCTTTTCCTAATTTAAAGAAAATCACACTCTCACAACCCTAGACATTTCCCTGATAAAATATACTCCTAAAAAAAAAACCTAAACCTAATTGTTATCTTATCCTTCTTTATTTTTGTGTATATAAATTATTTATACTACCTTTTTACTTTGGTCTAAAACTAGAGAATGAATGCATTTTTTTTATTAAAACCTAGATGTGTAAATATAAATAACAGAGGGCATTCTTGAATTTTCTTTTTGTAGAGATAACTAAGGGAGCAGCCGTTCAAAACTGCCACCAGCGGAGGGGTGTTGCTAGCACTATGACCATAGTAGCAGTGGAGTTAGGATGGGCATTGCTACCCACGACAGCGAAGGCAATGTAAATGTGTGGGGAGGAGCGATGGGGGGGGCGGGGTCTGTACCCTCCGCCATCGGCAGAGATCAAACAATGGGTGGGGGGTATAACTCCCCCACCCCCAACTCTTGTTTCAAAGTGCTTCGACAGCAGCTATCGTGGCCTTCTCCATAGCCGCTAGGGTTTTGAACCCTAAACTCACTCAAAACAAATATAATTTATGTTATTTTTTTATATCATTTACTCATCTCTGTGTGTGTGTATGTATACACACACACACACACACATATATATTTTATATTCTGGTTGCTTAAAAAAAGAGTATACTACATTAGTGTGTGTATATATATATTTCCTCTTTTACTCTACAAAACAAAGCTCTACTTATTTACATTGAGTAATTTCTTTCCTTCTTTTGGAATAAACTAAATGTTTGATCCCATACAAAAATAATATTATGGCAGAAACCTATCTCAATCCATAATTAACTCAATATTGCACAACATACAATTTTCTGATTTTAAACAGAGATTTGAATATATATATATTTTTGAACAACAACTAAATATCCATTTCTCTTACACAACAAAATTTTCTCATGCAATTTAGTTTCCCATCACACACACACACACATATATATATCATTTTTTGTAATTACAAGTATAATGAGGTACCACATTAAATATCATTTGAAACAAATACACATTAACAGAGTATTTTCTCTCTCCTTTTTTTGTCTAACTAGAAATAGGCCATTTTTTTTGCCATGGCTCTCAAGTAACCAAACAACATAAACAACTCAAAATGATGACTCTTCCTTCAAGCTCCCAAATGCACCACACTAAGGCTTGCAAAAAAAAAACAAAAGAAACTCCAAGCCACCAAAACACTCTCCACCCTTCCATAGACCTGCAAGTGGGTCACCCCCAAGCTTGGAGGTTGATCTTCACATGGGTCTCATACCACAACACAACAATGCAATCACACAACAACAAGAAGAACACCCATAAGGCTTAAACAACACAAAATCCATAAAAATGGATTTGAGGGGGTAGGGGAGTGGACATCACTCTACTCAAGAGGTTCACTCCTACAACCAAAATCTCACGAATCTAAAACAAGGCCTCAAGCCTAAAAATACCTCCATGTAAATTATAATACTCCAAAACAAGGCCTCAAGCCTAAAATTTCCTCCATGAAATATATCACACCAAGGCACTCATGCCATAAAAATAACCACCAAAAACTTCACCAAATTGCCCTCAAGGGTACATTATGCCAATACGAAGAGGTTGACCTCAAGGAGGTTCACTCCTCCACCACCCCTTACATGAATGGACACACCAAGAATGGTAGTCTCATTCAAACACCCATAAAACCCAACACAACAACAAATGCAAAACACAAAGCAATTTCATTCACAGAATAGAAATAAAATGCATGAGAAAGGCTCTTATGCCTTTAGGCTTACCTTTGAAAGCCCAATAATGGAAGAGGGTTGTAGAAGAGCTTTCCAACCTTCTCCTTCAACCCTCCTTCCAAGATCTCCAACTCTCTCACTCAAAAAAAATACCTCCAAAGATAGCCAAAAAACAAGAAAAAGAAACAACCCCTTTCCTCTCACAAAGAGGAAATAATATAGGCTTCATTCTAAAGCCTTTGAGGAATGAGAAGGTGACACATGTCACCTTCTCCTTCCTCTTCCCAAGCCACTTGCAAGGAATATGGAATGTGGAGGTGACATGTGTCACCCTCCCATCCATTCAAACCTCACCCTCTCCACATGTGTGAGAAAAAGTGGAGAGGTGGCATCTTTCAAAATGGGCTCCAAGAGCATAAGAGATGACACATGTCATCACCTTGTTCTCTAAAGGAAGCCCATTCACTCCAAGATGCTCTCACACATGTATGAGAGCATTAGAGGAAGGTTCCACACACTTGGGGGTCTTGAAGACTCCCCAAGAATTCAAGGTGATGGGAATCCATGCCTTAGAAAGAGGAGTGGGTCAAGTTTTAAGGCATGACTCACTCACCACTCCATTTCAAATTTAAATTTTCGTCACTTTACTTCAAGCTGAAGTTAAGGTGACTAGATAGAGGTAACCCTACGGTTTGGCATGGTCAAATGGGCCCTAGACCCTAGGGGTACCACCTAGGATTAATTTTATCCCATAATGAATAATTTAGGAAGTAGAAAATAACATAAAATGGCCACCAAAAATAAAAGACACCAAGTGATGTTTATTAAATCACATTCTTTTACAACACTTCAATAAACAATATAAAAGAGGTGAAATCTAAGCCAAATAAAAACATACAGACATTTATGAAACCATCATAAAAATCACACATGATCTTAGTCCCTTTTGGGACTAGATTGGTCTAACATTGGAATCACATTAGGTGTAGGATCAATCTTCAATTTTCTGTGGCCTGGAAAATCACCTACGCACTTGAACAAATAGATTAATCCAACATATATATATCCTAGCCGAAGAAAGGAAATGCATACACTCATGATATCACATAATCATATAAAACATTATTAAAATCACATAGCATCATAAATGAGATTTATAACTGCATTTCTAAACACTATCTCATGATCAAAGTCACATAACAATTCTAATTAATAATTTTGCAACTAGCATCTCTAATATCATCAAAGTGCATGTCACATGTCCAAGAATCATCAGTGAATCAAAATTAGGATATAGTCACATCACCATCTACTAAATATAGCTAAACAAAATAAAGGAATAGCGTCCAGAGAATCTACATATCAGGATCAATAGTCCCAAATGTCTAAATGTCATCAACTATAAATATGAAATAAGAAAAATAAGGGAGTGAATTAAATAGGCCTCACAACTCTTATAGGATGAAGGTGCCTTTTGCTTTATTTGTTCAACCAAGTAGCATCACTCTGCTTCGTTCTATTCTATTGTGCTCAATCCAAGCTCTCATTGAGCTCATACAAGCTTCATCCAAGCTTCTTTTTTCTTCTTTCTGTCATTTTGTTGTCAAGAGGATTACCCGCTGCCACAAAAGCATTTGAGGTTGCCTATTACAAGGATTGTTGAGGGTAGTGGATTCAACAAATCTTCATTTCTCTCAGGTTCCTTCATTATTTTATTCAATTAATAGTAATTAGAGAATCAAATTTGCTCTTGGGAACAGTAAAACATTACTTTTTCCTTGATAAATAGATCTTGCATGTTAGATTTATTGCTTTCACATTTCTATATCTAGATTGTTAAAAAAGAACTTTCCCTTTCCATTAGATTAAATTGCATTAAAATCATCAAAAAAACAAAAAACATAGGTTAAAACTTGCATTAGAAAAGTCATATAGAATTGCATACATATTTCCCTTTCATAGATTAAAAGCACTTTCATTTCCAAAATACTAAAAAATACCAAAAAAGACATTTTGCATATCATTTAGCTTGCATGCATATAGAGACACTAGAATAGACAAATTGCAAATCATCAATTCCATAACGAGGTAATCATGGTTAAAATGATCCAAACAAACCCTTGATTCCATCATGAGATAAAAAAAAGTCAAAAGTCAAAAGTCAAACCCTAGGTCAACAAAACCCAAGGTCAAAACCCTAGATCTAATTAAGGTTAGTAATCACACATTTACCTCTATCCTGATTCACGAATGTGCTTAGGAGTGAGAGGAGAGTGGGTGAGGGCTATCTGTGACGAGATCTAAGAGATCCATCCAAGACCACAACAAGAAACATTTGTTCAGCCACAAGGAGACCCATTCATCCTCTTGTTGTTAGAAAAAACTAGACAACACCAAATACAACAAGAACTCTTACAACATTTACAAAGACAATAGGGCATCAATGAGAACAATCACTTACCCACACAGATGTAGAATCTAAGAAATCCAAACAGAAGAAGAGAAACTAGTGACCCTTTGAGTCATAGGGTTATCTCAACTACAACAACAATCGAGTGAAACATACAACTAAGCACACAATGACAAAGGCCATAGTACTTGCCAACCCCTCTCCACGAAGTCCAGCTCTCCAATGAACCAGACCCCCATTGTGTCTTACCTCCTCTCGACTGGATAATTCGATGTGAGAGAGTGTGACATGGTAGATCACCCCATGGCAAGGAGGGAAAGGGTCTATTTGCATGCCAAAATCTGACCTGATAGCCCCAGGCAACTAGAGTCATGGTTTTTAGCATACATATTTTGGTGAACCTAATGTGAATTACAAAATCTTTTGGTTTTGTAGTTTGTGTTCCCATCTCAAACATCTCAAAACAATTAATAGAAACTTCAAAACATTTTTGCACCATTCTTCATAGCCACTTTCACTGCTTCAGCTTCTATCACTTATGCCATCATCTATTCCATTTATTCTGTGGTGTCTATGGCAACCATGAATATGATGAAACCTGACTTAAACCAAGGGAGCATTCCCTTAAACTCCCTTCATTTTATAGGTATGTGTGGCCACATTCTGACACACCAATCACTAACTGTTATGATTACAAAGATTCTGATTATGAACAAGATCAAAGAGAATCCAGGTGTTATCTATCTTTCAACAACCTAGCTTGGGAAAACAACCCATCCATACCAAATGTGCCACATAAAGCTAGAAGGATAAGGTCAAAGATACATCAACCTGAATAAGATTCCACAAGCACATCGAATACCCATCTTGATGAGGAGGTTAAACAGTTAGAAAAATGTCTGCAAGAAACCAAATATGCTCAAGAGGCATTAAGAATCACCTTAGAAGAAGAACAAAAAGAAAACACTGTGCATGAGGAAGCACTTTACTAGGAAAATATTCGAAGAGAAAATCCTAGAAATGAAGAAACACCTAGAGCTGGTACTCCTATAGACTTGATTGCAACACTAGTACAAAGAATCAGAATCTTGGAAGCAGAACAAGTTGCTCCTGAAAGAAGACAAAAGTCCCATGAACAGGACCAAGGGGCATCACAAAATCGTCCCTCTCTCAACTACTATTTGCAAAATGCTAGCAACGACACATGTCTGAATGGGAAGCCTCCTGTTTAGAATAATCAAACAAATCTAATGATGGGTTATCAAAACCCACCCACAGGGTTATTACTATCAACCCCACAATCTCAAAGTGCCTTCTTAGGAATGTATCTTGAATATTTGAAAGAACCTTTAGACCAAAATATAAGAAGTGTGCAACTATTGTAACCATTGCCGGATCTCCCAAAGTTCAAAGGAGAATGAGATCTAAACTCACACATTAAAGACTACACCACAACCATCAAAGAACTCCTCCCTTGGGATGTGGTTGTAGCAAAAATCTTCCCAAAAACTCTTGAAGGCATCCCTCTGGATTGGTATTATCATCTCCTCAAAGCTTCAATCCATTCATTTAGACAACTCATCAGAGAGTTTGTCATGGCATTTGACATGAATAAACTCATTAAAATAGGAATCAGAGAGTTTGTCACAATGAAACAAGAACCAAATGAATCTATAGCTCACTTCGTCACTCAATGGAGGCAAGTCCTCTATTCTTCAACTAGTACTCCCAACATGGACCATAGAGAACTATGCGATCTATTTTTGCATGCCCTTAACAAGGACATGAGGGAAGATGTTCAAAAACTACCATACAAATCCTATGAAGAAGCATTGGAAAGTGCCTTGAGGATTGACCAAGCCACCATCGATAGTGGTCGGAAGACTTATGATAGCAACGGAAAACTTCGAACATCCAAAGGAACATAAAAGACTACATCCAATGTGTCCCAAGAGAAGGATGTCAATGTCATAAAAAGTAATCCTAGTAATGACAAATGATGAAAAAAGGAAATCAAGGTTCAAACCAACCTTCATACGACCCTAATACCTATTACTGGTTCCATGGGACAAAGGTCATGAAATGAAGACTTGTTTTGGATACAATAAAGTTATTTCCAAACTTACTCTGGATTAACAAAAGAACTTCCTTAAACTTCTCCAATCCTAGAGAAAAGAGAAGGAACCTCAAATCAAGAAAGGATAGTCAAATCAAAACAATTCCAATCACATAGAGCTAAACCAAGAAGTTTTTTGATCCATGAGGAAGAACAAGCTCATCAAATGGAAAACATATTATCACAAATAATAAACTTGTTGAGAGCCTCTCCCTCACATCGCAAGACATTTTTGGAAGTGCTAGAAGTAGGATGTTCCACACAGGAGGAATCACCTCCTCTTACATTCAATGTTTCCAAACTACCCCAAAGTGAAGGAAGTAAGAAAAAGGATTCACCCCTATACATACAAATTCAAGTCAAAGAGATCACTATAAAAAGACTAGTGGTGGATGAAGGATCAGCTATCAATCTTTTTCCAGTGTCCTTTCTACAAAGGATGGGGTATAGAAAAATAGGAATCAAGCAACAAACTACCACATTAAGGATTTATGACAGTCATGACATCCAAACAGTTAGAAAAATTAGCCTACTACTCACTCTAATGGGAAAAACTATCTCTACGGACTTCTATGTTATCAACCGAGAAACCAATTACAACATGATCCTTGGGAGGCCTTAGATTCATGCAATGAATGCCATTACCTCCACTCTATTCCAAGAAATACACTTCCATCATCTAGGAAAGGTCACCATTGTCAAAGCAGACCTTGATCCTTTCAGTATCTATAGAAAGAAACATGAGGAAAAAGACAAAAAGCTAATAATGCAAGAAAAATAGAAAGAGGAAACTCAGAACATTCCAACAAGCACAAGTGCTCACAACATATCCTATCAAAGAATGGATGATCTTAGGGAATTCCCCTTTGATCCCCATATCACCAAATCCCATGCACCATTCAGCTTAGCATCCATCCCATGTGTCAATGAATGGGATATCAAAAACCTTTTGGTTGGAACAATTGAAATCATTGAAGAAGGAGACGAAAAGAAAGAATAACAAACTTCCACTTATGAGTTTGGAAAAACATATCATTCACAAAACCATGAAAGATTATGGAACCTACATTTTGATAGAGCTAGTTGCAAAATAGGGGTAGGAACGGAGATAATCTTGACATCTCTCAAAGGAAAGGTCCTCCCCTTTGCCTTCAAATTGGACTTCTTTTTCACCAACAAAATCGCTGAGTATGAAGTCCTGTCCCTAGGAATCATGCTAGCCATGAGAATGGGAGTCAATAAAATCTCTGTCTTTGGAGATTCTCAGTTGATAATCAATAAAGTTGTAAAAGATTCTATAACAACTGTGAGTTGTCATAAGAATCTATGACACTTATAATAGCATATGACTCGTCATAAGATATTGTAAGTGGCTATTTTTGGCCCCAAGGTATTCAAGCTTGTATGTGTACATTTTTCCAAGTGTAGGATGTATGTATGATAGCATTTATGACCCCGTAAGAGCCTATTCTTGGCGATGGACACCAATGATAACTTTAAGAAACCCCCTTTGAAAAAAAAGATATAAAATCCTGGCGAATCTTTCAATTTTTTGGAAAAAAAATATTAATTTCTGTTGGCGAATCTTTCATTTTTTTTGAAAAAATATTAATTTTATTGGTGAATATATTTAAGTCACTAGAAATTTGTAGAAAATGCTAGTGAATCTTGACAAAAAATAAGAAAATGCATTGATTACCATGGTGAATCCTTCCTTTTTAAAAAATTTAAATTCCTATGGAAAAGTAAGTGCCTAAGGGTGGTAGTGACTATCTAGTTTAAGGTGTAGTGCTCGTGTCTATAATTCCTTAATTCCTTAATATTTTATCAAACATTGAATATTTTAAATTGGTCCTAAATTATTTTTCACCACCCTTGATTTTATTTATAATCTAATGGTTTGGGTTCTACTCCATCAGCCAAAATGTATCCATGAAGCTCCAATACCCATGGGGCCCAAAATTGCATTTAGGTTGTTGATCTCAATGGAGATCAATGGCCTAAATGTAATTCTGGACCCCATGGGCATTGGAGCTCTGTGTATACAATTTGGCCTACAGAATTTAACCCCATCAATTAGATTATAAATTGAGATCAATGACCCAAATACAATTTTGGACTCGATCGACATTGGAGCTCCGTGGGTACATTTTAAACCATGGAATATAACCCCAATCATTAGATTATAAATAAAATAAATGGTGGTGATTAAAAATTGGTGATATGTCCCTAAATCTAAACCAATAAATATATAATATTATTGGCAAATTAATTTTATTTTCTACTATAACTTATAAAATTTTGGTGAATATAATCTAATCGGGTATCAATTATTGTGGTGAATATTTGAGTTTAAAAGTTTAGTAAAATAAATGTTCTGGTGATTTAACTAGGACTAACATAAAATTTTGTAAAAATGTGGCGATTCACATCACATTATAGCTTGTACTATTAGCCAATTTTTGAATCCCCAATTTTAACTATTAGCCAATTGGCAAATATTAGCCACTAAAAAAATCACTGATGGATGCCCAAGATTGTATTGTTGACTCTTGACAAGTGTTATGGGCTTGTAAGAAGTCATTTAATGTCTTGAGGCTGTGTAAATTCTATATAAATGATAGCATAGTAGATGAGAGCTATAATAACAGTTTATAGGTACCTAGGTTTTGGGGGAGTGAAGGTTGGAGAATAGAGGAAGTGAATGTATTTGTAATCTCCTTTTGTAAAGATAATACAACTTGATCTCTTTTCTTGCTGGAGTTTTTTACGTGAAAGGGTTTTCTCCTTGTTAAACACTTGTGTTATGTGCTTCATTCTGCTTCTGGTATATTTATGTATTGTGGGTTTATGTTTTGTTACAATTTCCATTGTTAATAGCACACACTTAAAAGAATTCTAAAATTTATCTCAAGTTAGATTTCCATTGAAGTAGTGTTGCTTTCATTTCTAACAGTAAGAGGTCTTATTGTATTTATTGTTGTCTAGTTTCTTCTAACAACAAGAGGACGAATGGGTCTCCCTGTGGTAGGACAAATGTTTGTTGTTGAGGTCTTGGATGGATCTCTTGGATCTCGTCATGGATAACCCTCACAAACTCCCCTCTCACTCCTAGGCACATTCATGAATTAGAAGAGAGGAAGTTGTGTGATTGCTAACCTTAACCAGAGTTGGGGGTTTTGACCTAGGGTTTGACTTGTGTTTTGACTTTGTTTTTACCTCGTGATGGAATCGAGGGTTTGTTTGGAATCGTTTGAACCATTTTTACCTCATGATGGAATCGAGCATTTGTAATGTTGTCTATTCTATTGTTTCTATATGCATGCAAACTAAATGATATGCAAAATGTCTTTTTGGTATTTTTTTAGAGTATTTTGGAAATAAAAGTGCTTCTAATCTATGAAAGGGAAATATGTCTGTAATCCTATATGACTTTTCAATTGCAATGTTAACCTATGCTTTTTGTGTTTTTGATATTTTGAATGCAATTTAATCTAAGAAAAGTGAAAATGCTTCTTCTAATGAACTAGATCTAGAAATGAGAAAGCGTTTAATCTAACATGCGAGATCTAACTATCAAGGAAAAAGTAATGTTTTATTGTTCCCAAGAGGAAATTTGATTCTCTAATTACTATGAAATGAAAGAAAATAATGAAGGAACTTGAGAGAAATGGAGATTTGTTCACTCCACTACCCTCAGCAATCCTTGTAATAGGCAACCTCAAATCCTTTAGTGGCAAAAGGTGATCCTCTTAATAACAAAATGACCCAAAGAAGCAAAAAGACGCTTTGATGAAGCTTGTATGAGCTCGATGAGAGATTGGATTGAGCACAATGGCATAGAATGAAGCAACGTAATGCTACTTGGTTGAACAAATAAAGCAAAAGGCACCTTCATCCTATAAGAGCATTTGAATGCTAAGTTTGAGAGCAAAATTTGGCAAGAGTTGTGTGCATAATGAATTTACTCCCTTTGTGCTTGAGGGAGGGAGTATTTATAGGTTTCGAAGAAGGAATTGATTGGAGAGTTAACTCATTTGATTAATGAGTTAACAAGAATAGATTGAGGAGTTTGCAAGGTTGATTACCCAGTGAACTCAGCTGATTGGAGAGTGATGAAGCAAAGATAGCTTATCACTGGAGAGGAAATGGAGGAGAGGGAATGCATGAGATTGATTGAAGAGTTAAATTGAGATCAAATAGAGATAATTATGCATGTGTGGGTGCATGAAATAGTTAACTCTATATCAGAGATCAAAAACCATGCAAATAGAGAGAAAAATGGGAGAAAATAGAGCAAAAATGAGAGAGAAACTCGAGTTTTTCTAGGTTGCAAAAAATGATAGGATTGCCTCGTTTTCTAGTAGGGTCACCCCTAGGTGACCATGGGTCACCTAAGGGGCGACCCTAGGTCACCTTGGGGAGATCTGGGCTGGACAGGGTTAGATGCAGAAAAATAGGCTGGGAGATGGTAGAAGAGAGAAAAATGATAGGTTTTGCATCAAGAAACATGTCAGTCATGTGGAAGAATCTAAATCTCCACTTGCATCGGTAGGATCTCCCAAGGGAGATCTAAAAATGATAGGGGGAGATTTGGATTGGTTTGATGAAACTGAAAACTAAAAGTGGGAGATGGATAAGGAGACCTCTAGAAGGCTTCTAGGAGGTGCACTAGAGGAAAAATAAAGGGGAGAGGTCAAAACTCACCTACAAGACTCTCACAAGGCTTAGGATCAAGGTTGAAAGCTAGAAAACACAAGTCGACAAGTGTCATAATACATGTCAAAAAGCATCGCAAATAGGGAGAGAGGGAAATTGATAAGGAAGAAATAACACAAGACAAGAAAAGAGGGCACATCATCAAGAGGCCTACTGCTTAAAGCACATTATTTCATTCTTACATGTACATGACAAGGATTTGAATCATCATAGGGGTCCTCATGGAGCCAGTGCGTGATTTTTGGGCTTACATATTTGCCCCCTCGGGGACTCTAGTCCACATGAAAGGTAGGTACCATTCCCAAACTAGGCCTTACCTGTAGTCTATTTTCCCACAATTTGTATGTACAATATCTAGTGTTAATCTAACATTTAAATATATCAAAGTAAATAATGAAAACTAAAATAATAAATCTTACCATAGATCGCTTGAGTTTGACTAGTTTCTTGCCTTTGTTGGTTTGGACCTGTAGGGGTGAGAGCATGCAAAAAAATGCATGAAACAAATGCATAAAAGTAAAGAACTAGTATAAAATACACAAATGAGCTAAGCTAAGGGCAAACAAAGTAAGCCAAATTGTGAGATCAGAGCAAAATGGCGATAGAATCATTTGTGTGACTAGTCGATAGAAAGGTGTCACCAAGGAGATCACAGATATGTCTGCCTCTTCTTCAGCCATAATGAATTGGGTATGCAATTAGTGAAAAACTCTTCTCTAAACCCTATCTTGAATTCTGTGAAAAATCTCTTAAAATTGTCTATTTTTGGTGATTTTCTCTGTTGCATTATGTTCATCTCGTTGTTTAGAGCAAGATTAGTCTTTTGTTTTCTGAAATTTGTTGAAAAATGAGGTTTTTAGAATGATTTTTGCTTGAGGGATTCACTCCAAGGGTTGCCCCTTTTGTCAAGTAGGGTCACCTTGGGGAGATCCTATTTGACAACAGGGTTGCCCGGGGGATATCTTGAAAAGTAGCAGGGTAGCCCAAGGGAGACCATGAAAAACACCTAGGTTGCCTAGGAGTGACCCTATTAGACTGATTTATGGCTGCATTTGATGTTGTTTAACATTTTTGTCACTTCAATCTGACATGATTTGGTCACTAAATTTATCTGTTGATTGCAGTTTTTGAAGGTTTATGTATTTTTTTGTGTAAGGTTTTCTACAGTTTTATGATTTTTAGGGATTTTATGAGTTTACAAGATCTAAACTAAAGTTCTCTTCTGATTTTTGTAGGACATGCATATCTGATGGAATACTTACGAAGTGCAAGGATGGCTCTCAGGGATGTTTGCTTCATTGAGTACTGAGGATCGTGCTATACTGAAGAGGACAAGTCTTGCTAGAGTTTGCCATGTTCCTGTGATTCATCCTGTATCCCGCATATGTTGTGACATCTTGACTTACTAGGATGCAAACATGAACAAATTTTGGCTCCCATAGATTTATGGAGAGTGGACTATCACTCTGTATGATGTATACTATATTATTTGAGTACTTGTGAGGGGACATCCCTTATCTCTTCCTATAAGCAAGTCCTGTGAGGACAAGGCTTCTTGGGCTACATTTATGGAGGTTAATTACACTAGAGATCAGACATGTGTTCATCTTACATTTGTACCACGACACTGCATTCCTCTCTTGAGGAGTTTCCTAATTGGTTTGATTTCTTTGAGGCTATCATGAGACAAGGCCTCAGCTCATCTGAGATGGTGTTGAGCACCCATCACTCGTGAGATCTAGGAGGGCATAGTTTTTTCTTGGGGACCAGACATCCTAGCTATAGTTTACAGAGACTTCTATGGGATTTCACGGTGAGGTGATTTAGCCTTTAGCCACTCATCTTTTATTATGGCATGGATATTTGAGCACACGAAGCCTTACCAAAAGATTATTCCTCTTCTAGATAGATGGTTACCAAGAGCAGCAAGGTGGGTGCATGTTGGTTATTTTGATGCTACTTTACCCACTATTTCTACTCTCACTAATGATGATATGATTTTTGATCCTTAACATGATATAGAGTGGGCTTGGGCCTAAGATGGTGAGGTTAGAGAGCACTATTGTGAGATTTCAGAGGTTACAGACCACAATGATCTGGTTGAGTCTCATCGAGTTGATCATGTTTTGTAGCAGTTTGGCAAGGATGTCCCTGAGGACTTGCCCTTAGTGTCTCCTTGTTACAGGACTGTTCAGGAGATGGGTGAATTTGGAAATGTCATTTGGACTCCTTTGACTCCCAGCATCTTCATTACTAGGGTTTCTAGAGGACAATGGAGGGGAGGGAGAGGGACTTCTTCCTGATCTTTGATTGTGACTGTTGATTCAGATTCCACTGACGAGGACTATGTTCCAAATAGTAATGATTTGTTAGATGAGGCCACTCATGAGGATGAGGATTTTGATGATATTGATGATTCAGATGATATTCTTGATGTCCTCGAGGGTCCTCCTGTTGTTCCTTGACCTCCTCATTCAGATGAGGTGATGTGCCAATTTGACCCTGATTGTAAGTTTCTCATTTACTTTCTTTTCATGCTCTTTGTCCTTTCTCTTTTTACATGGATCTGACTTAGTTTTGCTTTGATTTGATATTTCAAGAAATGTTTGAGAGTGGAGGGACTTTATTCATGAGGTCAATGTTGGATTAGCTTCTCCCTTCATTGGGATGACTCGTGATCATCTTTTGGATGATCCTGGTGTGTCCCTAGCTCCAAGGTGACACACTGACATTTTTGCTCCTATGTACCATAGGTGTCAGGTAACTACAGAGTTGAAGACCCAAGTTGACATGCACAAGGGTGAGAACTAGGTACTTTGAGAGATAGCCCACCTTAAGTTTGGATGTCATGATGCTAGCATTGTGGGGCCTTCACAATCACATGCTAACAATAGGGAACCCCATTCTCATAGGTCTCAGGGAGTGACTAGTCATATTTTTAGACAGAGGAGCTGAAGTCCTGAGGGTTCCATTGGAGGGAACCACTCATGACTTTCTTTTCTTTGAAGTTTGTGCCCCTTTGTATGGGGAGCCTCTTCTTTCTCGACAGTGTTTTGTCTTAGCTCTTTGATGCCCTTGGGTATGCAAACTTTAGACATATCTATGGAAGTCTATCTTTTTATGGTTTTATCTTATCGAAATATGTACTCATCTCTTGTGCATGTTTGGAAGCTTTGAGGAACTTTTTGATTATGTTTGACCTTTTCAACTTATTTAGAAAATGCAAGCATGATAATGATGTCATATTTTTATAGTTTTTTATGACATATATATGATATGCAGTTCACGATATGACAATGCAAGAACACAAGAAATGCTGAAATCAAACTATTACTTCTACTGAATGTCATGAGATATGACATTTGACTTTATTTCTTTGAGACTCTTTTTTTAATTTTTGGCATGAATGTAATATGGAACAAACAATGTGACTGCTCTTAAATACGATTTTCAATTTAGGGGATTGCGAGTTGTCCTGACATAAGAAACCTAGTCAAGAATGTGAGATAGGATTCAAGGAAACTCAAGTGGGGAGTGGGAATGAACATGGAGCATTTCTGATTTCTAGACTTCACTAAAGGCTAAACACTAATCCTTATCTAGATAAGAGAAATTGGTAAGTTGTCAACTTAGACAAGTAGCAAATTTTATTGGTTTCCGCTAGACTTAGATCATAGATGGCAAGCAAAGAAGACCTAGGGTAAAGGATAATAGGGAAAGAACAAGGGTCCCCAGATAGCAGATGATCTTAAAGACTACTAGACTCTTCAGTTTTGCTCAGCTAGTGCGTGTGTGTGCTTAGTACCTCTCTTTCTCTATTAGAATGTCATCCTTGAGGCTTCAAGCTTAGACTAATCTCCACCCAAGAGTACAGACACTCAACAATCTTCTCTCTTTCACTCTTTTTTTTGTATCTCTTTTTTTTCTTTATTTCATTTTTTGTATTTTACTCACTTGATTTTTATTATTATTTTTGGATATTTGACTTTTGAAGAAATGAATGCTTTTGGGACTTTTGCTATTAAATGCTTTGATCTCTCAATTCTCACTTTTCACACTCTTATTTTGATCATTCAGTTTTTATTCACTTGTATCTTAGATTGTTTACTTCAAAGTTTTGATCTTCCTAACATTTTTTGCCAAGAAAGATAAGGGACTGAGCGCCACCTAAAGTTTTTGTAATCTGGTTGGACTTCTCTGCTACTAGGGAAGAATTGGGAAGGTATACTTGAAAGATTCCTTTGAGAAAGGTAGGTTTGAATACTAACTTTTCTTAGACCTAACATCTTGACTAATTAAGACTGGGATTAGTGTAAAGCTAAGAGCTAGGCTTTGATTAGAATCACTAGGAATGAAGGGGGATAATGATGATTGTGAAAAATGGGGATCTCTAGGTCCTGAAAAGATAACATATATCTAGACAACATTGGACTCCTTACTAAAGGGAAAATAGTACAAGAGCAAGTCACAAACTATAATGCAAGATGAACAGAATGATGTAGACATGCAAGAAACAAACTTGTTTTTGACTTTTTTGATTTTATAACTTTTTTGTATTTTTATGTTTTATGATTTTTTTGGTTTTTTAGACATAATATTTCTTGAGGTGAAAGGCATTGACTGTTTCACCAAATTCCTCTACCTCTATTATGCACAAGAGTCAATAGGCACCATTTCTAATGTCTTCCTTAACTATGTAAGGACCTATCCAATTAAGTCTAAATTTTTGTCCTTCACTAGCTCTTTTGTTGATTAGATTATCTATCCTAAGCACTAGGTCTCCCACTTGAAAGGGCCTTGGGACAACCTTTATATTATATTTCTTTTTCATTCTTTCTAGATAGGAATCATGTCTTTGGACTGCTCTCAAGCATGTTTCATCCATCATTTCTAATTTGGCAAACCTTATTGCTCTATATTCTTTGTTGTCCAATAATCCTTGTAACGATACCCTTAGGCTAGGCAATTCCACTTCCAATGGTAATACCGCCTCTAACCCAAAAGTGAGGGTGTAAGGGGTGGTTCCAATTGGAGTCCTAACACTTGTTCTATAAGCCCACAAAGCTGGGTATAGTTGTAAATGCCAATCTATTTTAGAATCTTTTACAATCTTGACCAATATTGACTTCAAAGTCTTGTTGGTAGCCTCTGCTTGTCTGTTTCCTTGAGGATAATAGACCAAGGGAGAATTTTGATTGATGTGAAATCTTTCACATAGCTCCCTTACTTGTGGATTTTTGAAGGATGAGGCATTATCTGTCACTATCACTTGAGGGATTCTGAACTGACAAATGATTTGGTTCAATATAAATTTAGTGATTATAGCACCTGATACTATGGTAAGAGGCATGGCCCCCACCCATTTTGTGAAATATTCTATCATGGTAATGATGAATAGGTGTCCATCTATTAATGGGGGAGCTATCTTCCCCACCAGATCTAATCCCCATGTGGACAAGGGCCAAGGGATAATAGTCAATTGTAAATCTCTTGTTGGTGTATGGTGAATGTGAGCATAAGCCTGACATTTTGGACACCTCTTTATGAATTTAATCACATCCCCTTGTAAACAAGGCTAGAAGTATCCCATTCTATGTATTTTTCTTGTTGTGGCATGGCCACCAAAATATCCTTCGTGGATTCCACTATGACACTCTTCTAATATTGTGCATGCTTCTTCCTTGTCAACACATCAAAGCAACATTCCATCTAGGGCCCTTCGATAAAACACATTGTCTATCAAAACATATCTCACGGTGAGGACTCGTAATCATCTTTATCCCAAAGGAGTCATGTTCTCTAGGTAAGTTTTGTTCGCAAGATAGTTCACAATGTCTCTATACCAATATGACGCTACATACTTCTCAAGGTCAACTACACAAATCTCTTCATCTAGGAAATCTTCATTTATGGGTTCCTCTTGGGGACCCAGGTTATCTGTTAACCAATCCACTATTATTTGTCCCTTGACCACTTTTTGGTTCATGTAGGTTAGCTCAAACTCACTCAACAATGTTATGAATCAGTTGACTCTCCTTAAGAGCATGGGTTGATTTAAGAAAGTCCTTAATTTCTCAGATCATATCATCACTTTAGTTTCTTGATTCAACATGTAGTGTCATAGTCTTCGGGTGGCGAAAACTATGGTGATACATTCTTTCTCAACTTGGGTATAGTTCTTCTCATATTCTGACAAGGTTTGACTTATGAAATAGATGGCTCTTTCTCTTCCACCTTCATCCTCTTGAGCTAGTATGCATACTATGGAGATATCAGTTGCTCTAAAGTATAATATGAAGGGTTTATCATGTTTGGGTGGCATCAATGTTGGTGGAGTTAACAGGAATTTCTTTACTTTCTCAAATGTGTTTTGATAGTCCATGGTCCACATTATACCAACTTATTTTTTTAACAACTGATTGATTGGATGAATTTTGAAAGTCATGTCTGGTATGAACCATTTGATCACACCCAACTGTCCTAAGAAAGCTCTTATTGCCCTCTCACTTGTTGGTGGGGTTGCATTTAAAACTGCTTTGACCTTAGCTGGGTTGACATCTATGCCTCTTCATGAGACAAAGAAACCCAAGAACTTCCCTACCATCACTCCAAAAACACATTTTTTAGGGTTTAACCTTAATTTATATTCTTGAAGCCTATTGAATATTTTGCGAAGGTCCTCAGCATGTTTTGATCTTTGTTTTGATTTAGCCAAGAGGTCATCAATGTAGGTTTTGACTATCTTGTGGATGTAATCATGAAAGATATGCATCATTGCCCTTTGATAGGTAGCTCCTGTGTTCTTCAATCCGAATGGCATGACTACGTAGTAGAAAGTTCCCCATGGGGTAGTAAATATTGTTTTGTTTTGATCAAGTTCTACAATTTTGATCTGGTTATATCCTAAAAATCTATCCATGAGAGAAAGGGCCTCGTATCCCGCCATTGAATTAATAATTTGATCAATGGATGGTAAGGGAAAATAATCTTTTGGGAAAGCTTGATTGATGAATCTAAAGTCGAGACATATCCAAATTTTTCCATTTTTCTTCAGAATTAGGACAATGTTTCACACCTAATATGAATAATCCACTAGTTTGATGAAACCAACATTTAATAATTTTTTTAGTTCTTCCTTCACCATTTCAACTACTTGTGGCTTTATGGGCCTTGGTTTTTGTTTCACCAGTTTTGCATTTGGTTTTGTCACTAAGTTATGCACCACAACCTTGGGATCTAATCCTGGGATGTCAAAATATGCCCATGGGAATATGTATGAATACTCAATGAGGAACTCTATATACTCCTCTAATTCCTCATCCTTTAGTTCTCCTTCTAGATTTAACATCCTAGGCTTTGCAGGTGTCCCAACATTGACATCGATGGTATCTCCGGTTAGGGATGGATGTCCTTCCTCAAATTTTTGAGGTGCAGGTGATAAATTTGAGTTCGCTTCAATCTAAAGGATTTCTATCTCACTCCTAAAATAGTCTTCTGGATGAGGGAGGAACATGTATCCTTTTTTATGGTACACTCTTGGAATTCCATCAAAAGCATGTAGATTTTCAAAGATGGCTTCGTCATTCTTGGTGTAATCTCAGGTTAGTTTTTCTTCTTGGCCCATGGCATAATTTAGGATGTTTGGTAATTCTTCTCTCTCCAATAATAGTTCTCCACACACCAAGATGATGTATTTTGAATTTTGCAACTGAGAATGTGGAGAAAACAATGTGGCTGACGTGGCCATTGAGTCAGCCACTTGATTTTCTTCTCTGGGTATGGCTTTGATAGAGAAAAAAATTGAAGAATTGCACTAACTTCCTGATGGTTTCTTTATAAGGTCGTAATTGTTCTGATTTTGTTTCGTAATTTTTTCTAACCTGATTGATTATCAACTGAGAATCTCCAAAGGTAGAGATTTTCTTGACTCCCATTCTCATGGCTAGCATGATTCCTAAGGATAGGGATTCATACTCAACGATGTTATTGGTGCAAAATAAGTGTAGTTTGAAGGTGAAGGGGAGCACTTTTCCTTTGATAGATGTTAAGATTATCCCCATTCCTGCCCCTATTTTGCAACTGGCTCTATAAAAATGTAGGGTCCATAAGATTTCATGATTTTGTGAATGATATGTTTCTCTGAATTCGTAAGTGGAAGTTTCTTTTTCTTGTTTTTTGTCTCCTTCTTCAATGATCTCAATTGTTGCAACCAAGAGGTTTTTGATGTCCCATTCGTTGACACATGGGATGGCTGCTAAGCCAAATGGTTCATGGGATTTAGTAGTATGTGGATCAAAAGGAAATTCTCTAAGATCATCCATTCTTTGGTAGGATATGTTGTGAGCACTTGCACTCATTTGAACATCCTAAGTTTCTTCTTTTTGTTTCTCTTGCATTTTTAACTTGTCTTTTTCTTCCTGTTCCTTTCTATAAAGACTAAAAGGATTAGGGTATGCTTTGACTATGATCACCTTTCCCAAATAATGGAAATGTATTTTTTGGAATAATGTAGAGGAAATGGCCTTCATGGCATGAATCTAGGGTCTCCCAAGGATCATGTTGTAATTGGTCTCATGGTTAATAACATAGAAATCAGTATAGTCTTTCCCATCAGATTGAGTGGTAGGCTGATTTTCCTGACTATTTGGATGTCATGACTATCGTAAATTCTCAATGTGTTTGTTTGTTGCTTGATCCCTGTTTTGTTGTATCCCATCCTTCATAGAAAGGACATTGGCAAGAGATTGGCTACCGATCCTTCATCCACTACTGCCCTTTTTATAGTGACCTCCTCGACTTGAATTTGTATGTATAGAGGTGAATATTTTTTCTGACTTCCTTCACTTTGTGGTAGTTTGGAAATGTCAAATGTAAGAGTAGGTGATTCCTCTTGTGAGGAACACCCTATCTCCAATACTTCTAGGAATGTCTTGTGATGTGAGGGAGATGCTCTTAGCAAGTTTATCACCCACGAGAAGACATTTTATATTTGGTCTGTTTGTTCCTCTTCATGGATCATGAACACTTCTTGGCCTAGTGCTAAGTTATTGGTATGATTCTAGCTAGCCTTTCCTCTCTCAATTTAAGGTTCATTCTCCTTTCCCTGGGATTGGAGAAGTTTAAGAAAGTTCTTTTGTTGATCTAGAGCAAGTTTGGAGATAGCTTTATTGTAACCATAACAAGTCTTTGTCTCATGACCCTTTGTTCTGTGGAACCAACAATAAGTATTGGGGTCATATGAAGGTTGGTTTGATCTTTGATTCCCTTTCTGTCACCATTTCTCATTACTTGGATTATTTTTTATGATATTGACATCTTTTTCCTGAGGCACATTAGCTCTAGTCTTTTATGTTCCTTTGGAAGTTTGAACCTTTCCATTAGTATCATAAGTCTTCCAATCACTATCGATGGTGGCTTGGTCAATTCTTAAAGGACTTTCTAATGCCTCTTCATAGGACTTATATGTCATTTTTTGGACATCTTCTCTCATTTCATTGTTAAGGGCATGCAAGAAGAGATCACACAGTTCTTGATGATCCATGTTTGGAGCATTGGTTGAAGAATAGAGGATTCACATCCATCAAGTGATGAAATGTGCTACAGATTCATTTGGCTCTTGTTTCATTGTGAGGAATTCTCTGATCCCTATTTTGATGAGTTTGTTCATGTCGAATGCGATGACAAACTCTTCGATGAGTTGTCTGAATGAATGGATCGAAGCTTCTGGGAGATGATAATACCAATCTAGAGTGGCACCTTCAAGGGTTTTTGTGAAGATCTTTGTTGCAACCCCATCCCAAGGGAAGAGTTCTCTTATGGCTGTGGTGTAGGCTTTAATGTGTGAATTTGGAACTCCTTCCCTATTGAACTTCAAGAGATCTAGCAGTGATTGAGGTAGTTGCACATTCCTTATGTTTTTTTCTAGAAGCTCTTTCAAATATTCAAGATACATTCCTAGAAAGGCACTTTGAGATTGTGGGGTTGTTACTTGTGGGTGGGTTTTGATAACCCATCATCGGATTCTTTGGATTGTTCTGAATAGGAGGGTTCCCATTCAGATAGATGTCATTACTAGCATGTCGTGAATAATAATTGAGGTAGGGGGGATTTTAAGATACCCCCTAGTCCTATTCATGGGACTTTTGTCTTCTTTCTAGAGCAGCTTGTTCTGCCTTCAGGATTCTGATTCTTTACATTAGAGTTGTGATTAAATCTATAGGAGTTGCAGCTCTAGGGGTTTCTTTATTTCTAGGATGTTCTCTTTGAATATTTTCATAGTGAAGGGCTTCCTCATGTGCAGTGTTTTCTTTTTGTTCTTCTTGTAAGGCAATCCTCTATGCTTCTTGAGCATCTTTGGTTTCTTGTTGACATTTTTCCAACCTTTTAATCTCTTCATCAAGGTGGGTATTCGATGTAATTGTGGAAGGTTGTTTTGGTCGATGTATTTCTGACATCACCCTTCTTTCTTTATGTAGCACATTTGGTATGGCCAGATTGTTTTCCCAAGTTGGGTTGTTGAATGATAGAGAGCAACTAGATTCCCTTTGATCTTGATAATAGTCAGAATCCTCATAATCATAACAGTTGGTGATTGGCATGTTAGGATGTGGCAACACATACCTATCAAATGAGGGAGTTTCTGGTTCCCTTGAGGGAATGTTCCCTTGGTCTAAGTTAGGTTCCATCATATTTGGGGTAACCATAGCCGCCACAAAATAAATGGAATAGATGATGGCGTAGATGATGGAAGCTAAAGTGACAAAAGTAGCTATGAAGAATGGTGTGAAAATGTTGTGAAGTTTTTGTTATTAGTTTCAAGAAGTTTGAAATGGAAATGCAAATAGCATAACCAAGAGGCTCTGCTCTTCATGTCAGGTCCACAAAAATATGTAGTGAATCTGATTGCGTTGGTGATGAATGAATATCTGAAGTTGGAATGCAAAACTTCTCATTCTAGAAGGATAAGCGAGTTTCACATCGGGTTCACCAAAATATGTATGCTCAAAATCATGACTGGTTTCCTGGGGCTGTCGGGTCAGATTTTAGAATGCACACGGACCCTTTCCCTCCTTGCCATAGGAGGATCTAGCATGTCACTCTCACTCACATGGAATTAGCCAGTCGAGAGGAGACGAGACACGGTGGGGGTCTGGCTCATTGGAGAGATGGACTTCATGAAGAGGGGTTGTAAAGTACTATAGCCTTTGTTGTTGTGTGCTTTATTGTATGTTTCATTTGATTGTTGTTGTAGTTGAGATAACCCTATGACCTGAAGGGTCACTAATTTCTTTTCTCCTATTTGGATTTCTAAGATTCCACCTCTGCATGGGCAAGCGATTGTTCTCATTGATGTCCTCTTGTATTTGTATGCATTGTTAGAGGTCTTTTTGTATTTTTTGTTATCTAGTTTGTTCTAACAATAAGAGGATGAATGGGTGTCCCTGTGGTAGGAAAAAAATTTGTTGTTGAGGTCTTGAATGGATCTCTTGGATCTTGTCATGGATAGCCCTCACCCACTTTCCTCTCACTCCTAAGCACATTCATGAATCAGAAGAGAGGAAGTCATGTGATTGGTAACCTTAACCAGGTATGGGGGTTTTGACCTAGGGTTTTGTTGACCTAGGGTTTGACTCGTGTTTTGACTTTGTTTTTACATTGTGATGGAATCAAGGGTTTGTTTGGAATCGTTTGAACCATTTTTACCTCATTTTGGAATTGTGGGTTTGCAATGTTGTCTATTCTATTGTTTCTATATGGATGCAAACTAAATGATATGCAAAATGTCTTTTTGGTATTTTTTTAGAGTATTTTGGAAATATAAGTGCTTCTAATCTATGAAAGGGAAATATGTGTTCAATCCTATATGACTTTCCAAATGTAATGTTAACCTATGTTTTTTGTGTTTTTAACATTTTGAATGCAATTTAATCTAAGAAAAGGGAAAATGCTTCTTCTAATGAACTAGATCTAGAAATGAGAAAGCGTTTAATCTAACATGCAAGATCTAACTATCAAGGAAAAAGCAATGTTTTACTGTTCCCAAGAGGAAATTTGATTTTCTAATTACTATGAAATGAAAGAAAACAATGAAGGAACCTAAGAGAAATAAATATTTATTAACTCCACTACCCTCAGCAATCCTTGTAATAGGCAACCTCGAATCCTTTTGTGGTAGCAGGTGATCCTCTTGACAACAAAATGACCCAAGGAAGCAAAAAGAAGATTTGATGAAGCTTGTATGAGCTCGATGAGAACTTGGATTAAGCACAATGGCATACAATGAAGTAGCATAATGCTACTTGGTTGAAAAAATAAAGAAAAAGGTACCTATAAGAGCATTTGAATGCTAAGTTGGAGAGCAAAAATTCGCAAGAGCTATGTGCACAATGAATTTACCTCCCTTTGTGCTTGAGGGAGGGTGGTATTTATAGGTTTACAAGAAGGAATTGATTGGAGAGTTAACTCATTTGATTGATGAGTTAACAAGAATAGATTGAGGAGTTCACAAGGTTGATTACCCAGTGAACTTAGCTGATTGGAGAGTGATGAAGCAAAGATAGCTTATCACTAGAGAGGAAATGGAGGAGAGGGAATACATGAGATTGATTGAAGAGTTAAATTGAGATCAAATAGAGCTAATTATGAATGTGTGGGTGCATGAAATAGTTAACTCTATATCAGGGATCAAAAACCATGCAAATAGAGAGAAAAATGGGCAAAAATGGAGCAAAAATGAAGCAAAAACGAGAGAGAAACTTGAGTTTTTCCACACCTACAAAAATGGAAGGGTCACCCCTGGGCAACCATGGGTTACCTGGGGGAAACCCTAGGTGGCCTGCGGGAGATCCGGGCTGGACAGGTTCAGATGTAGAAAAATAGGCTGGGAGATGGTAGAAGAGAGGAAAATGATAGGTTCTGCATCAAGAAATAGGTCAGTAATGTGGAAGAATCCAAATCTCCACTTACGTAGGTAGGATCTCCCAGTGGAGATCTAGAAATAATAGGGGGAGATTTGGATTGGTTCGACAAAACTAAAAACTGAAAGTGAGAGATGGATAAGGAGACCTCTAGAAGGCTTCTAGGAGGTGCACTAGAGCAAAAATAAAGGGGAGAGGTGAAAACTCACCTATAAGACTCTCACAAGGCTTAGGATCAAGGTTGAAAGCTAGAAAATGCAAGTCGACAAGTGTCGCAACAAGTGTCAAAAAGCATTACAAATGGGAGAGAGGGAAATTGACAAGGAAGAAATAACACAAGACAAAAAAATAGGACACATCATCAAGAGGCTAGCTGCTTAAAGGACATTATTTCACACTTATATATATGTGACAAGGATTTGAATCATCATAGGGGTCCTCGTGGAGGTAGTACGTGATTTTTGTGCTTACATATTTGCCCCCTCGGGATGGTAGTCTACATTAAAGGTAGGTATCGTTCCCAAACTAGGCCTTACCTGTTGTTGATTTTCTTGCAATTTGTTCCTGCAATAACTAGTGTTAATCTAACATTTAAATATATCAAAGTAAATAATGAAAACTGAAATGACAAATCTTACCATAGATCGCTTGAGTTCAACTAAATGCTTCCCTTTGTCGATTTGGACCTGTAGGGATGAGAGCACACTATACAATGCATGAAACAGATGCATAAAAGTAAAGAACTAGTCTAAAATGCATAAATGGACTAAGCTAAGGGAAAACAAAGTAAGCCAAATTGTGAGATTGGAGCAAAGTGGTGACGAAATTGTTCATGTGAGCAATCAATAGAAAGGTATCACCGAGGAGATCGTAGAGATGGTCACCTCTTCTTCAACCATGGTGAATCAGGTATGCAATAAGTGAAAAACTCTTCTCTAAACCCTAGCTTGAATTCTGTGAAAAATCTCTTAAAATTGTCTATTTTTGGTGATTTTCTCTATTGCATTATGTTCGTCTTGTCATTCAAAGCAAGATTGGTCTTTCATTTTCTAAAATTGGTCAAAAAATGAGGTTTTTAGAGTGATTTTTTCTTGAGGGATTCACTCATAGGGTCACCCCTTTTGTCAAGTAGGGTCACCCAAGGGAGATCTTGTTTGACAACAGGATCACCTGGGGGAGATCCTGAAAAGCAGCAAGGTTGCCCAGGGGAAATCCTAAGAAACACCTGGGTCACCTTGGGGCGACCCAGGTGGACTAATTTTTGACTACATTTGATGTTGTTTAATGCTTGTTTTGCTTCAATCTGACATGATTTGGCCATTGAATATTCCTGTTTATTGTAGTTTCTAAAGGTTTATGTTTTTTTTTTAAGGTTTTCTGTAGTTTTATGATTTTTAGGGATTTTATGAGTTTACGAGATCTAACCTAAAGTTCTCTTCTGATATTTGAATGACATGTGTATCCAATGGAATGCCTTCCAAGAGAAGGGATGGCTCTTAGGGATCTTTGCTTCATTGAGTAATGAGGATCATGGTATACTAAAGAGGGTAGGTCTTGATAGAGTTTGCCATGTTCCTGTGATTCATCCTGTATCCTGCATATGTCGAGACATCTTGACTTACTGGGATGTAGACAGGAACACATTCCGGTTCCCATAGATTTTTGGAGAGTGGACTATCACTCTATATGATGTATACTAAATTCTTGGAGTACCTATGAGGGGACATCCCTTATCTATTCCTATCAGGGAATCCTATGAGGACAAGGCTTCTTGGGATACATTTATGGGGGTTAATCACCTTGGAGATCAGACAGGAGTTCAACTTGCATTTGTTCCACGACTCTGCATTCCGCTCTTTAGGAGGTTCCTAATTGGTTTGATTGCTTCAAGGTTGTCAAGAGACAAGGCCTCAGCTCATCTGAGATGGTGTTGGGCACCCATCATTCGTGAGATCGAGGAGGGCACAATTTTTGCTTGGGGACTAGACATCCTAGCTATGGTTTATAGAGACCTCTATCGAATTTCACGGTGAGGGGCTCTAGCTTTTAGCCACTCTTCTTTGATTATGGCATGGATATTTAACACATGAATCCTTACCAGAAGCTTATTCCTCTTCCAGATAGATAGTTACCAAGAGCAGAGAGGTGGGCACATGTTGGTTGTTTTGATGCTACTTTACCTATTATTTCTAATCTCACTGATGATGATATGATTTTTGATCCTTATCATGACATGGAGGGGGCTTGGGCCTGAGATGGTGAGGTTAGAGATCATTGTCATGAGATTTCAGAGATTACAGACCACAATGATCTGGTTGAGGCTCATCGAGTTGATCATGTTTTGCAACAGTTTGTGAGGATGTCCTAGAGGACTTGCCCCTAGTGTCTACTTGTTACAAGACTGTTTAGGAGATGGGTGAACTTGGAAATGTTATTTGGACTCCTTTGACTCCCAGCATCTTAATTACTATGGTCTCTAGACAAGGATGGAGGGGAGGGAGAGGGACTCCTTCCTGATCTCTGATTGTGACTATTGATTTAGAGTCCACTAACAAGGACTGTGTTCCATATAGTAATGATTTGTTAGATGAGGCCACTCCTAAGGATGATGACTTTGATGCTATTGATGATTTAGATGAAATTCCTGATGTCCCCAAGGGTCCTCCTATTGTTCCTCAACCTCCTCATTTAGATGAGGTGATGCATCAATTTGACCCTAATTGGTAGCCTAGTGATCAACGTAAGTTTCTCGTTTACTTGTTTTTCATGATCTTTGTCCATTCTCTTTTTACATGGATCTGACTTAGTCTTGCTTTGATTTACTATTTCAAGCAATGTTAGAGAGTGGAGGGACTTTGTTCATGAGGTCAATTTTGGATTAGCTTCTCCCTTCACTAGGATGACTCATGTTCATCTTTTGGATGATCTTGGTGTGCCCCCAACTGCAGGGTGACACACTAACATTTTTTCTCCTGTCTACCATGGGTGTTAGGTAACTACAGAGTTGAAGACCCAGGTTGACATGCTCAAGGGTGAGAACCAGGTACTCTAAGAGATGACCTGCCTTAATTTTGGATGTCATGATGCTATCATGGCAGGGCCTTCACAATCGCATGTTCACAGTAGAGCACCTCATTCTCATAGGTTTCAGGGAGTAGCTAGTGGTACTCATAGATAGAGGAGCTAAAATCCTGAGGGTTCTATTGGAGGGAACCACCCCTAACTTACTTTTCTTTGAAATTTGTTCCCCCTTCCATGGGGTTCCTCTTCTTTCTCGAGAGCATTTTATCTTAGCTCTTTGATGCCCTTGGGTATGCACACTTTAGACATATCTATGGAAGTCTATCTTTTTATGGTTTTCTCTTAGATCAAAATCTATACTTATCTCTTGTACATGTTTGGAATCTTTGAGGAACTTTTTTGTTATGTTTGACCTTTTCAACTCTTTTAGCAAATGCAAACATGATAATGATGACACATTTTTGTAGTGTTTTATGACATATATATGATATACAGTTCATGATATGACAATGCAAGAACATAAGAAATTCTGAAATGAAACTATTACTTCTACTGAATGTCATGAGATATAACATTTGACTTTATTGCTTTGAGACTCTTTTTCTAATTTTTGGCATGAATGTAATGTGGAACAAACAATGTGACTGCTCTTAAATATGATTTTCAATTTAGGGGATTGTGGGTTGTCCTGACATAAGAAACCTATTCAAGGCTATGAGATAGGATTCAGGGAAACTCAAGTGGGGAGTGGGAATGAACATGGAGCATTTTTGATTCCTAGACTTCGCTAAAGGCTAAACACTAATCCTTATCTAGATAAGACAAATTGGTAAGCTTTCAACTTAGACAAGTAGCAAATTTTACTGGTGTCTGCTAGACTTAGATCATAGATGGCAAGCAAAGTAGACCTGGAGTAAAGGATAATAGGGAAAGAAAGGGTCTCCAAATAGCAGTTGATCCTAGAGACTACTAGACTCTTCAGTTTTTCTTAGCTAGTGTGTGTCTGTGCTTAGTACCTCTCTTTCTCTGTTAGAATGTCACCCTTGAGGCTTTGAGATTAGACTGATCTCCACCCAAGAGTATGGACATTCAACAATCTTCTCTCTTTCACTCTTTTTTTTGTATCTCTTTTTTTGTATTTTCCTCACTTGATTTTTCTCATTTTTTTGGATTTTTGACTTTTCAAGAAATGAATGCTTTTGGGACTTTTGCTATGCATGCTTTGATCTCTGAATTCTCACTTTTGACACTCTTATTTTGATCACTCATTTTGTTATTCACTCGTATCTTAGATTGCTTCCTTCAGAGTTTTGATCTTCCTAACATTTTTGGCCAAGAAAGATAATGAACTGAGTGCCACCTAAAGTTTTTGTAATTAATCTGGTTGGACTTCTCTACTACTAGGGAAGAATTGGGAAGGTCTACTTACAAGATTCCTTTGAACACTGACTTTGCTTAGACCTAACATCTTGACTCATTAAGACTGGGATCAATGTAAACCTAAGAACTAGGCTTCGATTAGGATCACTGGGTAAACCTAATGATAAGCTCAGTACTTGCATAGTTGGATCACTTGCATCACAACAAGTGGGAATTAATTGGTAAATATTGTCTACTATCTCCTTTCTCCACTTGTCTAGGACTTTTGTTTTTCCATCACCCTCCAAGATGGGAGGTGACCACTTAGCGTCCAACCTTTCAATAGCCTGCAACCTCTCTTTCACAACTAAATTGAATTTCAACTAGAAATTGGCCACATCCTAAAAATACTTCAACATGTTAAACACCAGCTATAGTTTAGGAGGTGCATTGGGATCATACCTGGCACACCTCAAAAATTCTTTGACTTTTCTAGTTCTATATAACCACTTTGTTTTTATGCTCAATAGTCTCTATTTGTCAGACTCATGCTTTTCATAGGTTGATCTCAACTATGAGTAGGATTTCCAAGTCTCCTCAACTCTGGTCAAAATGTTTGTCACCTTGTTCTTGATCAAGTTGGTGATCACCTCTATAACCTTGTTATCATTTTCATCCTTCAATCTCCTTTTATCGTCCTTCAACTCGCTAATCTCTACAAAGAGAGGCTCTATATCTACTGGAAGAGATTCTATAGTTGGGATCACTGGAGGAGGGGCTAAAGTACTAGCTCCCAATGACAACTACTGCTTCAACCTATTTATCTCTACAACTACCTGAGCATAATTAAGTTGCAGCTAATTGTAATCCTTTTCCAATTTGTTAGTAGTTGCTTCTGCAAATTGTGTAATCTATACATTTAGGCTTGCAGCCTTAGGAGCAGGGGTATTAGATACTCTTTTTATTATTACATCCCCTATCATCTTTCCTAATTCAACCCTAGGCTTTTTATTTATTAGGGCTAGAGTCCATATTGCCAATGTTTTGAATTTAGGGTTGAAGGCTATACAAGAGAGGGCCTTTTCAATCTGTTTCCCTTTCAAATCTAAATCATCTCTAGTGATTGTATCAAATGCAATAGAATTTAATAGAGTCTAGTGAGGGAGAAGCAGACTATTACTTTTTGCCACCAGTGCTCTCCCTTCCTCTAGAGTCATTACACTTATAGACTGATGTACTTCTTTTAGTACCCTCTGATTAATAGCATCATACTCTTTTGGGTCTACTCCAACCTTGGTATCTTCAAAAAAATTTTAAATTCCTAACTCCTCACTTTCAAAACATAGCTCCTAAATTTAGGAGTGTTGACAAATTCATCATCCTCCATAAACTTGTCATAGGCCATCACCCTAACATCTTTAATATCAATAGTAGGGTTTCTCACTAATCTCACTACCCTATTCTCATGGGATGAATAAGGTCTTAGCCTATTGGGTGAATGAGGGCCAATTTCTTGTGCATGTTCCTCCTCCCCCTCTAGGTCAACCACCTCTATCTGCTCTGGATTCTCCAAACCAATAATCTTATCCCTTTTGGTAGGAGAGGGGCCAACTGATTCCCTCTTTACATCATACTCTCCACTTGAGCTGCTAGGCTCATAAGCATATCTATGTTCTCGTGCAAGGGTAGAGTTAATCAACTATTCTGCATTATCCAACATTTAATCAATTCTCTTGACTAGGTCTTGCACTTCTTCAAATGCATCTAGATATGTAGGATTCATGTTTTTCTTCATCTTCTCATTGGCCATGATAGTATGCCACTTGATCCTCAAGTGGTGGACATCATTCATTGTAAAACAATTCCTAGCAATGTCCTCATTGTAATCCACCCGATGAAAGTATGTAGGCCTTCCCTTACTGACTATGGTTTTGTTGATGAAGCCCTCAAGGTCAAAATACCTTGGTTGTTCCAAATACATTCCAAAACATTGCATAACTAAATAAATTTGGTCCAACCCACTCTTATTAGGGATCAAGAAATCACAAATTTTGATGGAAGAAGGGAAGAATGAACCTTTCTTGCAGTTCCTTAAGTGCTCATTATCGGAATCATTTAACTACCTTATAACTTCTAAACATGCCACCCTCTTTGGCACATATTTGGGCACTATATGAGGTATAGTCTGGCATCCATAGACCCTTATGCAAGTAGTATTCTCATGATAGAACCAATCACCCCAATTGTGATCAATTCCAAGATGGGGAGTCCTATCTAGAGGTCACAAGAAATCCAATACATCAGGATGCAACCTTTCACCTTCTAGCTCCAAAAATCCAGGGATTCTCCTCACAAAATATTCTTCAAAGATGACATAATCTACTGTGACACAATGCATATCCAACATACATGTCCATACTTGCACTGGTAGCTTATTCCCTTGAGCATATGAAACCTTGACATATAGATTTTGGTGCCACATCCCTGATAAAGCAAATAAGTACATATGGCACAACAAGGAGTACCATGTGAATTCAACATGGACATCTAGTTTAGATAAATTATTTTTGATCTTTGTCATCTGATCATGCATATGGTCAGCTATGAAAGTGGCATAATCATATGGTTCCTTGGCATCTAGGTTCTGAATATCAACAACCATCATCATCAAAGAAATAGACATTCTATTTGAAGCATCTCTTCTTAATACTTGACACAAACTGTGATAGGTTCTGACAAAATATTCATTAAACATATTGCAATGAAAAGGCTCCTTCTCATCATCTGAAATCTTTACCAATTTCCCACCAACACTCCTTGGCCTGTGCTTTCCTAAGTTATATTCCCTGTAAACTTGTTTCACAGTCTAGTATTTTTTCTTAAAAGCCATGAGGTTAATTTGTTTGTTGGCTGTAGGGTGCAAGTTGAATATAGTGGTAATGTATCCTTTGGTAAGTTTAATACCTTAATACTGTTGACCTAATTAAGTTAGGATTGGGGAAAACATTGGAACAAATGAGCTTGGCTAAATAATATCTCCAGGTATTACAGATAGGGGCCTTATAGTTCATCTTCTTATGCCAATGCTCAAAGAGGATCCAACCTGGGATAGGTAATTTGGCATCCCAACAATTATAGCAGTAGCCAAGAAATTTATCCTTAGGTCTTCCTAGGACATGCAATTTCAAAGGTGTTCTAGCAGAACTAGGGAGTTGGATCATAAGATCCTCATCTAAGCTTCATTTTGAAGTGGAAGGCTGGTCTAACTGACTCATTTTTATTTTATGAAGGTAGCTTAGGGTTTTTATGGTCGACAACAGCCCTAAAGCTTCAAAATTAACCTACAGTTGGAAAAACCAAGCACATAAGAAGAACAATTACTAGTTTTTGGCGCTTCTAGAAGCTTGAGATCACTTTTTCCTGCTCGTTCTCATGATTTATTTGATCTAAATGTAGTCGTACTCTTAAGAATACCTTAATTCTTGAATTCTTGCACAGTTCTCTATATTAATGAAGGTCGAGGTAGTCATTACTCGGTTCAAACTTTGTGTTGCAAGCACTTGGAAATCTTTCTCTTCTGAAAGTTTGAATCTGGGTGATTAATCTTTTCCTTACATTCTAAAATCCATGCTCCTAATTGGCTGACTAGATTTGACAATCTTCATCACCTTTGAATAGTCTTCTTCCAATCAGGACATGTCACCTTTTGTACAGGTCAGATACATGGCAGCACCTCATAGCGTAACATCCTATGATGGCCCACCTCTTACCTACCATGCACGAGCATACCTTAGCCTCTACATGCCCACCTTTCACTTCTCAAACAAGAGAATGCCACATGTCACCATGTAGCGACTGTACAGTGCAGATTCCATCCTGTTAGATATTCCTTGCGATGATGCCCAACCATTAGATCAAGTCTTTAGTTGACACAGGGTCTTTTGTTAGATAGGATGCCAACTTAGATTCTTTGACATGTGTCATTCTGTTGGAGCCACACAGTGAATATTCTCTCCTAACAGATTTCTCATGTACCCTTGCGTGACCATTAGATTTTGCCCTTCCTGCAGATCATTTTACTGATGACAATAGGTAACCTCTAGATTAAAGGGCTAGTCAACTTACAAATATTAGGACATGAAGAAATGACTTAACTTACTGACAACATGGTCACACATTAACTTCTCAAGCCATCCACTGTCTACTTAAATTCTTCAACATTGGATGGCTAAGATTAAAACATCTTGCCGAAAAATTTCCCATGTGTCTTAATTAAATCTTTAATAACTCACCCTTTAACTCTCTTAGGGCTGCTTCAACATATTTGCTAAAGCATTTAAAAAGTGGACCCTGCTAGGTTAACCCGTTCCCCACCAAGTGGTGACTGACAAGATTAGGTATAAGGGGCCGGTAAACAACACAGTTTTGATGGCTCAGGTTTCAACTTAGACAACCAGCAACTGGAGGTAGCAAGTCAACATAAGATTTCTCATGCACCCTTGCACGACCATTAGATTTTGTCCTTCCTACAAATCATTTTACTGATGACAGTAGGTAACCTCTAGATTAAGGGGCTAGTCAACTTACGAATATTAGGACATGAAGTCATGACTTAACTTATTGACAACTTGCTCGCACATTAACTTCTCAAGCCATCCACTATCTACTTAAATTCTTCAACATTGGATGGCTAAGATTAAAACATCTTGCCAAAATTTTTTGCATGTGTCTAAATTAAATCTTTAATAGCTCACCCTTTAAGTCTCTTAGGGCTGCTTCAAAATATTTGCTAAAGCATTTAAAAAGTGGACCTTGCTAGGTTAACCCATTCCCCACCAAGTGGTGACTGACAAGATTAGGTATAAAGGGCCCGTAAACAACATAGTTTTTATGGCTCAGGTTTCAACTTAGAGAACTAGCAACCAGAGGTAGCAAGTCGACAAAAGATTACGCAGAGGGTTTCTCATATGAAATATCAACCATTGATATTTGGAAATCTAATGGTTCAAGTGTTATTTCAGAGGCTTGAAGTTGCCAATCTAGTGTTTCAGACATTTTCTTCTAGAATGCAACTACAGTCGTCCATCAAAAATTCATTGAATGGTCATTTACTATATTATTTTACACTTATATCTTGCTTCAGACATAATAAATATGTTGACACTTGTCCCCATTTTGGAAACTTTATGAAGGAATTTCGATGTGTGTAAAATTTATCCCGGAATAGAACAATATGAATCATTTGATATTTTCCCCACACTAAATGATTTTTTATTGGCATAATAGTTTATTTTGCCAATTAATTTTATATTAGTTTGAAACTATATTTAAATTTGCCAATGATTTTTTTATTGCTTTGAAAATTGGTTTAACTCGCTAATGAAAATATATTTTTTGGTTTGAAATTAGATTTTAATTGCAAGCCAAAATATTTTCTTATTTAGAAAACAGGTTTAATTTGCCAATGAAAATACTTAATTGGTTTGAAAATAGGTTTTAATCACCAATGAAAATATTTTTTTGGTTTTTAAAAAATTACAATTTGCTAGGATTTTCCATAGACCTCTAGGGATTACAAAAGATTTGCCAAATAAGATTTTTTTTCCTAGAAAAACAAAAAAATTTGCCAATAAAACTAATATTTTTCTTGAGAAGTATACACGATTCACCAGGTTTATACACCTTCTCTAAGGGGGGTTCTTAAAGTTATCCCTCCAACCATGTTGCTACTTCACTAGTCAACTGGTAACATCCTCACATTGCCTTTGTGTGATCTTAAAGGTTTCAGAGCTCAAAGTATTTCTCCATTTCTATTATTGAGGCTTCTACTCCATCTCTAATTTTCTTTCCATCAAATTTTGGCAGTGATACTTTCTTGAGGTCTTTCCCCAATTCTTCTGCAATCCTTTCTTGATTATTAGCATTAGCTCCAACTTCAGGAACTTGAACTTCTATCCTTGGATTCTCATTTGCATTAGCATCTCTGAGATTTTCATTAGCATTCGGGTCTCTATGATTCCCCCTGATCTCCTACTCAAGAGCATTCATCCTCGTATCCTATTAGGTCAAGAGAGCAAGAATATAGTCAAATCTCTCATCTTGATCATCACTAGCATCTCCATGATTTCCTACATTTTGACCACCATGAGCACCTCCATGTGCACCTCGACATGATCCTCTACCTCAACTAATTCCTGATCCGCCACTATGATCAATGTTTCTAGTATTCATGATGGATAATCTATATCAAGTTTGCAACTTTAGCACAATAGTCTCAAAAAGAAAATAGAAGCCCTAGTGTTAAACCCTTTACTCTGATAACAAATGTAAAGCCTCACAAATAAATGTAAAAGTCATTAAACCAACTCAAAAGTAAATGAAGTAAATAATCCAATTAAATACAACATCGCAATATCCAAAATAAAAAAATGTAAATAATCCACTTAGATACAACATTTCCAAGATAAAAGGTGTAATTAATCCACTTAATCTCAATATCTCAATGAAAGATAAATCTCATAAATATGAATCATAATGTCATTAAATCTTATAAAATCGCATGCTTAATCTAGGTAACAAGCACTATAAAATAATATACATAATTCATTGGCAAGCATGTCATAATACATCCAATCAAGTACAATAATCATGTACAACAATAATAATGAATCAATATGCTCATCAGTCGCATGAACCAAGTGGTCCACTACCAGCAAGTTGAGAAATGAGAACATGGCCCAGGTGCTTTTCCACCCAACCATGAAGTATTTACACTTCCCTAGACCCCTTCATGAAATGAATGAAACCCAGCCCTACATGAAATGTCTAGTTACTTGGTAATAACTAGCAAGAGGGAACACCTAATGCAACCCTGATGTCTGAATGTGTAATTCTAAATAATGAAAAGAAAATTGTCTCACAACAAAATGTGAAAGAGATATAAATAAATAAGTTTGCTAGACAATAAACATCTATTTCAATGTCATCACGATTAGATCTAATCCTTTATAAGTAACTTGGTTCAATTCTTGAAAAGAGGAAAATCCATCTCTGAAAAATCCACATTCGACATCCTAGCCCAGAAAGCAACCCATTTACATTCATAGAAGAAAATCTACTTCTTTTCCCAAGAAGCAATAAAATAAATAATAACATAAAAGAATCAAGTTTTTCAATAAATCATTTAAAAATCCCTTCCCAAAATATCATTGGTAAAATCAGACTTTCCATAAGCAATAATTCATCTTTCATACAAAATTGCATTTCACTAGTTTATTAATTTGATATAATTCTTATCCATTAATTTAATCATATTTCCTCAATATGATGTGCAATCTAGCTATTATTGTTATTTGCTGTCAAATTTGTGTTGGAAACTCATAAAAAAATACATCTGACTTCCTATTGCTAAGTAATATTAATTGTAGAAAAATAAAATAGACTTCTACAAAAAGTATAAACAAAATAAAATATAGTGAGTATAGTCTTTACTGTTATTCACTGGCAAGGTTTAAGAATATGTTTAGAAATGCAATCCGTAATAGATAATAAGGTTTTGTCTACTTTTTTGAGAGTTTTTGAGTTTCATTTTAGAGAGGTCAATTTTCTAACCTAAATCGGATTTCAACCAACATAAGAAAGAAATTTACTCATAATATAGAGAATATTATAGCATCCATCTGTAGGTAGATTAATAGTTTTAATTCAGCTTAATAATCCAAATCTGAGAATAATATCTTAGTTACAGGTAGTTGAACAAGGGAAGAAGATATTTATTATGTCTTAAGGAATCAATGACCAATCAAGGTTAATAGCATGCAACAGTAAGGATAGAGGGTCAATCTATACAAATCGCCCAAGAAGTAGTCAAAACAACCCTAAAGAAAAAGAATAGCTAGATTAAAAGGGACAACAAATAGGGAAGAAGTATATAGCCATAAGGAATGATCGACCAGTATAATGCAAAATGACCAAAAGACAAGTAGCCAGTATAAAGGGAATGACTCAGACAAGACAAAAGGTCAATCAACCAAGATAAAAATGTCCACTAATCTTATCATTTCCGGCCATAAAAATGTGATTTTAAGAGGATAAAAATAGGAATAAAAACCTGGTGCAAGTGGTCTATCCCAGATGAAATACAAGTTATTGCTGATGCCTAGCTCCACCCTCTCTTCTTGCGGACTATATCTCCTATTTGTCTACTCTTCAAAAACTAGTTCATGCTGCTCAAAGTCACCTTCCTATTATGAGTTCGTGGGTTGTCTTCTTGCTACTGATTTTCTTCTTTTTATTAAAGTCACCCTTCCTTATTTTTGGTGATGCAAGAGAATAGGTTTCAAAGTTGAAGTCTTAGATTTTAAGCTAGAGTCTCCTTCCATTTTGCATTTAGTTCGACCAATGAATTTAGAGTTCATAATTCTATTTAAATCAATAAATTTATATCTTTCATGCAGCTTACTATTATGCAAAGAAAAAATTGCTTACATAACAAGAAGTCTGCCTTTTAACTTCTTTTTACTTATTTATATAAAATATCTAATTCTAATAACACTATTTTAACATTGTTTATTTATTTTAACTAAAACATATTAATTTTAATAGATCAAGAAGCAAATAAAATAATAATACAAATATATATATATATCTTATTATAATTTATAATAATTTAATTAAATCTAATGTTAATGTGCATATTGTCTTCCAAACATCTAAAATTACGTAATTAGAAAACAATATTTAATATTTATTTAATTAAAAAAAACAAACACATATATACATATTTCCTTATTTAAATTGCAATAACTTTTTAATTACAATTCGAAAAAGACATTAAACTTGAGTAATTACATTATGCATTTGAAAATGATTTCTAACACACTAATTTTTTCTATCATCTAATCATTATGACATTAAATAAAATAATGCATTTAATATAAACTATTGCAGCAATTTAAACACAATATCCTCTAATTTTCAAATCATTAATCACACTTATCTTCTACACAATGATGCATAAGAAAACCATTCAAAATGCAAATGAAACTATATGGGTATGTTATTGCATCATGGTAATCCATCCGATTAGTTCTTGCCAAGTGGCTAGAACACCTCTACCTCAACCATGTTCTCGTCTTTAACGAGTACCTGCATCCATTTGCATTCAACTCGACGTCAAGAGGTTAGTGTCTCCAAAACATAGCCGAGGCAAATTATTGTAATCATATTGACAATATTTAACATTTAAATCAATTTCCCATTTTCATCAATATAACTCATAATAATTACCTTCATACATATAAAATTACTTAAGGTAAAAGTTAATCACAGTAATTGTTCACTAATCTAGATTAATTAGGTTGTTCATAAAAATGAGACATGACAACTCAGATGAAATAAACATTTGACAGGAAGGCAGTTCCAAGAGCTTTCAAAGGAGATCTAGTGTTTAAATGGGATGACCTTAAAACCAAACCTGGTAAACACACCAAGTTTGATGCCATGTGGGGTGGCCCATTTATTATCACAAAATGCAAACAACATAATGCATTTCAACTTGTAAAGTTAGATGGAGAGGTGTTGCCAATCCCTATCAACAGGATTCACCTCAAACAGTGCTACTAAAGAGAAAGTTTGCAGTAAATAAGTGATTTTAGTACATTCATTTCAGTTTTTTTTTAATTCAAGAAGTACATATGCATATGTTTTCTAGCACTGTCTCCAATAGAGCCATGGTAGATGTTTTAGTTTTTGTTTTGCTTCTGTTCATGTTCCAAATAGCTAAGTTACAAAAAAATTTCAAAGGTCTGAGGGCAAGAGATGACTCCTATACCCAATGGATTGTTCAAGGTACTGATCTAACATGCTTAGCAGGTAAGCATTCAGTAGAAATCACCAGAAATGTTACCCAATTTTCACCTATGACTCATTTTGGTAGAGTTGGAACCATTGTCTACATCTAAGGTGAAAGGTTTTTATATTAAAGTCCTACTAATCATTATCATTTTGCATATGAAATTTTCAAATGAGGTTCAGTTTTATTATGCAGTACTTTATAGCAGAAAAGAAATTACAAAAGTTGAATAATGTTGTTTTATTTCATTCATTTTTAAAATTTAAATGTATACAATGTTGTTGTTTCATACAACAAGATCAAAATGTGCTTGAAAGTCCCACACAAGTTGTGGTAATGACTAGATATAATATAGAATGCAAGTTATGTATCTAAACATTAAATAAAAAGAAAAACACACGAGGAGAGTTCATATCCTTCATTGCCTTGTAGTGTTGTTGTTAATCCTTGTATCTTTAGCTTGATCTTCATATCTTCATCTCCTCACTCTTGATCTTTAGATGTACCTGCAATGATTGAAAGATTTGGTTAGAGCTCTAGATATAAAAACTCATCATATGCTTCATCAACATACATATAACCTATAATTATGATGCATCAATTCAATTGGGTCATTGTCAGATATATGGAAAAATTAGACCATCAGATGAAAGCTAAATCATCATGAGGAAGAGCATTAAATTTCATTGTTTTATCTAAATTGTTTGTACAATGTGCAGGAATAGGTACATTCAACATTATGAATGACATTTCAGCATGGTAAAAAATGAGCTCCCACAAGGGTTGAGCCCAACATGCTGCCCCATTGATCTTAAGTGGAGTATAAGATAAACAAGAAACTTTCATATCAATAGAGAAAAGTATATTTTGATTGAAGATCAGTTCATAAGTGACATTGTCCATTCATAACTACCATACAATCATACCTAGAAAGTACAAGAAGTGAATGAAGTACATATGAAGGCAATGGTGCCCATTACAACTTTTAGTATTGTTAGTGCTTACAAGGATAGGCATGCATAGGTAAACAGTCCTATATCTGTACCATGAAGGATACTATAGAATAGTGCCATGTCAGCTGTCTAACATTCAAGGGAACAACAGGGTACAAACCCATGAAAAAGAGAGAGCTAGAATGATCAAGATGTATACCTATTATACAGTAGCCATACTGTCATGGTACTATACTACAAGTATGGTGAACATTTTGTTGCAATCATTGAATAATCATAATTTCTAACTACTATGAGAAGTAAAAGAGCATCAAACTATTAGAGAGAGGTAGAGAAGAACTTACAATGTTTCAAACCATGGGACAGTCACCTTAAGGATAGAGCATTCATCATATGATCATCATATACTTCTATAATATGAAGAGAAAATCATAGGCTACAGGTGCAGCCACAAGGATGAAGACTAGTCTATAGTCATGGTAATATGTACTAACTCTATTTTCATATCCTTCATTACTTTAAAGCTATAGTTACTTGCATCCTCTATGACTGTTCCACATTTTAGAGAAAAAGGGGTTTTATAAAGTCTGGAATATACTTTATACCAAGCCACTGTCATGAAAGTATCATCACTCCAGATGGCATACACAAGCTAAACATACACAAGAGGTGACAATCATCAATAGAAGTGATGCATGGGTAGTGGTGGAAAATATTGTCCATAAAGAGTATCATTGAAGTTGTAAAGTATTTTCATTACCAGGTCAACAAGGATGATAATTACAATTGCCATGACAGTGAAAATGAAGGATAGTTCTTGACACTATAAGTCATTTTGAGAAGATAAGTGTGTATGTGCATAAAGACTATATGAACAGTAGGATTAGTGAAGGAACCTTAAGGTGCAGGTGAAGTGCATTACAGAAAAATAATAAATCATGAGAACTCATAATGCCATCAGTGAGAAGATAAAATACACATGATATAATTCTATTCTATAGGAATCATGCAAAGAGAGCTATAGGTGTAGTATTTAAAAGGTACAGTAAGCTTGAATGACTATAAATAAGTCATTGCTATAGTCATATGGTAGAGTTCATTATTTCTTTTGTCTTGATATCAAACCTTCACAGTCATGACTGCCAATGTTGTAAACCATAGCTATGAAATTCATAGAGTCTTTTCATGACTACATGAGCATAGAACCTCAAGATAAAATGCACTGTCTCAGTTCACAAGAATAGCAAGGAGAAATGAAGTATAAGGGTTTCATTCTTATCTTAAAAATATAGAGTAACAGCTGTGTCAATACTTTTCATCACATAGTGCAGAGCATATAGAAGGTAAAATATTGCAGAGAGTTGTGTGAGAAATGTTATATCCAAAGTTTCAAAACCTTAGCTAGGGTTAACCATAGAGAGGACTCTCTTTTCTCAAAATAAGCACAAGAAAACACTACTTATACAGAGAGCAAAAAGCTAAGTGAGTATAGAGAAAGCCTTTCATCATGTCATTTAGAAAACCCTAGCAAGGGTAACAAAGTTCTCATCTTTGCAGAAGGACACTTTGTACACAAATACATACTTGTTCCTGTAGCAGTAAAAGGGTGTTGAATACAAATGTTTTTAGAGAGTTTACCTTTTTCTGGTGAAAGTTTAAAATCAAGAGAGAAAAGATATATTTCATTCTCATAACCCTAGCTAGAGTTTGCCACAAAAAGACCATCTTTCTCAAGAAAAAACCAAGCTAAATCATTATGCTATGAGCAAAGGAATAGTAATGGGAGAAAAGAGAGTAAGTCTTAACATTTTATTCATATCCATAGGAGATACAATGAAGATAGACAATATTTTACTCATTCCAGAGATTTTTAAAAATAGATCTCAAAGCATAATATGTAGAAAATGAAGGAGACATCAGAGTATCTGAAGAAAAAGCATAGAGAAACAGCAAATACCATCAAATATGTAAACTTACCTATTGTAGAGAGATGAAGAAGACTAGATATTTGCATAAGAGTCTCTAGAACAGCACTCGAATGCATTAAAAACTAGGTTGAAACCCTAGTTCATGGCGGCAACATGAAGATGAAAGAAGTGTGAAATGCATAATGAGCCCGATTAGGGAAAAAGTTTTTCTTTTTGGATATGTATGCACAAAATCCAATAGTGGTTAGATCCCCTTGGGATATTTTTTTGACATTCTTGTCAAAAAATCAAATTCCAAGTTGATGATGCCCGTGGTGAAGACTTCAAAATCATTATGCCTAGTGATCAGTCAAATGGGAGCCCATAGGTGTTTTTATTTGTTTTGATTTTCTTAAGGTTTGAAATGATAAAGTCAATGAAAATAATGATGTAAGGGTCACTTATGCTTGGAAATGGCATTATGACATGAAGATAAAAATGCAAGGAAATATCATATACATGCATGGAAATGCCATGGTGGATGTGACATGGGGGTCATAGGATGCATGGAGTGATTATGCAAGTCAAAGGGGAATTATAAGGAGAGTTATTATTTTCTAACCTTTTGAAAATAATTAGATTCTCCTTAATTTGCATGACTTGGAAACTAATGAACAAATGTAAACAAATAATAAAGTAATAAATTATAAATTACTTTATTATTTGTCATAAAGATGTAAAAACATGAATAAACAATATCATAACAAATAGTAAAGTAAGTCATGATGATTACTTTATTATTTGTTCACACTATTTTCTTCATCTCCAAAATCATGCAAAATCAAGATGTGGAGTTAACTGAGGTGTTTTGGAGCCTTTTTTCTCATTTTTTGGTCAATCTTGGAGGAGTTTGGAGTTCCACTTGGTCAAATAGGATGTGAGAGGTAGTTTGGAGCTATTTTTACTCAATTTGGATTAGTTATGAGGCCTCATTCTTAGTCTTCTCTCTTTTGCTCATGAATCAACTTGGAGGAGTTATTTTAGAGTGTGGTTGAATTGTAGTGCTTTTTCCATGCACTTGAGAGTTCTTGCCTTTTTGCTCTCTTGTACATTGCAGAGAGGAGTGTTTTGTAAATCATTTTTTAGATCTATACATTACAATAGGTTACAGGTTCATATTTTTTCTCGTATGCAATGCTTTTTCTTCTATTTTTCATTTAGAATACACCAAAATTGCCTTCTCAGAAATATGCAAGTGCCTTTATGAACGATTTGATGAAATTATTGTGTTTTAACCATTAAAACATTTAAGTTTGTCTCATTTATTATTATGCATCCATCATACATCTCAAGTTGTGCTTGTTTCATTTTTGCCTTCAAACTGTGAAAATTTATTTTCCTCTTGAAAGGACAAACTGGTTGGACTTCTTTACAAACATTTTTGTGATTAAGTCATCTTTTCTAAATTATGTAACTAGTGTCTCTGAGAATAGTTGTGAATTATTCTGTAAGGCTGCATGTTTCTATCATTTAGGTGTATCACCACAATTTAATTTTAGTTTATTGTTCCATTACAATTCCTTCTATCATTTTTCCTACAAAGTCCATTTATTATTATATCAATCATAAGGGAACCAACCCACAATCTGGAGGTTTACCTTCACCATAGGGTACCCACAACCTGAAGGTATTCCCATGTTACATAGGCTTGTTGACCCTCACAGCTTTGTATCATGGGTGCAAATCCTAGGTGATAACACTTACTTTTAGTTACTTCTTTAGAAGGGCCTACTTTTGAATTGTGCTTCATCTGAAAGGGACGACCCTAAGTAGAGTTTTTCTTTGAAATGCTATATAATAGGGATAAGGCAAAAGCCAAGTCCTAACTAGTTTTAGCCTTGCCTTATGGTGCCAAATTGAAAAGAGGTGTACTAGAACTTTGTGAAAATGATTTTCACATTGTACAAAGTGTTTGAAACTCTTAGTAGGATTGGTCAAAGATTTTAGTAGATTGCCACATGCTTGTAAGGCATTGGTCCCTCAAATCTACTAAGACCCATCTAGATAGTGACTACCCATTTCACCTCTGAATGTTGTAGTAATCATCAATGCAAGGGGAATCGTTACAAGCCCTCAAGATTACTCACCATTGACTCCCTTGAGAAGAGATAGTATTCCCTCAGCTAGCATAAGCTCTTGTGACCTAATTGTAGCTTTTTGAGGGGAGGGTGAGATATCCCTACCTATCATCTCTCACAAAGATACAAATGTACGACACCTATATGGAATGACATTTGGTCAATGGAGAACTAAGTTGTGAGATGATTTACTGCAATGAACATCACTGACACCATTTTAGCGCTTCTGAAACATAGTAACTAACCTTTGGTATAACAGTCTAGTGCTTCTAAAACATAGTAACTCACCTTTGGTATAACAGTCCAGTTCTTCTAAAACACAGTAACTCACCTTTGGTACAATAACCTGTGCCTTTGCAGCATAGTCCAGTGCCTTTGGTCTAGTAAACTGTTTATCAAACTATCTTGCCCAAATCTTAGAAAAATCACACCTTTTTGATCAAATATCTACCTCTGAGTCCAAAATCAATCAAACTATCCTGTCTTAGTGTATCCCATGGTAACCACTAGACTCTAACAATCTATGAAGGCTAAACAAACTACTCCAAAGAAATGCAAATCACCTCCTCATAAACGTTAACCAAGTCATTCCACCATGTCTCAAAAAGGTACTCCCCACACACCAACTGATAGACCAACCAATTTTCAAAATAGGCTGCAACATGACAAACCAACTAATCCCCAAGAGGGTAGTATCCCTTTAGTAGATGTAACTCAATTTACTATAGACATGCCTCAAGACTTTGTTCCACGAGGTTACACCATAGGTCAAGTCCCTTCTCAAGAAGAGTGAAATTTTCAAGAAGGTCAATCCTCTCAAGAAGATAGACAAGACCTTGATGAAATCATGCAAGATCCTAGAGCCATAGCCACATTTGACAAACTCCTTAGTGAATATCAAGATCATTTCTTTCGTTTACTTGCGGAACAAGGAGCTAAATTGCCACAATACTTTGATCTATCTAATCTTAAAGAGAAAAACAAATCCCATGATGCTGTGACTGCTATCCAAACTATGTCAATCATATCCACTCCCATACCTGAACAAGTCTCACAAGGGAGAATGACTAATCCTTTCAATGTTCAATATGAAAATCCCTTCTATCAAAACCAAAATCCAACAACAGAAAGACCAATATCACCACTCTTGACTACTATGGAGATTTATAAAATGCAACAAAAGACTCTTCACCAACAAGCAAAATTAGCAAGACAAGCCGCTCAAGCTAAACAAAACCAAAAACAACCTCCTAGCATATCACAAATGCCCACATCAATCGTAAGTGGAACATTGGCCACCCCATCATGAGATAGTTTTCCACCAAATTATAATCTAGGAAACACTTATTTAGCCATGTAACAAGGGTCACAACCGACACCACCCCCAAAGTCATCAACCCTCAGTATCACTAATCTAGGCAATGTCATGCAACCACAACATTCCCAAAACATCAACACAAACAACATCACTCCCCCACAACACTTCCAAAACATCAACACAAACTATATCCCTCTACCATAATGATCATCCACACTCAATCTTACCCACACCTATCTCAATCAACTCCAACCATCTCAAAACTCATCTACCTATGTCCCTACACTATAAAGATCATCTACGCTCAATCCCATAAACACCTCTCTCAATAACCCTCAACATTCTCAAATCCAAACTTCCTATGGCTATATTCCACCATGACAATCAAATCCAATAACATTTAGCTTTCCACCACAAAATACATTCATCACCCCTCCTCAACATTACCAATGATAGAACTCTTTCATCATCCCATCACAACAATCACAAAGCCAATATTCTTATCTCGCACCACCTCCACATATGCAAAATCAAAACAACCAAACCCAACCTAATCCAAATCTATCATATGACCCAAATCAATCATATGACCCATATAACATCAATTCCTATGGCTTCAACTACAACATTCCCTATCGGCAACAACAACCACACTTACTGTAATAGGAGACTCTTCTAACATCCCCAACAACTATGTAGCTTAAACTTGTTGAGGTACAACAATAAGTAGCTGATTTAACATTTGGTCACACTAAGAAAACCTTCTCCTTGGAGGAGATTTGTCCTTATCCATTTGATTGGTCATTGCAAATGATCCCTTTTCTTCCCAACTTCAAGATACCAAAATTTGATAAATACAAAGGAAGAGGAGACCCAAAAGACCACCTTAGATAATTCTGTCTCACTTGTTTAGAGGTTGCACATAATGACACATATCTCATGTGCATCTTCCCTCACAGCCTTGGAGGTCAAGCTATAGAATTGTTCTCACATCTACCTATGGGTATCAAAACTTTTAATGAGCTTGTAGAAAAAATTTCTGCCCATTTCTCATACAACATAGAACATGAGGTCTCTATAACTGACTTATCTAACAATAAATAGAAAAATGGGGAAACTCTTATCTCCTCCCTTCAAAGATGGAGACACATGGCTAGCAAATTCCCATTCAAAATACTTGAAAACTAGCTTGTTAGTATATTTGTGTGAAACATTAACCAAGAATTGGGTTTCCATTTGCATATACTAAGTGCTACAACCTTTGACGAGATTACCTATAAAGGCATCAACATAAAAAAATCCCTCATTGCTAAAGGTGAGGTCAAATTCTTCAAAGATAATAAAGATAATCCTCCACAACAATAATCAAATGATAAACCCAAATACTGGAACAAAAACAAAACCATGGTCAATGATGGTGTGGTGGATTCCAAACATGTCCAAACACTACAAACACCTTTTAATCTTTCATCTAAACAAAAGCAACCTCTGCCTCAACAACAACAACGACAACAAAACCAAAACCAGTAGCATCAACAAGAGCGGCCTCCCCAAAATTACCCTCCAAGGCATAAGTTTACTCCCTTGGGAGAGCCTATAGATTTAGTTCTAAAGAAACTTGTACACAATGGACTTATCACACTACCAGATGCTCTCCCATATGGAGAACCTACTTTCAAAATCACATGGTACAAAGACAATGAATATTGTGAATACCATAGGACCAAAGGACATAGAACCATATCATGCATGAAACTCAAGCACATGATCCAAAACCTTATCGATAGAAGAGACATCACCTTTGATGCACCTGCTAATCAAAACACCAAAAAAGACCTCAACATGTATAAGGAACCATTCCCTAACCATGGTCAAGGTCAAAATCCCAATAAAGGTAAAGGCAATAACAAAGCCTCAACTTCCTATGATTCTATTGTCGGTTGCTTTGAAGAAAGTCGTGTGTCTACAGTCACTATCAAAGGTAAATCTACGGATTACATAGTCACAACTCGTTGTGGTCATGTTACCATTCGTGGGCCTACACCAAGTCTCCCAACCCAATATGATTACAATCTTAATGAACATCTAGGGAAAACCCTTGCACAAATCTCTATTTTGGACCTTCTACGATCATCACCTGCACATAAAGTTGTTCTAGAAAAAGCCCTCCAAGAGTCTTATGTTTCTAATAACATAGTGGTCATGGATTTCCAAGCTATAATAGGTGACATTGCCTCACCTTACAATGTGGTCTTTTCTGAAAAGGACCTTCCATCCCATGATCCATGTCACAATGATGCACTTCACATTGAAGTCTTCGTCCATAAACAAAAGATCAAATGCATACTTATAGATGGTGGTGCTGGTCTCAATATCTATTCTCTCAAGTTACTTAAATAGTTGGGATACTCTAAGGATCTTGTCACTATTGATCAAAGAATTACAATCAAGGGGTATGTTGATGTTGAGTGTCATTCAAAAGGTGTTATCCACTTACCTGTACAAGTAGGCCCCATCATGCTTGAAACTAGGTGCCAAGTCCTCGACATTGAGCTACCTTATAACATAATCTTAGGACACCCATGGATCCATGCCATGAAATCTATTCCCTCCATGTACCATCAGTCTCTCAAATTCCTTTTTAATGGTACAAAGATCACTATCCCAGGAGACCTTAATCCCTTTGAATTATGTTGTACCTTGCAAGGTAGTTATAAGAATAGCAACCAAGTGCCAAATAATGACAAATCCTATGAATCCCCATTGTATGTCAACTCTAGAAATCTAAAAAAAGCCTCTAAAGTTGAACCTAATCCTAATCCTATTCCCAAAACCACAACTCACATCCGTGATATAGGCTTCGATGAATATGATATCTCTAAATCTTGTTGTGTAGGGCGGATGCCTTTATCCCCTAAATCCTATGGCCAACCGGCCATAGCTAAAGTGACTAAGAAAGAAGCTATCCCCCTGCAAACATCTCTAACCCAATTCCAAGAAGGAAAATTATTGACAGAGGAAACTATTGATGACATCTCATCTTGGCTCTACAAAGAGAGAGAGAACTAGTCACCATACCAGTCAAACAATATGGCAATGGCCTAAGAATTGTCAAAAAGATGGGCTACAAAGGTAAAGGTGGCCTTGGGAAAGATAATCAAGCTGACATAAAAACCATTTTTGTGAAGAAGAAGCTAGACAAGAAGGGGTTAGGATATGGTAGGAAGGTACCACGTGCCTTGGACATCAAGTATATTCTCGATGAGGTAGCATAAACTTCTCTCGTAGCTTTGACTTCTCAAGAGGATATCATCGATGACTCCTACCTCCATATGACTAACCTATTCATTGAATCCTCCATATTTGTGATATCACCCATATCTTTAACATCCAACACTAGCACCTAGATTGTAACACTTGTCTACCCTGATCTTATCGATTGGGACCAACAAGGGTCCCCCATTCTAGATGTTTTCAGAATGATGAAGCTATTGGATAGTTCATAGGACTTCAGGATGGTATGCCTCTTAGCAATCACAAAGCTAGTTTTATAACAAAAATAGATCAAGCTTCTTATTTTGGTGAGAATGCCAAATCCTCCAGTCACAAAAGTAAACATAAAGAAAGATCTCTAGGTGAAAACCACCTTGTGGAACCTTCTGATAATAAAATAGTAAAAATAAAGGACATATCTAAAGGTGAAAAACTAATTGAGGCACCTAAGGATGGAGTATTTGACCTTCCCCTACCATCTAAGTATCAAGAGAAATCAACTCTCCTAGTGGAAGATTCTATAAAGATAAATCTGAGCACAAAGAAAAATCCTAAGACCACATTCCTTGTAGCATCAATATTAGAACAAGAGAAAAAGAATCTTACCAACTTCTTCTTACAAAGAACCATCAACTTTGCATGGACCTATACTGATATGCCAGTGTTAGACCCTTCACTAGTAGTTCACTATCTCACAATCAATCCAAAAGCTAAACCAATCAAACAAAAGCTAAGAAAGATGCACCCATAGATCACTCTCTTGGTGAAAGTTGAAATACAAAAGTTTCTAGATGTAAAATTTATCAAGCCTATTGATTATCGAGAATGGGTCTCAAACATTATACCTATGGCTAAACCAAACGGGGGCATCCACATGTGTTCCGACTTTAGAGATCTCAACAAAACATGTCCCAAAGATGACTTTCCACTGCCAAACATTGATCTCATAGTATACTTGACTGCTGGTCATGAAATGCTTTCTCTAATGGATGGATTTTCTAGTTATAATCAGATAATGATAGTGGAAAAATATCAACATAAAACAACTTTTACTTGTCCTTGGGGTACCTATTGTTGGTGTGTCATGCCATTTGGTCTTAAAAATGTAGGTGCAACCTATAAAAGAGCAATAATAGTGATATTCTATGATCTATTTCATCACATCATGGAGGACTATGTTGATGTTATACTAGAAAAGTCTTCTATGGTAGATCACATACAAGTTCTAAGCCAAATCTTTAACAAACTAGAAAAATATCAAGTAAGACTCAATCCAAAGAAGTGTGTCTTTTGGGTAACCTCAGGAAAACTATTGGGATACATCGTATCTCATAGAGGCATTGAAGTAGATCTAGCGAAAGTCAAGGCTATAGTAGAGATGCCTCCACCAAAGAATCTAAAAGCATTAAGGAGCCTCTAAGGAAGGTTACAATCCATTAGGTGGTTTATCTCACAGTTAGTGGATAAATGTCAACCATTCCAACACTTGCTCTAAAAGGATGTCTCATTTCGATGGGATGATAAGTGTCAAGTAGCATTTGATCAGCTCAAGGAATATCTAGCTACACCTCCTATCTTGTGTTGGCAAGAGACACTATATGGATTCATGGTTGTTGTCATTGATGGCAACAAAGGTCATCCCACATATCCGCAAGTCATGGTGTGTCTCTACCGGAAGTCAGAATGAAGATTGTTGTGGTCCGGTGAACAAGAACAGAGCATATGGCAAGGTCTGACAGATTGGTCCAGATCTCTCAGAGGAAGTGTCTTGGTGCAGTGCAGATTTGGGGAAGTCAAGAGGACTACCTTGAGTGGTATATTCCAAGGATTTAGCCTCCGGTGATGAACAAAAGAAAAGATATGAAGAGTTGAGTACCGGATTCCTGAGAGACAGTGAGAACAGAGGAAGAACTGACTGACAGAGTATCAGACTATTTTCTGGATGTGTTACTGTTGATGGTAAAGGTTGTGAAGGCATGAATCATGTTTGGCTAACATGATTAATGATATCTACAAGTATATGCTTGATCCGCATTGCTTGGTGAGCAAGGATTCAGCCGACAGAATAGAGTTTGTAAGAAACTAGACTGTTCCAGATGCCGACTAGAAAGGTGATGAAATTACTTGTGCGGATATATATAGAGGATGGATTTAGTTGTGAAATGTGTGATTACGTGATGATATATACGAATAAGTGCAAAATAGTGCAGAAGTAGTAAGAAAGATCCGGTATGTGAAAGGATAGCAGAATAAAGAACAGAGGAAAGATGAAGTGCAGCAGATCAGTGTACTGAGCCTAACCGGAACTGAACTCCAGCATATGTAGATGCTTCAAATCAGTTCAAGACTGTGATTCTTATCACTTTGTAGACAGTGTGTCTCCTTGTAGGCAGTGGGCCTCTTTGTGAGTAGTGTGCTCGGGCAGTGAGCCCTAATTGGCAAGTGCCATTTTGTAATTCCTTATTCTTCTAATAGAGAATAATCTTTGGGTTAATCACCCCGTGGTTTTCTCCCTTAACAGGGTTTCCACGTCAAAAATACTGTGTCATGTGTTTTTCATTTCATGGTAATGTTTGTTTGTTTGATTCAATGCTGCATTGATTAATAAGAAAGTTCAAAAGAAGAAATAATTAGGATAACTGATTCACCCCCCCATCTCAGTTAACAACAATTGGTATCAGAGCTAAGTTCCTCCTAATAGAGCCTAACAGCTTGAGGAAGATCTGGGAGTTCAAATGGATGCATATGGTTTAAGGGAGCAACTCAAGACTGCCCTTGAGGATCTTGAACAGTCAAACTCTGAAGTCAATGAATTAAAGGAAAGACTCAAACAGGCTGATGAATTCATGAGAGAACTAAAGGACAAATTAAGTCTCTCTATGAAAAAGAGAAAGCAGCTGCTCCAATAGTTGCCAAGACAAAGTGAAGAAAGCAATACAGATGAAGAATTGACTGAGAAAACCAAGTTATGTGAAAAGTTATCAAAAGAAGTCATTATGTTAAGACATGAAATGGAATCAGGAACTATAAAGTTTACTCAAGAGATTGAAGAAAAAAGAAAAGCTAAAGACAATCTAAGACAATCTCTTAAAGAGAAATCAGAAGAATGCCACCAGATGGATAGGATTATCAGACATCTTGAATCTGATCTTGAAGATGCCAAAGATAATGAAGAAAAACTTGAGAATCAACTTGTCTCTCTCAAAAGAGATCTTCAAACAGCAAATGAATATAAAGAGAAATTCAAGATAAGTTATGCTCAACTTGAAGTTCTTCTTGGAAGTCAAAAGAGGACAGATGACAAGTATGGTCTGGGATATGAGAAAGGAGAAAGCTCCGGATTCGGTCAAAAGAATTTTGGATTAGAAAATCCAAGGAATAGGCCTAGAAGACCTCTGGTAAGACAGCCCAATGCTCAAAGATATCCATCTTTCAATGGATACTGCCACAGCTGCAATCACTTTGGTCACAAAGCTAATCAGTGCAGAAAAAGGATGAATCAAACTAATCCATCCTTCTCCAGACAGTGCTTTAACTGCAAAAGGTATGGACACAAGTCTCATGAATGCAGAAATATGCAAGTAAACAAATCATTCAATGGTAGATGTTTTACATGCAATAGAGTAGGTCATATGGCTAATCAATGCAGATCAAGAGGTTATCAGTCAAATATACAAAGAAATGTTATTTGCCAAATCTGTAATAGGTCCGGTCATAATGCTAAAGTCTGCAGAAGCAAGAATCAGGACAAAAGAGGTCTGGTATACAATCAGAATCAAGACAAGGGTAAACAAAAGATGAATGTGGATGAAGTTAGGAATCAGATGAACAAGATTTGGGTGAAGAAAAGTTCAGAGAATGTAGAGGTTGGATCCGCACCAGACTCTGGTGCTGATATTTCTTCCAGAAATTAGAAAGTGAGCTCTGGCTCAGGGGGAGACTCAAAGAAAATCCTGTTCCCCCAGCCAATCAAGTGGTGCTGGATGTGACACAAGATGCGGAGTAAAGGGTTTGAAGATATAAGTCCTAAGATGATCCAGACAAGATTTCAGAGGTCCGCATGAAGATGTAAAGAAGTTGTGATCGATCAAGTAGAGACCTGTTCCGGGAGATGCTCCAGAATGACAGAGGACTACAAAAGGGTCTGGAGAGATCCGGAAGTACATTATTTTACTCTGCGGACTGGACAGAATGTTTGGGATGTTCTTGTAATGTGTCATCTTGATTTATTCATGATTGAAAGATCCACATGATGTTCATAGATCAGGACTGATCCGGGATACTCCAAGCTATCCGGACAAGGCAAACCGGAATAATATAGGTGAAGCATTTATTACAAATAGATATTAGGGTTTGCGAAATGATATAAGGGATTTCTCAACAATCACTTGATCATTCCACATCCAAGAAGAAGCGAAAAGCGGAGCTCTGAAACAAAATTCATCAAGTTCACCAAAGATCTTCTGCCGAAGTCATTACATACAGAAATCAATCCAGCTACTCCGTGCAACCGAAGACGCAAAAGGTATTTTCCACTTTCGATATCTTGCTACAAATCTTTTGAAGAAATGGCTACTCCAAATATAGTAAAAATCTCAGATAGGCCCCGACCTGAATTTAAGAAACATCCATACAAGTCATTGGAGGTAGATCCCTTAGGAGCATTTTCCAGTGTTCCTCACAGAGTTTTACACACAGAAGACATTAGGGTCTACATACATGCAAGCATTGAGGAATTTGGGGAATTCAAATTGAGAGATCTCTATCACAAACAACTGATAGACAATGCTTTTGAGCTTAAACCAGAGTATAAGGGTATCCAGAAGAAACAATTTGATCAATTCATTCATTTCCCCTACTTTGAAGAAGATGAATGGGTCTGGTATGTACTAAGTAGGATGCATGACAACTTCCTATGGCTGGATAGACCCTACAAGATCACAAAAGAGGCAATTAGAGCAGTAACTGGTCTATACTCTTCCGGAGGGATACCTATCCTCAAATCTGTCAAAAATAACATTGTAACTGAGGCCACCGGATCAAAATTTGATAAGAGGGCAATGATCATTGAAGATATTTCTGATTTGGATATCAAGTATGCGTCCATGATAATAGAATACAAGATCTATCACTCCAGCAGGGAGAATTCTGTATCCGAAACTGCAGTATATACTACCTATGAAATGCTAAGGAAGAATGCAGAATATGATCTCTGCGAACTGCTCTTAAGCCAATTAATGGAAAATATACAGAAAATCAAGAAGGACAAGAAGAATTCCTTTAAGTATGGTACTCTTATATTATGTCTATTCTTCTACTTCATGAATGAGCTACCCGGATCAAGTGGATGGGCATGGCAGAATGACAAACCTGTTGCAGTCCAAATAAGAGACTATCTACATGGGCTTGGGGATGCCAAAGCAAGAAATACAGCCCTATGGGGATACTTCAAAAACTTCCAAAGCATGATGCAAGCAAGAGAAAGAATTCCCCAGTCTCTTGTTGAAAAATACAAAGACTCAATGTGCTTTATGGTGGACACTGATCAGTGCCTAATGGAGGCAGTGGAGCTAAGGACTGTCTGGATCATGCCGATGGGGTATGAAGTGGATGAACAGATAGTGGAGCTGCATGTTCCACACATGCTAAGTCAGCCCAAAGATCCAAAGGCAGAAAGGTTTGGAACCTTTGAGGAGCTGAGTGTAAAGATACATGTAGAACTCAGGGAACCTGAGATAAAGAGAAAGGTGAGAAAAGAAGTAGAGCACATTGCTCAAGGCCTAGGCATCTCAAAAGAGGCACTTGATGCCAGCTGGGAAAAGAGAAGAAAATCTGAGGAAGAAAAGAAAGAGGCAGAAAAGAAAAGCAAGAAAAGTGCTCCAGTGGAATCCTCAACCCGGACCAGATCATCTAAAGGATCCACACCTATCAAAACCAAAAGCTCAAAACCGGAAGTCCAGGGATCCAGTAAGAGATCCAAGTCAAAAGCCTCAAGAGCTTATCAAAGCCAAAAGGATGAAGAAGAAACTGAGTCAGATGAGGGAGTGAAAGAAATAAAGAAACAGAAAAAGAAAGGATCCGGTAAACCCTCTTCTGGCCGAGACAAGGAAGAAATGACAGAAGAAATTTCTGAAAAGCCCACCCTGTCTCTAGACAGTGTAGTCAAATCAGTCACTATGGATGGGAACCTTCTACCGGTGGCTGAATTCTATGATGACTACAATGAGGCAGATCAAAAGATCCTGCAAGAAGCTATAATAAGGTACTTGAACATTTACAATAAAGCTTTTATTGAGATTATCTCTGAAATCCCAAAGAGCCTAGAAATGGAATTAGAGATAAGAAAGAACAATGCCATGGCAAAAGACCTTGAGATCAGGGAACAGATAGCTATTCAGCTATATCCTTCAATTGATCACAAAACAATGAACATGATATTCAAGGACTGCAAGGATGAATTCAGAAGCAAAGCAAGGATGAATCAGCTTATGCTTGGTGAAACTGACAAAGTAGCCAAGGACACTGAAGCGATCCTCCAGAATACATTCAAAAGGTTCAACATTCCTATTACAGAGGACTTAGGTGCAGAAATAGCTGCATCATCTGCTCCGGAAGAAGTGCCACTAGAACAGACTAACATCTCTTCTTCGGCTTCTCCTACAGTCTCCGGATCCCAAGAAGAAGAAAAATTACAGGAGGAAGAAGCAGCAGAAAAAGAAAAAGAGGCTGACAGCACCAAGGATGTAGAAAAAGAGAAAAATCCAACAGAGAAAACCACAACTGTAAGTGGTAAGAATGTGGAAGGAGATAAGACTCCTAAGGACAAAACTACAGAAGAAAAGAAACATCTGTCTCCGGCAAGAGACACTGCACAAACTGTTCAAAAGTTTCTAAGCCAAGAAACTTTAGAGATTGATGAACCGGAGCTTCTAAAAGGCCCATTCAACTTTGACTCTCTCTCTCCGGTACAAACAATGAAGATAGCTTCATTTGCAAATGCCAAGGCAAATGAAAAACTCCTAAAGTCTCATATGGAAGACTGTGAGTTGATAGAGGTTGCTTCCGGAGTGCTTGTAAAGATTATGCCATCAATCCAGATAGATCCGACAGCCTCCTCTTCCGGTAATCTCAAAACCTTAGTCAGCAGTGTTGATACACATTTTGATTCTCTAGAAAAATCAGCTGAAGAAAAGGTCCGGAAGGAATTTTTGGATAAAAGATTTTCAGAAGTATTAGGATTAATCTCTAACAATAGGAGAAATATGAGTATTGGAATAAAGAGCTTAGAAAATGCTCTTAAGGATGGCGGTGATATTTACAAATTTTGTATCTCCTGGTCAAAGGCAACAGTAGAAATAGATAAGAAAATAAAAGCGGAACAGGACAAACTACAAAGTTTGTCTCAAAGTTTTGATCCTCTCTCTTCCATAGTAAATCAAGAATGTCAAACTATTGCAATCACAAATGCAATAAAGAACCTTGAGAAGGAAAGGAAGAATATCACTAACCGGATGGGAGAACTTAGAAGGATTATAATCCCTAAGTTAGAAACTATGCATGAGGCCATCAGTGATGCTCAGACCACCGCCCAAAGAAATGATCCGACAGATCTCAAGAGGGCAGAAGCTTTTAGATTTTTGTTGAGTGGTCACATTTCAATTTTGGATAGAATGAAGCAAAGTTGGGCTACAGAACTGATCCAACTGAAGACATCTTTTGCAGACATTCTTCAGTTCATGTGAGTATGTAAATATGCGGCTATGTATAGAAAATTTTTGAAAATTTTGGTGTGTGGACCCTACCCTTTGCCATTGATGTCAAAGGGGGAGTGAGGAGCAGTGAAAAATGAGGAATCCAACTAAGGGGGAGTTTCGGAAATTGTATATAAAGATAGAGCATCAGCCAAGGGGGAGCATAGCGTAAACACTTAGTCATTTTTCACTAAGTGTTGCCATCAATGCCAAAGGGGGAGTTTGTTGGCAAGAGACACTATATGGATTCATGGTTGTTGTCATTGATGGCAAAAAAGGTCATCCCACATATCCGCAAGTCATGGTGTGTCTCTACCGGAAGTCAGAATGAAGATTGTTGTGGTCCGGTGAACAAGAACAGAGCATATGGCAAGGTCTGACAGATTGGTCCGGATCTCTCAGAGGAAGTGTCTTGGTGCAGTACGGATTTGGGGAAGTCAAGAGGACTACCTTGAGTGGTATATTCCAAGGATTTAGCCTCCGGTGATGAACAAAGGAAAAGATATGAATAGTTGAGTACCAGATTCCTGAGAGATAGTGAGAACAGAGGAAGAACTGACTGACAGAGTATCAGACTATTTTCTGGATGTGTTACTGTTGATGGTAAAGGTTGTGAAGGCATGAATCATGTTTGGCCGACATGATTAATGATATCTACAAGTATATGCTTGATCCGCATTGCTTGGTGAGCAAGGATTCAGTCGACAGAACAGAGTTTGTAAGAAACTAGACTGTTCCGGATGCCGACTAGAAAGGTGATGAAATTACTTGTACGGATATATATAGAGGATGGATTTAGTTGTGAAATGAGTGATTGTGTGATGATATATGTGAATAAGTGCAGAACAGAGTAGAAGTAGTAAGAAAGATCCGGTATGTGAAAGGATAGCAGAATAAAGAATAGAGGAAAGATGAAGTGCAGCAGATCAGTGTACTGAGCCTAACCAGAACTAAACTCCAGCATATGTAGATGCTTCAAATCAGTTCAAGACTATGATTCTTATCACTTTGTAGACAGTGTGTCTCCTTGTAGGCAGTGGGCCTCTTTGTGAGCAGTGTGCTCGGGCAGTGAGCCCTAATTGGCAAGTGCCATTTTGTAATTCCTTATTCTTCTAACAGAGAATAATCTTTGGGTTAATCACCCCGTGGTTTTCTCCCTTAACAGGGTTTCCACGTCAAAAATACTGTGTCATGTGTTTTTCATTTCATGGTAATGTTTGTTTGTTTGATTCAATGCTGCATTGATTAATAAGAAAGTTCAAAAGAAGAAATAATTAGGATAACTGATTCACCCCCCCTCTCAGTTATCAACATCTTGGTACCACCAGTCATTGATAGGCCTTTGATCTTGTACATCTCAACTATAACTGCAGTTGTAGGGGCACTTCTAGCACAACATGACGAGTCAGGAAAAGAGCATGCAATATATTATATTAGTCAAATCTTGGTGGGTTATGAACTCAATTATTCACTGATGGAAAGACCTTGTTTAGACTTAGTGTTCGCTTCCCAAAAGTTGTGGCATTACATGCTAAACCAACACACAAATCTAATTGCCAAAATTGATCCATTAAAGTATCTCTTAGCAAAAGTAGCCCTCACAGGTAGACTAGCTAAATGGGTCATGATCCTTAGTGAGTTTGACATTGAGTATGTTGATCGTAAAGCAGTCAAGGGACAAGCCCTAGTAGATCAACTAGCAGAAGCACCCATGACAAATGTACATCCTATGGTATCTAACTTTCTAGATGAAAATCTCTTTAATCTTTCTACCTCAGTAATGTGGAAATTATATTTTTATGGTTCCTACACACAACATGGATCAGGGGCCAGCATCCTTTTTATCACACCACAAAATGACTATATCCTAAAGTCATATCGACATGCTTTTCCTTGCACCAACAACATAGCCGAGTATGAAGCACTCCTCATAGGTCTCCAGACATCAGTACAATGGGACATCAAAGAACTATAGGTATAAGGAGACTCATAACTAGTCATTCGACAAGTAACTGATGAGTACCAAACAAAAGATGAAAAGATGGTCCCTTATAAGCAACTAGTGGATGCCTACAAACCACACTTTTCTAGCATCATTTTTGAGCAAATTCCAAGAGATCATAATGAAGTTGCAGATTCTATGGCTTTTGTGTGGTCACTTATAGACATGCCTTCATCTCTCCTTTCATTTCAAGAGCACACCTGTGTTCTTTGAATCCAATTTTCCTCTTGAGGGGGGAATCTTCATCATATCATCACTCATCTTATCTAATCTAGCTAATAAATCTATCCAAATTATCCAATCACATCCTTGGTCTTAAACCTAATCTTGTTTTAAATAAATAAACCAATCAATCATCATCAATCAATTGTCTTATACAGAATGTTACATTGTTGAAACTAGACTTGATGTCTTATACGACATGTTTCATTTCCTGAAACTAGACATTATCCATCAATCATATCAATTGTCTTATAAAGATTGTCACACTCTCGAAACTAGACTAGGCGTCTTATATGAGTGTTTCATTTATGAAACCAAACACTATCATCCTTGTGTTGATCTAGGGATATATCGTTCCCCACAATGACACACTACCCTTATCAATCATAATCAATTAATCATTAATTTACAACTTGACAGGGGCAATGCCTTGTTTGTTCTTGGAATAATCATAATCATCTTTCATCTAACTTTTCATTTTATCTTTCCTTGTCACCCTCACTTTGAGTGATTGGGGCATCACCATATCTAATCCAGCCAATTTATTCTAAATCAATCTTCTTCTATCAAATCAAACACTATGTTTTAAATTTCTTTAAAATGATGTTACTTTGTAGCACCATCTCAAAGAGGGGCAAAATGTAGACACCTAAAAATGACCATTTTATCACATCAATTGCATTTAATCAAATCTGTTGAATCAGTTGCATTCAATGTTAATTGAATAAATCATATTTATTTAATTAATTTTATCAAAATCAACTTTATTCTTAAAAAATTAAATAATTTCAATTATTTAATTAAATCATTATCTTCTTTGAAAATTCAAATCCACATCAATTGAATAAATTAATTATTTAATTAATTTATCACTTATATCTTCTTATCTATAATTAAATAATTTCTAAATTATTTAATTAAATCAATTATTCTTCCAAATTTAAATAAATCATTCAAATTTATTTAAATTGAATATCTCTTCTAAAAATAAAATAAAATAAAATATTTTATTTATCCTTCATCATGCAAAATAAATTAAATCAATTTATTTGTTTAATTTATTTAAATCTTCAAATCTATTCTATGTCTTCCATCATGCACAAACAATTAAATACATTTATTTATTTACTTTTCTTTGTTTATCTTCTAAATCTTCTAAAAATAAATCTTGTTCATCATGCACACAAAATTAAATAATTTATTATTTAATTTTACTCAAATCATGCAAAAAACAAATCTAAAGTTGTGTTAATTGACTTAATCATTATTGTTTTTATCACCAACTCATAGATTAGAAAAAAAAAACATTTCTATTTTTATGAAATCTAATCATATCTCATGTCTATTACATGTCTTTTAGCCAAATCAACAAGTTAACTAAAAAAAAAAATCTTTTTGTGTGACACATGTCGTGTGCATGTTCATCATGAGTTATTTTATTTATCTCAACCATCCATTTCATGGATTTATTTCGTTCATTCATCGATCATGTCTAAAATCTATATAAGCTCCCTCATTTCCATAACAAATCCTCTTCGATCATTTATTCTCAGGCATTCTTATAGCGCATTGAGCATTCATCACATCGTTGAGCACATTGAGAACTTTGAGCACATACACAATCTACATCCGCTTGTTGCAAACATGGTTTCACAATTTAAAGAGCAATCCACATTCGACCAAGTTAACAATACAATCTAGGTGAAAGCTTTCATTATTTTTGTGTTATTCATTAATTAATTGGTTATTTGCTTAGATTGTTATCTTGATGTTATAGGATTGAATTGTTGATTATTTCATTGTTTTGATTTTCATTCAATCTCAATTTTATTTCTATACAAAAAGAACATCAAAGCACAACACATGAACACACAACCATAACACTAGATTTGTATGGAAAACCCTAGAAGGGGAAAACCATGGTGAGCAAGCTACTTGGATCTACTGTCCAAATCCAGCCTCACAAATAGTGATAAAAACAAATTACAACAAGTTTTAGGGTAGCACAACTGAAGGGAGGACACACTCCCTAAAATACAATGCAACAACACTTATAGAATGAGGCTACAACCTATGAACATCACACTTAATAAATCTCACTGATCAACCATCTCCACAACACCCACATGCTTCACTCTATCACAAATCTTCACTTCTTCTTCACAAGAAACACTACTGCCTTCAACACACTTCCACACACCCACTCCCTCACTTCCATCTTCACATACACATCCTCATACACTCTCACACATTTATTCAAATCACACCAAACAAGATCTCTTATTTATACCTTCTGTAAATTACAAAATCTTTCTCCTACGTTGACCAAGATGAAATGTGTACACATGAAACATGTAATGACCACACCAAGTTGGCATCCAAAATATGTAGAATTCTAATGTGGTTCAAGCCAAGTTATAACTAAGACCTATTTATTCCTTAACACATTCTTCCAAGTTGGCAAGATAATTAAAACACATGAAGTCAGCCCAACAAACACCTGACCTTCTACAAAATAGCTCCGAACCTAAAGTAGTACTAGAGAGACCAATTAGCATTGTGTGTCCATCATTTCACAAGCAACATAAGCCTTACATAGATCTTCAAAGACATTCCTTCCTCCAATATAATTGTTTTCTTTCTGGTGCAAACATAAATATATAAAACCTAGTATCACAAAGACTAAACAACCAGTCTTGAGATATAGCATTGAAAAACCAACTTACGGTGCACTACAACACCTGAAACCTAAAATCAACTCACATACAGAATATCTAAACTCATCCTCCAAACAACAAAGCCAAAGAATGAGCTATGGTGAAATACGGTGTATTTTTTATTCTCCTTTAGACAACCCTAATCAACAACTTGATGTGCCTTTGTTCTGCCGACTTTGGAGGACATTCATGATACAACTTATCATCTAAGACTTGAACATATTAATCTTCTCATTTGCATCTAATCATCCTTAAATCTAGAGAACCTCATCTTCAAAAGCAAAGAAATGTGGAGCAATTCTCTGACTCATCCTTATTGCAACACTATGAGCAGTTATCCTCACTCTACTAGCTTTGGAAACTTTTGTGGTAGCTTCTATGATTTGAAATCAAGAAAATGTCTTCTTCACACCTCTCTCTATCTAAATCCCAAACTACAAAGCCATAACTTCAAAAGAAGATGAATGCAAAGCATTCTCCTAGGCTTCTTCAGTGTGAATCCCAATGCCTTGGACTTCCTAAAACTTTCTTTCAAAACTAAAGCAATGCTCTTCCTCAAAAAATAATGAATACAACCTTCAATACACCAGAGACTTCATTCACAACTCTTTTCAACAAGAAGCCACAACTCCTTCATGCCAACATGCTCTACATCTTACAACTTTCACCTTAGTATGAAGTTCAGAGAATAGGGTACAATTGTGTACAGATGATACTAATTCAATCAGTGTACATTTTACATGACTTCTATCAACTTACCCTTACTTTACAACTCCTCTGATCCATCTTTGATCATCACTCCTTTATCTTATTCTCTGATCACCTCTTCTTCTTTGATCACCTCTGCATATACATACCACTTTGCTTCTCTATCTCACAATGCTCTACAACAATCTCCTTTAGCTATCACTATTTTTTAGCATCTTTGAACATCACTAATCAACAGTGATCACCACACCATACCACTATTGACATAACTTCTTCCAAACTTCAGAACTATTGACATCAATGATAACACATATGTAACAATACCTGGGGACTTCCCAAGAATAGGTCATCAAGACCATTACAATGAGGCCTACAATAATACTTACAAAACCATGGAGGGAACTAAGAGGGAAGGAGAAAGCTTCAGTCATGGTAAAAAAAATAGGAAAACCATAATCAACAGTAGTAGACTTCACTTTAGACCTAACTCCACATTGGGAAACTGCCCTGAGGTAAATCCATCGACCTTATTGCTCATCCATGACCTAAGAAATTCTGTATGAAACATAATTTCAACTTCAAAACTCTTTCCCTCCTGGATGTACAGGGTATTTGGAGATATTAAGGCTATCTTTATGTGGAAAACTTTGTTATTTGACCCGTTGACCTCGAGTGTAGTTTGCATTTTATGCCTTTTGGAACAAAACAAGTCTTTTAAAATGTCTTTTACACTCAAAATACCTTTTGAAAAAAGATAAAAGACATATTTTGTACCCTTTGTAATACAAAACAAGGTATTTTGTTATATTTTTCTCAAAAAAGACCTTATAGACCTTTGAAAGACTTATACAAACCTAATACCAAGACATAAAACCTTTAATCACTTCAAAGACAACTTTGTGATAGTGTATTTGGTCTAGATAGCAAAAATATGTTAACACTAATAATCTTATCCTAATAATTAGCAACACAAAAGAAGATCTAGCATAAGAATTAAATTGCAATATCATTCAATTCCAAGAGCTTCTAAGGACAAATGTGCATCATAGTGTTTTATTATTGCATCATCATTGCATGTGTATTGTGTAATGAAACTTGTAGTTTATTCCAAGTGGTTGAGTTATTGTCTTGATACTAGATTAGGTTTTCAAAAATTTTCCTTCAAGTAAACACCATCATGCTTCTTAGCATGACAAGTTTTATAGAAACAAGTTTAGGAAGACATAAAAGATCCCACAAATCATTAGTTGTAGGAAACAATTTCACACATGTACGATAGGGTCACATATTGCACACTTAAAACTAGGACTAGAGGGTGTGGCACAATAGTTTATAGACCCAAATTTTTTGAATCAATTCTTTTATTATGTCTCACTATCATGTCATCATAATTTAATAATAATCATTTTGTTTCGTGTATCACATATACACTAGTATGTCAAAGAGGAAATCAACCTCACATGTGAAATATCTAGGCACTCATATCTTATCTTAAACTCTTATGATACTGATCTCTTAAAATTATTTTTGATATATGAAATATTATTTGTGATGTTTGTTGTTTGATTAGATTTGAATCATAGAAAATCATAATTGGAGGTGTCACAGCAAAGGAAACTTTACAGTTTAACAAGGAACTAAAAGAAATATGGAAACTAGGCGGAGAAGCAACCCAATAGGCCACTACTAGGTTTTGAGAACCCTTGCGAAGGATCATGGCTACCACGACAATGGTGCTCCAAGAAAAGGAGGCCAAATATAAAGGACCAATGAGGCCAAAAACATGGTAAGGTAAAAGTTTGATGGTGATATGAGGCTGAAAATGTTGCAAGTATGTGCTAATCGGTGTTGTCGTTGATGTCAACATGCTTTTGTTGTCATTAGTGTCAACTATGTCTTCTAATGAAGTTGTTCGATTAAGATGTCTTGCTAAAGGTGATTTGGTTCTGATGTAGAGGTGTTGAATATGTTAAGGATATGCCTCTTGTATTGGGTTTCCAAGTGCTTTTGAGAAAATTTGATTAATTATGGAAACAATGTGATGAAGAAGTCTTCTGGCTTACAGAGTACTGTTTGAGTTTTTTCTCTGCATTTCTTTTGTATTGGAGATCTAAGTGTGCAGTTAGGATTTTCTATTTAGAAGTTTTTGAAGATGCTAAATCTAGAATTTGGTGCTTTGGATCATTGTGCAACAAAATTTGTGTTCACCAGTTTGAGAACAATGTTTGACAGTGTTTGTAGTGTGCCTGGGAGAAAGTGTTTTTCTCTACATTTCTCTGTAGAATGGTTTCAGGTGTTGCAGTTTTGGATGTGTGCTTATAAAGTCTATATCTTTCTTCAGTTCAAATGGTTCATGATTTGATGCTCCAGAAAGTCATTTCTTGTGTAGCAAAGTTTGGAAGTGATGTTTTATATAGATTGTGAAATTTCATCATGTGAAAGTTGTTGTAGATGAATTTTTTGGTTTTCAAGTGACTTGAAGATGCACCTGAATGTTTCTATATTGTGTTAAAGCTTTGTCCAAGATCTACTGGGTGTGTTTACCTTAGAGGAAGTGTGTGCTTAAATGTTTATAGTGTTAACTCAAGTTTGGCCAACTTAGTTGCTCACATGATTTGCAATTGTGCTTTGGTGAATGTGAAATCTTGGTGAAGCATGTAAGAGTGGATTTAGGTCCATGCTAAGGTGTGATGTAGTCTACATTAATTTCCTTTCCTTCATGGGAATGATTAGGTCTAGACATAATTTGAAATTTATGAATTAAGTTGTGTTTCCAAGCTTGGAGAATGTTTTCATGATTGATGGTGGTATAAATAAGTGTCAAGGATTTGTGGATGGATGTATGCCCAAGGATATGATGTTTGTGATGTGAATTTGATTAGTGTAGTGAGAGATTTTATGTCATAGGCTACTGGATGCAGTGAGCACAAGGTGTTTACTATTTTTCAGTGTTGTTGCGAAGGTGTTGTTTGTGTTGTGGTGTATATTCAACTTCATTAGAACTGAACTTCATGCATAGGTTAGATGTAATTATATCAATTCAAATCTTGGTAGTGAACCACCCTTCTTTTCTTTCTTTCTTTCTCAGTGGGAAGTGAGTCCACTTGGATAGTGAGTCCACCTATAGTGAGCATTGTTTCTTTTGGGTAGTGATCCCTTTGGTAGTGAGCCTTTTGTAATTTGGTATTGCTACTACATTATATTGTGAGCTAATCTTCACCATGGTTTTTGCCTTTTAGGGTTTTCCATGTAAAATCTAGTGTTCTCTCATGTGTGGTGTTGTTATGATTCAATTTTAGTTATTTTGTTTTCATGCTTAATCATCATAACATATTTAAAGGTTAATGTGGATCTGAATGTTTGTGAGGGTTTAAAATTTTGATACAACTGATTCACCCCCCTCTCAGTTGTCTTATGCATTCAACAATTGGTATCAAAGAAAGGTTCCTTAGAAGAAAGCTTAACATCTTGAGGTAGATATAGGATGGCGCCCAAGAAGGATGTTCCCGACCTATTTGATGGATCTAATTTTGTACTCTAGAAGGCTGGGATGGAAGCTTTTATAATTTCTCTGGGTTATTATATCTGGAAGTCTATTGAGTCTAATTAAATTATATCTAAGAATGGTGTAAGCACTACAGATGAGGTCAAAGCTCATGAAATTGATTGTAAGGAAAAACATACTCTTTTATGTGGTTATACAAATTCTGAATTGGTGAAAGTTGTGCTTTTGAAATCTACTAATGAAATTTGGAAAAAGTTGAAAAGTGTTTATTAAGGAGATGATAAGGTGAAATAAGCTAAAATATAGAATTTTAAGCTCATGTTTGAGACCATGCAAATGTTTGAAGATGAAAACATTACAAGCTACTTGCAAAAGGTGGATGAAGTTGTTAATGGCATCAAAGGACTTGGCGAAGAGATAGATGATAAAGAAGTAATATTAAAGGTACTTAGAACTATTCCTAAAGATTACAGTCATAAGGTTTCTGTTATTGAAGGATTACAAAATTTGAATTAGTTTAACAAAGATCAGCTGCTTGGCACTTTAACTACTTTTGAGATAAGAAAGTTTGGCGCAACTAGTGGAACTGCAAAGGATGAGACTGTGTTTAAGATTGGCAAATTAGAGAAGATTGTGGAATTTGATCTAGAAGACATTGATAAAGTGGAAGCTAAATTTGTGAGAAGAATGAAAAGGGTCCTAGAAAATTTAGTGGTAAGTTTCCTTTTAAATGTTTCAATTGTGGAAAGATAGGCCATTATGCTTCAAGGTGTCTAGATAAAGGTCAAAGAATTAAGAATAGGGAAAATAGATGTAAGATGGTTAAGAAAATCTATTATGTTAGAGAATATGCAAGTATATCTTACAATAATTCTGATCATGAGGATGATAATGGTAATGAATTCTTATTCATAGCCCTAAGAGATGAAATTGTTTTTACTAACTCAAGAAGTTGTCTGAAGGAAAAAGGTCCAGAAGCAAGTACTAGCCCCAAAGGCACTATAATGTCTACTTTTCATGATAGAAGAGAAAAAGATGACTAGGTCATTGATAGTGGATGCTCAAATTATATGATAGGTGATAAGAGTAAGTTTGTTAAGCTTGAAAAATATGATGGTAGAGTAGTTAGGTTTGGTGATGATGCAACTGCTAAGATCTATGGAAAAGTTTTAGTAAGTTTTGATGGAAAGCATAACACTGATGATGTTCTCTATGACAAAGGTTTAAAGAAAAATCTCTTGAGTGTTGGATAGATGTGTAGCAAAGGTTACAATCTTATGTTTTAGTATGATTGTTGTGAGATTAGAAAGAGCTCTGAAAAGGTGATTGTTGTTGGAAAGAGGACTAGTGGAAATGTTTATCATCTCAAAGGTGGTGATAGTTACTATTTAATAACTCAGATCAATGAGAGTTGGCTATGGCATAGGAGATCATGTCACATCAATTTTGATAGCTTGGTAAGAATAAGTTTAGTGCAAGCTGTGAGAGATCTACCAATAAAAGATAACAAAGTCTATTACTGCTATATTGTAAGGAATGTCAGTTTGGCAAGTAAACAAGAAGAAGATTCAAAAGAAAGGATCAATCATCTACTAGACTATTGGAATTGATACATATAGACCTATGTGGTCCCACCAGAGTAAGGATTTTTCAAGGTGACAGGTATTTCATGTTATTTATTGATGATTGTTCTAGAATGACTTGGGTTACTTTTCTTAAAGAAAAATTAGAGGCCCTAGATAAGTTTAGAGTCTTTAAAGCAATGGTTGAAAATGAAATGGATATGAAGATCAAATGTTTGAGGTCTGGAAAAGGTAGAGAATTTAATTCTAATGAGTTTAATATGCTTTGTGAGAATCATGGGATAACAAAGCATTTATCTACCCCTAGGACTCCTCAGAAAAATGGAGTGGTTGAAAGGATAAACATGATTGTTCTAGAAGCTGTAAGGACAATGATAAAAGGGGTAGACCTACCAAAAGTCTACTAGAGAGAAGTAATTCAGACTGTTGTCTACAGACATAACAGAGTACAAGTAAGATAAAATGACACAAATACTCCCTATGAGCTTTGGTATGGAAGGATTTCTATAATTAAATATTTCAAAGTTTTTGGAAGCAAATGTTATATTAGAAGAGATTAAGAACTAGGAAGATGCAATGTGTAATGAAGGTATTTTCCTTGGGTATTCTTCTAGAAGCAAAGCTTACCGATTCTATATCAAAAGGCTAAGAAAAATTACTGAAAGTGCTTTTGATATTATAAGGCGGCAAACCAGTGGCCGATCCCTTTACAAAGAAAAACCCAAAAAAGGCAAAAAAGGCTTAGAAAAGAAAAAGAGCTAGAACCACCACCGACAGCCTACATATAGCCGATATAAAGCAAAAAGATACTAACAGTAAAAAGCTAGCTAACAGGAAGCATAGAAAGACTAGGAAGAGAAGTCCTCCTCTCCCTTAGAAAGAAACTCTAGCAGTTTATCAAATTCTTTAACCCTGTCATTATTGGCACCATGGATGATAACCTCATGTTCCCACAAAAGAGATAGGTTGGCCATAGTAGTCTTACATAACATGCTAGTAATGAAATTGCTGAGAGAAGAAACCCTATTTTCTAGGAACTCCACATGCTCCTGTTGATGATTGTTTTGATGCAATCATAACAATAAGTTAAAATTCACATGAAATGAACTGAAACTATACTTGAAAGATAAGAAGGAATCATTTGAGATTCAACTAATCCCAAGTCTACAATGGTTCGTTTGGTCAAGTTCAGTTGGTCAATGTGAAGCTGTAATGTTCAAGGGGCCTTATGTAGTTTAGGTTTGTTTGGTGGTTTACTGGACTAAGAATATGCAAAAAGGTCATGAGATATGTCAATACTTTTCATTCCTTTGCATAAAAGTGATACTATGCTGCAAGTTTTAGATGGTTTTCTTGAATTTTTGCAGCTTTCTTCTTTATCTATTTATGAAAACTATCTACTTATAGCTCTGTTATGCATGCTTCTTCAAATTTGAGACAATTTCCTTTAGATTTCTACATTTTCAGCTAAATATTTTGGATGGGTTGGGAAAAGTTAGAAAGATCTAATCTATACCTCATTTAATCTACCGAAGGATCTAATTGTTTCTGTTATGCACTATGTAAATACTACAGTAATTTGATCAAATCCACAGTAAAAACCTTAAATGCAAGTCCTGAGCATTTTCACAAACATACATTTAAAATTGCAAGCTCTCAAAGAAAATATTTCAAAACACAAAGAAGAGCAGGAGAACACTCAGAAGATAGATGCAGAACTCCAGATTCTATTGTATTAGAAACGAATAGTCATACATGATTTACAATGTAGGAATGACTCTTAGTTTCATTGATCATACTACAGAGAACTTACAAGCTTTACAGATACAGTAAGGCAGCCAGACATTCCACGCGCACCTTACTACAGACAAACAGGCAACCTCCTTCTTCTACTTCTAAACTATGCTAAGCTAACTCACTGTGTATTTCTAAAAGAAAATCCTGCTGTAGCCCCTGTTGTTTTCCTAAAATCCCTGTTGTAAAGTATTACAGTGTAGAGAGGCACAATATATAGACATTCTAATTGTCCTCACTACAGCAAAAACGTAACTGAACCCCTGGTTCAAACCCTTGGTTACAGCAATAAATACAGGTGAACCAGCTCTTCAAAATATCTCTGAGCAGTGTCAAATCTGGGTGAAATATTGCCCCTTCTGAGAAGTTTCGGCAGCTGGGTAATAACTTCTGTTTGTCTGTTGTAGTAATACCCTCAGCTGCAACCTTGTTCTTCACTTGAATGGCCTTGACTTTTTCACACTTCATCCTTATCTTCCTGCTCCTGAGATCGGATTTCCTTCCTCCATGAGGTCACTGTGTTGACTTTCCAGCTGCTTCCTCAACTGCAAGCCTGCAAGACAAGACAAGCAATAAGTATTTCATTTATCACATAAACAGCAGGAAATTAAAATAATCATTTAAATCCAGGTGAATGCGCAAAATTGTGGAAATCAGATCCAGAATACTCTAAAAATGCGCTCAAAACGCATTCAGACCGCTCAAAACCCATCGGGTCAACCATCGCTGACCGAAAAAATGCCACGGGCGCCAAAAAATGGTTTAAAACTCCACCGCCTCATTTCCCGCCCATCGGCGTGTCAAAAAAAAATGCTCGGCCGATGTTCTCTATTTGGCCGATGTTCACTTCATCTGCATGATATTCTGGAAATATGATGCTCTCCCTTCCGAAGGTCCAGATGATGTCATCAGGATGTTTCGCTTCTGTATATTGGGGAAAAGAATGACATCATCATCATATTCATGTCGAAGGAAAATAGGAGGATATGAAATATGATCCTGCTGCTGAGGAAAGGAATATGATGGTGACGTCATCGTCATATTCGGGCTTCGTTAAAATGCAAATGATGGTGTCATCATCATGTTTAGTTAAGATCAGGGGATAATTGTAAAATCGGGTCATCTAAGGAGCATGATCAGGATGATGAATGTAATATGACCCCTTTGCGGCCAAGGTAACCCTCTCGAAAGATCAAGATGATGATGATCATCAGGATATCCGGGGCCTTTGTTAAACTTAAAATATGATGTCATCATGATATTCGCGAACCGGATCGTGTTTTGGAAAATATCCTGCCAAAGGGAAATGTGATGATGATGATCATCAGGATATTTGCTTCTTCGTTTATCAGATCGGGATGACGTCATCATGATATCCGGGGCCTTTGTTAAACTTAGAACATGACGTCATCAGGATATTTTGCCAACCGGATCATGTTTTGGAAAATATCCTGCCGAAGGGAAATGTGATGATGATTATCATCAGGATATTTGCTTCTTCGTTTATGAGATTGGGATGACGTCATCATGATATCTGGGGCCTTTGTTAAACTTAGAACATGACGTCATCAGGATGTTTCGCTAACTAGATCATGTTTTGGAAAATATCCTGTTGAAGGAAAATGTGATGATGATGATCATCAGGATATTTGCAAAAGGTCATATTTCTCGGCAGGACGACTTCACGAAATATCAGGTAGGCAAACAAGATCATGATGATCTTGACAATATGACAGGATAAAAAATACGATGATCCTCCTCATCGAATTATCATGATGACGTAACCATCATTTTCTATCTTCGAAGCATGAAGATGAGTTGAGGTCATCATCAGGTTTGCGCTAGGGTGATATTTAAAATATGATCATGCTGTTTGAAGAATGGAATATCAGCCTCCCTTAAAAGATAGGATGATCATATTGATCATGCAAAAGGAGATCAGGAGGATATGAAGACGTCATCATCAGGCTAGCGCATTTCAGCAAATATCAGGATGATGACCCTCTGATAGAATTTTAACATGGGCATGCAAATATGCCGATGGTGGATTTTCTAAGTCAGGGTGATCTTATAATATCAGCATGATATTATAATATCAGGTAATGTTAAAATATCAGCATGATGCTCGCGATACAAAAGACCGCTCGATGGGGAAAACTTACTATGACTTAAAGTTGACGTCCGAATATTTGAACCTCAGGATATTATCGGGGGGGCATTTCAAATATGATGATGACGTTCTTCATTCAGCAAAACCAAGTTTATAAAATATGACCCTCCTAAAATCATGATGCTCACGATGCGCATAAGACCATTTGACGGGTAAAGGGCACTACCACCTAAGATTGACGTCCGGATATTGCGACTGCATGATTTTTATTGGGTGATAGACCAAGATCATGATGACCTTGATAACATGAAAAAATATGATGGTCACTTGAGATTATCAGGTTTGACCAAAACTTTGACTGCTCATAACTCCCTCATATGGACGAATTTTCAAGTGATGTAAAAGGCAAACCTGCATGGAATTTCAAGCTCCTTCTAAATATGAGGTCACAGAAACAAAATACAAACTTTGACAAACTGACCTCATGATGATGACCTACTTCATCGAATATCATGATGATGATGCACCTGACTCATTTTTACCAAACCGCCAGAAAGCAGAAAAACACAAGCAGAAGCAAAAAGCAAAGCGACAGCAGGGGTCCCCATTTTGCTAAGGAGCATAATGGGGCGTGTTGTGAACATCACAACAACTAGCAACCAAAACAAAACAATTAAATTCAGAGTGTTCAAGGAAACTAGACGAAATGAACTTATAACTTCCAACTATCTTTCCTACAAATTACTATTCAGCTTGAGACTCAAAGTATTCAATAAAGATGCATGAATTTCTATTTTCAGTTTAGTTGTGTGCACGTGATTAATTATCCTCATCTTGAAGATCGGTTGAACAAACCAGTGACTGACATTAGCCTACATAGGTGAGGATATTCCCTCATAGCCGACCGGATAGAGCCTTGCTGCCAGCGAGCATCTATAGCCCCGGCAAGGTTATCGTTACAATTCTCCTAAGTAGAGCCCCACTACCAGCGAGCGTCCATAGCCCCGGTAGAGTTACTTAGATGGCTTAATCTGGATTTTCAGTATAATCCGCTTTATTTATTTATTTATTTATTTTATTTTCTTGTTTTCTAATTTTTGAAAGATTTCATAAGATATAGCAATTTGTAACTTCATGATGCAAGGAGTGGACACTTGCTGAAATTAAGCTGAGAATTGTAATGGTAGCAAGGGTGACCTCTGATTTTTCACCTAATATCTACACTGGTAAGTTCAACAAACCCAAGGATTTTAGGTGTGTCATCGTGAGAAACCTACTTCGAATTCTCAATCATATTTATTGAATACAAAACTTCAGAAGATGAACAACTCTCTACATTCATGACAGTAACAAGTTATGTGTAAATTGCAAATGATTAACTTGAATATCCTAAATTTTATACTGTTTTGAATGGTTGCTAGCTTTGCTCCTTAATACTCTAAAGTAAAATAAAGATCCCTGCTGAGGAGACAACAAACAGACCAAACAAACAGGCTGTACAAATAACACAACAAAAGAAAAAACTGTACAAACAGAAAGAAACAAAAAGCAAAAAAAACAAACAGGAGACAAGCTATACAAACAACTAACCTAAAAGAAAACAGCAAAAGAAGAACACAAGAACAAAAACAACTACCCTACCAGACTATATACAAGCCTCTACAAGGCAATGAGAAACCCAGGAAAAAGACCCAAGAACACCCCTACTTGCATATTTCTTTAGGTTGTGCAGGAGTAACAGGGTACTAGTTATGGTCCTCGTCCTAGCGGATTTATCTTTGAATTCTGAAAAAAATTCTAATATTCTAGATTCATTGTGTTTATCAGAATGGCTCTTAATAACTAGTAACTGAGGCAACTCATCGGGTTTATGATTAATCCATATGCATGTCCTATCTCTTGAATTTCCATAATCAAAATAGCATCTATCATTGTTTACTAAGGAAAGGAAAGAGACAACCTGATGTGCCTTTAGCTCTGTGGAACACACTTGTTTATTAATAGCTGGCTTTTCATTTAGCTCTGCATTTTCATTGCCCAGCTCTATGTCTAGTCCTTTTTCAAATTGAAAGAGAAATGACTCTAGATGTATCATTTCTTCATCTTCATCCAGCTTTGTCCCTTCATTCTGGATGTTCAGTTTATCCTCAAATTTAGCAAACCTCTCAATGTTCTCATTAGTTTCCTGCACATCAGCACTTAAGTAAGTATCCTCATCATCATAATCTGACATACAGAAATTAATCATTTCTAAATCACTTGAGAGTAAAGGTGGGACGACATCTTTTGATTGACAGGAGTACTCCCCTGTTTTATTTTCAACATGGTGCTGGGGTGATGCCTGATTGTGCATGGCAGCAACATGATCCTCTGTATCCTCTTTTTTCAAGAATTGTTCATTAGATGACTCACAGTTATCATTCAGTGAAGAGTCTAATCCTATTGACCTACAACAATCTTGAACTTGGTCATTCAATTTAAAGAAGTCGGTCGTAACACTAGGATTTTCTTTCTTTTCTATGACTTCACTAGTTTCTACAGTAGGGATCTTATCAGTTTTAGTGTATTTTAATTTTGCCAATGCTTGTTTACATTTCTTTGCCAAATCATGTTCGTTAAAACTTTTCAGGTCAAACCCAGAGGTTTCTTCTTGACAAATATTCCTTAGTAGTTCTATATATTTATCAAATGTATCAAGATGAACCTCACTTTCCTTTTCTTTTTCATTAAATCCTTTTTGCTTATTATCTAGAAAAGGGACATGAGCTGTGATTTCTTCTCTGCATTTTTTAGGATATTTATACTTTTCACTAACTTTAATCACAGTCGGATCCTGACGAAAAGACAGATTTTTTTTCTTACCATCACATGATTCCGGCCAAGAGATCTTATTATCCTTTATTCCTAGCATTGGTTCCATCTTTGTATCCTCTGCACATTTAATGACCGTTGATGCTGCATCCTCCTGTCGCTCAATAATCTCCTTATTTCCCTGCCAACTTTCAGCCTTATACACATCTGAGAGAGAGATTAGTCCTTTCAAATATAAACCTAATCTTGTAAGAAAAGATAGACAATTAAGCTCACCATGCTCTGCGGACTTATGTATCCTACACCTTCCAAATAATCCATAGCTATATAGATTTTTAGGATAAAGCTGGTTATTCAAAGCTTTCTGAAATGAAGGAATGTCAACTTGAAAACTATCCCTATATGAGTCCATTGAAAATGGGACCTTCTTTCAACTTCATATCTCAGAATATAACATTTAAAACTCAAAACTTTAACCCTAAACCAAATCAGGCCCTCCTTCTAGCGCCAAAAAACCGTTGATGATTGTTTTGATGCAATCATAACAATAAGTTAAAATTCACATGAAATGAACTGAAACTATACTTGAAAGATAAGAAGGAATCATTTGAGATTCAACTAATCCCAAGTCTACAATGGTTCGGTTGGTCAAGTTCAGTTGGTCAATGTGAAGCTGTAATGTTCAAGGGGCCTTACGTAGTTTAGGTTTGTTTGGTGGTTTACTGGACTAAGAATATGCAAAAAGGTCATGAAATATGTCAATACTTTTCATTCCTTTGCATAAAAGTGATACTGTGCTGCAAGTTTTAGATGGTTTTCTTGAATTTTTGCAGCTTTCTTCTTTATCTATTTATGAAAACTGTCTACTTATAGCTCTGTTATGCATGCTTCTTCAAATTTGAGACAATTTCCTTTAGATTTCTACGTTTTCAGCTAAATATTTCGGATGGGTTGGGAAAAGTTAGAAAGATCTAATCTATACCTCATTTAATCTATCGAAGGATCTAATTGTTCCTGTTATGCACTATGTAAATACCACAGTAATTTCATCAAATCCACAGTAAAAACCTTAAATGCAAGTCCTGAGCATTTTCACAAACATACATTTAAAATTGCAAGCTCTCAAAGAAAATATTTCAAAACACAAAGAAGAGCAGGAGAACACTCAGAAGATAGATGCAGAACTCCAGATTCTATTGTATTAGAAATGAATAGTCATACATGATTTACAATGTAGGAATGACTCTTAGTTTCATTGATCATACTACAGAGAACTTACAAGCTTTACAGATACAGTAAGGCAGCCAGACATTCCACGTGCACCTTACTGCAGACAAACAGGCGACCTCCTTCTTCTACTTCTAAACTATGCTAAGCTAACTCACTGTGTATTTCTAAAAGAAAATCCTGCTGTAGCCCTTGTTGTTTTCCTAAAATCCCTGTTGTAAAGTATTACAGTGTAGAGAGGCACAATATATAGACATTCTGATTGTCCTCACTACAGTAAAAACCTAACTGAACCCCTGGTTCAAACCCTTGGTTACAGCAATAAATACAGGTGAACCAGCTCTTCAAAATATCTCTGAGCAGTGTCAAATCTGGGTGAAATATTGCCCCTTCTGAGAAGTTCCGGCAACTGGGTAATAACTTCTATTTGTCTGTTGTAGTAATACCCTCAGCTGCAACCTTGTACTTCACTTGAATGGCCTTGACTTTTTCGCACTTCATCCTTATCTTCCTACTCCTGAGATCGGATTTCCTTCCTCCATGAGGTCACTGTGTTGACTTTCCAGCTGCTTCCTCAACTGCAAGCCTGCAAGACAAGACAAGCAATAAGTATTTCATTTATCACATAAACAGTAGGAAATTAAAATAATCATTTAAATCCAGGTGAATGCGCAAAATTGTGGAAATCGGATCCAGAATACTCTAAAAACGCACTCAAAACGCATTCAGACCGCTCAAAACCCATCGGGTCAACCATCGCTGACCGAAAAAATGCCATGGGCGCCAAAAAATGGTTTAAAACTCCACCGCCTCATTTCCCACCCATCGGCGTGTCAAAAAAAAATGCTCGGCCGATGTTCTCTATTTGGCTGATGTTCACTTCATCTGCATGATATTCTGGAAATATGATGCTCTCCCTTCCGAAGGTCCAGATGACGTCATCAGGATGTTTCGCTTCTGTATATTGGGGAAAAGAATGACATCATCATCATATTCATGTCGAAGGAAAATAGGAGGATATGAAATATGATCCTGCTGCTGAGGAAAGGAATATGATGGTGACGTCATCGTCATATTCGGGCTTCGTTAAAATGCAAATCATGGCGTCATCGTCATGTTTAGTTAAGATCAGGGGATAATTGTAAAATCGGGTCATCTAAGGAGCATGATCAGGATGATGAATGTAATATGACCCCTTTGCGGCCAAGGTAACCCTCTTGAAAGATCAGGATGATGATGATCATCAGGATATCTGGGGCCTTTGTTAAACTTAAAATATGACGTCATCATGATATTCGCGAACCGGATCGTGTTTTGGAAAATATCCTGCCAAAGGGAAATGTGATGATGATGATCATCAGGATATTTGCTTCTTCGTTTATCAGATCGGGATGACGTCATCATGATATCCGGGGCCTTTGTTAAACTTAGAACATGACGTCATCAGGATATTTCGCCAACCGGATCATGTTTTGGAAAATATCCTGCCGAAGGGAAATGTGATGATGATGATCATCAGGATATTTGCTTCTTCGTTTATTAGATCGGGATGATGTCATCATGATATCCGGGGCCTTTGTTAAACTTAGAACATGACGTCATCAGGATGTTTCGCTAACCGGATCATGTTTTGGAAAATATCCTGTTGAAGGAAAATGTGATGATGATGATCATCAGGATATTTGCAAAAGGTCATATTTCTCAGCAGGACGACTTCACGAAATATCGGGTAGGCAAACAAGATCATGATGATCTTGACAATATGACAGGATAAAAAATACGATGATCCTCCTCATCGAATTATCATGATGACGTAACCATCATTTTCTATCTTCGAAGCATGAAGATGAGTTGAGGTCATCATCAGGTTTGCGCTAGGGTGATATTTAAAATATGATCATGCTGTTTGAAGAATGGAATATCAGCCTCCCTTAAAAGATAGGATGATCATATTGATCATGCAAAAGGAGATCAGGAGGATATGAAGACGTCATCATCAGGCTAGCGCATTTTCAGGAAATATCAGGATGACGACCCTCCGATAGGATTTTAACATGGGCATGCAAATATGCCGATGGTGGATTTTCTAAGTCAGGGTGATCTTATAATATCAGCATGATATTATAATATCAGGTAATGTTAAAATATCAGCATGATGCTCGCGATACAAAAGACCGCTCGACGGGGAAAACTTACTATGACTTAAAGTTGACGTCCGGATATTTGAACCTCAGGATATTATCGGGGGGGCGTTTCAAATATGATGATGACGTTCTTCATTCAGCAAAACTGAGTTAATAAAATATGACCCTCCTAAAATCATGATGCTCACGATGCGCATAAGACCATTTGACAGGTAAAGGGCACTACCACCTAAGATTGACGTCCAGATATTGCGACTGCATGATTTTTATCGAGTGATAGACCAAGATCATGATGACCTTGATAACATGAAAAAAATATGATGGTCACTTGAGATTATCAGGTTTGACCAAAACTTTGACTGCTCATAACTCCCTCATATGGACGAATTTTCAAGTGATGTAAAAGGCAAACCTGCATGGAATTTCAAGCTCCTTCTAAATATGAGGTCACAGAAACAAAATACGAACTTTGACAAACTGACCTCATGATGATGACCTACTTCATCGAATATCATGATGATGATGCACCTGACTCATTTTTACCAAACCGCCAGAAAGCAGAAAAACACAAGCAAAAGCAAAAAGCAAAGCGACAGCAGGGGTCCCCATTTTGCTAAGGAGCATAATGGGGCATGTTGTGAACATCACAACAGCTCCTTCAGCTGAGACAAATCATCAATATCATTTACACCCTCCATATCTTCTTCCTCCCTACCATCTTGAACAATACTACCATCATGAAAAATCATGGGAACAGAATGGGCAACTTTCCCAGTGATATCAATAGTATCAGTCACCTCCATCTGAGTAGTAATATTTCCCACATCGACACAGTCACCAATGTGGATAGAATTATGAACTCCAATATTATCTTTAGTATTAAAGACCTCCACAAGAATATTTTTCTCATCAATTTCTTAGAATTACTTTTAGAATAGTCTATCAGTTTCAGCTTAGGGCCCTGTTTTCTAGCAATATGACCAGACCACCTAACGACAACAAATTTACTCTCTAGCTTACTTTTTTTGAGATTCTGTGAGGGTCCCTCCTTCCCCTGATTCTGTTCATTCTAGGTCCTAGAATCCCTGCTGTCATCTTTCAAAAGGTTAGAAACCATGTCAACATCTGGAAAATGTCTTTTAGCTTTCAATTTGAATCTAGAATTAGGGTTTTGAACCTTTCTTGGCAACAGACTTGGAAGTCCCAGAATAAGGATCACCTTCAGGAATCTATTTAGGAGTGATAAGACTAGTTTTCTTAGAGGCAGTAGGGGTATCCTGACTAAAGGGCTAAAGAGAAGGAAGAGATAGGGCTAAATGATACTAGTATAATCCATGAATGAGCCCTTGATGTAAGGGAATAGGCTTCCCATCAGGTTTCTTTAGTAGAGTCTTCTTAACATGTTGCATATATTGCTCAAGAGAAGAAAGTAAGTAAAAAGGGAAACTTATAATGGTATTCCTTCTAAAATGTTTCAACAAAGGGAGATTATAGTAATAAAACCTGGTAAAATGACCCTCAAGGGTGAAATGCTTCATCACCATATAGCACATGTTAGCCCACGGTTCAGGAAGATGGGCTCTCTCAAAACCACCCTGGTAAGGTACCAACTCCTCACCTTCACCAAGAAATAGTTTATGATTCTGAGCATTTGAAACCCTAGTTTTTTTCTGCATCTTCGTACCCTTTGGAGAAAGACCCATAGCCATAGCAATTTCATTTTCTGAAACCACAAAATTGAGATTTCCAATTTGAACCTTGCGATTATCCCAAGACTAAGCAAATTGAATAGATAGGTTTTCATCATGTCCATTTAAACATTCAAGGAATGGGGTGACTCCTCCCTCTTTACAGTAATGCCAAACCAAAGCATTCTCCCTAAATTCACTAGAGTTGTTAGGTTCAGTTCTAATCATGTCACCACCCATGATGAAAAACTAGTGAAACTGAATGAGTCTAGAGAAAGAAAATGCAGAGTTGTTATCTAGAATACTTCTATCAATACTATGAGAAAATCAAGAGATTTTGATCATAGTGTAATGAATATAAAGGGCAATAGAGTGGACATGATCTGAACTAGGGCAATCATTATAATAATAACCTAGAGTCCTTACATAATCTTTCCAAATTAATCGGCTATCTTTCACACACATGCAAAGTTGTCAAAGCTCACTCTCATCATTAATAGAGTGTCTAATCAGCATGCCCTGAATTAAAGAAGTGGCCACATAGATAAGCCAAGTGAAGTGATGAGTAATCATCATATAGTAACTTGTTCTTTTTGAATGATATCCCTAATCTAACGTGGGATATTTTGGAGTTGGCGCCAATAATGCCAGTTTTGAAATTGTTGACCTAACTTTTCCAGGCTGTCATCAACAGTATTGCCCTCTCTATAAATATGAGAGAATAGGATGATAAGAATAGCCTATGAAATGGGTTGAATATCAAGCACTATATCCTTAAGTTTCCAACCACACTCCAAAACTTTAGAGACAACCTCAATAATGATTTTAGAATCACCATAAACATGTAGTCGCTAGATACCAAGGGAAATAGCCAACTTGAGACCCCATAAAAGAGAAAAGGTCTCAGCAAAATTATTAGTCTGATTACCAATTACTCCAGCATAAGCAACAATTAGAGCTCCTCTTTCATTTCTTATATATCCTCCACCACTAGCCTTTCCATTTAACTTAGCTGCCCCATCAAAATTCAATTTGAACCAACCCAGGTCAGGAGGAGTCCAAATAGTGTTTAATCTTTTAATGTGTTTAGAATCATCATAAGCTAGAATTTGATTCACAATCCCCCAATTGGAAGCCACAAGGATTTCATGCTGAGTAAGAGGTTTATCATCAATTTTAATACTAGAATTAGAAATATTTTCTAAAAGAGCCTTAGAGAAAGAATGTAAAACCTATGAAGAATTTCTAATAGTTTCTCTAAAAATTCTATTATTTCTTTCTTTCCAAAGAAACCAAAAAATAGAAGGAAGAGTTTGAGTCCATAATTCAACTAACCAAGGATGAGATAGAGTGGGGATCCAATTAAGAATGAGATCTTTTATTTCCTTATTGCAAGCCCATTGTAAGCCAAAATTCAAACAGACTTTACTCCATATCTTAGTAGCAAATTCACAATGCAAAATAAGGTGAGAGACATATTCTTCTTCTTTTAAGCACATAACACATCTATTAACCAGTTGCATACCTCTTCATTGAAGATTGTCCTGAGTCAAAATCTTATTATGAACAACACTCCATCAGAAAAAATTAACCTTAGGAAGGAGTTTACCATTCCAGACCTTCCTCCAAACATCATCCCTCAGTTCCTCTGTGATCAACAAATGGTAAGCAGATTTGACTGAAAAAAAACCCTTTTTTGTCAGCAGACCAAAAAAGTTGATCATTTCTAGAAGAAAGAGGAATCCTGGTATTAAGAAGGATTTTCTAAATTTCATTAGCCCTGTGAAGAAGATTCAAATTATTGGTATAGCACTCCAGTAGATTTTTCCAGCGTCTAACACCATGATCTTGATGAATGTAATGAGAAACTTTGTTGCCAAAAAATTGTTTAGCAAGCATACTAATAGCTTCATTGCCCACCTTATTAGAAAGAGGACCATCACCCAACCAAGGATCTTCCCAAAAATTTATGAGAGATCCATCTCCAAGTTTCCATTTGATACCTTTGTTGACAAGATTCCTAGATTTAACAATTTTATTCCAAATAACAGATCCTTGAGGAAGGCCCTCCGGATTAAGGAAAGAATATCTGTCACAAAATTATTGAGAGTGTTAATGTTAAGGTTGATGAAGACATACAGAAGATTTCAGAGATTAATGGATATGAATCAAATGAGACTTCTTGTAGAGAAGAAGAAGAAACCAAAGAAAATGAGGTATAGATTGAAGAATAAGAAGCTTTGGAAAAAGAAGCACAAGTTGAAGAGCAATAAGTTTCAGAAAGAATCCCTAAAACACCCAAGTATGTGCAAAGGCATCAGTTTGAAGATCAGATCATTGGTTATAAGAGAAAAGGTATACTAACAAGAAGGAAAGAAGTTAAAGAATAGGTAAATCTATGTTTAATTTCCAAAGTTGAAGCTAAAATAGTAGTTGAGGCATGCAAGGATGAGTATTGGATCAAGGAAATGGAAGAAGAGCTGATGCAGATTAAGAAGAATCAAAATTAGGAACTTGTCCCATGACCAAAGAACAAAAATGTGATTGGAACTAAGTGGGTATTTAGGAACAAACTAAATGAGAACGGTTAATTGGTAAGGAACAAGGCAAGATTGGTGTGTAAAGGCTACTCATAAGTGCAAGGAATAGACTATGAGAAAACTTATGCTTTGGTGGCAAGAATGGAGTCCATTGGGATGTTTCTATCTTTTACAACACATAAGGATTTCAAGGTATATCAAATGGATGTGAAGTCTTCTTTTCTGAATGGTGAGTTGGAAGAGGAAGTGCACATAGAACAACTAGATGGATTTCAGTTATCAGATAAACTTGATATAGTTTGCAGATTGAAGAAGGCACTATATGGATTGAAGAAAGCCCTCATAGCTTGGTATGCAAGGTTGGACAAGTACCTACTATGACAAGGATTCAATAAAGGATCAGCAGATAGAAATTTGTACATGAAAGTAAGTGAAGATCATATCCTAATTGTAGAAGTGTATGTAGATGATATCATTTTTGGTGGAAATGAAGATATGTGTAAGAGATTTATAGATAAGATGCATAAGGAATTTTAAATGTCAATGTGTGGGGAAATAAACTTCTTTCTTGGGTTATAGATCAATTAGACAGATAAGGGTATTTTTATTTCTTAGTCAAAGTATGTAAAAGAGTTGTTGAAGAAGTTTGGAATGGAGGCTTCTAAACAAGTTGGCACTCCTATGGTTACTAGTTGTAATTTGAGAAAGAATGATGAATTTCCTAAGGCTAATCAGAGCAACTACAAATCAAATATTAGAGGATTACTTTATCTAATTGCTACTAGACCTGATATTATGAATATATTTTGTCTTGTGGCTAGCTTTTAAGAAGATCCTAGAGAGTCACATGTTATGGTAGTGAAGAGGATATTTAGATATTTAAAGGAAACTTGGGATTGTGGCTTGTAGTATTCAAAAGATATTAACTTTACTCTAAATGCTTATACAGATGTAGATTGGGCTAGTTGTGTAGATGATAGGAAAAGTACAAGTGGTGGTGCATTCTTTCTTGGATGTAGGTTGGTGTCTTGGGGAAGTAAGAAACAAGATTTAGTGTACTTATCTACTGCAGAGGTAGAGTATATTGTTGTAGCATCATGTTTCACTCAGGTGCTATGGATGAGAAGAACCTTGAAGGATATAAAAGTTATGTATGATGAGGTAATTTCTATCTTTTGTGATAATATAAGTGCTATTAACATTTCAAAGAATCCAAAGATGCACTCAAGGAAATAGCATATTTCAATCAGGTATCACTTCTGAGAGAGAAGGTTGTAGACAATGAGGTAAATATTGAGTATGTGCCTTCAAAGGATTAGGTTGTTGACATATTCACTAAGGCTCTTCCTAAGGATACATTTGAGTTTCTCCAAGAGAAGTTAGGGGTTATTGCCTCTCCTTCCTTGAACTAGATGTTGGAATTAGGTTAGACAACTGAGAGGGGGGTGAATTAGTTGTCACAACTTTAACCTTTTGTACTTTTAATCTTCTTCCACAACTTACAAATAGATTAATGATGTAAACATTAAAGCATGATTTAACAACACATGAGCAAAAATAAAATGAACACACATAACACCAAAATTTTTATGTGGAAAACTGGTTAAGGAAAAACCACGGTGGGGGTTAACCCATAAGATTCACATCCTATTAAAAGTACTTAAAAGAAATGGGAAGGCACTTGCCTTCGAGTGCACTGCCTAGAGCTCACTGCCTATAGGATTTTGGATTTAATACATGAAGAATGAACTGATAAATATCATCTTCTTCATGTCTGGTTCAATCCCATTGAAGCACTTAACTCCTCTTCTGTGCTCCTACACTCTGCTCTACTCTACCACATCTTCACTCACTACATTCACTTTGACAGCCTCACTTCACTTATTTATATATGACATCAACTTTGGAATGATCATCAAAGTCAGCTTTGCAAACATCTTATTACAATTGTTCTTCAAGGTCGGCCTAACAAATTGTTACAATTACAAGACTTGATTTGATACAAAGTATTACATGTGATTCCTTATAGTGTCGGCTAAACATTTTTTGGGACTTGAATCTTCTTTGATCAACACACTATGCTAGAGAGAATTACTCTTAGATCATTCACAACACACTTGAAACATCTGATTGACCAAGACCAAGAGAAACAACAATACTAAGGAAGAAATCTTCAACAATAGGCTCAATCTTGAATGTAGACCTCCAAAAAAGTAGGCATATGATCCAGAGACCTCCACAAGCACATTGAATTCAACAATAACATCCACACTACTCCAACTCATTAGAATCACTTGCATCTTCATCCGGTACCTCAAGAACACTGTCTACCATGACTAACACGCTAGAAAGAATGCTTGTGAACCTCCAAACCATGAACCACTTGAGTTGAGGATACACACTAACTTCCCAAACATGCCTCTAGATCCGTAGATCATAAGTTTTCATTGCAAAGCAATCTAGACCAATTTCCTGTCACTTTGTCTCTTCTGAACACTAAAAAACCTTGTTCTACTCAGATGGCCATAGCTTCTTCAAATATTTATGTAGACCTATAAAATCTTAACTAGAGCTACTTTAGACAATCCTCTACATAGCCATATGGTCCACATACTTGGATCTTCATTCCTATGGAAATCTAGAGCAATCTACTTCACTGATCTGCACTGTTTCCCTTATTTCTGACAAAGGGATATGTTGACATCAATGACAACACATCATAGGCACATATTTGCAACAATCTCCCCCTTTGTCATTAATGGAAACATATGATGTGAAAAACTGATTCAACCATCAAGACAAGGATTTCTCCCCCTTTCTCTTATCACTTTTGCAACCACTTTCTTCACTACTCCCCCTTTCATCAGCAACTAGTTTTTCACCTGACTTCTCTCCCCCTTTGACATCAATAGCAAAGGGAACATATTTGCAATCTTTTTCTCCTCCTTTTTGTTTTAGACTAATCTCCAAAATTTGTATAGTGACTACTCCCCCTGAGTAGTATCTCCTTAACATCAATCTAGATCACAAGATATGACTCTAAATTCCACCAAATTGATGCACACTAGTGCATCTTAGTTCTGAATAGGAGGGGTAATAACCCCTAGCTTCCCTCTGAGATACTCAAAAGTATCCTTAGGTAGGGGTTTGGTGAATATATCTGTAATTTGATCCTTTGAAGAAATAAACTCCAATCTGACTTTGTTCTCACTTACCTTCTCTATCAAGAAGTTAAACTTGATGGATATGTGCTTTGTCTTTAAATGCAACACCAGATTCTTTGAGATGTTTAGTGCACTTGATTTATCATAAAAGATTGTAATAGGCTCTTCAAACATAATTATGATATCCTTCAACATTTGTTTCATCCACAAGACTTGAGTACAATTGCTTGTTGCTTCTATATACTTTACTTCTACAATAGACAAAGATATTGCCTCCTACTTTTTTCTTAACCAAGAAAACAATCTCCTTCCCAAGAAGAATGCACTAGCACTAGTACTTTTTTAGTCATCCACATCTCCTGCCCAATCAGCATCTGTATATGCATGAATAGTGAAGTCATTATCCTTTGGATACCATAAGCCATAATCAAATGTTCCCTTTAGATATCTAAAAATTCTTGTGAAAGCTACATGGGATTCCCTAGGATTAGCTTGAAATCTAGCTACAAGTCCAACTACATTCATAATTTTAGGTCTGATTCGATTCAAATAAAGGAGTCCTCCAATCATTGATCTATACCTTTTCTGATTTGCCTTAGGTGAATCATCATCTTTACTTAACTTGTATCTAGTTACCATAGGAGTACATACTAGTTTTGAGTCCTCCATTCCAAACTCTTTCAACAATTCTCTCACATACTTAGACTAAGATATGAAGATACCTCTATCTGACTAAGTGATTTGCAGACCTAAGAAGAAATTCATTTCACCAAACATGGACATTTCAAATTCACTTTGTATCTGATCAACAAATTTCTTACACATGCTTCCATTTCCACATAAAATGAGATCATCAACAAATACCTCAACAATTAAGATGTGCTCATGATCAATCTTGAAATAAAGATTATGGTCAGTTATTCCTTTGCTAAATCCTAACTTTAGCAGATACTTATCTAATCTTGCATACCAGGCTCTTGGGGCTTGTTTAAGTCCATACAAGGCTTTCCTCAATCTGTAGACCATATCTTCTTGATCAGACAACTAGAATCCTTCTGGTTGCTCAATGTAGACTTCTTCCTCTAACTCTCCATTTAGGAATGCTGACTTGACATCCATCTGGTAAACTTTGAAATCTTTGAAAGTAGCAAATGCAAGAAATAATCTGACTACTTCGATTCTTGCCACCGGAGCAAATGTTTCTTCAAAATCAATTCCCTCTACTTGAGAATATCCTTTGCATACTAATCTTGCTTTGTTTCTCACAACTTCACCATCTTCATTTAGTTTATTTTAGAAGACCCATTTGGTTCCAATTACATTTTTCTTTTAGGTCTAGAAACAAGATCCCAAGTATGATTCTTTTCAATTTGCATTAATTCTTCTTCCATTGCTTTTATCCAGTTTTCATCATTACAAGCTTCATTCACTATTTTTGGTTCAATTTTTGAAATCAAACAATACTCTACTTGATCTTCAGCAATTCTTCTTCTAGTTTGAACACCTTTATTCTTATCTCCTATGATTTGATGTTCAAAATGATTCAACCTTAAATACTTAGAGGTTTTGAGAGTTTCTTGAACTTCTAATTCTTGAGCTCGTTCTTCAACATCTACACTAACTTCTTAAGTCACTGGATTTTCCAGATCAATCTAGATCTGAGTTTGGGTTTGACTTTGCTTTCCTTGACTTTGAATTTCATCCTGATCATCTGAATCATATCCACAAGGCCTAGAAGATCTTTCTTTTCTTTCATCAACCTTGACATTAGCACTTTCAACAATCTTTTTCAATCTCTTGTTGAAAAACTGGTATGCCTTTCTTTGAGTAGAGTAACCCAAAATTATTCCTTCATCACTTCTTGCATCAAACTTACCGGATCCTCATCTCTTTTGATATAGCATTTACTACCAAAAACTCTAAAATATTTCATAGTAGGAGGATGACCAAACCATAGTTCATAAGGTGTCTTACCAAAATTGTCTTTGATCTGCACCCGGTTAAGAGTGTAGACATCAATACCCACAACTTCTCTCTAATAGATTTGTGGAACATTTGTTTCCATCATCATGGTCCTAGAAGCTTCTTGAATTTTCTGGTTCTTTCTTTCCACAACTCCATTCTACTAAGGAGTCCTAGGACAAAATAACTGTGTTTTTATTCCATGCTTTTCACAAAATGTATCAAACTCACCGGAGGTAAACTCTCCACCTCTATCAAAGCTCAGACATTTTATCTTTACACCAATCTCACTCTCCACCATAACCTTGAACACCTTGAATTTATCAAGAGCTTCTAATTTTTCTTTCATGAAAGTTACCCACATCATCCAAGAGTAATCACCAATCAATAACATAAAATATCTATCTCCTTGCACACTTGTAATTCTAGTACGACCACATAGATCAGTATGCACAACTTCCAATAGTCCACTTAAAAATTGTTCTTTATTCTTGAATGAAGTTCTATTCTATTTACCCAATTGACATTCTCTACACATGTTATCTGCAGGTTTCACAAGTTTTGGAAGATCTCTCACAGGCTAAGTATAACTTATCTTGACAATATTATCAAAATTCACATGACACATTCTCCTATGCCATAACCAACTTTGATTAATCTGAGTAATCAAACAACTTTTTCTAGTAGCACTTAAATGAAAAATGTTGCCTTTAGTTTGTGTACCTGATGCAATCACAATTCTGGAGCTTGCTAAGATTTTGCATTTTCTATCCTTGAATTTGAGATCATACCTTTTGTCAACCAACTATCCAACACTGAGAAGATTATGTTTCAATCCTTCTACATACAGAACATCAATAGTGTTATTTTTACCATCAAAAGAGATGGATCCTCTACCATGAATTATACTTGCTAAATTGTCTCCAAACTTCGTGATTCCACCTTCATATCTTTCCAAACTTATGAACTTACTTTTATCACTAGTCATATGATGAGAACATCTACTATCAATCACCCATTCATCCTTTTCTTCATTCTAAGAAGCCAAGGCACTTTCCACATTCACATAGCTAGTAGATTCAGTAGACACTAGATCTTCTTCTTTGATGGTAATGAACACCCATTCATTTCCTAAGTTACTTCCCATATCAGATTCATCATCAGTGACAACTTCTTCAGCTTCTTAGACATAGTAACATTTCTTCTGAGCCCTTGATCTGTTAGGGTTTGGCTTTGAAACCCTCTCCAAAAACCTTGAGGCAAAATGACCAATCTTATTACAAGTAAAACATTTGAGAGGCAACTTTCCTTCATACTTACCAAATCCTCTTGGTAATTTTTTGGAAATAAGGCCTTCAATTTCTACAGAAGCCTCACTTTCATCGTCATCAAGATCCTTCATTGCCTTCTCAAGTCTATTTGATCTTCCTAAAAAAATTTCACCTCGATCATATCTTTGTTTTCCATAAACACTGGCCTTAAATGTAAATTCAGACTTAGGAAGAGAGTCACCAAACTCACTCATTTCAAATGTTGAAAGCTTACCAAACCAACTGATCCCTTGTAACAATTGTCATAGTCCTAATCTCTTCAATGGAAGCATTTTTATTCTTGTAAGTTGTAGGTAAGCATCTGAGCACTTTGGCAACAATCTCTAATTATTCCAATATTCCACCAAAACTCCTAATACCAGTCACAAGTTCATTCACCTTCTACATGTGGGAAGTAATGTTTTCATCTTCACTTATTATCAACCTTTCGTATTTACCTTTTAGGCTCTATAGCTTGGTACATTTGACATATTTATCACCTTCATACAGAGTTTCCAACTTTTTCCAGATTTCATGAGTAGTTTTCAATTCCAGGACATTTTTCATTTCTGTATCAGTCAGGGAACTCAACAATGCTTCTTTAGCTCAAATATTGTATTCAACTTCCCTGAGTTCATCTAGAGTTAAAGGGTCATTCTTCAGAATCTTATATTCATCCTTAGTTATTAACCAAAAGGCATCACCCATACATCGCAGATGACATTGCATGCACACCTTCCAAAGGGAGTAATTTGTTCCATCAAATCTCAGACTTTGCTTCTTGTAAGTCATCTTGGATCTCCTCAAATAGTCAAGCTTCTTTTAGAGGAATCAAGTCTGATACCAATTGTTGGAATTAGGTCAGACAACTGAGGGGGGTGAATCGGTTGTCACAACTTTAACCTTTTGTACTTTTAATCTATCTCCACAACTTACAAATAGATTAATGATGTAAACATTAAAGCATGAATCAATAACACATGAGCAGAAACAAAATGAACACACATAACACCAAAATTTTTATGTGGAAACCTGGTTAAGGGAAAACAACGGTGGGGGTTAACCCACAAGATTTGTACCCTGTTAAAATTACTCAAAAGAAATGGGAAGGCACTTGCCTTCAGGAACACTATCCAAAGCTCACTACTCAAAGAGGCTCACTGCCTATAGGATTTTGTATTTAATACAGGAAGAATGAACTGAGAAATAACATCTTCTTCATGCTTGGTTCAATCCTATTGAAGCACTTAACTTCTCTACTCTACTCCCACACTCTGCTCTGCTCTACCACATCTTCACTCAATACATTCACTTTGATAGCCTCACTTCACTTATTTATATATGACATCAACTTTGGAATGATCATCAAAGTCAGCTTTACAAACATCTTATTACAATTGTTCTTCAAGGTCAGCCTAACAAACTGTTACAATTACAAGACTTGATTTGTGTAATGTCAGAAATTGTCCTCCTATATGGAATGGTACAATTTCCCTTAGTTTAGCTCCTCTCTCTTGGTGACCTCTAAACCTTTTCTTTTTTGGCCTTCCTGAAACCCTAATTGACTAAGTTTAGAAGTAGTTTGTTCACTTTTTGAGGTAACTTATTGATAGAACCCAGAAAGGGGATTTGAGATTTGAGTCCCTAGGACCCCCAAAAATGTAGATCTAAGTGGAAATGATAGCTTGGACTTGGGTACCCGCACTGTAGTCCTCCCCTATTTCCCAAGGTTTTAAATTTTGGCAGGTTGTTAGCTCCTACCGAGTGCCTCAAGATTTTGTTTTCAAATTCTTAGTTTTCACGTGATATCAAGACATTATTTCAAAATTTGAATTTCCCTAAAGTTAGATTTAAAAAAACATTTACAAATCATTTTATCACACACAATTCTTATGCAATTTTGATGCCAAAACTCTATTACAATTGACATTGAAGATCAGTGACTTGTTGAAGCTCTTTGAAGTATTCTTTATTTCCTATCTTGGAGACAATGGATGAAGATTAAGAATCAAGATATTGAGTCTATCTTTCTCTTCCTAGGGTTTGTACACCCTTTGCATGATCAAGAGAAGGGTTGAAGCCTCCAACAACAAGCTTGGAGATCCTCTACAGACATTGCTGATTTGCCTTCTTGTTCATGCAAGTCTTCATTTATCTCATCTCCTTGAGGTGAAGTTGTATGTGTTTGTTGATGTAAAGAAAGTTGTTGATCTTCCCTTGATTGACACATCTAGGGTTTGATTTTTATGCATACACACATTGTTAGGTTTGCACATACTTCTACAAATCTTTATTTTAGGCTATTGTTGAGGTAGAAATACCAAAGATAGGGCTTGACTAAGGCAAGCTCCTATATAGCCACAACAATTTCCTTCTTTTGTAGGTGTAGATCGTGTTTTGCAGGTTCTTGCAGAAAGAAGCTATAGGAAGGAGGATATTGTGGGTAGATTCACAAAAGGCTTTCATATTTTTGGATTCTGAGACTTGTGAGACATTGGAGCAGGCACCCTGGTCCAACCAGGGGTTTATTCTGGGATCTGGAAGCCTTTTAGCAATCTCAGACACCCTATGCAGAAGATTTTCTTGTGCAAATTTTTTTAGGACACTAGAGAGGGTACCCTAGTCCAAGTGGTCCTCAAAATCTAGGTACTCTATCTCTGAAACTCTATCTCTGCACTTCTGTGATTAGTTTTGCCAGTTGTTTCATCAGTTTCTGTATAATTCTGATTTAAGGCATAATTAGGGTTTTACTTGGTTGAAAGGAAAACACTTGATAAAATCTTGGCTAGGGCGTTAGGTTACATAACCATGCAAGCATAAGGGACAGACAAAGTGATTAGAAGCTTTTTCACAAGTTTAGTCCTTGTCCTCCCAATGCTTAGTGGTGAAATGGTAGTATTTCACCTAGTTAAACAAACTATCAATTTTCACACTAAACATTTTGGTGAACCTGAGCTTTAAAGAATTTACATCCTTTTAAACTTCAGATGTGAAATAATTTTCTATTCTAGAGCATAAATGGATTGAAAAACCTCTTTAGTGAAATTGCATATGTTAAATTGTGAATTACATTATTTATCTTTTCACTAAAAGAGTTAGAAATTATCATTTATTGTTGTAAGTTGTATTTCATTTGCAAAGGCCATCATTGTGTATTTAAATATGAGTTTAATTAGAGTATGTTAAAATGTCAAATTATTTTTTGCAAGATTTTCATGCTTATGATGAGCTGTTTAGTTGTGATGACTTCAAATGTTAGATGAAGCCCTTGAGGACTTTATCTCAATTGAACATTCCACTACGGCCTCTAAGTCGTCACTATTTCAAAGATTTGTAAATGCAATTTATGTTCCTAAACCTAAAGAAGAGATTGAAAAACTAAAAATCATGGTTACTCTATGTGCAAATATGGTACAACCATCCTCTAAACCTTTGCTTGTTGTAAAAGGTCTTTCATCCTCTTCTCAATCTCCTGATCACATTTATGATTATGCAAAACAAATAGCAAAACAAAACTCACAACAAACCAGTCATAATGTGGTTGCTCATGCATATAATACTTGGAATAACAAACAAAGTACACAACACATGAGTGTTCTAATATCTTTACTAGCCTCTCAGCCTATGCTTCCCCAAGCACCTCATTTAACATATAAAGGTGGTAAAGACTATGATCTTATAGAGCAGCTTCACGCTACTCCCACAAAGATATCTCTTTGGGAACTTATACAAACTTCACCTACTTACCATGGAATGCTTCAAGAGGCTTTACAAAAGGTGATTGTTCCTCCTACTATTAAACCAAATGATGTTTCCTCTTTACTAGATTGTATGCATGCAACAAAAATAGATATTATGTTTCAACAACATGAATTACCATCTCTCAAGGTTCAGAATCAGTATGATCCTTGGTTATCTTTATTACAATCAAAAAAACATTGGTTAGGACAATTATGATTGATAATGGGTCTGTGGTATTTATTTATTGCATAAGGTCAAAATTGATGTATCTACCATCAAGCTAGAATCATTAAGTATTCATGGCTTTGATAATGTTGGACGACAATCTATGGGCACTATAACTTTACCTATACAAGTTAGACTTGTGATGGTGCCTACCTTGATTCATGTCATGCATTGTTCTCTATCTTATAACATGATTCTGGGTAGACCTTGGATACATGCATTAGGAGCAGTTCCTTCTACTTTACACCGTTCGATTAAATTTATATTTAAAGGAAAACTGGATACTAGCCATTCAGATCCTGAACCTGATAATTGTCTGCAAATGGAAGTGCATAAGCATATTGTTGGTCCTAAGAGTTTAAAAAATTTGAAATCTAATTTATTAGCTCCTCTTACCTCTAAAAATGTTATGCAATATTCTAACCAATTGAATGCATTTATTGGTGATGATTGGGGTTCACTAGATTTTGCATTTTCCTCCATAGAAGAATATAAACTTAAAAACCCCGTCCCCAAAACATCAAATATTGCATCAATCACATCGTATGCTTCAAATGATAAACATAAGGCCTCTTTGGTGACAAATAAAGATAATACTCTAAGTTATACTATTGATTATGAGACTTATGAAGCTCCGCCTTTGTCTAAATAAATGGTCTCTCTCTATGGCAGAGGATTTCAAATCCTTTACAAAAATTGTAATTATGTAGGTAATGGTTGTGGCATAAATCAACAAGGAATCAAAGTCCCTATAGAATCTGCTTCACAACATTACTCAAGTGGCATTGGATATAATCCTTTTAAGGAGTCCAAAGCCCACAAATGCCCTACTCTAAATGTGAATACAATATCAACACTTAGTTTGATATTCCCTAAGATGATTGACATCAATTGTACTCTAGGATCACTTCCTTTGGATATGTTTATAGTGGATGAAGTGATAATGGAATTCTTAGGTGCTTATGATGGTATTGTTAGACTTAGGGCACACAACTAAGAGGGGGGTGGGTGAATCAATTGTGCCAAACTTTCTCCGATTACAAACTTATATCCTCTTGGTGATTAGCAGTATTTTAATCATGAAACATAATGCATTCAAATCAAAAGCAAAAACACATCAACATAGAAGACACCAAGATTTTGACGTGGAAAACCTGGTTAAGCAAAAAACCATGGGGTGATTAACCCAAGAAAGTATTCTCTGTCAAAAGAATAGAAGGAACAAAAAATGGCACTTGCCAATTAGGGCTCACTGCCTGAGCACACTGCTCACAAGAGGCTTACTACCTACAAGAGACACACTATCTACAAAGAAATAAATATCACCTACTTGAACTAGAAAATAGCATCTTTAGCATGCTTGAATCAGTTTCATTAAGCCCAATACTTCTGCTCTGGCTTTCACTCTCCTCCTTGCTACCACATACTCATCTCTTCAAGGACACATTACAAAAGACTTCACAATCCCTTATTTATACAATACATCAACTTAGGAATGATCATCTAAGTCAGCAAACATCCACAATAACATCCACAAGATGTGTAACTCATCTGGTGAGCCTGTTTTAGGAAGAACACCATTATTTAGAAGTTGTTCTTCAGAAGAGAGCTCCAATTTTAATGTGGACCACAAACATGAACTAAACATGATCCAAAGACCACCACAAGCTTACCTGAATCATCAAGAACATCCATACTTCATCTGCTTACTTAAATCCTTCTCTGCTTCATCTAAAACCTCAAGAACACAGTCTGTCATCATTGTCACAAAGGAATAGATGCTTGCAGACCTTCAAACCATGAACCAATCTAGTTGACATTCCACAAAGACATCCTTAGAACTCCCTCAAATCTGCAAAACTTTATAATGCAATTCTGGATCTCACCGGACCTATCTGTCTTACTTTGTCACCACTGAACACTTACCGGAACCGGTTTTACTTGAACAATTACAACTTCTTTAGATCTTTAAGCGGACCTCTAAAATCTCTACTGGACCACATTAAGACACATATCTACAAACCCTTTAAACCGCATCCTTTGATCCTCATCCTATCTTGGACTTTTACCTTACTGTCTTCCCTATTCTTCTCTATTTCTGATTAAGACTAATTTTCTCAATATCCTTAGCACACAGCTCATCCAATCCTTATCATTAATACAACAGGAGTATGTTGACATCAATGACAACGCTGGTTAGGCCTATACTTGCAACAATCTCCCCCTTTGTCATTGATGGCAACATATGATGTGAAAAACTGTTTTAACCATCAGGACAAGAACTTCTCCTCATTGTCACAACTCCCCCTATTAGCAACAACCATTCACATGTCTTCTCTCCCTTAACTATTCCCCCTTTGATCAATAACCACTTGTTTTTCACATGTCTTCTCTCCCCCTTTGACATCAATGGAAAAGGGCACATACTTGCAATTTTAACACTTCAGAATCATACCTGTTGCTCCCCTTGAGTAGCAGCTCCCCATCATCAATCTGGATCACAAGATATGACTGTGATAACCATCGAACTGATGCACCTCAGTGTACCTTAGTTCATCACCAGAGGGGAAATGACCCCTAGCTTCTCCCTGAGATACTCAAAAGAATCCTTAGGTAGAGGTTTAGTAAATATATCTGCAATCTGATCCTTGGAAGGCACAAATTGTAATCTGACTTCATTCTTTTTCACTTGCTCTCTCAAAAAGTGAGACTTGATGGATATATGCTTAGTCTTTGAATGCAACACCAGATTCTTAGATATATTTATTGCACTTGAATTATCACAAAAGATTGTGATAGGTTCCTCATACTCTACTTTGATATCTCTTAGCATCTACTTCATCCACAAGACTTGAGTGCAACTACCTACTGCTACAATATATTCTGCTTCAATTGTAGATAAAGATATTGCCTCTTGTTTCTTGCTTAGCCAAGAAACCAATCTGTTTCCCAAAAAAAATGCTCCACCACTGGTACTCTTCCGGTCATCTGTATCTCCTTCCCAATCTACATCTGTATAGGCATGAAAAGAGAAATCATGATCTCTAGGATACCACAAACCATACTCAACTGTCCCTTTTAGATATCTAAAAATTCTCTTGATTGCCATGACATGAGATTCTCTAGGATCAACTTGGAATATAGCAACAAGACCAACAACTTGCATAATGGCTGGTCTAGTTTGAGTGAGATACAACAATCCTCCAATCATTGACCTATACTTTGTCTAATCAACCTTGGGAGAGTCATCATCTTTGCTCAACTTACATCTGGTTGCCATGGGAGTGTTCATTGGCTTTGAGTCTTCCATCCCAAATTTCTTCAATAATTCTTTCACATATTTGGTCTGAGAAATGAAGATTTCTTTCTTTGTTTGAGTGATTTGCAGACCCAAGAAGAAATTCATTTCACCAAGCATGGACATCTCAAACTCACTTTTCATTTGATTGGCAAAATTTTTACACATACTATCTTTTCCTCCAAAAATTATATCATCAACAAACACTTCATCAATCCAGATACTTTCATGATCAATTTTGAAATACAAGTTGTTGTCAGCAATACCTTTGTTGAAACTAATCTTCAAAAGATGCTTATCCAATCTTTCATACCAGGCTCTTGGGGCTTGCTTCAATCCATACAGAGCTTTCTTCAATTTGTAGACCATATCACCATGATCAGACAATTGAAAACCATCCGGTTGTTCAATGTACACTTCTTCTTCCAAGTCACCATTCAGGAAGGCAGACTTGACATCCATCTGATACACTTTGAAATCTTTGAAGACAACAAATGCAAGAAATAATCTGATTGCTTCAATTCTTGCCACCAAAGCAAAATTTTCTTCAAAATCAACTCCTTCTATTTGAGAATAGCCTTTGCAGACCAATATGGCTTTGTTTCTAATTACTTCACCAACTTCATTCAGTTTGTTCTGGAAGACCCATTTGGTTCCAATCACATTCTTGTTTCTAGGTCTAGGAACAAGATCCCAGGTGTGTTTTTTCTCAATTTACATTAATTCTTCCTCCAGGGCTTTTGACCAATTTTCATCATTGCAAGCTTCATTCATTGTCTTAGGTTAAATCTTTGAAATCAGACAACACTCTTCTAAATCTTGAGCAATTCTTCTTCTTGTTTGTACTCCTTTGCTTTTATTAGCTATGATCTAATCTTTAGAGTGGTTCAATCTTACATACCTAGGAACTTTGGGAGTTTATTGCACTTCTGATTCTTGAGTAGATTCATTGAAGCTCAACTCTCCTTCCTGATTTGCCGGATCAGTTTGAATCTAAGTTTCAGAAGGGGCTTGGGCTCTTTGAAACATAACACCATCTTGATCATCTTCATCATATTCATAAAACCTTGAGGGTTTTTAAATTCCTTCATCAACCTTCATATTTGTACTTTCTATAATCTTTCTTAGTCTCTTGTTATAACACCGGTATGCTTTGCTTTGAGTAGAGTAGCCCAAGAATATTCCTTCATCACTTCTAGCATCAAACTTTCGTAGATCTTCATCTCTTTTAATGTAACATTTTCTACCAAAAACTCTGAAATACCTCACAGTAGGAGTGATGCCAAACCAAAGTTCATAAGGAGTCTTACTAGTATTGCTTCTGATTTGAACTTGATTGAGGGTATAGACTGCAGTACTGACAACTTCTTTCCAATAGATCTGAGGAACATTTGCTTCCATCATCATGGTCCTAGATGCTTCCTAGATGGTCCGGTTCATTCTCTCAACTACTCCATTCTACTGAGGAGTCCTGGAAGTAGACAACTACCTTTTTATTGCATGTTTCTCATAGAACTCTAAGAATTCTCCGGATGTGAATTCTCCACCTTTGTTAGACCTCAGACATTTCAATTTTAATCCGGTTTCATTTTCTACCATAGCCTTCAATATTTTGAAATTCTCAAAAGCTTTTGATTTCTCTTTCAGAAAGGTTACCCACACCATCCGGGAATAGTCATCAATTAACAACATGAAGTATCTATCACCTTGCACACTTCTAATTCTTGCCAGACCACAAAGATTAGTATGACCTAGGTCCAATAAACTAGTAGAAGATTGTTCCTTTCTTTTAAATGATACTCTGCTTTGTTTACCCAATTGACATTCTTTGCATAAACTATTAATGGGTTTCACTAATTTTAGAAGATCTCTTACAGACTAAGTATTACTTATCTTGATGATATTATCAAAATTCACATGACACATTCTCCTATGCCATAACCAACTCTGATCAACTTTCACAAATAGATAACTTTTACCAGTACCAACTAAATGGAAGATATTACCTTTTGTTTGGGTACCAGATGCAATCTCTATTCCAGAACTCTCAAAGATCTTGCATTTTCCATTCTTGAATCTAAGATCATAGCCTTTGTCCACCAACTATCCAACACTAAGAAGATTGTGCTTCAATCCTTCAACATACAGTACATTTCCAGTTTTGTTCTTTCCATCAAAAGAAATAGTTCCTCTACCTCTGATTCTACCAGTAGAATTGTCACCAAACTTTACCACTCCTCCTTCATACCTTTCCAAATCTACAAACTTATTTTTGTCACCTGTCATATGGTGAGAGCATCCACTGTCAATTACCCAATTGTCCTTTTCTTCAACTTGGGCAGCCAGAGCTCTTTCTACAATTTTATGATTGACAGATTTAGAGGATATTGGTTCTTCTTCCTTGATAGCAATAAACACCCATTCATTTCCAGATTTGTTTCCTATCTCTAATTCATCATCTGTTACTCCTTCATTATCATCTTCTTCATGAACATAGTAACAATTCTTTTGGAACCTTGATCTATTAGGGTTTGGCCTTGAAAATCTTTCCAGACACTTTGAGACAAAATGACCAATCTTATTGCAGTTAAAACACTTAAAAGGTAGTTGCCCTTCATACTTACTGGATCATCTTGACAGTCTTTTTGCAATAAGAGCTTCAAGGTGAGCAGTTTCAGTTTCTTCTTCTTCTAGGTCTTTTCTTGCTTTTTCATACCGTGTAAGTTTCTTTGAAGATTTCTCTCCCGGATCAAACCTTTGTTTACCTTTTATAGAGGCACTGACTTTGAATGTAGATTCAGTCTTGGGGGGGTCATCTCCATACTCTGTCATTTCAAATGTAGCCAATTTCCCAACCAATTGATCTCTTGTGATAGTTGTATGCGCTTTGAATTCTTCAATGGCAGCAGCCTTGATTTTGTAAGATTCAGGTAGAGATTTGAGAATTTTGCCAACAATCTCATTTTCATCCAAGACTCCACCAGCATTTCTAATTCCACAAACTAGATCATTCACTCTTGGCATAAAAGTAGTAATATTTTTATCATCTCTCATCTTCAGTTTTCCAAATTTCCCTTTTAGACTCTGTAACCTTGCACATTTAACATACTAGTCTCCTTCATGCAAAAGTTCTAGTTTTTTCCAAATATCAAAAGTGGTTGGTAGGTTAATAACATTTGAGAGCTCTAAATACAATAATGTGCTTAGAAGAGCCTCTATGGTCCGCAGATTGTTTTTAGCATCTGTGATTTCATTTAGGGTTGTCGGACCACCCTGTGGAGGTACATATTGTTTTGTAACCATGGACCAGTATGATATTCCCATACATTGCAAGTGACATTTCATGCGACCTTTCCAAAGAGCAAAGTTGGTCCCATCAAACTTCAGACTATCCTTCTTGTAAGATGACATCCTAGATCTCCTCAAGCAGTTAAGCTCCTTTTAGAGGAACTTAGCTCTGATACCAATTATTAAACTTAGGGCACACAACTGAGAGGGCGGGTGAATCAGTTGTGCAAAACTTTCTTTGATTACAAACTTAAATCCTCTTAGTGATTAGCAGTATATTAATCATGAAACATAATGCATTCAAATCACAAGCAGAAACACATCAACACAGAAGACACCAAGATTTTGACATGGAAAACCCGGTTATGGGAAAAACCATGGGGTGATTAACCCAAGAAAGTATTCTCTTTTAGAAGAATAGAAGGAACAAAAAATGGCACTTGCCAATTAGGGCTCACTGCTCGAGCACACTGCTCACAAGAGGCCTACTACCTACAAGAGACACACTGTCTACAAAGAAATAAGTATCACCTACTTGAACTAGAAAATAGCATCTTTACCATGCTTGAATCAGTTCCATTAAGCCCAATACTTCTGCTCTACCTTTCGCTCTCCTCCTTGCTACCACATACTCATCTCTTCAAAGACACATTCCAAAAGACTTCACAATCCCTTATTTATACAAGACATCAACTTAGGAATGATCATCTAAGTCGGCAAACATCCACAATAACATCTACAAGATGTGTAACTCATCCGGTTGGCCTGTTTTAGGAAGAACACCATTATCTGGAAGTTGTTCTTCAAAAGTGAGCTCCAACTTTAATGCAGACCACCAACATGAACTAAACACAATCCAAAGACCACCACAAGCTTTCCTGAATCACCAAGAACATCCATACTTCATCTGCTTACTTAAATCCTTCTCTGCTTCATCCGGAACCTCCAGAACACAGTCTGTCATCACTGTCACAAAGGAATAGATGCTTATGGACCTTCAAACCATGAACCAATCTAGTTGACATTCCACAAAGACATCCTCAAAACTCCCTTAAATCCATAGAACTTTATAATGCAATTCTGGATCTCACCGGACCTATTTGTCTTACTTTGTCACCACTGAACACCTGTCGAAACTGGTTTTACTTGAACAGTCACAACTTCTTTAGATCTTTATGTGGACCTCTGAAATATCTATTGGACCACCTTAAGACACATATCTACAAACCCTTTAAACCACATCCTCTGATTCTCATCTTATCTTGGACTTTTACCTTACTGTCTTCCCTATTCTTCTCTGTTTCTGATTGAGACTAATTTTCTCAATATCCTCAGGACACAACTCATCCAATTCTTATCATTAATACAAAAAAAGTATGTTGACATCAATGACAACATCAGTTAGGCCCATACTTGCAACATGTATTCCTCATTATCACCATAAACATGGCCTACCTTATTGTTTAAATAGTGATGCATATTTTGGAAAGACTACTCTCACAATAACTACTACAGTAGACCATAGTGAAGAACTTGAAGAACAATTACAATCCTACAATCCCCCAGACCATAGTACCCTCCTTAACATAAAGACTATTCATGTCATTATGGACAAGGATAACCCTAAAAAAATTATCCCTATTGGTGATTGTTTAAAAGAGAAAGAAAAAGAAGAAATGACTAAACTATTGAATGAGTTCTTAGAATTAATTGCTTGGAATTATTCAGACATGCATGGGATAGATCCATAGATTGTAACGCATAATATCATGTTGAAACTAGATTCTAAGCCTTTCAAACAAAAGATTTGTAAGATGAATCCTAAGATTGCTTTGCTTGTTAAAGCTCAAATAGAAAAACTCTTACAAGGTCATTTTATCTGACCAATTGATTACTCTTTGTGGATCTCAAATATTGTTGCCATCACTAAACCTGATGGTCATATAAGAATGTGCACAAATTTCTGAGATTTAAATTTGGCATCTTTGAAAGATAATTTTCTGCTCCCTAATATCAATATGATTGTTGATTCCATAGTTGGACATGAGTTGCTATCTTTTATGGATGGATTTTTGGGATATAATCAAATCTTTATAAATCCTCTTGATCAGTATAAAACAACCTTTATAACACCTTGGGGTACATTCTATTGGGTGGTCATGTCGTTTGGACTTAAGAATGCAAGAGCTACTTACCAGCGTGCAATGACTCTTATATTTCATGATTATATGTACAATATTTTAGAAGATTATGTTGACAACATCCTAGCAAAGTCTATCCATCATAAGGATCATGTTACAAATCTTCAACATATATTTGAGTGCATACAAAAGTATAATATGTGATTAAATCCCCGTAAGTGTTTTTTTGGTGTGGATAGTGGAAAGTTACTTGGGTTTATTGTTTCAAATTGAGGTATAGAAGTTGATATAAAAAAGATAGATGCAATTTTTAATATGTAAATACCTAAGAACATATCTCAAATTCATAGTTTGTAGGGAAAGATACAGGCCATCCATTGATTTGTTTCACAACTCACAGATATGACTCACCCCTTTACGCAACTATTGAAGAAAGATTCTCACTTTCAATGGAATTTTGAATGTCAAAAAGCTTTCGATGATTTAAAAGATTACTTAGCTAATCCACCTATTTTACAACCTGTTGTTTCTAATAAACTATTTCTATTATACATTTTAGCATCTAATAGTGCCCTAGTAGCTTTGTTAGCACAGCATAATGCTAGAGGCAAAGAATGTGTTGTCTATTACATTAGTTGTACTTTGCTCGATTATGAAGAATGATACACCGTTATAGAAAAGCATTGCCTAGCTTTAGCATTTGCCTTTCAAAACCTTAGACATTATCTCTTAAATGCTAAAGTGCATGTAATGGTAAAATTTCACCCTTTGAAACATCTCTTCGCAATAATAGATTTATCAGGTCAGCTTGCTAGATGGGTTATGTTATTAACATAATTTGATATTAAATTCATTTCACAAAAATTGATTAAAGGACAAGTGATAGCTGATCAATTAGCTAAAGCTCCCTCACCCTTTTCTATACAAAATATTCATACTTTTCCTGACAGACATGTTTTAACAATATCTGCAAATGAAAAATGGGAGTTATACTCTGACGGATCAAAATGTTGAACTAGCTCCGAGGCTAGTGTTATATTGATACCCCCATTGGTAAGCCGATTCCTTTATCTTATGGTTTAGATTTCTTATGCACAAATAATATAGCTAAATATGAAGCTCTTATCACTGGACTTCATGTAGCCTTGGCTCTTACTATCAAAATATTACAATATATGGAGATTCTTAGTTAATTGTTAAACAAATAATGGGATCATATCAAACTAAGCATGATAAGCTATCTCAGTATCATGAGTTGGATTATCTCTCTTAAAACAATTCAAATCATATTCAATCGATACCATTCCTAGGAAAGATAACTTGCATGTAGATGCAATGGTGAGCGTAACTTCCCTTATATCTCCTAAAGGTTCTCTTGATGAATTTACTTTTGTGGTTCATAATCTTAAGACACCGATTATTGATGACCCTATAGTTGCAAATTCAAAATTTTGTGGTAATACATACACCAATGAATGGTTCTCCTACATATTCAACTATCTACGTGATGGAACCATTCTGGATTCGACATCTAAGAATGCCTGACTCTGTTTATGTAAACTAGTGGCGTGATACATTATATTATCAAATGTCTTGTATCAACAAAGTTATAATGATGTTTTACTCTAATGTTTAAGCAATTCAGAGATTTTGATAACTTTAGAAGAAGCTCACTTTGGTGCCTATGGAGGGAATTTTGGTGGAAAACCATTAGTGCAAAAATTGTTACATATGGGGTACTATTGGAAACATATGGAACAAGATTCCTTTTCTTACATCAAGAGATGCCCGCAATGTCAACAACATAAACACCTAATCCATGCTCCTACTCAAGAGATTCATGCCCAAGTATCACCATGGCCATTTTCTATCTGGGGTTTGGATCTAATTGGTAAAATTTCCCCACCCTCCTCTCAAGGACATACATTTATCATTACTGCTATTGATTATTTTACAAATGGGTTGAAGCAGTCCCTTTGAGATCCATGAACGCCGATGTAATCTATCGATTCATACAAGATAACATAATTTCTTGATTTGGAATACCTTCCTCCTTAGTTTCAGACAATGGTACACCATTTAAGAACAAGGATGTGAAAATGTTCCACAAAAAATATCATATACATAACTTCTCTACACCTTATTACCCTCAATCAAATGGCCAAACAGAAGCCTCAAATAAGGTTATTAGATAGATTTTACAGAAAATTATTAATAAACATAAAAAAAATTAGCATACACAATTATCCTATGCATTATGGGCCTACAGAACAAGTATTCAAATAGGTACTGGTAACACAACATATAATCTTGTCTATGGCACAGATGCGATAATGCCCTTAGAGTTAGAAATTCCTTCTTTGTGAATTTCTCTAAGAGATATCATGGATGATGACATAGAATGAGAAAAAAGATTACAGGAACTTGAGATACTTGATGAAAGATGTATTAACACTCTTGAACATCTCAAGGCTTATCAAAAAGGAATACAATGACCCTATAATGCGCAAGTCATACAACATTCATTTAACATTGGGGACTTGATTCTTTATGAAAATCAATGCAATGTAAATGCACTGCCTAGTGAAAAAGGAAAGTTCAGCCCTAATTCTCTTGGACCGTATATAATCACTAAAACCTTTGGATCCCGAGCATATAAATTAGTCAATGGGCAAGGCATGCCACTTAAGGAACCTATTAATGTGACACACCTCAAAATATTTTATGCTTAGAGATCTAATGTTAAATGTTCCTAAACTAATTTAGTACATAGATTAGCTTCAATTTCAACAAGATAGTAGTGTTTTGTCTTAATTCATTTGGCATTACATCTTTGTTTAGTTGATGATTGTTGTATCGTGTTTAAGTAGTAATTGCTTAGGTCACTTTTGTATTAACTGAATAAGCATGGAAATTAAAGTTATGTGTAAAATAATTAATCATTGTGTTGGTTACTACATGTTCTTTTTAGAATTGTTAGTCTATCATAATAGCATTAATTATAGCATTTAGACATCATCACTAGTTTCATTTTTTACAAAAAATCACATGTGATAGATCAAAAGCCATTACACATAGATAAAAAGAAATAATCATATATATATCTTAGTTTCAAATATACATCCGAGTCGACTATCCCTCAAAATAAAATGGGATGTCATAGTGCCTAAAGTCTATGCATCACATAGTAGAGTCTTGATCGCTGGTACCCTCAGGCCCTTGTGGTGCACGAGTGACAAAAGCCTATCCATGTGTGGCTACGGATCACAAATTAATCCTAGAGATGCTTCATGATCATAACCCCCTGATCTTGCCTCTCATCTCTATCATATACTTATGTGCCTCCTAGTACATCCTTTGGTACCGGTCTCTCTCAGCCTAAACCCTGTCTCTGTCAGCTCTTGCCTGCTCGACCTCCCATAGTAAAAACTCACTAATAGATGGCTCTCCCTTTGATGTAGGAACTACTACCATCTATTCTCATTGTGCCTTGAGCTCAACCTTGGTGTGCTCAACTCTCTGTGGAAACTCCTCTCTCTTGTGCAGACTACTCTAGCATGGCCTCTGTAGCAATCATGTAGCTGACAATAGGCATAAATATCTCAACATGCTGCCCCGTGGATGATGGTGGTGAATAACCTACCTACACTTTCTATTTTGAGGCATCTGTAGGTACTATGTCTCCTATGACATGACTCACAAAGTCTCGCCATGCATCAGTCCCAACTACAAAATAGAGGATGAGATAGATGTTAGACTCCCATATAAATATCACAAATAATAATCTATACAAAGCATCAAATTACAAATCAAACCTAACTTGGATCTCCATCTAGCCATGATGGATCTCAGATCACCGATGGTGTGATGACCTCTACTATCTGATTTGTAGGTGGGGGCATAGACCTACTATTCTCCCCTCACTCTGTCTGACTAGACCTCACATCGTCTATAGGAGTAGGACCATGAGCCTTGGACTGTAGTCTTGACTCAGTCTCCTCATTAGTGTTTGCCTCTTACTAGCTCTGTTGTGATCTTGCTCTAAAGACTACTATGATGGGACCTCCTCATTTCATCCTCATCCTCCTCCACATTCTCCTCAAGATCATACTATCTCACGAAATCACTAACGTCATCCTCCACACCTGTGTCACTCACGTGACCAGCCTAAGGTTAGGCATATCCTATAGGATGCCTAGGTGGAAAGATAGGTGCAGGTCGTGTTGTGTGCCACCAAGTTCGATATGGTTGAGTACACCCAATATCATCTATTTTTGACATTGGCTATGCATCCTCAGGACCCTCGTTGTCACTAAGTGGTATGCCTGCTATAGTCAGTCGTTGGACAGTATTGGCTCTGATTGCACTCTGAGCTGCATGTGCATAGCTCAAACAAATTGTAGGAAAATCCTATATCTGTCTAAACTATCATGCCACCCTGTCAAAGTAGAGCTAAGATACAGTATGATCGAGGTGACTGGCCATCAGCTAATCCCTTTGCATCCTTGCTAACTACCTCTGCTCGCTAGGCCATCTGATGTAGCTACAATATGGTCTCTAGATGATGTCACTGGGCTATAATCTATCAAATACTACTCTCTAATATAGCAGATTATCATGCCTTCAACACCTAACTAGTGGATATGCATTGAAGCATGGATGGGTAAATGTTGCCTCTATAGGAAAACCCACCAGTCATGCACACCTGATGTGCTCAAAGGCCTAGACCTATAATAATGTGCAGACCATCAGACTATGCATCTCATAATGGACATATCACCCTAAGTCATGATAAAGGTGCGCAAGCATACTACTCCCGCATGCGTAGACAGACTAATTCTCCTCCATCACTCTAATAGTGTGAATGAGACCCCGTGAAGGTGAGTGCCTTATCCATTTGGTGCGATGGCTAGTGCAACTATGTCAATTATGATCCTCTGTAGTAAGGGATTGTCTCTGCATCCCTTCTCTAGCAAATGAAGCTGAATGTGTCCTCACTCTACCTATGAAATAGTACGACCCAAGAAGTATGTCTGATTCTCATGAGTATACCTCTCTGAGTGATGTCCAAGAACCCTCACTATCTCTCCTCAGATTGACATTCGAAGGATCCTAAATATATCCTCCAGTGTGATAGTAATCTTGCCAGTTGGTAAGTGGAATGTGGATGTATCTACATCCCACCTCTCCATCAGTGCCATGAGCATCACGCAGTAGAATCTAATTGTGGGTATATCAAACACCCACCATAGGTGCAATGTCTGTAATTGCTCTCTCTCTATGATAGTCAAGCCACTAGCATACTCTTGTAGAAGTGCCATCAGACAATCGCCTGTGTGCTCACGTATCTCAAGGACATCCTGTAGATTGGAAAGCAAGAAAGAGTATCAGAATCTTCTTTCAAAACCAAAATAAGCTATTAAAAACTAAATAGAATGCCTGTGCCTAAAGCCTGCATCCTCTCTGGACCAGGGTGCCCCAGGAAGACAAGGGCACCCCAGAGAGACAGTGGTACCGCTGGGGGACTAGGGCATCCCAGAGGGACTCTGGTGCCCTAGGTGGACTTGGGCACCCCTGTCTGGGACCCCTATCCACCTTCCCCTCTTGGCATAGACATCGATAAATGTGAAAGCAAAAGATGACAAAAGAGTTGGATTAGGACCCTACCTTGAACTCAAAACATCTCTTTGCTACTTGGGCTCTGAGCATCTCCAATCGTGGTGGATGATATGAACGTCAGCTCAGCATGGTCATTCTCCTATTCTTCTCTCTATGATGACAAGAATTAAGAATGAGTTAGTGATAAGTGACAACTCCCTTTTACCTAAAGTAAGTGAGTGAGAATTCCTATCCCTAACTAGGTGCAAAAGTGTGCTCTTTAATCTCTTGAGCCCTTTTTCTTGAGTTGTCGAACTTTGATTTTAGTGTTGTTTGTTGCATTGGAATCTTGGTTCCACTCTCTTTCTTCCCCAATATGTTATGTTTGAGAGTTGTTTCTTCAAATGACCCTCACTGTCATGGCCGTATTTCCCATGCGGTCATGACACACAACACATGTGTCATGTCCACATTTGCCATGTGGTCATGACATGAATTATAAAAAACTTTTCTATCTATCCCTAGGACCCCCTCGCATGCGTCTGTATGCTTGGTGGTAATACGCATAAGGCATAAACACATCAACAAAAATTAGGGAGGTGCGTTGTCCCACACAGTCCCCTGCATGATGATAGTTAGTTAGGGGGTATGCAACACGTAGAGTGTCACTTTTAGGGTTAGAATGATTTTAATCTGAACCCTAAGTCTCCTAGGTGTGAAGATGATTTCACCATATTCAAAACCTATCCCTAACATAGGTCAAGATGAAATCAAAATAATGATTAAGAAATAGTGGTAAGATGGATGCATGATTAAAGTGCAATGGTGAAATAAAAGTTAATAAAAATATCGTAAAAATTAAAACCCTAGAAATCTAGGAAAAATTTGACAACATAATACGTTTTCAATAATCCACTTAAAAATTTTAAAATAAAACTCCAATAAGAAATTAAATAAAATTTAATAATAAAATCTAAACTTAAGAATAAATTTAAAACAATTTAAAATAACAAAATAAATATCCTGCCAAGGTCGATTAAATCGACCTTGCATAAAAAGATTAAAAATTTGAAATAAAAATAATAAAATAATAACAAGACGCCAAATTTGGTTTTCAAATTTGAGTCTGTTAATAAATATAATTTTGGCATTACATTTATTAACAAACTCAAAATAATAGAGAAGGGAAATGGTTAATATACTCATTCCTGTAAAATAATAGTAGGATTGATAAACAATTAAAATGATTAAATCACGCTAGGGAATAATATAAATAATAAAAGTGAAGTTAACTCAAGGGATTACACTTCCCAAAAACAAAATCAAACATTCCCTTTTTAAAATAAAATCCACAAGGCATAAAACAAAAATACCCAATCCCATTTAAATTAAACAAAAAAAAAAAAGTAGTACAAGAAAAGAATCAAAGGCAAGGTAAAATGAAGGATTTAAAAACAAGAAATAAAATAATCTCTCTCACATAACCTCTTGCCCTAACTCCTTTTTAAAATTGGTTTGCTAAAATATGAAAGCCCTAATTTCTATTTTATCATTTTCCTCTAAGTTGCCCTAACTCTCCATCTCATTCTTCTCTCTTTGTTTTCTTCATTGCTTTGTTTTCTCCTTTGTTGCAAGTTAGGGTTTGAGGAAAGAATCCATGGCCGCCATGTGATAATAACTAGAGGTAATAGGTTTGTTCAAACTCAAGATGAATAAATAATCCTTCTCTATTTATTATTCATTTTTATACAAACTATAATTTCTTTTTTTTCTTTAAATAGCAGAGAGATATATTCATGTATATATATATCAGTACATATATTAAATGTATATGTTATGATCTAAATTTTGTAGAGTTGAATGGAGTAGGGCACAGGGAGAGAAGGGTATGCGGTGGTGAAATACAAACGGGGGCTACAGAGTGGCTAAGGATGCAGTGGCGGCGCCACCGAAGGGAGGGTAGAGTGCACGAAGGGGGAGTCGAACGTGAAGGGAGGTAACGAGGGGGGCTGACGACCCAAGGTTTGGACTTACCGCTGAATGGAGAGGGGAGGGGTGCACAGCTTGGGAGGAAGGGATGGTGTGGGGAGTGGGCCATGCCTCCCCCCACACCCACGGTGGGGGAGGCATGGCCCCCTCCCCACACCAAGGACCACAGTAAGGGGCAAAGGGGTGGCGGCTAGCCATTGTCCCTCTGTCTCTCCCCTTTTTTTTATTTATTATTTACAGCTCCAAAACTAGCATTAGGGTTTCTACCCTCCTTTGCAACGATGCTTATCACAGATGTAATTTTTTTTTTCTATAATATATTAAACTCTATTATGAGAAATACAAAATGTGTATTGGCTGAGATATATATATATATACACACAGATATATATACATACTACCCTTTCATAATAACACAGTAAAATATTTTCTTCTATTAATGTGTATATATATGTATGTATGTATATATATTTTAATATATGTACAAAACATATAAATGGTTTAGTCTTCCTTTTTTTTTATAACAGTATTTATACCCGTAACATATAATAATAGCAAGTTGAGTAAGCTAATAATATATATATATATATATATATATATATATATATATATATATATATATATATATACACATTTAAATAAAAACAAACAAAACTAACTTTCTCCATAATGGCTTAAATAACAGAAACACTATCTTTCAGTTTTATAACATATCTAAATCAGTAGCATCTTTTTTTAAAAGCATAACTATACTTAGATATCTCTCTTTTTTTGGTGAAAGGAGCATAGGAGGTAGAAAATACATTTCATTCAAATTTCTATGAACCTATCTTTCATAACAACAACTATAACATGGTGGTTTCAATACATTAAAGTAGAAATAATTCATTAAATTTCCCTTTCATATTTTTTTAGTATGCACTAAGGCATAAACAACAACTAGTACAATGAAACTGTTAATGTAACAAAATAGAGAACTAAACTCAATTTCCTCTTTCTTGTATGCAATGAAATTTATTTACAACAACACTCACATATACATTTTTTTTCTTTGTAAAGAAAACATGACAACAACAAGAAAATCTCTCATGCACTACACAAAAACCATGGCTCCACATCAAGTAGGAATAAATAGCCTTAAATAAAGTAAAGAGAATGCTTACATTTTAATACTTTTTATAGCCACACCAAGGTAGAATATCTTGACAAAATAAATACAATAGGGCCACAAAGGCCATGGCTTAAACAGCCAACAACATATACTATAGAAACACAAAACTGGACTTCTCTCTAAATCCATTTCTTCATATAAGAACCTGCATAAAGAACACAACCAAAAGGAAAACCCAACCACTTCGAAATACCCTCCTCCCTACCATAGACCCACAAGTGGGTCACCCTCGAGCTAGGGAGGTAGGGATTCACATGGTTGCAACATTCCACAACAAGCAAAGCAACAAGCAACGTAAAAATCAACCCCAAGGATAAACACAAAACACAACTCATGAAAATGAGTTTGATGGGGGTAGAGAATGGACCCCTCTACTTCAAAGGCCACACCAAAATACCAAAATTCCAAGTCTCATGGCCTCAAGCCAAAACCTCCAAAATCACAACTCCTCAAATATCTCAAAATATACTTCCATGGCCCTCTTGCTATTCAAATATTCTCCACAACAAGTAAGAAGCCCTCAAGGCATAAATAACACAAAAATGGGAGTGACCTCAAGGAGGTTCCTTTTCCCTACCCCAAACAAGTTGAGCCTTACCTCCAAATGGAGGTGCTCTTACCAAACTCCCATCCCACACAAAAATAAGACAACAACAAACAACCAAAACTACAAACACATTACAATAAAAATATGCAAGGGTAAGGAACATAGACATGAGGCTTACCTTCAAAAGCCCTATAATGGAAGCACATTTGGTGATGAGCTCCAAGCTTCTCCAAACCTTCCAATCTCCAAGAATTCCTCTAACTTCCACAAAATTGCTCAAAAATAGAAAGAACTCCAAAAACACAAGAACCCCAAACTCCTCAACAAGAGGAGGTAATATAGGCCATCAATTTTGGCCTTGAGGAATGAGAAGGTGATACTTGTCACCTTCTCCTTCCTCCTCCTATGCCACTTGCAAGGGAGAGGAAGTGTGAAGGTGACAAGTGTCATCCTCCAATTCCATCTCTATCCTCACCTTATCCACTTGTGCTCTCACACATGTGTGAGAGAACAAGTGGTGAGGTGGCATTCCCATTCAAACCTCCATGAGGATAAGGGATGCCATATGGCATCCTCTTATTCTCTAAAAGAACCATCTCCCTCCAAGATGCTCTCACACATGTGTGAGAGTCTTGGAGGAAGATCCCACACACTTGGGAGTCTTGGAGACCTCCCAAGTCCTCCTAGGGAAGGATTCTCAAACATTGGGAAGGGAGATGAGTATTTCCCAAAGCATGACTCATCTCCCACCTTATCTATTTCAAATTTCGTCACTTTGAATAAACCTTAGTTTAGAGTGACCAAAAGTGAGTTAATCCAAGGGTTAGTTAGTCAAAATTGACCCTAGACCCATGGGTAACCACCTAGGGTAGATTTTGGGACATTAAGGTTCACCTAGGGGGTCATAAATCTACTTTAAATGGCCTCAAAAATGAAAACAATTACCAAGTGGTGTAAGTCAATAAAAATTATACAACACTTAATATTAATTAATTAAACAAAGGGGTACTAGGCCAAAATGATAAAAATTAAAACAAGCACTTAAATCATCACTCAAGTTCAAATGTGATCGTCATCCCTCTTGGGAATGGATCAGTTTCACAGGGAATAACATATGTGTGAATTCTACCTCCAATTTCCCATGGACTAGGAATGTAAAACCTGCACATTTTGATCAAGTGTCAATCATATCATGATAATCATAGCCAAAGCAACTGGAATTAAATTCATGCCGTTGAATACAACAATAATCATCTATAACATAATTCTAATTTAAACTGCATTTTTCTATTACATGTCAAATAATCATCATCACATAAATAACTAGAAATCACATCACAAACATCATCTAATATATCTCGTATGTTGGATCACAAAATAGCATCAAAATATGACCAAATCAAATCACCATATATCTAATCAATGTCATATCAAAATTAGGAGATATAATCAAGTCTGCATAATGAAACCATAGTCTCTAAAAGTTTAATAATGTCATCAACTAAAATGTATAACGATCAAAATAAGGAAGGAAAAATAATCGGCCTCACACTCACAACACATTTTCCTTGAAATCGATGTGCATGGATATCTCCTTGTTTCTACTCTCAGACTAAGAAAGTAGAAATGAGAGGGGGCATACATCTCCCTTGATTTCCCCCCTTCCCATCACATAACCCCCTTAATGTTTTTTGTACTAACTTATTGGTGGTCATTGTAAGTTGATTTAGTTTTGATTTCTCTAACAAGTGTTCCTTTGTAGGTTACGGTTCCTAACTTTGTGGTCTTGTAGGGTTACAGACTTGGGGGCTTATTCCTTCTCAGCAACAATGCTTCAGCTTCCTCTAAAGTATCCTTTTGGGTATCCTTTTCATGATTGATGTATTTACTTTCCTTTAGTTGCATATGCATGTAGTGTCATATGGCCACTAAAGTGGGGGCTAAATGTAATGTCAAAAAATTTCCTCCTGTATGGAATGGTACAATTTCCCTCAGTTTAGCTCTTCACTCTTGGTGACCTCTCAATCTTTTCTTTTATGGCCTTCCCGAAACCTTGATTGACTAAGTTTAGAAGCAATTTGTTCACTTTTTGAGGTAACTTATTGATAGAACCTGGAAAGGGGATTTGAGATTTGGGTCCCTAGGACCCCCAAAAATGTAGATCTAAGTGGAAATGGTGGCTTGGACTTGGGCACCCACACCCTAGTCCTCCTCTATTTCCTAGGATTTTGAATTTTGGCGAGGTGTCGGCTCCCACCGAGTGCCTCAAGATTCCATTTTCAAATTCTCAGTTTTCAAGCAATATCAAGACATTATTTCAAAATTTGAATTTCCCTAAAGCTAGATATAAAAAGACATTTGAAAATCATTTTATCACACATAATTATTATGCAATCTTGATGCCAAAACTCTGCTACAATTTCTATTGAAGATCAATGACTTGTTGAAGCTCTTTGAAGTATTCTTTATTTTCTATCTTGGAGACAATGGATGAAGATTAAGAATCAATATCTTGAGTCTATCTTTCTCTTCATAGGGTTTGTACACCCTCTGCATGATCAGGAGAAGGGTTGAAGCCTCCAACAACAAGCTTGGAGATCCTTCACAGACATTGCTGATTCACCTTCTTGTTCATGTAATTCTTCATTTATCTCATCTTCTTGAGGTGAAGTTGTATGTGTTTATTGATGCAAAGCAATTTGTTGATCTTCCCTTGATTGAGACATCTAGTGTTTGATTTTTATGCATACACACATTGTTAGGTTTGCACACACTTCTACAAATCTTTATTTATGGCTATTGTTGAGGTAGAAATACCAAAGATGGGGCTTAACTGAGGCAATCTCATATATAGCTGCAACAATTTCCTTCTTTTGTAGGTACAAATCATGTTTTGTAGGTTTTGGTGGAAAGAAGCTATAGAAAGGAGGATATTGCAGGTATAGTTGCAACAAACTTTCAGATTTTTAGATTCTGAGACTTGCAGGACATTGGAGTGTGCCCTAGTCCAACTAGGGGTTTATTTCAGGATTTGGAAGCCTTTTAGTAGTCTCTGACACACCTTGTACAAAACATTTTCATGTACAAAAATTTCCAGGACACTGGAGCAGGCACCCTAGTCCAAGTGGCCGTCAAAATTTGGGTACTCTGTCTCTAAAACTCTATCTCTACACTTGTGTGATCAATTTTTCCAGTTGTTTCATCAATTTCTGTATATTTCTAATTTAAGGCATAATTCGGGTTTTACTTGGTTGAAAGGAAAACACTTGATAAAATCTTGGTTAGGACCTTAGGTTTCATAACCACATAGCGTAAGGGATAGACAAAGTGATTAGAAGCTTGTTCACAAGCACATTCTGTGTCCTCCCAATGCTTAGTGGTGAAATGGTAGTATTTGACCTAGTTAAACAAACTATCAATTTTCACACTAAACAGTTTGATACAAAGTATTACATGCAAATCCTTATATTGTTGGATAAACATTTTCTAGGACTTGAATCTTCTTCGATTAACACACTACGCTCCAAAGAATTGCTCTTAGATCATCTGCAAAATGCTTGAAACATTTGGTTGACCAAGACTGGGAGGAACAACAATACTAAGGAAGAAATCTTCAACAATGAGCTCAATCTTCAATGTGGACCTCCAACACAATAGGCATACAATCTAGAGACCTCGACAAGCACATTAAATTCAACAATAACATCTGCACTACTCCAACTCATCAGAATCGCTTGCATCTTCATCCAGTACCTCAAGAACACTATCTACCATGACTGTCACACTAGAAATATTGCTTGTGGACCTCCAAACCATGAACCACTTGAGTTGAGGATACACACTGACTTCTTAAACATGCCTCTAGATCCACAGATCATAAGTTTTCATTGGGGAGCAATCCGAACCAATTTCCTATCACTCTGTCTCTTTTGAACACTGAAAAACCCAGTTCTACTCAGATGGCCATAGCTTCTTCAAATCTTCATGTGGACCTCTCAAATCTTAACTAGAGCTACTTCAAAAAATCCTCTACACAGCCATATGGTCCGCATACTTGTATCTTCATTCCTCTGAAAATGTGGAGCAATCTACTTCACTGATCTACATTGTTTCCCTTGTTTTTGACAAAGGGATATGTTGACATCAATGACAACACATCATAGGCACATATTTGCAACACTAGATGCATAAGGAGATGCATTAGTCTAGTATGCTTCAAGATTCATTCTTTTCTAGAATGATTTTGGAAGCTACCTCTCAGGGGGAGCAGGTAGTAGCTGTGATGATTGTTGTAGTCAGGGGGAGAAAGAAGTTATTACAGTTTGGTATGCACTACTAAGGAGGGAGTATTCAGAGTGGTAGTGAGTAGTACAAGTATGTGTAGTATCATAAAAAGGGAAAGAGCTAGAAAGCATTGTGTAGCCCTTTTCCATTGATGTCAAAGGGAGAGAGAGTTCATTTGAAAAACTAAAGGGGAGAGAGTGGTCCGTGAAAAATAAAAGAGTCAATAATCAAAGAGAAAGTAAAATGTGCAAAATAAAGGGGGAGTCTAAGAAAGTAAAGAAGATTGGTACAAAGTTGTGTATTGATGGTTTTTCACATTATATGTTGCCATCAATGAGAAAGGGGGAGATTGTTGCAAGTATGTGCTAATCAGGGTTGTCATTGATGTCAACATGCTTTTGTTGTCATTAGTGTCAATTGTGTCTTCTAATGAAGTTGTTGTTTGATTAAGTTGTCTTTCTAGAGGTGATTTGATTGATATGTAGAGGTGCTGAAGATGTTAAGGATATGCCTCTAGTATTGGGTTTCCAAGTGCTTTTGAGAAAATTTGATTAATTATGGAAACAGTGTGATGAACAAGTCTTATGGCTTACAAAGTATTGTTTGAGTTTTTTCTCTGCATTTCTTTTGTGTTGAAGATCTATGTGTGTGGTTTAGATATGTTGTTTAGAAGTATTTGAAGATGCTAAATCTAGAATTTGGTGCTTTAGATCATTGTGCAGCAAAAGTTGTGTTCACCAGTTTGAGAATAATGTTTGATAGTGTGTCTAGGAGAAAGTGTTTTGCTCCACATTTCTCCGCAGAGGGGTTTTAGGTGTTGTAGTTTTGGATGTGTGCTTATAAGTTCTATATCTTTCTATAGTTCAAGTGGTTCATGATTTTATGCTTTGGAAAGTCATTTCATGTGTAGCAAAGTTTGACAGTGTTGTTTGTAAATAGATTCTGAACTTTCTTCAGGTGAAAGTTGTTGTAGTTGAATTTGTTGGTTTTTAGGTGACTTCAAGATGCATGTGGATGTTTCTAGATTGTGATAAATCTTTGTACAAGATCTACTAGGTGTGTTTGCCTTAGAAAAAGTGTGTTCTTAAATGTTCATAGTGTTAACTCATGTTTGGCCAACTTGGTTGTTCACACAATTTGTAGTTGTGATTTGGTGAATATGAAAGATTGGTGAAGCTTGTAAGAGTGGATTTAGGTCTGTGTTGTTGGCTTGACTAGCACATTGTGTGTTGGCATTGATGTCAACTTGTTTATGGATCAGGTGTTTACATAGGAGCTTGTGTTTATACATGAGTTTGTGATGTGACATTATATTATGAGATTGTTGGCAAATGGCAAAGTGGCACATTGTGTTGGTGTTTGTTGGTAAGTACAAATGTTATACTCAGATGGTCTTAATGACATGTTGCCTTCATGTGATGTTTAGGTCTTGATACTTATTAAGGAGTTCATATGGTTACCTTCATGATATCAAGATGTCTTCTTGATAAGGAGTTTGTGTGTTGTTCAAGGGAATTCACTCTTGTCCTATGTGTTTCAAGATTGTTAGTGATCACGATGTTAGTTCAGGAGTTGTTATGAAATTGCTGATATGAATTCCTCAAAATATCTTCAAAGTTGATTAATTGAGCTATTGTGATGTTCATGTCAAAATAGTGGTTGCTCATTCAGTGGTATGATGAAATGACCTCCTTGATGTCATAGTTGAAGACAGTTGGTATGGAAGAATTAAAAGGTTGATGATGTCTAAAGTTATGAGTAGTCTTTGGGAGTTTTGAAACAAGGATATGACATCTTTAAAAGTTGAAACTCTTGGTAAAATGCTTTAATCTCATGTGATCAAAGTAGAGTTCTTCTTGACTTCCTATTAGGGTTCGAAATTCTTCATGATAGTGGGTATTAGTGAAATTAGGGTTTATAAATTCCTATGAACCTAATCTACATGTTTTAAACCCTAAATCTCTAAGGTCTTTTTAAAGGTATAAACCCTATGTTATATTTCCTAAAGACCTAAAGCTACTTGTCATGCTCTTGTGCACTTTTTGTTTTAATTATCTGGTGACCTGCTATCACAGGTGGTTTGTCACTTAAGTGACAACCTTGAGGGGTCATGGCCATCCCTTGACCATCCCCCCTTCCTAGTGCCATCGACATCTCTGGTTAGCATTATCTTCCATGGGTGGCAAAAAGCACATCAATGGCCCTATTTAGAAGTTGCTAAGGCCAATCGATAGCTATTATTCATACTACGAAACCCTCTCTCTCGAGCATCATCTTTGATGGTTAGTTGAACATCATCTTTGTGTGTTTGCAAAAGATTTGATTTTTAAGGCTATTTTTAGTATTTTCAAAGGCAGATTTTTTGGAACTTTAAAAGCATTATGCCTTAAGTTGATTTTTTCCTTTTTTAGGCCCTCTCGTGCAATTGATGAATATTGGAGAAAGGCAATGCTCTGATGGTCTAGTGGAATGTGAAATGTTGTCATTGGTGGCAACAAGGAATGGTAAAGGGATGGCAATAAGGTTGGATAAAGGTCCAAAAGACTAACTTAGTTAGAATGGCTAAGTACGGACAAGATACAGAGTGATAGAGATTGAAATAGTATGCCTCTGTAGTTGAAGATCATGTTATGTGTTTTAGGTATGTTATTGATAGCTATCTGATGATGTTATGTTCAAGTGTTCAAGTCCTAATTTCCTCTAGAAGTCATCCAGTAAATTGTCTAAGTCTAGGTGAACAGAGTTAAGTTAGAAATAGTGCAAAGTACCTAAGTAATTTGGTCTGCATTCCTCTACTGATGAATATTTTGATTTGTGTTTTTGAGGTAATAAAGCTATATGTCATGAGCATCTAAATCTAGAATTATAGAGCTTGAACATCAACAGATCACAATTTATAAGTTCTCCAGTATTGGCTTCTAGTTTGAAAGTATTTTTCTGTGACAAAACAATAGTTCAAAGATCCATATTTCACTATCAAAGAGTATTATGCTCTATAGTTCTAAAGGTAGGATAAGAGGCCCACAATGAATGTATTGGAATTAGTTCAGACAACTGAGAGGGGGGGTGAATCAATTGTCCCAAATCTTTAACACTTGCAACTATTTCCTTATCACACAAAACTGATTAATGATGTCAGCATTTAAAGCATGAATCATCAACACATGAACATAAATAAATGAACATAGAACACCAGAATTTTTAAGTGGAAACTTGGTTAAGGAAAAACCATAGTGGGGGTTAACCCACAAAGATTTTGTACCTTGTTAAAAGTACTTTAGAAAAATAGAAGGTACATGCCTTCGGGTGTACTACCCAGAGCTCACTGCTCAAAAGAGAGGCTCACTACCTACTGAATTTATTTAGAATAGAAAGAATTAACTAAGAAATAGTATCTACTTCATGCCTAGTTCAGTTTCACTGAATGCTCACAAAACTTATGCTTTGCCCCAAATTCTTCTTCACTGACTTTTCACTCTATACTGCTCTCACTCATTTTCTTCTCTCCTCTGCTTCTGATACTTTATTCAAATTTTATTCATTTTTCTCAAGGATGATTTTCCACAACTCATCAAAAAATATTTATATAGTTCATCAACCTTGGAATGAACAAGGTCGACACTACAAACATCTAACTTAATGTGAATCACTAAGATGTCAGCCAAACATAGTTGGGACTCAAATCTTCCTTGATCAACACACCATGCTTCAATGAATTGCTCTTAGATCATCCACAATATGCTTGAATCATCCAGTCAGCCAAGACTAGGAAGAATAGCAACACCAAGAAGAAAATCTTCATTGACAAGCTTAAACTTTGATGCCAACTTCCAACATAGAAATCACACGATCCAAGGACTTCCACAAGCACATTGAATTCAATAAAAACATTTGTACTCCTCTAAATCATCAGAATCACTTGCATCTTCCTCTGGAACCTCAAGAACACTATCTGCCATGATTGTCACATTAGAAAGATTGCTTGCAGACCTCGAAACCATGAACCACTTGAATGGATGATACACACTAACTTCCCAAACATGCCTCTAGATTTGGAGATCATCATTTTACATTACTAGAGCAATCCAGACCTCTTTCTTGTCACTCTGTCTCTTCTGAATAATGCAAGAATTGATTTTACTCAGATGGTCATAACTTCTTCAGATCTTATTGCAAACCTCTCAAATCTTAACTAGAGCTTCTTCAGACAAACCTCTACAAAGCCATATGGTCTGCATATATTCATCTCCATTCATTTTATCAATATCCTCAACAATTTTGTCTTCTAAATAGATATAAGAATAGGATACAATTGACACCAATGACAACACCGCTTAGGCACATATTTGTAATAATCTCCTAGTTTGTCATTGATGGCAACATATGATGTGAAAAATTGAATTCAACCATCAAGACAAGAAGTTATCCTATTTTCTCTTCTCACTTCTATAATTACTTTCTTCACTGCTCCCCCTTTTATCAGTAACTAGTTTTTCACATGAACTTCTCTCCCCCTCTGACATTAATGGCAAAGGGCACATATTTGCAATCTTTTCTCCCTTTTTGTTTCAGACTGATCTAAACATTTTCATACTGACTACTCCTCATGAGTAGTATCTCTTTAACATCAATCTAGATCACAAGATATGACTGTGAATTCCACTGGACTGATGCACCTTAGTGCATCTTAATTCTGATCAGGAGGGGTAATAACCCCTAACTTCTCTCTGAGATACTCAAAAGTATCCTTGGGAAGAGGCTTAGTGAAGATATCCGCAATTTGATCTTTTGAAGACACAAACTCTAACTTGACTTCATTCTCATTTACCTTCTCTCTCAATAAATGAAACTTGATAGATATATGCTTTGTCTTTGAATGCAACACCAGATTCTTTGAGATGATTATTGCACTTGAATTATCATAGAAGATTGTGACAGGTTCCTCAAACACAATTCTAATGTCATTCAACATTTGTTTTATCCACAGAACTTGAGTATAATTATTTGTTGCTTCTATATACTCTGCCTCTGCAGTAGATAGAGATATTGCCTCTTGTTTTTTGATCATCCAAGACACCAATCTTCTTCCCAAGAAGAATGTACCACCACTAGTACTTTTCCTATCATCCACATCTCCTACCCAATCAACATCTGTATATGCATGAAGAGTGAAATCATTATCCTTTGGATACCACAATCCATAATCAGTTGTCCCCTTGAGATATCTGAATATTTTTTTTGACTGCCACAACATGGGATTCTTTTTTATCAGCTTGAAATCTAGCAACAAGTCCAATGACATTCATGATGTTAGGTCTGGTCTGAGTTAGATAGAGCAATCCTCCAATCATTGATCTATACATTTTCTGATTTGCCTTGGGGGAGTCATCATCTTTGCTTAACTTACATCTAGTTACCATAGGTGTACCTACTGGCTTTGAGTCTTCCATTCCAAACTTCTTTAGAAATTCTTTCACATACTTGGACTGAGATATAAAGATACCTTTAACTGACTAAACAATTTGTAGACCTAGGAAGAAATTCATCATACCAAACATTGCATCTCAAATTCACTTTTCATTTGATCAGTAAATGCTTTGCACATAAATTCATTTCCACCAAAAATGATATCATCAACAAAGATCTCAACAATCAGGATGTCCTCATGATTAATCTTAAAGTAACAATTACTATCAATAGTACCTTTGCTAAATCCTAGCTTAAGAAAATGCTTATCCAATCTTGTATACCAGGCTCTTGGGGCTTGCTTGAGTCCATACAATGCTTTTCTTAGTCTATAGACCATATCTCTCTGATTAGACAACTAAAATCCTTCTATTTGCTCAATGCAAACTTCTTCCTCCAAATCTCCATTTAGGAATGCTGATTTGATATCCATCTGATAAACTTTAAAATCTTTGAAGGCAGTAAATGCAACAAATAATCTAATTGCTTCTATTCTTGCCACCGAGGCAAAAGTTTCTTCAAAATCAATTCCTTCCACTTGCAAATAGCCTTTGCATACCAACCTTGATTTGTTTCTCACCAATTCACTTTCTTCATTAAGTTTATTTCAGAAGACCCATTTGGTTCTAATCACATTTTTGTCCTTAGGTATAGGAACAAGATCCCAAGTGTGATTCTTTTCAATTTGCATCAATTCATCTTCCATTGCTTTTACCCAGTTTTCCTCATTGCAGGCTTCACTTATTGATTTAGGTTCAATCTTTGAAATCAAACAAATTTCCTCTTGATCTTTAGAAATTTTTCTCCTAGTTTGAACACCTTTAATCTTATTTCCTATGATATGATCTTTAGGATGATTCAGTCTTACATACATGGGAGTTTTTGGAATTGCTTGAACTTTATTTCTTGAGCTTGTTCCTCAATATCTGAACTATTCTCTTGAGTTCTTGTAGTTTCCAAATCAATCTAAATCTAAGTTTGAGTTTGAACTAGCCTTCCTTGACTTTGACTTTCATCTTGATCATCTAAATCATATCTGTAGAACCTAGAATGTCCTTCCTTTCTCTCAACAACTCTAACATTACCACTTTCAACAATCTTTTTCAACCTCTTGTTAAAGCACCTCTAAGCCTTACTTTGAGTAGAGTATCCCAAAAATATTCCCTCATCACTTCTTGTACCAAACTTTCCTGAATCCTCATCTCTTTTGATATAGCATTTACTACCAAAAACTATGAAATATCTCATAGTAGGAGGATGACAAAACCATAGTTCATAAGGGGTCTTACTAGAATTGCCTTTGATCTGCACCAGGTTAAGAGTGTAGATACAGTACTCACAACTTCTCTCCAATAAACTTGAGGAACATTTTATTGCATCATCATGGTCCTAATAGCTTCTTGAATGGTCTAGTTCTTTCTTTCCACAACTCCATTTTGCTAGTGAGTCTTGGGAGCAGATAACTATCTTTTTATGCCATGATTTTCACAAAAAGCATCAAATTCACCGGAAGTAAATTCTCCACCTCTGTTGGATCTCAGACATTTTAATTTCTCACCAATCTCTTTTTCAACCATCACCTTGAACACCTTAAACTTGTCAAGAGCTTCTAATTTTTCTTTTAGGAAAGTTACCCACATCATCTTGGAGTAATCATCAATCAACAACATGAAATATCTATCTCCTTGCACACTCCTAATTCTAGTAGGACCACAGAGATCAGTATGTAATAGTTCCAATCATCCACTTGAAGCTTTTTCCTTACTTTTGAATGAAATTTTGTTATGTTTCCCCAATTGACATTCTCTACACATGCTATTAGGTTTCACAAGTTTTCAAAGATTTCTTACTACCTGATTGGTACTTATTTTGACAATGTTATAAAAATTCACATGACACATCCTCCTATGCCATAACCAACTTTGATCTATATGAGAAATCAAATAACTTTTGCCAGAACCACTTAAATGAAAAATGTTACCTCTAGTTTGAGTACCGGATGTAATTTCAGTTCTAGAGCTCTCCAAGATTTTGCATTTTCCATCCTTGAATCGAAGATCATAACCTTTGTCAACCAACTGTCCAACATTGAGAAGATTATGTTTCAGTCCTTCTACATACAGAACATCATTGGTGCTATTCTCACCATCAAAAAAGATGGATCCTCTACCATGGATTCTACCAGCTTAGTTGTCTCCAAATTTCACAAGCCCTCCTTCATAGTTTTCAAAACTCATAAACTTACTTTTGTCACCAGTCATATAATGAGAACATCCACTATCAATCACCCATTCATCTTTTTCAATAACCTGAGTAGCCAAGGTACTTTCCACATTTGTGCAGCTAGCAGATTTAGTAGACACCGGATCTTCTTCTGTGATAGTAAAGAACACCCAGTCATTTTTAGAGGAACCTCCATGATTAGATTCATCATCTATGACTCCTTCTCTAGATTCTTGGACATAGTAACATTTCTTCTAATTTTTGTATCTGTTAGGGTTTGGTTTTGAAAATCTCTCCAGACATCTTGAGGGAAAATGACCAATCTTATTACAAGAAAAATATTTGAGTGGCAATTTTCCTTCATACTTACTGGATCCTCTTGGTAATCTTTTGGTAAGAAGAGCTTCAAGATCTATAGTTTCAATTTCAACATCTTCAAGATCCTTCGTTGTCTTCACAAATCTATTTGATCTTGGAGAAGAGATTTCACCTGGATCATATCTTTGTTTTCAATATACACTGGCTTTAAATGCAGATTTAGACTTGGGAAGAGAATCACCAAACTCACTTAATTCAAAAGTTGAAATTTTGCCAACCAGCTGATCTCTTGTAACTTTTGAGACAGTCCTGATCTCCTCTATAGAAATAACCTTATGTTTGTATGAATCAAGTAAAGATCTAAGCACTTTTGCCACAATCTCTAATTCTTCCAAAGTCCCACCAACATATCTGATACCACACACAAGATCATTTATTGTTTGCATGTAGATTGTGATGTTTTCATCTTCACTCATCCTCAGATTTTCAAAATTTCCTCTTAGACTTTGTATCTTGGCACATTTGACAAATTCATTACCTTCATAAAGATTTTCCAACTTCTTCCAGATTTCATGAGCAGTTTCTAGTCCAAAGACATTTGTCATTTCTGAATCAGACAGGGCACTTAGCAAGGCTTCTTTGGCTCAAAGATTATTTTCAGCATTTTTGACTTCATTTGGAATTGAAGGTTTCTTCGAAGGCTCATACTTATCTCCATATGATTTTTCAAAACAGAGTAATTTGTTCCATCAAATCTTGGGCTATCCTTCTTGTAGGTTGACTTCCTGGATCTCCTCAAGTGGTTAAGCTTTTTATGGCTCTGATAGCAATTGTTGGAATTAGGCCAGACAACTGAGAGGGGGGTGAATTAGTTGTCCCAAATCTTTATCACTTGAAACTATTTCCTTATCACACAAAACTAATTAATGATGTAAACATTTAAAGCATGAACCATCAACACATGAATAGAAACAAATGAACACAGAACACCAAAATTTTTACATGGAAACCTAGTTAAGGGAAAACCATGGTGGGGGTTAACCCACAAATATTTTGTACCTTGCTAAATGTACTTTAGAAAAATAGAAGGCACATGCCTTTGGGTGCACTACCCAGAGGTCACTGCTCAAAAGAGAGGCTCACTGCCTACATAATTTATTTAGAACATAAAGAATTAACTGAGAAACAGCATCAACTTCATGCCTAGTTTAGTTTCATTGAATGCTCACAAAATTTCTACTTTGCCCCAAATTCTTCTTCACTGACTTTTCACTCTATACTGCTCTCATTCCTTTTCTTCTCTACTATGCTTTTGATCCTTTATTTGGATTTAATTCATTTTGCTCAAGGATGATTTTCCACAACTCATCAAAAAATATTTATACACTTCATCAACCTTGGAATGAACAACAAGGTCGGCACTACAAACATCTGACTTAATACGAATCACTAAGCTGTCAGCCAAACATAGCTGGGAGTCAAATCTTCCTTGATCAACACACCATGCTTCAACAAATTGCTCTTAGATCATCCACAACATGCTTCAATCATCCAGTCAACCAAGACTGGGAAGAACAACAACAACAAGAAGAAAACCTTCATTGACAAGCTAAAACTTTGATACGGACTTCCAATATAGCAGTCACACGATCTAGAGACTTCCACAAGCACATTGAATTGAACAAAAACATCCGCACTCCAAATCATCCGAATCATTTGCATCTTCCTCCAGAACATCAAGAACACTATCTTACATGACTGTCACATTAGAAAGATTGCTTGCAGACCTCCAAACCATGAACCACTTGAATGGATGATACACACTAACTTCCCAAGCATGCCTCTAGATCCACACATCATCATTTTACATTACTGAAGCAATCTAAACCTCTTTCTTGTCACGCTATCTCTCTTGAATAATGCAGGAACCAATTTCACTTAGATCAATATAACTTCCACAGACCTTATTGTGAACCTCTCAAATCTTAACTGGAGCTTCTTTAGACAAACCTCTACAAATCCATATGGTCCATAAATATTCATCTCCATTAATTTTCTTAATATACTCAACAATCTGGTCTTCCAAACAGATAGCAAAATAGGATACAGTTGACACCAATGACAACAAGGATATGTTGACATCAATGAAAACACCACTTAGGCACATATTTGCAACAGAATGTTGGTTATGAATTTCAAAGTCTCATATTGTTTACATCAAAATTTATCATATGACAGTCAAGCTAGGTATGTGTGCACTTATGGATTAAGCCAATAGTCATGATAGATTGATATGTAGTAAAGGTATATGATTGCAATCATTAATCTAAGTGGTTCTATAATAGGTCTAGACTCATAAGAAGAGTCTTGTATGATTAACTGGGTCCGCATTGTTGTTTGAGCATACTAATAGGTCAACAAGGTATAACTTGAGTATACAAGCTTTATCTTCTACATGCCAACCTAGTTTGAGGAAATTCTTGATGCATATACATACATACATACATACATATATACACACACACACACACTTAATTGATTTTTGCTTTGGAAGCATGAAGGTGTGTGAATATAGTGTGAATTTGATGTGTGCATGATCTAAGACAGTTTATAGTGTAGAAAAGGGAAATAGGTCAAAAAATAGACTATATATAGCAAAACAAAAAGGTAGGGTAGAGATAATGAAGAATTTTGAATCTATGTATTGAGATTTCAATGGAACTATAATCCAGTATGTAGTAGATGCAATTGTAACAGTTCACTACTGACAGTGATCATATTTCCTTATCTCTTCTATCTTTCTTTCTCAGTGGATAGTGAGTCCACCTGCAGTGAGCATTTCTTTGGGCAGTGAGCCCCATGGAAGTGAGCCTTATGTAATCTAGTATTGTTATCATAATATATTGTGAGCTAACACTCACCATGGTTTTTCCCTTTTTGGGTTTTCCACGTAAAAATCATGGTGTCTATGTGTTCTGTCTTTATGGTTGATATTCTCATGTTTACTCTTTTTTCATGTTATTAATTTTGGTAATTAGATTAATGAACATGTCAAGAAGTGGTTTCGTGGAATATTGATTCACCCCCCTCGCAGTATTCCTTAGATTCAACAATTGGTATTATAGTAAGGTTCGTTGGAAGAAGCTTAAAATCTTAAGGGAGATCTGGGAAAGTGTACACATGGCAAAAAGAAGATATCTCACTTCTCTAGAATCTATTCATCTAGGTAGTATCAAATTTGGGAATTGCTCATGTCTTAAAAAATCTAAAGTAGAAATTAGGGATTTGAAGGCTAATGTCCAAAAAGTTGATGAATGCATTCTAAAGCTAAGAGAGCAATTCAAGAATTTTAAAGAGAAGAGCAAGGAGTTAAGTGAACAATTGATCGAATCAAATGAAACCCTAAACAATTTAACATTGGAAGTTGAAGAGAAAGAGGAGATTGAAAAGCATCTGAATCAAGTTATAAAGGATAAGTATGAGGAATGTAAAAATTTGGCTAAAGATGTGTTACTTTTGAAGTTTGATTTGGAAGTAGCTAACAGTTATAAAGAAAAATTCAAAATAAGCTTTGCTAAGCTTGATGATTTGATTGAAAGTCAAAAGAGTTTAGATGACAAGAAAGATTTGGGATTTGAAAGAGGAGAAAATTCTAAATCAGGTCAAGAAAATTGCAAGATGAGGAAAAATAAAGGCAACCATTTCCAGAATCAGAGAAGATGACATAGAAGACCTCCAGTTAGGTAGCCAAATGCTTAAAGGTACCCATCTTTCAATGGCTATTGTTTTAAATGTAATAAGTATGGTCATAGGGCTACTCAGTGCAAGAGTAGAATAAATCAAAATGTTTCATCTTTCTTTGGTCAGTGTTTTAATTGTAAGAAAATTGGTCATAAATCAAATGGGTGTAGAAGTATGATAAGGTATGGTCCTAACATTGCAAGAAATGCTCAACCCTTCAATAGAAAATGATTTTCATGCAATAGATTCGAACACATGGCTAACCAATGCAGATCAATAATAAATCAAAGGAATCAGAGGCAGAGGAATGTGGTATGCTACAATTGCAATAGGTTTGGACATGTTGCAAGATTTTGCAAAAGAAAAAATGAGAAAGGAAACCTTCCTAAAGAGAAAGGGAAAACAAAGCAAAGAGAAGATAAAGGAAAGAACAAGGTTGATTTGGTGGAAATAAAAAAGGAAATCAGCAAGGTCTGGATTAAAAAAGGATGTGAATAAGGTCAAGGACAGATCTGCACCTACTTCTTGTACATAGACTTCCTCCAGGAAATAAATTGGGAGCTCTGGCTTAGGAGGAGCTATATTGAAAATTCTAATCCCCTAGCCAGATAGTAAGTGCTGGGATCTGACATGAAGATATGATGTGAAGATTTATATATGGTAGATCTTTTGAAATAAATTCTAGTAGAAAAAGATCAAATGCAGAGCATTACAGATAAATCTTGATCAACTATGCTTGATAGAGAAGTTTTTGACAACTTTTTGAAAGATAGCATTTATGGCAAGTAGGTTAAGGAAAACAAAGGGTTAAAAGACTTGGATTTGAAAGATTAATCACTTTACATTCAAACTATCAAGCATCTAGGAAAACTGAAGCAAAATTGTAAGCGACTACTATGATTTCCAAAGCAATTCAAAGCAAGTTCAAGTAAACCCTAGAGTTGACAAAAGAGGTATTTTTCAGTTTGAAACCCTACTATAAATTTGTTTGAATCATTACAAAATGGTAACACCACAAGTGGTTGATATAACTGAGAGACTGAGGCCAAAATTCAAGAAACACCCCTTCAAATCAACAAAGGTTGACCCAAACGATGCATCTTCAGAAATTTTGTTTGGTGTATTGCATGCAGAAGATGTTAGGGCATATATTTATGTTGCCTTAGACGAATTTGGTGACAATAGGTTTTCTGATCTTTATATGAATCACTTGAGCGATGGAAATTATGATTTGAAGGAAGAATATAAGACCCTAGAAGTAAAGAAATTCATTCAGTATATAGACTTCCCTACATTTTCTAAAGATGAATGGGTCTGGTATGTTCTGAGTAGGATCCATGATGAATTCATGTGGCTAGAAAGACCATTCATGATTACAAAGGATGTGATAAGAGTTATGACTAGATTATGCTCCACTAGAATAGTATCTGTGTTAAAATCCATAAAGAATGATATAGTGATGAAAGCCACCTGAGACAAATATGACAAAAGGGCTTTAACCATGAATGATATTGAAGACCATGTAGTGAGATTTGCATCCATGGTGATAGGCTACAAAATTTACTTCACAAACTGAGAGAATTCTATCTCCACGATTGCTATATACATAGCATATGAGATGATCAAAATGAATGTAGACTATGATCTTTGTGAATTTCTCTGGGAATAGTTGATGGAGAATCTAAAGAAGACAAAGGAGCAGAAATATCCATTCAAGTTTGGTACTCTAATTCTTTGCTTATTTTTCTATTTCATGCAAGAGTTACCAGTGATAAAGAGTTTTTTTTGGACTAGTGATAAACCTATTATAGTACAAATTAGAAATCATTTAAATAGCATAGGAAATCATGATGCTCAGACCATAGCCTTATGTGGATACTTTAAGAACTTCTAGAAGATCGTGCAATCAAGGGAAAGAATACCAAAGTCCATTGTTGAAAAATATAAAAAATGACATATGCTTTATTGTAAATAAGGATCGGTATATGATGGATGTTGTTGATCCCAGGGTAGTCTAGGTCCTCCCAATGGGATATGAAGTGGCAGGAAACATATTGGATGGTTATGTTGATCTTATGTTGAAGAAACCTAGGGATCCCAATGAGCCAAGATTTGGCACATATGAAGAGTTATCCGTAAAACTTCATGTTGAACTAAGAAAACTAGAAACTTAGAAAAGGATGAAGAAATTGGTAGAGGAATGTGCCCAAAGCATAGGGGTCACAAAAGAAGAAATTACTAAAACAAGGGCAAGGGTTGAAGTACCTAGAGCACCTGAAAAATGAAGGAAGTGAACATAGTACGGCTCTAGAAGTGAAAGAGATAAAGATAGAGGGACCTACAACTCCAAAGAAAAGGGCAAGAGGTTCCACACCTACTGGGACAAGCTCAAAATCCTCTAGTCCTACACCCTCTGAGGAGGCACATTCTAAGAAACCTACTAAAAAAGGACACAAAAGAATGAAAACTAAAGCTAAGAGGATGCATGTAAGTATAAGTGTTGATGATGAAGAAACAAAATCAGATGAAGAAGACAAGAAGATGAAAACAAAACCATCTAAAGCCTTTGGTTATAAGCAAGATAGATCTTTCAAAAAGGGGAAAGGAAGAAGGAAGGAGAAGATGCCAGAGCCTATGAAAGTACATGCTACAATAACTCTAGAAGATGTATTAAAAGCCATTACAGTTGATGGCAATCTAAAACCTATTGTCCAACTGTATGATGACTATGATGATGCAGATTCGAACATCATTAAGACTATTGTCATCAAATACTTGGACATATACAATAAAGATCTTATTGAAATAATTTCATATCTCCCAGAAAACTTCAGAAGTATAATGGACTTCCAAGGAAATAAGCTGCTATGGCCAAGGACATCGAGCTAAGAAAACACACATTAATAAAGCTATGTCCTGAAATCACCCTTGAAGAAAAGGAAAAAGTCTCCAAAGTACTTCATAAAGAATTTAGAACAAAGAAGAGGATGAAAACTCTAATGGATGATGACATTAAGAAGGTAGTCAAAGAAACCGAGGAACTCACTTTGAGAGTTTTGAAAAAATTTCATCTTCCAACCATATATGATAATGAAGAAACAATTATTGGAGATGACACATTTGCTCTAGATGTGAGCATGGATCAAGAGTTAGACAAGAATGATGAGATAAAGGAGAATGAATATCAAGGCCCTTCTACTGATGGTCTAGATGCAGCCAACAAGGATCAAACTGAGACAAGTCCTCCAGAGCATCACACTGATGATAAAGCAACCAGGGAGAAGACAGATGAGCAGAATAAAGTTGATGATCAAGAACATGAACAAGTTGAGAGAAGCCCTTCACTAGTGCAAAATATTGTTCAACAAAAGGCCATGGATTTAAAACCACCTGATCAAAACCAAAAAGAATAAGTGTCTGAAGAAAAGACAAGAGACACTACTACTGACACCATGACTAAAGACCCTATTGAAATGGTAAGGGAATTTCTTGAGAAACAACATGAAAGTCAATTGTTGGAATCAAATGAGTTTCTACAAGGTCCTTTAAGCCTAGCTTCTATGTCCCCACTACAAAAGATGAAACTCAAAATAATTTTTCATGCAAAGGCTTAAGAAGAAATGTTGAAATCACATTTATAGGACAGTGAACTCATTGGTGAAGCATCTGGTATCCTAGAAAGGTTGATGCCTTCACACCAAAAGAATACAGCATTGCCATCAATGGATCAACTTAAAGGCCTGATAAAATTACTAAGTACTCATTTTAAGTCTTTTGAGAATTCTAGAGAAATAAAGGTTAGAAAATAATATAATGAGAAAAGGTTGGCTGAATTAAAGACCATGATGGACAATGATAAAATTTTGCTAGACAATAGAATCAAAGGTAAAGAGAAGGCCATTAAGAAATCATATGACATATACAAATTTTTCTTATCATGGCCAGAAGTTACAAAGGAGTCAGAAGAAAAAATCAAGGATTTGGAACTCTAATTGTTAAATATCTCTAAGTCATGTGATCCAACAATTGAATCAATAAATAGTAAAGAGACACAAGTAAATATTCACAATAGCTTAAGCAGTCTGATAAATAAGAGGGAAGAAATTAAAAATAGGCTGTGCTAGTTAAGAAGGCTGATAATTCCTAAAATAGATTCAATGACAAATCTTGTAGAAGAAGCTTTGAAAGAAAAAGCAATAATTGATACACCCTCAGATGTGCAGAAGGCAAAAAATTTAATTTTTCAGATAAATGGTCACATTCAAATTTTGGAGGGTGCAAAGAATAGATGGGATGGAGAGTCAACTCTGATAAAGACCATTTATAATGATTTTCTACCACCTACAACTAACTAAGATGGAGGATTGTACCTATACATATGCGGTAGAGTATGATAGTTTTTGCAATTTTGACACAATTTTAACTCTTGTACATACACCTTTGCCATTGATGTCAAAGGGTGAGAAGAACATCTAGTGAAAAATGACCAAATTTCTAAAGAGAAGAAGAAAATCAGAATGCATAGAGTAAAGGGGAGCAACACAATCATTTTTCACTAAGTGTTGCCATCAATGCTAAAGGGGGAGATTGTTGGCAAGAGACACTGCTTTGATGGTCTAGTAGAATGTTAAATGTGGTCATTGATGGAAACAAGGCATGGTAAAGGGATGGCAATAAGGCTGGGTAGAGGTCTAGAAGATTAACTTAGTCAGAATGGCTAAGTATATTGGACAAGATACAGAGTGACAAAGATTGGAACAGTATGCCTCCATAGTTGAAGATCATGTTATGTAGTTTAGGTATGTTATTCATAGCTATCTGATGATGTTATGTTCAAGTGTTCAAGTCTTGTTTTCTTCTAGAAGTCATATGGAAAATTCTCTAAGTCCAGGTGAACAGAGTTAAGTTAGAAATAGTGCAGAGTACCTGATTTATTTGGTCTGTATTCCTCCGCTAATGAATATTGTGATTTGCAGTTTTGAGATAATAAAGATGTATGTCATGAGCATCTAAATCTAGAATTATAGAGCTTGAAGATCATCATATCACAATTTATAAGTTCTCTAGTATTGACTTCCAGTTTGATAGTATTTCTTTGTGACAGAACAATAGTTCAAAGATCCACATTTCACAATCAAAGAGTATTATGCTCTGCAGTTCTCAAGGTATGATAAGAGGTCCACAATGAATGTTGGTTATGAATTTCAAAGTCTCATATTGTCACATCAAAAATTATGGTATGACAGTCAAGCTAGTTGCGTGTGCACTTAAGGGTTAAGCCGACAGTCATGATAGATTGATATGTGGTAAAGGTATATGATTGGAATAATTAATCTAAGTGGTTCTATTGCATGATTAACTAGGTCTGCATTGACATTGTTTGGGCATAATAACAAGATGACAAGGTATAACTTGAGTATACAAGCTTCGTCTTCTGCATGTTGACCTAGTTTGAAGAAATTCTTGATGCGGATATATATATATATACACACACTTGATTGATTTTGGCTTTGGAAGCATGAATGTGTGTGAATATAGTGTAAATTCGATGTGTGCATGATCTAAGACAGTTTACAAAGCAGAAAAGGGCAATAGGTCAGAAAATAGAGTATATGTAGCAAAAAAAAGGCAGGGAAGAAATAATGAAGAATTTTGAATCTGTGTACTGATCTTTCAATGAAACTATAATCTAGCATGTAGTAGATGCATTTGTAATAGTTCACTACTGGTAGTGAGCAAATTTCCTTATCTCTTCTATCTTTCTTTTTCAATGGATAGTGAGTCCACTTAGACAGTGAGTCCACCTATAGTGAACATTTCTTTGAGTAGCGAGCCTTATGTAATCCAGTATAATTGCTATCATAATATATTGTGAGCTAACACTCATAGTGGTTTTTCCCTTTTTGGGTTTACCACGTAAAAATCTTGTTGTCTATGTGTTATGTCTTTCTGGTTGTTGTTCTCATGTTTATTCTACTTTCATGTTATTAATTTTGGTAATTGGATTAATGAACATGTCAAGAAGTGGTTTTGTGGAATATTGATTCATGCCTCCTCTCAGTATTTCTTGTATTCAACAATGAGGATACTGGCATGAATAAATTATTTTTCTATTTTAAAGAATTATATGCAAAATTAATTGCTTTTAAAAGGGAGAGTTTTTATGGTAGTGGTTTCTTTTTGAAGAGATACTTTTTTCTAGATTTTGGAAGAGTGAATGGATAGGTGAAATATTGTTTTGACTGAGAAGATCATAAGTGAAGAATAATGACATTTTGAAGACATTTTTTCACGTTTATGGGAACCAAATATAGAATTGGTTTTATGAAAACTTTATGGTGCATGAACAAGGATTTATTTGCAAGAATTTTTTTGGCAAAAGATGTTTATGGACTGATGGCATGACAGGGTGATATGGAAATGTGCAAAAGAAATGGAGATTTGGGAATTCACTGAAATAGACAAGTGAATTGATATTTTTTTGATAGGGATTTATGATAGAAAGAAAGTATGCTTTGAATGAGAAAATAGAGGGTTTTATGTGTAATGGCTTCTTCCCTTTTAGTGATTGAAATTGATGCAAAAAATGATTGTGAGTATGGACTGCATAATATGGAGGATTTATTTCCTTGGCTAAGAATTATGAATACTAAATAAAGTGTGAATTTTTGAGTGTGAATATGCATGTGAATCAGGTGATTGTGAGGATGAATGTTTTGTCTGAGAATTGAGAGGTGTATGGGATGATATTGCAGGTGATCCAAGCACAATAAGAGGACATTATATAGTAGATATGTAGAATATGAATGCAAATGAATTGATTTCTAGATTGAGAAAGAGTGATATATTGTTATGAGAATTGCAGTGAAATAGAGAAACACTCTGTACTCTTTATCATTTTCTAAGATTGGTTGTATGTACTCCTATTGCCAGTGAGGCATAGGATTTCTGATAAGTGAGATCCTACTTTTGCCAATGAGGCACATTGTAACCAGTGAGGTTTATGGCTAGTGAGGCATGTTTGTGATCAGTGAGATCTTAGCTAGTGAGGCTTACATGTAACTAGTGAGGTTTTCCAGTGAGGTAAAATGGAGATTAAAGTTCATAGTGGTTTTTACCCTTTTGGGGTTTTCCACTCAATCATCTATGTCATGTGTTGATCCTTCTGTCTCTTATGCTTTGTCAATGTTTTATGTCCTGATGCATTTGTTATATGTTTCATGATGGGTTATAACATGTATTGTTTTGATATTATTGTGAGAAGATCTTGTTTCAAAAATTGGTTTTGTTGACCACTGATTCACCCCCCCTCTTAGTGGTTTGTAGTATTCCAACAATTAGTATCAGAGCTACAAGTTCCCTGTAGGAGTCTAATAGACTTGGATAGATTTTAGAAGAGGAATACTATGGGTAAGTGTAGAAGAAATAAGGGAAGGAGAGAAGCCAAGCAAAAAGTTGTTCAATAAGTCCAAACCAAATCAAGTGATGATGTGTTGCAAGAAATGCCCCTGTCAGTTGACATATGACATGATATATCTAAAAAAGAAGATAATTTTGTTGTTGAGATTGATGACAAAGAAGGAGACCTCTTTGTGCATGAATTTGATTATGAATAGGAGTATGATGAAGATGATTTTGAAATTGATGTTGAAGGAGAACTTAGGTGTGCCCTAGATGAGATCAAGAAATTTAAAAAGGAGAACCAGAGATTAGATTTGTAGCTACAACAAGAAAAGGACTCCAAAGACAAAACACTTTCAAACCTTGAAAGAGTATCTTTAGATCTTGAAGAGGAAAGAAATTAGATTGTGAATTTAAGGGTTTAAGTTGAAGAATTAGACAAATTGATTATCATTCTAAAAACTAACATTGAAGAGACCAAGAGGATAACAGATGTTACTAAGTCTGAATGTGAGGTCAAATCATATGAATGCCTAAAACTAGAGGCTGAGATAGTCACCTTGAGAAAAGATATTGAAAATCTCAAGATTCAATCAAAGAAGAATCAAAAGTTTGAGGACAGCACTAGCAAGTTGTATGAGATGTTAGGTAAGAAAAAACAACACAAGGAAACTACTAGCCTAGGATATGAAGAAGGGAAGACTTCTAAAGTTAGAGAGACTCCTAGAAAGAAAATTGATCTAAGTCATCATGTTACTGCTCCTGAAGGAAAAAAGAAGATTGAAGCTGAGATGAAAACCAAAGGTGAGTTCTTCAAAATGCACAACCAAAGGAGAAATCTCAAAAGAACTACTCCAACAAGGCAAGCATATTTGTATAGGTACAATTACTCATTTTTTGGTTTTTGTTATACCTGTAATCATTTTGGACATAAAGAAATTGATTGTAGAAAAAGGAGTCAATCTACTTCAATAAGGAATGACAATCTTATGTGTTAAAAGTGCAACAATGTTGGTCACTCAAAAAGAAACTATAGAATGCATGGAAGGTATGGTCATGCATGGAATCACAATAGAAGTGGTCATAGGCTGTCAAAAAGAAACTATCATTGATTTGATCTTGATTACAATATAGTTTGCTATATGTACAACTCTCTTGGTCATAAAGCTCATAGTTGCAAACAAGCATCACCTACTTTGAAAGGTTGGAAAAGAAAAGAGCCTGAAAATGTTTGGAAGAAGAAACTTGAACAAAATAAAGAACCTCAAAAAGTTTGGAGAAGAAAACTTGAGCAAAACATGGAGGATCCTAAACTTGTGCATAATGCACAAGACACATTTTCTGTTGCATAAGATGCATCATGAGGTCAGGGGGAGTTGTCTAATTTTCTATCTCTTAACACCAAGGAGTTTCGAGAGGTCTGTTGATGAGTTCATATGGTGCTTGTCAATATGGTGATCATGTCTTGTTAATCATGCTTTAGGTTTCATGCTTTATAATGTTTGTTGGACTGCTACATGTCAAGAAGTTTTATGACAAGGTGTACAGAAGGAGTTCTCATCAAATGTTAGCATTTTTTTGGCTCAAAATGATGCCTAATTTGTAGAAGAATAGATAAGATATATGTTTGGATAGTGTTGTTGAGTGTGCAAAATGCAGTGTTGCTAAGTGCAGTGTTGCAGGATGAGAATTACACCTAATGCAAGCAATCAGACAATGGTGTAGACATACTAAAGAGTAGGGTAAATATGATATGCAGAGTACAATGATATGTAGACTGTAAATCAAGAAGAATGTGCAAATCAATGGTATCATCAGTATGATATCTCTATCAGCTTTGGTTAGTACAGATATTCTTGTTTTTTCCTTGTTTGTGGTAGTCAATGTTTGATATTTGCTTTGACAACAATATTGTTTTTACTCCTTTCAAATCTCATGAATGATACAATGATCTACATTGATGTTTTGACTTGAAAGAATCCTATTGTAGAGGTAGCAAACTTTAATAGTGGAGTTATGTTGTTAATAGTGTGGTAACAATCTCAGTGTGGTTGTGATAGTGAAATTCTTACTCATGTTGTGACAATGATGTTGATGTAGTGCTTACCTTTGTTGATAGTGTTTTTGGTATAGTGACAATGATTTTGTCTATTCCTTTTTGTAGTACTTTCATATGCAGATAGTTGTTTAATCTCTTCCAAATAGTGGTGCCTATATCTCTATTTTTCTACTCTATTTTAATGAGGATAGTCTTTCTGATTTATGACAATATGATGGTTTGTTTGCTCTTTCTCTCATGACAAATTTCTAGGATGGAAAGTTTTTAGTAGCAAGACTTCAATGGTATCTTGTATTAATTTCTTCAATCACAATAGTCAAATGAGTAGTGACATTGATTTATGTTTACTTATTACAGTGATTTCAAGTGACTATTTTTAGCTGCTCTACGAGTTTTCAGATCTGACAATATTTCATTGATATATGACAATGATATGAACTTTGTATTGTTAGCATATGCATTAGTATCAGTGTACCAAGTGTTATGTTTCTCTGATACAGGATTTTATGATAGTCTTGATATGAAGGAAATTTGACTATTGTTGTACTTTCATGAAACCTATTTGTAGGGGGAGCTTATTTACTGCCCTTAGCCATTGATGTCAAAGGGTCAGAATGAAGTGGAGTTAGTTGTTGTGTCTCCATCAATGCCAAAGGGGGAGATTATTGGCTTGACTAGCATATTGTGTATTGGCATTAATGTTAACATTTTTATGGATTAGGTGTTTACACAAGAGCTTGTGTTTACATAAGAGTTTGTGATGTGACATTATGTTCTGAGATTGTTGGCAAATGGAAAAGTGGTACATTGTGTTGGTGTTTGTTGGTAAGTACATATGTTGTACTTAGATGGTCTTAATGATAGGTTGGCTTCATGTGATGTTTATGTCTTGATTCTACTTGAGGAGTTTGTTAGTTGCCATTGTACCAAAAGATTGACATGTTAATGCCCTATACAACCACTCGACTTAACAAGCACGAGAGGTAGTCAAGCCCTTGTCCAAACCACCGTAGCATAGCGCTGAACAAGGAGACCAAGAGCCACACCTTGCAATAATCCCCCTAGTGCAAGCACGGGGTTTGAACCTGTGACCTTGGCTCTGATACCAACTATTAGTTGTCGTTACACCAAAAGATCGACCTATTAATGCCTGATAAAACCACTTGACTTAACAAGCATGAGAGGTGGTTAAGCCCTTGTCACAAACCACCGTAGCGCAGCACTAAACAAGGAGACCAAGGGCCACACCTTGCAATAGAGTTCATATGGTTACCTTCATGATATTAGGATGTCTTCTTGATAAGGAGTTTGTGTGTTGTTCAAGGGAGTTCACTCTTGTCCTATGTGTTTCAAGATTGTTGATGCTCAAGATGCTGGTTCAGGAGTTGTTATAAAATTGCCGATATGGATTCCTTAGAATGTCTTCAAAGTTGATTAATTGAAATAAGGATATGACATCTTTAAAAGTTGGAACCTTTTCTTGGTAAAATGATTTAATCTCATGTGATCAAAGTGGAGTTCTTCTTGACTACCTGTTAACATTTGAAATTCTTCATGAAAATAGGTATTGGTGAAATTAGGGTTTATAAATTTCTAGAAACCTAATCTACATGTTTTAAACCTTAAATCTCTAAGGTTTTTTTAAACATTTAAACCCTATTTTATATTTCCTAAAGACTTAAAGCTACTTGTCATACTCTTGTACACTTTTTGTTTTAATTCTTTGGTGATCTACTATCATAGGTGGTTTGTCACTTATGTGACAACCTTGAGGGATCACGGCCATCCCTTGACCAACCCCCCTTCCTAGTGCCACCAGCATCTCTGGTTAGCATTATCTTCCACGGGTGGCAAAAAACACATCAATGGCACTGTTTAAAAGTTACTAAAGTTGATCGATGGCTATTGTGAACAAGGAAGACAAATGAAGTTAGAAATACAAACTAAATGCATAAATACACAAAGTTATACCTTCAAAATGTGATCCGTCTCCTTGATAGGGTGGAAGGAGTTGCACCCAAACTCCTTAGATTTACCCAAGACTAAAATGTGGATTGCTCAATGCTTGCTCAACACAATGTAGATGAGGGATTTGGATTTAGATGGTGTTTGAGATGGGGATGAGGAATTATTTTGGCATTATGATGGTACGATGAAGAGATTTGAGAGAAATTTGGGCATGGTAAGGATACAAGAAAAAGTTGTTGGGAATGGCTTGGGTGAGGGTTTTATTTATAGATTTTTAGAAAGGGGATGGAGGGTGAGGATTAAAAGTTGAGATCAAGGGCTACGAATGATTGAGAGTTAGGGTTTGGATTGGAATCATAGCCTTGTGACAAGTGTCACAAGAGGAGTGGGTGAGAGAGATCAATGGTTGAGATTTGGTCAATGGGATTGGAGGCTTCTCATTATTTGTGAATTTTAAATTCACATGGGGAAAGGTGTGGAGGATAAAAATGAATTCATTTTTGGGAAGTGTGGATATGATAAGTGAATTAAAAATTCAACTCATGGGGGAGTGAGAATTAAAAATTCACTTTTATGTAGAGATGTGAAGCTTGAAGGACACATGTACACTTACATGTGTAAGAGGGTGATAAATGAGTTGTAAGGGAGATTTGACCCTTTGAATAAAAAATTGATTTTTATTCAAAGGTGTGTGGGAGGATGGGATAAGCAAGGTTAATTAAGTGTTAAGCTTAATTAATTTAGGTCTAGGGAATAGGTAGGCTAGAGTAGCTAATTAAATAATTGATATTTAATTAACTAGGATAGGGATAGGTTGATTAATAGGCTAGATTAATTAGATAAGCATGATTTATATAATTAACAAGGATTAGGGAGATGGACAAATTAACTAAATAAATATTTAGAATATTTATTTAATTAATGAGGATAGTGTTGTAAGGTATAGTGATAAATTAAATGAATTAATTGATCACAAAGGATGGATAAATGGTCAAAGGTAGATTATTAGGGAGAAATTAATTAAATAAAATAAATTTATTTAATTAATAGGATGGATAATTGGTGGTGTAGAGATATGGGAAATTGGTTTTGCGAAGAAAGTCAATTTTAGGTGTCTACATTTGCCCCTCTTTGAAATGGTGTTGTAGCTAAGTAACACTATTTCAAAGAAGTTAAAACATAGAGTTGGATTGGATAAAAAAGATTTTGGATTAGAAGAAGAGGGTAAGGTTTAGGGATGATTGGTAAGGGGGATGCCCCCTCGAGAGGACATGCGGGTTGCAAGAACACAAGTGTGCTCTCAATATGGATGAAATAGATTAGTTGAACTAGTTGGAGGATAAGGGGTGAGATGAAAGAATGATGATGTTGGGAGATTGATTGGTGGATGATCATTGTCCTGAAAAATGATTTAGAGCAATCCTAGGTTCGATATAGCAAAGTGGATATTTTGACCAAGGTATAGAAGACCAGGGTGATGATGTTTATCCAACATTTACATAGACTAGACATGTAAACAAGAGGGTGATCCCATGCATGCCCAAGATAGTACAACCTTGTCTAGATAAGGGAAGGGGACTCATAGCATAAGCCTTAAATGTACAAAAGGTATGATGAACCTTAGGTGCACAAGGAGATCAATATGCTAGAACCGACCCTACAATCTACAAGATATGAATACTAGCTTGGAGTAATGAAACTGACCCACAAGCACAACATACAAAAGTAAGACTATGCCCCATTCTAGATGTTTTTGCCACATACCATGATATAGTGAGATCCAGGTAGTTTTGATGTGATCTTCGAATAGGACAAAAGATAAAAATCAAAAACCAATAGACCAACAAACCAAACGAATAGCCATTGTATCTCTTGCCAAGATGGATGATGATAGGATAGATTCTGCCTATCGTAGGAATGATATATCCTAAGGTAGGAATTGATTGATGATTAGATCATGCCTAATTGATGTCATAAGATTGGCTCAAGATATGATGGTGCCAAGTTGTGGTTGATGGTGATTTGATAGTTGATGATTTTTGTTAAGGGATGATACTTTGATTGGTAATGCGATGTTTGGATCTAGTGTAAGGTCAATGGGTAGGGACCATCCAAGTGGGTTGGATGGGTGCATCCTACGTACCTAAGTACTAGAAACTTCCTTCGTATTCTAGACTACCTACATACCCTGTATCAATAAGATTAAAGCACATTAAGATGTAGGTGGTGATGATATGTAGTTCAGATTTGTGATGATGATGTGGGATGGTTGAGGATAGGTGTAATGATGTTGGAAGATGATGTGTTGGATGATTTTGGTGATTTTGAGGATGTTGGAAGATGATGAGATGTTGATGGAGCAATGTTGATTTTGTGATGGATATTTTTTTGGGATTTTATGGATTTTTTTTTTTGGATTTTTGTGATTTTGGAAAGGGAATGATTTATTATAATGGTTGCATTGGATTTCATTTGGATAGCCTTTGCGCTAAATACCAATGAAAAGGGAACACCAAGTCTAGAGGTGAAGGTGATGGGGTTGGATAGGGGGATTGGCAATGAAAGGATAAAGGATAGGATATTTGTGGTAGATATATAGATACATGTGGATAAGGGATAGGATGGGGCATAAAGGATTGGGTAGGGATACATGATAGATGGATGGGGAGTTTGGCAATGGAAGGTGATAGAGAGGAGATTCATGATAGATGGATGGGAGATGGGGATAAGGATTTTCTCCAAGGGCTAGGTTGCAAGGAATCATATGCCCCAATGCTTAAAGAATTTTGCATGATGGGTTCACATTTGAATGGATGGACTTTGTAGTAGATGGATGGAGGATATGCTTGAATAGGGAGTATGTCAAAAGGTGTCCAAAGCATGTTTTTTGATATTTTGCCCCTTGTCTTTATCAAGATCTAAGGAGGGGGATATAGTGGATAGAATGGATGGAGAATGATAGGATAAATAGGGGATGGTGGATAGGAATATAATAGGATAAATAGGGGATAGTGGATAGGAATATGATAGGATAAGGATAAGCTAGTGGATAAGATGTGCAAAGGATATTATGGATGTGGAAGAAGGATGTGGTTTTTCCCCCAAGTGTAGGGATATGAAATGGATGGAGAAGGGATTACACATGATTCCCATAAGGGGTTTTGATCATGGTACTTGCCCAAGGTGCCACAAGGAGTGGTTTTCACCATTGGATAGATTTTTTCTCTTCACTATTTTCTTGATTTTTTTTTAATTGTTTATTTTTTCTTTTTTGATGGAATGGGGACTCTAGCATCTGTTTCCATAGCAAGGTGAAGATGGTCCCCTGTTGGATAGTATTATGGATAATGATTGCATAGATGTTGGGTTATGATGTGGATTATGTGAAAGCATGGACCATAGGAATGTGATTGGCAAGATATGTAGGATAGTGAATGAAAGATGGAGAGATGGGGGTATGTGGGAATGTTTAGTGGTGGAGGGGAACCAAGACCAATGGTTGCAAACACTATTTTGGATTTTGAAGCCTATGTTTTGTATGGGGGGTGGTTAGTAATGGGGATTGGGATAGGGGATTTTTAGATGGTTGATTTGGGGTTTTAGGGACCCAAATGGACTTCGAAATTATGCAATTTTTAGATGGGGAGTGGGATGTTTGAGATTTTGCGGTAGATTGGGAGGTGAATGCCTCATTAGAGTTTGGTGCTTTAGGAACCCACACCATTTTTGTTTTTTCTTTTTATTTTGATGGTGTGGGCTTTGATAGCCTTTTGGATTTTGGATTTTGCTTGGAAGGGATAACATCTTTAGGATTTTGTGCTTTATGCATTGAGGCATTCAAATTATTACTTTTGAATCCCATGGATTTGGGGGAAGCTTCATGTTTGAAAGATGTGTGCTTTTGTTGGTCTTGATTAGGAATTTTAGGGGGTTTATGGGTGGAGGGGTTAAAAGTGGATTTATGGATAAATGGATAAGGAGATTCGAGGATGGCGATATTAGGAGTAGGGAGGATAGGAGGTAAAGTGGACTTGATAGGGATATTTGGAGTTAGAAGTAGTGGAGGTAAATTTGATGGAAGAAGATGGATAGTCACATGCTTTTGCAAATGATATGACGATGGAGGAGGGATGGCGACATATGATTTAGGAGTGTGATGTGATGCACCGGATTTGGAATTGGGTGAATATATTTTGGAGGATGTGTAGGTGGTATCAACATGTTTATTTTGTTTGCCTTGGGATGTATAACCGAGGCCATGTGAGGATGGATGGAATGTGGTGTGGATGGGCTCCAAGATGCCTTGTTCATGAAGGCCTAAGAATTTGCCTTGATAGTTCATGTGTTGGAGTATGTGACATGCAATGGGATGTTTGGTGCTTTAAAAATAAGACACGAGTCCATTATTTGTTGGAGAAGGATAGGTGGTGGATGGAAGTTGTTCACCTCCTATGAGGGAGTCACCATGGATGAAGGTGCTTTTTCCAAGTGAATAGGAGGATGGATTTGGGATGAGATTGGTTGATGGAGGTAAAGGATTAATGGGGGATGGTGAAGGGGTGGTAGAATATGGTGTGGGATCAATAAGTTGATCAATAGATGGGAGAGGATTGGGGATGGGATTAGATAGGATGGTTAGATCTTGATTAGGAGAAGGGGTTGACATTTCAACATGCTTTAGATTTGATTTTTGACATGGCTCGTGTGTTTGGATAGAAATGGGGGTGATGGTAGGTTCTTGGATGGATGTGATAGGTGCTTGACTTATGCTAGGAGATTGTTCAAGAGGTTTGGTGGGTGTTGGATTGCATGAGGGTGTTTGATTCCTTGCTAATAGCCAATGGATGGCATCCTTCATGAGTGTATGGGTTGAAGAACAATATAATGGATGGATAGTAAGGGTGGTTGGTGTGGGATTAGGATTGGGATTGGATAGGTGGGTGATGGAATTAGGTAGTGATGGTTCTTGGATAGGTTTAAGGATAGGTGTTAGACTAGATGGTGGTGTTGGAGGGGTGGAGGATTTGGGGGATTCTATAGCTTTGCTTTCATTTTTTTATGTTCTTTGGAGGAAATTCCACAAGGATTCTTTGGATGTCGTGCGCTTAGGATTTGGAGGATTTGATGGTGTATGGGCGATAGGGGTTGGTAGATTGGGAGCTACATAAGATGATGGATTAAGGTTGATAAGATTGGGGGGATATTGTGATGGGGGGATTGGAGGATGGGGATTAGGGGATGGGAGATTTGTGTGGGGGAATGGTTGTTGATATAAGCTTTGGATTTCAGTTATGAGGTGTACTAGATTGGTGTTTCCTTGATCAATGTTAGCATGACAAAGGTTGGGGGATGGATAAGTTAGAGGTATTGATTGGTTGGATAGGTGCGATGGCATGGATGTGTAAGGGGATGGAGATTGATATGAGGGTAAAGGTTGATATGATGAAGGTTGATATGATGGAAGTTGGTATGAGGTTGATGGTGTGGATATGTAGGATGTTGAAGGTTGATATGATGAGGGTTGATATGATGAAGGTTGATAGAAGGTTGATGGTGTGGATATGTAAGATGTTTGTTGATAAGATGGAGGTTGGGTAGGGACTTGGGATTCTCCAATGATGAGGTGTGCTAAGGGGATATCTATAATGTCATTTTTACATTTTTCCTTAGCATTAGGATCCATGTTGTCACGTCTCATACTTTTCATACTTGATTGAATGCAATAATTACATTGATTGGTTAAATAGATCGCTTCGACTATATCATTCACTTCGGCTATATTGGGACTAATTTATTGATGGTCTTATGAGTTTGACTTTTGTAGCCTTGTCGACGACAAGAGCATGGCTCAGGTAGGGGAGTCCTAGCTTCATGACGACATATGTTGGGTTTAATTTGGTGTTCTTTCACACAAACTCACGTAGTTTGCATTGCATGTTTGGATTCGATGGAAGTTGTATTGCATGTTGATTCAGTTGGTGTTTGCCGAATTCTCCTTGTGTGAAATTGTCTTCATCGTGCTTTACTTCAATACTTGTTTCGATGCCTATTTATCATGGAAAAAAAATAAAAAATAATAATAAATTAGTATTGCTATTTGAAATAATAGGTATATAGCATTAAAATGTTACTTCAAAGAAAAAAATTTGCCTATGTAAATAAATATTAATGGGTTACTGATAAATGTGTCATTTTTGTATTGAATATAAAATTAAATAATAATGAATTTATAAAAAAATTGTATTGGGTGGAAAAAATTAAAACCTATTGCAATATTCTTATTTTATGGATAATGTTATAGCTTATATAACTTTCTTTTTATTTAAAAATAAAATAAAATAAAAGAAACTAAAAAGGTATAAAAAACTCTTAGATATAAATAGGGAATATAAAAGAAAATAAGTAATCTTAAAGAAAAATCTTTAAGTTATAAAGGATAATTATACTTAACCGTATTAGAGAAAAAGATACTCTTGGTTTTTATTTTAGAGATATAGAGAAGTAAAAGGAGCATGCGGGGCATGCATAGAAAGAGAAAGAAATCTATAATTTTTTTTAAAAAACTTAGAAAAATTCATGCAAAAGGCCATCGAATGAATTACGATGGAGGAGAAAATAGGAGGCATGCGTGGCATGCAATGGGGGAGATCTCTTAATGTAATTGCATGAGTCTAAAAGATGGAGGGTGGGTCTTAAAAAAAAAGAAAAAGAAGAGATAATAATAAAAGGAGGAGGAGATATAAGGGAGGACAAAAGGTAATCCGGGATAGAGAGAAGTGAGCCATTACAGAGGAGATAGAGATAAAGAAATTGGCAAAGAATATTGTCCATCTCCAGATCGACCTTAAACGGTTAACAGGTATTCTTCTTAAAAGGTTATTGCCATGCAATTTATTTTGTTTTAGTATCAAAAGTTGATAATTTTGATAGATCAGCCTTAGATTTGGGATGAAGCCTCTTATAGTTTATGCTGCACATAATTCCTCCTATAACCAAGCTCCTAGCGATTAAGATGATCTATTTTTGTCTTTAAAAAAAATCGTGGCCAGAAAGGTTAAACTATCAACCACATAAGTTTTTTTATTATCTTTTAGATCTGTATTGCATGGTTATTGCTGCGAACTTGGCTACCAGTTATGCGCACCTCTGCTTAAGTCAAGCATCCAACAATAAATAGGAATCACCAGTAATCTACTTCTAAGATGGGCTAAGAGAAAATCAGTTAGAATGTTGTCTTGGTAGAAAACTGAAGAAGTCGCTTGTTGTTTTCTCTGTCTTCTGAAAATGGTTAGAACAAGTCTTATTGTGTTAACCTCTCTATTTTGCTTATAGCATGCTAACAGACCTTCATTCTTGGAACCGATGGCTGAAGCTATGCCACGAGTCTAAAACAAAGCCTTTTTGCTCAATCATCTTACAATTTCTTTAATTACTTCTTTAATTATGACTTATGATAGCCCTTTTACATAGGTTATGACTGCTGTGACAGACTCAGAAATAACAATATACCATTTTTTTTAAAACTCAGATCTATTATAAATCGATGTCAAACTGATGCCAACCTATGAAGGAAACTTACGCCACCCAGATCTGATTTAAATATCTTCATACTATGTCATAGCTGATTCACACCCTATGATGTTGTTCACTAAACTTTAGTGTTATGCACCTGTCCTTCTATGATATTCAAACGCCTCTCAACTGATCAAGGGTCTTCAATGTTTGATCGCTACCAGAATGTTGATCATTGTTGACTGTTAATACTGATCGCTGCTGCAATAGGGTCTGCTACAGATTAGATCTCTATTGACATCAATTGTGATGCCAAATAACATTTTCCTTAACCTTAGCTGTTAATGCTTTAAATTATCTTCCTGTTGCACACTAGCACCACGTTGATGCAACTAGCTCAGACACCCATTTTTGTTGCATTATGATTTTGGAAAACCACTAGAAATATTGGGGAAGAACGAGGGGTATATATATATATTTACTACTGACCGTTTTACCATAGAGTAGAATAATAGGTAATTCTATATTAATTCAAGGTGTAAAATTGCTATTGATTGTTTGACCATTGAAATGAGCCAAAGAAAAAAGAAACTAAATTAACAAGCAAGTTTAAGATCCTCTTGTAGATCAAAATTTCCTCTAAATTAGACCTGCTACCATCAGATGAATTTATTACATCTAAAATGCTTTCTTCAAAATAGAAATGACTTCTTCAATCATATCTTGTCTTCCTAGTAATGACTATTATTTATTTGTTAGGGAATTATCATAGACATTGTATGGTAGAAATCTTAAAAGTTTATGATTCATAGAAGGATGATATAAATTCACATTGTATTACTCTTAAGTTGTTTGATGATGATCTCACTTTAAGGGAAAAATTAGTTCATATGGTTTCACACATTTTAGTACATAAAGGAACTTCTAAACGTAAAAAAGAAATAGATATTATGTTCACCTTTATTTAGAATTGATTTACTATCTTCTTCCATTCAAAAGATAGCTTATAGGGGGATTTTTCTCTGACTATTCTAGGATAAAATCATAAATTGACCTTGAGATGAAGAAAGTTGTCTTTATAACCAAACCTAGGAACAAATAATAGTATATGAATCATAGTAAACATTGACATTCCTAGTCTCTAAAATTCCTATTTTTGCTCTATTGCTTAAATGATGCATTAATTTTCAGTTGAGTTGTTAAAGAACAAGGAAGTTGTTATGTTTTTTTTTTTTATGTATTGGGAAAGATTGTCTTCCAAGACGGGTATCGAATATGGGCTATTAGGGAAGTGAGTTTTCTTTTTCAAAACTTGCGCACCATTACAATGGTTAATTGCTTTGGCCAAAGTGAAATGAATGTTGAAATAGACATGCACCATTGAAATAGATGGACATTTTAGCCTAGTTGTTCTTGTATGATTCCCTGCCATATCCTATTGATGAGATGCTGCATTCATTTTAGTGATGCATCTAGATTGATAGACACATACCAGATTCCACCTTGCATATGTTTCTAGGTTGCTAGGCTCTTCGAGCAGCGTCAGGCATCCTTCAGTTTGAAGGATACCGGGGAAGCGCAAGCTTCGTGGTTGGGCAGACAAAGCGCCTGAACCATGTTCTTGTCCTTTGACGCAACAAATAGCCGGCTGGTCGATGGTAGTCGAGGACTCCTTGATAGATTATTTGACATTTATATCAAATTGTACTTCTTGTATTCAATTATTGTAAGGCTTGATACCATTATTTGACACTTGTAATATTTATTTTGACATACTCTGTAAAGGACTTCAGATGTATTTATGTATGTTTTGAATTTACAGTTGTACTTTTACTTATAAATCTGAAATCTTGCATGGACTCTAGAATGTTATCTTATTACATTTCCTTTGGAATGACGAGCATAAGTTATATTAATTTACCGTACATGATTTTACTTTCAGTAAATCTTTGTTTTACTCTAGTTTCTTGTGATGTGAAATTTTAGTACTTTACACATGTTCTCATAAATTTTTCTAAGTTTTTGTAATTGTTGCATTGCTACATAAGGATCCATATTGTTGGAGGCATGGGATGAGATGGATGATTGTGATGTTGGGGATCAAAATTCAAGACCTTAGGATGATTTGATTTGCTTCAAAGGATGGATGATTCTCTATACTTAAGGTGGACTAATGACACTTAAGTAATCGAGTTGATTTAGGTTGATTGGATTGGATGATCAATTAAGGTCTTGATTTTTTGGTTGGGTTGATTTGGATTTGGGGTTTGATAATGATGTTGGGGGACTTGGATAATGATTAGGATCAATGTTGATTTGGGTTGGATTTGGACTATGGTTTGGAAGATTATGGGTTGATGTTGGCTGGATTTTGGATTTGATTTGGATGAGATGGGACTAGAATGATGTTGATGAATTGGATTAAGGATAATGAGGGTGATTAGGATAAGATTGGATTGAATGATTTGTATGATGATGCGGATAAGATAGGTGGTTAGGATGATTAGGATAGATGGGTGATTGGATTAAGATGAAGTAGATAGGAATGATTAGGACAATGAAGATAGATTATGATTAGAGAGGAAGTGGATTAGAATTTGATCAAGCTCAAATAAAGGGACTGTATAAGCTCAACTTATGGGGTTTGATAAATGGGGGGATAGTTTAGTGGTGTTGGGAGGAAAACTTGGCACAACGTGAGTGGGGGTGCGAGGGGCCGGACATGACCCCCTGCTGACAGGGGTTCGGGGGCATAGCCCCTAATTGTAAATTTTTTTAAAAATGGGCTTATAAAATTGATGTTTTTTATGGGAAAATTTGATTTTTGGACATAGATGAAGAAGGTACTAAAACAGATGGAAATGCTGCTAAAAGACTATGAATAGTTGGATTGATGGATGAATTTAATTTTTCTTGGCAATTAGACAAACAATCAAGCAAGAAAACACAATGGCCAAAGGTTTGATTTATGAAAAATGTGATAATCAAGCATGTACAACCTAAGGCGAGGCAAGGACAATACTTGTGGGACAAGTAGAGGGATTTGGGCCACTAAAACAAAGGTTCATAGTGGGGGAACATCCGGGGGATCGACACCTTATGAGCATCCGATAAACCACTTAAGGTTTTGACTAGCTATACTAGGGGTTTCATATACACAAGGTACTACTCCCTTTCAAGCTAGCATCGAATGGTAAGTGCTCGTACCGATTCAGACTTAGCTTTCGCCTTATCTTTTTTTATATAGCGGACTAGATGAAAGTACTACTTAGGGTCACCAATGAGTTCTCCGAATGGATGTGTCTCAAGGGCACACCCCCATCCTAAAAAGAAAAATAGAATAGAACCATTTCTCTTCACCTAATATATTTTTGAAGGCAAGGGGAGAGGATACTTTGATTCTACTCTATGGGATAACACAAATGTGCAGGTGCACAAGACACGACAAACAAAAGCTAATGTTCGTTTTAAGCCCAAATTGAAATGTGCCTAAAGTTGTTTGTTGAAAGCAATGATTAATTTTAGTTGCACCAAAATCAAATGTTCTTTACACTAACGCACACAAAGATTCTCTTTAGGTGCACTAAGATAAAGTCTTTGATTGTAGATTGTTTGCAAGCAAGATTGATTTTATGCACCAAATTCAAGTGTTTTTTAAGCTAAGAAAATAAAGGTTCTTTTTAGGTGCATCCAAATGAAATGTTTCCTATGCTAAGAAATCCATGCAAAAAGATGTTAGTAACTTCTAGATTGTACCCCAGGATGATTTGAAATATCCTACAAAAAAGCAGCCCAACCCTGCACAGATCCCTAAGCTAGTACAGAAAAATAGCGCCAATCCAGAGGCAAGATAGCGCTAATATACAAGATAGCACCTATATACAAGATAGTGCCCATACAGATGTAAGATAGAACCAATATATAAGATAGCACCAATATAAAAGATAGTGCCAATATACAAGATAGTGCCAATATACAAGATAGTGCCAATACAGATGCAAGATAGCGCCGATATACACCAAAGTTTGGTTTGGTCGATTTGTCTTAGATGAAGGCACCGCTCTGGGTGTTGATAGTACCAATACAGTATAGAATTGGTCAATGGATGATTTTATGAAAAATTTTCCATAGTTTCCCCTTGTTTCTGCATAAAACCTACAAAACCTGAGAGATAAAATGCTAGAAAACCCAGAAAACAAGAAAAAAAGGGTTAGATTTGAGTCAAAGATGAGGGGACTGCAGTGCTAAAAATAGCACTACAACAAATAGAGGATAGCACCAAAATGCAAGTAAAATGATGCCACTACATAGAAAGATGGCACTAACCTACAAAAAACACATCTTTCACAACAAAAAAACTCACAAGATAGTTAGATTGGGACCTTGTGGGTCCCACCGGGTGTGCCAATGTGAACAAGGAAGACAAATGAAGTTTGAAATACAAAGTAAATGTAAAAATACACAATGTTATACCTTCAAAATGTGATCCCTCTCCTTGATAGGGTGGAAGGAGTTGCACCCAAACTGCTTAGATTTACCCAAGACTAAAATGTGGATTGCTCAATGCTTACTCAACAACAATGTAGATGAGGGATTTGGATTTAGATGTAGATTGAGATGGGGATGATGAATGATTTTGGCATTATGATGGTATGATGAAGAGATTTGAGAGAAATTTGGGAATGGTAAGGATGCAAGAAGAAGTAGTTGTGAATGGCTTGGGTGAGGGTTTTATTTATAGATTTTTAGAAAAGGGATGGTGGGTGAGGATTAAAAGTTGAGATCAAGGGCTAGGAATGATTGAGAGTTAGGGTTTGGATGGAGTCATAGCCTTGTGACAAGTGTCACAAGAGGAGTGGGTGAGAGAGATCAATGGTTGAGATTTGGTCAATGGGATTGGAGGGTTCTCATTATTTGTGAATTTTAAATTCACATGGGGAAAGGTGTGGAGGATAAAAATCAATTAAAAATTTATTTTTGAAAAGAGTGGATATGACAAGTGAATTAAAAATTCAACTCATGGGGGAGTGTGAATTAAAAATTCACTTTTATGTGGAGATGTGAAGCTTGAAGGACACATGTACACTTACATGTGTAAGAGGGTGATAAATGAGTTGTAAGGGAGATTTGACCCTTTGAATAAAAAGTTGATTTTTATTCAAAGGTGTGTGGGAGGATGGGATAAGCAAGGTTAATTAAGTGTTAGGCTTAATTAATTGAGGTCTAGGGAATAGGTAGGCTAGGGTAGCTAATTAAATAATTGATATTTAATTAACTAGGATAGGGATAGGTTGATTAATAGGCTAGATTAATTAGATAAGCATGATTTATCTAATTAACAAGGATTAGGGAGATGGACAAGTTAACTAAATAAATATTTAGAATATTTATTTAATCAATGAGGATAGTGTTGTAAGGTATAGTGATAAATTAAATGAATTAATTAATCACAAAGGATGGATAAATGGTCAATGGTAGATTATTAGGGAGAAATTAATTAAATAAAATAAATTTATTTAATTAATAGGATGGATAATTGGTGGTCTAGAGATACGGGAAATTGGTTTTGCAAAGCAAGTTAATTTTAGGTGTCTATAGCTATTATTCAAACTACAAAACCCTCTCTCACAACATCCTCTTTGGTGATTATTTGAACGTCATCTCTATGTGTCTGAAAAGGATTTGATTTTTAAGGCTATTTTTATCCTTTTCAAAGGTAGATTTTTGGGAGATTTAAAAGTATTATGCCTTAAGTTGATTTTTTCCTTATTTAGGCCCTCTCATGCATGTGATGAGGATAGTGGCATGAATCAATTCTTTTTCTATTTTAAATGATTATATGCAAAATTAATTGCTTTTAAAAGGGAGAGTTTTTATGGTAGTGGTTTCTTTTTGAAGAGATACTTTTATGCAGATTTTGGAAGAGCAAATGGATAGGTGAAATATTGTTTTGACTAAGAAGATCATGAGTAGAGAATAATGACTTTTTGAAGACATTTTTTATGTTTATGGGAACCAAATATAGAATTGGTTTTATGAAAACTTTATGGTGTATGAACAGGGATTTATTTGCAATAATTTTTTTTGGAGAAAGATGTTTATGGACTGATGACATGATAGGGTGATATGGAAACAAGCAGAAGAAATGGAGATTTTGGGAATTGACCAAAAATAGACAAGTACATTAATATTTTTTTGACAGGGATTTATGGTAGAAAGAAATTGTGCTTTCAATGATAAAATAAATGGTTTTATGTGTAGTGGCTTCTTCCCTTTTAGTGATTCAACTTGATGTAGAAAATGATTGTGAGAATGGACTGCATAAGACAAAGGATTTATTTCCTTGATTGAGAATTATGAATAGTCAATAAAGTGTAGATTTTTGAGTGTGAATCAGGTGATTGTGAGGGTGAATGTTTTGTCTGAGAATTGAGAGGTGTATGAGATGATATTACACATGATCTAAGCATAGTAAGAGGACATTATGCATCTGATATATAGAATATGAATGCAGATGAATTGATTTCCAAACTGAGGAAGAATGATATATTATTATGAGCATTGTAGTGAAACAGAGAAACACTTTATACTCTTTATGTTTTTCTGAGATTGTTGTATGTACTCCTGTTACCAATGAGGCATAGGATTTGTGAATAGCGAGATCCTAGTTTTTTCAGTGAGGCACATTGTAACCAGTGAGGCCTATTTGTGATCAATGAAATCTTAGCCAGTGAGGCTTACATGTAACCAGTGAGCTTGTCCAGTGAGGCATAATGGATATTAAAGTTTAGAGTGGTTTTTATCCTTTTGGGGTTTTCCACTCAATCACCTATGTCATGTGTTGATCCTTTTGTCTCTTGTTCTTTATCAATGTTTTATGTCCTGTTGCATTTTTTATATGTTTCATGATGGGTTATAACATGTTGTATTGTTTTAATAATATTGTGAGAAGATCTTGTTTGAAAAATTGGTTTTGTTGACCTATGATTCACCCCCTCTGTGGTCTGTAGTATTCCACCATATGCTAAGGTGTGATGTGGTTTACATTCATTCCTTTCCTCCATGGGAATGATTAGATCTAGACCTAATTTGAAATTTATGAATTCAGTTGTGTTGTCGACCTTAGAGAATGTTTTCATGATTGATGGTGGTATAAATAAGTGTCAAGGATTTGTGGATGGATGTATGCATGAAGGATATGATGTTTGTGATCTAAATTTGATCAGTGCAGTGAGAGATTTCATGTTATAGGCTATTGGATGCAATGAGCATAAGGTGTCTACTATTTTTCAGTGTTGTTGTGATGGTATTGTTTGTGTTGTGTATATTGAGCTTTGTTGGAACTAAACTCCATGCATAGGTTAGATGCAATTATATTAGTTCAAATCCTACTAGTGAGCCACCCTTCTCTTCTTTATTTCATTCTTAGTAGGTAGTGAGTCCACTTGGACAGTGAGTCCACGTACAATGAGCATTCTTTCTCTTAGGTAGTGAGCCCTAAGCAGTGAGCCATTTGGTAGTAAGCCTTTTGTAATTTGGTATTGCTACAACATTATATTGTGAGATAATCATCACCATGGTTTTTTCCTTTATGGTTTTCCACGTAAAATCTAGTGTTCTCTTGTGTGTGTTGTGTTGTTATGATTTAGTTTCAATTATTTTATTTTCATGTTTAATCATCATAACATATTTAAAGGTTAATGTGGATCTAAATGTTTGTGAGGGTTTAAAATTTTGATACAACTAATTCACCCCCTCTCAGTTGTCTTGTGCATTCAACAAAAAAATCAAAGCAAAATTGATTTCATGGATTATGATGTAGAAAACTATGAACAAGGAAGACAAATGAAGTTAGAAATATAAACTAAATGCATAAATACACAGAGTATTACCTTCAAAATGTGATCTCTCTCCTTGATAGTGTGGAAGGAGTTGCACCCAAACTCCTTAGATTTAACCAAGACTAAAAGGTGGATTGCTTAATGCTTGCTCAACACAATGTAGATGAGGGATTTAGATTTAGATGGAGATTAAGATGGGGATGAGGAATGATTTTGGCATTATGATGGTATGATGAAGAGATTTGAGAGAAATTTGGGCATGGTAAGGATGCAAGAAGAAGTTGTTGTGAATGGCTTGGGTGAGGTTTTCATTTATAGATTTTTAGAAAATGGATGGAGGGTGAGGATTAAAAGTTGCGATCAAGGGCTAGGAATGATTGAGAGTTAGGGTTTGGATTGGAGTCATAGCCTTGTGACAAGTGTCACAAGAGGAGTGGATGAGAGAAATCAAGGGTTGAGATTAGGTCAATGGGATTGGAGGGTTCTCATTATTTGTGAATTTTAAATTCACATGGGGAAAGGTGTTGAGGATAAAAATGAATTAAAAATTCATTTTTGGGAAGAGTGGATATGACAAGTGAATTAAAAATTCAACTCATGGGGGAGTCTGAATTAAAAATTCACTTTTATGTGGAGATGTGAAGGTTGAAGGACACATGTACACTTACATGTGTAAGACGGTGATAAATGAGTTGTAAGGAGGATTTGACCTTTTGATAAATGAGGGTGATAATTGATTTTTATTCAAAGGTGTGTGGGAGGATGGGATAAGCAAGGTTAATTAAGTGTTAAGATTAATTAATTTAGGTCTAGGGGATAGGTAGGCTGAGGTAGATAATTAAATAATTGATATTTAATTAACTAGGATAGGGATAGGTTGACTAATAGGCTAGATTAATTAGATAAGAATGATTTATCTAATTAATAGGGATTAGGGAGATGGACAAATTATCTAAATAAATATTAGGAATATTTATTTAATCAATAAGGATATAGTTATAAGGTATAGTGATAAATTAAGTGAATTAATTGATCACAAAGGATAGATGATAGATGGTTAGGGATAAATTAATTAAATAAAATGAATTTATTTAATTAATAGGAGGGATAATTGGTGTAGAGATATGGGAAATTAGTTTGCAGAGCAAGTCAATTTTTATTCAAAGGTGTGTGGGACGATGGGATAAGAAAGGTTAATTAAGTGATAAGCTTAATTAATTTAGGTCTAGGGGATAGGTAGGCTAGGGTAGCTAATTAAATAATTGATATTTAATTAACTAGGATAGGGATAGGTTGATTAATAGGCTAGATTAATTAGATAAGAATGATTTATTTAATTAATAGGGATTAGAGAGATCAACAAATTAGATAAATAAATATTAGGAATATTTATTTAATCAATGAGGATATAGTTATAAGGTATAGTGATAAATTAATTGAATTAAATGATCACAAAGGATAGATGATAGATTGTTAGGGATAAATTAATTAAATAAAATGAATTTATTTAATTATTAGGAGGGATAATTGGTGTAGAGATACGGGAAGTTAGTTTGCGGAGCAAGTCAAATTTTATTCAAAGGTATGTGGGAGGATGGGATAAGCAAGGTTAATTAAGTGTTAAGCTTAATTAATTTAGGTCTAGGGGATAGGTAGGCTAGGGAAGCTAATTAAATAATTGATATTTAATTAAGTAGGATAGGGATAGGTCGATTAATAGGCTAGATTAATTAGATAAGAATGATTTATCTAATTAATAGGGATGAGGGAGATGGACAAATTAGCTAAATAAATATTAGAAATATTTATTTAATCAATGAGGATATAGTTATAAGGTATAGTGATAAATTAAGTGAATTAATTGATCACAAAGGATAGATGATAGATGGTTAGGGATAAATTAATTAAATAAAATGAATTTATTTAATTAATAGGAGGGATAATTGGTGTAGAGATATGGGAAATTAGTTTGTGGAGCAAGTCAATTATTTCATGGATTTGGATGTAGAAAGCAAAAGAGGACATAGCAAGAATTTTAAGGTTGTTCAAACAGTCAAAGGGAAGGTGCATAAAAATAACATAGTGGCTGCCTTTAAAATAGGTTGATCTAATTAACATTTAAAGTGTCTTTAAAGTGACAAGTAAACATGTGGTAAGAAGTAAAAGGATGTAAGGAAACAATGCATGTTGGCCAAAACAATGGTTCGAGAAGGAAAAGAGACAAAAAATCTAAAACTACATCAAGAAGGTTGTCTCCAACCAAACATAGGTGCTAAAATAAGTTAAAACTAGAACAAGTAAACAAGAATAAAGAGGAATCTATTTTCCTAAGATCAAGTTCTCTCTGTTGTGTTTTTCTTGTATCTCCTTTCTTGTATGTTTGCTCTGCTTTCTATTCTCCTATTTTCCTCCTCAATGTTCTATGTCTCCATCCCCCTATTTAGGTTTTAATCTCTTTGTGCCCTCTAAGATTGGCGCATTCTCATTTTAGAATTCCCATCTTCTTAAGTCAACTGTGCCTTTTTCCAATGTATGGCACATGTAAAAATTCTTTAAAATATAATTGAAGTTTTAACGTCATCTTAAAATAAAATACTATATTTACATTTTTATTATATATAGATTTCTTAAGTCCTTATTTTTAATAAATGAGTCTTTTCATGAGTATTATATAGTTATAAAAGAAGAAAAAGTTTAATTTGTTTTTGACTTTAGCTAGAAGTTGAAAGCAAGAATATTACATATACTTATATATATAAATCTATTATAAATAACTATAATATATAATTTACACATTTATTCATAATATCTTAAAAGTATAGCATATATACACCACACCATTACTTCTGACATTGTGCAATTTTAGTTTTTGTAAGAATTTTTGATATAATATAAAGGGAGCTACCCCTATGGTAGCACTTATATATATATATATATATATATATATATATATATATATATATATATATATATATATATATATATATATATATATATATATATATATATATATATATATATATATATCAACTAACACTTGCCTTTAATGCAATAGAAGATTTATAATTAAATTATTTGATAAAATTATTCAAACCTACTCTATACAATTTCATAAAAGGTGATCGAAGAAATATGAATACCTGATGATATTATTCATCAGGTATGACCTACTAAAGCAACTAAATCAAATATTTTATCTAATAGCACTTGTCAAACATGCCACTCAATGCTCACATAGATTATTGCCATATGAACTCTATGAAACCAAATAGATAATGCAATAATGGAATGATGTGATATGATCTATGTGTGTACAGATATCGGAGTACCATTCCTATCAATTCTTGCCAAGAGGCTAGAGCATCTCTACCTCAACCATGTTCTCACCCTTAACTTTCCTGCCTTTAGTCACACTTGATTCTACATCAATATGTTAGTTCAAAATCATAGTCGAATCAAACCATAAATTTATCATAAACATTTTACATCCATCATAATATCTATCCATTTTGATAATTCACCAATTATGTTTACATAATTAACCATGTTGTAGAACATTCAAGATAACAATCAATAGTTTGAGTTGTAAAGATAGTCCAAAGGATCAAAACATGACACCTTAAAACCACTTTGACCTTGCACAAACTTCTTGTTTAAAGCTTACTTAAAGTATAGAGAAAGTTTTAATAGTTCTAGTACATCTTCCTTTGTTGATCCTACACCACCTACCCTAAACCTACTATTCATAGATGTCTCCCTCTTGAGATCTTCCAACCTACTACAGTTGTCTCTACTCCTCCTACTCCTACACTGGTGAAGTGGAAACATACCATGTTGGGAGCCCCATCCTACTCATCAATATTTGGCAGTCTCACCCCCTATTACTTACATGTCATCTAGGGGAAAAGAACATGTATTTCATATACCTTTAGCTCCCCTTAAAGATACCCAACCTTATATGGCTACCTCCAAGCCTCCCATCATCATTTTGATCAATGGGGAGAAGAATCCTATCTAGCTAGACCTTGTCGATCCTTCAGCCTAAACTAAATGAAATAGACTTATACGAGAGCATAAGAATTACTAACATGCTATGGGTAGAGCTTAAGATAATGAGCCTACGTTTGATGAGTTAGCCCAAGGCTCTAAATAATCTAGTTATAAGAAATTTTAGGTTATCTTGGCTCCCACTAATAACTCACCACTCATTTTCGTTACACCCAATATGCTACCCTTCTCCAAACCCTTGAAAATACCCAATGTTTTTTAATTTCCAAAGCGACCCTAGACATCTAAGTATCCTTCCAACACACTCGCCATTATATTTTCCTAGATACTCTTTGCCCCATCACCATGACCATATAAATCTTGCATCCTCTATGAAAACACAAGAAAGAAGACTACCCTACTCCTTCGTGTCCTCAGTCTAAGACTAATGTCCCTCCATGTTTTGGGTCTTCTTCATCTATCCCTAAGATAGTTGAGCTCCCTCCTCTAGTTGTCTCTATTTCCCTTGTAGCTCCTACTCTTGATATTAGTGTGGCACAATTATATATTGTTCCTTATAGTGGCACTATAATTCCTTCACCTTTCTCCCCTAAGGAGTCTACTTGTGATACCACTATTGACTTATATTCATTATCTTTCATTTTCACTAAATCATTAACCCTTGCATCACCTAAGGATGTTGTGGAGAACATCACTCTTGTGACCACATTTTCACATTCCAGCAACGACTCTTCTTCTAGTACCGCTCTAATTGTGGCCCCACTAGCATTTCAGCCTCCATCTGCCTATGATGAGAAAGAATCAAAAGGGGATGATTTTCTAGTCTTTGGCCCTAAGTAGTGGTACCTTCATATCTCTAGTGTGTTTTATATGCATGTGATTGATTGTAGCTTTCCTAGATTTTCTACTATTCTAGTATGCTTTCTTGATACATGTTAGTTTCTCATGGAGGACCCATTCTACCCTATAAGTATATGGATACATGGGGAATGAAATGTTGTAACATTCATCTATTTATACCTCACTTATTTTATTTGTTGTATCTTCATTTTTATTAACATTTTGGGGATGATTCAAAGCATTAAGACATTTAGGTCTCTTCCATGTTGACCCAAAAAAAAATTTTATTTGTCTTCATGTGCCATTTCTCCTATGTTTCTATTTATTTTACATGCTTAAGGAATGATGATAGTTCTTTCCTTGTCCCCTCATGATTAACATTTCCTTATATCAATACTAACCCAAAGCATGTGGTTCCCTTAGTGTTCTTCATATGTTTTTTTATATACTTCAATAATCTCTTTTGTGTCCATCCTTGGCAACACCACCATTTCAAAATCTCTTGCTCATTGCAACATATCTTTTTACCGCTCCTTACAGAATCTCTTGCTTATTGTAGCATCTCTTTCTACTACTCCTTGTGGCATCTCTTACTCATTGTATCATGTATTTTTATCACTACCAATAGCACTTATCTTTTCTCCCAACATCATCTTTTACACTTCTCCTTGAAATTTTTTTTATCTCCTAAGACATTTTTTTGTATATATGTAATATATTTTCTCTCATTGTGTATTGAATTGTGTGATTTCCTAGCATGTTCATTTTATAAATCAATTTAGATTTTATCCTCTTTATTTCTATCTTGTAGGATTATATGTTTTCTAACATCATGGTTTTGCAGGACTTGTGATTCTAACATTGTGGTTTTGTAGGTTTCAGATTTGGGACAACTTGCCTTCCACTTGAATAACCTTTACAAATTTCACAATATCCTTTTCACAAGTATATTTAATTTCATGCATTTCATTTTATCCTTTAACATGCTTAGTGTCAAGCACCTTTAGCCTACTAAAGTGCGGGGAAAATTATGTAACATCGTAAATTGGATACCCTGCAATTTTGTATTACATCTTGTTTCCCTTCTCTAAGTCCATTCATATAGCTCAACTTTCAATAATTTTTCCTAGATCATGTCATCTCCAAAAACCATTTTTTAGAATTGTTCTAAGTATCATTTTGAGCTCCTATGTCAATTTTGGGCCTTTTTCCCTTAGATGGAGGCATGACATGTAGATGTCTGCATGATGTGAGATATAAAATCATGTTCTATATGTTTTATTTGCATGTAGTTGCCATCATCATGATTATTGGTCATCATAATGCCTCGTGGATGTGCAAGCCTATTTTGAGCAAGTTTCCCAAAACCAAATCAAGAGAAATTAAGAAGCTTTTGGGAAAATATTTTGAGAGATCTTATAAAGGATATTCTTCTACATCTTTTGGAGAAGAGAGGTAGAGAAAAAAATCTAGAGTGATGTCTGAGATAGTTGCAATAATACCTTGAAGATTTACATGTTTTCTATTATTTTATTTTGAGGTTTTCTCTTAGAACTAAATCACCAATTGTAGGTTCTAGCTTCTTGATCCTTTTGCAAAGTATGAATCTAAGAAGAGGATAGCTTGTGGATGAGACTTAAAGGAATCATTATTCTCCTAGGATTCCACTAAGCTACTCACCCTTGTTATCATAGGAATCTATTATCACTATGCATTTTACTAAGTAGCATACCATTGTGCTCTCCAAAATCCTTTTGTCATAATATAAGCTCTCAGAAAGCATCATATATTTTGAGCATTTTATTTTAACAAGAGCACTAGAATTGAATCTATGGAAGGAGACTTTGTCTCTTCACTGAGAATTCCCTTATTTTTAGACATGTTTGCAAAGCCCTTAATCCTTATCCCTAGCCCTAATTTGCCAATCTTGGCACTATTACATCCTAAGTCTAGTACCCTCTCCATAGACTAGAAATTTTCACTCTTAGGAATCTCATTTGTTACTGCATACTAGACACATGTAGGTACACACACATATTCTAAACTATCTTTATCATCTGACTACTCATGGAGGTAGAAATACCAAAGAAAGGGTTTGGGAACTCTCAAAAAAATCCTTTGTATTCCTAAAATTTCTTCTTAGCTCATTACTATAGGTCACTTGGATTAGATTATCCACATGGAGGTTTTCTAGTGTCAAACTTCTTTTCTGGTTAATTTCATTATCTATACTTTATCTAATTTATTCATATACTTCAAATCTATAAATCGTACAAATAGAGAAGAAGCTTGCTAGATTGATATAGAACTGTAGTGTAGGAAAAATACTCCTTAATCAAATGTCTTATTCTAGGGAGTTCTTCACTAACATTAAACTTAGGTTCTCTTATCTAATGTTTTGATATTAAAACCCTACTCTAGGCTTTCATAGAACCTCTTAGCATTCTAGTAAAAACTAAAGTAACTGAACTAAATGCCCACTAGAAGGGAAGAAATTAACCAAAATGCTAGAAACAGACAACTGTACATTGAAATTTAGAAAATGAGTTATAGAAGAAGAAATAGGAGGAATGGAATATATCACCAAAAGGAGAGGCTCACTACCTTAGATTGTAGCATGTTACGAGGACATCTTCACTAGGCACTAGTGTCCTCAATGCTAAAAAACTAAAAGTTGATAATTTTGTACAGATCCTAGGGACCTGCATAGCACAATTTCATACAGAAATGCTACCCAGAAATACAAACTAAGTAGGTACTTAAATGACACAATATTGAATTAATGAAAGGAGGAAAAGGAAATTCACACCCAAAAAACCTCCATGTGTTTAAGATTCCTTCACACAAGAATGTCTAAAAAAGGATAGAGGAAAATGGTTGTGCTACTAAGGAGCCTGCCTCAATTAAGCCCCAATTTTATTCTTCCGATGTCCATGAGTAGCGACTGATAGAAATATTTTGAAAAAAGGAATTGTGTATGTGCTCCTATCCTACATGTGTCTAGGAACTAGGAGCAATAACACTAAAAACAAGCTAATAAGGTTTCTTCCTTGGTCTACAAGCAAAAATCCTTTGATTACACAAGCATAAATGAATGGTGGTCTACACCAACTAAAAAACTACACTATGTGAAAATAGATTAAAACATAAAGCATGTAATTACACAATAAAGCAATAATACTAGTTTGAATGCAGAAAAGCAGACTGCAATACCTCAAGAGCTGAGATCTGGTACATAGCTTCCAAAAATCTAGAAAGAGAGGGAGAGCCCCCTCAATGAACACAATACCCAAAAAGTCTCCAAGAGCTAGTGAAGATGATACCACAACACAACAGGGCATGAAAATCCAAATAGTTGTTGTAGAGACAGAGTTTATCAAAGATTTTAAAACTTGCAAGGAGGAGAGCCAAGAAGATTAAGAGAGATTTATTTTTCTTTAGAGTTAGAGAATAAATAAAATTTCCTTAAAAAATCCAAACAAAAGGAGGAATAACCTAAAATAACATGCAAGTAGATGTTTTGCACCTCAAAAGGGCGTTACGAGAAAGTCTCATTATCACTTGAGGCATCTAGTAACACTCGAGAATGGTCACCTAGTGCCAAATGGACATGGGACACTAGCGCATCACATGAATGTCCATGTGTAGTGCTTCTGTCTAGGTGATTTTAGTTCCTAGTCACACAGAACACCTTAGGACAATGTGACAAGTAAAGCACTAAATGAAATTTGATGAAAGTAAGATAAAGAAGCCAAAATGATGTAAACAAAAGCCTATAATGTAGAAAGGAGGTGCAAGTGCTAGAGTGGTTGTTAAATGTTGCATGAAATTGCAAGGTAATGCAATTTTTGACATTACATTTAACCCCCACTTTAGCAGGCATATGACACTATGTGAATATGCAAGCTAAAATAGAAAGGAAATAACATATCACATTATACCTTTAAAAAAGGATATTACAAAGGATGTAGAGGGTTTTTCAAGTAGAGGTACGAAGCCCCAAACTAATAACCTATAAAACCATAGTATTAGACAATAAACCTACACAAGAGGCAACGCCAAAATCACATATATTTATAAAATATCCAAAAAGGGTTAGAATGAACATGGTTTGGCCAAACATTCAGGTGTAGCAAATCATATAAATCTAATACACAATTTATCACTATCTACAACAAACACACATGCACACAAAAGAAAACAAAAGAAAACAAAGCAAAAGGGGAGATATTTAGAGCATACTATGAGAGCTAAAAGAATGCCAAGTATTGTTCTAGGGCTAGCACACTACAATAGATAGAAACCCGTACTAATCTCTTGTGGGCCACTAGGACTAACAAACTATATTGTTAGGTGACTCACAATGAGTGCTAAAAGAGAGTAGCTAAAATGTGTGGTCAGCTCAAGCAAGTGCATCTTCTTAGGACCACAAGATACAAAATCTATGAAGAGAAAACACTACAATGAGTGAACCATCAATGTAGTGTGTACAAGAGTTTAAAGTATAAAATATATGCCCCCACCTTAAAATAATTGCATAAAGCATTAGCATGCAATTTATTTTAATGGGTGAAAGGGGGAGAGAGCTTGAAGAAACATAGATATGTAACTATGTTCTCAAAGCTTCTTATTGAGAATCAAAAGGAGAGTTACCCTCAAAAAGAGACAACAAAGGTGATGCTACAAGAATGATACAAAAAAGATTGTGTAAGCATGGTATGATACCAAGAAATGTTAGTGAATACCATATAAAAATAAGCAACAACACCAAAAACACTAAGGGCTCTACATTCTTTGGGGTCAATATGCATTAAGAAGGGTAATCAATAAGAGATAACTAAATGAATCATCATCATCATCTCCCAAGCATGTAAAACTACGAGCACAAAGGAAGAAGGTCACAAAAAGGAAAATAAAAATAAAAATAAATTTTGGGTCAACATGGAAGGAAGCTTAATCTTCTAACACTTTGTATCATCCCCAAAATGTCATAGAAACAAACAAAAAGACAACAAAAAGAAGCAATCAGGGACAAATAGAATCTAATGACACAACAGGTACATTCCTTCTATCTCCACATGTCTACAAGGACACTGTAGCTCCTCCAAGAAGAAGTAACAAACATAAAATCACCACATAGGAGAAACATCACAATCAAGTAGGAAAACACACAACACAAGTACAACCCTCAAGAGTCAAGCATCATCAGATCATCATGGCCCAATCTTTATAAACATAGAGGGATAGAGGAAGAGCTAACAATGGGACCATATCTAGAGCAATACTAGGAGACTCACTTGGACCTAAGTGTAGAGGATCAACAGTTGGATCTAGATCTTCTTGAACACTAGGTTCAACTATTATCAATGATCATGGTAAGATTGTGGATAATGCAGGTATATTCATGATAGACTTAGTGATTCTCATAGGCAAGGAATCAAGAAAGTCACTATCTAAATAATGCACCAACTAGGGTTCAATAGTGCTATCACTAGTCAGACAAGCACTAAGAGCCTTGGGTAGAGGAACAACCTCTATATCTAGAAGTGACATGGATGAATGACTGGAAAGCGATGAAGGTGGCATCATACACTTAGATTAGCCAAAAATTAGGGTGGGTAATGTTTGGTCTTACAATTTGTAATGTGGGAAAATGACGGTTTGTTTAATGAGGTTGATAGTTAATTAGATCCTATTTTCACTACATACATTCAAGGACATTAAATCGAGTTGAATCACAACTTTTGCAGGAGGACTCAACTAAAAGTTTGGTGTCACTTGGAATGAAAAGGAAAATTTGAATTTGTTAATTAATTTCTTAAACCTTAGTTCGATTATGCACAAAACCCTAATTATGCAAAATCATAAACAAACAGATGAAACCTGACTTGAATTCTTGCACAAGAAGACACTAAATTTAGATTAGATACATAACAGATTTTGGGTTTTGAAACGAAAAAGCTTTGGGGATAAAAAAGTGAGCGCCCTTGTCCAGTATTGTGTTTTTTCTAAGGGCTTTGGGATAAAATCTGCTTTAGACTGTAACCTTCTCAGAGATTCTTGACACTACAAAACTGAGGCACAAATGAGCAAGCACTCTTGTCTAGTTAGAGATCTTTTCTATCATATCCTCTAGAACTAGAATCTTCCTACTCTGCTCTTGTCTTCTACAACTCATCTCTACAAGATTTGACACCTATCACCTACAATCACAAGAGAGGGGTTGGAGGTTGTGGTGTTTAAGAGCTTTCCTTGGTCAACCTCCAAAATGGCATTCAAGCCTTCCAATATCATTATTAGATAGAGTGCATGTCCTTGGTGGACAAATCCAAAAGCAAATGATATGATAAATTGATTGAAACACAATGTAGATATCACCTTAGTAGTGTATCTCTCACGAGGAGAGGAAGATCTTCCACACCATGAGGAGATGGATTGATGAAGACAAATCTGCAACTAAAAAGTACAAACAGAACACAATACTACTCTGCAACATAATGAAAGCCTCGAATATCCTTAGCATAAGATCAAAAGTTTGCTTTATCTATCTAGGTGTAATATAAAGTCCTAAACTTTTTTATATATGCATTCCCACTAAACTTTTGTAATTGAAATTAAATAGGCTGACAAATGTAAACCTTTTAACAGTCAATTTGCTACCATTTAGAATTTGGGTCCTGACAAAATAGGTTTGGACTAGGGTATGGGTTCCCATGTCTAGGATCCTATTTTGGGATTTACTTAATCTCAAGAGTGTCCCCTAAGTCCCATTTGATATGGGTTTCAGGGGATTTTGCTCTAGGATTTATTCTTAACATACATGATTAAATCTAAGGGACCTGGGAGCTAAACTTAGGAGGTAAAAGTCCTAGGGGGACATTTTATGACATAAAATTTATCCCCCACTTTAATGTATGTATGATCTTACAACCCATACATGCATTAAAGTACAATAAAAAATAGATCAAACATGCTAGGCACTTGAAGCTAAGGCATACACAAAGATTGAGGAACTATTTCTAGCCCCCAGTCTCAGGTAAGCACTAGAAAACACATTGTAGACACATAAAACATAGAGAATATAGTAACATGCATGTAGAACATGGAGAAGACAATATTGAAGACACACAAAACATGGAGAAGACAGTATTGAAGACACACAAAACACATTGAAGACATTGATATAGAATTGATATAACATTTTCATTTTCATAATATGCATGGAAATAAAATTGCAACACAAAACCCCAAAATCTAGGGGGGACTCATTGCCACACTATTTACAATACACCAAGAGGGGAAAACATGCCATACAAAACTTGAATGTAGGGGGGACTCATCACCACAACCTTTACACTACACCTAAGGGAAAACACACCATACAAAACCCAAGTGTAGGGGGGCTCATCACCACATCCTTTACACTACACTAGGGAGAAAACATGCCATACAAAACTTGAGTATAGGGGGCCTCATCACCACACCCTTTACACTACACATGAGGGAAAACAAATGGAAGACACATGGAAAATACGAGCATTGTATAGCATGCCATAGACATACTATACGTCTAAAACATGGAAAACAAGGGTGATGGAAGGAGCTTATTACTAAGTCCCACCATCTCAAACATGCTACAGGCACACCTAACAGTTGGGCTTATGCCACAACAACCACCAAAGACATGTTTAAGGGAGGATAGTCTCAAGATCTAACGCTGCCTCCACAAAGGACTTTTTTTAATAAAAGGATGTGCACTAGCTCAAGAGATACACCATCCCACCTTTCACAAAAGGGATTTTGAATAAAAGGATATGCACTTGCTCAAGAGATACATTATCCCGCCTCTACAGAGGGCTTCTTTGATCAAAAGGATAAGCTATCTTGCCTCACAGAGAGATTTTTTATTGCAATTAAATAAAGATGTGTACTCATATTGGAGATACAACATCTCTCCTCACAAAGAAGGCTTCCAAACATGCTTCATTAGTACCAAAATCATTAGATAGATATCATTGTATATGCCCCCACCTTAAGGTGGTTGATGTCATGTACCGATATAAAGTACATTAAGATAGAGAGAAAACACACAAGGAAACAAGAGATTTCACAAAGCCCATGCCCCCAAGGTGACATGTGCTTACTACTGCCGAATGTTCCCACAAACACATTGATAAGATATGCTAAGATAAACAATTAAGAGAGGTTAGAAATCTTACTCTAAGATAATAACCAAATCACTTCATTAAAGTTACGCATGAAAATAGTCACATTGAGGACCAAGGCTATACTATGGGTTCTGAACCGAGTATAATCATTGGTCTATACTATAGATACCTCAAAACCAAGTGTAGAAACAAGGTGAGACACTAATCAAAGTGTTCAAGAGCAGATTGAGTGGATTAGAAAATGTTAGTCACAAGAAATTCCATAAGATGATACATCACACAAAGTGATTCTACTAGTCAAGCATCAGATATAAACCACATCATATATGGACTAGGTCCATTTTTGCTTTGCTTGCTAAAGGGACACATAGTCTATATTAGTATTTGTTTATTTTCGTCATCTGCTAACTAGGTAGAATCATTAGAAGAAGGTAAAAAATAAAAATGAGATAGGAGAACAAGTGCCTTAGAAACACTACATAGGAGGATGCCCCCAGGTCATCAAATGCAATGATATGCCCCTAAGGCATGACACACACAACAATGCAATAGAGGAGAGGAAGATAGAACAATAATGAAACAAATAGAAGAATGGTCACAATAGAGGCAGTCTCCTTGTATCCTTGACCTTACACGACTATCAAGGGTCATCCAAGGAGACCTAAACAACACATAGATCATCATGGGGGAACACAACACAATTATAACAAGAACATATATATCTAGGAGGGGGCCACCCTTGAGATCAACTATGATAGGTGCTACAATGAGTGTGTCTTAGGGAGGGAGAAATACTTATCTATTTTAAAGGGACATTTCTTGGCAAACACTTCATGTCTACCATCTTAGGATATATCATATCTATTCTTGAACTTGTTGGTACTTTTTTTGAATTAGTACACTTATTCACTACCCTCTTAGGAGGTGGAAGAAGTGATTTGTTTTTAGTGATCTCAGCATCCATCTATAAGGGACTTAATGTGAGGAACCGTTCCTGATCCACTAGTGTTGCATCTTTTGAAGAGAGAGCATAGGAATGAAGGGAAGGTAAGGTGTTGTGAGGATAATTGTTGTTGAATATATCTTTAGTGGTATCCAAAGGGTTTGAATATGCAACCAAAGGAGAAATACCCAAAGTTTTCACATACTTAGTGATATCTAAGGGATTTGAACATTCAACCAAAGGAGGAAGATAAAGGATCTTCACTTCCTTAGTGATGTCCAAAGTACTTGAATATTTAACTAAAGGAGGAAGGTCGATAGGATGATCCATAGAGGCTTCATGCACATTGGTAGGGAGATAATTTTTATTATTTTTAGATGAATGCTCATTATCTATCCATTAAATTTTCTTTGTTGGAGGGGGTTCTTCATTCACTAATGCTTCATCTTGGCTAGAGAGAGCATTGGAATAAAGAGATGGTGGTGTGATGTTAAGGGATATGTCAATGAATTCATCCTCTTCTACCCAAGTGTCCTAATAAGGTGGAATAACTTTGGGGGAGAGATCATAACGTAGAATTGAGTAACCATCACATGTATTAGCAATATGAGGCATAGTGGAATGTCTAATAGAGATAAAGTCATCTAGGGATTCATCTAACATATTGAAGTCATCAGTACTAAATGATGCAACATATTTATTATTATCTCTGAATTTAGTGAGATTATCTAATATCAGAGGATATGTTCCCATGAGATTTGTGAAACTATCAAAATTAGATATATAACAAAGGATTTTATATGTGGAACACATAGAAATATCAACATCATAGATATATGCAATTTGTTTTAAGACTTGAGGATATTCATGAGTAAATTTGGAAAAATTATCAATGTCTATGATGTATGAAAAAAAATCTTCCAAAGATGAATAAAAGAGGCATCCATGATGTTACCTTGAAAGATATCAAATACACAGAAATTTCACCACAACAAAGTGGGTAAGATGGAAAAGTACTACACATCAAGGCAAAATAAGTGAGACTATTTCGCACCAAAGAACTTGTTTGAGGAAAATGGGTACTAAAAGAAACATGGATTCCCCAAAAAACACAATAGATAGGAGGAAAGTGTGCTACACAGTAAGGCTCAATTGATGGTTTTAAAGGTTTTGACCAAGAAAGTGTGAACAAAGTGTATAAACACCTAGCGTTGAAATACACAATGTGTATATAAAAAATGCCAATTTTCACAAAATGCTATGAATTCATGAATAAAATTTCAAAAGACCAATTAATATATGCTTTGAAGATGATTTCAAGATCTTAAATGCAATATATCTAAGATGAATGTAATGAAACAACACCAATCTATGCTTGTTTATGCTACTAAAATGTTCAATTTTCTTTTTTACCTTTTTCAATGCAAATACACAAAATATGTAATGAATTTAGGAGAATGATGAGGGAAAGAAAATTAAGACCTTTTAATCAGTCCAATAATGCAGAAAAATTTGTCTCAACATGCCAATCTTGCAATTGTAGATGAAAGATTAGCCAAAATGTAGTAAAAATTAAATGATTTTTGAAACCCTAATAGTGAAACTAAGGCATGAAAGTATGCAAAATGATTAATGAATGAAGTATAATCAGATTTAATATGTAAAATAACTTAGATCAGATTTGAAAATTATTAAAAAATCCTACAATGCTCAATGCAAGTCAATTTTTAAGGAAAGATGAATGTAAATGCTTATTTCTACTGAAATACATAATGTGTAAATGCAAAATTTGAAATGTAAATGCAAAAACACCCTATGATAAAACACTATAGTCAAAAAATAGATTTTAATGAGTGTGAAAATGGGTAATTAAATCTGAAATAAGAATTTAATTACAAACCCTAGATTTTGAAATGACTAGGTTATATAAAAAATGGAAAATTTCAAGCAAAACCCTAGCAAATGAGAGATGAAAATGCAAGGTAAATGATCGTGAAAATATGAAATGCTGCAATTTATCTTAGATCCGATAAAAATATTAGAAATTTAAATGTTTTCAATAATATGCAAGGAAAATAGTGCAAATTATGTCTAAATGCAAGCTTAAAATGCCTATTTTTTTCAAAATTTTCAATTTTAATGCAAGATTTTAAAATGTATGATGATGAAGATGATATGTATGAATGCATATCTGATTTACAACACTCAACAATGTGCACAATTCATTAAAAACATGGGTTCAACATAATGTAATGTAGGAAAATGAGGGTTTGTTTAATGAGGTTGATAGTTAATTAGATCCTCCTTTCACTACATACATGTAAGGACATTAAACCGAGTTTAATCACAACTTTTGCAAGAGGACTAAATTAAAGGTTTGGTGTCACTTGGAATGACAAGGAAATTTATAATTTATTGATTAATTTATTAAACCTTAGTCTGATTATGCTCAAAACCCTAATTATGCAAAATCGTAAATAAATGCATGAAACCTGACAAATGCTCGCATAGGAAGGCACTAAATGCAAATTATATACATATAAGATTTTGGGTTTCAGAAGGCAAAAACTTTGGGGAGAAAAGAGAGAGTGCCCTTGTCTAGTGTAGTACTTTTTTTGAGGGATTTGGGATAAAATCTTCTTCAAACTGTAACCTTCTCAAAGATTCCTGACACTACAAAAATTGAGGGACAAAAGAGTGGGCACCTTTGTCTAGTTAGGGATCTTTTCTATTGTTTCCTTGCAATATGGAATCTTCCTACTTTTCTCTAGTCTCTTGCAACTCCTCTTCACAAGATCTCACACCTGTCACCTATAATCACAAGAGAAGGGTTAGAGGTTGTGGTATTAGGAGCTTTCCTTGGTTAAGCCCCAAAATGGCATTTAAGCCTTCGAACACCATAGTTAGATAGAGTGTGTCCTTAGTGGATAGAAGAAAAAGTAAATGATATGACAAATTGATTGAAATTGAAAGTAGATATCACCTTAGTAGGTCTATCTCTCACAAGGAGATGAAGATCTTTCATGCCATGAGGAGATGGATTGATGAAGACAAATCTGCGAAAAACAAGTACAAACACAACATAATACTGCTCTGCAACATAATGAATCCTTGAATATCCTTAGCATAAGATCACAAGTTTGCATTATCCATCTAGGTGTAAAATGAAGTCCTAAACATGTCTATATATGCATTCCCACTAAACTTTCATAATTCAAATTGAATAGGCCAACAAAGTGAAACCTTTCAATTGTCACTTAGCTAACATTTGAAATTTGGGTGCCAAAAAAATAGGTCTGGGCTAGGGCACGGGTGCCCTTGTCTAGTATCCTATTTTGGGACTTAAGCTCATGAATGTCCCCTAAGTCCCATTTGACATGGGTTTCAGAGGATTTTTCTCTAGGATTCATTCTTAACATGCATGATTAAATTTAAGGGAATCAAGAGCTAAACTTAGGAGGTAAAAGTCTTAGGGGGACATTTGTCAGGAACCCGTGTTTGACCCTTCTCTTTACTTTGTTACTATATTACATTTGGATGCATATGCTTTGTAAGTCATCCTATGAGTATATTGTATTATCCCACATTCATGGGAAGTAATAGTTGTTTAGATTAGACTTAGTATATAAGTATGTGTTGAGGCCAATGAAGGCATCCATGAATTTATTGTATTGAGCTTGCTCAAAGGAGGTTGCCCCCTTGAAGTGGCTTGCGATCAATAAATTCCTTCTATGTTTCTACTATTTCTATTATTTCATGCATTTTTCATTATATTGTTGCAGGAGGTTCCTCTCATCTGGTATCTGAGCACTTTCTTGGGCTCACTAGGTGGAATTTCTGCCAAATTATTTTTTGCAGTGGCCTCCAAGCACTGTGATTATTACAGTAGTTCTTTTTTCTTTGCATCTATATTGTTCATTTCAATTGTAGGTTCAGATCAAGGAACAATCCCTATCCACTTAACTGTGGGAAGTGCCTAGGCATAGCCCTAAAACTCATTGTGAGGAGTACCACAGGAACCCCAAAGTAGTTGGCCCATTGAGAGGACCTGCCAGTGAAAAGGTCAATGACCCCTACTTGGTTGACTAGTTCCCATCTATGAGGTGAAACAAGAGCTATCATTTGTGGCAAAGTGATTATCAATTTTATCTGAGCCATGGAGTGAGGGGTACTGCCCCAATACGCAAGTTACACAACATTGGTAGCCGAGTGAATCTCTTGAACCTTTAGGAAGCCAAACATACCTGGGGTCCATATCTATTAGTAGTTGACAAATCATAGATTGAATCTATCAAGAGCCATTTGCAGATCATGTTGCAGATCGTGTCCAAAATAGAAAAAAAAGTAAAAAGCTTCTATTTTTTTGCCATATCTTCTTTGCTTTAGCTCCATTTCCTTTGAAAATTCACTGGAACCCCTAAAATTCCATTCTTCATATTTCCTTCCTTGAGGACCCTATCCCAAATTCCACTTATCAAAGCCAAAAATCCCACATTTGTCTATTTCTAGGGTTTGCCATAGTGTTCATTTCCTATTTCTGCTCCTTTGTCCCTCTTGGACAAATTTTCCCATTCTTTCACCCCACTTCTGAAACCCCCATTTTCTGCTTCCCTGTCCCTCCGAAAGTGTCCAAAACCTAGTCAAACCCCAATTACCCATTAGAGTTTTTCCCAAATCCAAATTTTCCTTTACTAAAATGTTTCTATTTTTTTTTTCTACCCATTCCCAAAAAAAAAATTTGGTTATGGTTATCACCTGTGTAAGAAAAAAAAACATGGAGGAGGAACTTGCAACCCTCAAGACCAAACTCCAAGATCTGGATGAAAAAATTCTCAAGATCAATCTTCAGTATTCCGCCATGAACAATAGACGGCAACCAGAGTCTTCTGCAGATATAGGGTTTTCTTCTTCTAGCAATTTTCATGGACTGAAGATTGATTTTCCTCGCTTCAATGGTGATGATCCGACTGGATGGATATACCGGGTAGAACAATATTTCAGTTTGCATATACTTTTGATGTCAACAAAGTCACACTTGCATTCTTTCATTTAGAACATGACGCCCTTCAATGGTTCCATTGGTACATCAAGGCTCATGAAGAGCCAAAATGGATAGATTTTTGTAAACTCATTTTCCAATGATTTGGCCTGAGTGCTTTTGATGACTTCACAGGAGCACTGACTAAACTTCACCAAACTAGTACTATGAGAGAATATCAGACAGAATTTGAGAAACTGGCCAATCACATAGAGGGATTGTCTGATGAATTCTTCAGGAGTTGTTTTGTCAGTGGTCTGAAGGATGCAATCCGATCTGAGGTTAAAATGTTTCATCCCAACACAATGATGGAAGCTCTAGGGTTGGCAAAGTTGGCGGAGGACAAGATCACAGGTCAACAACACTCCAAATCCAATTTTGTTCCATTAAAAAATATAGATTCCCAAAGCCCTCAAATAATGCCAACTCCTAGAACAAATCCTATCAAGAATTTGACTGAAGCAGAGATGCAGGAATGTAGAGAAAAAGCACTTTGTTATAATTGTGATGACAAATTCACTCAGGGACATAGATGTGTTGAGCAAAAGCTCTATCTCTTGGATGTGGATTCTCTACCTGAAACTAAAGTTTATGCAGATGCTCAGGATACAGTTGTTGATTAGGTTGAAACTCAACAGTTGCCTGTTGACCCTACGTCTGAGGAAGACCACCCAAAGATCTCTCTCCATGTCGTAGGAGGAGTCACCACCCCACAAACCATGTGGGTCAAGGGTTACTTCAAGAAGCTCCCTCTTACAATACTCATTGATTCTGGTAGAACTTATAACTTCATTGACCCTTAAATAGCCAAACAGGTTGATTGTTTTGTTGATCCTTGCTCAAACTTTGAAGTCATGATTGCCAAAGGGGGCACATTACCTTGCAAAGCGAAGTGTCGCAATGTATGTATCTCTATGGGAGATTATAACCTGCGCTCTGACATGTTTGCCTTGCCCTTAGGTGGATGTGATGTGGTTTTGGGCACCCAATGGTTATGGACACTTGGACCCATCTTATGGGATTTTGCTAAACTTTGGATGTAGTTTTCAGACAATGGGCACAAACACACATTGAAGGGCTTACAACTGGGGTCTCTCAGCATCATAAGTTCACATCACATGGAAAAACATCTTAAGAATAAATCACATGGTTTCATTGCTCAGCTTCACTCCATTCAGATGCAACCATCGGTGGTCTCCACTACTCCTTCAGCTCTACAACGAATGATGGCTATTTTTTATGTAGTACAGAATTGGTGGCCATACATACTAGGGAATCATTTCTACATCAGGACTACTCTCCAAACTTGAAATATTTCCTGGAACAATGGGTCTCCTCCCCAGCACAATAGAAATGGATCAACAAACTCATGGGTTATGACTATGAGATCACTTACAAGAAGGGTAAGGACAATATTGTGGTAGATTCTCTTTCTCGCACATGTGATGACCAAGCTTCTCTTTTAGCTATTTCTATTCCTATTCCAAATTGGTTGGAATCTGTCCAACATGTTGTCTTCTATGAACTCTATGTTTCTCCATGAGTAGGGTACTCTAGGTTCCTCAAAGCTTATGAGCGGGCACGACGTCACTTCTTTTGGAAGTAAATGAACAGGGCAATTCAACAGATTGTGACTACATGTGATACCTACCAATGTAACAAGGGTGAAATGCCACTCATTGGATTGCTTGAGCCCTTGTCCATCCCTACACAAATTTGGACAGATATTTCTATGGATTTCATTGAGGGGCTCCCTAAATTTGGAGGGAAGACAGTGATCTTAGTTTTGGGTAATTGCCTCTCAAAATCTATTCATTTTTGTGCCCTCGGCCATCCCTATACCACCTCCTCCATCACACATTTTCATGGACCAAATCTTCCATCTTCATGGCATCCCTTCTTCCATTGTCTTAGATCATGATGCAACTTTTATCAATCATTTTTGGACAGAACTATTTTACCACACTGACACCAAACTAAAGATTAATTATGGGTATCAACCACACACAGATGGTCCACCTAAAATTATCAACAAATGTTTGGACACTTGTCTTCATTTCTCCACCTCAAATCAACAGCATCAGTGGGCAAAGTGGCTCCCTTTCACTGAATGGTGGTACAATACCTCCTACCACACTTCATCTAACATGACTCCATATGAAGTAGTCTATGGTCAGGCACCACCAGTGCTCCTTCCATACTTCCCTAGTAGTTCACGAGTTCAGGAAATTGACATAGTTCTCCACACCCAGGATCAGATTGGGCATCATAAGCTAGCTCCTTCTTCCTGCATTCATCTAGTATTTCATGTCTTTGGTCTAAAGAAATTTCTTGGCACCGATGATAGAACAAAAACTATTTTACCACAATTGGATAATGAAGGATCCATCCTTTTGTACCTAGAGGTAATCCTTGATAGGTGCACTTGTCATCTTTGCTCCTAATCCATGACAGAGGTATTAATTCAGTGGCATGGAATGCACCCAAAGATTGCTACATGGGAACCACTCCTTCAGATTCATCAATAATTTCCACATCCTACTCTTTGAGGATAAATCTTTTCTAGGAGGGAGGGAATATTAGGAACCCGTGTTTAACCCTTCTCTTTACTTTGTTAGTATATTACATTTGGACACATATGCTTTGTATGTCGTCCTGTGAGTATATTGTATTATCTCACATTCATGGGAAGTAATAGTTGTTTAGATTATACTTATTATATAAGTACGTGTTGACACCAATGAAGGCATCCACAAATTTATTGTATTAAGCTTGCTCAATGGAGGTTGCCCCCTCAAAGTGGCCTGCAATCAATAAATTCCTTCTATGTTTCTATTATTTTTGTTATTTTGTGCATTTTTCATTATATTGTTGCAGGAGGTTCCTCTGAACATTTTATGATGTAACACACTTAGGTAATTGGGTCATGATGTAGAGCAGGGCATAGATTCAACATGGACTTCACTGATCTTTGGACTAATCAAGCATGGTTTGGACTGTTCTCTCTCTCTTACACCCATTTTCAATGCTTGGGAAAGATAACACAACATGGTTTGAAAACAAGAACTACTTGCCAACCTTCCAAGACACCTAAGGCCATACTAATATGACTGATTGAAACTCATGAAACTCACCAAGAAACTTGGTCACTTTGCTTGTAGTCCTTGGAATAGGGTTTTTGTAGATTTCATGACAAACCCATGAACAAATTAGCTTTTAGGATACCCATTAGGCTTCTACACAACATATTAAACATGCAGTACCTCAAAAACTAACTGTACCTATTGTTCTTAGGCCTAATTAGGCCTCTTTTACAAGACAAGTGTATGTTAGACTTGCTCCAAACTTCTAAGAACTACTCCAAGGCATGAATTTGATTGAAAATGGATTGAATATGCTGGTTTGAAGGATATTAGCTCATTCTAAGTCAACTTTTCATCAAATCTCTACTCCACCTATGTTAAAAAACCTAATACATGAGGATATTAGGTGTAAATGGATTCAAACACTACTATTTTCTAGTCCCATGATCTTTCAATGCAATAAACAAGTAAAAACAACCCAATTTTGGGCTATGACATAGGTGGAATGGGTCAAAAACCCATCAATTTTGCTAAAACCCTCAAAACTAGGGTTTTCAAACAAATTTCAAAAATCCAACTAGAAAATGCTTCAACATTAGTGAAAACCTTCCTAACTTGAGTTAAATGAAAGCTAACATCTTTTACTTCATGATTTCAGACATTTGATTCTTGATAGTATAGTACGGACTAATACTAGACATTGGAACAATAACAAATATAGAAAAATGTAGAAAAAGATAGAAAATCTTTGTATTTCCTCACTCCAAACTTCATCCTCTCCCTCCCTCAACATGTAAGAGGCATAAATAATATACATACAATAAAACTCCATGTTCACCATAACTCCACCATTGTGGATAAGCCAAAAAAAGGCATAAAACAACCTGTCACAAAAGCTGTTTAAAAAAGAATGTTCTAATCTTAAGCAAATATTCAAGACACTAACCTCCACTACATGAAAATGATTCTAATGGCCTTTATTACATCATTTATTAAGAAAACTCCACCTTGGCTCAAGATAGAGACCAAAGTTCAAAATTTGCCTTAATGTCTTAGTGCCCTTGCACCAGGTCAAGAGTCTAGATCAATGGTAGTAGGGCAAAGGATGTTTGGGAAGACTGAATGGTGGGTATGATAGGAAGGCATAGGAGAAGCAAGGGAAGTTCTTGGAGGGACAATGATGATAAGGGTGGGGTTGAGGGATGGAAGGGACAAAGAAGGGGAAGTAGGAAGCTAGGGGTCAATAGGAGGAATAGGATCAAGGAGTGACTATGAAGTATAAGGATCCTTAGAAGGAGGATGTTTATCAATAGAACATGCTTGAGTCATAGCATGGTGAATATACTTTCAATCTCTCACAAGTTTATTACACTAGGTACAAGCCAAGGACTTTGTTGATAGAACAAGGGGGACCTCCAAAATGGGATTCATGTCATCCAAAGCCACAGGGATAGGTGGAGAAATATAAAGAACTACTAAAGTTGGAGAGATCACATAGGAAGGGGAAGAGGAAGGTTACCTCAACATGAGTTTCTCTCCTCATTCCACTAGAAGAGAAAGAGGGATGGGAGCAACCACTAAACATTAGGGAACCACTAGAGGAGGAGGAGGATTTCTCAGTAAAGGTGGGTTTATTGATGCCATCACAAAAATAAGAGGAATGAAACCAACCATTGAATGTTGAGAAGTCCCAGGAGCACATGATGCATGATACTACATAGGAGGTGGACCTCTAGGTCTTGAGTAAGACACCAAAGGTGGCACCACTAAATACAGGCTAGGAGAATAGGAACAAGGAGGTGCACTCTGTGTGGGATACTTTACTTCATCTATTGAGGGGGAAATGGAAGGAATAGAAGTAGCCTCTAAAGACAAAGGCACTAAAGAAGTGGTAGCCACAAAAGAGGAAGAAGAAGGGCTAGCAGATAACTATGCTATTTGACTCACCTTAAACTTCTAGTATGAAATAAATAGAAATTCATTATGGGGTTAAAGCAACTCAGTCAAATCTCACCAAAAGTAGTCTAGAGAGAAATTTCCACACATGGATAAGGGCATGAATCCTCTATGACAAATTATATGCACAATACCATCAAGGGGAAATTTTAGACATTGGTGAACCACGAAGGGGACCACTTCCATAGAAATCAACCATTGCTAGCCAAACTTCAAGCGAAAGTGATCCAAAGTGGGGATGATAGAGAAAGGAACATCTAGGGTTTTTGGTCCCATCTAGATAGGAAGGGTGATTGAACCTAAGGTAGGCTGAGACATCCCATCATGGAATCATATAAAGATATTAGTTTTGTCATAAATATATTTATACAATTCATGACCATAAGAAAATTCCTCAATGATATCATTGACTAGGCAAATGGGATAAATGAGGACACCCTTAACAAGTTTCACATTTACCTCTATTGAAATGTAAAGAGTTCATTTAGATATGGTGGTTGGGATATTAGAATAAGAGAAATAAGTAATAGGCTCAAGAAGAAAATGTTCTCAAGCTAGAAAATTAGAGGTTGACTCTAGTACCACACCAGGTGAAGTAAGGTCAACAAACTTAGAAGAGTGGCAACACATATGATCAGTTTAAATATGCAAGTGCTAGTTATGGGGAGCTGTGAACTTCTTCCTTCTGTCATTCGCACTAGAGACCTAAATCATGTTCTAGTCAATGAGGTCATGCACAATGTGCTTAAGATGCAAGCATCACTTAATGTCATGTCTAGGTACCCTATGGAATTGGCAAAACACCTTCAAGTCATATGAAGGTGATAGAGGATTATGTGTGTCAAGAGGTCTGATAGGAGGTAGCTACATCAAGCCATTCTTCAAAAGTTACTACATGGTGGTGTAGAGAGACTCCTTCAAAGGAGTGAATTTGTGATTATTTGATGATTTCAGATCATAGAAGGATAAAATAGTATGGGAAGGTACTTCAACTACTACACTGCTAATCACTATTGAAGAATTGTTTTTATAAAAAAATTATTTTTCTTATAATTTGAGAATGAAGAAGAAGCACCAAATTCAACAATAAGAGTTGGTGAGGGAGACCCCTTGAACTAGCTAAGTGATTGGTAATCATGAAGTGTAGTGTACAAGTGTTATTGGAAATTTGGCTAAGCTTGATATTTGATGGTGTTGTCATTAATGACAACAAGAAAAGGAACTAGATTGGAACAAAGATTTTGGTCTGATGAAGAAGACTTTGTCATTTTGGCTAAGTGTTGCTAGTGTACAGAGACAACAACTGAGAGACAATGTTTAGATTGGCATTGGTCTATAGTTAAAGATCAAGCACTATGGTTCTCGTATGATCTTTCTAACTTAGATTATCTTATATTCAAAGGTTCATATTTTGATCAGTTCCAGAAGTATATCTTCAAATGGCCTAAGTCTGGCAAAATAGAATATAGTACAAATTAAAGTAGAACACACATTTGTTTTGGTCCACATTCCTCTAGTGTTAGATATTTAGTTATGTGGTTTGGAGGTGTTATAAACCCTTGTATGAAGTGTCTAAATCTAGAGTTATAGAAACTAAGGTCCACCAGAAAGATAGTTATGAGCCACTGAGTATTGCTACATGGTTTGACAGTGACTCACTATGACCGAGTTTATGTTCCAGCAATCCACACTTTGCCACATGATAATATTATGTTATGTAGTTTTGGAGGTATGATCTTTGATGTCTAAGGAGTCTTTGATATGGTTTTGAGCAAGTCTTATGGTTAGTAGTGAAAGTTATGATCTGACAATTAGACTGAGTTAGTAAAACTTTGTGTTTGAGGCTGACATGATAGTTTGATTTGTGTGTGGTAAGTTCTATTGATTAGAACTTTATCCTAAGTGGTTCTATAGTTGGAGCTGACATATGAGAAGGTGTTTAAAATGTTATTTGGGTTTGCTATGTATTTTCTCATGTTGATTTGGTAGACAAGATACAAGTTTATTAACTATATGCTTCATCTAGGTAGGCCAACCTAATGAGAATAATCTAAGTGTTGTATATATATATATATATATATATATATATATATATATATATATATATATATATGAGGTCAAATTTGGTGTTTGTGAGGTGTGGTGGTGTGAATATGAGTATATATGTGTGTGACATGTGAAGTGTGGTGATTTTGTAAGGGTGATAACTATAGAAGAAGAGAGATCTTATTCTCATGTAAGAGTAGGGTAGTGAAATAGAGTAGTCTGAGATGAAGAGTTTGAGATAGTATTTTTGTACTTCATTAGAGTTGTATCAATGCATGTGTAGATGTAATTAAAGTAGTTGAACTTTGCAGCAAGCCATTCTTATTTCCTTCTTTCTTCCTATAGGAAGTGAGCCTTCTTGTAGTGAGCACTTCTTTAGGCAGTGAGCCCTGGGTAGTGAGCCCTAAGATAGTGAGCCTTATTGTAATTTGGCATTGATATTACATAATTATTGTGAGCTAACACTCACCATGGTTTTTCCTAGTTTTGGGTTTTCCATGCAAAAATTATGGTGTTTATGTGTGATGCTTTGTGGTTCCTTTTTCTATGTTTTATTTGCTTTATTGTTAAATGTGGTAAATGGAGTAATAGTTTAATAAGTGAAAGGTTTACTAGAATATGGATTCATCCCCCTCTCAATATTATGGGTGTTCAACAATTGGTATTAGAGCCTAGTTCCTTGGAAGAAGTCTAACAGCTCGAGGAAGATCTTGGAGATTGAACACATGGTGGGTAAAAGGTATTCAACTCCTCCTAAAGAAATCAATTTAACTGAAACCATAGAAGAAGAATGCATTCTTGTCAGCAAAGAAGAACTTAAGGCTTCTCTTGAAGATCTTGAAAAGAATGAAATAGAAAATAAGGATCTGAAAGAAAATGTCAAGGAAGAAGATGAGTGCATCAAAAATTTGAGGGAGCAAGTCAAGAGATTCAAATAAAAGGATAAGGAGGATAGTGAAAAATTGAAATTAGTAAATGAAACCTTGAATGATATGAAAGTGGAAGTTGTAGAAAGAGCAAAAGCTAAAGAAATCCTAAATGAAGTAATTAAAAACAAATCTGAAGAATTTAAAAGGCTTAAACAAGAAGTTGTGGATCTGAAAGCTAATTTGAAACAAACATGGATTCAAGAAGATAAATTCAAAGTGAGTGCTGCTAAACTTGATAGAATAATTGCAAGTTAGAAAATTCCTAATGACAAAAAAGGCTTGGGATTTGAGAAAGGTGAAAGTTCTAAAATAGGTCAAGAAAAGAATGATGAGATCAAGAAGGACAAAAAAATAGATCTAGAATCAAAGGAATAGACCTAGAAGACCACCAGTCAGGCAACCAAATGCTCAAAGGCATCGTTCTTTCAATGGTTATTGTAATGCATGCAATGTGTTTGGTCATAATGCTACTTAGTGTAGGAGTAGAGTGAATCAAAATGTTCTATAATTTTCCAGTTAATGCTTTACTTGCAATAAACTAGGTCATAAATCTAATGAATGTAGAAGTCATATAAGGAATGGTTACAATAATGGAAGGAATGCTCAAACTTTCAAAGGTAACTACTTTATATGTAAAAGATTTGGTCATAGAGCTAGTGAATGCAGAAGTTAGATAAGAAACAACTATAATAATGGAAGGAATGCTCAATCCTTCAAATGAAATTGCTTGCATGCAATAGATTTTGACACAATGCTAACCAATGCATATCCAGGATGATTGGAAGGAACAATGGTTAGAAAAATGTTGCATGCTTCAATTGTAACAAGCCTCGACACACTGCAAGATTTAGTAGAAGCAAGAATATGAAGAAGGATAATCAGGTAGAAATGAAGAAAATTGTACTAAAGGTAGTTCTAGTAGAGATGAAGAAGGAGATGAACAAGATTTGGGTTAAGAAGAAAGTACATGAAGTCAAGAATGAGTCCACACTAGACTTTAGTATACATACTTCCTCTAGGAAGTAAATTAGGAGCTCTGGCTTAGGGGGAGCTTAAATGAAAAATCCTATTCCCCCAGCTAGAAAGGTGGTGCTGACATTTAGAATGAAGGTATAAGCTAGAAAACAAGATAATGGATCATTTGAAGAAGATTCCAGTAGAAAAGAATCTAATGCATTGTGGAGTAATTTAGATCAACTGTGGATGGCAAAGTAAGATTTTGATATCTTTTTGAATCTAGCATTTATGACGATTAGGTTTTGATGAAAAGAGGTTACAAGGGAATTCATTTGAAAGGAAATCACATTGCATTCAAACCTTCAAGTATCTAAGGAGATCTAAGAAGTGAAGCTAATGTGAATTCAAGTATTCAGTGATTAGTGTGAAGAAATCCTAACCAAAAATAAAAGTTATTTACAACTCTCTTTTGAAAAATTTATGTGTTGATGTAGTAAAAATGTCTAACCATCAAGTGATAGAGATTACTGAGAGGCCCCAACCTAAGTTCAAGAAGCACCCATACAAATCACTTAAAAGTGATCCAAATTGTGCATTCTCTGAGGTCTATCATGGAGTTATGCATACGGAAGACATTAGGACATACATTCATGCAAACCTAGAAGAGTATGATCATATGAAACTAGGGCAATTCTATTTGGACAAGCTAACTAATGATAAGTTTGGACTAAAAGAAGAGTATTGTACACTACATGAGAAGAAGTTGGATCTATTGATTGATTTTCCTATGTTTTCTAAAGATGCTTGGGTCTGGTATGCCCTAAGTAGAATTCATGAAGAATTTATGTACTTAGACATGACACATATGATTTCTAAAGATGCCATTAAAGTTGTGACTAGAACATGCTCCACCAGAATAGTTTTGACATTAAAGCCTATGAAGAATAACAAAATGATGCAATTAACTGGTACCAAGTTTGAAAAAAGGGCACTAACTATGAATGATATTGAAGATCCAGCGGTAAGATTTACCTTAATGGTGATTGGTAATAGGGTCTACTTCTCCAACAGGGAGAATTCACTCTCAAAAACTACTATATAGACAACATTTGAGATGGTGAGAAAGAATGCATATTATGACCTGTGTGAGTTGCTTCAGTAACAATTGATAGAGAACTTGAAAAGAACAAAGGACATAAAGTACCCCTTCAAGTATTGAACTCTAATCATTTGCCTACTCTACTATTTTCTGAAGGAATTACAAGGTATGTACAATATTATCTCACTTAATCACTCTCCTGTAGCAATCCAAATTAGAAATCATCTACAAAGTTTATGAGATGTTGATAAACAAAATGCAACATTATGGGGCTACTTTAAAAATTTTCAAAAGAAAATGCAAACTAGGGCTAGGATTCCTAAAAAGGTTATGAAGAAATATGGAAAAGAGACTGTATGTATGGTAGATAAAGGTAATTAAACTCCTTATTGAAAAGAAAATAATATAAGAGCGAGTCATTCACTATAATGCAAGATGAAAAGAATGATGTTGAAATGTAAGAAACAAACTGTTTTTGACATTTTTGTTTTTTATAATTTTTTTTGTATTTTTGGGATATTTGATTTTTTTGTATTTTTATGTTTTATGATTTTTATGATTTTCAAACATAGTATTTCTTAAGGTGAAAGGCATTTACTATTTTGCCAAATTATTCTCCCTCCATTGTGCACAAGAGATAGGAACCATTTTCAACATCTTCTTTGACCATGTAAGGACCTTTCCAGTCCTCTATGAATGTTCTCTTTCATCTTCTCTTTTTGTCTTTTATGCTACCTCTTCTTAGGACTAGTTCACCTATTGTGTAAGGTTTGTCATTTGATTCTATGATTTCTCTTGGTAACTTGAGAATGAAGTAAGTCTAAGAAAGCTTGTTGGTGGGAAGGCGTTCAATACAAGACTCCATCACACCTTATCAATTCCATTAGCATGTTAAATTGCTCTTGCATGTAAATCTTTACATCTTACTTATCTTGAATTTTTTGTAAAAATTAGAACAACTCCAAGGGGGTTTGAGGCTCTCTTTTCTCATTAGGATGGACAAAGCTTATACTCATCCTCTCATTTCATTTAGGTCTCAAATCTATGGAGTATCCAATGTAGCTTCCTAGCAATTCAAAGATGCTAGGATAATCAATTCTGAATAATACTTGCATTTTCCACTCTTTATGAAATGTACCCTCACTTTCTTCATCTTCGTCTGGGAGTCTCTCAACAATTTAAATTTGTACTAAGATTGCTTCCCACTTGCCAAGTTCATTTGATTGCACTAAGGCCAAAGTAGTGGGTTGTGCTTGAGGTTGAGACACCATGAGCATTCTTGGGAGAACTATTGCGTTGGTTGAATTCATTGTCAATAGAATTTACGTCCTCCATAGGTGTTAATGGTCTATATGATTCTTCCATTTGGGTAAGAGATTCATATGATTCACTCTCCTCTGATGTCTCAGGGACATGTGATTCACTCAAGGGTGATAAAGGAGTGTAACTCTCCGTCACATCCTTTTTAGGATCTGAAAAAGTGTGATGATCTACATATCTCAAATCTAGCATAGTTCTTTTGAATATTGGTCCTTTGATTCTATGAGGCTTCTCCCCTATGCAAGGGAAGAGTTTGTATGTTGGTTGCATATCAATAATTAGTATTTCTAGAGGGAATTGGAGAGGTCCATCCTACTCTATCCATTCCATGATCTTCACTACCTTTTCTTTGGGGGCAATTTCTTTTTGTTTCAATAGCACCTCATTTTCTAAGGTTTTTATCTCTACAGTGTTTATGGTCTTTTTTAGCATTTCCATTCTCTTAATGCATATTCATTGGGGCATAGGACTAGGAATATAAAGTTTATTCATAGGAAGTTCATAATCTATGGGGATACATATATGTTTGTTTGATGTGTTCAATTTTAGCATGCTGAAAGGATCTAGATCTCCTTTCATGATGTATACCTTCCCCAAATATAGGAATTAAGCCTCTTGGACTAATGTAGATGGTGTAACTTTCATCTTATGTATCCATGGTCTTCTAAGAAGTGGATTGTATCTTGTATCCTTGTCAATGACATAAAATGTGGTTAGAATAGTCATAGGTCCTAGAGTTATAGGAAGTGTGATCTTCCCTATCATAGCAGCCATTAAATTATCATACCCACTTAGAGTGTCTCTAGAGGTGGTGATATTAGTGTGCCCATAACCTATTATTTCTAAAAGAGAGAATGAAACTATGTTTACTTTTTCTTGATCATCAATTAGTGTTCGTTTGATGCAGGTGTTATAGATCCACACTTACAAATATAGCACAAGATCACCTTTCTTGGTTAACTCTACCTCAAAAGGCATTTATTTTAAGTCGAAGAAGAAACCTAGGTCTTTGAGTTCTAAATCTGGTGGGATTATGTCATAGTCCGTGTGGTTAATCTGTTCACTAGGTGGAGGTGTGATTTGATCAAGATACTTCAACCCTATTTCTTTGAATAGTGTTGAGCAATGGGAAGGGGAGTTTTTGAGAAAGTTACTAAATGATGTGTGTGCATAGGTCTTCTTTAGGTCTTTGATAAGTTCGTAGGGTCTGATCAGAGCTAGTATTGGTTCCACTACCAAGATGATACCTTCATATACTTCCTTTTGTTCACTCTTAAGACCTTCATCTTCTTCTTCTTCATTATGTAGTATTTCAACCAATGCCATCATCCTAGCTTCTCCTTTCTATCCTAATCGTGGTGGGATATCAGTGTTACTACCCTAGGCTATTTCTCTTTGATTTGTTTCTTCTGTGTCCTTATGTGCAAGAAATGGGTTTGGATAGATTCTCATGTTTGTGTTTTGTGGAGCTATTGGTGCATGAGTCTGTCTTGCACCTTTGTTATTCAGCGTGACTTCTTGCAAGTTCAAGAACATTTCTATGAACATGCACTGTTGGTCTCCTAGTAACCTTGCTATGAATCTGTTATACTCTCTACATGATTTTGTGCTATGCACCCTTGATCTATGAAAAGAACAAAATTGATTGTACTTGTAACGAGGTCTTTTGTACCTTCCATCATTGCCATTTCCATTATAATTCAAATTTTGATAATTGTCCCTAGGGTAGTATCTATTATTTCTGGGTTGATTGATTGCATTCACATTAGGAGGGTAATAGTCTCTTTTGTTATGATCATCTCTTACCTCCCTGACTGGGGGTTGATCTGTCACCCTGTCTGTTGTTGCATTTCTATTACTTTTAAGAATCTTGATGATGGGAGCATTATTTCCCATGTCTTCCCTTGCTAACTTTCCACTTAACCCATAGACCCTTCAGCCACTATTGATGGCAGCTTGATTAATCCTCAAAGCACTTTCTAATGCTTCTTCATAGGATATGTATGGTAACTTCTAAATGTCTTCTCTCATATCCTTGTTTAAGGCATTTAAGAAAAGGTTCCATAACTCATGATGGTCCATGTTTGGGGCACTAGATAAAGGACTTGCCTCCATCAGGTGAGAAAGTGGTCTACAGATTCATTTGGTTCTCATTTCATGGTCAGGAATTCTCTGATCCTTGTCTTGACGGTTTGTTCATATCAAATTCCATGACAAACTCTCTGATTAGTTGTTGGAATGAGTGGATTGAGGCCTCTGGTAGGTGATAGTACCATTACAGAGTTATTCCTTTAAGGGTCTTTGGAAAGATCTTGGAGACAACCCCATCCCCAAGAAGGAGTTCTCTTATTGCAGTAGTGTAAGGTTTGATATGCAATTGTGTATAGGTAAAAATTGAGAGAATATTGATCAAGCAATGAACAATGAACTCAACCTATAACCTTCAAGAAAATGATCTAGATAATAACCAAAATCAATGAAAATAATGAAACAATGAAGCTATCACCTAGATTGTGGGTAAGTGCAAGAAGATGGGGGGCCAAAAAGTGGACAAATTAATTTCAAAAAAAAAAAGTCATAACGCGAGCACGTTATAACTTCCTATAAATAAAAAAAAGGTTTCCAATTTTATTTTCCTATTTTCTCCTCTCAACCCACGGCTTGCAAACCCTCAAAAGCGCGCTCGCGTTTTGCAAAACATTATTCAACACAAAAAGTTTATCGATTCGTCGCCAAAATGCCGCCGCGACGTTGAGCATGCCAAAGGGGTGAGTTATATTTGTTTTTTTGTTTGAATTTGTTTCTAAATAGGTAGGTTTTTGTTGATTTTTGATATATATTTCATTAATTGTTAGGAAATGTTAATGTACCTCCTCCTCCTCCTCAAAATCCACAAAATCTTGAGGAGGAAATACCTGCAGAACAACAACCTCCTCCATTCATTCCTCGACATGCCCCTAGAACACAAGAAAATATAATGGGGCAAATTGAAAACAACAAAAAGGAAATTGAAGATATAATTGCAAGGTTGAAAGATCCTTCCACTTCAACCTTGCATAGGTCCATGCTTGCCGAATCTCTTGAGTCTATGTTATCAAATGTAGATTCAATTAGCAAGCAAATAACTAGTTGGACGGATAAAAAGAGAGAGTTTAGAGATTACTATGTAGACAAGTTATCATATCAAGATGTGAAAAAATTACAAATTACAAAATTAGACTTGTGTTCAATTTTCACAAACCCACAAACAAATCAACCTCCACCCATTACATGCAAGAGGTTCCCTATCCATTGGTGCAACAACCAAGTGATAAGGGACAATTTCGGGCAGAGGTGGTGAATGGTTTTTGACCATCCTCCATGCAATAATAATGAGGTCTCGCAATATGTTTTGAGGAAACTCTACTGCGAGTTTGTGCTCAATAAAGTGCCAAACTATTTTGATATGCGGGACTTCTAGGGTAGAGGTGGGGGGTCAGCACAAGATAGACCAGGGGCACGTCTTGACCCACAGTGGGTAGTGAGATGAGTAATCAGTAGACCAGCCCACAAGCATGTTTCTATCCCTTCCATTGTGAAGGAGAGTGTTGAGGTCGATACACTTCAGTCGATTAGTGCCTTGACCCAAAGCATCATAAAGCATGCCTATCCTGCAACATAGAGTGGGTTGGGAGATAGTGCGAGGAGTAGGGTCCCACCCCATACTTGCCAGGCTTACGGGTCAGCCTGTGGTTATGATCCCATGGACAGTTAGGACGCAGGTGCACAGGCTACATCTGCAGCTGAGTAGATGGTGATGACAGATACCCTCCTGAGTGAGACTTTTAGCATTGATACTCAGGTAAATATTAGAAAGTCTATTGAATTTAATTTATTAAATTTTATTTTTGAAATACAAGATTAACTAACTTAAATTGATGATTTTAATGAAATTTCAGGGTCATAGCGTCGATGCAGTTATCAATGGTTCTCCACCTGCATTTTTCACTAGATCATCTACTATCGAGGTATGTAACTAGTAAACAATTATAAATATTACATGTGAATAGCATCATTATGTGAATGGTATTCTAATATCTGATTTTGGATGTTGAATAGGTTAATACTATAGATTTCACGACAACACCTGCCAGCAGTGGTGGACTTCAAAGCTTTACGAAGGTAATAAAATAAGTAGTTTAATGAATGAATTGTACTTACTAAATTTTTGTATGTGATTTGTGTGCTTTATTGTGTGTACTTCCATGTTTAGATGAACGTGTGTGTATGTTAGGAGCCATGATTTGCATCACTATTATAGTTTTTGTAATTGAATAATGTTGTTTTATTTCTAGATGATGCAGGCTGGGGAGACACCTCCCCATGTTCATAGGGCAATGGAGCAAGGTGTGGCCTCTGTGATTCATAGCTCCATGGCATTGATAGGGGTATGAGGCAGATTAGTAAATTTCAATTTACATTCATTGTTATAGTTGTCTATTTTTAAAAAATCAAAAGATTATTGATTTGAAGTTTAATTTCTATCTGGATGGTTTCTATAGGACATGACATCACCAAGGCCTATTCCTGCTACTAAGGCAAGCGAGGAGACAGATTATATGTTAGCGGTAAGTGATTATTTTGTTAAATGTTTCATTTTTTATAACATGTAATTTCTCTATATTAACGTCTATACTTTTTATTGTAATAGGTAAAGATGCAGGAAGACCTAAATAGGAGGAGTAGCCCTCGGGTTCGTAGTAGACCACCCACATGCGTGTCTCCATCCCCTAGAAGATCAAAGGCTGCTCGTGATTTATTTTCTTCACTAGCCAGAGGGGAATGAATTTTTATTGTGTTCCTTTGTTGTATGCCTATATGGCATTTGTGGACATATATTTTGTATTGTACATAGTTGACATTGTATGCCTATATGGCATTCTTGTAAGCCTATATGGCTATTTTATATATATGTTATACTTATATTGACAGATATTGATGTATGCCTATATGGATATTTGGTTAATACAAATCTTTTTTATTGATGGCGTCCATACTTGCATTATAAATCCACATTTCAATGGATATTTGTAGATGGCTACTTCAAAATTTTAAAGTCCGATTGTATTACATAGGATGTTTGCATTTTCTTTGATAGGCTTGATAGGCCATGGATTACATGATGGTGTTTGATGGAAAAGTATGGTACTAGAAGACTCTAGTTCATTCTTAATAGGCTTGTGATTGATAATATCTTTGCATGATTGCACTTGATCTTGGATCATGGGCATGTTGTTAGGATTTTGATTGCATTGTGCTATTTGATGGATAGGCATTGTACTATGTGACTTTTGGATAGGCTTGGGAGAGGTACACTAATTAAATTTGTGATTTCTAGTTTGAGATTTTTCCTCCACTAGAAGTCCTTGGAGGAAATCTAAAAAGGATTATTTGGATGTAGTGGGTTTGGATTGATGGGATAAGTTGGAATGTAAGGATTATGAGATGGAGGATTTGAATAGGATACATAGGATAAACATTTCTCACATGCGGTTGGGATTGGAGATATGAATTGAATATGAGGACCTTGGTCTAAAGTGGTTCTTCCCTTACCAAAGGTACCATAAGCATGACCATTAGATGTCTATTTAGGATTGGCTTGATAGCTAGTGCTAGTCATTTCTTGTTTGAAATATTCTTGCATGTTCATGAGTGGGAGATGAAGGTTTATGGAAAGTTTCCATGTAATGATCTCATAGTTAATGCTATTGTCATCTTGATATCATCTTGATCTACAAGACTATCATCATCATCATTATCAAAGGGATTTTTTGATTGATTTGGATAAAAGATCTCATTTAAAGGATGCATGGTTTGAGGACCTATTTTGATTGTGATTTTGGGTTTTGCATGAGCCTCGCACAAGGTAATAGGCATAGGGTTTTTATCTTGCATAATGATTTTTTCAAACCAAGGGTCTATGATGGAAATGATTAAGGATGATAGAATGTTTGGATTTTGGACTTTGAGATGTTTATGGTTGTAAATGTTTATTGTTTGGACTCAAATTTTGTTAAATGGTTGTTTGAAAGAGGACACATCAAACACAACAATAAGATTGGTTTAAGTATGGATGCAAATGATGTTTACTAGTTTATTAAATGAAGACACTAATGTGATGATGATTTTGCATGTTTTCAATGGTTGGGATCTACAAGTTATGCATTTTTTTGGGATGCAAACCTCATTGATTGTAGTGGCATGACTTGAATGCATATTGCCTATATCCATGGGATTGATTCAGTGTTGATGTAGACTTTGTTATTTTTCCTTGTCTATGCTCATTTGCACATTAGTATGTTGCATTGGGATGAGAGGATGGATGATGAGAATGACTGGATAGTTGGTTATTGGGACTTGTAGCATGTTTATCATGATGTCATGGATATCTTAGTTGCATAGTTTAGTGTGAGCTTTTGACAGTAATGATGGTTTATCTTCTTAGATTGGAGATCTTGGTTCTACTTTGGAGTTATTAGTATTATAGTTGTGTGTGTGTGGACCATGGTGATCTTCATTGAGTGTGTGTGGACCATGGTGATCTTCATTTAGGAGATGGTTATCACAATTCCATGTGTAGTTCATATCATGGTTCAATGGGAGCTTCGATAGTGATGTGTATCATCACCTAGTGATGGATGATCTTATATACTAGTGGTTATTGGTTCTAGAGGGTTCATTCGAGGGGTGTCTCTAAACATGTTTTTTCTCAGGCGCTAAACTGGAGTTGTCTAGATGCACAAGTGCGCCTCCCTCAATGAAGTTCATTTTGTTAACTTAGTTCATCCTAGTGACTCAAGGGGTTGTTATATTCTTTAGGTGCAATCTTCAACAGACTAAAACATTCACTCCATGTTAAGGCACTCAAAGGAGGCTCTAGAGATGGAAAATGGTACCTTAACTCACTTATGTAAATTTTTGACTTTTAGGCAATTACAAGATGTCTTGGAGGGCTCAATTCTTCAAGGCACCCATTTTGTTCACCATTTGTAGCATCACTTGTTCAAGGCACATGTTTGGGATTCTTCAGCATGATGTGTGATTTGGTCACAACAGGTGCCTAGAGTGAATAGGCTTTCATCCTGACTTAATACACTGCCTCCTAACAATTTTTGGGGCAGCAGAAAACCTTTCACCACTGGCAAATATCTTAGAGATATAAAAACTGAGAGAGGTTATTGTAGAGGCAATCTACATGATCGCGTTGCCTCAGACAGAATGTTTGTAAGTGACATGGTTTTTGAGTAACATCTTGTCAAAGATTGTTGTCTTTTTGCACTTTGGACTCTTCAGGGATATCGTCAGTACAATGTAGCTCAGACTATTTCGACATGTTTGGGTGAAAAATAGGACCATGCCTAGCGTAAATGTACCCATTCGGACACGTTGGAATAGTCAGTTTGGTCGCATCACAAGCAGGATGAAAGTTACACCCCTTTGCAACTTTACACTGCCTCCTTCTGATGATTTTTGGGGCAACAGAAAACCTTTCACCATGAGCAAATGCCTCAGAGATATAAAAAACTGAGAGAGGTTATTGTAGAGACACTCTACATGATTGTGTTGCCTTAGACAGAATTTTTGTAAGTGACATGGTTTTCGAGTAACATTGCGTCAAAGATTGCTGCCTTTTTGCAATTTGGACTCTTTAGGGATATCGTGGGTACAATGTAGTTTGGACTGTTTCAACATATTTGGGTGAAAAAAAGGACAATGCCTAGCGTAAATGTACCCATTTGGATGCATTGGAATAGTCAGTTTGGTTGCATCAGGAGCAGGACAAAAGTTACACCCCTTTGCAACTTTACACTGCCTCCTTCAAACAATTTTTGGGGCAGCTGAAAACCTTTCACCGTGGGCAAATGCCTCAGAGATATAAAAAACTGAGAGAGGTTATTGTAGAGGCACTTTATGTGATCGTGTTACCTTAGACAGAATGTTTCTAAGTGACATAGTTTTTGAGTAACATCTCATCAAAGATTGCTGCCTTTTTGCACTTTGGACTCTTCAGGGATATCATCGGTACAATGTAGCTCAGACTATTTCGACATGTTTGGGTGAAAAAAAGGATCATGCCTAGTGTAAATGTACCCATTCAGACACGTTGGAATAGTTAGTTTGGTCACATCATGAGCAGGACAAAAGTTACACAAATTTGTAACTTTACACTGCCTCCTTCTGATGATTTTTGGGGCAGTAGAAAACCTTTCACCATAGGCAAATGCCTCAGAAATATAAAAACTGAGAGAGCTTATTGTAGAGGCACTCTATGTGATCGCGTTGCCTTAGATAGAATGTTTCTAAGTGACATGGTTTTTAGTAACATCTCGTCAAAGATTGTTGCCCTTTTGCACTTTGGACTCTTTAGGGATATCGTGGGTACAATGTAGCTCAGACTATTTCGACATGTTTGGGTGAAAAATGTTGATAACTGAGAGGGGGGGTGAATCAATTATCCTAATTGTTTCTTCTTTTGAACTTTCTTATTAATCAAAGCAGCATTGAATTAAACAAACAAACATTATCATGAAATGAGAAACACATGACACAGTATTTTTGACGTGGAAACCCGGTTAAGGGAGAAAACCACGGGGTGATTAACCCAAAGATTATTCTCTGTTAGAAGAATAAGGAGTTACAAAAATGGCACTTGCCAATTAGGGCTCACTGCCCGAGCACACTACTCACAAAGAGGCCCACTGCCTACAAGGAGACACACTGTCTACAAGAATGTTATATAATGCTTGAACTGATTGGAAGCACCTAAATGTGCTGGGGTTCAGTTCCGGTTAGGCTCAGTACACTGATCTGCTGCACTTCATCTTTCTTCTGTACTTTATTCTGCTATCCTTTCACATACCGGATCTTTCTTACTACTTCTACTCTGCTCTATACTTATTCGCATACTATCTCACACACACACCTTTCACAACTAAATCCATCCTCTATATATATCCGCACAAATAATTTCATCACTTTTCCAGTCGGCATCCGGAACAGTCTAGTTTCTCACACACTCTGTTCTGTCGGCTGAATCCTTGCTCACCAAGCAATGCGGATCAAGCATATACTTGTAGATATCATTAGTCATGTTGGCCAAACATGATTCATGCCTTCACAACCTTTACAATCAATAGTAACATATCCGGAAAAGATTCTGATGCTCTGTCAGTCAGTTCTTCCTTCTGTTCTCATTGTCTGTCAGGAATCCGGTACTCAGCTATTCATATCTTTTTCTTTGTCCATCACCGGAGGCTAAATCCTTGGAATATACTACTCAAGGTAGTCCTCTTGACTTCCCCAAATCCGCACTGCACCAAGACACTTCCTCTGAGAGGTCCGGATCAATCTGTCGGACCTTGCCACATGCTCTGTTCTTGTTCACCGGACCACAACAGTTCTTCATCCTGACTTCCGGTAGAGGCACACCATGACTTGTGGATATGTGGGATGACCTTTGTTGCCATCAATGACAACAACCATGAATCCATATAGTGTCTCTTGCCAACAATCTCCCCCTTTGGCATTGATGGCAATACTTAGTGAAAAATGACTAAGTGTTTACACTATGCTCCCCCTTTGCTGATGCTCTATCTTTATTATACAATTTCTGGAACTCCCCCTTAGTTGGATTCCTCATTTTTCACTGCTCCTCACTCCCCCTTTGACATCAATGGCAAAGGGTAGGGTCCGCACACCAAAATTTTCAAAAATTTTCTATACATAGCCGCATATTTACATACTCACATAAACTAAAGAATGTCTGCAAAAGATGTCTTCAGTTGGATCAGTTCTGTAGCCCAACTTTACTTCATTCTATCCAAAATTGAAATGTGACCACTCAACAAAAATGCAAAAGCTTTTGCCCTCTTGAGATCTGTCAGATCATTTGTTTGGGCGATAGTTTGAGCATCACTGATGGCCTCATGCATAGTTTCTAACTTAGGGATTATAATCCTTCTAAGTTCTCCCATCTGGTTAGTGATATTCTTCCTTTCCTTCTCAAAGTTCTTTATTGCATTTGTGATTGCAATAGTTTGACATTCTTGATTTACTATGGAAGAGAGAGGATCAAAACTTTGAGACAAACTTTGTAGTTTGTCCTATTCCGCTTTTATTTTCTTATCTATTTCTACTGTTGCCTTTGACCAGGAGATACAAAATTTGTAAATATCACCACCATCCTTAAGAGCATTTTCTAAGCTCTTTATTCCAATACTCATATTTCTCCTATCGTTAGAGATTAATCCTAATACTTCTGAAAATCTTTTATCCAAAAATTCCTTCCGGACCTTTTCTTCGGCTGATTTTTCTAGAGAATCAAAATGTGTATCAACACTGCTGACTAAGGTTTTGAGATTACTGGAAGAGGAGGCTGTTGGATCTATCTGGATTGATGGCATAATCTTTACAAGCACTCCGGAAGTAGCCTCTATCAACTCACAGTCTTCCATATGAGACTTTAGGAGTTTTTCATTTGCCTTGGCATTTGCAAATGAAGCTATCTTCATTGTTTGTACCGGAGAGAGAGAGTCAAAGTCGAATGGGCCTTTTAGAAGCTCCAGTTCATCAATTTCTAAAGTTTCTTGGCTTAGAAACTTTTGAACAGTTTGTGCAGTGTCTCTTGCCGGAGACAGATGTTTCTTTTCTTCTGCAGTTTTGTCCTTAGGAGTCTTATCTCCTTCCACATTCTTACCACTTACAGTTGTGGTTTTCTCTGTTGGATTGTTCTTTTTCTCTGTATCCTTGGTGCTGTCAACCTCTTTTTCTTTTTCTACTGCTTCTTTCTCCTGTAATTTCTCTGCTTCTTGGGATCCGGAGACTGTAGGAGAAGCTGGAGAAGAGATGTTAGTCTGTTCAAGTGGCACTTCTTCCGGAGCAGATGATGCAGTTGTTTCTGCACCTAAGTCCTCTGTAATAGGAATGTTGAACCTTTTGAATGTATTCCGGAGGATCTCTTCAGTGTCCTTGGCTACTTTGTCAGTTTCACCAAGCATAAGCTGATTCATCCTTGCTTTTCTTCTAAATTCATCCTTGCAGTCCTTGAATATCATGTTCATTATTTTGTGATCAATTGAAGGATATAGCTGAATAGCTATCTGTTCCCTGATCTCAAGGTCTTTTGCCATGGCATTGTTCTTTCTTATTTCTAATTCCATCTCTAGGCTCTTTGGGATTTCAGAGATAATCTCAATAAAAGCTTTATTCTAGATGTTCAAGTACCTTATTATAGCTTCCTGCAGGATCTTTTGATCTGCCTCATTGTAGTCATCATAGAATTCAGGCACCGGTTGAAGGTTCCCATCCACAGTGACTGATTTGACTACACTGTCTAGAGACAGGGTGGGCTTTTCAAAAAATTCTTCTGTCATTTCTTCCTTGTCTCAGCCAGAAGAGGGTTTACTGGATTCTTTCTTTTTCTGTTTCTTTATTTCTTTCACTCCCTCATCTGACTCAGTTTCTTCTTCATCCTTTTGGCTTTGATAAGCTCTTGAGGCTTTTGTCTTGGATCTCTTACCGGATCCCTGGACTTTTGGTTTTGAGCTTTTGGTTTTGATAGGTGTGGATCCTTTAGATGATCTGGTCCGGGTTGAGGATTCCACTGGAGCACTTTTCTTGCTTTTCTTTTCTGCCTCTTTCTTTTCTTCCTCAGATTTTCTTCTCTTTTCCTGGCTGGCATGAAGTGCCTCTTTTGAGATGCCTAGGCCTTGAGCAATATGCTCAACTTCTTTTCTCACCTTCCTCTTTATCTCAGGTTCCCTGAGTTCTACATGTATCTTTACACTCAGCTCCTCAAAGGTTCCAAACCTTTCTGCCTTTGGATCTTTGGGCTGACTTAGCATGTGTTGAACATGCAGCTCCACTATTTGTTCATCCACTTCATACCCCATGGGCATGATCCATACAGTTCTTGGTTCTACTGCCTCCATTAGACACTGATCTATTTCTACCATGAAGCATACTGTGTCTTTGTACTTTTCAACAAGGGATTGGGGTATTCTTTCTCTTGCATGCATCATGCTTTGGAAGTTCTTGAAATATCCCCATAGAGCTGTATTTCTTGCTTTAGCATCCCCAAGTCCATGCAAATAGTCTCTGATTTGGATGGCAACCAGTCTGTCATTCTGCCATATCCATCCACTGGATCCGGTAAGCTCATTCATGTAGTAAAAGAAGAGACAAAGGATCAGATTGCCATACTTGAAGGAGTTTTTCTTGTCCTTCTTAATCTTCTGCAGATTTTCAAAGAGTTGGTTTACAAGAAGCTCACACAAGTCGTAGTCTGCATTCTCCTTTAACATTTGATAAGCTGTGTAGATTACAGTTCTCGGTACTGAATTTTCCCTACTGGAGTGATAGATTTTGTAACCAATTATCATAGATGCAAATTTGATATCTGGTTCAGTGATGTCATCAACTGTCATAGCTCTCTTGTCAAACTTGGATCCGGTTGCATCACTAACTGTCTAATTTTTGACAGACTTGAGAACAGGTAATCCACCGGATGAGTGCAGACCGGTTACAGCCCTAATTGCATCTTTGGTGATCTTGAAGGGCTTGTTCAACCATAGGAAGTTGTCATGTACTCTACTTAGTACATACCAGACCCATTCATCTTCTTCAAAACAGGGGAAATGAATGCACTGTGCAAAGTGTTTGTCCTGGATGGCTTTGTACTGAGGTTTGATCTCAAAGGAGTCATCTATCAATTGTTTGTGATATATATCCATCAGTTTTGATTCTCCAAAGTCTTCAAAATTTGCATGGATGTAAACCCTAATGTCTTCCGTATGTAATACACCATGTGGAACACTAGAGAAGGCTCCTAGTGGATCAACCTCCAAGGATTTGTAAGGATGTTTCTTGAATGTGGGACGAGGTCTATCAGAGATCTTAACTATATTTGGAGTAGCCATTTTTCAAAGATTTGCAGGGAGATATTGAAAACGAAAAATACCTTATGCGCCTTCAGTTATTTGGATTGATTTCTGTATGTAGTAACTTCTGTAAGTGATCTTCAGTGAACTTGATGAATTTTGTCGCAGAGCTCCGCTTTTCGCTTCTTCTTGGGTGTGGAATGATCAAGTGATTATTGAGAAATCCCTTATATCATTTCGCAAACCCTAATATCTGTTTGCAATAAATGCTCCACCTATATTATTCCAGTTTGCCTTATCCGGATAGCTTGGAGTATCCCGGATCAGTCCTGATCTATGAACATCATGCGGATCTTTCAATCATGAATAAATCAAGGTGACACATTACAAGAACATCCCAAACGTTCTGTCTAGTCCGCAGAGTAAAATAATGTACTTCCGGATCTCTCCGGACCCTTTTGTAGTCTTTTGTCATTCCGGAGCATCTCTCGGAACAGGTCTTACTTGATCAATCACAACTTCTTTACATCTTCATGCGGATCTCTGAAATCTTGTCTGGATCATCTCAGGACTTATATCTTCAAACCCTTTACTCCGCATCTTGTGTCATATCCAGCATCACGTGATTGGCTGGGGGAACAGGATTTTCTTTGAGTCTCCCCCTGAGCCAGAGCTCACTTTTTAATTTTTGGAAGGAATATCAGCACCAGAATCTGGTGCGGATCCAGTTTCTGTATTCTCTAAACTTTTCTTTACCCAAATCTTGCTCATCTGATTCCTAATTTCATCCGCATTCATCTTTTGTTTACCCTTGTCTTGATTCTGATTATACACCGGACCTCTTTTGTCCTGATTCTTGTTTCTGCAGACTTTAGCATTATGACCGGACCTATTACAGATTTGGCAAATAACATTTCTTTGCATATTTGACTGATAACCTCTTGATCTACATTGATTAGCCATATGACCTACTCTATTGCATGTAAAGCATCTACCTTTGAATGATTTGTTTACTTGCATATTTCTGCATTCATGAGACTTGTGTCCATACCTTTTGCAGTTAAAGCACTGTCTGGAGAAGGATGGATTAGTTTGATTCATTCTCTTTCTGCACTGATTAGCTTTGTGACCAAAGTGATTGCAGCTGTGGCAGTATCCATTGAAAGATGGATATCTTTGAGCATTGGGTTGTCTTACCAGAGGTCTTCCAGGCCTATTCCTTGGATTTTCTGATCCAAAATTCTTTTGACTGGATCCGGAGCTTTCTCCTTTCTCATATCCCAAACCGTACTTGTCATCTATCTTCTTTTGACTTGTAAGAAGTACTTCAAGTTGGGCAGAACTTATCTTGAATTTTTCTTTATATTCATTTGCTGTTTGAAGATCTCTTTTGAGAGAGACAATTTGATTCTCAAGTTTTTCTTCATTATCTTTGGCATCTTCAAGATTGGATTCAAGATGTCTGATAATCCTGTCCATCTGGTGGCATTCTCTGATTTCTCTTTAAGAGATTGTCTTAGATTGTCTTCAGCTTTTCTTTTTTCTTCAATCTCTTGAGTAAACTTTATAGTTCCTGATTCCATTTCATGTCTTAACATAATGACTTCTTTTGATAACTTTTCACATAACTTGGTTTTCTCAGTCAATTCTTCATTTGTATTGCTTTCTTCAGTTTGGCTTGCCAATTGTTGGAGCAGCTCCTTTCTTTTTTTCATAGAGAGACTTAAATTGTCTTTTAGTTCTCTCATGAATTCATCAGCCTGTTTGAGTCTTTTCTTTAATTCATTGACTTCAGAATTTGACTGTTCAAGATCCTCAAGGGTAGTCTTGAGTTGCTCCCTTAAACCATATGCATCCATTTGAATTCCCAAATCTTCCTCAAGCTGTTAGGCTCTATTAGGAGGAACTTGGCTCTGATACCAATTGTTGATAACTGAGAGGGGGGGTGAATCAGTTATCCTAATTGTTTCTTCTTTTGAACTTTCTTATTAATCAAAGCAGCATTGAATTAAACAAACAAACATTATCATGAAATGAGAAACACATGACACAGTATTTTTGACGTGGAAACCCGGTTAAGGGAGAAAACCACAGGGTGATTAACCCAAAGATTATTCTCTGTTAGAAGAATAAGGAGTTACAAAAATGGCACTTGCCAATTAGGGCTCACTGCCCGAGCACACTGCTCACAAAGAGGCCCACTGCCTACAAGGAGACACACTGTCTACAAGAATGTTATATAATGCTTGAACTGATTGGAAGCACCTAAATGTGCTGGGGTTCAGTTCCGGTTAGGCTCAGTACACTGATCTGCTGCACTTCATCTTTCTTCTGTACTTTATTCTACTATCCTTTCACATACCGGATCTTTCTTACTACGTCTGCTCTGCTCTATACTTATTCAAATACTATCTCACACACACACCTTTCACAACTAAATCCATCCTCTATATATATCCGCACAAGTAATTTCATCACTTTTCTAGTCGGTATCCAGAACAGTCTAGTTTCTCACACACTCTGTTTTGTGGGCTGAATCCTTGCTCACCAAGCAATGCGGATCAAGCATATACTTGTAGATATCATTAGTCATGTTGGCCAAACATGATTCATGCCTTCACAACCTTTACAATCAACAGTAACATATTCGGAAAAGATTTTGATGCTCTGTCAGTCAGTTCTTCCTTCTGTTCTCATTGTCTGTCAGGAATCCGGTACTCAGCTATTCATATCTTTTTCTTTGTCCATCACCGGAGGCTAAATCCTTGGAATATACTACTCAAGGTAGTCCTCTTGACTTCCCCAAATCCGCACTGCACCAAGACACTTCCTCTGAGAGGTCCGGACCAATCTGTCGAACCTTGCCACATGCTCTGTTCTTGTTCACTGGACCACAACAGTTCTTCATCCTAACTTCCGGTAGAGGCACACCATGACTTGCTGATATGTGGGATGACCTTTGTTGCCATCAATGACAACAACCATGAATCCATATAGTGTCTCTTGCCAACAAAAAAAAGGATAATGCCTAGCGTAAATGTACCCATTCAGACGTGTTGGAATAGTCAGTTTGGTCGCATCAGGAGCAGGACGAAAGTTACACCCCTTTGCAACTTTACACTGCCTCCTTCTGACGATTTTTGGGGCAGCAGAAAACCTTTCACCACGGGCAAATGCCTCAAAGATATAAAAAACTGAGAGAGGTTATTGTAGAGGCACTTTACAGGATTGTGTTGCCTTAGACAGAATGTTTCTAAGTGACACGGTTTTCAAGTAACATCTCATCAAAGATTGCAGCATTTTTACACTTTGTAAGGTTTGTCTTTTTTTGTGTACATATGTGTAAAGATAACTTAACTACCATTCGTCAACCCACTCCTTTGACTCAAACTCATCCCAGACTTGAATTGTATAGGAAAAATAAAAGCATGACATCTTTCATGTATGGATACTCCATGAACCTGCAATTGAGCTTCTAAAAGAATGCATCTCATTTGATCATGTCAGTGTACAACAATCCTCATATGGTGCAATGTTAGTATCATCTATCAACCAAAAAAATCTATGAACTAAAGACTTACCTTCATTACCTGGACCCATGGAAGCATTACACCACTTGACAATCAATTTTGCATCTGTCAACTTTGCATTGTCTTTATACTTTAACTCTTCTCATGCTATGGCTCTTTTGATACATGCTCCTACACCATCATGCTCCCCCTTTCCATGCCCGTCCTCACAAAAGTTCCACATATGTTGAATACCTGTAAAATTATGCCTCCTACTCAGCTAATAGAAATTCTGTGAGTTCTTGAATTGTCATGCATAGTTATCCGACCATATGATATGCTAACTGAACGATATGCCCCTTCTAGCCAAATCATTGCAGAACAGCTGAAAGCAACCTTGTACAAACTTTGTAGAATGCATGCAATCATCACTAATATAGAAATTATACTCCCTTATGATCTTTCTATCATCCTCTTTACTATCATTCGCATGAATGAATACGATGTACAGAAATATAGAAACCTGTGTGGAGTTGTAATATTGTGATTGCACCTCACGTTGTGGCTGTAGATTGTAGTTCTCTGCAAAGTTGACGACTGAAACAATGCTACCAACCAGAAATGTGTCCTTGGATAACTTGAATTGCAAGTGCAACCATCGAGCTCTATGGGCATGTCTTGCATACTCATACACTATGCTGTCATGAAATATAGGCATAAACTGATACACTGGAATCTTTTCAATAACTAATTCACACCTCTTTGCTTCTTTACCATCTTTTGTATTGTATGCCACTATTTTATACTTGCCAAACTCTACTAGTTCATTTCCAACCACATGTGTTATTTCCATATGTTCACATATTGGCAAATGTTGCAAGCCACCGCAATGATGACATGTGCCATCCAAGCATAATTTCTTGTAGAATATTTGACCTTCCTCTCTTTCACATAAAATTCTTGATATGAAGTCTCTTGAAGATGTTGGTGGGGCACATATGGCACAACCCTGCAAATCATTGTTAGTATGCATATCTAAACATATAGACCTATAAGCATCAAAATGGTTAGAAAATTTAATATGTAATCTACAACAACAAGTAGTGCGTGTGTGATTTATCTTAATATAGAAAGGTTTTAGCAATTCAAAATATCTTTGACAAATTTTAATTTGAGGATACTTCTCTAGAAATTTACCAGAAAACTATGTTTGATTCTCATCCAAAAAATGCTTTGGATGTGGCTCGTGGTCCTGACTACCGATTCTCCTTCTTACCACATCCCTTTGATTCAGAGATACCCTTGTGTAATTCTTCCAAAAGTCTTCAATTAGTGATCTCAATGCTTCAACAATTGGTTGATCTTTTCGTGGTAGTCTCCCCGAGAACGCCCACAATTCATTGGCATTAGTGTCCTCAATTCTTTGGCGTCTTCCAACGGCTCTTGATAAAGTTTTCCTATTAATTCTCAATTCTTGACTTGTCTTTCTAATGAGATGAGCTTTCCTCGTTTGACTACTTACTATAGTCGATGTAATCACATGCCGTGTTGTATTAGTATCTTTTGTGCATGAGGTGTTACCCACACTCTCATACGCACTCATTAGATTCTTGACAATAGATTTTTCACTTGAAGCCTCTGATGTTCTCAACCCAAGAATCTTCATGATAGACCTATACTTTATACTTCGCATCATTTCAACGAATAGTTGACATCTTGCAGTCTCATTTAACTTTTCAAAGAATAATCTCCAAATCTTATTAGCATATCTTCTACAAGTGTGTTTTGGAATCTTACCTTCCATTGGCTGCAAAATATTCTCATCAATATCAATCAAATACTTTGGCTTTCTATGCAAAATTCTAGGTGGTGTCAAGTTAGGTAAATTCATCTCAACATTAGGAATTTCATCAATATTTAAATGAGATGGGTTAGATGGCATACCTTCGATCGAAGATGGAATAGATGACATACCTTGAGGTTGAGGTGGGAATGATGGCATACCTCCTTCATCACATGTGAGTGATGATGTACTCTCAACTTGAGATGTGGTAGATGGTGTCCCTACATGTTGACTTGCGGTAGAGGACGTGTCTCCAACTATGGTATTCAAATCTCTCATACCATGAAGTTTTTGCATTAGTTCTCTTTGTGCCGCCAATACCATATCTCTTTGTGATGGTTGTGGTTCCTCTTCAATTGGTATGTCTTCATTTATTGTGTCTAATTTCCTCTTCTCACGAAGTTCCCTCATAGCCACTGCTTTCTTTGCATTCTTAGCTTCTATCTCTTCTTGTGTTGGTTTAATTTTTGATCGTTTCCTTGGCATTATGGAGAATTTGTCTATAGCTTGATGAAGAGACCAATATTAGTTCCTAAGAAATGAATACAAGATAATAGTGGGATTGTATTTTTTTTATGTTGTAAGGATTTATTCTTGTATAGTTTGACATCATGGTATGTTAAGGTTTGTTTATTACACATAATTATTAAAGAGCCCAAGTGTAGAAAATATACATGGCATCATGTGAGATTGTAGGCTACTTTCTTGATTGGGAATGTGTCTATTTTAAACATGTATGATAAAGCATAATAAAGTAATTCAATCTGAAATAAGGAAAATGTAAAGAACATGCATGTAAAGACTTGACATACCTAAAAAAGAAAGATTTGAATGGAGAGACTACCCAATTATGTAGTGTTTTTATCTTCTTGCATCAAACTCAACAACAATTTGTGTTTTTCACCACTTGCTTCCTTTTCAATGTTAAATTCAATAACACTCAAATATCATTACTAACAACAATACTATTAACCAATCTATAATGTTAAATTCCTAAAATTGAATCACAATTAACATTGCAACACTACAAAAATTGAAACTTAAATAGATATATATCAAACTTGGTGTGAAAACTATGTTATTTCCTCCTTCTTAAGTTGGCAAAGTAGAAAAGGTGGTGGAAAGCTCATGCAAAGGTGGTACAATGTGTCAAATGTGCATGTGAACTTCCCAACAGCATGAAAGCACCTCTTTTTTGTCAGAGCACACGCAAAATTAGTAAGAAAACAGAGCATGTGGGCCTGGATCACGGGGGTAACCACTTTTTTACCATTTCAATAGAAAGACAAAACGTGAGCACATTATAACGTGCTCGTATTTATCCTACTATAGATTCATCACATCCTTTTCTTTGATCACATCTCTTTCCTACAAGAGCTTCCCAGATGCTCCACCATATGATAGGTATAACAATGAAGGGGCAAGCCCTCATAATCAAGTTCTTGACAGAAAATGCCCTCAACCCTCAACATCAAACCCTAATCCCTCAACCCTCAACTCTGATCCCTTGACCCTCAACCCTCAATGTCAAATCCTAATCCCTTAACCCTTCACTCTAATCCCTCAACCCTCCAACCCTATCCCTAATCCTTATACCCTCCACACTCTACTTTAACCTTAATTCCTTGACCCTCAACCCTATCCCTAAACACTTGACCCTCAAACCTCAACCCTAAACCCTCAACATCAAACCCTAATCCCTCAACCCTTAATTCTGATCCCTCAACCCTCAACCCTATCCCTAAACCCTCAACCCTCAACATCAAATTCTAATCCCTCAACCCTTCACTCTAATCCCCCAACCCTAAACCCTATCCCTAAACCCTCAACACTATACCTTAAACCCTAATACCCATACCCTAACCCTAAACCTTGTCCCTAAACCCTAATCCCTCAACCCTCAACCCTAATCCGTCATCCATCATCCCTCAACTCTAATCCCTCATCCCTAAACCCTAAACACTATCCCTATTCCTAGACCCTCAACAGGCTTGATACTATACCTTTAACCCTAATCCCTCTACCCTCGACACTCTTATTTAACCCTAATCCCTTGACCGTTAACCCTATCCCTCAACCTCAACCCTCAACCCTCAACCCTCAACCCTCAATTCTCAACATTAAACCCTAATTCATCAACCCTAAACCCTAATCCCTCAAACCTAAACCCTATCCCTAAACCATCAACCCTCAACACTATACCTTAAACCCTAATCCCTATCCCTCAACCCGTAACCCTTAAAACTTAAACCCTATCCCTACACCCTCAACACTTGACACTATATCTTAAGCCTTAAACCCTCATCCCTAAAGACTCAACCCTCAATCCTTAAACCTTCAACCCTAAACCCTATCCCTAATGCCTCTACCCTCGACACTCTAACCCTAACCTTGACATTAAATGCTAATCCGTCAATCCTAAACCCTAATCCTAAACCCTCAACCCTCAACCCTCAACACTATACCTTAAACCCTAATCCCTCAACCCTCAACCCTAAACCCTATCCCTAAACCCTAATCCCTCAACCCTCAACCTTAATCCATCATCCCTCAACTCTAATCCCTCATCCCTAAACCCTAAATGCTATCCCTATTCCTAAACCCTCAACAGAACTCTAATCTCTTATCCCTAAACCCTCCAACCCTATCCCTAATCCTTACACCCTCCACACTCTACTTTAACCCTAATCCCTTGAACCTCAACCCTATCCCTAAACCCTTGACCCTCGAACCTCAACCCTCAACCCTCGACATCAAACCCTAATCCCTCAATCCTTAACTCTGATCCCTCATCTCTCAACCCTAACCCTAAACCCTAAAACCTAAACCCTCAACGTCAAATCCTAATCCCTCAACCCTTCATTCTAATCCCTCAACCCTAAACCCTATCCCTAAACCCTCAACACTATACCTTAAACCGTAATCTATTAGCCCTCAACCCTAAACCTTATCCCTAAACCCTAATCCCTCAACCCTCAACCCTAATCCATCATCCCTCAACTCTAATCCCTCATCCCTAAACCCTAAATACTATCCCTATTCCTACATCCTCAACAGACTCGATACTATACCTTAAACCCTAATCCCTTATCCCTAAACCCTCCAACCCTATCCCTAATCCTTATACCCTCCACACTCTACTTTAACCCTAATTCCTCAACCCTCAACCCTATCTCTAAACCCTTGACCCTCGAACGTCAACCCTCAACCCTCAATGTCAAACCCTAATCCCTCAACCCTTAACTCTGATCCCTTGACCCTCAACCCTATCCCTTAACACTCAACCCTTAATGTCAAATTCTAATCCCTTAACCCTTCACTCTAATCCCTCAACCCTAAACCCTATCCCTAAACACTCAACACTATACCTTAAACCCTAATCCCTCAACCCTAACCCTAAACCTTGTCCCTAAACCCTAATCCCTCAACCCTCAACCCTAATCCGTCATCCGTCATCCCTCAACTCTAATCCCTCATCCCTAAACCCTAAATGCTATCCCTATTCCTAGATCCTCAACAGGCTCGATACTGTACCTTAAACCCTAATCCCTCTACCCTCGACACTCTTATTTAACCCTAATCCCTTGACCATTAACCCTATCCCTCAACCCTAACCCTCAACCCTCAACCCTCAACTCTCAACATTAAACCCTAATTCATCAACCCTATACCCTAATCCCTCAAACCTAAACCCTATCCCTAAACCATCAACCCTCAACACTATACCTTAAACCCTAATCCCTATCCCTCAACCCTTAACCCTTAAAACTTAAACCCTATCCCTACATCCTCAACACTTGACACTATATCTTAAGCCTTAAACCCTCATCCCTAAAGCCTCAACCCTCAATCCTTAAACCTTCAACCCTAAACCCTATCCCTAATCCCTCTACCCTCGACACTCTAACCCTAACCTTGACATTAAATGCTAATCTGTCAAGCCTAAACCCTAATCCTAAACCCTCAACCCTCAACACTATACATTAAACCCTAATCCCTCAACCCTCAACCCTAAACCTTATCCCTAAACCCTAATCCCTCAAACCTCAACCTTAATCCATCATCCCTCAACTCTAATCCCTCATCCCTAAACCCTAAGTGCTATCCCTATTCCTAAACCCTCAACAGACTCGATACTATACCTTAAACTCTAATCTCTTATCGCTAAACCCTCCAACCTTATCCCTAATCCTTACACCCTCCACACTCTACTTTAACCCTAATCCCTTGAACCTCAACCCTATCCCTAAACCCTTGACCCTCGAACCTCAACCCTCAATCCTCGATGTCAAACCCTAATCCCTCAACCTTAACTCCGATCCCTCATCTCTTAATGCTAACCCTAAACCCTAAACCCTAAACCCTCAACATCAAATCCTAATCCCTCAACCCTTCACTCTAATCCCTCAACCCTAAACCCTATCCCTAAACCCTCAACACTATACCTTAAACTCTAATCCGTCAGCCCTCAACCCTAAACCTTATCCCTAAACCATAACCCCTCAAACCTCAACCCTAAACCATCATCCCTCAACTCTAATCGCTCATCCCTAAACCCTAAATGCTATCCCTATTCCTACACCCTCAACAGAATCAATACTATACCTTAAACCCTAATCCCTTATCCCTAAACCCTCCAACCCTATCCCTAATCCTTATACCCTCCACACTCTACTTTAACCCTAATTCCTTGACCCTCAACCTTATCCCTAAACCCTTGACCCTCAAACCTCAATCCTTAACCCTCAACGTCAAACCCTAATCCCTCAACCCTTAACTCTGATCCCTCGACCCTCAACCCTATCCCTAAACCCTCAACCCTAAACCCTCAACCCTCAACATCAAATTCTAATCCCTCAACCCTTCACTCTAATCCCTCAACCCTAAACCCTATCCCTAAACCCTCAACACTATACCTTAAACCCTAATCCCTCAACCCTAACCCTAAACCTTGTCCCTAAACCCTAATCCCTCAACCCTCAACCCTAATCCATCATCTGTCATCCCTCAACTCTAATCCCTCATCCCTAAACCCTAAACGCTATCCCTATTCCTAGACCCTCAACAGGCTCGATACTATACCTTAAGCACTAATCCCTCTACCCTCGACACTCTTATTTAACCCTAATCCCTTGACCATTAACCCTATCCCTCAACCCTTAACCCTCAACTCTCAACATTAAACCCTAATTCATCAATCCTAAACCCTAATCCCTCAAACCTAAACCCTATCCCTAAACCATCAACCCTCAACACTATACCTTAAACCCTAATCCCTATCCCTCAACCCTTAACCCTTAAAACTTAAACCCTATCCCTACACCCTCAACACTTGACACTATATCTTAAGCATTAAACCCTCATCCCTAAAGCCTCAACCCTCAATCCTTAAACCTTCAACCCTAAACCCTATCCCTAATCCCTCTACCCTCGACACTCTAACCCTAACCTTGACATTAAATGCTAATCCGTCAACCCTAAACCCTAATCCTTGTTGACTTTTTCCCAGACTGGATGCTTATTCCCAGATTTCCCTACAAGGTAGCCATCAGTGATCAACAGGATCTCTGGGCCAGGGGGTCAATAGTATAGGAGATAGACTCTATATTTTATCTCCTCTTCTTCTTCAGGCTCTGCAAGACCTAGGGGGGTATTCCCTACTCAACATCCATGAGGATATGCATGCAAGGCTGGGATGTTGACAGAAATTAGATGAGTCCTCCTGTAAGTAGACCAAAACTGAAAGATAAGGGCAAAGGGGCTAGCTTTGGGCCTATTTGCAGTTGTAGACAGAGGACTGAGGTTCCTAAAACTAACTCTAATGTCCTAATGTTGGTTTTAGATTTTGATTTGGATTTTAAGCTTGGATGCAAAGCTGGACATGGTTATAACACAAAACAAAGCATGATTGGTGCCTATCCAGGGCCTGGAGTCAGTAGACATACACTTGTGAATGATCAGCATGAACAGCTAAAACTGGATTTCAAGGGGATATATGTGATACCTGCCTTACAGGTATCTCCCAATACAGAGTGTTAGGTTATCTCTACTTATGGTATCCCTACTGCAGTATACCCTTCCCAATGTTCAACCTGAAAACAGTTTAATCTACCCCTTGAGCAGAAGTTAAAAGATTAGACATTCAACACAGGAATTCTATGCTCTAGAATCTAAACATTACCAAACATCCAGATTCAGAAGAAGAATACATGCAATACTGGAGACAGAATTAACACAACACATGCTAAACAACATTTCTCATATAAGTTTAATCATGAAATCAGTGGGTTCATGCCAAAAACAAACAACAAGAGATACATAAACTCACAGGTACGCTGTACAGAGCAACCAGATCAGCCTGTTATGCATTACAGAGCCAAAATCTTCAACTTTCAACAACCTTGAATGAATAACATCATCTGCATTATATAGCAGGAGGGTGTATTCAGCATTAACTACCAGGTTGACCAAAAATCCCGCCAGATACACAGTACCAGGAAAATGGCACTCAAACACAACCAGATTGGCGCCCAAACTTGAATGCAGCAGGTAGGGGAGGAGACAGGAAGATTTCTCGAGCCCTGCGCCACTGTCCGCTGATGTACATCTTCAGTCGGGTACAAGATCCATCCACGCCATCGCCCATACCTCTGCAACAATCGCCATTAATGGCGCACCAACCCGCGGCCTTGGGAAGAACATCAAACAGTCTATCGCAAGCATTTCCCGCCGAGATTCATCATCATGATATTTGAAAATGCAGGATATCAATTATCCCACATGCACCCCGCGATGACCTCAATAACACTTTATATACTAGGTCATGAGCATATATCATGTCGGTGCTTTTGCTCCTGACGACACTAGTATAAGACTTCATCATCATCATCCTCCAGCAGCATGATATCCTGTTGTTCGAAATATCACCCTAACGTCATCATGATATTTGAAATATAACCTGCATGATAATCGGCACAACCTGATCCATCGGAGGAACATCCTCCTGCTGAGCTTATACCAAAAGTCTGGCCGATGAACATCCTGATGACGTCATCATCATATCCTGCTGACGTCATCATCATATCTGCCTACTGCGCACCTCCTCATATCCGGATGACGTCATCATCATGTTTGCAAATATGAGGGGATCATCATAAGATGATCCGTGTTAGAAATATGACCCCCCCCGGACCTTGATGACGTCATCATCATATTAACATCATCATGATATTCGGAAGACAACCGGATATTTGGAAATATCCTCCTAATGCACAAATATCAGGTTGCACTGTAGCTCCACCATAAGATCGGGGCGATAACTGAATATGATGATGCTCGAAAAGATCACCCCCACTAGATAATGCACGAAGCCAGCAGGCGGATATCTCCTTGATATCAGCATCATCATGATGCTGGAACAAATATACATCCGGATGATATTCAAAAATGAAAATATCACCCCCTCCTTCGGAATATCATGATGCAGATAGGCAGAGAAAACGATATCACCCTGATATAAGGATGACGTCAGCATCATCAGGATGACAAAACAACGAACAAGAAGTAATACAACATCATCAGGATGATATTGACTAAGATCATCCTGACGTTCAAAATATGATGACCCTAGTGAATATCGGGTCGCACTTAGAATTCTTCAACAACATCATCAGGATGATCATAACCAAGATCACCTGATGATAAAAATATCACCCCGGCGAAATATCATGAAGGCAGAAAATATGATGACCTCCGCAAGCAGCAGGATGATAACTGGAAATATGATGATGATGACGACGACCCTTAAGAAAAAACAAGTCAGGTCGAACAACTTAGAGAATAACCCCTTCAGGATATCGGGGCAACATCATCATCATGTTTGGGCAAGGTGATATTCGGAAGATCACCGGATACTTGAAAAACCTCCTTCGCAAGCAGATCAGGGCGCACTGTAGCTTATCAGCATCATCAGGACAATAATCAAACATCACCCGGTAGCGAAATATGATGATGACGATGAGAAACCAGTCGACGAAGAACATGATGATGCAGATCATCATCGAAGACAAGATGATGATGATGACCTCCTCCTCAGGAAAATATGATGCTGCAGCTGAAAAATGCTGAGGAGGTCCAACACTTAGAAAAAATGGGCAAGAAGATAAAGGCTTCAAATGAAGAAACCTCCTGATCATGACAAATCAACCCCAGGTCAAAATGAGTGCTAACAATCCTAAACCCTCAACCCTCAACCCTCAACACTATACCTTAAACCCTAATCCCTCAACCCTCAACCCTAAACCTTATCCCTAAACCCTAATCTCTCAACCCCCAACCCTAATCCATCATCCCTCAACTCTAATCCCTCATCCCTAAACCCTAAATGCTATCCCTATTCCTAAACCCTCAACATACTCGATACTATACCTTAAACCCTAATCCCTCATCCCTAAACCATCCAACCGTATCCCTAATCCTTACACCCTCCACACTCTACTTTAACCCTAATCCCTCGACCCTAAACCCTATCCCTAAACCCTTGACCCTTGAACCTTAACCCTTAACCCTCAATGTCAAACCCCAATCCCTCAACCCTTAACTCTGATCCCTCGACCCTTAACCCTATCCCTAAACCCTAAACCCTCAACCCTAATCTGTCATCCCTCAACTCTAATCCCTCATCCCTAAACCCTAAATGCTATCCCTATTCCTAGACCCTCAACGGGCTCGATACTATACCTTAAATGCTTATCCCTTATCCCTAAACCCTCCAACCCTATCCCTTATCCCTTAACCCTCATGATTAATAGCCTTGAACGTAAAAAAATTTAAGGGGAACATAACGCGAGCGCATTATAATGCAATCGCGTTATGTCAAACATGACAAACAACAAAGTTGTGGGAAAGGAAAAATGCAAAGCAAAACATAACGCGAGCGCGTTATAAAGCACTCGTGTTATGTCTTGCTTTGGGAATCCCAAGCCTTGGGCTTGGGATTTACTTTGGATTTCCAACCCAAAGGCTTGGAGTGCCTTATGAATAGTCAAAGACGTGTTTTTCTATATTCTTCAAAATTTCACATAATTTCATTCATGCTAACCCTCATATTTGCACATGTTTCAAGGTCAAACAAATTGAACACTTGGGTAATGTTAGGCTTTCTCTTAGCTATTTGACGATGTGATTTTTTTCACATTTTAACAATGTTAAGCCTTTCATCTTTAATTTCTTTTATTTGTGTGTCCATTTTTAGGCAAAAACCACTGTTTGGTCTTTTTTTCATTGTAAATTAACTATTCATTCAAATTTCAAAAAAATTACATACTTAGAAACTAGACTCCATTCTACAAATATTAAAAAAATTAAAAAATGATTTTCAATACTTTTCAAAATTTATAGGGGTAGCACGGCCAAATTTCAGTTTTTTAGGATGTGTCCACTTTGAAAATTAGTAAAAAATCAAATATTCATCAAAAAATTATCAAAAAAATAGGCATAAACTACATGCTATTAGCTAATTTCTCACTAAAGTGATTTTAAAAATACCGAAAAAAGTTGACCTTTTGAGGGAGCCACAAAACATGCTATGTTATGGCTTTTTGACAGAAACAACACCAATTTTTGTGGCTCCCTTTTTTGAACCCCTTAATCTATGTCATTTTTAAAACAAAATAGTTGTTTAGAAAGTAGACTCGGAGCACTACGAACATTGTTTTGGTTGCATCTCCAAATTTTGAGTGTAACTATGCTCAATTTCTCATCCAAGGCCAGTATTTCCTGATTTCAGAAAAAAAAAGTGGCCACTTAAGACCCCTTTTTGGCCCCCCATCTTCCTGCACTTACCCTTGTATAGTATCCTTGGTTCTTTGTGGATTGCTCAATGTATTGTGAAACCATGTTTGCAACAAGGGGATGTATGATAGTGCTCAAAGATTCAATGTGTGTTCAATGATGAGATATAATGCTCAAAGGATTGTATTGATGAAAAAGCTTAAATGATCGAAGAGATTCAAAGCTGAATGATCGAAGAGGATTTATGAAGAGATGAAGGGGATATATATAGGTTTCAAGAAAGATTGATAAACAATGGAGATAAATCAATGAAATGGATGATCAAGATGACTTGAGAGGACATGATAAACATGCACACAACATGTGTCATGTTTTAAAGATGCTTTGTTGAGTTAACTGTTTTCTTTGATAAAGATAGGATTTTGATTTCATGAATTAAGAATGTTTTTTTTCTAATTCATGAGTTGGTCAATAAAAACAATAATGATTAAAGCCAATTAACTCAACTTTAGATTTATTTTTTTGAAATTCTAAAAATAAGACTGATTGTGCACATAGAAGAAAATGATATTTTAAGAAGATTTTGAAAGATAATTGAAAATTAAATAAACAAATTTATTTAATTTATTGTGCATGATTGAAGAAATGATATAATATGAGGATGTAAATAAATTAAACAAATAAATTTCATTTTATTTAGTTTGCATGATAGAGGGATATAAATAAAATATTAATTTTATTTATTTTTAGAAGATAAAGTCAACTTAATTAAATTTGAATAATTTATTTAAATTTGGAGGAATAATTGATTAATTAAATAATTAAAAATTATTTAATTGTGGATAAGAGGAATTTGATTGATGAATTAATTAAATAATTAGATTAATTTAATTTAGAAGGAATAAGGTGGAATTTAATGAAATTAATTCAATAAATAACATTTATTCAATTAATGTTGGAATTAGGTGATTTTAGAAGAAACTGATGAAATTATTTAAATAATTAGATTATTAAATTAATGTTGAATGTAGGTGATTTAGGGGGAATTGATGTATGCAAGATGATATATGTGATGGGTCATTTTTAGGTGTCTACATTTTGCCCCTCTTTGATATGGTGTTGCAAGGTAACATCATTTCAAAGAAATTTAAAACATTGTGTTTGATTTGATAGAAGAAAATTTTGATTTAAAAGATCATGGTTGGAACAAAATGATTGGATTAAAGATGGCGATGCCCCAGTCACTCAAAGTGAGGGTGACAATGAAAGATAATGGTAAGTTAATGGATAAGATGCATGATGATGGAGGATGATTATTATTCCAAGACAAACAAGGTATTACCACTGTCATGTTGTAAACCAATGATTAACTGATGATGATTAATAAGGATAGTGTTGTCATTGTGGGGAATGATATATCCCTAGATCAACACAAGGATGTGGGAACAATATATCCCATTGATGATGGATTCATGACTGATTGATTGATTTGCCCAAGTTTAGGGTCAAGACCAAAGGATGTGATTGGATAATTTGGCTAGATTGATTAGATAGATTGGTATAGAAAGCACAAGGTATATCAATAAGATGAATAATGATGATAATGATGATGATGTCCCCTTGAGAGGGCAGGTGGGTTCAAAGAACACTAGTGTGCTCTCGAAATAAAAGGAAAAAAATTGTTATGAGATAGAGAGATGTGGATGAAAAGGTTATATAAAAGCTAGAAGATAAATGAAAAAACAATAGAAGAATTGATATTTGATTGATAAATCTTCATGAAAGCTATATATTCTATTAAGATATGTAGGTGAGATTGATGGGGGGATGTTGCAACGGTTACACAAATATTAATAAAGAGCAATCCTTATTTTGACACAGCACATGGATATTATGCACTGGGGTATAGAAGACCAAGGTGAATCCATATTCTATAAAACCATTCATTCATTAAACCTTTAATCCATTTGCCACATTCAATAATAGGGAAGCAAATCAAGCACAAAAAGTACAACCATAAACCATAACACATAAACACCTAGATTTTTTACGTGGAAAACCCAAAAGGGAAAAACCACGAGTGTTAGCTCACTGTATATTATGTAGTATCAATACTGAATTACAAAGAGGCTTACTGCCTGAGGGCTTATAGCCCAAGGCTCACTTCCCTAAGGACTCATTGTCCAAGGCTCACTACTGTTACCCCAAAAATTTAAACCCAAAATTTTCAAATTTTTGTGCTTAAGGATTGATACAATCATTGCTTTGCTCCAGTCTAGTCATTTTATGTTCCAAAAATTGTGAAGTCTTGGAAACTCCTCTATAAGTCTCTGTCGTTGGGTGGTTTTTAATTTCATGAATCTTTTGTTTACCCGACTTATGTTCTTAAGTTCTTAAAATGACCAACTTCCTGACTCCTCCTTTGTGTCGGGGAAGTTCAAAGCTCATTGTCAGAAATTTTCATGTCTTGTGAACCCCTTCGAAGTTCTAAATCTTCTTCAACCACTAACTAGTCAGCATCTTCACGGTGCCCGAGGTATCGCCAACCCATCAGTTTGCTTGTGTGGTATACGGTGAGAATGTCTTCTCAGAAGCTGCGGAATGCAAGTTCAAATCTTGAGACATGTTTCCCAAGATACCAAATTAACGATGCATTAATGACAAGTGGAATGAAGCTCATTAAGATGATGGCATGATGTTAATAAATTTGAAAGACATCATTACCCACTGATGTAATTAAGTAAATGTGGCAGTTCTCTTTGTGTTCAGTTTTCTTGCCAGCCAAGCTATTTTTTAGAATGGGACTTCCAACAAATAATGAAATCATGGATGGTGAACCTATGCTTGTTCTACAACCTGATTTACAATGGCCTGAAGAAGAGCAGATCGATATCATCTCTCAGTTGTGCATAGTTGCTCGGAAGGAGAAAACTAGCTACGCTGAATACCTTAGGACAATGACGTTCTGGAGGAAGAAGAAGAACGTGCTGAACTGCGCCAGCTTTTTATGGAGATATGCCTAGAGTTGCAGGAAGATCAATTCCACTTGTCTTTTATATTTGAAGTCTTTTTCTACTTAGGGATGATTACTACAATTTTGATATGATGTAACCTTTTCCATTTTAGAAGTCACTTTCTTGATTACGGTTACTCGAAAAGGATTATTTTTCGAATAGTTATATTTTTTGGGAAGTTCTATAAGGGGAAGGGATTTTTTTAAAAAAGCATATTTTTTCCAGTGCTATCTATGAATAGGGGAAGGAAAGCAAGTTTAGTTTACTTTTCATTTATACTTTATTTCTAGCACAACTTATGTATCTAGAAGTTCTGCAAAGACTTTGAGTTTTTTTATGTTGAGGAAATGAAGAATTGTTTACAGAATTTTGTGTCTCTAAGTATCTTCTATGATTGCAATTGTTCTTATGTCAATTAGTAAGCTTTCTTCAATATTGCTTCTTATATGTTGGTTTGTGTTAAGAAGGATTATAGTTGTATCTTCAAATTGATTTACCTTTGTTTATGAATGTGAGATAGATGGGATGTGCATCGTTTATCTACATCCATTTCTTTCTTAAGTTGATCATGCACATCTATTTCATGGTGATGGGTAGATGTTAATACACCTTTTATGCTTTCTAGTTAAAAGCACACCCCTTTATCTTTATTCATTGAGTATTTTAAGAGGGATATGTACCTCTAAAATTCAAAGGAAAGTTGCCAACCCAATGATAACTTCTCCAACTATTAGTGCTATTTGTCCTTATTTCTAGGCATTTTGAGTCATTTTCTGTACTTATTTCTGAATGACAAATCTGTCAACCAACAGATTTTTTGTAACTTTGCTGGGGAGATTCGAAATTGAAGATCAATGCCATTTGTTTTCCTAGAAATTTGAAGGTGCCTCCCTGAGGACAGAGGTTGGTGACTCTATAAAATGAACATACCCAAAAACTTTCTATTTGATGAAGACTAATGCTTTTAGATTTACATTATGGCTTTGGTTTCTTTCCAGCCATGGGGAAATCATTTTGGGTCTCTTTCCTTTTTGGTATACTCATTATTGTTTGAAAGACCAAGAAAGCATTTCCTAAAGTTTAGTGGAGAAGATTCTCAAGATGCTGAAGATTAAATTCTTGCATTTGTAGTTGGATGTGGGGTCTTTGGGGTAAGTAAAGAAGACGTCTTCATTTAGTTATTTATTGAATCTCTTATTGGGACTACAGTAAAATGGATTAGTCACTTAGAAGAAGGATGCATAACTAATTGGGATTCATTGAGAATTATGTTCTTGGGGAGATTCAAGAACCCTGTGGATGAAGCTACTGTATTGTGTCAATTTTTCCACATCCATAAGAAAGAAGAAGAATCCATCAGAGACTTTATGGACAGATTCAACCGACTACACAAAAAGATCCCATCTCCTCTTTAGCCAAGTAAGCAACTCTAGCTATGTACTTTTATCTCTGCATTGTATCTAGATGTTTAATATGAGTTGAGGCAAAGCGGAATAATTGATATTAAGATTTCTCAGCAAGAGGCTGTAAAAATAGAATTGGACTTGATACTGAATGACCTATGGAAAGCAAACCAAGTTGTAGACACTCCGATTTGTGAACCTATGGTAAAACCTATTATGTACAAACAAAATTCCCAACCTCCCCCTACTGAATGTCTTAATCTCACTATTTTTGATCCAAAGCACTTTTGTAGGAAAGAGGTGAGCAATGTAAAGAGTATGCCTCATGATGATAGAAGAGTAGAAGCTTTCTATTTCCATTATGAAGAAAATAATGTTGAAACTAAAGCTATATGACATGAAGAAAAATTGTTGAATGCCTCTTCTCCAATGCACATGTAAATTGAACGGGAAAGATTCACGAAGATGCAGTCACAAGAAGATGGTTACATAACTAAAGAAGAACCTGAAGTGCCATGGAATTCTAATCAGTAGTGGGCAAAAATTTTAAGCCAGGCTAAAAGCAGAAGATCAGAATCTCCTTTGAGTTATGAGCAAACAAGTGAAAAAACCCTCACTTCTCCTAAAGAAGAGGTATTTTCATCAGGTCCGAGTATTGATGTTATTCCTAACTGGTGCATACAAAGCTCAGATGATAACTTTTTCTATGCAATCATGGATGAAAATGGTGATGGTAATGAGGTCAAAATAGATGCATGTAAAGATAAAATTAAGGAAATTGTTAGTCCCATGGCCAAGCCTAGAGAAGGTATGAACGAATTAGATTATTAATCTGTTTATACTCTTGGTAATGATTTTATTTGTGAGACTAGTGAGGAGGTTGCAATGTCTATTCTGCATGAAAATGATATCATATGTCATAAAGTTATTAAACCAAATCTTGTAGAGGAAGATGAGGTGTTTCCAGTCATAGGTGATTTTCAGACCTGTGAAAATATTGTTTGCAATGCATATTTTCAAGATACATGCATGGCTAATGGTTGTTTTCAAGAATGGGATATTGATTTATCTACTAAGGGAAATGATCACATAAACATTGGGGTAACCAAAAAAGAGCTAACATCTTATAATTTATATGTGGGTTGTCCAATCCAGGGACTAATTTTTCCATGCTTGCTAGATCAAATACCTTCTGATAATCTACATGCGGTCATACAGATAGGTGTTGGTAGTTATGTGCTGAGCAGTTTTGGTATGAGTCATCCAATTAAAGAGTAATACAATGAAGGGTGGCTTTTTGAGCATCAAGATACATCCGAACAATTCCTATGTGAAGTAATCTTTATCAGTTTAATCATGTTGGTCATTAGTTGTAGCTGGTTGCTTATGAGCTATTCATTCATCCGACATTATTTCACACAGGCAGCTATTTCTTCAAGCCAGTTAATGGATTTAAATGATCATTCTGGAGCCATGTGAGGTAGGATCTTCATGACCATGTACATATTAGGAGTTTTTGGTGTGCTGGTGGTCTTGTTTCTTTCTCCAGTGTGGTCCTATTTTTGTCTTGTTCTAGTTCTTTTCCTCTGTATTCTCTTGACTTTGTTGCCCAATGGATGAGCCACTGGTCCATGCTTATGATTATGGGTTCCTTGCTTCATCCTTTTTAGTCCTCATCCCCAATCAGAGCTTGTTGATACCCCAAAAATTTAGACCCAAAATTTTCAAATTTTCATGCTTAAGGATTGATACAATCATTGCTTTGCTCAAGTCTAGTCATTTTCCGTTCCAAAAATTATGAAGTCTTGGAAACTCCTCTATAAGTCTCTGTCGTCAAGTGGTTTTAATTTCATGAATATTTTGTTTACTTGACTTATGCTTTTAAGTTCTTAAAATGACCGACTTCCTGACTCCTCCTTTGTGTTAGGGAAGTTCAAAGCTCATTGTCATAAATTTTCATGTCTTGTGAACCCCTTCAAAGTTCTGAATCTACTCCAACTGCCGACTAGTCAACATCTTTGAGGTACCCAAGGTATCACCAGCCTATCAGTTTGCTTGTGTGGTATACAGTGAGAATGTCCTTCCAGAAGCTACAGAATGTAAGTTCAAATCTTGAAACCCATTTCCCAAGATACCAAATTAATGATGCATTAATGACAAGTGTAATGAAGTTCATTAAGATGGTGGCATGATGTTAGTAGATTTGAAAGACATCATTACCCACTAACATATTTAAGTAAATGTGGTGGTGCTCTCTATGTTCAATTTTCTTGCCAGCCAAGATATTTTTTAGAATGGGACTTCTAGCAAATAATGAAATCTAGGATGGTGAACCTATGCCTATTCTACAACTTGATTTACAATGGCCTGAAGAGGAGCAGATCGATATCATCTCTCAGCTGCACACAGTCGCCTAGAAGGAGAAAACTAGCTACGCTAAATACCATAGGACAATTGACGTTCTGGAGGAAGAAGAAGAGCATGCTGAACTGCTCCAGCTTTTTATGGAGATACACCTAGAATTGGGGGAAGATTAATGCCACTTGTCTTGTACACTTGAAGTCTTTTTGTACTTAATGATGATTACTACAATTTTGATATGATGTAACCATTTCCATTTTGAGAAGTCATTTTCTTGATTATGGTTACTCGACAAGGACTATTTTTCGAATAGTTATATTTTTTGGGAAGTTATATAAGGGGAAGGCATTTCAAAAAAAAAAGAGCATCTTTTTTTAGTGTTGTCTGTGAACAGGGGAAGGAGAGCAAGTTTAGTTTACTTTTCAATTATACTTTCTTTCTAGCATAGCTTATGTATCTAGAAGTTCTACAAAGACTTTGAGTTTTGTTATGTTGAGGAAATGAATAATTATTTACAGAACTTTATGTCTCTAAGTATCTTCTATGATTGCAATTGTTCTTATGTCGATTACTAATCTTTCTTCATTATTGCTTCTTATATATTGGTTTGTGTTAAGAAGGATTATAGTTGTATCTTCAAATTAATTTACCTTTATTTATGAATGTGAGATAGATGGGTTATGCATCATTTATCTGCATCCATTTCTTTCTTAAGTTGGTCATGCACATCTATTTCATGGTGATGGGTAGATGTTAATACACCTTCTGTACTTATTTCTGAAGGATAAATCTGTTAACGAACAACTACCAAAGAAATGCTCATTGCAAAAAATGCTCACTACCACAAGAGAGAAATAGATAGAAGGGTGGCTCATTGCGAAGAAATAACTATTATAATTGCATCTACAAATGCATGGATATAGCTCCAATGTAGCTCAAAATACTCTCTTAAAACTGTTCATCTTTTACTGCTCTATTACAATGCTCTGCTCTTCATAAAACTTCTTCACAAACACTTGTCGTACTAATTGGATCACAAAACTTCATACATGTTGCACATACACATCCACATTCACATCATTCATCACAAAAACCAAAGTGAATCCCATATATATCCACAACATTTACAAACTTCAAATTAGGTCAGCCTACTAGGATGAAATGTGTAGTTATACTATGTGTATCATGTCAACCTAAATGGCTTCACCAAAACACTTTGAAAATCAAACTAACACTTGAAACACATTCTCATATGTCAGGCCAAACTATAGAACCACTTAGGATATGATTCCAATTAATAGAATCTTTCACACATAGATTATACTTTCCGATAGGCCTCATAGACTGACTATCACAGACTCAGATTAATTGTCAAATCATAACTTTTAATGTGGACCAAAAAAAGTTCTCAAACTCATATCCAAGACTCCTTAAAAATTCATGAACTTAACTTCATAACTGTAGAGTAAAATATTAACATGCGGCAAAATGCGGAGTATCAGAAGCTAGACTTTGTCTCTATCAAACACTGTAAATGCATGTAGCGATACATAAGTCCTCACAACTATCTTATCAGTGGAATTCAACCTTTGAAACTTTGGATTTAAAGACTTCAAAAATTTATTTACAACACCTCAAAATCATAGAACATATCTAATTCCAGAGAAATGCAGACCAAGCCAAATTGGTGTTCTACCCTATTTAACACTGTACTCTACTATGCCAAACTTATGCTTTTTGCAACTATACTTCCAAAAGTCATTAGAAGGTAAAAATTTGGAATTGAAGACATCTAAAGGTTACCAACATCTTACCAAAACCATAGAACTTGATCTTCAAATGCAGACGAATGTTGACCATAATATTGTAGCACTATGGTCTTCTTTGTGATATGTCAACATTTAGCAAATATGTCTAGGTGTTCTTTCCAAACTAGAGTTCTCTGTACACATGAATTTATGAGGACTACTATAACCTCACAACCCTTCTGAATCCTTGTTGTCCTTGCTTTATCCTTGTTCCTTATTGCCATCAATGACAACACCAATCATGTTTGTCAAGTTAACAACAATCTCCCCCTTTGGCATTGATGGCAACACATGATGTGAAAAACCATCACACTGCTCCCCCTTACTTTTTACACACTTCTCTCCCAAATTTCTCTCCCCCTTAATTGTTTCCACAACTATTTTTCACATGCTCCATTCTCCCTCTTTGATATCAATGGAAAAGGATATGTACAAGTTATGCATAAATTGAATCTGCTCCCGCTAAGTATTTTATTCTTATATATATATATCAAAACTTCAAAATTGTTTGTACTATCCACATATATACATTTGAAATCAAATGAATTATTAGCTTATGGGGAGAATATCTTTGTAAGTCTTCTTCAGTTGTACTACATCTCCATCCCAACTAGCCTTGGCTTGGATTAAGACTTGTATGTGCCCATTAACTTGAGACACCAATTCTTCTACTTTCTTAACATTAGCAGGGTCCTCAATGATTTGCCTTATTTTATTTGCATCTGCTACAAGAGTTGTTATAGAAGAAATCTTGAAACTCACAATCTCCCTGAGCTATCTCATCCTATCTTTTACGGCATCCTTTTGGCCCTGCAACTTATTTATGACAAAATGGATTGTTTCAAATTCTACCCTTAGATTTCCCATAATATCCTTTGTGGGACCATAGGTCCTAGAAATCTTGATCATCTGGGCTTCCCATCTCTCTATCATCTCTATTATCTCCTTAGTTGTCTAAGGCCATGTTAGACAAAATTGGTATAAGCCACTAGCATCTTTTATTGCCATCTCTACATCTTGAATACTTTTATCTAGCAAAATTTTGTCTTTAGAGTATTTGTCATTAAGTTCAGTCGGCCTCTTGCTACCAAACTTAGTCCTTAGCTTCTTTTCAACTTCTTGTTCAAAGAACTCAAAATGAGAATTGGCTGACTCCATAAGTTTATCCATTTGTACTATATGATTCAAGGAGGTATCTCTCTTCACACTAGGCATAATCTTCTCAAAGATTGGCATTGCCTCTCCAATCAATTCATGTCTTCCATATGAGATTTAAGAATCTCCTCTTGGGCTGTGGTCTAAAATTTTTTCCCTAACTTCAATTTCTACAATGGGGTCATGGTGGCCAAATTTATTTGTCCTTGTAATAATGCAAGTGATACAAAAATATGAGTTTCCTTCTGCTCTGCCAAAATTTATCTAAGAGAGTCTGAATAACTCTCATCAGTAGTGTCTTTTCTTTATTCATCTAAGGACATTTGTTTAGTGGGGATCACCAGAGGCTCTTTTTCATTAGAGATTTGTTGCTCTTCATTACTTTTCGAAACAAATGTGTCTATCACTTGTTCATAAATATCTTCTTTCTATTTCTCCTTTTCCTCTGTAGACTTTTTCATTTCTTCATCTTTCCTTGAGTTTTCCAGAGTAGTCATCACACTTTGATCCTCTGAGAATTTAGAGGGTGATAGAGATGACACATTTTGTTCTCCACCCACATCCAGAACTTCACTTGAGTTATCAACATCAGTATTTTGCATTTCTTCATCTGTATCTAATATAGTTGGAATGTGAAGTTCATTAAGCATATTTAAAAAAAATTCCTCAGTTTATGTTTCCTACTTTTCTATCTCACTTCTATCTCAGGCCATCAGAACATTAATTATCCTTTTGGTTTTGAATTATTCACAAAAAATTTGATTGGCTCTAACTTTATCTTGTTTAGTGAGACATGGACAAAACTTCTTCAATATTGTTTCATTAATCTATGTATCTTTATCCATAGCCTCTTCTTTTCTAGCAGTCAGAATGCTAGCTAGGCTATTAGGTAGATTAGTCATGACCTCAATTAATGCTTTATTAAACATGTCTAGGAATCTTACCAAAGTGGTTTCAATTATTTTCTTATTCGCATCAAAGATTTCATCATAAAAGTTTACAATGGGCTTCAAATTCCCATGCTCAGCCATTGCATTGATTGTGGTTTCTAGATCCATAGTAGCATCACTTATCTTTTCCTTTATCTTCTTCTTTTCTTTTGTCTTTTCTTCTTTACCCTTTCCTTTTTCTTCTTTATCTTTGCCTTTTTCTTCCACAGAAATTCTTTGTCTCTTCTCCTCAGGCCCTTTTGATGTTTGGCCTTTAGATTTAACTTGTCTAGGATTAATTACAAAGTCTTCTTTCTCCTTCTTTATTATTTCTTCTTCTCCACCACCTCCATGGCTCATATAGATTTTGTTGGTGGCCATCCTTTTCACTATTTTGTTCTTCTTCTCCATACTAGGCTCTGTTTCTTTAGGAGTTTCCTTTTCAACATCAGCTATAGGTATAGGTTTGGATGTCTTAGGAGTAGTTGCAGGAGATGAGTAGGCCCTTGTTGTCCTTCTTGTCTTAGGAGTAGGCCTTGTTTGTTTAGTTTTCACTTAATTCTTTTCTAGAGCCTTTGCTTGTTCAGTTTTCTTCTTTTCCCTTTCTAGAGCCTTTGCAGCTTGAGCCTTGGTTCTAGCTTGGTCTATTTGCTCCTTTGTGAATCCTTTTCTCATAGCATGATCCCACCCATTTCCTTACTTTTTTCTAAGTTTGTGGTAGTGTTTGTGTTGTGATGTTCACAACATGCCCCATTATGCTCCTTAGCAAAATGGGGACCCCTGCTGTCGCTTTGCCTTTTGCTTCTGCTTGTGTTTTTCTGCTTTCTGGCAGTTTGGTAAAAATGAGTCAGGTGCATCATCATCATGATATTGGATGAGGTTGGTCATCATCATGAGGTTAGTTTGTCAAAGTTCATATTTTGTTTCTGTGACCTCATATTTAGAAAGAGCTTGAAATTCCATGCAGGTTTGCCTTTTACATCACTTAAAAATTCGTCCATATGAGGGAGTTATGAGCAGTCAAAGTTTTGGTCAAACCTGATAATCGCAAGTGATCATCATATTTTTTCATGTTGTCAAGGTCATCATGATCTTGATCTATCACCTGATAAAATCATGCAGTCGAAATATCCGGACGTCAATCTTAGGTGATAGAGCCCTTTACCCATCAAATGACCTTATGCGCATCGTGAGCATCATGTTTTGAGTACAACCCGATATTTCATAACAACGAGCATCATGATTTTTTTTTACATCACCTGATGTTATAATATCATGCTGATATTACAATATCACCCTGACTTAGAAAATCTACCATCTGCATAATTTGCATGTGCATGCCAAAATCCTATCGGAGGGTCATCATCCTGATCTTTCACAAAAGGGGGATATTTGCTGAAGTTCGCTAAGATGATGATGACGTCATCATATCCTCCTGATCTCCTTTTGCATGATCATGATGATCACCCTATCTTTTAAGGGAAGATCATATTCCATTCCTCAACAGCATGATCATATTTTAAATATCACCCTAGCGCTAACCTGATGATGACCTCAACTCATCCTCATGCTTCGAAGATGGAAAATGATGGTTACGTCATCATGATATTCGATGAGGAGGATCATCATATTTTTATCCTGTCATATTGTCAAGATCATCATGATCTTGTTTGTCTACCTGATATTTCGTAAAGTCCTCCTGCCGAGAAATATGACCTTTTGCAAATATCCTGATGATCATCATCATCACATTTCCCTTCGGCAGGATATTTTCCAAAACATGATCCGGTTCACGAATATGATGATGACGTCTTATTCTAAGTTCGACAAAAGCCCCAAATATCCTGATGATCATCATCATCCTGATCTTTCGAGAGGGTTACCTTGGCTGCAAAGGGGTCATATTACGTTCATCATCCTGATCATGCTCCTTAGATGACCCGATTTTACATTTATCCCCTGATCTTAACTAAGCATGACGGTGACGTCATCTTTTTCGTTTTAATGAAGCCCGGATATGACGATGACGTCACCATCATATTCCTTTCCTCAGCAGCAGGATCATATTTCATATCCTCCTATTTTCCTTCGACATGAATATGATGATGGTGTCATTCTTTTCCCCAATATACAGAAGCGAAACATCCTGATGACGTCATCTGGACCTTCGGAAGGGGGAGCATCATATTTCCAAAATATCATGCAGACGAAAGTTTTAAGTCTTGCTATCGGCCAAACAGCGAATATCGACCATACATTTTTTTTGACACGCCGATGGGCGGGAAATGAAGCGGTGGAGTTTTAAAACGTTTTTTGGCACCCGTGGCATTTTCCCAGTCAGCGATGGTTGACCTGATGGGTTTTGAGAAGTCTGTATGCATTTTGAACGCGTTTTGAGAGTATTTTGGACCCGATTTCCACGATTTTGCACAGTCACCTGGATTTAAATGATTATTTTAATTTCTTGCTGTTTATGTGATAAATGAAATACTTATTGCTTGTCTTATCTTGTAGGCTTGCAGTTGAGGAAGCAGCTGGAAAGTCAACACAGTGACCTCATGGAGGAAGGAAATCCAATCTCAGGAGTAGGAAGATAAAGACGAAGTGCGAAAAAGTCAAGGCCATTCAAGTGAAGAACAAGGTTGCAGCTGAGAGTATTACTACAACAGACAAACAGAAGTTATTACCCAGCTGCCAGAACTTCTCAGAAGGGGCAATATTTCACCCAGATTTGACACTGCTCAGAGATATTTTGAAGAGCTGGTTCACCTGTATTTATTGTTGTAACCAGGGGTTTGAACCAGGGGTTCAGTTAGGTTTTCTGCTGTAGTGAGGACAATCAGATTGTCTTTATATTGTGCCTCTCTACACTGTCAAACTTTACAACAGGGATTTTAGGAAAACAATAGGGGCTACAATAGGATTTTCTTTTAGGAACATACAGCAAGTTAGCATAGTTTAGAAGTAGAAGAAGGAGGTCACCTGTTTGTCTGTAGTAAGGTGCGCGTGGAATGTCTCGCTGTCTTACTGTATCTGTAAAGCTTGTAAGTTCTCTGTAGTATGATCAATGAAACTAAGAGTCATTCCTACATTGTAAACCATGTATGACTATTCGTTTCTAATACAATAGAATCTGGAGTTCTGCATCTATCTTCTGAGTGTTCTCCTGCTCTTCTTTGTGTTTTGAAATATTGTCTTTTAGAGCTTGCAATTTTAAATGTATGGTTGTGAAAATGCTCAGAACTTGCATTTAAGGTTTTTACTGTGGATTTGATCAAATTACTGTGGTATTTACATAGTGCATAACAGAAACAATTAGATCCTTCGGTAGATTAAATGAGGTATAGATTAGATCTTTCTAACTTTTCCCAACCCATCTGAAATATTTAGCTGAAAACGTAGAAATCTAAAGGAAATTGTCTCAAATTTGAAGAAGCATGCATAACAGAGCTATAAGTAGACAGTTTTCATAAATAGATAAAGAAGAAAGCTGCAAAAATTCAAGAAAACCATCTAAAACTTGCAGCACAGTATCACTTTTATGCAAAGGAATGAAAAGTATTGACATATCTCATGACCTTTTTGCATATTCTTAGTCCAGTAAACCACCAAACAAACCTAAACTACGTAAGGCCCCTTGAACATTACAACTTCACATTGACCAACTAAACTTTACCAACCGAACCATTGTAGACTTGGGATTAGTTGAATCTCAAATGATTCCTTCTTATCTTTCAAGTATAGTTTCAGTTCATTTCATGTGAATTTTAACTTATTGTTATGATTGCATCAAAACAATCATCAACAGTTTTCTGGCGCTAGAAGGGGGGCCTTCTTGAGTTAGGTTTCATTTCAAACTGGCTAACGACAGTAATAGAGTGACTAGGTCTAGATTCAGTTCAGGAGATATATTTGTGCAACTACCTGATACAAGGCGAAGTAAAAACCCTTTAATTTGGAATCCAAAGATATCGCAAACAGGAAGTTCATCTGGAACACCTCCTGGGTCACCCTTTAACATCCGTAGTATTGTGAGTCCTGACAGATCACTGTTTAGATCTTTAAATCTTGGTTCAGGCACTCTTGGAGGTCTCAATCCTCCTCTAAATCCTAATCCACCAATCAATCCAGGTATTCCTGCAAGTTCAAGTCAAGCTCAAACACCTGCAATGGCTTATTTCGATGTCAATTCTCCCATACTCTTCAATGATTATCATGAGATGCCAAAAAATCCAGAAAAGATATGTCCCAAATACCAGTTGCATCAGGACCCAGAAGATCATATTAGAATATTTAAGGAAGCATGTTTTAGGGCTATGTTAGAGCACGAGGATGTTGTGTGTAGATTGTTTCCTTACACCTTTAATGAGCAGGCCTCTAGCTGGTACGTAAACTTACCCAATGGTTACATTTCTTCCTGGGCACTTATGGAAGAAGCATTTCTGTCAAGATTTAGAGGACCCATTGACCCTTGCGCTTTGTATCATAAATTGGCTGCTATAAAACGAGGTGAGGGAGAGCTAATTGATAATTTCAATGACAGATTTCAAAAGGCCTATTCTAGGCTAGTAGCCCCTTATACCATAGATGATGCTCCCTTGTTGGCTATGTACTATGCTGCCTTGGATCCTTTAACCGCCATGTTTGTCAAAAGAAAACCTGACATAGATTCAATATCCAAAGCCTATAAAGAGGCAGCCTTAGTGAACCAAGAAATGAGACATACAACTTACAGTCCATTTGTCAATGGAGGAAATTTTGGGGTGCAGAATCAGGCACACCCATGGAATGGAATCCCTATGCAGCACGCTCCACTAGTAAATCTGGTTCCTTCTTATACACCTGTGTATAATCCTACTCCAATCCAAGCTATAACTCCTTACACGGCTAGTACTTCCAATAACAATCAAAATAATGGTCAGCCTTTCTTCCAACTTCCTAGGGATGTAACTGTGGCAAAAGCACAAGAGGATAGGGAAGAAATCAACGAAATTACTGTACATTTGAAAAGATTAACAACCGAAGTGACACAGCTAAGAAATGAGAACCTCTATGGAAGAAGCAACCAAAACTACAATCCACATCAAAATCACAACCAAGGCCAAAATCAGAATTATAGTCTCAATCAAAATCAGCAGTACAATCAGAACCAAAACTACAATCAGCATCAAGGCCCCAGTCAGGGGCAACCAATGCAAAATAGGGGGCCAGTGATAGATAATAGGACCTGGGGCAATAATAACAAAAATCAGAATCAACCTAGGCCACCCAAGACATGGAACACTGGGCCCAACAACAGTACTCTGGCTTCTCCTTTTGAGAATACAGATAATCATGGTACAAAACAAACGACTAGCATACAAATGGCCAGTACAGCACCCAAAAATTGGTGCAGATTTCACAATACCAATGCCCATGCTGAGCACGACTGTCCACAGTTCCACTTGGTAGCTAGTATTTTCAACATAGATGTACAGCCTCCTACCTCTGAATTTCTCATTCCTAAGGGTAATGAGGTAGTACCCTCAGAATATGACACAGCATTAGTCTTAGAAACGTTTACCTTTGCAACTGCAGAAGAGAAAGAAGATGAATTACTAGAGGATGAACCATACTATTGTGAAAGTCTTTATCCTGAATCAGCCTTTGTGTTAAATGCTTTTCAGTTTCCTTTTGAATCTGAAAATGAGATATTAAATGAAACAGAGGAGGTGCAGGCCTTTCAACAGACAAATAAAAGCCACACCTACAATTTGAGGAACAACCCTAGGCCGGGAGGACCTTTCACCAGCTCCACTCCTCCGAATAACATCAATACACCCCCAGATCAGAATGCTAGCAACAATCCTGCCATACTTAAATCTAGTCAGCACACAAATAATGGAACAACAGTGCAAAAGGATCAAACAAGTAAGACAGAAGCAATAGAGACAACAAGATTAATGAATTACTTATCAGAGGAAATAAAGAAAATTAAGGTCAGTATACCTCTAAATGAATTATTGAAGACCCCAGGGATCAGAAATGCTTTTTTAAAATCCCTGGATACATCCATAACAAACAAGGTGTCTGCTGATATAACTGTTCCTAATAGTGATTCACCACCTAAGGAGAAAGGTAAGAAAGTTGAGCAGCCTTCCAATACTAATGTAGTAATACATGCGGATAAGAGGGATACTCAACCTTTCTTGTTAACTGTTAGGTTGTGTGGGAAGAATATACACAATTGCATGGTAGATTCTGGTGCTTCAGCCAACGTAATGCCCTTAGGAATATGTAAAACTCTCGGGCTGACTCCCACCAAATCTGCCAAGGTTGTCACGCAATTAGATAAGACCGAGGTTAGCGTGATAGGAGAACTCATGAACATTCAAGTGCAATTAGCTTCAGACCCTAGGGTAAGCCAAATCATTGACATTCAAGTAGTGGATATACCCGTAAATTATGGAATGTTGCTAAGTAGAGATTGGTCCAAGACATTAAACGGATATATGGCTATTGACTTTTCACACATGTGGTTACCATGGAGAGGCATCCCAAACCAGATTAGAATAGAGGCAGAGCCCAGAATGAAACATATGATAACAGAGTATAATCAAACTAATGAAATATTATATGCTGCTGTTGAACCAGGTGTCTATAGAATTACCAACAATGGGATGCAGATTGAAGAGATTATGATGTTAAACATTAGAAAGAAGTGTGTCTGCAATAGAACGGCACTATTCATTGAGTCTGACAGAAATTCTTCAGATGAAGAAAATAATGCAATAGACAAATTTGGTCACGCCATTAGACGAGAGCTGGAAGAGCGCGTTACACACAATCTCCCAGTCAAATGTAAGTTATATAAAAATAGGTGTAGAGTCCATGATAGGCAACATTCCGAGGGGAACTGTGAAATATGCAAAGACATCATTGAATATGAATACAAAAAGTGCATAGGGAGGGTAGAGTCACAAGAGGAAAATGAGAATCCTGATCCGACACAGAGATATGTTCAGGATAATATAGATGCCTTGATTCCAGATTTAGGAAAAGAAATAGAGGACAAGGGTAGTTATCTTTCTGAGTTGCAAACTAAAAACACACATATGAAAGATAACCAAACGGAAAAACCCATGAATAAACAAGATAACACCCCACAGGCAATAAAAGGGACAAAGTATGCCAAGGTAAAAGATCAGAAAAGTAAAGATGACATGTGGACATTAAAATGTGATGGGTCCAAATCAAAACAGGGCGCAGGTGCGGGTATTGAACTCATAAATCCTCAAGGTAAATCACATTTGGCAGCATATAGATTACAATTTTCCTGCACTAACAATATTGCTGAATATGAGGCCCTAATTTTAGGACTTGTCATGGCCATCAAGAAAGGGGTAAAAACCATCAGAGTATTTTCAGACTCTGAATTAGTAGTCAGACAAGTGAGGAAACTATATGCCTGCAATTATAAGAAGATGATTAGTTACAGACATAGAGTATGGGGTTTAATGGATTCGTTTGATGCCTTTAACATAGAGCACATTCCTAGAGAGCTGAACCATAGGCCAGATGCGTTAGCAGTTGCTGCTAGTACATTAGAACCATTGACACTGACAGGACTAAGACGATTTGCTGTTGAACTAGTTGACGTGCCCAGTATACCAGACAACGTTACACACTTTCAGGTATTTGGAGAGGATCAGCAAATTATTAATTTTCTAACTTGTAATGAGGCATTTGAGGCCCAAATCATTGATGAACAAGAAAGGCCTGAAGTGACATGGGACGAAGAAGATATGATCAACTTAAAGAGCAACTTCTTACCAAAAGGAGTGATTGAATTAGAACACATCTATGACTTCGACGGGGTAATAAGACAGAAAGACTTACCCAAAACAGAAGGGGGTAGGTATGATTTACATAACTTAGGGACTGAGCTAAATCCACAAAGTGTACTAATTGGGAAAGCTTGCTTTGAGAAAATTAGAAAAGAGGTTCTGGACGTTCTGAAAGAATATAAACATGTCATAGCATGGACTTATGAAGACTTGAAAACATTTGATGAGTCCATCATAACTCACGTAATACCTTTAAGAAAAGGAGTCAAACCATTTAGGCAGAAACAGAGGCCTGTAAATGCCATTCTAGAGCCTTTAATCTTTGAAGAAGTTAAAAAATTACTGTCCGCTGGAATAATTTTCCCAGTCAGACATTCTGTCTGGGTAGCTAACTTAGTACCAGTGAGGAAGAAAAACGGAGACATCAGGTTGTACGTAGACTTTAGAAATTTAAACAAGTCATCTGAAAAGGATAATTATCCTTTGCCCCTAATAGACGAAGTACTGCAAGCAGTAAATGGCGCAAAGATGATGTCTTTTTTAGATAGTTTTTCAGGTTATAACCAGGTCTTAATTGAGAGAGAAGATAGACTAAAAACCACCTTCACTTACAAATGGGGAAATTATGCATATAGAAGAATGCCTTTTGGTCTGATCAATGCAGGTGCCACTTTTCAGAGGGCCATGGACATTGCATTCTATGGATTATCAGGTAAATGCATTGTTGTGTATATGGATGATTTAACTGTATATTCCAAGGATGCATCCACCCACGCTGAAGACCTCAGGAAAGTGCTCAAGCGATGTGAAAGGTACGGGATTTCCCTTAATCCTAAGAAATGTATATTTGGCGTAACTGAAGGTAAATTATTAGGCCATGTCATTTCTGAAAATGGAATTTCAATTGATCCGGATAGAATAGAATCCATAAAAAATTTGCAAATACCAAACAGTAGGAAAGAATTGAAATCATTTTTTGGTAAAATTAACTTTGTTCGGAAGTTTATAACAAGTTTTGCAGAGATCGTGCAGCTGTTGAATGCTATGTTAAAGAAAGATGCACAGATGGAATGGACGCCAGTGGCCAAAGCCGCATTTGAAGATATCAAGGAGGTAATTTCTAATGCCCCTATATTGGCAAGTCCAGACTACACAAGCCCGTTTTACATCTACTCCTTTGCATCTTCTCATTCTGTCGCGGCTACCTTGACACAAAAAGGTGAAAATAATGAAGAGAGGCCCATAGCATTTATGAGTGCGCCTCTGAAGGATGCACAACTGAGATATCTAGATATCGAAAGACAGGCATTTGCATTAGTGAAGGCTATGAAAAAATTTAGACACTACATTCTGCGCAGCCAGATTAAAGCCATAGTACCAGACACAGCAGTAAAAATGTTTCTGATGCAAAATGAGCCTGGAGAAAAAAGAGCCAAATGGACACCACACTGCAAGAATTCGACATGGAGATCATTCCCGCAAAGCTGGTCAGAGGGTAGGCGTTGGTGTAGACAATAGCAAACATGGATCCAAATCTGATAAAACAACAATATGTATTGAATTCCCAAGACGCATCAGGCTGGTACGATGATTTAAGCACCTTCCTGATAGCTGGAAAGTACCCAAGCAAGATGAAGGCTTCTCAGAGGAGAGATTTGAAGATTAAGGCACAGCATTATATGGTGCAAGGAGGTCTTCTATTCAGGAAGAACCATGATGGAATTTATCTGAGATGCATAAACAGAACTGAAGCTGATAGAGTGTTGATAGAACTACATGACAAGTACGGAACTGGTCATGGTTCCCATTTAGCTACAACACACAAAATACTGAGGGTGGGCTATTACTGGCCCACTATGTTCAAAGATACTAAGAGTCACATTAGAAGTTGCCACACCTGTCAGACTGCAGCAGACAAAGGGAGAAATCTGGCCAATCCACTGCAACCTGTGATCGAATCCAGACCGTTTGCACAGTGGGGCTTGGATTTTATCAGAGTCATCAATCCCCCATCTTCTACAGGACACAAATTTATATTGACGGTAATAGACTATTGTACAAGGTGGACTGAGGCCACCTACTGCAAATTTTCCACGACTGAGGTAGTTATCAAGTTCCTTGAAGAAAACATTATAACCAGGTTTGGAACACCCTATTCATTGGTATGTGATAACGGCCCTGCTTTCTCTTCTTTAAAATTTTCTAAATGGGCATTTGAATATGGGATTATTCTAAGGTTTTATTTGAATTATTACCCTCAAGGTAATGGACTGGCTGAATCAACAAACAAAATTTTATTAGACATAATCAAGAGGTTAATTGCCAAAAGTCCTAGAGAGTGGAATACCCTGTTAAGATATGCATTATGGGTAGACAGGACCAAGTTTAAAACAGCTTTAGGTAGCACACCTTATCACTTAGTTTATGGGACTGATCCCATACTTCCGGTTAATCTGAGAATACCAACCTGGAAGTTTGCCAATGAATATCTAGGCTTTGATAACCATAGGGAAGCCAGAATAGTGCAAATGTTACAACTAGAGGAGAAAAGAGGTCAAGCCCTCGAGAAGTTTGCCAAAAACCAAGCGGTTGTTAAGAGGTGGTTTGACAAAAGGGCAAGAGTCAAGACATTTAAGATATCAGACTTAGTGTTGTGCTGGGACAAAGCACATGAAAAGAAAGGAAGCCATGGAAAATTTGATAAATTATGGCTGGGTCCATTACAAGTCTCAGAAATAATAGGAGATAACACCTTTAGACTTAAGACCTTGACTGGAGAAGATATGCCATTACCAGTTAATGGCCAGCATTTGAAACACTACTTCCAGGCTTGAGGTAAAAGGGGGGGCAGTCCTTTTTTTTCTTAATGTAAAATGTTGTGGGTAATGTACAGTGCTTCTTGTGTGTTTTCTTTTGGGTTGGCTATTTGTATTGCTTGTCTTCTATTTGTTTTTGCTTTTTGTTTCTTTCTGTTTGTACAGTTTTTTCTTTTGTTGTGTTGTTTGTACAGCCTGTTTGTTTGGTTTGTTTGTTGTCTCCTCAGCAGGGATCTTTATTTTACTTTAGAGTATTAAGGAGCAAAACTAGCAACCATTCAAAATAGTATAAAATTTAGGGTATTCAAGTTAATCATTTACAATTTACACATAACTTGTTACTGTCATGAATGTAGAGAGTTGTTCATCTTCTGAAGTTTTGTATTCAATAAATTTGATTGAGAATTCGAAGCAGGTTTCTCACGATGACACACCTAAAATCCTTGGGTTTGTTGAACTTACCAGTGTAGATATTAGGTGAAAAATCAGAGGTCACCCTTGCTACCATTACAATTCTCAGCTTAATTTTAGCAAGTGTCCACTCCTTACATCATGAAGGTACAAATTGCTATATCTTATGAAATCTTTCAAAATTAGAAAACAAAAAATAAATAAATAAATAAATAAAGTGGATTATACTAAAAATCCAGATTAAGCCATCTAAGTAACTCTACCGGGGCTATGGACGCTCGCTGGCAGTGGGGCTCTACTTAGGAGAATTGTAACAATAACCTTGCCGGGGCTATAGACGCTCGCTGGCAGCAAGGCTCTATCCGGTCGGCTATGAGGGAATATCCTCACCTACGTAGGCTAATGTCAGTCACTGGTTTGTTCAACCGATCTTCAAGATGAGAATAATTAATCACGTGCACACAACTAAACTGAAAATGGAAATTCATGCATCTTTATTGAATACCTTAAGTCTCAAGCTGAATAGTAATTTGCAGGAAAGATAGTTGGAAGTTATGAGTTCATTTCATCTAGTTTCCTTGAACACTCTGAATTTAATTGTTTTGTTTTGGTTGCTAGTTGTTGTGATGTTCACAACACGCCCCATTATGCTCCTTAGCAAAATGGGGACCCCTGCTATCACTTTGCTTTTTGCTTCTGCTTGTGTTTTTCTGCTTTCTGGTGGTTTGGTAAAAATGAGTCAGGTGCATCATCATCATGATATTGGATGAGGTTGGTCATCATCATGAGGTCAGTTTGTCAAAGTTCATATTTTGTTTTTGTGACCTCATATTTAGAAAGAGCTTGAAATTCCATGCAGGTTTGCCTTTTACATCACTTAAAAATTCATCCATATGAGGGAGTTATGAGTAGTCAAAGTTTTGGTCAAACCTGATAATCGCAAGTGATCATCATATTTTTTCATGTTGTCAAGGTCATCATGATCTTGATCTATCACCTGATAAAATCATGCAGTCGAAATATCTGGACGTCAATCTTAGGTGATAGCGCCCTTTACCCATCAAATGACCTTATGCGCATCGTGAGCATCATGTTTTGAGTACAACCCGATATTTCATAACAACGAGCATCATGATTTTTTTTTACATCACCTAATGTTATAATATCATGCTGATATTACAATATCACCTTGACTTAGAAAATCCACCATCTGCATAATTTGCATGCGCATGCCAAAATCCTATCGGAGGGTCATCATCCTGATCTTTCACAAAAGGGGGATATTTGCTGAAGTTCGCTAAGATGATGATGACGTCATCATATCCTCCTGATCTCCTTTTGCATGATCACGATGATCACCCTATCTTTTAAGGGAAGATCATATTCCATTCCTCAACAGCATGATCATATTTTAAATATCACCCTAGCGCTAACCTGATGATGACCTCAACTCATCCTCATGCTTCGAAGATGGAAAATGATGGTTACGTCATCATGATATTCGATGAGGAGGATCATCATATTTTTATCCTGTCATATTGTCAAGATCATCATGATCTTGTTTGTCTACCCGATATTTCGTAAAGTCCTCCTGCCGAGAAATATGACCTTTTGCAAATATCCTGATGATCATCATCATCACATTTCCCTTCGGCAAGATATTTTCCAAAACATGATTCGGTTCGCGAATATGATGATGACGTCTTATTCTAAGTTCGACAAAAGCCCCAAATATCCTGATGATCATCATCATCCTGATCTTTCGAGAGGGTTACCTTGGCCGCAAAGGGGTCATATTACGTTCATCATCCTGATCATGCTCCTTAGATGACCCGATTTTACATTTATCCCCTGATCTTAACTAAGCATGACGGTGATGTCATCTTTTGCGTTTTAATGAAGCCCGGATATGACAATGACGTCACCATCATATTCCTTTCCTCAGCAGCAGGATCATATTTCATATCCCCCTATTTTCCTTCGACATGAATATGATGATGGTGTCATTCTTTTCCCCAATATATAGAAGCGAAACATCCTGATGACGTCATCTGGACCTTCAGAAGGGGGAGCATCATATTTCTAAAATATCATGCAGACGAAAGTTTTAAGTCTTGCTATCGGCCAAACAGCGAATATCGACCATACATTTTTTTTGACACGCCGATGGGTGGGAAATGAAGCGGTGGAGTTTTAAAACGTTTTTTGGCGCCCGTGGCATTTTCCCGGTCAGCGATGGTTGACCCGATGGGTTTTGAGCAGTCTGTATGCGTTTTGAACGCGTTTTGAGAGTATTTTGGACCCGATTTCCACGATTTTGCACAGTCACCTGGATTTAAATGATTATTTTAATTTCCTGCTGTTTATGTGATAAATGAAATACTTATTGCTTGTCTTATCTTGTAGGCTTGCAGTTGAGGAAGCAGCTAGAAAGTCAACACAGTGACCTCATGGAGGAAGGAAATCCAATCTCAGGAGCAGGAAGATAAAGATGAAGTGCGAAAAAGTCAAGGCCATTCAAGTGAAGAACAAGGTTGCAGCTGAGAGTATTACTACAACATACAAATAGAAGTTATTACCCAGCTGCCGGAACTTCTCAGAAGGGGCAATATTTCACCCAGATTTGACACTGCTCAGAGATATTTTGAAGAGCTGGTTCACCTGTATTTATTGCTGTAACCAAGGGTTTGAACCAGGGGTTCAGTTAGGTTTTTTGCTATAGTGAGGACAATCAGATTGTCTTTATATTGTGCCTCTCTACACTGTCAAACTTTACAACAGGGATTTTAGGAAAACAACAGGGGCTACAACAGGATTTTCTTTTAGGAACATACAGCAAGTTAGCATAGTTTAGAAGTAGAAGAAGGAGGTCGCCTGTTTGTCTGCAGTAAGGTGCGCGTGGAATGTCTGGCTATCTTACTGTATCTGTAAAGCTTGTAAGTTCTCTGTAGTATGATCAATGAAACTAAGAGTCATTCCTACATTGTAAATCATGTATGACTATTCGTTTCTAATACAATAGAATCTGGAGTTCTGCATCTATCTTCTGAGTGTTCTCCTGCTCTTCTTTGTGTTTTGAAATATTGTCTTTCAGAGCTTGCAATTTTAAATGTATGGTTGTGAAAATGCTCAGAACTTGCATTTAAGGTTTTTACTGTGGATTTGATCAAATTACTATGGTATTTACATAGTGCATAACAGAAACAATTAGATCTTTCGGTAGATTAAATGAGGTATAGATTAGATCTTTCTAACTTTTCCCAACCCATCTGAAATATTTAGCTGAAAACGTAGAAATCTAAAGGAAATTGTCTCAAATTTGAAGAAGCATGCATAACAGAGCTATAAGTAGACAGTTTTCATAAATAGATAAAGAAGAAAGCTGCAAAAATTCAAGAAAACCATCTAAAACTTGCAGCACAGTATCACTTTTATGCAAAGGAATGAAAAGTATTGACATATCTCATGACCTTTTTGCATATTCTTAGTCCAGTAAACCACCAAACAAACCTAAACTACGTAAGGCCCCTTGAACATTACAGCTTCACATTGACCAACTGAACTTGACCAACCGAACCATTGTAGACTTGGGATTAGTTGAATCTCAAATGATTCCTTCTTATCTTTCAAGTATAGTTTCAGTTCATTTCATGTGAATTTCAAAACAATCATCAACAGTTTGTTCTGAATGAACTTTGAGAGACTTTTTCTTTAAAAGTCCCAAACATTTCCTCTTTAGGATCTTTGGGTTTGATCAACATCAAATCTAGCAAACTAGTATCTGTGATGACATATTCCATTGCTGGGATCCATACTATTCTTTGTTCTACTACGTCCATGAGGCACTCATCCTTATTTACAATGAAAACTATTGGGAATTAAGGTGTCTCAACCTTGGTAATTCCTTGCATTTATTATTTGTAATGTATTTATTTATTTAGCCTATGTTGTAATTTTTTTAAACATCCTATTTTGTCATTTAGTGTGAAGTGGCACGGTAAGTTGTCACTCCACATGTAAGATGACTAGGATGTTTAACTCACTCCATGTGGAGATAGGAATCCCCTTTGTGTGGTAGAGGTTTTTTGTCATGTGTTGGCATCTTGACTAGTATATAAGTGAATCTTGACTAAAACAGTTATGACAGATTCCTATGACAAAATCTATGATGCATAAGAGTAAAAAATGAAATGTTCTATGATAGGTGAATACATGTGTCACAAGGCATCTTGGAAGAAGGCCTATTTGGGTGCCCCAAGGAGGGTTATGACATGTTGTAAGAGAATATTCTATTTTTAACCTATGTATGATAGATTCTCTTATAGTTGTAAGATATGACAGTTATGACGGATTCTATGGCAGTTGTAAGAGTCATAAGAGCATCTGTCATTGCCCAAATTGGGAATAGTTGACCAATTTGGGATGGGGTGAAATGACAAGTGTCATGACCATGCTACAGTGTTGGACAAGTGTCCTTAGTCATGGGTTTTGGGCCATGAGGCCAAGTTGGACGCCCATCTCAAGGAAAGTTCATTTTTGCCTAGAAACTTCTATATAAATAGGTGCTTTTGAGAGATGTATTATGTGATTGATAGGTACTATTATGTTGCCAGTTGTCTCTAGATATGAGTGTCAAAGACTCTTGAGAGCTTGCATTGTAAGTGTATTGTAAACCATTACAATTTTGATAATACATTGTGCAGGTTTTGGAGTGTGGGGTTTTTCACTCGATAAGGGTTTTCCCCACATTATATCTTGTCTCTCTCTTCTTCTATGTTACATTCTTATGTTGTGTATTGCTGCAACATCTCCATTGTTGTGTTAAACATTCTATAATTGTAAAGGTTAAAAATAATTTCCACTCATCTCTCCTCATTAGATTAGAGTAGGAAGCAATTTCTGCACACCTAGCTTCCTTTGAGTTGGTATCAGAGCTTGATCACCTTTGGTTCTAGTTGTTGGGTAGGGTTTTTTTGAGCTAGTATTAGGATGAGTGGGAGATTTGTGTAAGTATTCTATAATATTGTTGCAGGAAGGAGATGGTAGGCACATCTGGAAAATTAGAGGTGGAGAAATTCAATGGCACTAATTTTGAGTTATGGAAAATTAAGATGGAAGACATGCTTGTTGATCAAGACCTATGGGAAACTATTTCTGGTGTAAAACCAACCACAATAGCACAAGCTAATTAGAATCTCAAAGATTGGAAGGTTAGTGGTCTAATAAGACTCAGTCTAGCTGATTTTGTCCTGTTAAATGTCCATGAGCAGAAGACCATGAAAGACCTTTGGAAGAAGCTGAGAGATGTTTATTAGGCCAAATCCCTAGTGAACAAGATTTTTCTAAGAAAATAGTTGTATTCACTAAGGATGGAGGATGGAAGATCCATCGTAGATCACCTAAATGCTTTCAACATGTTAGTTGCATAGTTGACATCTATTGGTGTGAAGATGGAGGAGGAGGATCATTGTATGACCTTGTTTGTTCTTTGCCAGACTCGTGGGATCATCTTGTTATGGCTATTCAGAGCACCACATCCACTTTCAAAATGGATGAAGTGGTATCTTCACTGTTATCTGAAGAGATGTCAAGAAAGTCTTCTGAAGCAGCCAAAGAGGCTCTTGCAGTTCATTAAAGACCCAAGGAGAAAGGGAAAAAGGACAAGAAAGTTGAGAAGGGTAGATCCAAATCTCTTAGAAAATCCAAGGCTCTCTGTTGGAACTATGGAAAAATTGGGCATTTCCAAAAGGAATGCAAAGAGGAAAAGAAAAAGAAGAAAAAGAATGTTTGAGATTCAGATTCTGACAAGTCACAAGATGATGGTGATGCCTTCATCACAACCTTGACCACCCAAGCATCTGATGATGTGTGGTTGATTGATTTTGGTACATCATTCCACATGACCTCACATAGAAGCTAGTTCATGAAGTATGAAGAGTTCGATAGTGGAAGAGTGTACCTGGGTGATAATTCTAATCTAAAGATTGTTGGTCATGGAAGAGTCTCAATCTAATTCCTTGATGGATGAGTGAAGGGGATCATTGGGGTCATGCACATCCCAGGCTTGGCATGGAACTTGCTTTCTATAAGTAAGTTGAATGATGTAGGTGTGCAGGTTGTCTTTTCAAAGGATGGATGCAAGATGACTAGAGGATCTATGGTGCTTGTGAAGGGTACTCGGAGAGGTACTCTATTTTAGCTAGAAGCATGCACTTCATGGTGCAATAGTTCTTCTGACTCAAATAAAAGAGTTGTAGTCACATCATCCCCACCATCTCAATAATTAGTGAAGAAATCTATTGTAACAAATTCTGATGGTAGTGCTCATGCTTTGGAAGTTAAACTTCCTACTGAAAAGATAATGGTATGGCATAAGAGATTTGGCTACATTGGTGAGAAGGGTCTTCGAACCCTAGAAAAAAAAACCTCATCGAGGGGTTAAATTATTATAATCTCAAGTTTAACTTTTGCAAACATTCTATATATGGAAAGAAAAACTATGTTTAGTTTTACTCTAGTTCTCACAAGTCTTTTGGTGTGTTGGACCTTATTCATTCTACTATGTTTGGTCTTGTTAGTGTTCCTTCAATTTCCAAATCTATATATTTTGTATCTTTTATAGATTATTATAGTAGAAGGACATGGAATTATATTCTCAGAAGAAAGACTGAAGTCATTAGTCAGTTCAAAGAGTTTAAATCTTTTGTTGAGACTTAGACTAGTAAAAGGATTAAGTGTTTAAGAACAGATAATGGTGGTGAGTTTTGTTTGGTAGAGTTTGATAAGTTCTATAAAGACCAAGGGATTGAAAGACATAAGACAACTCCATACACCCTATAGAAAAATGGAGTTGTAGAGAGGATGAATAGGACACTAATGGAGAAGGCTAGGAGTATGCTTAGTGGAGAAAGCCTCGAACAAAAGTTTTGGGCTAAAGTTGTAGCCACTACTTGCTACCTGGTAAATAGGTCTCCTGCATCAGTTCTCATTGGTAAGACACCTATGGAGGTGTGGTTTGGTAAGAAGCCTTCAGTTAGACATCTTCATGTTTTTGGTTGTGAGGCATATGCACATGTACCTACAGACAAACGATCTAAATTGGAGAACAAGGATTTTAAGTGTATCTTCATTGGCTATGGTGTCGGTGTGAAAGGATACAAGCTTTGGGATCCTGTGGCTGAAAAAGTGTCGTATAGCAAAAGTGTTATCTTCAGAGAGCTAACACCTTCTCTTATTGTTCTACAACAACAAGAAATAGAAAAGAAATAGGATGTGGTTCAATTTCCTTCTACCCCTAAGAAGACTAAACTGATAAATTATGTGAGACCTGATGATGAGGAGAGCTCTAGCAACTCTGAAAGCTCAGAAGAAGAAGTAGAACCTCAACCTCAACCATTGAGGGGGTCTACACGAACAAGGAAGCAACTAGATAGGCTTTGTTATTCATTGCTTGATTCTAGTTTTGCTTTTGCTTTACTTACTAGCACTGATGTGCCTAGAACTATGAAAGAGGGTATGGACATGAAAGATGTAGGTTCCATGGAAGATGAGATGGCTTCTTTGAAGAAGAATAAAAAATAGGAATTGGTGTCTTTGCCTAAAGGATGAAAACCTATTAGATGCAAATGGGTGTTCAAGAAGAAATTCAGTGTAGATGAAAGTGTTGAATCATACAAGACCAGACTAGTTGCGAAGGGGTACTCATAAGTGGAGGGAATTGATTATAGTGAAATTTTTGCTCCCATTACAAAGATGACATCTATTCAGTTCCTATTATCTCTTGTAGTAGCTTATGATTTAGAGGTGGAGCAGAGGGATGTGAAGACAACATTCCTTCATGGTGATTTGGAGGAAGAGATTTACATGTCACAACTAGTGCATTACATAGAGAAAGGTAAAGAAAATTTGGTTTGCAAGTTGAACAAGTCTTTGTGTGGTACTTGAAGTTTGATGACTTTGTGTTGTCAGTTAGATTTTTGAGATCAAAATTAGATCATTGTGTGTATTACAAGTTTGACAATGATTGCATTCTGATTATTGCATTGTATGTTGACGATATGTTGTTGATTGGGAATGGTAAGAATATAATTTCTGATTTGAAGTCTTAGTTGTCACCATAGTTTGAGATGAAAAATCTAGGGGCAACCAAGTAAATTCTAGGAATAGAAATCAAAATAGACAGAGCTAATAGAAAACTTTGGTTAAGCTAGAGTATGTGAAGACTGTGTTGGATAGGTTCAGCATGGCCGATTGTAGACCATTGTGTGTTCCTGTTTCTTTGGGGAAAAAGTTGTCTATTAATGATTGTCCAAAATCTCCTAGTGAGGTGGAAGACATAAGCAAAGTTCCTTATGCTAGTGTTGTTGGCAGTTTGATGTATGTTATGTTCTGTACAAGACCAGACATTGCCCAAGTAGTGGGAGTCCTTAGTCAATTTATGGCTAATCTTGGATGGGTACATTGGGATATAGTTAGGAGAGTGTTCAAATATTTGAGGGGTACTTCTAAGTATTTGTTGTGTGGTTACACAACACACCCCATTTTACCTTGACAAAATAGGGACCCAACTTTTCTTGTTGCTTTGGCTTGTTGTTTTCTGCTTTGGGTGGTTTGGTAAAATCAGTCATCCATGTAACCCTGTAAGAGGGTAGATTTGTCACCATGATGAGGTAAGTTTCCAAAGTCAGTAGATCCCATTATTAACCTCATGGTTGGAAAGTACATAAAATTCCAAGCAGGTTTGCCTTTTAGATCACCCCAAAATTGTCTAAGGGAAGAGAGTTATGTTGAGTCAAATTTTGGTCAAACTTGAGATACTGAGTAAGGGGGGTCATATTTCAAACATCAAACATATTAGATAAGATCACCCAGATATTGGATTATCACCTGATAATCACCCGGTCTGGGATGTGCGGACGTCAAATTTAAGTAAGATGTAATATCTACCCATCAAATGACTTCAGTTATCTCACGAGGGGTCATAGTTTTAACATCAGTCATCTTATGAATATCACCCACTTCGCAAATATCACCCTATGTCAAATATGATCATGACATCATCTAAGTCCAATGAATGAAAGAAATCATGCTGATGATGATGTCATTGTTCCATTCTATCCGCGGGGAGGTATATATCTGATATCCATCATATTATTTAAAATGACAATGATGTCATTAAAACATAATGATTAAACAATGTCACCGACATAGTGACATCACCCTGATCTTTTCTGAGGGGGTCATTTTATCTGTGGGGTCATATTTTGAAAAGCCCTTGATCTTAATTTCATGACCTGATATACACATGGTCAAATGTTGACCATATCACCTGATCCTTTGCATTCAGTTTTGCTGCTCAAAGGCGGGGGGTCATTTTATCCAAAGGGGGTCATATTTTGAATATCCCCTAATCTTTCAAAAATCACCATCCCCTGCTTCTTGACATTAAATGCAATTAAATGTGGTAGATGAATTCTCGCCGATTACAAATACAAATTGAACACTTGTCAGCATCTATGGATTATCTGTAGATGATCAATGGATTTGATCAAGACAATGCATTTTTATCCTAATTTATCTTATTGACTTGCTTTAAAGGTGAAATTCGAAGGTTATTTTCATTTACCTTGCAAAAAACTAAGAAATTATAGAGCTCCGAAGTCAAACCCTCATACAGCTACCTGTCAACGGATTGGATCCTTCAGCATAACAGAACGGGTGATCTTAAGCATCTACAGCCCTTCTCCGTAATCATTCATCTAACCTAGTAGGAAAGCACTGTCATGTAAGTAACTGTGAACCCTCCTATTGTCATTTTCTATATGTTTCAGGTAAAGTATTTGTTCTTGCCTATGGTTTAGCTTTGTGATAGTATGTATCATGATGAACTAGAGAAATAATATACAGAGTACACATGATATAGAAGTACATTATGTTGTAGAAATGCATGTGGATATTGTAGGGTAAAGCATATCATGTTTATTGTAGGAATCAATGGTAGATCTTAGAAGAAATAGGTTTGACAAAGTTCCTCAAGCCTATGTTTGTTCAGGCTGAGGGGGTGCAATTTAAGTACGGAGTTATTGGTGATACTTACCAAGGAGATACAGAACTAGCAGTATGGTGAACAAGAGTGGATCATGATAAGGACAATACCATTCTAGATGGGGTATATGTTTCAGGTATCTGGCATGTAGCTAGTTTTCTGTACACTATGAATACCCCGGAGCTGGTAGTGGAATGTGCCAGAAATTATAACCCTGAAACCAGATGGGTGGAGAAACATAGAAGAATATATGCAGACTTCTCAATCAAGGGCATTACCGCCACTTTCAATCTGCCAGTTGGGAAGAAGGTAATGAGCATGGACCTATGCAAGTTGGAAATAAAATATAATAATAATAAGAAAAATGCAAGGAAGAGGATCTACCAATGGAGGTCAAAGAGCAGCACATATGCCACCTCAGCCAAATCACCCGTACATCTGTATAAGTTTGATTTTGATGATGAGTACCAATATATGATTGCCCTATTGAGCAAGATGATAGGTAATCCTAATGCTAGAAATATAGAGAACTAGATGTTTGGGATCATCCAGATGGTCTTATATGCAGACAATAGACCATTATGGGCTAAGATCATCAATGACGTACTGGATGAAGGAATAAGGAACCTGGGAGGACAGACATGCTTATTTTATATGACCTCATATGTGTACTCATGTGCATATAAGGGAACTTTTGATGCTTTGAAGATAGTGGGTAAGGCTAGTGGTGATGCTGATGATGCACACATATGGGATCATTATCCCCCATTACAAAGGAAGGATTACCTCTTGGACTACAAACTAGTGAATGATGCATTCTCTATGCATCTAGTCAGAACCATGGAGGAGGACAGGACTAAAAGGTTGAGCATGGAAGCTCAGGAAGTTGTTTATTGGCATGGGGCCTAGTTTATCCAGTTTGCCACTTTTTCGTACATCAGGATAGAGGGATTTGAAGGACAACCTCTTATGTTGCCAAGATACCCTACTAATGGGGTTGTCTTGATGGAATTTGTCAGGTAGGCATCCATAATTGTTGAAGCCTACAAGGCACAAAAGAAGATACCTCCAATTTTATTTCCAGTATCAATGAGCTAGTACATGTGCTCAGATTCAGAGAGCATAAAACATGTCATGGGAGGGCTAAAATTGATGTATCTACAACCATTTGCCTTAGCCAGATCTTATGACCCTTATGGTAGGATGCAGAAAATATTAGGAAAACCAATACACTGAAACCATCTAGAGGACTTTTGGACCAACTATGATGATGAAGCTAAGGTGAGAAGAAGGAAATATCAAAGACTCACCTTGAATCAAATAAAAACCTTTGACTGCATCTCGGTGCCAATGCAGTTGCGTAAGGATGATGGGAAGATCATGTCCAATGAATATAAGGACAAAAAGGTGTATAATGACACCATATTAGTCCTGGATCTTACACATTAGGAGGATATATCCTTGGATGAGCTAACAAGTGGGCTGATCCAGTTAACCTAGGCTTGGGTGGATGAGGAGATAAACAAATTGAAGAAAAGGGGTGTTTCCCTTACAGTTGATGCCAAGAAGAAGAGACAGGAAATGTCTGATGAGGAATATGATGAATTCCTCAATGAAAAGAGGAAATCCAATGGGGACAGATTGCCTACACAAAAACAAAGGAAAGGTCCCCCTAAAGGTAAGAAAAGTAAAGATGAACCAAAGGGGGTAATAATTGAATAGATTGCCACATCAGCTGGAGGTCCATCTACATCAACTCAGGCATCTGCATCATCTGCACAACCTCTTATTGAAAAACAAAAGACTAAAAGGATTTTGAGGCCTGTTGTTGAAACTACAGAGGTGCAAGTAGAGAGCTAGGCCCTGCAGGAGGAAGTGGAAGAAAGCATCCCTTTGGAAGAAGAGCAGGTAAATAAAGAAATTGCAAGCGATGACTTGCAGGTAGCCAGCAAGAAGAGGAGGGTGATGCCACTGATGTCACCACCCAAGAAATAAAGAACAGCCATGAGGGGGGATATCTGGGCTGACCCTATCATATTGAGAGGAGTTGGAGGTGAAGCATTCAGGAAGGAACTGCAACATGATGTTCCTCTTCCCACCATAATAAATTTAAAATTGAGAAAGTAGAGGAACAAATGAGAGAATGTTCAAAGCAAGTCAGGGTGTTCCTTTCTCTTTGGAGGATACTGTGGACTTATCTGATGATGAGGTAGTTTAGAGTGTGGCTTCTCAACAAATGGAGACTCTCGCTTCCAACACCTGCATGACTCCTCATGGAACCCCATTAGCATAGATGGCGGTGTTGGAGGAATTAAAGAAAATAGAAGAGGAAGTAAAACAAGGTAGCCCAGAGAGGGCAACCCAACAGATAGGGCTTGATAATTTGGTTGAGCAGGTGACTAGCCCTACCATCATGGATTTAACATATAGGGGTGATGTAAGCCCTAGAGATAAAACAAGTGTACCCAAAGAACTAGAGAAGATTGAAGTGGCAACACATGTAGAAAAAGATAGCACTACTCTTGATATGGGTCAGCAATAGCATGAGACACCCATAGAACCAAAAATAGCAGAAGTTCAACAAAAGAGTGGGCATGATAAAGATATATTAGGTGCTGTTGTGGCTCAAACTCAGGGAGATCTAGGAGAAGCCTCAAGAGAAGAGGATAACTTAGGTCAGGAGGACCCTAAGCCATAGGATATCGGTGCATCAGGTGGAGAACAGGAAATGACCTTTGATCAGAGTGATCCACAAGGGCAAAATACATAGACATCTGAAGATGTCAATATGCCAATAGATGAGAAAAATAATAAATAAGATGAAAATTAGAAGGAGGGAGTACAGGATCAAGCACAAGATCAAAATTTGGAGATTCCATAGGATCCTCCTTTGTAGAAGGCAACCCCTCAGCAGGAAGAACTTCAACAAGATTCCCCTCATGAGGAACTACATGAGGAAGAATTAAGAAGGTGCCTTCTCTACCAAGGATAGAAGTAGATACTGGAGAATAGGGCATACATGATATTGACCAAGGCCACCAAGAATCTAGATGTGATGTTCCTTAGTGGCTAGAAAAGGAAATAAGTATGGAACAAGGGTCAGAAATTCAAGAGTTTGATGTTTCTACCTTATTTGCTAAGACAATGATGAAGCCAAGGAGGAAGGCTAGATTAACATCAGTCATAAAAAGAGATCCTGCTATAGGCAGAACAACTGCATAGGTAGCACTTCCCATAGTAGAAAAGGAGAAAGGCAAAATTAGCCTAGAGGAATTCCAAATCACAACTTTGATTTGGGTTTTGCCAATGAGGACTAGGAAGGTCAAGAAGGGAAGGATATTATTGATTCTTTAACCCAAAGGGTGAAGAAAGAGAAAGAGAAAAATAAAATGCATAAGGAGCTCATTGCTTTGCTACATTCTTTCATAAAAGGGTTGATTAACCTTGATAATACACCAGTTGATCCTATAGTCCCATTGATTATCATATCACAAGAAGAGGTCACCAAGTTGGACCTAATGAAACATGAGGCAATGGTCATGGAAAAGTGGATGTTGTCAGCTCTCACTGGGACTGAAGACTTTTTGAGAACCTCTTTACAGAAGTGGAATTCTTTGAGTAGTCTAAAGAGGAAGGTAGATAAAATGCAAAATGATATGGGAAAAAGATCATTCCAGTTGGAAAAGGACCTGACTACTCTAAGTGAAATGAAGAGAATTGATCCACACATTTTGATAAGCAACCAAGTGTTGGATAATAATACTGCCCTGCTGACAATCATATGGTATGAGGATATCAGGTTTGAATGTGATATCTTAAAGAAGTATAGCGGCAACCTCAGGGATATTAGTGTAAAGCTGCATAGCATGATAGCGTGTGAAGAAGAAATCCTTGAGGCCCTAGAATGAAAAATAGAGGGCAAAATTGAGAATCAGGATGTAGACTTTGCAATTAAAGCTCTACATGATAATTTTAAGTTAGTAGTAAATGACCCTCTCACCCACCTGACAGAAGAAGTAATGAATAAGATTGAGAGGATAAAAGTTAAAGTAGAAACATATAATGAGACTTTGAATAATAGGAAAGGTAAGCTCGAAGCTCTCAAGCCTAAGTTCCATTCTCATAAACATGCAATAACAAAAGCCAGAATCCAAGATGGGGGAGAGGTTGACAAAATAGTACAAGCATATGAACACATTAGGACAGCAGTAAAGGTCCACATACAAGAGGATGTATATCAAAGTGATAGTGATGCTAAAAGTGATGAAGATGAGGAGAACGATGAAGAGGAAGAAAATGAAGAAGAAGAACCTAAGGAATGAATGATGATGCATCACTAAGTGCACATATGCATAAGGTACTCATAAATAATGAGTCATACAGATGGTTTCTAGTTGGGAACCTGTGCCACGGGGAAAAGTTGACTAAGTCATAGGGATAATTGTTAGCCATTGATCTTAATTGGTAAATCTTGACCGTTGGTCAATTGTAACTATCTCCTCACCTTATTCTATAAAAGGTACAGGGGTGCAATCTTTAAAACATTTGAAACTTAATTGAAATTTGATTGCTGAAAAGTTCAGGACTCATTTCAAAGCTATTGTAAATGTACATGTGATGCATACTTAATGAAAGAGAAGCCATTTTGATTACAAATCATCATAAATCTTGAGTATTCTGTGATTGAAATGTAGATATATGCATTGATTACCTACGTCTCTTGGAGTGCTTTTCATCCTGCATGTATTGTTTTCATTCCTAATTCCTGTGAAGTTAGCATCAACCATATCTAGCTGTGGAACGTCCTAGTGATCTATAGTTTGATTTCTTCTCTCCATGAATGTATCATGTGTGTATGTGATTCAATAACTAAAGATTCACTAAAAAGTAGAAGTATTCTTTTAAATTTCTTTCAATTTTATTACAGATCATCTCCATAATTGCAAATAATAGACAATCAAAAGCAAATAAAATATGAAATATGCAAATATCTCGTAGATAATTGAAAATACAGAGCATATTTAGAGTAAAAGCATGTCAAATTGATAAATATCATGCAAATTTAGATAAATATCCATGAAATACATATAAATATCCACTTATAGACACATCCTTTGAATAGATTTGCAGTGTAGAAGAAAGAACAAGTTCATAATGATCAATGATAAGAAGAATTGATCAAACTTACCAATATCTCGGCAATCTTTGAAAATAGAGTAGAATTAACCTCTGTGGAGTGAATTTATAGGATACAGTGTAATATTGATCACCTAGACAAATGTAAGACCCCTTGAAATGGAAAACAACATGCCACATCAACCTCTGAGTAATGTCAGATGATCATGACCTGATCAATGGAGACTTGGAGTCATCAACTTATCCTAAGCTGATCGTACTTTACAAGATAATAAAGGTTTGTTGTGCAAATTTTTATGCATGTTGTTATGACTAACAATCATCATCAACATAAATTGGTTCTAGAAGGAGGGCTTTCATTAGTAGATTTGTCTAATTTGATGACATAGAGGGAAAGGTAATACTCATGCAGCTTTGTATTTCAAATCATGTGCAAAGATTTTTTGTTTTGAGTCTGTTTGTGCTTATCTGTTGCAAAGTTTTCAAAACTAAGCATAAATATTTCAAGCTTTGCGGTCGATCACTGTGATATTCAAAAGAAAAGCTCTATTTCAAGTCTTTTTGCTAAAATCTTTAAGGTAATTTGCTTAAGAGACCTGATATCCTGTTGCTTGTGTCCATAAGTCTCACATCACCTCATATTTGCATCATTTCTACAAATATTGCCTAAATATCCAGTTAGTTTCAGATTCTAATCATAAATACATCCTTTGCTAGAGTGTTTTAACTGATCTTTACAGTAAACAATCTAAATTTCCTGAAATTCAAGAAATCATGGCTCTCAGGCCAAATACCAGGTCCAAATCTAGTGGACTCTTTGAAGAATTGCCTATTCAGGGATTTAGACCTAGAACAGTAGATATTCATCATTCTCCTAGTTCTAGTGCATCAGGAGTTTCACTAGAACACATTCTGATAACTCCTATTAGGTTGTAAATACCTACAGGACCACCTATCATGCCCCCAATCCAACCTCACATGTCACAATGTCATTCCTTACTACAGAGTCACCTCTAACTTTCACTGCATATCATCCTTTACCTAAAAATCCTGATAATATTTGTCTTAAATATCATCCATATCAGGATGCTAATGATCACATTAGGACATTCAAGGAAGCCTATTGTAGAGAAAGAATTGAACATCAGGATGTGGTATGTAGGTTATTTCCATTTTCCTTAGGGGAAGAGGCATATAATTGGTATATCAATCTTGGTCAAGGTTCAGTCAGTTCATGGGCTACCCTAGAGAAAGCCTTTAAGGATAGATTCAAAATACCTATAGATCCTTCAATAAATTATCATCTGTTTGCCACAATCAAGAGATTTGAGGGAGAACCTATTGCCAATTTCAATGCAAGATTCCAAAAGATGCTCTCAAAGCTAGTTGCTCCCTATACTGTAACAGATGAAGCTGCTAGGAGTATATACTACTCAGCCTTAGATCCCTTGACTTCTTTGTTTGTCAAGAGAACACATCCTGGTGTCACAACCTTGGCATGAGATTTTAGAGAAGCTGTCAAAGTTAGTCAACAGTTGGTCCCTGCTCCAACACCTCATATTGCATTCCCTACACTCCCTATTTATCCTACATATCTTGCTCAACAATAGAGCAATGGAGCCATGATACCTCCAGCTATAATGCCAAGTCCTTTACAGATACCTCCACTCAGTATCATGCCACCTCCAAATGGAAATAGTTAAATGCTACAATATCCAGGACATACACAAGTACCTCAAATTGTGGAATAATCTAATAACAATAACAATGGATCTTCCTTCTTTAAACCTCAAACAGATAATGTAGTAGCAAAAGTTCAAGAAAAAAAGGAAGAAATTAAAGAGATATCAGCACAACTGAGGAAACTCACCACTAAGATCACTCATTTGAGGAGTCAAAATTTCTATTCTCAACAAAATCAGAATAGAGGATATGCCAATGATAGATCTGGTTATCCTAATAGGGGATACAATAACAACTATAATAACAACAATGGTAACAATAATCTCCCTAGACAACCTAGAGTGTGGAACACTAGGCCAAATAATGGTTCTCTCCCATCACCCCTAGATAATTAGCCTCCTAGTGAACCTAAGCAAACGGCTAGAGTGAACCTAGTAAAGGCAGCCCTTACAAACTAGTGTAGGATACATAATACCAATGCTCATGCAAAGCTAGATTATCTTTTGTTTAGGATAGCTGCCAGTATATTCCAAATTGAAGTATCTAATACTGCAGATAATCCACCTTGTGTTGTAGGAAATGAAATTGTCCCCTGTGGATATGATTCTGCTCTTGTATTAGAAAGTTTTATCAATCATCCTCATCAGTAGATAATGTCACGTCATGAGAATTAAACTTTAGCATGTGAAGAATCAATTATGGCTTTTGAAACCAACTATGTTTTCCCATTTGAAGATGAAAATGAGCCATCAGTTGAACATGAAGAAGTACATTCTTATCAACATCAGTATCAGGGTAGACATAATTACAACCTAAGGAATAACTCCAACCGACCTACTGGTCCTTTGACTACATCCTTGCCTCCAAATAGTTTCAATACTCCTCTTGATCCTAAGGCAAGCAATAACCCTGGGTTTCCTAAAGTTAATGCTCAATACTTAGCACCATTAAATACAGTACCAAAAGCTAGTAATCTACCCCCTGAGTCTAATAAATTGGTCACATATTTAGCAGATGAAATGAAAAAGATCAAGATTAGTCTGTCATTATCAGAACTACTCAAAACCCCAGCTATCAAGAAAGCCTTCATGAAATCCTTAGATGATCCTGCTCCAAAAGAGGATAATCATACCTCAAGTCAGACTGAGAATAAGGATCATGCCATTAAGGATATTAATGTTAAACACAAAACTCCAACCATTGTTCAAGCTGTAGAGACTTCACACATGACTCTTTATAAAGATAAAACTGAGTCACCTCCATTTCTCCTTACCATAAGGATGTTTAGCAAGAATTTGCATAATTTCTTAGTAGATTCAGGAACATCTACTAATGTAATGCCCCTGTCCATATGTAATGCCTTAGGGTTGTATCCTACCAAGTCATTGAAGAAAGTAACACAGTTAGATAAAACAGAGGTGAGTGTCATAGGAGAATTAACTCACATCCATATGCAATTAGCATCAAATCCAAGAATCCAATATTACATTGATATTCAGATAGTAGATATACCTGATACCTATGGGATGCTACTCAGCATGATTTGGTCAAAAACGCTCAATGGATACATGTCCACTGATTTTAGTCACATGTGGTTACCTTGGAAAGGAATACCTAACCAAATAAGGATAGATGCTGAGCCTCACATGAAACATATGATCACTGAATATAATAAAACCAATGAGATCATGTATGTAGATGTGGAACCTGAAGTGTATTCCATTAGACCCAAAACCATCAAGATAGAGGAGATCCTGATGTATGATGTTCATGTTGATAATGACAATCTTTAGGATGATAGAATAATTTTAGAGTCTGATTGTAGCTCTAAAAATGAGAAAGAAGTAGATCACTTCAAGAACTTTGAGATGTACTTGTCCAAAGAGGTGCAATGTTGCCAATTGTTAAAGATGCCTATTGATGATGTTCTAATTGAAGGATGGTGTAGGTTACATGATGAGGCGCATTCTAAAAAGACCTATGATGCTTGCTTAGACTTGATGGAACTAGAACATGCATGCAGTGAGGCATCATCATCATCATTTGGGGTAAGTTTTACATATAGTAATAGTGATACTAATTTTTGCCTATCATTTGTAGGAATAGAAGAAAGCACATATCATGATGAAATTCCTATTTAGATGATAGAAGAGATATTGGTGTGTAGTGAGAGTAATTATAAGAGTAACAAGAATATCACCCCAGGAACCGATTGCTTGGTTGATTTAGATTATGAAATATCTGATGAGGATGGAGATAGTAATTTGTCCAAGTTTGAGGAATTTTTATCAAAACAAATTCAAAAGATGATACAGCAACAAAGATCCCCACAAGATGTTTTAATTGAGGGATGGTACAGGTTACATGAAGCACCACATTCAGAAACTACTTGTTCATTATGTTTGCATATTATGGGAAAGTAGATGTTTCCCTGTCCAAGAGATCCTTCATCTGATGACAAAGGAGAAGAAGAAATATCAACTTCACATCAGCCAGATAAGGTGAAGTTTGAGAAGATTGAAACACCAAAATTAAAATGGATATCAAGTGATGCAGCTACCTAATCTAAAAAGAAAAGAGAAGGTCTAGACAAGCCTTTAACTAAAGATAAGCCATAGATCCTCAGGTTTGATGGATCTAAATCAAAACAAGGGGCTGGAGTAGGAATAGATCTTATTGATCTAGCTGGTAGATCCTACTTAGTAGCATTAGATTGCAATTCCCATGCACAAATAATGTGATAGAGTATGAAGCTCTGATCCATGGGATATTGTTTGCACTTAGAAAGAAAGTAAACATTCTACATGTCTATGGAGTTTCAAAATTAGTAGTAAGACAAGTAGGAGGCATATATTCTTGTAATTACAAGATGTTGTCTAATTACATACATAGGGTATGGGATCTGATAGGAGATTTTGATGCATTTAACATCACCCATGTGCCTAGAGAACAAAATCACAGGGCAGATGCCTTGGCCCAAGCTGCAAGTACTTTGGAACTATTATCCATATCTGGTTTGAAGAGATTTTCAGTTGAATTAGTGTCAGTACCCTTTGTACCAGACAATGTCGTTAACCTTTAAGTGTTTGATGATGACCAGCACATTTTAGACTTTATGTCCAATAGAGATGTGTTTGATGCATAGATCATAGATGAAAGAAATGTAGATCATATTTGGGAAGAAGAAGAGATCATAGAGTTGCCCAGTAACAAGATTCCTAAAGGAATGATAGATTTGGAAAGAGCATTTGATTTAGATAACATGTTGAAACAGAAAGATCTCCCTAAAGCAAATGGAGGAGAATATTCACAAGTTAACATAGGACATGATATAGAGAAAAGGAATGTCTTGATTGGAAAGGTGTGTACAGAAGAAGAAATGTTAGGGATAACCCAAGCACTTAAAGATTATATTCATGTTATTGCTTGGACATATGATGAGTTGAAAACTTATGATACATCAATCATCACTCATACTATACCGTTAAAGCTAGATGTCAAGCCTTTTAGACAAAAACAGAGACCTGTTAATGCTTTCTTGGAGCCCATCATTTTTGAAGAAGTGAAGAAATTGCTTAATGCCAGAATCATATTTCCTGTGAGACATTCCACATGGGTGGCTAACTTGGTCCTAGTAAGGAAGAAGAATGGTGACATTAGGTTGTGTGTAGACTTTAGAAATTTAAATAGAGCTTCTAAAAAGGATAATTATCCTTTACCTTCTCTGGATGAGATCTTGCAGATTGTAAATGGTGCAAAGATGATGTCATTTTTGGATGATTTTTAGGTTACAACCAAGTGATGGTGGACAAGATAGATAGATTGAAGACTGCATTCACCACTAAGTGGGGAATATTCACCTATAGGTGCATGCCTTTTGGATTGATAAATGTTGGAGCCACTTTTCAGTGAGCAATGGGTATAGCCTTCAAAGGACTAATTGGTAAATGCATCGTCATATACATGGATGACTTGATAGTTTTCTCTAAAGAGAGAGGGAATCATGTGGAAGACCTCGGGAAAGTACTAAAGAAATGTGAACATTATGGAATATCCTTAAACCCTAAGAAATGCATATTTGGGGTAACCACAGGGAAGTTCTTAGGTCACCTGATAACAGAGAACAGGATCATCATTGACCCTGTGAGAGTAGAATCAATCATGAAGATACAACTCCTTGGGAGTAAGAAGGAGATCAAATCTTATTTTGGTAAGATCAATTTCGTTAGAAAGTTCATTACTAGTTTTGCAGAGATTGTCAGACCATTGAATATAATGCTCAAGAAGGATGCCAAGATTGAATGGACACCTAAAGCTACAGCAACTTTTGAAGATATCAAGAAAGCCATATCTAATGCTCATGTTCTATTTAGTCCAGATTATACCAAAGATTTTTACATATACTCGTTTGCTTCAGAGCATACGTCTGCAGCAGTATTAACACAAAGAAATGAGGCTAAAGAAGAAAATCATATAGCCTTCATGAGTTATCCTTTTAGGGATGCAGAACTCAAATACATGGATGTTGAAAGACAAGCACTTGATCTAGTCCGAGCAGTCAATAAGTTTAGGCATTACATCTTGAGAAGTAAAGTGATCACTGTAGTACCAGATGTAGTGGTAAAGATGCTTTTAATGCAAAGTGAACCAGGTGAAAAGAGAGCCAAATGGATAACCATCCTCCAAGAGTATGATATGGACATAACACCCATGAAATTAGTGAGAGGACAAGCCTTGAGTTAGATGATATCTGAAATTGATCCTAACATCATGAGTCAACAATATGTCATAAATACAAAGGAAACTAAAGAATGGTATTCAGACATCAGGCATATCTTGATTACAGGAAGATGTCCTTCAAGGTTATAGGCCTCATAGAGGAGAGCCTTGAAGATAAGATCACAAAAATACATGATAAAAGGAGGAGTTCTTTTCAAGAACTATGAGGGAATATACCTTAGATGCTTAGAAAGGCAAGAAGTAGACAAAATGTTAATATAATTGCATGACAAGTTTGGAACTGCACGTGGATCATACTTAGCTACCACTCATGCTATCCTTAGAGTAGGGTATTACTGGCCCACTATTTTTAAAGATACTGCTAAACACATCAAATGTTGTCATATGTGTCAGGTTGCTGCAAATAGAGAAAGGTATGCTACTCAGCCCTTACAACCAGTGATGGAGATACACCCATTTGGTTAATGGGGGATGGATTTCATAGGACCTATCAACCCTCCATCATCTTCAGGCCACAGGTATGTGTTGACTGTTACTGATTATTGTCCAGGTGGACCAAAGCTGTCAGTAGTAAGACTTGCAATGCTGAGGATGTGATCAAGTTCTTGGAAATCAACATAGTAACTAGGTATGGAGTCCCTTATGCTTTAGTATGTGATAATGGATCTGCCTTTGCATCAATAAGATTATCAAGTTGGGCTTTTGACCATGGAATTGTTTTGAAGTTCTCTTCAAATTACTATCCTCAAGGGAATGGATTAGTAGAATCTATAAACAAGAATTTGTTGAACATCATAAAGAAATTGATGGAAAAGAACCTAAGGGAGTGGAACACCATATTAAAGTATGCATTGTGGGTAGATAGAACTAGGATGAAGGCTACATTAGGAAATTCTCCTTTTCACCTAGTATATGGGGTGGATCCCATCCTCCCTGTTAACCTAAAGATCCCCACATTGTAGTTTGCACAAGAGTATCTAGGTATAGATAACAAACAAGAAGTTAGGTTACTTCAGTTAATGCACCTAGAAGAAAAAATGAATAGATAAATTGATCAATTTGCTAAACATCAAGTTGTTGTCAAGCATTAGTTTGACAAAAGAGCTAGAGTTAAGGCTTTTAGAATTTTAGATTTAGTCATCATGTGGGATAAAGCACATGAAAGGAAGGCAGATCATGGTAAATTTGATAAACTTTGGTTAGGTCCTTTTCAAGTTTCAAAAATTTTAGGAGATAGTACCTATAGGCTTAGGACTTTAACCGGTGAAGATGTCCCATTACCTGTTAATGGACAGTTCCTCAAGCATTATTTTCAAGCCTAAAATAGTGTCATGTAATTCAAGTGTATCATAGTGTACATATTGTATAGTTGTTTGTACAATTTTGTTTTGTTTGTTGGGTTGCTTGTTGAGTTTTGTTTTGGTTAGTCAAGATGATGCAACTCATCACCCTAAGAAAATAAACAAATCATTAAGATTCAAGTGATGAGAGCAAATTCCTATATAGGTTATGACTCATTTTGAGAAGTATTGTGATCAGGTCTGTGATATCCTTTTCATCAGGGTACCTTTTCTTAACTAAAGCGATTTTTCACAATGACTCACCTAATAGCCTTGGGTTTGAGGAACACATAAGTATAGGTGTTAATTGAAAAATTTAAAGGGACTCCCTTGCTACCAATGCAATCTCCAACCTAAATCAGCAAGTGACCATGGCTTGCATATTAAGCTTACATGATGACATCATATGAATAGAAAGAATAAATATTGAAAATCTAAAAGGAATAAAATTAGGCCATCTAAGTAACTCTATCAGGACTATAGATGCTTGTTGGTAGTGGGGCTCTACTTAGGGGGATTGTATAGATAACCTTGTTGGGGCTATAGATGCTTGTTGGCAGGAAGGCTCTATTCAGGTTGGCTATGAGGGATGCTCCCAAACTATGTAGCTTAACATCAGTTACTCATGTTTTCAACTTACTTTCAAGATGAGGATAATTAATCGACTACACACACCTGATCCTTTGCTAGCATTGTTGCCATGATGAAAACCTTATCATTTAGAAAGAATATAATACTTATACTTAGAAAGAGTTAAAACACTATGTTAGAATGTGATCACATCACTTGAATCATTGGAATTTGGTTATGTTGTTTGGTGGAAAGTTGTTGTGTGGTTACACAACACGCCCAATTTTGCCTTGACAAAATAGGGACCCAACTTTTCTTGCTGCTTTGGCTTGTTGTTTTTTGCTTTGGGCGGTTTGGTAAAATCAGTCATCCATGTAACCCTGTAAGAGGGTAGATTTGTCACCATGATGAGGTTAGTTGCCAAAGTCAGTAGTTCCCATTATTAACCTCATGGTTAGAAAGTACACAAAATTCCAAGCAGGTTTTCCTTTTAGATCAACCCAAAATTGTCTAAGGGAAGAGAGTTATGTTGAGTCAAAGTTTGGTCAAACCTGATATATCAAGTAAGGGGGGTCATATTTCAAACATCAGACATATTAGATAAGATCACCTTGATATTGGATTATCACCTGATAATCACCTAGTCCATGATGTGTGGACATCAAATTTAAGTAAGAGCCGATATCTGCCCATCAAATGACTTCAGTTATCTCGCGGGGGGTCATATTTTTAACATTAGTCATCTTATGGATATCACCCACTTCACAAATATCACCCTATGTCAAATATGATAGTGATGTCATCCAAGTCCAATGAATAAAGGAAATCACACTGATGATGACATCATTGTTCCATTCTATCTGCGAGGAGTTATATATCTGATATTCGTCATATTCTTTAAAATGATGATGATGTCATTAAAACATAATGATTAAACAATGTCTCCGACATAGTGACATCACCCTAATCTTTTTCAAGGGGATCATTTTATTTGCGAGGTCATATTTTGAACATCCCCTGATCTTAATTTCATGACCTGATATACACATGGTCAAACATTGACCATATCACCCAATCCTTTGCATTCAGTTTTGCCGCTCAAAGGTGAGGGGTCATTTTATCCAAAGGGGGTCATATTTTGAATATCCCCTGATCTTTCAAAGATCACCTTCCCCTATTTCTTGACATTAAATACAATTAAATGTGGTAGATGAATTCTCACATATTACAAATACAAATTGAACACTTGTCAGCATCTATGGATTCCCTACAGATGATCAACAGATTTGATCAAGACAATTCATTTTTACCCTAATTTTCCTATTGACTTACTTTAAAGGTGAAATTTGAAGCTTATTTTCATTTACCTTGCAAAAAATTGAGAATTACAGAGCTCTGAAGTCAAACCCTCATACAGCTACCTATAGACAGATTGGATCTTTCAGTGTAATAGAATGGGTGATCTTGAGCATCTATAGCCCTTCTCCATAATCAGTCATCTAAACCAAGAGGAAAGCACTATCAGGTAAGTAACTGTGAACCCTCCTGTTGTCATTTTCTATATGTTTCAGGTAGAGTATTTGTTCTTGCCTACGGTTTGGCTTTGTGATAGTATGTATCATGATGAAGTAGAGAAATAATATACAAAGTACACATGATATAGAAGTACATGATGTTGTCGAAATGCATGTGGATACTATAGGGTAAAGCATATCATGTTTATTGCAGGAATCCATGGTAGATCTTAGAAGAAATAGGTCTGACGTAGAGTTCCTCAAGCCTATGTTTGTTTAGCCTAAGGGTGTGCAATTTAAGTACGGATGTATTGGTGATACTCAACAAGGAGATACAGACCTGGCAGTAGGGTCAACAAGAGTGGATCATGATAAGGAGAATCCCATTCTGGATGGGGTATATGTTTTAGGTATGTGGCATGCAGCTTGTTTTCCATATGCTATGGATACCCCGGAACTAGTAGTGGAATGCACCAGAAATTATAACCTTGAAACCATATGGGTGGAGAAACATAGAAGAATATATGCAAACTTCTCAATCAAGGGCATTACCGCCACTTTCAATCTGCCAGTTGGGAAGAAGGTAGTGACCGTGGACCTGTGCAAGTTGGAAACAGAATATAATAATAATAAGAAAAATGCAAGGAAGAGGATCTACCAATGGAGGTCAAAGAGCAGCATATGCCGCCTCAACCAAATTACCCGTACATCTGTATAAGTTTGATTGTGATGATGAGTACCAATATATGATTGCCCTACTGAGCAAGATGACAGGTAAACCTCATGCTAGAAATTTCAAGAACTGGATATTTGGGATCATCCAGATGGTCTTATATGCAGACAATAGGCCATTATGGGCTAAGATCATTAGTGACACACTAGATGAAGGAATGAGGAACTTGGGAGGACAGACATGCTTATTTTATATGACCTCATATGTGGTGTACTCATGTGCATATAAGGGAACTTTTGATGCTTTGAAGACAGTGGGTAAGGTTGGTGGTGATGCTGATGATGCACACATATGGGATCATTATCCCCCATTAGAATGGAAGGATTACCTCCTAGACTACAAACTAGTGAATGATGCATTCTCTATGCATCTGGTTAGAACCATGGAGGAGGATAGGACTAAAAGGTTGAGCATGGAAGCTCAGGAAGTTGTTTATCAGCATGGGGCCCGGTTTATCCAGTTTGCCACATTTTTGTACATTAGGATAGAGGGATTTGAAGCAGAACTTCTTATGTTGCCAAGATACCCTACTAATGGGGTTGTCTTGATGGAATTTGTCAGGCAGGTATCCACAATAGTTGAAGTCTACAAGGTACAAAAGAAGATACCTCCAGTTTTATTTCCAGTATCAATGGGCTGGTACATGTGCTCAAATTCAGAGAGCATAAAACATGTCATGGGAGGGATAAAATTGATGTATCTATAGCCATTTTCCTTAGCTAGATCTTATGATCCTTATGGTAGGATGTAGAAAATATTAGGAAAACTGATACACCAAAGGCATCTAGAGGACTTTTGGACTGACTGTGATGATGAAGCTGAGGTGAGAAGAAGGAAATATCAAAGACTCATCTTAAATCAAATAAAAACCTTTAACTACATCCTAGTGCCAGTGCAGCTACATAAGGATGATGGGAAGATCATGTCCAATGAATATGAGGACAAAAAGGTGTATAATGACACCATATCAGCCCTAGATCTTACACAGCAGGAGGATATATCCTTGGATTAGCTGACAAGTGGGTGATCTAGTTAACCCAGGCTTGGGTGGATGAGGAGATAAACAGATTGAAGAAAAGGGGTGTTGCCCTTACAGATAATGCCAAGAAGAGGAGGCAAAAAATATCTGATGAGGAATATGATGATTTCCTTAATGAAAAGAGGAAATCCAACATGGAAAGATTGCCTACACAAAAATAAAGGAAAGGTCCCCCTACAGGTAAGAAAAGTGAAGATGAATCAAAGGGAGTGATAATTGAATGGATTGCCATGTCATCTGTAGGTGCATCTACATCATCTCAGACATCTACATCATTTGCACAACCTCTTATTTAAAAACCAAAGACTAAAATGATTTTGAGGCCTGTTGTTGAAACTACAGAAGTGCAGGTAGAGAGCCAGGTCCTACAGTAGGAAGTGGAAGAAAGCATCCCTTTGGAAGAAGAGCAAGTAAATAAAGAAACTGCGAGTGATGATTTGTAGGTAGCCAACAAGAAGAGGAGGGTGGTGCCGCTGATGTCACCACCCAAGAAACAAAGAACAACCATGAGGGGGGATATTTGGGCTGATCCCATCATATTGAGAGGAGCTGGTGGTGAAGCATTCAGGAAGGAACTACAACATGATGTTCCTCTTCCCACCATAATAAAATTAAAAACTAAGAAAGTAGAGGAACAAATGAGAGAAGTGTTCAAATCAAGTCAGGGTGTTCCTTTCTCTTTGGAGGATACCGTCTACTTATCTGATGATGAGGTAGTTCAGAGTGTGGCTTCTCAACAAATGGAGACTCTCACTTCCAACACCCACATGACTCCTCATGGAACCCCATTAGCATAGATGGTAGTGTTGGAGGAAATAAAGCAAATAGAGGAGGAAGTAAAACAAGGTAGCCCAGAGAGGGCAGCCCAACAGATGGGGCTTGATAATTTGGTTGAGCAAGTGACTAGCCCTGCCATCATAGATTTAACATATAGGGGTGATCTAAGCCCTAAATATAAAATAGGTGCATCTGAAGAACCACAGAAGATTGAATTGGCAAAACACGTAGAAAAAGATAGCACTACTCCTGATATGGGTCAGCAACAGCATGAGACACCCATAGACCCAAAAATAGTAGAAGTTCAACAGAAGAGTGGGGGTGATAAAGATATATTAGGTACTGTTGTGGCTCAAACTCAGGGAGATCTAGGAGAAGCCTCAAGAGTGGAATATAAATCAACTTAGGAGGACCCTAAGCCATAGGACATTGGTGTATTGGGTGGAGAACATGAAATGACCCTTGATCAGGGTGATCCACAAGGGCAAAATACATAGATATCTGAAGATGTCACTAGATGAGAAAAATAATAAAGAAGATGAAAATCAGAAGGAGGGAGTACAAGATCAAGCATAGGATCAAAGTGTGGGGATTCTACAGGATCCTCCTTTGCAGAAGGCAACCCCTCAGTAGGAAGAACTTCAACAAGATTCCCCTCATGAGGAACTACATGAGGAAGAAATTAAGAAGGTGCCTTCTCCACCAAGGATAGAAGCAGATACTGGAGAACAGGGAATACATGATATTAACCAAGGCCACCAAGAATCTGGAGGTGATGTTCCTTAGTGGCTTGAAAAGGAAATAAGTATGGAACAAGGGTCAGAAATTCAAGAGTTTGATGTTTCTACCTTGTTCGCTGAGACAATGATGAAGCCAAGGAGGAAGACCAGATTAACATCAGCCATAAAAAGAGATCCTGCTACAGGCAGAAGAACTACACAGGTAGCACTTCCCACAATAGAAAAGGAGAAAGGAAAAATTAACCTAGACGAATTCCAAATCATAACTGTTGATTTGGGTTTTGCCAATGAGGACTAGGAAGGTCAAGAAGGGAAGGATATTACTGATTCCTTAACCCAAAGGGTGAAGAAAGAGAAAGAGAAAAATAAAATGCATAAGGAGCACATTGCTCAGCTACATTCTTTCATAAAAGGGTTGATTAACCCTGATAATACACTAGTTGATCTTGTAGTCCCATTGACTGTTATATCACAGGAAGAGGTCACCAAGTTGGACCTAATGAAACATGAGGCAATAGTCATGGAAAAGTCGATGTTGTTAGCTCTCACTAGGACTGAAGATATTTTGAGAACCTCTTTACAGAGGCAGAATTCTTTGAGTAGTCTAAAGAGGAAGGTAGATAAAATGCAAAATGATATAGGAAAAAGGTCATTCAAGTTGGAAAAGGACTTGACTACTCTATGTTAAATGAAGAGAATTGGTCCACAAATATTAATAGGTAATCGAGTGTTGGATAATAATACTGCCCTGCTGACAGGCATATGGTATGAGGATATCAGATTTGAATGTGATATCTTGAAGAAGCATAGTGGCAAGCTCAGGGATATTAGTGTAAGGTTGTACAACATGATGGCATATGAAGCATAAATCCTTGAGGCCCTAGAAGGAAAAATAGAGGGAAAAATTCAGAATCAGGATGTAGACAAAGCTATTAAAGCTCTACATGACAATTTTAAGTCAATAGCAGATGACCCTCTCACCTACCTAATAGAAGAAGTAATGAATAAGATTATGAGGATAAAATTTAAAGTAGAAACATATAATAAGACTTTGAATAGCAGGAAAGGTAAGCTGGAAGCTCTCAAGGCTAAGTTCTAATCTCATAAACATGCAATAACAAAAGCCAGAATCCAAGATGGGGGAGAAGTTGACAAAATAGTACAAGCATATGAACAGATTAGGATAGCAATAAAGGTCCACATACAAGAGGATGTATATCAAAGTGATAGTGATGTTAAAAATGATGAAGATCAGGAGAACAATGAAGAGGAAGAAAATGAAGAAGAAGAACCTAAGGAATGAATGATGATGCACCACTAAGTGCACATATGCATAAGGTACTCATAAATAATGAGTCATACAGATGGTTGCCAGCTGGCAACCTATGCCATGGGGAAAAGTTGACTAAGTCATAGGGTAATTGTTAACCGTTGATCTTAATTGGTAAATCTTGACCATTGGTCAATTGTAACTACCTCCTCACCTTATTCTATAAAAGGTGTAGGGGTGCAATCTTTTAAACATTTGAAACTTAATTGAAATTTGATTGCTAAAAAGTTTAGGACTCATTTCAAAGTTGTTGTAAATGTACATGTTATACATACTTAATGAAAGAGAAGCCATATCGATTACAAATCATCATAAATCTTAAGTAATCTGTGATTGAAATCTAGATATATGCATTGATTAGCTGCGTCTCTTGGACTGCTTTTCAGCCTGCATGTATTGTTTTCATTCCTAATTCCTTTGAAGTTAGCATCAACCATATCTAGCTATGGAAAAACCTGGTGATCTATGGTTTGATTTCTTCTCTCCATGAATGTATCATGTGTGTATGTGATTCAATAACTAAAGATTCACTAAAAAGTAGAAGTATTGATTTAAATTTCTTTCAATTTCATTACAGATTATCTCTATACTTGCAAATAACAGACAATCAAAAGCAAGTAAAACATGAAATATGTAGATATCTAGTAGATAATTGAAAATACAGAGCATATTTAGAGTAAAAGCATGTCAAATTGATAAATATCATGCAAATTTAGATAAATATCCATGAAATAAATATAAATATCCACTTATAAACACATTCTTTGAATAGATTTATAGTGTAAAAGAAAGAACAAGTTCATAATGATCAATGATCAGAAGAATTGATCAAACTTACAAATATCTCAGCAATCTTTGAAAATAGAGTAGAATTAACCTCTGTGGAATGAATTTATAGGATACAGTGTAATATTGATCACCTAGACAAATGTAAGACCCCTTGAAATGGAAAACAACATGCCACATCAACCTCTGAGTAATGTTAGACGATCACAACCTGATCAACTGAGACTTGGAGTTATCAACTTATCCTAAGTTGATCCTACTTTACAAGATAATAAAGGTTTGTTGTGCAAATTTTTATACATGTTGTTATGACTAACAATCATCATCAATAGTATTCCATATGCTATGACAATAATCCTACAGGACCTCTACATTCAATTTGTATTCATGGATTCATGGATTTTGATTGGGTGGGTGACATTCACAACAGGAGATCCACCAGTGCCTACATGTTTACTATGTTCGATGGTGCAGTTAGTTGGATGAGTAAGCGACAAATTGTGGTCACTTTTTCCATGATAGAAGCTAAGTATATGGAAGCAAGTCATGCTTACAAGGAAGCCATTTGGATTAAGAGATTGTGTTTAGATATTGGTGTTGATGTAGTACAACTTACGATCTATTGTGATAGTTAGAGTGCGATTTGCCTAGCAAAGAATCCAACTTTCCATTCCAGAACAAAGCACATTGATGTATAGTTTCACTTTGTGCAAGACATGGTAGAGGATGGGAAGGTCAATTTGGAGAACATAGACACATTGAATAATGTTGCAGATACACTGATGAAACCCATGGGCACAGAGAAGTTCAGATGGTGTTCAGAGTCTATGGGCCTCTCAACCTATCGTAGTTAAATCCTTCTATTTCTATTGGCTCTTACAAGGTGTTCGACAAGTGGGAGAATTTTGCGAATTAAGGTGTCTCAACCTTGGTAATTCCTTACATTTAGTATTTGTAATGTATTTATTTATTTAGCCTATGTTGTAATTTTGTTACACATCTTATTTTGTCATTTAGTGTGAAGTGGCATGGTGAGTTGTCACTCCACTTGTAAGATGACTAGGATTGTCAACTCACTCCATGTGGAGGTAGGTGTCCCCTTTGTGTGGTAGAGCTTTCCTACCATGTGTCAACATCTTGACTAGTGAGTAAGTGATTCTTGACGAAATGGTTATGACAGATTCCTGTGACAGAATCTATGATGCGTAAGAGTCAAAAATGGAATGTTCTATGACAGGTGAAGACATGTGTCACAAGGCATCTTGGAAGAATGCATCTTTGGGTGCCCTAAGGAGAGTTATGACATGTTGTAAGAGAATATTCTATTTTTAGCCTGTGTATAATAGATTCTCTTACAACTGTAAGATATGATAGTTATGATGGATTCTATGATAGTCGTAAGAGTCGTAAGAGCATCTATCATTGCCCAACTTTGGAATAGGCCACCATTTTGGGATGGGGTGATATGACAAGTCTCATTACCATGCTGTAGTGTTGGACAAGTGTCCTTAGGCATGGGTTTTGAGCCATGAGGCCAAGATGGATTCCTATCTCAACGAAAGCTCATTTTTTCCTTGTAACTTCTATATAAACAAGTGTTTTTGAGAGGAGATGTATTATGTGATTGACAAGTACTATTATGCTACCTGTTTGTCTCCAGATATGAGTGTTGAAGACTCTTAAGAGCTTGCATTGCAAGTGTATTGTAAACCATTACAGTTTTGATAATACATTGTGTAGGTTTTGGAGTGTGGGGTTTTTCACCCAATAAGGGTTTTCCCCACGTTATATCTTGTCTCTCTTCTTCTGTCTTACATTCTTGTGTTGTGTATTGCCGCAATATCTCCATTGTTGTGTTAAACATTCTATAATTGTAAAGATTAAAAATAATTTGCACTCCTCTCTCCTCATTAGATTAGTGTAAGAAGCGATTTCCACACACCTAGCTTCCTTTCAAAGACAACATCATTTTCATATTTCTCCACTACTCTTCTGGGGATTCTAACCCTAGCTTGCATTTTCTTCTAGAACACTTTGAAGTATCACCATAGAGATGCACTTTGAGTACTTTTATCTCCAATACTCTATAAGTGGTTCCATATTTGTGTTGCTTCACAAGAATGATTCAACCAAACAATATTACTCATACCTGGCATCTCCCTCAAGAAGTAAAAAAAAAATGATAAGAGTACCATACTTGAATGGGTACTTGGTGCCTTTGGTTCTCTTCAGATTCTCAATCAATTGTTTCTAGAGCAACTCACACAAGTCATCAACAATATTCTTCTTCACCATCTCATATGCAATGTAGATTGCAGTAGGTGAAACAGAGTTCTCCCTATTAGAGAAATATACCTTGTATCCAATAACCGTTAAAGCAAATTCCATTTCCAGATCCTCTATATCATTGATAGTTAATGCTCTCTTATCAAACTTAGCCTCAGCTTGGCCGTTACTCTGCGGATAGTAGGGAGTTGAAAAGTGATGTTGGATATTGTATTATGTGCATAGGGCACGAACATCTTGGTTCTTGAATGGTCTCCCATTATTAGTGACAATGGCTTGGAGAATACCATACTGGCATATGAGGTAGTTAAGGATAACCTTGGCTATTTGCTTACCAGTGATATAGGTCATGGGAATGAATTCAACCAACTTTGTGAAATACTCAGTGGCAGTAATGATGAACTTATGGCCATTGGATGAGGAAGGGTGGATTTGTCTTATGAGGTCGAGACCCCATTGAGAAAAGGCCATGAAGTAGTCACAGGATATAATTCATAAGCTAGTGCGTGAATCAAATCTCCATGCTGCTAGCATTGTAGACACTTCTTAGCAAATTGTGTAGCATCTTGCTCTATTGTGGGCTAGTAATAACCTATTCTGAGTATCTTCTTTGCAAGATTAGGACTGGTAGAATGTACACCACAAACACCTTCATGTATGTCTTGTAAGGTAGCTTTGGCTTCTTCTGCATTAAGACATCATAAGAGGATACCATTGAGACTCTGGTGATATAGTGTATCACCCAAAATAATGTAACAAGAGGATCGATGAATAAAGGTTTTGTGTTGGGTGGATGTAAGGTCAGATGGAAAGGTATTGTGTTTAAGTATTCATAGATATCTTTGTACCATGGGGAATTGGGACCAACAAGTTTGCAGATGATTTCAATAACTAGAACGTCGACGGTGGGTATAAAAAATTGCTCGATCAAGAATTCACATTTCTGTGTATTAGCAGGCATGTCTATAAGTGACCCTACAAAAGCCATAGAATCCACAGCTTTGTTATGCTCTCTTGGAATTTTCTCAAATGTGATGCTAGAAAAATGTGGTTTGTAGGCATCCACTAGTTGCTTGTAGAGGACCAACTTTTCATCTTTTGTTTGGTACTCATCTGTGACTTGGCAAATGACTAGTTGTGAGTCTCCATATACTTGTAATTCTATGATGTCCCATTGAACTGTTGTATTGAGACCTATGAGGAGTGCTTCATACTCGGCGATGTTGTTGGTGCAAGGGAATGCAAGCCGATATGACTTTGGAATATAGTCATTCTAAGGTCTGATGAATAAGATGCCGGCCCCTGATCCATGCTATGTGTAGGAACCATCAAAGTATAACTTTCACTTTATTGAGTTAGACAACGTGAATAGATTCTCATCCAGAAAGTGTGCTACCATAGGGTGTGTATCTATCATGGGTGCTTCTGCTAGTTGAATTGCTAGTGCTTATCCTTTGATTTCTTTACGATCTGTATACTCAATGTCGAATGCACTAAGGATCATGACCCATTTAGCTGGTCTACTTGTAAGAGCTGCTTTTGCAAGTAGTTACTTCAAGGGATCAATTTTGGCTATAAGATTTGTGTGTTGGTTTATCATATAATGCCGTAGCTTTTGAGAAGTGAACACTACTGCTAAACAAGCCCTTTCCATTAGTGAATAATTGAGTTCGTATCCCACCAAGGTCCTATTGATATAATAAATTGCATGCTCTTTTCCTGTTTCATCATGTTGTGCTAGCAAGGCCCCTAGGCCCGAAGTTGTAGTTGAGATGTATAATATCAAAGGTTTATCAGCAACTAGTGGAACCAATATAGGTGGTGTAGCGAGATACTCCTTGAGCTGATCAAATGCTGCTTGACACTTATCATCCCATCAAAATGAGACATCCTTGTGGAGTAAGTGTTGAAATGGTTGACATTTATCTACTAGCTGTGAGATGAAATGCCTGATGGATTGCAACCTTCCCTGAAGGCTCCTTAATGCTTTGAGGTTCTTTGGTGGAGGCATCTCCACTATAGCCTTGACTTTTGAGGGGTCTATTTTAATGCCTCTACGAGATACAATGTATCCTAATAGTTTCCCTGATGTTACACCAAAGACACACTTCTTTGGATTGAGGCATACTTGGTATTTCTTGAGCCTGTCAAAGATCTGTCCTAAAACTTGTATGTGATCTACCCTAGAAGATTTAGCTAGTATGTCATCCACATAGTCCTCCATGATATGATGAAAGAGATCGTGGAATATCACTGTCATTGCTCTCTGATAAGTTGCTCATGCATTCTTTAGCCCAAACGGCATGACACACCAATAATAGTTACCCCAAGGTCAAGTAAAAGTGGTTTTATGTTGATCTTCTTCTACTATCCTTATTTGATTGTAGCCTGAGAATCCATCCATCAGAGAAAGCATTTCGTGACCTACTGTCAAGTCTACTATAATATCAATGTTCGGTAATGGAAAGTCATCTTTGGGACATGCCTTGTTAAGATCTCTAAAATCATTGCACATGCGGATGTGCCCATTGGGTTTAGACACAAGTACAATGTTTGATACCCAGTCTGAATAGTCAATAGGTCGTATGAACTTTACATCTAACAGCTTCTGTATTTCCACTTTTACTAAGAGAGCTATCTATAGGTGCATCTTTCTCAGCTTTTGCTTGACTGGCTTGACTTTTGGATCAATTGTGAGATAATGAACAACTAGCTTAGGGTCTAGCCTTGGCATATCAACATAGGTCCATGCAAGGTTGATGGTTCTCTGTAAGAAGAATGTGTTAAGATTCCTATGCTCTGTTTCAGATAATGATGCTGCTAGGAATGTGGTCTTTGGATTTTGCTTTGTGCCAAGGTTTATCTCTGTAGAATCTTCTACTAGGAGAGATGACTTCTCTTGATACTTAGATGGTAGGGGAAGGTCAAATCCTCCATCCTTAGGTGCCATAGTTGGGTTTTCACCTTTGGATACATCCTTTGTTTTTACTATTTTGTGATTAGGACGTGCCACAATGTGGTTTTCACCTAGAGATCTTTCTTTATTTTTACTTTTGTGACTGGAGGATTTGGCATTCTCACCAAAATAAGCAATTGGCTCTAGTTTCATTACAAAACCTACTTTGTGATCACCAAGGGGGATACCTTCCCAAAATCCCATGAACTCAGCTAAAGCTTTGTCATTCTTAAATACATCTATAACAGGGGACCCTTGTTGGTCCCAATTGATAAGTTCAGGGTAAACAAGTGTGACATTCTGGGTGTTTGTGGTGGAGGTTAAGGATACAGAGGATAGCATAAAAATGGAGGATTCTACAAATAGGTTGGTCATATGGAGGGAAGAGTCATCGATGATATCCTTAGTAGACGTCGAATCAGTGGGAAAAGTGTCAGCTACCTCATCGAGGATATACTCAATGTCCAAGGCGTGCGGTACCTTCTTACCAAATTCTAATCCCTTCTTGTCTAGTTTCTTTGTCACAACAATGGGTTCCATAGTTCCTTGATTCTGTTTCCCAAGGCCACATTTGCCTTTATAGCCTATGTTTTTTACTATCCTTAAGCCATTACCATATTGCTTGATAGGTATTGTGATTGGTTCTTTCTCTTTATAGAGCCAAGAAGAAATGTCCTCAATAGTTTCCTCTTCCAGTAACCGTCCTTGTTGGAATTGGGTTAGAAATGCTGGGGGAGGAATAGCTACTTTTTTGGTTACTTTGGCTATGGGTGGTTGGCCATAAGATTTTGGAGATAAAGGCATCCACCCGACACAACAAGATTTGGAGATATCATAAGTTCCAAAGCCTATGTCACGGATGTGAGCTTTGATTTCAGGAATAGGATTAGATTCACTTGTAGAGGCTTGAGTTAGAGTTGTAGGATAAACATATAGTGGGGATTCAAGGGATTTTGCATTGTTAGGCACTTGGTTGCAATTCTTATAACTGCCTTGCAAGACATGACAAAATTTGAAAGGATTGCGGTCTCCTGGGATAGTGATATCCGTATCATTGAATGGGAATTTGAGGGAATCGTGGTACGTGGAGGGAACAACTTTCATTGCATGGATCCATGGGTAGCCTAGGATAACGTTGTAAGGTAGCTCAATGTCAAGGACTTGGCACCTGGTTTCCAACATAATAGGGCCCAGTTGTATAGGCAAGTGGATAATACCTTCTGAATAGTGTTCAGTATCATCATATCCCTTGATTGTAATACTTTGATCAGTGTTGACATGATCCTCAGAGTATCCCAATTGCTTAAGTAACTTTAAAGAACAGATGTTGAGACCAACATCACCATCTATGAGTATACGTTTGATTTTGTGCTTATGGATGAGAACCTCAATATGAAGGGCATCATTGTGATAAGGATCATAGGATGGGAGATCTTTCTTAGAGAAGACCACATTGTAGGGTGAAGCAATGTTACCTACTATAGCTTGGAAATCCATGACTTCTATGTTGTTAGGAACTAAAGACTCTTGGAGGACTTTTTCTAGCACTACTCTATGTGCAGGTGATGACCGTAGAAGGTCCAAGATAGAGATCTATGTTGGTGTTTTCCCTAGATGTTTAACAAGATTATAATTAGATTGAGCTGGAGGACTAGGTGTCAGACCACGAAAGGTGACACAACCACAACGAGTTGTAATAGTGCAATCCATAGATTTGCCTTTGATTATGAGGGTAGACACTCGACTCTCTTCAAAACAACTGACAATGGAATCAAAGGAAGTGGAAGCATGATTGATACCATTACCTCTATCCTGAGGAGGAGGTGGACCATGATGAGGGAATGGTTTCTTGTACATATCAAGATCTTTGTTTGTGTGTTGAACTGGTGGATCATCTTGTAGAGATATTTGATTGCCTTCGATGAGATTTTGGATTAGGTGCTTGAGTTTCATGCACGATGTGGTTCTATGCCCCTTGCTCCTATGGAATTCATAGTATTCATTTTCTCTATACCACACAGTTTTGTAAATAGGTTCACCATATGGGGGAGCATCAGGTAGGGTGATGAGTCCTTTCTGTAAAATCTTTTGTAAGACTATCTCTATGGGCTCTCCCAAGGGAGTGAATTGATGTTGCAGAGGGTAATCTTGTTGAGGCCGCTCTTGTTGTCATTGCTGTTGGTTTTGATAAGGTTACCTTTGTTGTTGTTGTTGTTGAGGTGGAGCTTGACTTGGTTTGGAAAGCTGTAGCAGCATTTGCAATGTTTGGACAGAATCGACCACCCCATCATTGACCACATTTTTGTTTTTGTTCCAATATTTGGGCTTATCACTCGATTGTTGATGAGGAGCATTGTCTTTTGTCTCTTTGAAGATTTTGACCACACCCTTAGCAATGAGGGCATTTTCAATGTTGATTCCCTTCTATGTGATTTCATCAAAGGTTGTAGCACTAAGAATTTGCAAATGAAAACCTAACTCTTGGTTGAGGTTCTGTACAAATATGCTAACCAGTTGTTTCACAGGAATCTTGAAAGGGAATTTGCTAGCCATTTGTCTCCATTGTTGAAGGAAAGAAATGAAAGTTTCACCATTTTTCTATTTATTGTTACATAGATCGGTCATGGAAATCTCATGCTTTGCATTGTAAGAAAAATGGGTGGCAAATTTCTTTGCTAGTTCGTTAAAAGACTTGATACTTGTAGGCAAGTGTGAGAACTATTCTATTGCTTGACCTCCAAGACTACGAGGAAAGAGATGCATAAGGTATGTGTCATTATGTGAAACCTCGAAGCAAGCAATATAGAATTCCCTAAGATGGTCTTTGGGGTCCCCTTTTCCTTTGTATTTATCAAACTTAGGAATAGTAAAATTTTGAGGAAAAGGGATCATAGGTAATGACCGATCAAAAGGATAATGACACACTTCCTCTAAAGAGAAGGTCTTCTTGGTGTGGCCAAACATAAGATCAGATAGCTATTGTTGAACTTCTGTGATTTTTAGCTCCATTGCTGTGGGAGGGGTTGGAAACATCTCTTGTTGTCCTAGAAGTGGTTGTTGTTGCCCACATGGTAGATTGTAGTGTGAACCATGACCATTGGTATTATAAGGGTTGTAAGATTGGTTGGGGTCATACATGTTGTATGTTGGATTTGGATTAGTTTGGAATTAGATGTTTTGATTTGGAAGAGGTGGAGGTGGCGCTAGGTAAGAATGTTGGCTTTGTGATGGTTGGAGAAAAGAATTAGGTGGAGGAAAGCTAAAGTTCATTGGGTTAGGTTGTGAGTGCGGAACATAGCTTTGGGAAACTTGATGTTGGGAATGTTGAGAGTAGCTAGGCAACATGTGAAATAAATTTAGCATTGATGAATGTAGCAGAGGAGGGACATAGGTAGGTGTGATTTGCGATGGTTGATGTTGATTGAGGATGAGAGTAGAAGAATGTTGTGGTTGGGATTGCATGACTCTAGTTGGTTGAGAGACATGAAGGTTTGATGATATAGGAGGTGGTATGTGTTGAGACCCTTGTTACATGGCTACATAGTTGTTCCCCAGATTGTAATTTGGTGGGAAACCTATTCGTGAAGGAGTAACCAAAATTCCACTTGCGATTGGTGTGGACACTTTAGGAGTTTGTTGTATATTTGATTGAGCTAAGGTGTCTTGCTTAGCTAGCTCTGCTTGACATTGTAGAGTCTCCTGTTGGTGTTTGTAGATTTCCATAGGAGTCAGAAGTAGTGAAACAATTCTCTTTCCTGTTGGGTTTTGAAAAAGGGGATTTTTAATCGTTCTTCCTTGTAAGCCTTGTTCAGGTAAAGGTGTGGTCACTGTTGACATGGTTTGCACTACTTGTATGGTTTCTAGGGTGTTGTTTGTCTCCTTGAGATTGGATAAATCAAAATCTTGAGGTAATTTGGCTCCTTCCTCTGCTAGCAAGTGAAAGAAATGATCCTGGTTCTCGCTAAGGATTTTGTCAAAGGTAGCTATAGCTCTAGGATCTTGTATGAATTCATCAAAATCTTGCCCATCTTCTTGAGAGGATTGACCCATTTCAAAGTGTCACTCTTCTTGAGATGGGGCTAGATCTGCAGTATAACCTTGTAGGATAAAATCCAGAGGCATGCCAGTGGTATAATGAGGTGTACTTACTAAAGGGACTCTACCCTCTTGAGGAGTGCAAGGGTGGTCAAGGTGCGACACGTTGGGAGAATTGGCAGATCTTTTCGCAGGTGTTCTAGGAGTAACCTTGGGAGTAATGTTGAGATAGCCTGATTGCGGTGTGTGAGGAGGTGATTTGAACTTCCTAGGGACAACTTGCTTGGACTTCATAGTTTGCTAGAGCCTAGTGGTTACCATGGAATACACTAGGACAAATGGTAATGCTGAGAAACTGCTTGTGTTTTTGAGAAAAGACAAACTCTGATGCACAAGTAACTAGACCAAAAGCACTATACTATTTGACCAAAGGCGCAGGACTATGCAACCAAAGGCATGCTACTGTAATACCAAAGGTGATGGACTGAGCTACCAAAGGCAAGGTACTGCTATACCAAAGGCGAGCTACGGTGACCAAAAGTGAGCTACTGTACCACCAAGGGCAAGCTGCTGTAATACCAGAGGCGCTAAAGTAGTGTCTGATGCTTTTTAAAGGTAATTTTGATAGATTTGGTTATGGTTCTGATTGGATTTGTCTTTGGCAAGAGAAAACACAGCAAACAAGTGGTCAAAAAAAGACTGACACAACAGATAGTGTATGTTCGAGGCTCATAGAAAAGCCCAATGTTTCTACAGGTATAATATGATTGCAATAAATAACAAGCATTTTTTATCTATAGAGACAAGGTTTCATTGCAGTAGATTAGCTCACAGCTTAATACTCTGTCGATAAAAATATCATTCCATAAAGGTGTCAGATATTTTGTATCTTTGCGAGAGACGATAGGTAGGGATATCTCACCCTTCCCTTGGAAAGCTCAAGTAGGTCACAAGAGCTTTTTGACCAAGGGAATACTATATTTTCTCAAGGGAGCCAATGGTGAGTATCTTAAGGGCTTAAATCGATTCCCCTTGCACTGATGATTACCGCAATGTTTAGAGGTAGATCGGGTAGTCTCTATCTAGAATGGTTCTTAGTAACTTTAAGGGACCAATGCCTTACAAGCAATGTGACAAACTACTAAAAGCTTTACCCAATCCTACTAAGAGTATCAAACACTTCGCTCAATGTAAAAATCTTTTCCACAAAGAGCTAGTACACCTGTTTTCAGTTTGGCACCACAAGGTAAGGCTGATGTCGGTTAGGACTTGGCTTTCACCTTATCCCTCTTGTATACTGGTTCAAAGGAAAACTTCACTTAGGGTCCTCCCTTTTGGATGAAACGCAATCTAAAAATAGGCCCTTCTAAAGAAAGTACTGAAATGTCAGAGCAAGCACATCAAACAAAGGTTCAATTGTCCCATTATATGAAAAAATAAGGTGCAAGTAAATTAGGCACACACATGTTTGTAGTTATCAATTGTCCCTTATGAAATTGAAGTGTTTGGCATTCATGTCCATTATCCCTTAGAAAATTGAGGTTTTTTTGCATACATGTCTATTGTCCCTTAAGAAAAGTAGTATGTTCCTAAGACTTAGATTGCCGAAATGATTTGTTCAATTATCCCTTAAGAAGGCAATATGTTTCTAAGACTTAGTGAGATAAATCATGATTTCTTCAATGCTCATCCTGCATAAACATATTAGAAAAACCTATTTGCTCTGTGTGAGTGATAAGAAGCTACAACAAGTTAAATGGTTCCAAAAAAACCCACAATTTAGCAAAAAATAAATCAAATTGACCAAAAGCGCTTAACTTGTTAGGTGAAAAAATGAGCAATATGAAAAAAATCTAATAATAATGATTAGGTATAGAAGATTGAATATTATGATCAGATTCTATATGAAATTCTATGCAATTTCAAAAAAATGTTTGTGAAAATTGAGTAAATTTTGCATAAGTTATGACCGTTTGAAGTTTGCAAAGAAGGGTTGACTTTGACTGAGTGTACCTAATAAATCTAATAAAATTACCTCAAAATTATTTCACCACAAAAAAGTTAGGAGAACCATCTTTCCAACGCCACTAGTTTCATGAAAATCTGACTCTGTATCCAAAATATATGCTCGATTTCGTGAAACTGCTAAAAATAGGTTAAAAAACAAAAAACATGGGCTAAAAATAGGGATACGGATTGGGATATGTTTTTCTCGAAATACATACACTTTCTGCAAAAAATAGGAGATACCCAAATAGAATTTTGATGTTTTTGACAAAACTTAGAAATCTTTTGAGCTAAAGTTACAGAGATATTCCTGATTTCATGAAATTTCTAAAAATAGGCAAAAAAAAGTTTAAAAAAAGCATAGGCTAAAAATAAGGACACAAATTGAGATCTATTTTTCTCAAAATCCATACATTTCTTGAAAAAAAAGTGATACCCAAATAGGATTTTGATGTTTTTGACAAAACCCAGAAATTGTTTGAGCTAATGTTACACCATTTGATTGCTCAACGCCTATTCTCTCAAACTAGTGAATAAGAATCTTCAAATCTTCTACATTGTGATTACACTTTTTCATACCTAGCTTCAAAAAAATCAACTTTTTCTATAAAAAAAAGGTTAGTGGGTCCCACCGGCGTGCTAGATTGTGTATGAGAAAAATTGACTATGATAAACTTAAATAAATAAAAAACCAATAACATAAAGAGAACTGATATAAATAAAAGCCATTACTAATAAATCAATAAAACCTGAAAGCTTTTACCGAGATTTGTATTGTTCCCTTTGGATGAATGTAGATTGCTCAATAGTATTACAAAACCATGGTTGTAACAAGCAAGTAGTGTGCTCAAAGATCAATGTCAAAAGATCTTGAAGTTGCTCAATCGATGCGATGTATGCTCAAAGCACTGTTAAGTATGCTTGAGAATAAGTGATCAAAGAGAGGTTGTGAAGGAGATGAGAGGGGTTTATATAGATTTTAACAGAGATTGATCAACAGTTCAGATAATTTAGAAGAATCAACAGTGGAGAACAGTTGAGGAACATGCAACGAATAAGAAGAAGACAAGTGTCACACAAAAGCTGTTTTATTTGAGTTAAACACTTTCTTTTCTAAAGATAAGATATGCTTTTCATAAATTAGAAAGTCTTTTTCTAATTTAAGAGAAATTTATAAAAATAAGGTTGAGTGAATAGATAACTCAACTTTAGATTTATTTTTACATGATTTGAGAGAAATTAAATAATAAATTATTTAATTGTGTGTGCATGGAGAAGAAGACTTATTTTTAGAAGATTTGAAAGATATTTGTAGATAAGAAAGCAAATTAAATAAATAGATTTATTTAATTGTTGTGCATGATTTGGAAGAATAAATAAAATATTTGATTTATTTTATTTTTTGAGATTTTAGAGGATTTAAATAAATTTGATTTGATTTATTTAAATTTGGAAGAATGAATTTGATTTAATTAAATAATTAGGAATTATTTAATTGTTTGAATAAGATAGAATTTGTGATGAATTAATTAAATAATGGGATTTATTTAATTAATGGAGACTTGAGATTTGGAAAGAAGATAATGATTTAATTAAATAATATAAATTATTTAATGGATACTTAAAATTTGAAAGAGGATAATGATTTAATTAAATAATATAAATTATTTAATTAATGGAAGAATAAGGTTGATTTTGCTGAAATTAATTAAATAAAGGGGATTTATTTAATTAATGTTGAATTTTGAAGTTTTCGAAGAATTTGATGAAATTAATTAAATAATTAGATTATTTAATTAATGTTGAAATGCAGGTGATACTATAGATTAGATGAAATGCAAGTGATTCGAAGACATGGTCATTTGAGGGTGTCTACAGTATCGAATAACCATTAAAGCAAATTCCATTTCTAGATCCTCTATATCATTGATAGTTAATGCTCTCTTATCAAACTTAGCACCATTTAATTTCATTACAGTGTCATTCTTTACTAATTTAAGTGTTGAAACTGTTCTAGAGGAACACAAACCTATAACTGCCTTAATTGCATCCTTGGTTATCATTTGAGGCACATTTAGCTAGAAGAATTCATCAAGGATTCTACTAAGGACATACCTAACCCAAGCATTTTCATAGAAAATGGGAAAATCTAATCATGTATCAAATTTATTTTCATGTAGAACACTATATTCTTCTTTCAATTCAAATTTGTCACCAGACAACTCATCCAAATAAACTAGCCCTAATTTTACATGATCATACTCTTCCATAGTAACATGGATGTAAGCCCTAATATCTTCATTATACATCACACCATAGGACACTTTTGAAAATGCACCATCAGGGTCTATTTCTAGGGATTTAAATGGATGCTTCTTGAATTTAGGTCAAGGCCTATTAGTTATCTCAACAACTTGTGGGGTAGACATTTTCACAGCTCAATAAAGCTTTACAAGAGTGATGATTGTAAATACCTTGTTCTTTGCTTTTAGTTGGGGTTTGTTCATGCCAAACACTTGAGTTCACCTATGCTTCGCCACTCAGATCTCCTTGGTCGCTTGTAAACTAGAATGCATTGTGAATTTCCTTTGAATGATATTTCTTACAAACTCTTTTCATCAAAACATAATTGCCATAAATGCTTGTTTCCCAAAAAGTTGTTAACACTTCCTCTTCCACTTATAGTCAATAGAAATTGCTCTGCAATCTTCTATATTAGACTCTTTTCTTTTAGAATTTTCTTCAAAAGATATGATATACTACTCTTCAACTCATACCTTCATGCTGGATGTCAGCACCAATTTTTTGGCTAGGGGAATAGGATTTATCATTGAAGCCCCCTGAGCCAGAGCTCCCAATTCACTTCCTAGAGGAAGTTTCTGGACTAGAGTCTAGCACATACTCATTCTTGACTTCAATAATATCCTTCTTGATCCATATCTTGTTCATCTCCTTTTTTTCTTCTAGATCAATCTTTTATACTATTGTCTTCCTTTCTATTGGATATTTTTTCATGTTCTTGCTTCTACAAAATCTTGCAATGTAACCAGACCTTTTGCAATTGTTGTACACAACATTCCTCTGACTGTTGTTCCTTCCATTCATTTTAGATATGCATTGGTTAGCCTTGTGTCCAAATCTATTACATGTAAAATAGTTACCATTGAAAGATTGAGCATTCCTTATCAGACTTCTACATTCACTAGCTCTGTGACAATCTATTTGCATGTAAATCAGTTACCTTTGAAAGATTGAACATTCCTTCCATTGTTATAGTCATTTCTTATCTGACTTCTACATGCACTAGCTCTATGACCAACTCTCTTGCAAGTAAAGCATTGACTAAAGAAATACGGAACATTTTGATTTATTTTTCTCCTACATTGAGTAGACTTATGATTGAACTTATTGCAAGAATTAAAATAATGATTGAAAGATGGGTACCTTTGAGCATTTGGTTTCTTGATCGGTGGTCTTCTAGGTCTATTCCTTTGATTCTAGATCTACTTGTCTTTATCCTTCTTGTTCTTAGAATTCACTTCTTGGCCTATTTTGGAAATTTCAACTTTCTCAAATCCCAAGCCTTCTTTGACATCAGGGCTCCTCTGACTATCAATCATTTCATCAAGTTTTGCAGAACTTATCTTGAACTTTTCTTCATAGCTCTTTGCCTTTTGCAAATCTAACTTCAGTTTCAAAACTTATTTTTCATGTTTTACCCATTCTTATGATTTGCCTTTCACCAATTGATTTAGGTCTTCTTTTTATTTTTCCTTATCTTCAACTTGCACTTTTAGATCATTCAAGGTTTCATTTTCTTATCTCAATTGTTCACTAATCTCCTTATGCTTTTCTTGGAACTTCTTGACTTGATCCCTCAACTTCCTGATGCACTCATTTGCTTCCTTTATATTTTCCTTCAAATCCAAGTTTTCTTCTTCAGTCCTTTCAAGGTCTTCAAGAGCAACTTTGAGTTATTCATTATTGTCAAAAATATACTCTTCTTTTGTAGTTCCAATTGGATGAATTGCTTCCAGAAACCTTCTACCTGCTATGTGTTCAATTTCCAAGATCTTCCTCAAGTTGTTAGACTTCTTCCAAGGAACCAAACTCTGATACCAATTTTTGATCACTAATAATACTAAGAGGGGGGTGTGAATCAATATTTTATAAAACCATTCATTCATTAAACCTTTAATCCATTTGCCATATTCAATAATAGTAAAGTAAATCAAGCACAAAAAGTACAACCACAAACCATAACATATAAACACCAATATTTTTACGTCAAAAACACAAAAGGGAAAAACCATGGAGAGTGTTAGCTCACAATATATTATGTAGTATCAATACCAAATTACAAAGAGGCTCACTACCTGAGGGCTCACTACCTTAAGGACTCACTGTCTAGGGCTCACTGCCCTAAGGACTCACTGTCCAATGAAATGCTCACTACAAAACATGTTCACTGCCATAAGAAAGAAAGACATAGAAGGGTGGCTCACTATAAAGAAATAAATTCTACAATTACATCTTCAAATGCAAGGATATAAATCCAATGTAGCTCAGAGTACTGCCTCAAAAACTCTTCATCTTTTACTGCTCTGCTACACTACTTTGCTCTTCATAAAACTTCTTCACAAACACTTGTCACATTGATTGGATCACAAAACTTTATACATGTCACATATACACATCCATATTTGCATCATTCATCAAAAACACCAAAGTGAATCTCATATATATATATATATATATCCACAACATTTACAAACTTCAAATTAGGTCATCCTACTAGGATGAAATGTGTAGTTATACTATGTGTATCCTATCGGCCTAAATGCCTTTTCCAAAACACTTTGTAAATCAAACCAATGCTTTAAAAAAATTCTCATATGTCGGCCCAAACTATAGAACCACTTACGATATGATTCTAATTACTAGAATCTTCTGCACAAAGATTATACTTTTAGGTCAGCCTCACAAACTGACTATCATAGACTCAGATTAACTGTCAGATCATAAATTTCAATGTGGACCACAAAGCTTTCTCAAACTCATATCCAAGAATCCTTATAAATTCATGAACTTAACTTTCATAACCATAGAATAAAATATTAACATGCAATAAAATACGGAATATTAGAAGCTAGACTTTGTCTTTGTCAAACACTTTAAATGCATGTAGCAATACATAAGTCCTCACAACTATCTTACTGGTAGACTTCAACCTTTGAAACTTTGGATTTAGAGACTTCAAACATGTATTTACAACACCTCAAAATTTTAGGAGAACATATCTAATGTTAGAGAAATGCTGACCAAACCAAACTATTGTTCCCCTGTTTAACACTGTACTCTACTATGCCAAACTTATGCTTTTTGCAACTATACTTTGGGAAGTCATCATAAGGTAAAAATTTGGAATTGAAGACATCTAAGGGTTACCAACATCTTTCTAGAACCATAGAACTTGATCTTCAAATTCAGACCAATGCTAACCATAATACTATAGCACTATGGTCTTCTATGTGATCTACCAACACTTAGCCAAAATGTCTAGGTCTTCTTTCTAGACTAGAGTTCTCTGTGCACCTGACTTTATGAGGATTAATATAACATCACAACCCTTCTAAATCCTTGTTGTCCTTTCTAAATCCTTGTTCCTTGTTTCCATAAATGATAACACCAATCATGTTTTCCAAGTTGCTAATAATATCTACTAGACATAATAGAACCTTGTTGGACATGTGAATGAAAAATAGTCTTAGCATAGAATGATATTAATACACATAAGGCCTTTATAAAACCATAGATGAAAAAGATATTGTATGCAAGATGCTAATTCTAACATAAACAAGATAAATATTAGTCATTGTAGGATAATAAGCTCATCCTGCAAACATAGCATACAAAAGCAATGACTATGCCCAAATCCATACTGCATCGCAACCTACCAAGATATAGAAAACTCAAGGTAGTGTTGAATAGGAATTAGAAAGGAACAAAAGATAAAACAAAAATAAATTGATTGAGTAATAAAGTAAATACACAACCAACATTTTCTCTTGCCAAATAGGTTGCTCAGGGTAGATTGGTAGATGAAGCCTTATTATAGGAAAGATATATTCGTTAAAGGTTGTTGATCTAATCTAGGATAGATGGATTGTTGTAGTAGATGTGGCAAGTGGTATACAGGACAACATATGTCTTGATGATTATTCTTTTTCTTTGGGTTTGGTAAGTACTTGATCTTTCAAAGGATGGTTAGTTCGTTTTCTACTTGAGTTAGTCAAGTTGAGGTGATAGGATGGATTGTGATAGATGGAAGACAAGAGAGATGGAAGTGTTTGATGGATTGAGATGCAGAATGATAGATCATATGTGCATGAGTATTGTATACTTCCTTCATATTATAGACTACCTATATACCCTATATCCATGGGATCAAGGTACATTATGTTGGTGATAATGATGCTATGTAGTTCTAGTTGGTGTTGATGATGTGGAGTGGCATGAAATTGATGATTGTTTTTTAGATTTTTAGAATGTTTTGATTTTTTTTGGAAGTTTTATTGGGTGACATTGGATTGCATTTGGATAGCCTTAGTACTAGATACTAATGACAAGGGAAAACTAGGTCTAGATGCAAGGAGAAAGATGGGAATAGATAAGAGGACAAAAGGATGGGTGATAGTGGATAATGGATGGATAAGTAGTGTAAGATGGATAGATAGGTAGGAGGATTGATAATAGAAGATAATGGATCAAAAATGCATGAAGGAGAGATGAACATAAGAATTCAAGATGAGATCTCCAAGGACTATGTTGCATATTAATAACATGTCATATTCAAGATATTAGACCCAGGATATGATGTGACAATGCTTGCAATGATACGACTGATAGGATGTGGTGAGAAGTATTATATACATCAAAAGGTATCCAAATCTTGATTCTACATTTTACCCCTGTCTTTATTAAGATCAAAAGGAGGAAAGGAGGATGAAGTGGATCAATGGGATAAGTATGCAGATATAATGGCTAAGGAAGATATGATGGAAAATGATAAGATGAGATGAGACAACATGCCCCCAAGTGTAAGGTTCATAGACAATCAAACTACACATGACACTTGTTTGCCAAGTGTTCATCAAGGTACTTATCCAAGGTGCCTATTTGCCAAGTTTTCACCATTGGATGAAGGATTTCTCTTTACTTTTTTGATTTTTTTTTTTACTTTTTTGGATGGGATGGAGGATGAGCACTCTAGAATTTGTTTACAATAGAAAGGTACTATGTTAGCATTTTCATGCATGTTTGCACATGGACTATATCAGGTAGCATTATGTGCATGGATGTTGGTAGATGTGGGAAGATGGAAATGTAATGGATGGTGGATGATGATATTGATTATGGTTCGAGATGGAGGGATAAATGGGTGATGGAGCAAAAGCATGGACCATAGAGGTGTGATGGGTGAAATATGTTGGATAAGGGATGTAAGATGGTGGGATGGAAGTATGTGGACATGACATGGAATGGAGGGGAACCAAGTCCAATGGTTGCACACATCGTGATAGATTTTGAAGTCTTTGACTAGGATGGGGAGTGGAGAGTAATGGGAATCAGGATAGGGGTTTTGAAAATCGTTGATTTAGGGATTTAGGAACCCAAATGGACTTAGAATTTGCAAGATTTTTTAATGGGGAATGGGATTTTTGGAATTAATGGATATATTGAGATATAAATGATTCATTTGGGGTAATTTCTTGTTTCTTAGGGACCCACACCATTTTCATCTTTTCTTTGAGGTGTGTGGGCATATGTAGCTTATGATATGGATTTAGCTTTGAATTTATGTATTAATGCCCTACGACATGATATTCTTGAGGTTTTTGTGGATATCTTTCTATGTATGTGGAAGAATCCAAATTTTTATTTTTGAATCTCATGGGGTTTGGGATAGCTTCATATGTGGCCAATGTATGCATTCATTGGCCATGATTAGGAATAATAGGGGATATAAGGGAGTGGGATGTGTGGATGGAGGGATGAGTCTACTGATGGATGAAGGGATTAGGGGATTCAAGGATAAGAATATTAGGAGTTGGAAGGAGTGGAGGAAGAGTGGATGGAGGGAGATGTATGGTCACATTCTTTTTCAAATGGTATGACGATGGAGGAGGGATGGCAACATATGAGTGAGAGGTGTGATAAGGTGCACCAGGATATGGAGTGGAAGAAGTAGCTAGAGGAGGCATGGAGGTGGTACCAACATATTTGGATTGTTTTTCTTGGGATGAAAAACCAAGTCCATATGCTCAAGGATGGATTGTGACATGGATGTGATCTAAGATATCTTGTTTATGAAGGCCTAAACCTATGCCTTGATATTCATGTTTTAGAACATACGATATGCAATGAGATGTTTGTTTTGGAAACAAGACATGAGTCCATGATGAGATGGAGAAGGTGAGGTGGTGGATGAAGTTTGTTTCTCTTCGACAAGAGAACCACCAAATATAAAAGTAGTAGGACCAATTGGATAGAATAATGGATTTGGAATGAGGTCAATAGGAAATGGTGGAGGATCAACATGAGATAATGGAGGATCCACAAGAGACAATGTGGGATCATGCAATGGATGACTTGGGATACTTGGATCTTGACTAACATTATGCTCAGTAGGAGGTGAAGCAATAGGATTCAAGTTACTTGTTTGATTGCCAATGTTTTCTTGGGGATCAAGTGTCTCATCTTTGGAAGAGGGTGTTGTGGATGGATGGATAGAAGTAATTTGGATATTTTTCTCATCGATGGTCATAGGATTATGGATGGGTGAAGTGACAATCTCTTTCTCATGTAATGCATAAAGTGGGCTAAGAGGATCATCATAGCTCTAATAACCATAGAGGGGAGCTTGATCATAAATGGTAGCTTGATCATGAATAGGAACTTGATCATGTATAGGAACTTGATCATGGATGTGAGCTAGAGGAGTTTAAATAGTTTGATTTTTGCTTGGTAAGGAGCAATGTGAATCATACTTTAGATTTGACTCTTGACATAGCTCTTGAGTGTGGATAGGGCTACAAGGTTCTTTGATGGACTTAAGAGGCTCAAGATGGTCAACAAAATGGCTACATGATGAATCTTGTATTACACTCATGGTAGGGGACTCTTCAATAGGATCAATGGGTTGTGGATTACATGATGGGGCTGAAGGAATAGACATGATGTTTGAAGGTTCTTGGATAAGCTCTTGGATAGGTGTTTGATGACACAGAGATGGTTGATTCCTTAGTAAGAGCCATTGGATCACATCCTTCATAAGTATATGGGTGGATGGACAATATAATGGATGGATAATAATGGTAGATGGTGTTGTTTTAGAATTAGGTGAATGGATAATGGTATTGGGCATAGTAGGATCCAAACTAGATGGAGGGATAATGTGATTTGATGGATTAGGATTATATGGTTTTATCAGGGGTAGGTCAAGTAATTGTGCTTGGACTAATTGTTGTAGGGTTACTTCTGAAGGATCCTTTTGTGGAATATTGGAGGAACATGGGGATGAAGGCATTGAAGGGCTTGATAGATTAGAAGTTTGATGGACCAATGGACTATGATAGGGACTATATGGTGGTATGAGGATAAGACTAGTAGGCTCTTGTATTGGTATATTATTGGATGATGATGGAGGGTACACATAAGATATATAAGCTAAACTAGTGTTCCCATTATCAAAGGTACCATAAGGACTTAAGGAAACTTGATTTTTGTGCAAAGGGTAACTTGGACTTGCATGTTCTTGTTGTAAAGGAAGTTGATAGACTTGTGAATGGGTTTGATGATGAGTTGAAATGTTGGAATAGGGAATTGGATGTTGTTGAAGTGGATGTTGTTGGGTATCAATGGGATAGGTTGATGTGGAATTGAGGTGATAGGTGGGTAGACTAGGTTGGTATGGTGATGGAGGTGACACATGGTATTAAGGTGTAAATTTTTGAGGTTGTTGTTGTGTTTAGAATTGTTGTTGTTGAATGTGAAATTGTTGTTGTTGTGGTTGGAATTGTTGTTATTGAATGTGTTGATGTTGTGGTGGTGGAGGGATTGCATAGGAAAGTGGTTCTTGGGAAATGGTTGTAGGTGAATATATAGATATAAGATGGTATGGATAACGTTTTTGTCCCTTGACATAGGATATACAATGAGGTATAGAATTGTGACTTGTACTAGCCAATGCATGATTATAAGAAGTTTGTGTGTCCAAGTATGGATTCATGATTTGATGACTTGGAGTTAACATGGATATGTAAGATGGCATTGTTCATGCCATAGCATTAGGAGGATCTTCAATGATGAGATGTGCTAAGGGCATTTGAAGCTCTTAGAATTTTTTCATGTTGATAGGATCTAATTTCTCATAGTCATGTTTAAGTTTTTGTCTCCATGCATTAGGAGTACTAGGAGATGTGTATGATGGAGGTTGGTATGATAGTGACGTGTGTTGGATTGAAGATATAGCTTGGGGGTGGGATCCATAGAGGCGTTTAAGTTCGTCTATGTCAAAATCATCTGACTAATGGGGATATTGGTTAAATTGGAGATGGAGGGTGGTTTAACCTAGTCTTATTGATTATTAGGACCATTTTGATGAGGATTTGTGATGATGTGACTAAAGTTTGACTCTTTTGATGCTTAAAGATAGTTGTGACATATTAGAGAGCTAGTGATGGTAAACTGCATAGAATGGTGCTTATGGAACAAATAATGTCACTTTTGGTAGTTTCTGGGTGCTTCTAGAGCACAGAATGGGACTTCTGGAGTAAATAGGTGCCTTTGGAGCATAAAAAGGCAATTTTGGTGTAAATAGGTACTTTTGGAGCAAAAAAAGGCACTTTTGGAGCAAAAAAAGGCACTTTTGGTGTAAATAGGCACTTTTGGAGCACATAAAGGTGCTTCTAGTGTAAATAGGCACTTTTAGAGTACAAAAATGTGCTTCTGGTGTAAATAGGCACTTTTGGAGTACAGAAAGGTACTTTTGGTGTAAACAGGTGCTTCTGGGAAATAACAACTCACCTTTAGTGTTTTCAAGGTTTCTGGATAGTTTGAAGGAAAAATTTCACTCTTAGATTTTGATAGATTGCTTTGGATGATGAGAGAGAAAGTTAAAGTGGATTGGAATGATTTAGGATAGTTTAGGGGTGGCTTAGGATAGTTGGGTTATGGTTTGGGATGAATTAGGGATGATGTCAAGTGATTGGAAGATGATTGAATGTGGTTAGGGTGTGATGTCAGGTGGTTTAGGAATGATGTGATATGTTTGAAGGATGTCTTTGGGATAGTTTAGGGATAGTTTAGGGATGGCTTGGAATGGTTTAGAGTATTTTAAGGATAGTTTAGGATAGTTTAGGGATGGCTTGGAATGTTTTACGATAGTTTAGGAATGGCTTGAAATGGGTTAGGATGGTTTAGATATGGGTTTAGAATAGTTTAACGATTATTTGAAATGATTTAGGGATGATGTCAAGTGATTGGAGGATGATTGAATGTGGTTAGGGTTTTATGCCAAGTGGTTTGGGCATGATTAGGGATGAGGTTTGATGGATGTGGTGTGAGTTTGCTTTTTACAACAATTCGATGAAATGGATATGAAATGGATAGAAAGAGGGTGGGGAGATCAAATTGGATGAATTGGGATGAAGATGATAATAGGAAAGTCAAAAACTTAGGACTTAACTAAAAGCATACTAGTTTTGACCAAAAGTGTAGAGATATAGATGAAAGGCACCCCAGGATAGTCCAAAGGTGTGTCAGGATAGCCCAAAGGTGAGTTTCTGTATAGAAATGAATAAAAATGTTATTAGGACCAAAGGTGTGTTAGGATAGCCCAAAGGCAAGTTTTCTGTAACAATATGTTTTTCAAGGTTAGATTTTGATAGATTTTGAATGATTTTCTTGTGGAAAGAAAAAACAAAGTAAATAGGATGGCTAAACACTGACTCAATGGTGTTGGTTACGCGAGCGTATTAAACTCTATGGATAAAAAATGGTGATACTGGGAGATAACAACAAAGAGAAAACACTTCCAACAATATTTTAATGCAACAACCTATAATTATTCAAATAGGTGTGTCATATCCCACAGATTCACTTAGGTGTGGCTTTAATCCCCACTATTAGATAATGGTTATTTCCACCCCCTTAATACCATCTTATCATTACTAGGATAGGTAGGAAATGTAAGATCATGGACCACCTTACACCCCTCACTTTTGGAGACACTCAAGTCTATCCAAAAGTATATTCCATCTCTAGTAAATGAAGATACAAGCATGAACTCTTCTCCCCCATTGCTAGAAGTGATGCACTAGAGATATGATGGTTGAAGGTCTTAGCTAGGTTTACAATGTGTCTAGGGAGTTGCTCAATATACGCTAGGTACGGGGGTTACAAATCAAGTAGCAAGTAGTATGTACAAGGAGATCTGTTAATCAAGTATCAAGTAGTACACACAACCTCTACCCAAAAGCATTTATCCAACTATGCATCACTTAGCATACTTCTAGCCCTTTCCATGATTGTTTAGTTCATCCTTTCTATAACGCCATTTTGTTGTGGTATATACAGAGTTGTCTTTTGTCTGATTATACCTGCATGCTTACAAAACTCATCAAATTCCATAGAGTAATATTCCCCCCCATTATTATATCTTAATATTTTTATCTTCAAACCTAATTGGTTCTCTACTAAGACTTTGAAATCCTTAAACTTAGTGAAAACTTCAGATTTCTATTTCATAAAATAAATACATGTAAATCTGGATACATCATCAATGAAGGTAACAAAATAATGAGATTTTCTGATAGAATCATTATCCACAGGTCCAAACACATTTGTATGAATAATTTCTAACTTCTCTTTTGCTCTATTGCTTCCTAAAGAAAATGATTTTCTATTTTCTTTATCAAACACACAATGCTCACAAAAATCAAATTGCTCATCAGAATAAGAGAAACCATCCAATAGACTTTTATTCTTAATAGATTTCAAAACATTATTTCTTATGTGACCCAATCTACGGTGCTACAACATACATGCATTTTTAGTACTAGCCTCAAATACATAAGAGGCATTACATATTGTAGTGTCTTCAAGCTTGAACAAGTTTCCAAATCTCTTCTTCTTCGCTACCACCAAGTTCCCTCTCACTAATCTACAACTATGCTTGTCAAAAGTTGTATGCATTCCCAAATCATTCAACTTTGAAATTGAAATTAGACTTCTAGCTAATCTAGGAACATGGAAAACACCAGGGAGGGTTTTAATCCTCTCATCACTAAAACACAACAATACCTTTCCTTTTCCGACAATATGATATGAAGATTTGTCACCAAGGTAGATATTACCTCTATTGAAATACATCGGACAATTGAGAGGGGGCGAGGTGAATCAGTTCTCACAAAAACTTAGCTTCATATGAATATCAAACCATCACCAACTTAATTATTCATAATCAGATTTAGCCATGAAAGAATGAAAACACAAACTTAATTACAATCACACATCCAACATAGTAGACACTAGATTTTTATGTGGAAAACACTAAAAGGGAAAAACCACGGTGGGTGTTAGCCCATAGAAATATATGAGTTATAACAATACTAAAAACCAGAGGTTCACTGCCTAAATTACTCACTGCCTAAGGGGTGGCTCACTGCCAAAGTGGTGAACTGGTTTGATAGCATCTACTCTGTTGACACTCATTTTGACCAGGGGTTGATTTGTCATGATCAGGAGGTTTCTTCATTTGAAGCCTTTATCTTCTTGCCCATTTTTTCTAAGTGTTGGACCTCCTCAGCATTTTTCAACTGCAGCATCATGTTTTCCTGAGAAGGAGGTCATCATCATCATCTTGTCTTCGATGATGATCTGCATCATCATGTTCCTCGTCGACTTGTTTTTCAACGTCATCATCATATTTCAACTGTCGGGTGATGTTTGGTTTTTATCATGATGATGCTGCCAAGCTACAGTGCGCCCTCATCTGCTTGCGAGGGTGATGTTTCAAAGTCTCCGGTGATCTTCCATTTATCACCTTGCGCGAGCATGATGATGATGTTGCTTATTCTTTGAATTGCTCGACCTAACTTGTTTTTTTTTTCCTAAGGGTCGTGTTCATCATCATCATATTTCCAGTTATCATCCTGCTGCTTGTGGAGGTCATCATATTTTCTGCCCTCATGATATTTCGCCGGGGTGATATTTTTATCATCGGGTGATCTTGGTTAACATCATCCTGATGATGTTGTTGAAGAGTTGTAATTGCGACCCGATATTCACTAGGGTCATCATATTTTGGAACGTCAGGATGATCTTAGTCAATATCATCCTGATGATGTTGTATCACTTCTTGTTCTTTGTTTCTCATCCTGATGATGCTGACGTCATCCGTATATCAGGGTGATATTTTTCTTTCTGCCTATCTGCATCATGATATTCGCGAAGGAGGGGGTGATACTTTCATATCACCCGGATATATGTTTGTTTGTTCGAACATCATGATGATGTTGATATCAAGGAGATATCCGCCTGCTGGTTTCGCGTGTTATCTATTGAGGGTGATCTTTTTAAGCAGCATCATCATATTCAGTTATCGCCCCAATCTTATAGAGGAGCTACAGTGCAACTTGATATTTGAACGTCAGGAGGATATTTCCAAATATCCGGTTGTCTTCCGAATATCATGATGATGTTAATATGATGATGACGTCATCAAGGTCCGCGGGGGTCATATTTCTAACACTGATCATCTTGAAGAGACCTCCTAATATTTACAGACATGATGATGACGTCATCCGGATATGAGGAGGTGCGCAGTAGGCAAATAAGATGATGACGTCAGCAGGATATGATGATGACGTCATCAGGATGTTCATCGGCCAGACTTTTGTTATAAGCTCAGCAGGAGGATGTTCCTCCGAAGGATCAGGTTGTGCCGATTATCATGAAGGTTATATTTCAAATATCATGATGACGTCAGGGTGATATTTCGAACAACAGGATATCATGCTGCTGGAGGATGATGATGATGAAGTCTATACTAGTGTCGTCGGGAGCAAAAGTACCGACATGATATATGCTCATGACCTAGTATATAAGGTGTTATTGAGGTCATCGCGGGGTGCATGTGGGATATTGATATCCTGCATTTTCAAATATCATGATGATGAGTCTCGGCGGGAAAAGCTTGCGATGGTCTGTATGATGATTTTCCCTAGGCCGCGGGTTGGTGCGCCATTAATGGCGATTGTTGCAGAGGTATGGGCGATGGCGTGGGTCGATCTTGTACCCGACTGGAGGTGTCAATCAGCGGGCAGGAGCGCAGGGCTCGAGAAATCTTCCTGTCTCCTCCCCTACCTGCTGCATTCAAGTTTGGGCGCCAATCTGGTTGTGTTTGAGCGCCATTTTCATGATACTGTGTATCTGGCGAAATTTTGGTCAACATTGTAATTAATTGCTGAGCACCTACCTGGCTGTTATAAGCAGGTTGTGTTGTTCATTTGAGGTTGTTGAAAGTTGATGATTTTGGCTCTGTAATGCATGACAAGCTGATCTGGTTGCTCTGTACAGCTTACCTGTGAGTTTATGTATCTCCTGTTGTTTGTTTTTGGCATGAACCCACTGATTTCATGATTAAACTTATATGAGAAATGCTGTTTGGCATGTGTTGTGTTAATTCTGTCTCCAGTATTGCATGTATTCTTCTTCTGAATCTGGATGTTTAGTAATGTTTAGATTCTAGAGCATAGAATTCCTATGTTGACTGTCTGATCTTTTAACTTCTACTCAAGGGGTAGATTAAACTATTTTCAGGTTGAACATTGGGAGGGATATACTGCAGTAGGGATACCATAAGTAGAGATAACCTAACACTTTGTATTGGGAGATGCCTGTAAGGCAGGTATCACACATATATCCCCTTGAAATCTAGTTTTAGTTGTTTATGCTGATCATTCACAGGTGTATGTCTACTGACTCCAGGCCCTGGATAGGCACCAATCATGCTTTGTTTTGTGTTATAACCATATCCAGCTTTGCATCCACACTTAAACTCCAAAGCAAAATCTAAAACCAACATTAGGACATTAGAGTTAGTTTAGGATCCTCAGTCCTCTGTCTACAACTGCAAATAGGCCCAAAGCTAGCCCCTTTGCCCTTATCTTTCAGTTTTGGTCTACATACAGGAGGACTATCTGCTTTCTGTCAACATCCCAGCCTTGCATGCATATCCTCATGGATGTTGAGTAGGGAATACCCCCCTAGGTCTTGCAGAGCCTGAAGAAGAAGAGGAGATAAAATATAGAGTCTATCTCCTATACTGTTGACCCCCTAGCCCAGAGCTCCTGTTGATCACTGATGGCTACCTTGTAGGGATATCTGGGAATAAGCATCCAGTCTGGGAAAAAGTCAACATACTCCATGCCAAGGTTCAGTTCCATTGAAGCACAATATAACTTCTTCGCTCTGCTCTTTCATACCTTCACACTTATCTCTTCATATTCACATCACACGCACTATTTCACAACTACATTACATGCTTTTACATGATTCATCAACCTTGAAATGTACATCAAGGTCAGCATTACATTCATCAACCATTAGATCAATCTTCAAGGTCAGCATTACAATCATAATAGAATAGGTCTAGACCTAGTACAAATTTAGCTAAGAAAAAGATGTAAATATGTGTGTGGATCATGCCACACCTTAGCTGGGACTCAATTACAATCCTCCACACCACAATACACTTCTACAATATTTGATGCATCTCTACAAATAGTGAAATTAACCAAGTTAGCCAAGACTGATTAAAGCACTAGATATGCTAAGAACATTCTTCATTCACAATGCAATTTTCTCTTTGCGGACCAATCCAAAGGTAGGAACACAATCAAGAGACATCCACAAGCACATTGTAATCACCAAGAACAACTACACAATCTCTAACCACTCTGTCAAGAAGATTCTTCAAACCAGAGAACAAGAACAACATGGTCAGCCACTGTCATAAGAAAAGGATAGCTTGTGGAGCACTAAATCATGAACCATTGTAGTTGAAGGCACTTAGAATAATTTCAAAATTGATTCTAGAACTGTGGACTGAAATACTTCAATGTGGAGGAATGTAGAGGAATGTGAAGCATAACACTCTCTCCTTGTCACAACCAAACATACAAGAAAAGCAAATTTTACACTGGTGAATACAATTCACTCAATTCTTTATGACAGAGGCTCAAACTTGGAATATAACATCTTCAAACAGACTTCTAAATCACTTCCAATCCACAAGAAAAGATGTTGATTCTATAGGAAATGCAAAGCAACTTCTGGACTGTTCTTCTAAATACAATACATTATTTCCACTGCAACACATTGTTACCACTAGAGGGGCTGATTTTCTCAATATCCTCAACAGTAGGATCACTTACATAAGTAAATACAAATAATATCACTCCATACAAGAAAGTGACAAAGTAAGAACACAGTTGACACCAATGACAACACAGATATGTTGACATCAATGACAAGAGCGGTTAGGCAAATACTTGCAATAATCTCCCCCTCTGTAATTGATGGCAACATATGATGTGAAAAATCTAATGACCCAACAAGACAAGATACTCCCTCTTTAACATCAATGGCATAGGGCTCATACTTGCATGCTACAGCTCTGATCCACTAAACTTTCTCTATTATCAATAACTTTATTAGAAACATCTAGCTACTCCCCCTAAGAGGTATCCCTCAAAACATCAATCTAGATCAAAGAATGACACTTTGAGCACCACTGGATTGATACATTCCTATGCATCTTAGTTCAGAGCAGGAGGGGTGGTGACCCCTAACTTTTATCTGACATAGTCAAAGGTGTCTTTAGGCAGAGGCTTACTGAAAATGTTTGCAATTTGATTCTTTGTGGACACATATTCCAACAATACATCCTTCTTTGTCATCTTCTCTCTTAGAAAGTGATACCTTATTGATATGTGCTTTGTTCTTGACTACATCATTGGATTCTTTGAAATGTTTGTGGCACTTGTATTGTCACAAAAGATTGCAATTGGATTTCATATACAACTCTTATGTCCCCCAAAGTCTGCTTCATCCATAACACTTGAGTGCAACAACATGCTACTACAACATACTCTGCTTTTGCAATAGACAAAGAGATTGAGTCTTGCTTTTTGCTTAGCCATGAAACCAATCTATTTCCCAAGAAAAAGGCAAATCCACTTGTATTCTTCCTGTCATCAACATCTCTGGCCCAATCTACATCTATATAAGCACTGAGAGTGAAATCATTGTCCTTTGGATACCATAATCCATGATTTGGAGTACCTTTTAAATACCTTAGGATTCTCTTGACTGCCATAACATGTGGTTCTCTTGGATCATCTTGGAATCTTGCAACAAGACAAACTACATGCATATTATCAGGTTTTGTTTGAGTTAGATAAAGTAATCCTCCAATCATGGATTTGATTTCTTCTAATCAGTCTTAGGTGATTCATCACTTTTTCTCAACTTGTAGCTAGTCACCATAGGAGTACATACCAGTTTAGAGTCTTCCATCCTAGACTTCTTCAACAACTCTTGCACATACTTAGACTAAGATATGAAGATTCCCTTATCTAATTGATTGATTTTCAGACCTAGAAAGAAATTCATCTCACCAAACATGGACATTTCAAACTCTTTTTGCATTTCACCAACAAATTTCATACACATATCTTCATTGCCTCCAAAGATGATATCATCAACAAAGACTTCAACAATCAAAATTTGATCACCATTAATCTTGAAATAAAGATTATTGTCAGCAGTACCTATGTTGATCCCTAACTGCAATAAGTACTTATCCAACCTTGCATACCAGGCTCTGGGAGCTTTCTTGAGTCCATATAAAGCTTTCTTCAACCTACACACAATATCACCTTGGTTTGATAACTTAAATCCTTTTGGGTGCTTAATGTAAACTTCCTCTTCAAACTCACCATTCAGAAATGTAAACTTCACATCCATCTGATACACCTTGAAATCTTTAAGGGATGCAAATGCCAGATATATTCTAATTGCTTCAATCTGAGATACTAGAGTAAAAGTCTCTTCAAAATCTATTCTTTCAATCTAAGAATATCCTTTGCACACAAGCCTTGCCTTATTCCTTACAACCTCTCCATTTTCATTCAGCTTATTCCTGAAGACCTATTTGGTTCCAATAACATTTTTGTCAGTAGGTCTAGGAAATAATTCCCAAGTATCATTCTTTTCTATCTACATTAGTTCCTCCTCCATGGCTTTTACCCAATTTTCATCATTGCATGCTTTATTCACAGTTTTTGGTTCAAACTTTAAAAGCAGACAGTAATTCACTTGTTCTTCTATAACTCTTTTCTTTATCAGCACGCCTTTGTTTTTGTCACCTATAATCTGATCTTGAGAATGATTAATCCTTACATACTTTTGAAAGGAAGCAAGGTGTGTAGAAAATGCTTCCTACGCTAATCTAATGAGGAGAGATGTATGCAAATTCTTTTTAACCTTTACAATTATAGTGTTATTAACCCAACAATAGAGATATTGCAGAAATACACATACACATAGAATGTAAACAGAAGAGAGAGACAAGATATAACGTGGGGAAAACACTTATGGGAGAAAAACCCCACACTCCAAAACCTGCACAATGTATTATCAAAACAAGGAATGTTTACAACACACTTGCAATGCAAATATTTATAGGAGTCTTCAACATTTGTATCTAGACATATTCTGGTAGCATAACAGTACTTGTCAATCAGAATATATATCTCCCATCCAAACAAATGTTTAAATAGAGTTTACAAGGCAAATATTGGACCTTCTTGAGATGGGCGTCCATCTTGGCCTCATGGCCTAAAACCCATGCCTAAGGACACTTGTCCAACACTACAACATGGTTCTGACACTTGTCATATCACCCCATCCCAATTTGGACACCTAGTCCCAAGATAGGCTATGACAGATGCTCTTACGCACCTTACAAATGTCATAGAATTTGTTATAACTGATAGCACTTATAGCTGTAAGAGAAACTATCATACACTAACTAAAAATAGTATATTCCTCTTACAACATACCATAACCTCCCTTGGGCATCCAAACATGCCTTCCTCAAATATGCTCTTTGACACATGTCCTCACCTTTCATAGGATCTTCTATTTACGACTCTTATGCATCATAGAATCTGTCATAGGATTCTATCATGACCATTACACATCATAATTCCTTACACATTGCTCAAGATGCTAACACATGGCAGAAAACCTCTACAACAATATGGGATGCCTATATCCACATGGAGTGAGTTGACCATCCTAGTCACCTTACAAGTGGAGTGACAACTCATCATGCCACTTCACACTAAATGACAAAACAAGATGTGCAACTTAATTACATCATAGGCTAATAAATTAAATACATTACAAATAATAAATACAAGGAATTACCAAGGTTGAGACACCTTGATTCCCAACAACCTGGGAGTCTTGACAACACTGTCCGGAGCCTCTTCTTCATCTTGACTGTCTTCTTGCTCATCTTTTTCTTCATTCACTATAGTTACAGGTTCATCTGGTTCATAGCAACTCAGGTCTGATATTCTTTCCTTGCCTTCATCCACCTTCACATTTGCACTCACAACAATCTTTTTAAGCCTTTTGTTGTAGTACTGGTAGGCCTTACTCTTGGTAGAGTATCCAAGGAAGATTCTTTCACCAGACCTTGCATCAAACTTTCCTAGATCTTCATCTCTCCTAATATAGCATTTTCTTCCAAAGATTTTGAAATATTTTACTATAGGAATTCTTCTATACCACAATTCATAGGGAGTTTTAGTACCATTTCCTTTCAATTAAAATTTGTTTTGAACGTAGACAACAGTATGTATGGCTTCTTTCCACTTTTGGCAGATCTGTTTCCTTCATCATTGTCCTAGTAGCCTCTTGAACTATTCTATTTTTACTTTCCACAACTCCATTCTGCTGAGGTGTCCTAGGTGCAGACAACCATCTCTTTATCCCATGCTCTTCACATAAAATGTTGAATTCATTTGATGTGAACTCTCCTCCTCTATCAGATCTCAAGCATTTGATTTTCAACTCTATTTCATTCTCAACCATCGCCTTGAAATATTTGAACTTCTCTAGGACTTCTAATTTGTCTCTTAGAAAAGTAACCCAAGTCATTCTAGAATAATCATCAACAAGCAACATGAAGTACCTATCACCTTGTAGACTTCTTACCCTTGTAGGACCACATAGATCTATATGCACTAGATCTAGAAAACTAGTAGAAAATTGCTCTTTAATCTTGAAACTTGTTATTGTCTACTTCCCTAACTAACATTCCTTACAAATTGTATTGGAGGGTTTCACAAGTTTTGGTAAATCTCTCACAGTCTAACTTGAACTTATCTTTACCATATTATCAAAGTTTATATGACACATCCTTCTATACCAAAACCAACTCTCATCTTCTTGGGCTAATAAACAATAATCATTAGTTCCTCTTAATTGATAGATGTTACTTTTTGTCTTCTTACCAATAGCAATCATAGTTCTGGTGCTTTCCATGGTCTTGTACCCATTGTCTTTGAATATCAGATCATATCCTTTGTCACACTTCTAACCAACACTCAAAAGATTATGCTTCAAACCCTTCACATATAGGACATTGTCAGTATTATGTTTTCCATAAAATGAAATAGACCCTTTTCCACAAATCTTACTAGTTGCGTTATCTCCAAACCTAACCAATTCTCCATCATACTTTTCCAAACTTACAAACTTACTTTTCTCACTGGTCATGTGATGTGAGAATACACTATCAATAATCCATTCGTCCTTATCTTTTTCAAAACTAGACATCCAAAGCACTTTCTTCCATTGGTTTTTCTTCCTTCACATAGCTAGCAGAATTAGTAGACATAGGATCTTCTTTAATAGCAATAAAAAAGCACTCATTTGCACTAGTACAAACATCATCAGATTCATCATCTGTCACACCTTCATCATCAAAGTCTCTAACATAGTAGCATTTCTTTGGAGCTCTAGGCCTGCTCTCAAATCTTTTCCTATTTCTTTCAATTCTTTCAGGACATCTGGAAGCATAATGACCTATTTTACCACAAGAGAAACATTTGAAAGATAATTTACCATTGAACTTTCTGGAACCTCTTTGCAACCTATCAACAAAGTTAGCTTTAATTTCATCAAACTCAACATCCACCTTATATTTCTTAGCTCTAGAGATCTTTTCTGAAGTATTGGCTTTAAAATTTGTCTCAACTTTCGGTAGGGCATCACCAAATTCTCTCATCTCAAAGGCTATAATTTTTACAAGTAACTGATCTCTATCAATAGTTTTCACAGTCATAAATTCTTCAATTGCAGGTACCTTGTGACTATAGGACTTTGGTAGTGATCTAAGAATTTTCATAACAACTTCCTTATCACCAATGGTTCCTCCCATTCCTTTTATTCCATTGACAAGTTCATCAACCATTTGCATGAAGGCCATAATGTTTTCATCTTCATTCATCTTCAAGCTCTCATATTTAGCTTTTAGGCCCTAAAGATTGGCTTCTTTTATAGAATCATCTCCTTCATACAAGTTCTTCAACTTTTCCTAGACCTCATTTGTAGTTTCTAGGTCTATGATTTTATCAACTCAGTGTCAGTCAAGGCACTTAATAGAGCATCTCTTTATTTTATATTCAATTCATATTCTTTGATTTCATCTTCAGTTGTCAAACCATTTTGAGGTATAATATATTTTGATTCTATAGCCTTCCATACTTTATAACCAAGACAAAGGAGATGGCTTTTCATTTATACCTTCCAAAGAGCATAATTTGTCCCATCAAACTATGGAGCTTCCCTTTTATAAGACATCCTGGATCTTCCTCAAGATGTTTGACTTTCTTTTAAGGAACTTGATCTAATACCAATTGTTGAAATACACTAGACAACTGAGAGGGGGGTGAATCAGTTGTCACAAAAACTTAGCTTCATATGAATATAAAACCATCAACAACTTAATTATTCATAATTAGATTTAACCATGAAAGCATGAAACCATAAACTTAATTACAGTCACACATCCAACAAAATAGACAATAGATTTTTACATGGAAAACCCTAAATGGAAAAACTATGGTGGGTGTTAGCCCACAGAAATATATGAGTTATAACAACATTGAAAACTAGAGGCTCACTACCTGAATTGCTCACTGCAGAGAATGACTCACTGCCTATGGGTGGCTCACTGCCAAAGTGATGAATTGATTTGATAGCATCTACTCTATGCTAGGGATTAGTTCCATTGAACCACAATGTAAATTCTCCTCTCTTCTCTTTCACACCTTCACACTTATCTCTTCATATTCGCATCACACACAATATTTTGCAACTACATTACATGCTTTTATATGATTCATCAACCTTGGAATGTACATTGTTGTGTGGTTACACAACACGCCCCATTTTGACTTGACAAAACAAGGACCCAACTTTTTTGTTTGGCTTTGCTTGTGTTTTTTGTTTGCTGGCGGTCTGGTAAAAGTAAGACAATACAGATGATCCTGCATAAAAGGGACTGGGTAAGTCATCATGGTGAGGTCAATTTTCAAAGTTAATATTTCATGACAATAACCTCATGGTTGGATAGAGCACAAAATTTCATATAGGTTTGCCTTTTGGATCACCTTGATATTCCTTAGGGAATAAAAGTTATGATGAGTCAAAGATCTAGTAAAAACTGATATTCCGAGGGGAGGATCATATTTCTTAATATCAGTCATCTTATAAAAGATCACCCTGATCTAATATTATCAACCGATAAAATCATTTACTCCAAACATCTGGATGACAACTTTATGTGATAGCGATATATACGTGACAAACAACATCATATATTTTGTGAGGATCATATTCCTAAATATCACCCGATATTTGAATATCGGCCTGTCGCAAAATATCACCCCGAACCAATATCCTGATGATATCATCCAAACCTGATAAATGAAGAAATAAACATGACGATGATGTCACCATCCTTTTTACGTCACGGAGGTATATTTCCAAACATGACCCTTCCTACATAACATGATGATGACGTCATAGGGCCACAACTCTAAACCAAGTCAATATCCTAATGATGTCATCCTGATATTTCGACAGGAGGTCATTTTAGTCTAGGGGATCATATTTGAACATCACCCAATATCCAAATATCACCCAATATTTGAATATCATCCTATCCTGCAAAGATCACCCCGCGCCTTGCCACCATAACATTAAATGCCATAAATGTCGTAGGTGGTTCCCGCCAATTACGAACCCGATGCATACACCTAGTGAGATCCTGAGTTGCCATACAGGAAATCCATGATTTTAATCAAATCATCCCTAATTTTTCCCTTTATTTTACCCTAAAGGGGAAGTTAAAAGTGATTTACAGGGTTATTTTACACTTATCTTGCAATAAAACAAGTTTTTACAGAGCACAGCTTGCAAACCCTCATAAGACTACCTGCAGACGCATATAGCTTGTACCAGAATGGGATATGTGAGCATTGTGGGTATTTGAACTCCTTTCACATAGTTATTAGCATAATTAAGAGGATAAACACATCAGGTAAGTAATTGAAACCCTCTTGTTGTCGTGTTCTGCATATCCAGGTATCATGGTGTTTTCTGGGTTGAAGTTCTAAATTATGCATATCGGGATAAATGAGATATTGAAAGAATATAATATGCATGATGAATAATGAAGATATAACATATATGCATTCTTGTAAGGTATCAATTATAAGACCATTTTTGTTAATTGCAAGCATCCATGGTGGATAAGTGGTTGGCTAAGTCAGAGACAGAATTTCTAAAGCCCATGTTTGCTCAACCCAAGGGTGCCCAGTTTAAATATGGTGTCATCATGGATATGCACCAAGGAAATACATATTTGGCTGCATGGTTGGCTAAATTGAGTGATGAAAAGAGTAACAACACCTTGCTAGATGCAGTCTTTTCTGGAATGTGGAATGCAGCTGGTTTCCCTTATTCTATGGAAACTCTTGAGCTTGTCATTGAATGTGCAAGAAACTATAACACACAAACAAGGAAGGTAGAGAAGCATGGCAGAGTATATGTTGATCTGTCTATCAAAGGTCTTGCTGCTTCATTCAGTTTGCCATTGGCAAGAAGGTTGCCAACATAGATTTGAAGAAATCAAAAGCACAATATGAGAATAACAAGAAGACTGCTAGGAAGAAAATGTACCAATGGAGGGCAAAGAATAGACCTTATCCTATAGCAGCTAAACATCCAGTACACTTATATAAATTTGACTTTGACGATGAATGCCAGTACATGATAGCCCTACTCAGCAAAGTGACAGGCCAGCCTGATGCTGGAAGTTTTAAGGATTGGATGTATGCAGTCATCCTGATGTGCCTTTACACAAATAACAAGCCAATATGGGCTAAGATGATAAGTGATGCTCTAGATGAGCAGCTGATGAACCTAGGAGGTCCAGATTGTTCCTTCTACATGACCTCATACATAGTTTATTCATGTGCCTACAAGGGTACATTTGATGCATTGACTACAGTTGGGAGAATTAGTGGCACAACAAATGATGCGCATATATGGGATCATCATCCCCAGCTGGAAAGAGCAAATTACCTCCAAGATTACAAACTAGTGAATGATGCATTTTCTATGCATTTGGTAAGAACAATGGAGGAGGACAGAACTAAAAGACTGAGCATGGAAGCTTAGGAAATCATATATAGGCATGGAGCCTGGTTTACTCAATTTGCAACTTTCTCTTACATCAGAATTGAAGGCTTTGAGGAAGAGCCTCTCATGCTCCCAAGATACCCTACAGATGCAGTTGTCTTAATGGAAATTTTAAGACAAATTTGCACAATACTAAATGCTTATAAGGCAAATAATAAACTCCCACCAGTATTGTTTCCAGTTACAATGGGCTGGTATATGTGCCCAGATTCTGAGAATATTAAGAAGGCCATAGTTGGTCTAACTATGATGAATTTCTAGCCATTTCCATTGACAAGATCATATGATCCATATGGGAGGATGCAGAAGATCATGGGGAAGCCCATCCATCGAAGACATCTTGAAGACTTCTGGGCAGATTGTGAAGATGAAGCTGAAGCCAGAAGAAGATATCAAAGGCTTACACTCAACTAGATCAAGACCTTTGATTGCATTTCCATCCTGACACAATTGAAGAAAGATGATGGAAAGGTAATGGCTGATGAATATGAGGAGAAAAAGGTATACAATGATACCATCTCAGTACCGAATCTCACCATGCAGGAGGATATCTCCTTAGATCCATTTACAAGCAGGACATTGCAACTGACCCAAGCATGGGTCAATGACCAGATAAATATACTAAAGAAAAGAGGTGTTGCCATCATGGTGGACAATAAGAAGAAAAGATAGGAGATTTCTGAAGATGAATATGATGATTTCTTGAATGATAAGAGGAAGTCTAAAGGAGAGAGAGTACCACCTCTTGAGAAAAGCAAGAGACCTCCAAGGGGTAAGAAAATTGATGCTGAACCAAAAGGGGTCATAATTCAAAGAGTGATAATGCCAAGTGAAGATGCATCAACATCAGGACAGGCATTAGCATCATCAACACTGCCTCCAATGGATAAGCAAAAAACTAAAAAGATCCAAAGGCCACCTACACAACCTACTAAAACATATGAGGAGGGTCAAGCATCACAAGCACAGACTGAAGAGGATATTCCTTTTGATGAAGAGCCTGCAGAAGAAGACCCAATGCTCCTCACTAGAAAAAGAAAAGCACCTCAAGTGATAGTAACTACACCTAAGAAACCAAGAACTTCAATGAGAGGTGAAATAAAACAAACCCCTATAATGCTAAAAGGGGCAGGTGGAGAAGTATTCAATAAGGAATTGCAGCATAACGTTCCACTTCCCACCATTGTAAAGTTTAAAAATGAACAAGTAGAAGAACAAATGAAAGAAGCCTCTAAGGCAGTTCAAAGTGGTCTAGTCTTATTAGATGAGACAGTTGACCTATCTGATGATGAGGTGGTGAAGGATGTAACTTCACAAAGAATGGAAACCCTTGCTGCTGGCACTCGGGTAACTCCATAGGGTACACCATCAGTCTAGGCAGTATTAGGGGAGATGAAGCAAATAGAATTAGAAAAAGAAAAGAACCTAGAAAACATTGCACAACAAATAGGGTTGGATGCCTTAGTTGATCAGGTGACAAGTCCTGCAGTTATATATTTGACATATGTAGAGGATGTAAATCCTAAGGATATGGCAGGTGCACCTGAGAAAGCATAGAATATTGAAGAACTCAAATAGAAAGAAGTGGAGAGCAAAGCTCCAGGTATGGGTCAGCAACAACGGGATGCATCAGCTAAGCCCAAAGTAGTAGAAGTCCCACCAAAGGACAAAGAAGATAAAGAAATATCAGGTCCTGATGACCACAAGGCTCAAGAGGTAATTAACATAGGTTTAGAGCTGATTATAGCTGCAGATCAGGTGGACAAGCCTAAGATAGATAAAATAACATCCACATATACTAACATACCTCAGGAAAAGGAAAATGCTAAAGTGGATGAGATACCCATGGAGGAAGTAAAAGATCAAGATCATGATAAACATGCAGATGATCAGCAGGATCACCCTCCAGATAAAGAAATTCCTCAACAGGAGGATATACCCAAAGATCACCCTCATGAGGAGCATCATGAGGAAGAGATAAGAAAATCACCCTCCCCATCGAACATGATGATGGATACTAGAGATTAGGGTGATCATGATGATGATGATGGAGAGCAACAATCAAAGGATCAAATTCCTTAGTGGCTCGAGAAAGAAATTGGCGCATAATCAGGTATAGAGACACAAGAATTTGATGTCTCTACATTGTTTTCAGAAACCTTAATAAAGCCAAAGAGGAAGGCTAGAATAACTTCTACGATAAGAAGAGATCCTATTACGGGCAAGAGGACTGTACAGGTAGTGCTCCCTACTATGGATAAAGAAAAAGGTAAGATCACTCTGGAAGAATTCTAGATTAGCACAATTGATCTAGGGTTTGCTAATGAAGACCAAGAGGGTCAGGAAGGAAAAGATATAATTGATTCATTAACCCAAAAAGTGAAGAGAGAAAAGGAGAAAAATAAACAACACAAGGAGCACATTGCTCAGTTACATACTTACATAAAGGGGTTAATTAACCCTGAGGATACATCAAGTGATCATGTAGTCCCATTGACTGCTATTTCTCAAGATGAGGTAAATAAATTGGATCTCATGAAGCATGAGTCATCCATAATGAAAAAGTGGATGTTATCCACATTTGATGGAGCAGAGGAAGTAGTAAAATCCTCTTTGAAGAGGTGGAATTCTTTAGGTATCTCGAGGAAAAAAGGTTGATAAATTACAGATGGAGATCGGGAAAAGGTCCTTTCAGTTGGAGAAAACTTTGACTGCCTTAGAGGAAATAAAGAGGATTAATCCTCAAGTTCTCATAAGTAAGTAGATATTAAATAACACTAATGCACTATTAATAGACATATGGTACAAAGACATCAGGTTTAAATGTGATGTACTTAAAAGATGCAGCAGTAAACTAAGAGATATCAACATGAAGCTACATGATATGATGTCGTTTGAGGCTGAAATTTTGGAAGCATTAGAAGGAAAGGTAGAAGGCAAGATAGAAAATTAAGATGAAGAGTTTTCCATTAAAGCTCTACATAGCAATTTCCAGTAGGTAGCTGATGATCCTCTAAACCACATGACAGAGGAAACTATGGATAAGATCATGAGAATCAAGGTCAGGGTGGAAAACTACAATGAAACATCCAGTAGAAGGAGAAGTAAATTAGAGACTCTCCGAGGCAAATACTAGATACACAAACATGCCATCACCAAAGCAAGAACTCAAGATTGTGGGGAGATAGAGAAGATAGTATAGTCATATGAGAATATCTGAACATTTATACAGGTCCATATACAAGGAGATAGTCATCAAGATGATGAAGATGCGGGAAGTGATAACCCTAATGCACCAGAAGATGATGATGAATAACCTGATGAATAGATGAAGATGCACCATAAAGGGAACATATACATCAAGTACTTAGGAAAATGTGAGTTACCTAGATGGTTGCCAACTGGCAACCTGTGCCATGTGGAAAGAGTTGACTTGGTCAATGAAATGTGAACCATAGATCTTAATAGATAAAACTTGATCGTAGATCAATTATAACTGCTCCCTCACTTTGTTCTATAAAAGGTGTAGGGATGCCTCATTTTAAACATTCAAAACTTAATTGAAATCTATTTTTTGAAATATTCAGGGCTCATTTCAAAGTTTTTGTATACATATATGTTCTTGTATACATAATGAATGAGAAGACTCTTTTGATTACAATCCATAATAAATCTTGAATAAATAGTGTATGAATTCTTGATACATGCTGTGATTTGTTGTGTCCCTTGGAGTGTATATCTACTTACATGTGTTGTTTTCATCCCGTTCCTTTGAAGTTAGCATCGACTGTATCTAGCTGTGGAATGTCCTGGTGAACATATGGTTTGATGTCTTCTCTTCATGACTGTATCTGATGTATATGTGGCTCAATAGCTAAAGGTTCAACATTAATTTGAAGTATTTCTTTCAATTTCTTTCAATTTCAAAGCATTTCATCATCATAATTGCAAATAGTTGACAATCTTAAGCAAATAATACAAATATGTAGACATCCCGAAGATAATTGAACATATTTAGCATATTTGAGGTTAAAGCATGTCAAAAGAATAAATATCATGTAAAGATTTAAAGATAGAAACAATATTTGAAGCATATCTTGTGTAGAATAACTATCTGTGCAGCATCATTATAGGAAACATTATCTTACAGATGAGATTTACGTAAGGCCCCAAAATGGAAACAGCAACACACATCAACCTCTGAGTAATGTCAGAAGATTAAGACCTAATCACCGGAGACTTGGGATCATGAATTCTCTAAATTCATTGTATCTTTCAAGATGAATAAAGGTTAATGTGTACTTTTATTCTATGTTTGTTTATGACTAACATCATGATCAACATACATCAAGGTTGGAATTACATTCATCAACCATTGGATCAATCTCCAAGGTTGGCATTACAATCATACATAAAATAGGTCTAGACCTAGTACAAATTTAGCCAAGGAAAAGATGTAAAGATGTATGCAGATCATGCCACACCTTAGCTAGGACTCAATTACAATCCTCCACACTGCAACATGCTTCTACAATCTTTGATGGATCTCTGCAAATAGTGAAATTAACCAAGTCAGCAAAACTGATTAAAGCACTAGATCTACTAAGAACATTCTTCATTCATGATCCAATTTTCTCTTTGTAAACCAATCCAAAGGTAGGGACATGATCGGGATACATCCATAAGCACAATGTAATCACCAAGAACAACCATACAATCTCTAACCACTCTGTCAAGAAGATTCTTCAAACCAGAGCACAAGAACAACACAATCAGCCACTGTCATAAGGAAAGGATAGCTTGCAAACCACCAAATCATGAACCATTGTAGTTGAAGGCACTTAACATACAAACTTGATTTTAGAACCATAGACCAAAAGACTTCAATGCAGAGGAATGTGGAGCATAATTCTCTCTCCCTATCACCACCAAACATACAGGAAAAGTAGTTTTCAAACTAGTGAATACAATTTACTCAATTCTTTATGCTGGAGGCTCAAACTTGGAATATAACATTTTTAGAAAGACTTCTAAATCACTTATGAGTTACAAGCAAAGATATTCATTCTATAGGAAATGCGGAGCAACTTTTGGACTATTCTTCTGAATACAATACATTGTTTCCACTGTAACACATTGTTACCACCAGAGGGGCTATTTTTCTCAATATAATCAACATCAAGATCACTTGCATAAGTAAATACAAATCATCTTACTCCATACAAGAAAGCAACAAAGTAAGAGCATAGTTAACACAAATGAAAACACAGATATGTTGACATCAATGACAACACCAGTTAGGTACATACTTGCAACAACCTCCATCATAATCTTCATATGTGGAGAACCATTCCTTATGCATTGTCATATGAAACAAGCATCCTGAGTCAACCAACCAATTATCATTAGAAACAACATTACATGCAGAAAGTAAAACATCTTCAACTAGATTTAAGGACTTATCTGAAGCACTCTCCCATTGTTTCTTTGGGTTTCTGCACTCCTTCTTTACATGTCCCATTTTACCGCAATTCCAACACATAGCTCTATTCTTCTTTCTGGGAGTCTTAGAATGGCCCTTAGACTTGCCCTTAGCCCCTTTCTGATCTCCCTTTGGTCCCCTTTCCCTAGACCTTCCCCTGACATTGAGAGCATCCCCTGAACTATTTGAACTTGTCTTCCTCAATTCCTATGACAGTAGCACTAAAACAAGAGCATCCAACTTTGGATCTGTGACATTAGCAGTGATAGCAAGGACAACATTCTCCCAAGAGTTAAGTAAAGAATAAAGTAACAAGGTACATTTATGTTCCTCACTAACATCAACATCTACTGAAGCAAGCTGACTCAAGAACAAATTAAAATAATTTAAATGCTCTGCAGCTGAATCACCCTCTCTCATTTTCATGGAAAATAATTTTCTTTTTAAATATACTTTATTTACTATACTCTTGGCTTGATAGATCTCACCCAACCAATTCCACAACTTGTGTGCAGTCTCTTCCTTTGTGACATTCAAAAGGACATAATCAAACAGACACAAACAGATGGTTCCCCGTGCTTTCTTATCCAGTTTATCCCACTCATTCAGAGAGACTTCATTGGGTTTCTTCTTTTTTTGAACAACCAACCACTAGTTTCTTTCTTCCAACAAATCTTCCATTTTCAACTTCCACAACTCATACCTCATTTTGTTGAACTTGTCAATGTCCAAATGAGAGGTTGATGGAACAGTGGATCCAACCATAATATCAACACAATATTTGCAAAATATTTAATCAAATCTCCCACTACAGCTACAACTTCCACACTACCACCCAAAAGATAAAGCTAGCTAGGCATTGATACCAAATGTTAGAAATGAAAGGCACAACTACACAAATGGAAATCTGATTCAAATATAATTTCTACAATCTTAACTATGTATTACCAATGGAGATTGTAACATGCAAACCCAGAAATATCAAAGAAAGAAATTGAACACACAACATAGTGTTTATGTGGAGAAAACCCTTGCAGGTAAAAAACTCCACAAGGAAAAAAGCACAAGCTTGTATTAATCTATAAAGATTTGTACAATACAATCACTCAACAACTCTCTCCACCATTCTTAAATCTGACAACATTCTAGCAACACCAGAGTACCTAAAATCTCACATACAATAGCAAATACAATGAAAAATATTTATAGAGGAGTTTTCTCTCCAATTTGGGCCTCCACTTTCTCTCTCCTCCAACAACCCCACATGCAAGTATTAAATGGTGTCTACATGCAACCATCAAGTGGAAATAACTTGCCCATGCAAGGTTGGGTGCCCAAGTCCAAGAATAGCATGTAAAATCATCTTATGACACGTCATAACTATCATAAATACCACTAACAAAGAATCTTGCCAATATGGGCACTTGGGTCTAATAATAACAACCACAACTAATAATGGATGTCACATGCCTCATACATGCATGAAATCTTATGACAACTTGTAGATGTTATAAATCCACTTACACCACATTATGACAAGTTGTCATACATGCCAAAAATAGTAAATTCTCCAAGGGGAATGCCTACCATCATTTACTCATGTTTTTTACATTTGCCAACCATAAATATTGCTTTGTAATTTCCCCAAGTAACTCTGAAATAACCACTATCAATGAGACTACCTCATTCACTTATGGGTAATTAAAAAATAGAAAATAATAAATGGAATAAATACAATATTAGAATTTACAAGGTTAATGGCACCTTATTCCAAAAAGAAGTAGGTACTATTCCTGAACTAGGCTTACCTATTGTTGTTTTCTTGCAATTGTACTTGTAATAATAAGCATTATTTTGACATTTTAAGTGTTTAAGCAAAGTACTAAAAATGAAACAAGCAAACATACCATTGATTGCATCATGAGTATACCTACGTTGTTTTTCTCTTTTCCATGGGAACTTGCAAGGATGAAAGCATGCAATAGGATGGTACAAGAGCATTACAAAAGCTACAAACTACTCCACAAGTTCATCAAATGAAGATACACTAGAAAAAGAGGAGATGATAAGTCTAAGAAAAAGAGGTCAAATGGAAACACAACTTTGCAAAAAGAATAGTCAACAAGAAACTACTAACAACGGGTGTTGAACATATACCATAATACTGAGAGGGGGGTGAACCAGTATTCAGTCAAATCTTAAACCCTTTGAAAGAAAATGAAACTTAATTCTTACAACATAATCAAAAGTATAACAAAAGAACACAAAGCACATCAACACATAACACTAGATATACATGGAAAACCCAAGAAGGGAAAAATCATGGTGAGGATTAGCTCACAATATATGAATGCTCACTACAAATTACAACGTTGTTTTAGGTCTACAACCCAAGGAAGCTACTACTCCCTAAAAATGGTTTTAAGGTCACTCCCAAGGAAGTTACAACTCTCTACCAACTTTGTTTTAGGGCTTAAACCAAGGAAGCAACTACTCCCTGAACTATGAAAAAACTCAGAAAATCTTACAACATGACAGTCCTTCTACTACCTAAATCTGAGAATGAAACTCAATCCTTTGATTATTGCAATCCTACTTTGACAACCTCAACAACTCCTTAAAATGTCTTCTCCTCGGCTTACTAACTCACTACTTTCAACCTTCATGAAATCTTGCCTTTGGCTCACTACCTCTAGCAAACAGTTAGGCACACTCCTTACTTCCCTTCTATCAAAAGTATGCCTTCAAGATGAATCATGATAAATTTTACTACTTCTACTCTTTCTCCTTTAGTCACATATCATAATGCATCCATTCTACTTCTTCACTGGCTTGGAAACCACTTCCCTTACATTGCAATCCCACCTCACCTAGCTTAACTAGGATTAAAATATATACATAATACTACATTGATTACATTTCTTGTCAGCCAGAGACAACATGAAAATTACATTTACAAGTCAGCCAAACAACACACTTCATGAAACCTGTAGAGGACGAGCCCTAAACAAGACTACACACAACATAACTAGAAGAAGCACACCTTGTGGACTTCAACACATGCTTAATCCGGTCCTAAACATCCTTCACAACAACATTCTTCAAGGAATCACATCCACATATTCCTCTCCTTTCAAATAGGATGACCTTAAATAGGAAAACATGAAACTTGAAGCATAACAGTCACAACCACTTGAAAACCTTATGCGGTACTAGAAACAAGAAATATATTTATGAAATTCTTCCATATGAGTCTTCATGACTCATACACCACCTCCATACACACTCAAACTCCACCTAATAAAGATTTTGTGCCGTACACCTTTAGACATGTACTCAGAGACAAAACAGCCATTTGGAACATATTGTAACACACTGTCATTGAGAAACTAATCTTGCAGATCACTAGAACATCTAAAACTACAAGGAAGCATGCAAAGCACATCCTTGAACATGTCCTCAAAACCACATAGGCAATTCTTTTCTTTCAGAGAATTTTGTTGTGATGTTCACAACACGTCCCATTATGCTCCTTAGCAAAATGGGGACCCCTGCTGTTGCTTTGCTTTTTTCTTCTGCTTGTGTTGTTTTGCTTGGTGGTAAAGGGAAAAGAGAGTCAAATTTGCAAACCTTGTTAAAAATATGGAAAAATGCATTTTTAGTACCCTTGCATGATATGGTTGGATTCCTTGTGAAAAATGAGCCAGGGTTGCTTTTTGAACCATCTTAAAATTCGCCATATTTTGCAAGGTATGATCATTTTAGTAAAATGTACATTCAGGTTTGTCTATCGCTTGGCATATACAAAGTCCTTTGTATGTGCAAGGTCATTTTTTTTATATATATACTTGGTTGCTTTTGCATTTCGAGCTTCTATATTTTAACATACAAGACAATATACAATACAAATATACAATGCTGGACCCGAAAGGATTATCAAATGGAGTAAAATCGTTGTATATTCAGGCTTGTATGTTTTCATATACAAGCAGAATATACAACGTACAAATATAATGGCGGACCCGAAAACTTATCAAAATAGGTTTTTTGCTTGTATATTTGGTGCTTGTATATTTTAACATACAATGCAGAATATACAATGCGGAATATACGATGCGGAATATACATGGCACTGTTCACATGCAAGTGCGAAAGATGCAAGCACACAAATACAAGCGTCGGACCCGAAGTAGTTATTCAACAAGGTTAAATCCTTGTATATGCGGGCTTGTATATTGGCGATATACAATCAAAATATACAAACACCGGAATCGAAGGGATTATCAAATGGAATTAATGGCTTGTATATCGTGATATACATAGGTTTTGAAAGGAGAAAGACTTAGCCGAATGCATTGTGAAATAGACATGGCAAAACTCTCGCCGGTAAAGGAACATCGACCAAGGTATGGCCATCGGCAGAGGAAGTTTGTGAGTTGCTGATGGGCGATCTCACGCCGATGGTAATCAACGAAAGGGGGCATCGGTAGGAGTCACGCCGATGTAAGGACATCAGTGAAATCAAAGTGGTCAGAGCAGGGAATTTGGAGTTCGCCGATGGCGAATCTCTCACTGATGAAGGGAAGTATAGGCCGATAGAGGATAAATGAAGAAAAGGGCCATCGGCCAAACCATAGTGATTGGAGAAGAGGTTTTTTGTCCCGCCGATAATAGGACTCAGCCCGATGGGAAAACAAAGAAAAAAACAAAGGAAAAGGGCCATCGGCCCAACTGTGAACATCAGCCAATATATGGTGATTGTCACGCCGATGGGCGGGAAATGGAAAGCGATAGGAATTTTAAACTATATTTTTTGGTGCCCATGGTATTTTTTGGTCAGCGATGGTTGACCCGATGATTTTTGAGCAGTCTGTATGCATTTTTGAACGCATTTTGAGAGTTTTTTGGATCCGATTTCCACATTCTTTGCAGTGTCACCTGGATTTAAACAGATATTTTAATTCCTTGCTATTTATTTGATAAATTGGTACTTATTGCTTGTCTTGTCTTGCAGGCTTGCAGTTGAGGAAGCAGCTGGAAATTCAACACAGTGACATCATGGAGGAAGAAAATCCGATCTCAGGAGCAAGAAGATAAAGATGAAGTGCGAGGAAGTCAAGGCCATTCAAGTGAAGGACAAAGTTACAACTGAGAACATTATTACAGAAGATATACAGAAGTTATTGCTAAGCTGCCAGAGCTTCTCAGAAGAGGCAATATTTCGCCCAGATTTGACACTGCTCAGAGATATTTTGGAGGATTGGTTCATCTGTATTTATTGCTGTAACCAGGGGTTTGAACCAGAGGTAGTTAGGTTTTTTTTTCTGTAGTGAGGACAATTAGAAAGTCTTTATATTGTGCCTCTCTACACTGTAATACTTTACAATAGGGATTTTAGGAAAACATAGGGATTTTTTTAGGAACATACAGCAAGTTAGCTTAGTTTAGATTAGAAGTAGAAGAAGGAGGTTGCCTGTTTGTCTGTAGTAAGGTGTGCATGGAATGTCTGGCTTCCTTACTATATCTGTAAAGCTTGTAAGTTCTTTGTAGTTTGATCAATGAAACTAAGAGTCATTCCTACATTGTAAATCATGTATGACTATTTGTTTCTAATACAATAGAATCTAGAGTTTTGCATCTATCTTCTGAGTGTTCTCCTGCTCTTCTTTGTGTTTTGAAATATTTTCTTTGAGAGCTTGCAATTTTAAATGTATGTTTGTGAAAATGCTCAGAACTTGCATTTAAGGTTTTTACTGTGGATTTGATCAAATTACTGTAGTATTTACGTAGTGCATAATAGAACAATTAGATCCTTTGGTAGAGTAAATGAGATGTAGATTAAATCTTTCTAACATTTCCCAACCCATCTGAAATATTTAGCTGAAAATGTAGAAATCTAAAGGAAATTGTCTCAAACTTGAAGAAGCATGCATAACAGAGTTAAAAGTAGATAGTTTTCATAAATGTATAAAGGAGAAAGCTGCAATAATTCAAGAAAACCATTTAGAATTTGCAGCACAGTAACACTTGTATGCAAATGAACAAAATACTTGTTGAAATCTATGATCTTTTTGCATAATCTTAGTCCAGTAAACCACCAAACAACCCTAAACTACGTAAGGCCCCTTGAACATTACAGCTTTACATTGACCAACTGAACTTGACCAACCGAACCATTGTAGACTTGGGATTAGTTGAATCTCAGATGATTCCTTCTTATCTTTTAAGTATAGTTTCAGTTCATTATATGTGAATTTTAACTTATTGTTATGATTGCATCAAAACAATCATCAACAAATTTCAAACCATTTCAGTAAGTCTTCAAGTTTTGTTTTCTCTATCATAACACAGACCGAAACTCTACCACTTATTAGTTTTTCCACAGAAGGTGTAGATACTTGAGACTTTGGAAATAGAACCTTCACTAGACATTGAACTTATCTTCTAAACTATAAGATTTCATCTTCAAACATAGAGGAATGCAGATCCAGTCATTGCAGTGTCGTGAATACCTTCTTTAGAAGCAACATTGTCTTCAAACTATCAGTTGCAAAACACTCTTCTGGTAATCCAAACAATATGAAAATTAGAACATAAATTATTTGGTACTATATGAAGCTATCTTCCAATCTAGAAAGGTACAACATTGACAATATGAAAATGTGGAGTATTCTCTAAGATAGTCTTCAAAGAATTCTTCCTGTAGCATAAACTTTCACCAACATTCAGAGGGCAAAACTCCCTTGTATCAACACATACATTCTTAGGAATAACATGAGAGAGCATACAATATGTTCTAGACTATCAACAAAATTTCCCCAACATCAAAAACACATATGATCATCTTAGTGCTTCTAATTCCCATCTTAATATGCCAACTTAATGCTTCTAATTCCCATATCAGTATATCTTCTTTGTTGTCAACAAACATACTCAATGAATACTATCACTTCTGACTAAGAACATCAAGACCATGACATCCAACCTTGAACTTCTAATTCCCATCTTAATATGTCTTCTCTATAGTCTTCAGACATGGCATGACATTTAATCATGAAATTTTAATTCCAATCTTATTGTATCTTCTTTATTGTCACATGATAGGGCAGACATCCAACCATGAACTTCTAATTCCCATCTTAATATATCTTCTCTGTTGTCATGAAATCATTATCATCACTTAGGAATCATATCTCCAACCATCATCCTCATCAACAACATCAATCACCACATGATAGAGATGACATCAATGACAACCTTATGACTATGTTGAAATCAATGAAAACCTTAGGAACCATATGTTTAACAATCTCCCCCTTTTGCATTGATGACAACACACACCTGCTACACACACCTAATCATTCTCCCCATTTGATATCAAGGACAAAGGGAAACTTCTTGCAACAAATAGACTCCCCCTATCATACACAACCACTATCTTCTCACCCTTAGTGGTAGCCACCATTAGTCCAGGAAAAAGATATAACATGAATTACTCCCCCTGGACAAATGCACCCACTTATGCATCTAGCAAGAAGAAGGAGGGGTAATAACCCCTAGATTTTGCCAGAGATACTCAAAAGTATCCTTTGAAAGAGCCTTTGTGAAAATATCTACAATCTGATCCTTTGTTGTAAAATATTCCAACCTTACTTCCTTATCTACAACCTTCTCTCTCAAAAAATGATATCTGATTGATATGTGCTTGGTTCTAGAATGCATCACTGGATTCTTGGAAATATTGATAGCACTAGTATTATCACACAAAATAGGAATAGGGTCATCTTACACCATGTTTATATCCTTCAAAGTTTTCTTCATCCAAAGCACTTGGGTACAGCAAGATGATGCAACAATATATTCTACCTTTGTTGTGGATAAGGACATTGAGTCTTTCTTCTTACTAAACCATGAGAGCAATCTATCTCCTAAGAAAAATGCACTTCCACTAGTGCTTCTCCAGTCATCCACATAGCTTGCCCAATCAGCATTAGTATAGGCACTTAAGAAAAGTTTTCATCATTATTATACCACACACCATAGTCTAGAGTACCCTTCAAATATCTAAATATTATTTTCACTACCTTCTCATGAGTTTTCTTAGGATTTACTTGAAATCTTTCAACTAAACACAATGCATGCATAATATCAGGTCTAGAAGTAGTCAAATAGAATAATCCTACAATCTTAGACCTGTTGCAAGTATGTTCCTAATTAGTGTTGTCATTGATGTCAACATATCTATGTTTTCATTGGTGTCAACTATGCCCTCATTTTCTTACCTACTTGTAGATGTTGAGGATATTGAGAAAATTAGCTCATCTAGTAAAAACAATGAGTTGTAGTAGAAACAGTGCATTGTGTGCAGAAGAATAGTCCAGAAGAATGCTTTGCATTTATTGTAGAATAAATATATTTACCTACAGATTGGAACTTGTTTAGATGCCTATCTAAATATGTTATATTCCAAGGTTGAGCCTCTGGAATGAAGATTTGAGTAAGTTGTGTTCACCTGTATGAAAACTACTTTTTATGTATGTTTGGTGGTAACAGCGAGAAAATGTTTTGCTTGGCATTCCTTCACATTGAAGTATTTTGGTTTGTAGTTTTGGAATTAAATCTATGATGATGTTAAGTTCCTTCAAATGCAATGGTTCATGATTTGGTGGTCTGCAAGCTATCTTTTACTCATCACAATCGCTAACAATGTTGTTCTTGTGCTCTGGTTTGAAGAATCTTATTGAAAGAGTAATTAGGGATTGTGTAAATGTTCTTAGTGATTACAATGTGCTTCTAGATGTCTCTTGATCATGTTCCTACTTTTGGATTGGTTCACAAAGAGAAAATTGGATCGGGAATTAAGAATGTTCTTGCAGACCTAGTGCTATCATTAGTCTTAGTTGACTTGGTTGAATTCATTATTTGCGGAGATGCATCAAAGATTGTAGAAATGTGTTGTGGCATGGAGGATTGTCTTTGAGTCCTAGCTAAGGCATGGTATGATCTGCATGCATATTTACATCTTAATTTGTATTAGGTCTAGAGCTATTTTATGTATGATTTTAATGCTGACTTTGGAGATTGATCCAATGACTGATAAATGTAATGTTGACCTCAATGCACATTCCAAGGTTGATGAATTATATAAAAGTATGTAATGAAGTTGCGAAATAGTGTGTGTTTTGCGAAGATGAAAAGATAAGTGTGAAGGTGTGAAAGAGAAGAGTAGAGAAATAATATTGTGCTTCAACAGAACTAAACATTGGCATGGAGTAGATACTGCTAAATCAATTCACCATTTTTGGCAGTGAGCCACCCTTTGGTAGTGAGCCACCCATAGGTGATGAGCCATTCTTTGCAGTAAGTAATTTGGGTAGTGAGCCTTTATTTTTCGGTATTGGCATAACATATATATTTTTATGGGCTAACACCCACCGTGGTTTTTCCATTTTAGGGTTTTCTACATAAAAATATTGTCTTCTATGTTGATTATGTTATTGTGATAAACTTCTCATTTCATGCTTTCATGGTTATTTTTGAATATAAGCAATCGATAAGTTGATGTTCGTAATTGGCTAAGAGTTATAGGAAAACTGATTCACCCCCCCTCTTAGTTGTCTGATGCAATTCAACAATTGGTATTAGAGCCAAGTTCCTCAGAAGAAAGCCTAACATCATGAGGAAGATCCAGGATGTCTTATAAGAAGGAAGCTCTGCATTTTGATGGGACAAATTATGCTCTTTGGAAGGTACGAATGCAAAGTCATCTCCTTTGTCTTGGTTACAAAGTATGGCTAGCTACATAGTCAAAATTTGTCATGTCTGAAGGTGGATTGACAATTCAGGATGATATCAAAGAATATGAGTTGGATGTCAAAGCAAAGGATGCTTTGTTAAGTTCCTTAAGTGGCTTAGTGTTGACAAAAGTTGTGGACCTTGAATTTGCAAATGAGGTATGGCAGAAGCTGTAAAATCTATATGAAGGAGATGATTTTGTAAGAGAAGCTAAGCTATAGACCTTGAAAGTGAAATATGAGGGTTTGAAGATGAATGAAGATGAAAACATAACAACATTTATGCAAAGAGTTGATAAACTTGTCACTAGAATAAAAGGTATGGGAGGAACTCTCAATGATAAGGAAATTGTGATGAAAATTATCAAATCACTACTAAAGTCCTATAGTCACAAGGTAGCTGCTATTGAATAATTTATGACTGTGAAAACTATTGATAGAGATTAGTTACTTGGAAATATTATAGCCTTTGAGATGAGAGAATTTGGTGATGCCTTGCCAAAAGTTGAATGAGATTTTAAATCTAGTACTTCACAAAAGATTTCCAGAGCTAAGAAATATAAAGTGAATGATGACTTTGATGAAATTGAAGCTAACTTTGTTTATAGGTTTTAAAGAGGTTCTGGTAAGTTCAAAGGTAAATTACCTTTCAAGTGTTTCTCTTATGGAAGAATAGGACATTATGCTTCCAGATGTCCTAAAATAATTGAAAGAAATAAGAAAAGATATGAGAGCATGCCTAGAGTTTCAAAAAAATGTTACTATGTTAGAGATTTTGATGATGAAGGAGTGACTTATGATGAATCTGATGATCCTAGTACTAGTGCAAATGAATTCCTATTTATTTCTATTAAAGAAGATCCTATGTCTACTAATTCTTCTAGTTGTGTGAAGGAAGAAAAACCAATGGAAGAAAGTGCTTTGGATGTTTAGGTTGAGAAGGATAAGGATGAATGGATTATTGATAGTGGATGCTCACATCACATGAACAGTGAGAAAAGTAAGTTTGTAAGTTTAGAAAAGTATATGATGAAGGACTGGTTAGGTTTGGAGATAATGCAGCTGGTAAGATTTATGGAAAAAGGATCTATTTCATTTGATGGAAAGCATAATACTGACAATGTCCTATATGTGAAGGGTTTGAAGCATAATATTCTGAGTGTTGGTTAGATGTGTGACAAAGGATATGATCTGAGATTCAAAGATAATAGGTGCAAGATCATGGAAAGCTCCAGAACTATGATTGCTACTGGTAAGAAGACAAAAGGTAACATCTATCAATTAAGAGGAACTAATGATTATTGTTTATTGGCTCAAGTAGATGAAAGTTGGTTGTGGCATAGAAGGATGGGTCATATAAACTTTGATAATCTAATAAAGATAAGTTTGGGTCAGATTGTTAGAGATTTACCAAAACTTGTGAAACCATCCAATACAATCTGCAAGGAATGTTAGTTAGAGAAGAAGACAAGAACAAGTTTCAAGAACAAAGAGCAATTCTTGGCCAATTTGCTAGATCTAATGCATATAGATCTATGTGGTCCTACAAGGGTGAGAAGTCTACAAGGTGATAGGTACTTCATGTTTCTTATTGATGATTATTCTACAATGACTTGGGTTACTTTTCTAAGAGACAAATCAGAAGCCCTAGAGAAGTTCAAATCTTTCAAGCCAATGGTTGAGAATGAAATAGAATTGAAAATCAAATTCTTGAGGTGTGATAGAGGAGGTGAATTAACATCAAATGAATTCAATTTTTTTTGTGAAGATCATGGGATAAAAAAGACAACTGTCTGCACCTAGGACTCCTTAGGAAAATGGAGTTATGGAAATTAAAGGAAAAATAGGATAGTTCAAGAGGCTGCTAGGATAATGATGAAGGAAGCAAATTTACTAGAAGTCTTTTGGAAAGAGGCTATTCATACTATTGTTTACATCCAAAATAGAGTTCAAGTGAAATCTAATGGTACTCAAACTCCTTATGAATTGTGGTATGGAAGAATTCATACATTAAAATATTTCAAAATCTTTGGAAGCAAATGTTATATCAGGAGAGATGAAGATCTATGAAATTTTGATGCAAGGTGTGATGAAGGAATCTTTCTTGGATACTCTACCAAGAGTAAGGCCTACTGGTGCTACAACAAAATGATCAAAAAGATTGTTGAGAGTGCAAATGTGAAGGTAAATGAAGGTAAGGAAAAGATATTAGACCTAAATTACTATGAACTAGATGAACCTGTGACTATAATGAATGAAGAAAAAGATGAGAAAGAAAATAGTCAAGATGAAGAAGAGGCTCTAAAAAATGTTGTCAAGACTCCCATGTATGTAAGGATCAATCATTTTGAAGATCAGATTATAGGTGACAAAAACCAAGGTGTGCTAACAAGGAGAAGAGCTGCAGAGGAACAAGTCAATTAGTATTTGCTTTCAAAGGTTGAACCAAAGACTGTGAAACATGCAATGATGAAAGTTGGGTAAAAGCCATGGAGGAATAGCTAATGCAAATAGAAAAGAATGATACTTGGGAATTAGTTACCAGACCTGCTGACAAAAATATTATTGGAACCAAATGGGTTTTGTCATGCCCACATTTTCCTTGTGGTCACAACACACATCACACGTGTCATAGCCACATCTGTTATGTGGTTATGACATGAGATATGAAAAACTTTTCTCACACTGTCCTAAAAACTCCCTCGCATGTGTAAGCATGCTCGGCGGTGTTCTCTCATGGCGAAAACATTACAGTTTTTGGCAGGATATAAGTACAATTGCGTGCAACCAGATGCATACAGACCAACAAGAGGGTCTCTACGACGCCGTTAACGTCATTGCAAGAGTGAGATTACCAAAGTTCCTAAATCTAAATCTCAGCAAATTCTGGCAGCATAACGCCTTACGGCATTAGTGTGAATTACGCAGCACTCATTTACGTACGTGGTTCGCTGATAGATTAACAACTTCCCACGACGCCTTGTTTCGACTAAACTGACTTGTGATCTCCCTATTTAGTCATTTTTCAGCAAGGCACGGTTGTCTGTCTCCTCTCTTGTTTCCTGAAACATACTCCTCCTACGACTTAGCATTCTCAACAAGGCGGTTTGTTTGCTCTCTCTTCCCTTTTCTCTGGGTTTTAATTTTGATTGTATTTTTATCGCACTTACCTTAACTATTTCTCTGATAATTTAGTTTGCTTATATTTCGGTCTCTCTCTCTTTCATTTTCTATGCTTTCTTTATGTGTATCCGGTCCTTTCTTCATGATTTACGTCAATCAGGGTTATCACTGCATCTATTGTTGATATTAAACCTAACTTCCAGATGATCTAGGACACATAGGCTGGTTTACTACTTCGCTGGACTCGGTCTCCTAGTCTTCTCCGATCATGGTTTCTCCTCTTCATTTGCAGATTTGGCGGAAGGGTCCGTCAACTTAGTTCTCTTATCCCATTTGGGAAAAGTCACGCATTTTCTCCTCTGTGTTTTCCAATGTTAGTTTTTCCTCTTCTGACTCTCTTACAGATTTACTTATGAAGACGTTTACTACAGTTGAGATTAAAATGGCCACATGGAATGTCTGTGATGGCTTCTTAAGTTTATTTCCAGTGATCTTTTAACCAAGGTGATGTGTAATTTTCCTCTTCATTTTCCCGGTTATTGAAATTACGTTGATAGTTGAAACTTCTGAGAAACTCTTTCTGGAGTAATACAGCATATTCCTTTACGCTTCTCTTCTCGTTATAATTTTATTTTCTCTTAGATTATAATTACTGTTGTTATTATTACTAATAATTAATCTCCATATTCTTATTGTAAATCATATACCATTGTTAAGTTATGTAGGAGGCTCTTCTCTTTATAAAACCCTTACCGTGGAAATATCACAAAATCCCTGTTTAATTACGTTTGTACTCCAGTTAAGACGAAAACATAATTCCCATATTTGAAACCCCCTTTTTTTTTTTGACTTAATTTTGCACATCCCCTTGTTATGAATGATAGAGAGGGCCTCATATAATGGCCCAAGACACCTCTTCTATGTATATATATACCATATATATAAATATATATATGTAATTTATATACATATAGAACTATATAACTAAATATATCTATATTTATTTACACTTCCCTTTCAAAACATAATATATATATATATAGCTATATATATATATTTATATATGACATATATTATGCCAACATATATATATATATATAGATATATATATTTTTGTTTTGTTATTTAAATGAAACAGATATAGATATATATATATATATATATATGACATATATTATGCCAACATATATATTTTTGTTTTGTTATTTAAGTAAACCAATGCTTATATGTTAGGGTTAAATAGCCCTAACATTTTTTTTATGCTTAACATTTTATGTTTTCTGCTATGAAGCAGAGAAATGGCGGCAGGGGTCGGGCCGCACAGAGGAACAGAGGCTGCGAAATACAGCGGCGGACTTGTATGTGGCGGAGCGTAGCTCCGCGGGGGTTTTAAGGGGCAGGGGGATGTGGGGAAGGGCAGAGCCCCACCCACATCCCACGATGTGGGGTGTGGGTGGGGCTCCGCCCCTCCCCACACCTCTGTTTTAATACAAACGGGGGCTGCGGTGGGGATTACTCCCCACCGCCCACCATATACAAGGCTTCGACTGTGTTTTTAGCACAGTGTTCCTAAATATCGACAGTCATAAAATGTAATCCAGTTTTAATGCATTTCGATGATAATAAAATATATATAATATATATATATATATATTATTATTATTATTTCAGTCTCTTAATAAAACAATTTATTCAGTTTCGATTATTCTGTTTAGAAAGAATGATAATTACATAACAACTATATATATATATATTTTTTATTTGGATATTACCATTCAACTTTCTTCATTACAACAAATAATTAGTTTCTCATATTCGGTAAAAAATGATAAATAAATAACAACTAATATATATATATATATATATATATATATATATATATATATATATATATATATATATATATATATATATATATGTATATATATATATATCCCATTTTCATAAATCACTCACTTTTTCAAATTGACAAACAGAAGTATATACATACTAGATTTCCCTTAATTTTTACAAATTAACTGAAAACATTAGTTATGGAGAATAAACTTAAACATTTAACAACTGGCTTTTCCCTTATAGCAATGAACCATAAAACTAACATTTCAACTAGTTAAGCAGTTCTAATCTTACAATTACATAAACAAACTCAGATTAGATTGCAAATAAGAAATGAACTCTTCCTTTCATTAACATATTAAACACAATTTTAAATGGTTTACAAAACAACATGACTTGAAAACCACATTCATATTATAGAAAAGTGAACTCTTCCACTACAAATAGCAAGAGAATACATTTTAAACCATGGATACAGACAACTAACTTCCCATATATGAACTTCCTTCTCCCAAACAATATACAACTGATAGCTTGTGACAACCAAGAAAAAGTCCATCAATAACAAGATCAGGGAGGTGAATTCTTTCACTCCCAGGGTAACAATAAATTACAACAATATCCAGAGAGGTGCTCTCTCTTCAACTCTTGTGAAATGAACCAGGCCTAATTCTCATGACAAAGAAGAATAACTGTTTCTTCACAAATATAACTCCTCCAAAGCCAACCAGAAGCTCCAAGAGAAAACCTGCATATCAAAGACAAACAAAGAAGAAAACACCACTCATCTAGCTCTCCTCCCTTCCGTAGACCCGCAAGTGGGTCACCCCCGAGCTAGGGAGACCATACTCACACCTGGGTAACTCAAGCACTCCACTTCACAATAGTAACAACAACAATCCCAAAGCACACAAACACCCGTGGGTCATTTACACAACACAGAAACTCAACTACAGTGAGTTTCATAAGGGGCAGGAGAGTGGACACACTCGACTCCAGAGTGTCACCCTGACAGATAAGTTAACCAATACAATTTCTCTTGGTCTCAAACCAAGTTTGATCACAAATTTTTAAGAATTCTGTATATGACTCTCAAGTCAAAGATACAGTCACAGATACATGCCCTCAAGGCTTTCAACATCCCAAAAGATGGAAACAGGTATGCACCCGAGGAGGATCTCTCCTCCCCTACCCCAAACTTGATGAGCATTTCTCCCAAGTGGGAGAAGCTCTGTCAAACAACCCGACAACAAACCCCACAGAAAACAAATCTAACACAAATTTACACACTTTACAAACACATTCAGCTATACGAAACAAAGGTAAAAATCAAACCAACCTTGCAAAGCCCTCCTGGGATGAAGCTGTTGCAGAGCCCATAGAGTTCTCTTCCAACCTTAGCCACCAACTCCCTCTCCCTCTCTCTCCTGCAAGCTAACTTTTCTATTTTTGGTAAAGCAAAATGAAAGTTTCCCCAAAATTCAACTAACTCCCTCTCCTCCCAAAATTGGAAACAAATAACTCAAATTCTTTTCAGTTTTGAGGAATGGGGAGGTGACACTTGTCACCTCCTCACTCTCCCCCAAAACCACTATTCTGCCCTGGTGGCTTATGTCACTCACCCTTCCCAAGAGTACTCCTTATTCCTCTCCTCATGTGATTCCTCCTACGCATGGGAGAAATAAAAGGAGTTAATGGGGAAGAAGACAGGTGACCCATGCCCCTTCTTCCCTCCTTCACATGGGGGAATCTCACTTATGGAGGGGGTGACTTCAAGTCAATCCTTCAATAATGGATGGCATCTCTTACCTTGGGGATTGTAGAGGGGATGGGTTGGGTGTTGGTACAACCCATCATGTCCCCTCCATACCTCCAATTTTCGCCACTTAACTTCAAGGGGAAGTTAAGATGACTAGATGGAGGTTACTCAAGGGTTACCCATGCCAAATGGGCCCCTGGACCCATGGGGTATAACCCAGGGTCAACTTTAACCCATACAAGACACCCCTGGTCAAGGTAAAGCACAAGAAAAGGCCTCATAAATTTAAATTAAATAAGGAAATTCAATTTCAATCCTTTTTACAACACAAATTAGAAAATAACATTACATGAGGGTAACCTAACCCACCCGACCATACAAAAGACCACATTACATCATCACATCAAACACAAAGAGATCTTGGTTCCTCGTGGAACCAGATCGGCTTAACAGGGAATAACAAATAACAAGGTGCGGAATGATCTCCAAAATCTGTGGTTCGATTAGTAATTCCTGCACACTAAATTACAAGATCAGTAACCACATAAAATCATTATAGCCGAAGCAACTTAAAAACATGCATTATCATGACATAGTACTAATTAACACAATGAAATCATATTACAATTTTCCATCATCACCTAATTAATTTTTTTTTGAAATGTAAACTTATCCAAACATCACCCAATTAGTTTTTCCGAAATCATAATAAAGTTTAATAGTGTGACAATTCCGAGAACTGCTATCCCACAAATATAGAAAGTAATAATAAATAGTAAGGTAAATAGTCATAACAACAGAAGTAAAAAGGGCGGTCCTCACATCCTCTCCCCCTAAGACGGTACTTCCTCCTGGAAGTCGTCAAAAAGGTGAGGATAAAGGGTCTTCAGTCTCTCTGCATCTTCCCATGTTGCAGTGACTTCGTCGTATAGGTCCCACTGGACTCTAACCTGGTCTAGCTTTCAACCTCGAAGGGCCAGCGTCTGACGAGCCAATATGCGAATTGGCTCCAGCGCCAGCTGTCCGTCTGCCTCTACCTGAAGAGCACTTCAATCCAACACGTGAGATAAGTTAGAAATATATTAACGTAAAACTGATACATGAAATACATTGTGGATACGTGACAGGCTAGGTGGCAAGGCTAGACGATAGGCTACTGGTCCTATCCGCTCCAAGATTTCAAAAGGTCCTACAAATCGAGGTGCGAGCTTAGAGCCTTTTCCGTAACGGATTGGACTCTTGTGTGGCCGCACTCTCAAAAATACTCTTTCCCCCACAGAGAAGCTTCGGTCTATCCTCTTAGCATCGGCATACTTTTTCTGCCTGTCCCGTGCTTCCTGAAGCCTCTGTCTAATCTGTTTGACTTGCAGTTCCATATTCTGAACTATCTCTAGATCGATGACTGTTCTGTCCTCTATCCGATCCCAACTCAAGGGTGTTCTGTATGGTCTGCCATATAACACCTGGAAAGGAGGCATACCCAACGAGCTGTGATGCCCATTATTGTAGGCGAACTCAACCAGATATAGGTACTCCTCCCATCTAGACTGATGGTCCATAACATACATGCGAAGCATGTCTTCTAACACCTGGTTAACTCTCTCTGTTTGTCCGTCGGTTTCTGGATGATATGCTGAACTGAAGTTGAGCTGTGTGCCCAATGCCTGATGTAAGGCTTTCCAGAACGATGAAGTGAATACAGAGTCTCTGTCAGATATAATGCTGCGAGGTACCCCATGAAGTCTAACAATCTGATCAAGAAACACTTTTGCCACTGACGGTGCATTGTATGTTGTGCATATTGGTGAAAAATGCGCCACTTTGGTCAGCTTGTCAACTGTCACCATAATAGCATCATGGCGACATGATGACATAGGTAGACCAATGATAAAATCCATAGAAATGGTGTCCCATTTCCACTCAGGTATCTCGTGAGGGTATAACAGTCCCGCTGGATGCTGATGTTCGGCCTTGACCCTCTGACATTCCAGGCAACGAGCAACAAATTCGGCAATGTCACGCCTCATCCCAGCCTAATGATAAAGCTGTCGTAAGTCAGCATGCATCTTCTTCACTCCTGGGTGTGCTGCATAGGGTGCTCTATGAGCCTCTGATAAGATTACTGTGCGAAGATGACCCGCATGGGGTACATAGATGCGCTGCCGATGTCGAAGCATACCATCAGACTCAAGGGTATATCCTGTAAATTTGCCCTCAAGGGCCTTCTGATTTAGTAATGCCTGCCGCACCTCAAGAAACCATTTGTCCTCCAGTAAATGCTGTAAGATGCGATCTTTCAAGTCCACCTTCAAGGTCAGGGTTAGGATCTCATGGCACCTTCGACTCAAGGCATCAGCGACCACGTTCTCCTTCCCTTTGATGTAGTGGACATCGAAGTCATATTCGCATAGGAATTCCATCCAACGCTGTTGGCGGGCGTTCAAATTGGGCTGTGTAAAAATATACTGCAAACTATGATGATCCGAATGGAGTTCAAAGCGTTGACCTAGGAGAAAGTGTCTCCAGTGAACCAAAGCATGAACAACTGCTGTGAGCTCTAAGTCGTGAGTAGGATAGTTTAACTCATGTGTCTTTAGTTTCCACGATTCGTATGCGATTGCTCGACCACCCTGCATAAGCATGGCTCCCAAACCTTCTAATGATGCATCTGTACAAACTACAAACTCCTCTGTAGGATCTAAGACCGCTAAAATAGGAGCACTAGTAAGATGCTCCTTGAGGATTCCAAAAGCCTTTTCACACTGCTCGGTCCAAATGAAACCCTTCCCTTTTCGCTGAAGGGAAGTAATGGGATGTGCTATCCTGGAGAAGCCCTCGACAAACCGACGATAGTACCTGGCTAACCCCATAAAGCTTCTGACCTCTGTCACATTAGTGGGTGCCAGCCACTCCTGAATTGCTCTAATTTTAGATGGATCTACGGAGATGCCATCGCCTGATAAAATATGTCCCAAATACTGCACCTCTGTCCTGAAGAAGGCACACTTCGCCAAGTTGCCATAAAGCTACTGCCCTCGTAATTGCTGCAAAACTTGACGCAAGTGCTCTACATGCTCCTCCTTAGTCCGTGAATAAATCAAAATGTCATCTAGAAATATGATCACGAACCGATCTAGGTAAGTACGGAACACCCCGTTCATGAGACTCATGAATACTGCAGGAGCGTTCGTCAACCCGAAAGGTACCACTGTGAATTCATAATGGCCATATCTGGTTCGAAAAGCAGTTTTATGAATATCCGCCTCCGTGATGCGCAATTGGTGATACCCAGATTTTAGATCAATTTTTGAGAACACTCTGGCTCCCTGCATCTGATCAAAAAGGTCGTCAATCCTAGGCAGAGGATAACGGTTCTTCACCATCACCTTGTTCAACTGCCTGTAGTCCATACATAGACGAAGAGACCCATCCTTCTTCTTCACGAAGATAACCGGTGCGCCCCATGGCGAAACGCTAGGTCAGATGTGCCCCTTCTTAAGTAATTCCTCTAACTGCAGCTTAAGTTTAGTGAGTTCATGTGTAGTCATCCTATAGGGTGCACGGGATATCGGTTCTGCACCTGGCACTAAGTCGATGTGGAAGTCCACTTCTCTGCATGGAGGCATACCTGGTAATTCCGGCGGAAATACATCAGCAAACTCTCTAAGGACAGGGTGATCATCTAAAGTAGCCTCAGGTTCATCCTCTGCTCTATCACTGACCGTGATGGCAAACATCTGACATCCCTTCCGCATACAACGCTTAAGCTGCTGAGCGGATATCATACGAACAGCCGTGGGCTTTTGAATGCCCACTATCTCAGCCGACGAACCATGATCGTCTAAACAGCTAATCATCCTCTGGCAACAATCAAGCTTGGCTCTATGTGCCGCAAGCCAATCCATACCCAGAACTACACCGTAGGATCCTAATGGCATAATCCTAAGGTCACATGTTGTGGTGAAGGATCCCAATGTGATCTCACAGTCTTTAACCAAGGTATCTACTGACATCTTGGCCCCTGAGGCCAACTCAACTTCCCACCTAATGTCTTGCCTAGAAGCCACCAGCCTGCAACGCTCCACTAACGATGTAGACAAAAAGGAGTCAGTAGCTCCTGAGTCAAAAAGGATCAAGATGGGGAAGTCTCCAATCGTACCTACTGCCTCGATGACAGAAGCCTGGAAATCGGCCTGGCGGTTATCAACCGCTGCAAACATGTGGTGGGATCTGCCCACGTCACCTACGGTCTGCTCAGATCCTCCTGATCGGGGCTATCCCCCTGCAGTAAATCCCTGTGGGCACTCTCTAGCCAGATGCCCTGCCCCACCACACACATAGCATGGTCCTCAAACCTGTAACTGCCCTGACTGTGTTCTGCCTGATTGTTGTTGCCCAGTCCATCCAGTGGATCCCTGTGAGCCTCTGTAAGACTGCTGGGACCTCGCGGGTCCTGCTGATGAACCCTGTTGTCTCTGATCTCTGCGTGAACCCTGTTGCTGCCATCCACGGTTCTGTCCTCCCTGTCCCCTCTGTTGAAATTTGGATTTTTGTTGTTGTTGCTGCTGCTGTGGAGGCCTAGGAGGTAATGATGAAGGATTGTATCCTCCTCTCTGTGTTGTGTTTTGAGGCCTTTAAAAGTTTTGCTGTTGTTGGGGATTATGTTCCTGGTACTGCAGGCATGAATTCTACCCTCATCCCTGAATTTCCTCTGATATAAGGGCCTTTTCAATAGCCTCGCTCATGGTCTGGGGATTTGCCATACGAACTGGTCCTGCTATCCCGTGATTTAGCCCTCTGATGAATTTGTGTATTAAGATTTTCTCGTCATGGAGGTATTCCACGTAACGAGAAAGCTCTATGAATCGGCTCTCATAATGAGTAACGGTGAGTCCCCTCTGCTGTAAATCATGGAACTCATCGATCCTGCGCTGTCTGTAATGTTCAGACAAATATCGCGCATTGAAGCGCTCGATGAAGATGTCCCATGTGAGTGTATCCACAGATAGTCAGCGCTTGCACTCCTCTGTGTGCCACCAGGTGGCTGCTGCATCCCTAAGAAGATGGACTGCCACTCGTGCTTTCGTGTTGCTTCCATATGGTCACAATGCGAAACACCTGTCTAAGCTAATTAGCCAAGCCTCGGCCACAGCTCCCTCGGTAACACTTGTGAAAGTGGGTGGGTTGAGCCTCAGTAGATCTCTGATGGGGTCCCCTCTGTCTCTAAGTCTCACAAGTGGCTCTTCCACACCATCCTCATATAATCCATGCTGAACCTGTTCTGCCCTCTGGATCTCATCTCGTCTCAAAAGTCTCAGAGGACTTCTGCTCCGTGCTCGGGAGGCTGACCCTACCTCCTCTACTGTTTTGTCAGGAATCTCAACAAAGGGCTCCACACGTGGCACCTCTAGTGGATCAACGTGGGGCTCCATACGTGGCTCAATACGTGACTCGGCACGTGGTTCCTCTCGCGGATCAACACGAGGCTCTATACGTGGCTTAGGAATCACTGGCGGTAACCTGTCTAATATAGTCTGTAGTGCCTGTAAGATCTGTGGACCTATATCCAATACTGGTGTCGCCTGTGGTACTAGTGGTGCTTGTGGTATAGGTGGTGCAGGTGGTGCTGCTGTAACTACTAGTGTCGCCTGTGGTACTAGTGGTGCTTGTGGTACAGGTGGTGCAGGTGGTGCTGCTGTAACTACGGGTGCCAGTCCCTCGGCTGAGGAATCACTGTGCACCTCGACTGACGCTGTGTGGCATGATCGCGCTCGTCGAACATGTCGGGGAGGCATCCTACAAAACAAGGTAGAAACTAATTAGCCAAAGTTCCGGAATAATAACGTGCCCAAATACGCCCAGTGTTTAAACTTGGCTCTGATACCAAATGTCATGCCCACATTTTCCTTGTGGTCACAACACACATCACATGTGTCATAGCCACATCTGTTATGTGGTTATGACACGAGATATGAAAAACTTTTCTCACACTGTCCTAAAAACCCCCTCGCATGCGTAAGCATGCTCGGCGGTGTTCTCTCATGGCGAAAACATTACAGTTTTCGGCGGGATATAAGTATAATTGCGTGCAACCAGACGCATACAGACCAACAAGAGGGTCTCTATGATGCCGTTAATGTCATTGCAAGAGTGAGATTACCAAAGTTCCTAAATCTAAATCTCGGCAAATTCTGGCAGCATAACGCCTTACGGCGTTAGAGGGAATTACGCAGCACTCATTTATGCACGTGGTTCACTGATAGATTAACAACTTCCCACGACACCTTGTTCCGACTAAACTGACTTGTGATCTCCCTATTTAGTCATTTTTCAGCAAGGCACGGTTGTCTATCTCCTCTCTTGTTTCCTGAAACATACTCCTCCTACGACTTAGCATTCTCAACAAGGCGGTTTGTTTGCTCTCTCTTCCCTTTTCTCTGGGTCTTAATTTTGATTGTATTTTTATCGCACTTACCTTAACTATTTCTCTGATAATTTAGTTTGCTTATATTTCGGTCTCTCTCTCTTTCATTTTCTATGCTTTCTTTATGTGTATCCGGTCCTTTCTTCATGATTTACGTCAATCAGGGTTATCACTGCATCTATTGTTGATATTAAACCTAACTTTCGGATGATCTAGGACACATAGGCTGGTTTACTACTTCGCTAGACTCGGTCTCCTAGTCTTCTTCGATCACGGTTTCTCCTCTTCGTTTGCAGATTTGGTGGAAGGGTCCGTCAACTTAGTTCTCTTATCCCATTTGGGAAAAGTCGCGCATTTTCTTCTCTGTGTTTTCCAATGTTAATTTTTCTTCTTCTGACTCTCTTACAGGTTTACTTATGAAGACGTTTACTACAATTGAGATTAAAATGGCCACATGGAATGTCTCTGATGGCTTCTTAAGTTTATTTCCAGTGATCTTTTAAGTAAGGTGACGTGTAATTTTCCTCTTCATTTTCCCGGTTATTGAAATTACGTTGATAGTTGAAACTTCCGAGAAACTCTTTCCGGAGTAATACAGCATATTCCTTTACGCTTCTCTTCTCATTATAATTTTATTTTCTCTTAGATTATAATTACTATTGTTATTATTACTAATAATTAATCTCCATATTCTTATTGTAAATCATATACCATCGTTAAGTTATGTAGGAGGCTCTTCTCTTTATAAAACCCTTACCGTGGAAATATCACAAAATCCCTGTTTAATTACGTTTGTACTCCAGTTAAGACGAAAACATAATTCCCATATTTGAAACCCCCTTTTTTTTTGACTTAATTTTGCACATCCCCTTGTTATGAATGATAGAGAGGGCCTCATATAATGGCCCAAGACACCTCTTCTATGTATATATATACCATATATATAAATATATATATGTAATTTATATACATATAGAACTATATAACTAAATATATCTATATTTATTTACACTTCCCTTTCAAAACATAATATATATATATATAGCTATATATATATATTTATATATATTTATATATGACATATATTATGCCAACATATATATATATATATATATTTGTTTTGTTATTTAAATGAAACAGATATATATATATATGACATATATTATGCCAACATATATATTTATATATAGATATATATATTTTTGTTTTGTTATTTAAGTAAACCAATGGTTATATGTTAGGGCTAAACAGCCCTAACATTTTTTTTTATGCTTAACATTTTATGTTTTCTGTTATGAAGCAGAGAAATGGCAACAGGGGTCGGGCCGCACAGAGGAACAGAGGCCGCGAAATACAACGGCGGACTTGTATGTGGCGGAGCGTAGCTCCGCGGGGGTTTTAAGGGGTAGGGGGATGTGGGGAGGGGCGGAGCCCCACCCACATCCCACGATGTGGGGTGTGGGTGGGGCTCCGCCCCTCCCCACACCTCTGTTTTAATACAAACGGGGGCTGCGGTGGGGATTACTCCCCACCGCCCACCATATACAAGGCTTCGACTGTGTTTTCAGCACAGCGTTCTTAAATATCGACAGTCATACAATGTAATCCAGTTTTAATGCATTTCGATGATAATAAAATATATATAATATATTTATATATATATATATTATTATTTCAGTCTCTTAATAAAACAATTTATTCAGTTTCGATTATTCTGTTTAGAAAGAATGATAATTACATAACAACTATATATATATATATTTTATTTGGATATTACCATTCAACTTTCGTCATTACAACAAATAGTTAGTTTCTCATATTCGGTAAAAAATGATAAATAAATAACAACTAATATATATATATATATATATATATATCCCATTTTCATAAATCACTCACTTTTTCAAATTGACAAACAGAAGTATATACATACTAGATTTCCCTTAATTTTTACAAATTAACTGAAAACATTAGTTATGGAGAATAAACTTAAACATTTAACAACTGGCTTTTCCCTTATAGCAATGAACCATAAAACTAACATTTCAACTAGTTAAGCAGTTCTAATCTTACAATTACATAAACAAACTCAGATTAGATTGCAAATAAGAAATGAACTCTTCCTTTCATTAACATATTAAACACAATTTTAAACGGTTTACAAAACAACATGACTTGAAAACCACATTCATATTATAGAAAAGTGAACTCTTCCACTACAAATAGCAAGAGAATACATTTTAAACCATGGATACAGACAACTAACTTCCCATATATGAACTTCCTTCTCCCAAACAATATACAACTGATAGCTTGTGACAACCAAGAAAAAGTCCATCAATAACAAGATCAGGGAGGTGAATTCTTTCACTCCCAGGGTAACAATAAATTACAACAATATCCAGAGAGGTGCTCTCTCTTCAACTCTTGTGAAATGAACCAGGCCTAATTCTCATGACAAAGAAGAATAACTATTTCTTCATAAATATAACTCCTCCCAAGCCAACCAGAAGCTCCAAGAGAAAACCTATGTATCAAAGACAAACAAAGAAGAAAACACCACTCATCTAGCTCTCCTCCCTTCCGTAGACCCGCAAGTGGGTCACCCCCGAGCTAGGGAGACCATACTCACACCTGGGTAACTCAAGCACTCCACTTCACAACAGTAACAACAACAATCCAAAAGCACACAAACACCCGTGGGTCATTTACACAACACGGAAACTCAACTACAGTGAGTTTCATAAGGGGCAGGAGAGTGGACACACTCGACTCCAGAGTGTCACCCTGACAGATAAGTTAACCAATACAATTTCTCTTGGTCTCAAACCAAGTTTGATCACAAATTTTTAAGAAATCTGTATATGACTCTCAAGTCAAAGATACAGTCACAGATACATGCCCTCAAGGCTTTCAACATCCCAAAAGATGGAAACAGGTATGCACCCGAGGAGGATCTCTCCTCCCCTACCCCAAACTTGATGAGCATTTCTCCCAAGTGGGAGAAGCTCTGTCAAACAACCCGACAACAAACCTCACAGAAAACAAATCTAACACAAATTTACACACTTTACAAACACATTCAGCTATACGAAACAAAGGTAAAAATCAAACCAACCTTGCAAAGCCCTCCTGGGATGAAGCTGTTGCAGAGCCCACAGAGTTCTCTTCCAACCTTAGCCACCAACTCCCTCTCCCTCTCTCTCCTGGAAGCTAACTTTTCTATTTTTGGTAAAGCAAAATGAAAGTTTCCCCAAAATTCAACTAACTCCCTCTCCTCCCAAAATTGGAAACAAATAACTCAAATTCTTTTCAGTTTTGAGGAATGGGGAGGTGACACTTGTCACCTCCTCACTCTCCCCCAAAACCACTATTCTGCCCTGGTGGCTTATGTCACTCACCCTTCCCAAGAGTACTCCTTATTCCTCTCCTCATGTGATTCCTCTTACGCATGGGAGAAATAAAAGGAGTTAATGGGGAAGAAGACAGGTGACCCATGCCCCTTCTTCCCTCCTTCACATGGGGGAATCTCACTTATGGAGGGGGTGACTTCAAGTCAATCCTTCAATAATGGATGGCATCTCTTACCTTGGGGATTGTAGAGGGGATGGGTTGGGTGTTGGTACAACCCATCATGTCCCCTCCATACCTCCAATTTTCGCCACTTAACTTCAGGGGGAAGTTAAGATGACTAGATGGAGGTTACTCAAGGGTTACCCATGCCAAATGGGCCCCTGGACCCATGGGGTATAACCCAGGGTCAACTTTAACCCATACAAGACACCCCTGGTCAAGGTAAAGCACAAGAAAAGGCCTCATAAATTTAAATTAAATAAGGAAATTTAATTTCAATCCTTTTTACAACACAAATTAGAAAATAACGTTACATGAGGGTAACCTAACCCACCCGACCATACAAAAGACCACATTACATCATCACATCAAACACAAAGAGATCTTGGTTCCTCGTGGAACCAGATCGGCTTAACAGGGAATAACAAATAACAAGGTGCGGAATGATCTCCGAAATCTGTGGTTCGATTAGTAATTCCTGCACACTAAATTACAAGATCAGTAACCACATAAAATCATCATAGCCGAAGCAACTTAAAAACATGCATTATCATGACATAGTACTAATTAACACAATGAAATCATATTACAATTTTCCATCATCACCTAATTAATTTTTTTTTGAAATGTAAACTTATCCAAACATCACCCAATTAGTTTTTCCGAAATCATAATAAAGTTTAATAGTGTGACAATTCCAAGAACTGCTATCCCACAAATATAGAAAGTAATAATAAACAGTAAGGTAAATAGTCATAACAACAGAAGTAAAAAGGGTGGTCCTCACAGGTTTTCAGGATTAAGATGAATGAGTATGGAGAAGTTGTAAGGAATAAGGCAAGGCTTGTATGCAAAGGATACTCTTAGATTGAAGGAAAATATTTTAAAGAAACTTTTGCTCTTGTAGCTCAGATTGAGGCAATCAGAATATTTCTAGTATTTGCAGCCCACAAAGATTTCAAAGTGTATCAAATGGATGTGAAGTTTGCATTTTTGAATGGTGAGTTGGAAAAGGAAGTTTACATTGAGCAACCAAAAGGATTTAGGTTATTAGAGCAAAGTGACTTTGTGGAAGAAATATTTGTATGGAATTAAGGAAGCTCCTAGAGCCTAGTATGCAAGGTTGAATAAGTACTTATTGCAATTAGAGTTTAATAAAGGTACTGCTGATAGTAATCTTTATTTCAAAATTATTGGTGATCAAATTTTTATTGTGGAAATCTTTGTTGATGATATTATCTTTAGAGGCAATGAAAGTATGTGTATGAAATTTGTTGGTGAAATGCAAAAAGAGTTTGAGATGTCTATGTTTGGTGAGATGAATTTCTTTCTAGGTCTACAAATAAACCAATCAGATAAAGGAATCTTCATATCTTAGTCTAAGTATGTGAAAGAGTTGTTGAAGAAGTTTGGGATAGAAGACTCTAAACCGGTATGTACTCCCATGGTGACTAGCTACAAGTTGAACAAAACTGATGAATCACCTAAGGCTGATTAGAAAAAATATAGATCTATGATTAGAGGATTATTCTATCTAACTCAAACTAGACCTAATATTATACATGCAGTTTGTTTTGTCACAAGATTTCAAGTTGATCCAAGAGAATCACATGTGATGGCAGTTAAGAGAATACTGAGATATTTAAAAGGTACTCTAGATCATGGCTTATGGTATCCAAAGGACAATTATTTCACTCTTAGTGCCTATACTGATGCTGATTGGGCTAGGGATGTTGATGACAAGAAGAGTTCAAGTGGAGGTGCCTTCTTCTTGGGTAATAAATTGGTCTCATGGTTTAGCAAGAAACAAGAAACAAGATTCAATATCTTTTTCAATTATTGAAGCAAAGTATATTGCAGCAGCATGTTGTTGCACTCAAGTGTTGTGGATGAAGCAGACTTTGAAGGACATAAGAGTTGTGTATGAAGATCCAATTTCAATCTTTTTTGACAATACAAGTACCATAAACATTTCAAGGAATCTAGTGATGCATTCAAGAACAAAGCACATATCAATAAGGTATAACTTTTTGAGAGAAAAGGTGACAGAGAATGAAGTAAAATTGGAATATGTGTCCACAAAGGATCAGATTGTAGACATCTTCACTAAGCCTCTGACTAAAGATACCTTTGAGTATTTTAGAGAAACATTAGGAGTCATTACCCCTCTTGTCCTAAACTAAGATGCATAGGAATGCATCAATCTAGTGGATCCTAGAGTCTCATTTTTTGATCTGGATTGATGTTCTAAAGGCTACCTCTCAAGGGGAGTAGCTAGATGTTTCTGATAAAGTAAGTGGATTAGAGCAGCAACATGCAAGTATGTGCCCTTTTCCATTGATATCAAAGAGGGAGAGAGATCATGTGAAAAACTCAGGGGAAGAAAGAATGCAAATGTGTAAAGAGAAAGGGGGAGAATCTTGTTTTGATGGTCTTTTTCAGTTTTTCACATCATATCTTACCATCAATGACAAAGGGGGAGATTGTTGCAAGTATGTGCCTAATCAGTGTTTTCATTGATGTCAACATATATGTGTTGTCATTGGTGTCAACTATGCCCTCATTTTCTTACTTTCTTGTAGATGTTGAGGATATTGAGAAAATTAGCTCATCCAGTAAAAATAGTGAATTGTAGTAGAAATAGTGCATTACATATAGAAGAATAGTCTAGAAGAATGCTCCTCATTTCCTGTAGAATAAATATATTTTCTTATAGATTAAAATTTATTTAGAAGCCAATCTAAAGATGTTATATTCCAAGGTTGAGCCTCCAGAATAAAGATTTGGGTAAGTTGTATTCACTAGTGTGAAAACTACTTTTTTTGTATGTTTGGTGGTGACAGAGAGAATGTGTTCTACTCTGCATTCCTCCTCATTGAAGTATTTTGGTCTGCAGTTCTAGAATTACATCTGTGATTATGTGAAGTGCCTTCAAATGCAACAGTTCATGATTTGGTGGTTTGCGAGCTATCTTTTACTATTGATAGTGGCTAACAATGTTGTTCTTGTGCTCCAGTTTGAAGAATCTTATTGACAGAGTGATTAGAGATTGTGTGGGTGTTCTTGGTGATTACAATGTGCTTGTGGATGTCTCTTTATCATGTTCCTACTTTTGGATTGGTCCACAAAGAGAGAATTGGATCTTGAATGAAAAATGTTCTTGTAGACCTAGTGCTATCATTAGTCTTAGCTGACCTGGTTGAATTCATTATTTGCAGAGATGCATCAAAGATTGTAGAAATATGTTGTGGCATGGAGGATTGTGTTTGAGTCCCAGCTAAGGCATGGCATGATCCACATGAACATTTACATCTTAATTTTTATTAGGTCTAGACCTATTTTATGTATGATTGTAATGCCGATCTTGGAGATTGATCCAATGATTGATAAATGTAATGCCGACCTTGATGCACATTCCAAGGTTGATGAATTGTATAAAAGTATGTAATGAAGTTGTGAAAAAGTGTGTGTTGTGAAGATGAAAAGATAAGTGTGAAGGTGTGAAAGAGTAGAGCAGAGAAATAATATTGTGCTTCAACAGAACTGAACCCTAGCATGGAGTAGATGCTACTAAATTAGTTCACCCTTTTTGGCAGTGAGCCACCCATAGGCAGTGATCCATTCTTTGCAGTGAGCAATTTGGGCAGTGAACCCTATAGGCAGTGAGCCTCTTTTTTTTAGTATTGATATAACATATATACTTATGTGGGCTAACACCCACCTTTGTTTTTCCCTTTTAGGGTTTTCCACATAAAAATCTAGTGTCTTTTGTGTTCATTATGTTATTGTGATGAACTTCTCATTTCATACTTTCATGGTTATTTCTGAATATAAGAAATGATACATTGATGTTCATAATTAGCTAAAAGTTTTAGGACAACTGATTCACCCCCCCTCTCAGTTGTCCAGTGCAGTTCAACAATATCTTTAAAGAGTTTGATCAACCTCTGGAGACTCATCATCCTTGCTTAAGTGACAACCAGTGACCATAGCAGTACTTACATGTTTAGAATCCTCCATGCTAAATTTCTTCAACATCTCTTTTACATACTTATCCTAAGCAATAAACATACCATCATCTAGAAAAATAATTAGAAGTCTATGGAAGAAAGACAATCACCAATCATAGACATTTGAAACTCTTTATGCATCTCATTTGCAAATCTTTTACACATATCATCATCACCACCAAAGATGATATCATCAACATACACAACTACTATCAAGATATTGTCTTCCTTTATCTTGATGTAAAGATTACTATCTATAGTACCTTTCTTGAAACCCTACTGAAGTATATACATATCCAATCTTGCATATCAAGCTCTATCTACATACCATGTCCATATCTTCTAATAGCTGGAAAACATTTGGTTTCTCAATGTAAACCTCTTCCTCTAGATCACCATTCAAGAATGCTGACTTGACATCAAAATAAGCAACATAAAATACCTTTCACCTTGTTGACTCTTAGCCCTTGTGGTTCTGCATAGGTCAGTATGAATTAGCTCCAATGGCTTTTTTGAAGAACATTCCTTGCTCTTAAAACTTGTCTTTGTTTTCTTTCCCATTCGACATTCCTTGCATAATGTATTTGCAAGCTTGATTATCTTGGGCATATCTCTCACTGCATGAGTAGAACTAATATTCACCATATTGTCAAAGTTGATCTATCCCATCCTCTTGTGCCATAGCCAAAACTCATCATATTTAGACAACAAACAAGTTCTTCGATTTGCCTCCTTTAGGTGGTAGACATTTCCATATGTCCTTATACCTTCTGCAACTAGTCTTCTAGATCTTGTCTTCCTAATCTCACAACCATTAGCTTGAAATGTAAGATTGTATCCTTTTCTACACATTTGACTAAAACTAAAAAGATTGTGCATCAACCCTTTGACATAGAGAACATCTTCAATCCTATTCTTCCCATCAATTGTTATGGCACCCTTTCCATAAATTTGTACTGACTCATCACCACCAAAATTAACATCTCCACCATTGTATTTATTAAAGTTGATGAACCTCTCCTTGTCACCAATCATACAATTAGAGTAGCCCCTATCAATAATCCAAGCATTTGCTTCTTCTTGTGCATGGAAAGCAGCCCACACAACCATATACTCTTCATTATTTTTATCAAGCTGCATGATGATAGACTTCTCACATTTTTCAACATCACCCTTTTTGCCATTAACTTCCATAGCCATGAAAAGTGTTTCATTATTTGAATCATCATAATCCTCACCTTCTAAGGAACAACTATTCTCCATTGAGTAAAAACCCTCTTTCATATTTTATTTTTTGTTACCACTTCCTGATTCTTTAAAAGGAAATTTAGAGGAAAAATGACCAACTCTCTGACAATCAAAACATTTGAAAGGTAATTTACCTTTGTATTTGCCAGTTCTTTTCTTCAATCTTCTCACAAAGTTTTCTTCTAATCCATCAAGGTCATCATCTTCATCAATAATTTCATCTTTTATCTTTTTAATGACTTTGAAAGAAGCTTCTTTCTTTGGACCATCACTACCAAACTCTCTCATTTCAAATGTAATAAGGGTACAAAACAATTTGTCTATAGTGTATGTATCAAAATCCACATTATCCTCAATAGAATATACCTTATGCCTATAAGATTTAGGGAGAGATCTCATAACCTTCTTCATAATCTCATCATATTTCACTTTACAACCAAGACCTATGATGTCATTAACAACTTCATTCACCCAGAGCATATATACAGCATTGCCTTCGCCCTTTGCCATCCTTAGGGTCTCAAATTTGCTCTTGAAGATTTGTATCTTTGATTTCTTTACTTTTTTATCTCCTTCATAAATGGTTTCAAGTTTATCCCAAACTTCTTTAGCAGAACTACAACTCATTACCTTTGAAAGTTTTAAATCATTTAACCCATGTATTATATAAAAATTTTCCTTGGCATTGTTATCATGCACCTTAACTTCATCTGGATTTGTAGGAGTAGTAGCAAGAACTATGTAACCAGCCTTGACAGAGTCCCAAACACCACACACTAGAGAATTGATATAGGATTCCATCTTTAGCTTCTAAAAGGCATAATTTATTCGATCAAACCTAGGTATCTTGTTGGATCCATTATGTGCCATCCTGAATCTTCCTCAAGTGGTTAAGCTTCATTTAGAGGAAATTGGTTGTGATACCAAATGTTGAACATATATTACAATACTAAGAGGGGGGTAAAGTAGTATTTAATCAAATCGTAAACCCTCATTGACAAATTGAAACTTAATTCTTATAGCATAATCAAAATGATAATAAAACAACACAAAGTACATCAACACATAACACCAGATATATATGGAAAACCCAAGGGAAAAATGATGGTGAGGATTAGGTCACAATATATAAATGCTCACTACAAATTCCAACTTTGTTTTAGGGCTATAACCCAAGGAAGCTACTACTCCTTGAAAAAGGTTTTAGGGCTACTCCCAAGGAAGCTACAACTCTCTGTAGACTTTTTTTTAGGGCTTAAACCCAAGGAAGCAACTACTCCTTGAAATGAGAATAAACTCAGAGAAGCTTACATCATGATAATCCTTCTACTGCCTAAATCTAACAATAAAACTCAGTCCTTTGATGATTGTACTCATGCTATGACAACCTCAGAAACTCCTTCAAATGTCTTCTCTTTAGATTACTAACTCACTCCTTTCAACCTTTAAGAAGAATTGCCTTTGGTTCATTGCCTCCAGAAAATAATTCGGCACACTCCTTACTTCTCTTCTGTCACAAGTATGTCTTCAAGATGAATTAGGACATATTTTACTACTGCTCTTTCTCCTTAGTCACACATCATAATGAATTCATTCTGCTTCTTCACTTGCTTGTAAACCAATTCCAATACATTGCAATCTCACCTCACCTATCTCAACTAGGTTTACAATATATACATGATATTATATTGATTACATTACTTGTTAGTTAGAGACAACATGAAAATTACATTTACAAGTTGGCTAAACAACACACTTCATGAAACGTGTAGAGGGAAAGCCCTAAACAAGACTACATGCCACATAACTAGAATAAGAACACCTTACAGATTCCAACACATTCTTAACCCAGTCCTAAACATCCTTCACAATAACATTCTTCAAGGAATCACATCTGCATGTTTATCTCCTTTAAAATAGGATGATTTTAAGTAGGAGAACATGAAACTTGAAGCATAACGGTCACAACAACTTGAAGACAATGTGCGGTACTAGAAACATGAAAGATATTTATGAAATTCTTCTAGATGAGTCTTCATGACTCATACACCACATCCAAATACACCTCAAACTCCACCAAATAATTATTTTGTTCTGCACACCTTCAAACATGTACTTAGAGACTAAACAACCATCCAAAACACACTGTAACACACTGTCATTGAGAAATTGATCTTGCAGATCACCAAAACATCTCAAACTACAAGGAATCATGCAATGCACATCCCTAAACATGTTCACAAAACTGCATAGGCAATTTTCCTCTTCCAAAGAAATGTGGAGCATTTCAACAAGCCTTCAACATTGCTTTTCCCTATCAGAATACAAACTGAAACTCTACCACTTATAAGTTTTACTATGAAAGGTGTAGAGACTTGAGACTTTATAAATAACACCTCCACTAGACACTAAACTTAACTTTTGAATTGCAAGACCTCATCTTCAAATGTGGAGGAATGTGTAGCTAATCATTGAAGTACTGTGAATACCTTCTTTAGAAACAACACTGTCTTCAAACCATCAGTTGCAAAACACTCTTTCAGTAATCCAAACAACATGAAACTTGGAACATACAAGATTTGTAACCATATGAAGGTATATTCCAATCCACAAAGGCACAACATCAACAACATGAAAATGTGGAGCATTCTCCCAGATAGTCTTCAAAGTTGTCTTCCTATAACAAAAACTTTCACCAACATTCGGAGGCCAAAACTTCCTTTTATCAACACATACATTCTTAGGAACAACATGAGAGATCATACAATATGCTTCAAACCATCAAAAACATTTCCCCAACATTAGAAACACATATGACCATCTTAGTTGTTGTAATTCCCATCTTAATATGCCAACTTAATGCTTCTAATTCCCATATTAATATGTCTTTTTTGTTGTCAAAAAACATACTCAATGAATACTATCTCTACTAACTAAGAACATTAGGAACATGACATCCACCCATGAACTTCTAATTCCATCTTAATATGTTTCCATATAGTCTCTAAATAGGACATGACATCTAACCATGAACTTCTAATTCCCATCTTAATATATCTTCTCTATGGTCACCAGATAGGGCATGAAATCCAACCATAAACTTCTAATTCCCATCTTAATATATCTTCTTTGTTGTCATGACATCATTATCATCACTTAGGAATCAAATGTGCAATTATAATCCTCATCAATAGCATCAATCACCACATGATAGAGCTGACATCAATGCCAACCTTATGATAGTGTTGACATTAATGACAACCTTAGGAGCCATATGTGTAAAAAGGGGATCATAAAGATGGAAACCAACCATTCTTCTACTAACAATCAAGTATGAAAAGGATGAAAAACTCATCTCAAAACCCTAGTTTTTGTTTTGATGATTTCTCCCAAAAGAAATCATTTCTATCAAATCTTTTTGTTGCAATATGTTAGTTTTCATGTTTTAGTGTGTGTATGCCTTTTTGTTTGTTGAATTCAAGAAAATTTGAGGTGTTTGGAGTGATTCTATCATGTTAGGGCATGGTGTTAGGTCACCCCTTTTACTAGGGTTTATCTTCTAGGGGTGATTCTATTGTTAGATATGGTCACCTGGGAGAGATCCTATTGTAAGACAGGGTCACCAAGGGGAGATCTTGTTGTAAAGTAGGGTCATTGGGAGGAGATTTGCCTTGGTAAAGGGGTGACCCAGTCAGTTTGATTTTGATTATAATATTTTTTTTTATGATGCATTTGAAACATTGTTTTCCAATGATTTCAACACTAACCTCATCATTTTATTACAATTTTTTAGGGAATGTATGTGTTTTGTGGAATTTTGCAAGTTTTATGATGTTTTTGGGATTTTCTAAGTTTAAAGAGATTTGATACATGGCTCCTTATGTGTAACAGGATATGTATATTTGATGGAATGTAACTTGTGAGAATATTTGGTTTTCTTATGCTTATGAGGCCTTATCTTTAAGAGATCAAGCTATCTTGAAGAAAGCAGGTTTAGACAGGATATCCAAGGTTCATGTGGTTCATCCTTCATCTTGCATTTTCTATGACCTTTTGATGTATTGGGATGTAGAGAGGAATACATTTATGTTTCCCCAAGTCTTAGGGGAATGGACTATTACTTTGTATGACATTTAATGCATATTGGGAGTCCCTATAAGAGGACAATGACTTATCATACCTAAGAGTTAATCATATGGAGAGACATAGACTTGGGAAGATTTCATGGGGTTGAGTCATCTAGGGGATCATACAAGGGTACAACTTACTTTTGTGCCTAGCCTAGAAATTTCACCTCTACAAAAGTTCCTCATTGGCTTGGTTTATTCTAGAATATCATGAGATAAGGGATCAATGAGACTCAGATGGTGTTGTGCACCCATCATTCAATGTATAGAGAAGGACACATTGTATGCATGGGGAGTTGATATCCTTGATATGGTTTACAAAAAATTCTATCGTATTGCGACGCGAGGGGCTCTTGCATTCACCCATACTTCTTTAGTTATGTCATGGATTCTTAAGCATATTATAACATTCCAAAGGAGTGTTTGATTTTCTAATCCTAGATTATCGAGGGCCACATGATGGCATTGTCTTGGTGAATTTGATGCTAGCACATGTGCAGAAGCTACCCTTACTAATGCTGACATTTTTCCTAACCCTTACATTGACATGGAGGGCTTATTGTTAGGGGACTATTAGATTTGAGACTATTGTAGAGGTGTGGTACATTGGTCAAATAGGTATGGTTCAATTGAGGCACATCACATTGATCAAGTCCTTCAAAATTTGGGAGATTATTTTCCAAAGGAATTTCCATAAATTTATATTTTCCATAGGTCTATTCATGAGATGGGTGATGTTGAGCAGAGGGTGGTTAAGTGGACACCTTTGACTCCCAGAGTCTTGATTACTAGAGCAATTTGTGATGTGTGATAGAGACAGAGAAAAATAAGAGGATCTAATTCTTAGAGGTTGATAGTCATGGAGGATATTAAGGAGTCTATTGATGAGGACTGTGATCCTAAGGGAGAGGGAAGTGATGGTGAACATACTAGGGGGATCATGAGGTATTTTTAGATGATGAGGAAACACTAGAGGAGACTGTTGGTAACTTGGCAAACATCATTAAGAAAAAGACACTATAGGTATGGTGAAGTTTAATTGTGCATAATGTTTGAAGGTGTTGTCATTGATGGAAACAAGAAAAGAAATGAGTTTGGAACAAAGGATTTGGTCTAGTAAAGAAGACTTAGTCATTTTGGGTAAGCGTTGGCAATGTACAAAGACAATGATAGAAAGACAGTGTGTGGATTGGTGTTGGTCTGCATTTGCAGATCTAGTTATGTAGTTTTGGTATGTTGCTCTTAACTCTTAGATGATCTTATATATAGAGTATCAACCTCTGATTAGTTCTAGAAGTATATCTTCAAATGGCTTAAGTTTGGTAGAGTAGAATACAGTGCTAACTAGAGTAGAACACTCATTTGTGTTGGTCCACATTCCTTTGGTGTTACATATTTTTTATGCAATTTTGAGGTGTTATAGAAACTTTTATGAAGTCTCTAAATCTAGTGTTATAAAGTCTGAAGTCCACCAGAATGCTAGTTCTGAGCTACTAAGTATCGCTCCTTGGCTTGACAGAGTTTGACTATGACAGAGCATGGTGTTCTAATGGTTTGCGTTTTACCACAAGTTGATATCATGATTTATGGTTCTAAAGGTAAGCTTGGAGATGTGTAAAGAGTCTTTTATATGATTTTGAATGTGTCTTGTGGTTTACAGTGATAGTTGTAGTTTGACAGATGGACCAAACTAGTGGCAGTTTGTGTTTGAGGTTGACATGATAGTTTCTGATGTATGAGGTAAGTTCTATTGATTGGAACTTTATCCTAAGTGTTTCTATGGTTTAAGCTAACATATGAGAAGGTGTTCCAAGTATTGTTTGGGTCTGCTATGTGTTTTGGTGAATGAATTTGGCTAACAAGTTACATATGATGTGACTACACGCTACATCTTTGTAGGCTAACCTAATGTGAAGAATCTAAGTGCTGTGGATATTTATATGAGATCCAATTTGATGTTTGGAGAATGATGTGTGAATGTGAGTGTGTGTGTGTGTGTGTGTGTGTGTGTATGTGTGTGCATGTGACATGCAAAATTTGGTGATTTTATAAGTGTAAAGCAGAAGAAGAGAGATCTTATGTAAGAGTAGAGTAGTAAAATAGAGAAGTCAGAGATGAAGAGTTTTGAAATAGTTTTCCTGAGCTTCATTGGAGTTGTATCCATGCATTTGCAAACATAATAGTTCATTTTGGCAGTGAGCCACCTTTCCTTTTCTTTCTTTCTCTTGGCAGTGAGCTTGTATGCAATGAGCATCCTTCTTTGGAAAGTGAGTCCTTAAGGACAGTGAGCCCTGGGAAGTAAGCCCTAAGGAAGTGAGTCTTTTGTAATTTGGTATTGTTACTACATAATATATTGTGAGCTAACACTCATCATGGTTTTTCACTTTTTAGGTTTTCCATGTAAAAAATCTCAGTGTTCATGTGTCATGTCTTGTGGTTGTTTAATCTAATTTAATGTTGTTAAATGGGAAAATGAATTAATGATTTAATAAGTATATAGTTTAAGAGAATACTAATTCACCCCCCTCTCAGTATTTTGGGTGTTCAACAATTGGTATCAGAGCTTGGTTCCTTGGAAAAAGTCTAACAACTTGAAGAAGATCTTGGAGATTGAACACATGTCAGGAAGAAGGTATCCTACTGCTCCTAAAGAAATTCATCCAATTGGAACTACAAAAGAAGAGTGCATGTATGTCAATGAAGAAGAACTCAAAGTTTCTCTTGAAGACCTTGAAAGGATTGAAGAAGAAAATAGGGACCTGAAGTACAATATCAAGGAAGCAAATGAGTGTATCAACAAGTTGAGGGAGCAAGTCAAAAATATTTAAGAAAAGCATAAGGAATTTAGTGAGAAATTGAAGCTAGCAAATGAAATTGTGAATGACCTAAAGGTACAAGTTGAAGAGAGGAAAAGAATTGAGGAACTCCTTGATATGGCTGTGAAAAACAAGTCTAAAAAATGTACAAAGCTTGAACAAGAAGTTGTGGATTTGAAATCTGATCTAAAATAGGCATGGATTCAAGAAGATAAATTTAGAGTGAGTGCTACAAAACTTGATAGAATAATTGCAAGTCAGGAGAATCTTGATGACAAAGAAGGCTTGGGATTTGAGAAAAGAGAAAGTTATAAAACAGGTTAAGAAAAGAATGCCGACGAGATCAAGAAGGACAAAGGCAAATAGATTCATATTCAAAGGAACATACCTAGAAGACCACTGGTCAAGAAACCAAATGCTCAAAGGTACCCTCATCAATGGTTATTGTAATACATGATATAAGTTTGGTCATAAGTCTACTTAATGTAGGAGCAAAATGAATCAGAATGTTCCATCATTTTCCAGTCAGTGCTTTACTTACAATAAAATGGGTCATAAAGCTAATGAATGTAGAAGTCAGAGAAGGAATGGTTACAAAATAGAAGGAATGCTCAAACTTTTAGAGGTAGTTGATTTATGTGCAAGAGATTTAGTCATAGAGCTAGTGAATGTAGAAGTCAGATAAGAAATAACTTTAATAATAGAAGGAATGCTCAATCTTTCAATGGAAATTGCTTTGCATGCAATCTATTTGGACACAAGGCTAACCAGTGTAGATCAAGGATGAATAAAAGGAACAATGGTGAGAGAAAGGTTGTATGCTTCAATTGCAACAAGCTTGGACATATTGCAAGATTCTACAGAAGCAAGAACATGAAGAAGGACAATTAGACAGAAATGATGAAACAAGTACAAAAATTTGATACAACAAAAATCAAGAAGGAGATGAACAAGATATGGGTTAAGAAAATATTGTTGAAGTCAAGAATTAGTTTGTGCTAGAATGTGGTGCAAAGACTTCCTCCAAGAAGTGAATTGAGAGCTCTGGCTAAGGGGGAGCTTCAATGAAAAATCCTATTCCCCCAACCTGAGAAGTGGTGCTGACATCCAGTATGAAGATATGAGTTATAAGATAGAATGGTAGATCTCTTGAAGAAGATTCTGGTAGAAAAGAACCTACTACAGTGGATTGCGGAGCAATTTAGATTCATTGTGAGTGGTAGAGAAAGGGTTTGACAACTTTTTGAAGCAAACATTTATGATAATTAGGTCTTGATGAAAAGGGTTTATAAGAAAACTTATTCAAAGTAAATTCACATTACATTTGAACATTCAAGTGACTTGAGCAGTGAAGACTAAGGTGAATTCAAGTATTTGGCAAAGAAGAAACCCTAATAGGAAGCAAAAGTTATTTATAGTTCTCATTCTTGTAAAATCTTTGTTAAACTATAAAAATGTCAACCACACAAGTAATTGTGATCACAGAGAAGCCTTGACCTAGTTTTAATAAGCACCATTTCAAATCCCTTGAAACTAATCAGGATGGTGCATTCTCTGAGATTCCACATGGAGTTATGCATACATAAGATATTAGGGCATATATTTATACTAGTTTGGAAGAGTACGATCATTTAAAACTAGGGCAAGTTTACCTAAATGAGTTGACCAAAGATAAATTTGAATTGAAGGAAGAATTTAGTTCTCTGCATGAGAAGAAATTGGATACATGGATAGATTTCCCATCTTCACTAAAGATACTTGGGCTAGGTATGTTTTAAGAAGAATCCATGATGAATTTGTGTCATAAAGAAAAATTAGGTTAACAAGATCAAGCATTGCAAATCAAATCTAATCCTACCACCTTCAAAGAATCCATCTAAATGACACAAAATGAATGCAAATCAAAAGAAGAGTCACCTAGATTACTTGATTCCTTGGTTGGAATTGTGGATTCCTTCTCAATAGTGAAAAACCATAGTTTACATAGCTGTAATGATAATGGATGATATGCTCAAAGTGCTCAATGGACTCAATAGGCATGAGATGATAATCTAGACACTTTCAAGATTGTGTAGGATATGGGGGGTTTGGAATGAAATGAGAGAGTGTATATATCTCTTCCTTCTAAGATTGATCAATGTTGGAGATTAGGTGGCTATGTGAATGGTTGAGAGTGAACAAAAAGCTTGGATGAATGTGTACAAGACAAGTGTCCATAGAAAAAGCTTTTATTAAATTATTGTAGTTGGTTTGTTGGTAGTACTAAGATTAATTTTCTTAAAATAGAATACTTTTCTATTTTAAGGATTGGATGATGTGGATGATTGATTTTAGAACCAATTAAATCATTTTTATATTTGATTTAGGATAGGACCCATCTTGTACACATAAAAAAATGTGATAAGATAAAAATAAATTAGACAAATAAATTCATTTAATTTATTTTTAAATGATAGAAGAAAGAGCTAAATTTAGAAAATTGGAAGAAAAAGACATAAATTAAATAAATAAATTTATTTAATTTATTAGGATAATGAGAAGATAAATAAATAAAATTCTAATTTTATTTATTTATAAGAGGAATAATGAAATAATGAAATAATTAAAGATTACTTAATTATAGAAGAAATAATGATAATAGATTGAATTAATTAAATAATAGAAGAAGATGATTTTAGAAGAAAAATAGATGATTGACACAAGTGTGCTAGAAAAGACTGACATATGCAAGGCAAATGATACAACAAATTGACAAATGATATGAAGGGGTCAATTTTGTGTTGTCTACTTTTTTCCCCTCTTTGAAACAATGTCCATTAGGGCATTGTTTCAAAGATGATGAACTAATATGTTAAGACAAACAAGCTATGCCCCATTAAAACTGGTGGGTGGTGCCCCCACAAGAGGAAATCTAGGCTATCAGGAAAATATTGGGTTGACTCACGATTAGATTACAAAACAAGGATAGACTAGGGTGACATGAAGAATTAGGGTTTGGGTAGGATAAACTAGGGATGGAAAAGAAGAATTAGGGTTTTGTCTTAGAAGAAGAATAGGGTTTGGATCTATAAAAATGTTGGGAGGACTCAGTTCAACTCATTTGTGCTATTGGATTTAAGAATTCTAGAGCTATGGTGATTTAGAGTGCTTCAGGACTTTCTAGAGATTTGAAGATGTCAATTCCATGTGAGGATCACCAAGATGAGAGAGTAAGGACCTACAGATGACCAACATGAGCTCCCACATTGGTATGTAGCAAAAAATTTCTCCATAGGCATCATTAATTATGCAAAAGTGCCATAAATGTGTCCCATGCCACCAAAGTCCTATAGGACTAGGGCATGTGCCTTTGAGAAATAGAAAGTCACCTTTGGCAAAATACATCGCATATGAATGCAGGCATGCCACATTTGGTCTAACTGATATGCATATGGTTGAATTAGGTATTTTAGGTTGTGTGCATGTACCTTTGGTGAGAAAAGTCACCTATGAGCACCAGAGACTCACCTATGGCTAATTAGGTCATGCTTGAGTGATAGACGGTCACATATGGTAGAGTGCATCACTTTTGGGCAACCAACGGTCGCCTTTGGTGAAATGTATCACCTATGGTGAAAACCTAAATCACCTATGGCAACACAAGTCACTTTTGGGAAATTATATGTAGTTTTAAGGATTTGATTATAAAAAGTCATGGATACTGAGTTAGTTTGATTATTGCAGACTATTTTACGACCATTGTTATCATGAGAGCTTCACCCATTGAATTTAGGATTGGTACAATAGTTGAATGCAGGTGAGCACTTATTTTTGGAGATCATTGGGCTAGAGCATGCGGTACATATTACTCTTGTGAAAGTACACCTAGCATTGATGACAATGATAGTTGAGTGGTGGTATAGTGAACATAGTTCTTTCCTATTTCTAATGGGCAGGTCTACCATCACCTTGGAGGATGGATGGTACATTTTGCATATTCCTATTCATGGAGACCAAGTTGATTTTGATCTAGAGCTAGGGCCTAATGCTTTTTTATGATTGTTTGTGACTCCAGATATCAGGGTTGAGGACCATGAGATACCCATGTGGAGGATGAGGGACCACTATGATAGATTGCAAAGATTAGTAGTGGTGATCATCCAGTTCTTAGTGCTAGATAGACGGGCAAGAGGGTTCCCTGTTGGATGGGGGACAATGATGGAGGGCATGTTTGAGTACAAAGTGAGATATGCATGGGGGCCATGTGTACTAGGATAGTTATATCACTATCTGCATGACTGTGCTTATCTATTTGGTTCGAGTATGTTGGAAAGAGTCACACTTTTACAGGTTTGGGCATATGAGAACATCACAATGACAAGGCTAGTTAGATTGAGACAGAGGGCACCCGGACAGCTATATGTTCACATTTATGGAGGGGTGATGACATACAGGGAGGTTAATGCACTTGTATATTGGAGGCATACACTAGATGAGCTTGACTAGTTTACATGGAGGCCATGGAGGGATTACGAGAGATAGGATGATGATGTACCAGAGTTATTATATGCTTGACAACCTCAATATCTCTTTGGGTAGAGTATTTATATGATTGAGTGATATCTCCCAGAGAGAGTTTTGTGACAATATGGTTTGCCCCAGGGTGAGCTAGTTGGACATGCTATTTTTGGGCCGACACATCAAGAGATCCTAAATTGGGGTCCTGAGATTGTGGTGGATACAACACTAGCAGATTTTGAGAGCTTGCATCCAATAGTGTGGCAATGTATTACGAGGCTAGTAGATCTAGGAATGACTCCTGAGTATGACTCATATTGGTTGATACATAGGCTGACACGATTGAGTGCTCAAGGGGAGATTAGAGAGGTAGTAGTATAGAGACTAGTGAGGAGGATGGTGAGGAGATAGAGGAGACCTCCAAGAGTTCAGATAGTGGCACAGGTTGCTCAAGTCTAGGGATATTAGCTGAGACTAGGACAGGTTCCTAGATTGGTACAGGTTCAGCCACCACAATAGTAGGTTGCGGTAGCAGGAGGTGGTGGAGATCGAGGAGATAGAGAGGCTCAATTGTGGAGATAGCTACAATAAGAGATAGGGTGGAGGATTAGATTTGATGCATGATATAGACACCTTGGGATAGACATGGATAGAGCCTTAGTCACCATGAGGTAGGCTTAAGGATAGGTGTAGGCTTATTAGGCACAGGTAGGATAGTTATAGGTAGCACCAGCAGTACATGTACCTGATTATGGTGTGGTAGCGAGGCTCATGGAATAGAGAGATGTAGCCATGAAGAGAGCACAGAGATTGATAGGGGAGAAAAGTTTCTATAGCTAGATTAAGTATTGATGGTGTGACATTGTTTTTGGGTAGAGAGCTCACTCGGGTACAAAATGAGTTGGGTTCAACTCTTGCAGCCACAAGGTATTATAGGAGCTTATATTTTGGAGTAGTACCTGTTGGTGCTCATTTTTGGCCTGGAAGTAAAGCTTGTAGGTGGAGGGTTTCTTTTTCAAACTCTAGGTTTCCCTCTTCATCGGCGTGAGTTTGTGTTGTGTCTTAGCGATCATGTTGATAGCACGATGTCTTCTTCCATTGCTGAGACTTTGTGCTATCGGCGAATGAGATTGTTGTTCTACCGATGGTGTTGGTCTTGCCGACAAGGGTAAGTCATGTATTCATCGGCAGGAGTGGGAGCTATTAGGTGAGCGGTCAGATGTTGGGCCGACAGTGTAGTGTTTGGCCGATGAAGATTCATCAGCGTGTGTCTTACCGAAGAAAGTGGGGTTGATGTTTGGCATCGGTAAGACTACTGTGATCGGCCAATGTGTTTTGTGGTCCACCGATAGAAGGAAGTCACCCTGATGGGGAATGCCATCGGGATGACTTTGTGTTTAGTTTGGCCAACGGTGGAGTATGTAGGATTTGGCGATCGGCGAGACTTTTGAGATCAGGCTAGCAGTTGGAGGGCCCGCCGATGGGTAATGTTTGGCCGATGAGGTTTCATTGGCATGTGTTTGGCCGATGGAGGGATGAGGCCATAGTTCATCGGCATGAGTTGTTATATCGGTGAGGGAGTTTTGAGCTGGGCTGATGGTATATGTCACAGCGATGGGTTCTTGGCGAAGGGTTGTGTGTCAAGCGTGGCAAAACACTCGACACCTATCATGTGTGCGACCATGTTTATAAACTACTGATGTGAACTCCTCACCATGCATGTGGGATTATTCCCCTATGTATTTTCGAACTTTGAGCGAAGCACTTTTGGCGGGAACTTCTGTTTGAAGTGTTGCGATAGTTTCCAAGTGGTTGCGGGTGGTTGAGGCCCTTAATTGCGACATTATAGAGTTATGGGTGACGGTACAGGCGATCAGGTTGCCCAATTTTTGAGTGGAGGCTCCAGATAATGGCGCATGGCTTGAGGCTCCTCTTTGTCTGCTGCATTTACATTTTCTGAGCGCCATTCCTTCTGAGGGCTGTATCTGGCAGATTTTTGTCAAAGCCATGTAATTAATTGCTTATGGTACACTACCTGGCTGTTATAAGCAGGAAGTGTTACTCATTTCTAGGTTGTTGAACGTTGAACATTTTGGTTCTGTAATGCAATATAGCTGATTTGGTTGCCCTGTACAGCTAAACCTGTGAGTTTATGTATCTCCAGTTGTATGTTTTTTGCATGAATCCACTGATTTCATGGTTAATTTTATATGAGAAATGCTATGTTAGCATGTGTTTTGTTAATTCTGTCTCCAGTATTGCATATATCTTTCTTCTGAGTCTGGATATTTGAGGAATGTTTGAGGCTCTAGAACATAGAATTCCTGTGTTGAATGTCTAATTTCTTAACTTCTGCTCAAGGGGTAGATTAAACTATTTTTAGATTGAACATTGGGAAGGATATACTGTAATAGGGATGCCATAAGTATAGATAGCTTAACACTCTATATTGGGAGATATCTGTAAGGCAGGTATCAGATGCATCCCCCTGAAATCTAGTTTTAGTTGTTCATGCATATCATTCACAGGTGTATGTCTACTGACTCCAGGCCTTGGATAGGCACCAATCTTGCTTTGTTTTTGTGTTACAACCATGTCCAGCTTTGCATCCAAACTATAAATCAAAGTCAAACTCTAAAACAACCTTTAGGACATTAGAATTAGTTTTAGGATCCAAGTCCTCTGTCTACAACTGAAAATAGGCCCAAAGCCAGCCCCTTTGCTCTTATCTTGCAGTTTTGGTCTACTTACAGGAGGACTTATCTGCTTTCTATCAGCATCCCAGCCTTTGTATGCATATCCCCATGGATGTTGAGTAGGGAACACCCCCCTAGGTTTTGCAGAGCCTGAAGAAGAAGAGGAGATAAAATATAGAGTCTATCTCCTACACTATTGGCCCCTGGCCCAGAGATCCTGTTGATCATTGATGGCTACCTTGTAGGGAAATCTGGGAATAAGCATCCAGTCTGGGAAAAAACCAACAGAAATTGGTGACTCCGCTGGGGAATTGTGAAAGAACCCTGATTTACAAAAAGAAAACAGTTCCTAGTAATAGGTGGCGACTCCGAAGTAATCTCCCAACCGGTCAAAGTAAAATTTATATGCAGGGGAGAAGATCCCAACAAAATCCTTTATTTGAAGAGTTACGAGTAACAAGAAGAATGATGTACAGAAGAAAGGGAGCTGTCTCAGTCAGTCGTGAGGGTTCCCCTAGAAAAAATGATGATATGCAAGACAATCCAAGGTCTTCAGACAAGACAGTACCTTATTTTTCAAACAATGAGGCTGAAATCCAGAGTGTGTATGAAAGACAGCAGGGTAATGGTTTGAGAATAAGGTCAGAAGTGTTCCAAGAACGCCCATTTCTAGACCCTAGTGACAGATTTGAAGAGGCAGAGTCTTTGAGGGATGATGAAGATGATGACCAGAATGGTATGAGACCGTCTACCTCCATGCCTAAGGAAGAACAATTAGCTGAAGAAATCATAAATCTGAGAGCAGAATTAGAGTATCTGTAAGCCATGAAAATCAGAGATGACATGAGGTAGAAAGTGCAAGCTTTAAGGACTGCCCAAAATAATTCAATTCCTACCCTTGAGAATGCAAATGTGCAGAGACATCAACAGAGAAATGAAGTGCAATATCAGCATAATGATGAGAGACAAAATGTGAATGATGCTAGGATACCACTGAACAATGTAAGAAACCAGAATGTAAACAGAAATATCAACGTTAATCAGTTTGACAGACAGCCCATGCAACTAGATAGATTCAGACAGTTGGTGTTTGATGGTATTCCTAGGTATCCTAACCCCATTGACAAGCATCTAAGGCTGCAAGTGCCTAAATTTTTAGGAAACAACACAGTGTCAGGAGAAGATCATCTAAAGGCTTTTCAAAATGTCATGGATAACTTTGAGGTAGAACATGAGGATGTTTTCATGAAGTCATTCATGCAGTCTTTGGTTGATGAGGCCAAGGAATGGTATACGAATCTGCCTGACCGGAGTATTTCATCATGGGATGATTTTAAAAGGACGTTCAAGGAGCAATATGGTGACAAAACTGACCCTAGCTTTTTTGTAAATGAGTTTACCAGTATCACTAAAGGGTCAAATGAGCAGGTTACAGATTTTAATGCAAGATTTACTAAAGTGTTAAACAAATTGCCACATCACATGAGGCCAAATGAACCAATGTGCATAATATTGTATATCAATGCCTTTGATGCAAAAACTGCATATGGATTAAGAGATAAAAGCCCTGCTACTCTCAGGGATGCTTTCAGAATTGTAGTGAATATTGAGAACAACAGGAAAGCATGAGGCAAGACTAACAGAAGGGATGATGTGAAAATTTTGCAGAATCCAAACAAGCCTCAGAACACTCAAGGTAATATGTTTGCCCCTGAAGATAAGATAGACAAATTGGCAAATGTTGTTAAGGACCTGAGTTATAGACTAGCTAGAAGTGAAAAAGGGATAGGTCCTGATAGGCAAGTCTATCAAAGGCAGGAAAAGAGGCCATCATTGCATGACATGCCGTATAATACCAATTGGCATAATGGTAAGCCTATGTTCCCACACAGCAACACAAATCAGAAAGCTCAACATGTCAAAGAAACTCCTAATCCTCTAAAGAAAGCTATAAATATTGTTGATGATACTCCATGGTGTATAATTTGTCAGATGCCACATTCACAGTCACAGTGTATGATTGCCCAATCCTTGTGTGATAATGCCACATCTTGTAATGAATGCAATGAGCCACACTATGTGCATGATGATGATGTTAATATGGTGTCCATAAACAATGGATACCCCATTTATAGTGCTGATGAGAGTATAGATGATGGAATTCAGGCCTGTCAATAGGACTCTTATGATGAAGGTGATGAAGAAAGCTATGTGTATGCTCAGAGCTCACACAATTTTCTGAGTAACTTACAACGACCTTCTGATGAGGAAATTAGGGCCTTCACAGCTGCAGCAGTTGCTCAAGTCAAAAGCAACTACAATCTCAGAGGTAAAAATCAAGTAAGCAGCCCACATCAGCCAGAAGGTATTTCTGCAAATCAGCCGCTGCATGGTCATATGGGAATTGAATCACAAAAGAGGCAGTGGGTTAATAATAAATAGAATTTTAGACATAGAACAGGTCATGAATCTCAAGGACCAAACAATAGAATCCCCCAAGCTGAAGATCAAAGCAAAGATTTCCAAGACAAGAATGATGATCAAGGAACTATGAAAGTAAAAGCTAAATCAGTTCAAGATGAAAACAAGATTGTGGAGCAAGTTACAACTGTTATACAAAATTATGCTCCATTTGATATAGCTCAAGTCCTCTCCCAAGTAAAAGTCTCTGTTCCACTTATGGAACTGATGAAAGTGGAAGAAATTAAGAATAGGACAATATCCCTAATTTCAGGGGTACCTTTTCAAGCTAAAAAAAATGCTCAGATCCAGGGTGACAAACATGTCATGTGTAATGAAGAAGATGAGGCTCCTGAAGTCTATTTAGGAGTGACTATGACAAAGTGTCCTTCACAAGTGGAACCATTTTATGTATCCCTGGTTATAAATGGAAAAATAATCAGAAATTGTATGCTTGATTCTGGAGCATCTACAAATGTCATGCCTTTGGCCATCATGCAACAAGCTGGGTTGAAAATTGACAAGGCATGCGGAAAATGCTATGCTATGGATGCCAGAGAGGTACCAATTATTGGAATCATGAAGGATGTAGATTTCAAATTGGCAGCATTTCCTGAGAAAAGATATAAAATGAATATAACAGTGGTTGACATCAAGCCATAGTATGGTATGTTGCTGTCAAGAAGATGGGCAGCACTAATTGGTGGAAGTATGCAGTTGGACTTGTCATATGCCATGATTCCAATGAATGGCAAGGATGTTAAGCTAATCAGAGAATAGAGATCATCAGAGACAGTGGAAGACCAAGAAGCAGAGGAACAGATATGCTTTGTAAACACTGACTATGATAACTTCAAGGTTGTCTCAGATGATAGAGAGAATAAAGAAAAAAATGTCTGCAGTAAAGAGCTGGACCAGCAGGGTTTGTGGACCATGTATTTTGATGGAGCTTGTGCAAAAGAAGGCTCTGGAGCTGGAGTTGTTTTTCTATCCCCAACTGGTAAGCTCCTCAAATTCTCTTTCTTGCCGAGGTTTGTTTGCACAAACAACATTGCAGAATATGAGGCTTTGCTTTTAGGCCTAAATATAGCCCTCAAACATGGAATCAAAATGCTAAGAGTATTTGGTGATTCTGAGCTGATTGTATCCCAAATTAGAGATAGGTATGCTTCAAAAAACAAAAGATTAAAACAATATAAGCATGTTGTTTGGGATACCATTGAACTTTTTGATGCATTTTCAATAGGCTGGGTAGAGAGATCCAAGAATGTTATGGCTGATTTCTTGGCTAATGTTGCAATAAGGCCAGATAACATCACTTTGTCAGATGTTATAAATGTAGAAGTTAAAATCAGGCCTGCAGTACCAGAGAACATATGCAATTGGCAAGTGTTTAATGATGATAGGGACTTGTTAAAATTTTTGCACTGCATAGATGAATATGAGAATCAAGAAATTGATTTCCAAGCTTTTGTAGAAACCATAGATGGAAAAGAAACTCTTGTGGGAAAGGAGATAATTCAGTTGAAGACTAATAAAATCCCTAGAGGGTTGGTAGCTTTGGAAAGAGCTTTTGACAGTAGAGACCAATTGGTCACAAAGACATCTCCCACAAACAAGGAGGATTTAGAAGAGATAAATTTGGGAACATCTCAGACCCCCAAGAAGGTATATATTGGTAAGCAGCTCAAACCACACATCAGGAGTATGCTGATTGCATTACTGAAAAGGTACAAACATGTTTTTGCTTGGTCATATGAGGACCTAAAGGCCTATAGGGAAGATTTATTCTAGCATGAGATCCCATTGAAGCTGGGAGCTAAGCCATTCAGATAGAGGCAAAGACCTATTAATCCTACCTTAGCTCCAAAGATGCAAGAAGAGCTTAAAAAGCTTAGGGAAGCTGGAATAATTATGCCAATCAGACATTCAACTTGGGTGTCTAACCTTGTCCCAGTCAGAAAAAAGAATGGTGATATTAGGCTTTGTGTTGACTTCAGGAACTTAAATGTATCCTCTTTAAAGGATAACTATCCACTGCCTAATATGGAAGCTATGTTGCAGAGAGTGACTGGTTGTGAACTCTTATCCATGATGGATGGATTTTCAGGTTATAATCAGGTGAAGGTAAAGGAATCAGAACAGTATAAGACTGCCTTAACCACCCCATGGGGAACTTATGTATATGTTAAAATGCCATTTGGGCTAACAAATGCAGGTGCTACATTTCAAAGGGCAATGGATGTTGCTTTTGCAGGGTTGATTGATTCAATCCTGGCTATGTATCAAGATGATCTGATTGCATATTCAAAGAAGGAGGAGCAGCATTGTATGCACTTGGAGCAGATTTTCATTAGAGCACTAGAGTATGGCATTTCTTTAAATCCAAAGAAGTGTGCTTTTGGGGTGCTTGAAGGAAAACTCCTAGGGCACATTGTTTCCAAGGATGGAGTTACGATAGATCCAGAGAGAGTGGCTGCTATTGACAAAATTTAAATGCCAAAAACTGTAAAAGGAGTTCAGTCCTTCTTTGGACAGATAAATTTTGTTAGGAGATTTGTTCCCAACTTTGCAAAAACCACAAGGAACATTTCCAAAATGATGAGGAAGGATGCAACTATCCACTGGGAAAGTGAAGCAATTGAATCATTTCAGAGTATCAAAGAGGCAATCAAGATGCCCCCTGTTCTTAAATCTCCTAATTTTTCTAGGCCATTCCAATTGTTTTCATTTGCTTCCTTTCACACTGTTGCTGCATGTTTGCTACAGAAAAATGAAGATGGTTTTGAACACCCCATAGCTTTCTTCAGTATGTCCTTGCAGGCTTCTGAGTTGAAATATGATATTATGGAAAAACAGGCATATGCACTAGTCAGAGCCATCAAAAGTTTCAGACCTTACCTGGTAGGATCACATGTAATTGCATATGTACCCCATGCAGCAGTCAAAGACATATTCACTCAACAGGAGGTGATTGGAAGAAGGTGTAGATGGATAAACAAACTGCAGGAGTTCAACATAGAAATACAAATTACCAAGTTGGTAAGAGGACAAGGATTAGCCAAGATGATGGCACATTCAAACTTGGAAGCATGCCAAGTTAATGTAGTCCAAAATGAGAATGTAAATGTATCAAGATCTGAATGGTACAAGGACATTATATACTACTTGCAAAATCTGAATTGTCCTTCCCATTTCAGTGACAGTCAAAAGAGGACTTTAAAGTTACATGCAATCAGGTATGTCATTGTTCAAAGTGAGCTATACTGGAAAAACCCTGATGGTGTGCTGCTGAGATGTGTGGATGAAGATGTGGCTAATAATGTTTTAATTGACATGCATAAGGGATTGTGTGGTGGACATTATACTGCCCAAACAACAACCCATAAAATTCTCAGAGCAGGATATTGGTGGCCCACTCTCTTTTCAGATGCACAAAGGTTAGTGAGGAAGTGTGACCCTTGCCAAAGATTCTCAGGAAAATTGAGATATGATGGTGCTTTACCCCTCAAAACTGTAACTGTGGATGCTCCATTCCAGCAATGGGGAATTGACTTCATAGGGGAAATTGCAGACAAGTCAAGTGGGGGACATAGTTGGATTCTGGTGGCAACTGATTATTTTATCAAATGGATTGAGGCCATTCCGACTAAGAGAGCTACTAGTAAAGTGGTGACAGATTTTATACTGGAGAATGTTATCATCAGGTTTGGAGTGCCACTCAAGATGGTTACTGATAATGCTATGTGCTTCAGATCAGGTGAATTTGTTGATTTTTGCAACAAGTATGGGATCAATCTATCATATGCATCACCATACCACCCATAAGGAAATGGTCAAGCAGAATCAAGCAATAAAAGCATCATGAAAATTATCAAAAGGATATTGGACAAGAACAAGAGAGCTTGGGACTCAAAATTAAAGTTGGCAATATGGACTGATAGGATGACAGTAAAAAAGGCTATTGGGATGTCACCCTTTGAGCTGGTATATGGTGCATCAGCCAGATTGCCCATAAACAATCTCCTACCAGTTTACAGATTCATCCAGGATAATGATGAGGAGATTGGAGACTCCACGACAGAAAGAGTGAACCAGCTAGTTGCACTGGATGAAAGCAGAAGGAAAGTACACCAGATCAATCTCAAGAGACAACAAGATGTGAAATATCTGTTTGATAGGAGAGCTACAAAAAGAAAATTTTAGGTCAACGATCTGGTGCTTGTATGGAATGCAAAAGATTAGGACAAGGGTAAACATGGTAAATTCGAACCCTTATGGATGGGCCCATATCAGATCTGCAGTACTCATGGGGAGGACTCTTATTTCCTCCAGGCCCTAGATGGCGAAGTTCTGGAATTGCCTGTACATGGCCAATTCCTCAAGTTCTACTTTGCATGATGACTTATCTGTGTGCACATGTGTAAAATTATGTATATATTGTAGGTGCCTTGTACAGTTCGTGCCTTTTTTGGTTTTATGCCTGGTCTGCCCAGAGATCTGGTTCTCGCTGTAGGTTTTCACCTGCACGTCCCCATTCGGAGCCAGTGTTGGTGCTAATTTTTGGCCTAGAAGTAAAGCTTGCAGGTGGAGGGTTTCTTTTTCAAACCCTAGGTTTCCCTCTTCATCGGCGTGAGTTTGTGTTGTGTCTTAGTGATCATGTTGATAGCACGATGTCTTCTTCCATCGCTGAGACTTTGTGCTATCGGTGAATGAGATTGTTGTTCTACCGATGGTGTTGGTCTTGCCGACAGGGGTAAGTCATGTATTCATTGGCAGGAGTGGGAGCCATCGGGTGAGCGGTCAGATGTTGGGCCGACAGTGTAGTGTTTGGCCGATGAAGATTCATCGGTGTGTGTCTTACCGAAGAAAGTGGGGTTGACGTTTGGCATCGGTAAGACTACTGTGATCGGCCAATGTGTTTTGTGGTCCGCTGATAGAAGGAAGTCACCCCGATGGGGAATGCCATCGGGATGACTTTGTGTTCAGTTTGGCCAACGGTGGAGTATGTAGGATTTGGCGATCGGCGAGACTTTTGAGATCGGGCTAGCAGTTGGAGGGCCCGCCGATGGGTAATGTTTGGCCGATGAGGTTTCATCGGCATGTGTTTGGCCGACGGAGGGATGAGGCCATAGTTCATCGGCATGAGTTGTTATATCGGCGAGGGAGTTTTGAGCTGGGCCGATGGTATATGTCACAGCGATGGGTTCTTGGCGAAGGGTTATGTGTCAAGCGTGGCAAAATGCTTGACACCTATCATGTGTGTGACCATGTTTATAAACTACTGATGTGAACTCCTCACCATGCATGTGGGATTATTCCCCTGTGTATTTTTGAACTTTGAGCGAAGCACTTTTGGCAAGAACTTCTGTTTGAAGTGTTGCGATAGTTTCCAAGTGGTCGTGGGTGGTTGAGGCCCTTAATGGACACATTATAGAGTTATGGGCGACGGTACAGGCGATCAGGTTGCCCAATTTTTGAGCGGAGGCTCCAGATAATGGCGCATGGCTCGAGGCTCCTCTTTGTTTGCTGCATTTACATTTTCCGAGCGCCATTCCTTCTGAGGGCTGTATCTGGCAGATTTTTGTCAAAGCCATGTAATTAATTGCTTATGGTACACTACCTGGCTGTTATAAGCAGGAAGTGTTACTCATTTATAGGTTGTTGCAATACAGTTGATTTGGTTGCCCTGTATAGCTAAACCTGTGAGTTTATGTATCTCCAGTTGTATGTTTTTTGCATGAATCCACTGATTTCATGGTTAATTTTATATGAGAAATGCTATGTTAGCATGTGTTTTGTTAATTCTGTCTCCAGTATTGCATATATCTTTCTTCTGAGTCTGGATATTTGAGGAATGTTTGAGGCTCTAGAACATAGAATTCCTGTGTTGAATGTCTGATTTCTTAACTTCTGCTCAAGGGGTAGATTAAACTGTTTTTAGATTGAACATTGGGAAGGATATACTATAATAGGGATGCCATAAGTATAGATAGCTTAACACTCTATATTGGGAGATATCTGTAAGGCAGGTATCAGATGCATCCCCCTGAAATCTAGTTTTAGTTGTTCATGCATATCATTCACAGGTGTATGTCTACTGACTCCAGGCCCTGGATAGGCACCAATCTTGCTTTGTTTTTGTGTTACAACCATGTCCAGCTTTGCATCCAAACTATAAATCAAAGTCAAACTATAAAACAACCTTTAGGACATTAGAATTAGTTTTAGGATCCAAGTCCTCTGTCTACAACTGAAAATAGGCCCAAAGCCAGCCCCTTTGCTCTTATCGTACAGTTTTGGTCTACTTACAGGAGGACTTATCTGCTTTCTGTCAGCATCCCAGCCTTTGTATGCATATCCCCATGGATGTTGAGTAGGGAACACCCCCCCTAGGTTTTGCAGAGCCTGAAGAAGAAGAGGAGATAAAATATAGAGTCTATCTCCTACACTGTTGGCCCCTGGCCCAGAGATCCTGTTGATCATTGATGGCTACCTTGTAGGGAAATCTGGGAATAAGCATCCAGTCTAGGAAAAAACCAACAGTACCAATGGATTAGAGACAACCTAGTTTTAGGAGTAGATCAAGAGCTTCTACCTCATGAAGGATAGGTGGGTCGAGATCAGTGGGGTCAGTGATGGGACAACCATATCACAGAGATACAAGTGGTGTAGGAGGAGCAAGTGGGGATCAGGGTGAGGCTTCCTCAGGGAGTGCCATCCACCCAAGACATCAGGGATAGCCTATTTTTGTATATATTGTATCAGTTTGTATCATGTTGTACCTTTATGAGGCCTGCGAGCTGATATATATATTCTTTGAAGCCTCTTTGATAGCCAGATTTCTATATAGCGATTCTTTTGTACATTGATGAGACACTTGTATATTGACCCAAATGTATATATATGATGGATTTTTGGTGCGGATATATGGTGTTATGGATTCATGATGTATGATGCTTATTATGTTTTTATGGTTATATGTTTTTATAGTATTGATATGCATATGGATAGATGATAAATGATATACATAGTTATGATTATGATGCTTATATTCTTATGATGGATGAATGATTATGAAAATTCTTAGGAATGGATATATATATATATATATATGTCTAACACACTTGTTTTACAGGATGAGGATGAAGATGATGAAGATGGAGGAAAATCATACTTGATCAATCCTTGTGAGAGATATAACGTTTTATTGATGTAAATGGATAGAGGGATAATGTATAGTGAATGCATCTTTTGACAATGGTTGCACACAAATATATAAGATTTGCAATCCTTATGTTTGATATAGCATATGGATATTATGCACCAAGGTATCATGACGAAGGTGGCAATAGATCCAATGTATATAGTGTAATACAATCTTGTCTATTGTATGAGGTCAAGATGTTGATCGAGCATACACATGATATGAATATTAGTTGTTCCGAGATGGACTTTGACTCTGCAAGCAATAATTTTAACTTTATTTTCCACTAGACATAATGAAACCTTGTTGGTTATATCTATGAGAAACAGTCTTAGCATAGAATAGTCTTAATGCATAAGATATTGTTTACCTTCTCAGATGCAAAAGATATTGATATGCAAGATGCTAATCCCAACATGTACAAGTTACAATTAGGCATAGTATGAGAATAAGATCATCCCACAAACACAACATATGAAAGAAAGTGACCATGCCCTAGTCCATACTTCATCGTGACATACCAAGATATGATGAACCAAGGCAATCTGACTAAGTATTAGAAAGGGACAAAAGATAAATCAAAAGAAAACAAAAGACACAGCCATCATGTTTTCTTGCCAAATTTAGGGTGCTCTAGGATAGATTGGATAACGCCTTATTGTGAGGAAATATATATCCTATTGAAGGTTGAGATGTTGGGTTGATATAGTAAATGTCAACTAAAGGTGTGTAGATAAATGGCTTTTGGTTCATCTTTGATTTGATAAGTACTTGATCTATCGCGACTTGTATAATTTGGTTTTGCTTGAGTTAGTCAAAGGGAAGAAGATGGAAGATAGAAGAGATGAGATGAGGATGGAAGAAAGAATCATCTATGCTTGCATACTGGATACTTCCTTCATATTCCAGACTGCCTCTATACCCTATATCCATGGGATCAAAGAACAGTACGATGATGATGAGACATGATAATATGTAGTTCTGGGTGTTTATTGATGATGCAGGAGATAGATAATAGAAGAAACTAAGATGCAGGAAAATGATACTTTAGAAGAAGGATGGAAGATGGGAATGGTCTATCTCTTATGCTTGAATCAGGGTACTTCCTTCGTATCCTAGATTGCCTACATACCCTCTATCCACGGGATCAAGGCATTTAACAATAGAGGTGAGATGTAGCTTGGATTCATGTTTTATTGGTGGTGATGATGATGAAGGTGGATGGATTGATTAGGTTATGGATGGATTGGGTTATGGATTGAATGATGTTTGGGTAATGTGAAATGTTGTTGGCACAATGTTAGATGATGATGCTTAAAGTATCCACTCCAAAAACTAGACGCAATAAAATTCCCCAGTATGGGTTGAATTTATTATGGATGGTAAAGGATGAGATGATAACCTAGACCTAGAAGGATGATGGACAAAATGATATGCCAACAATTTCCAAAAACCATGATAACAGTAAACATAAGGATGGAAAAGGGAATGATCTTATTAGGGATAGGTAATCTTATTATGGAGATGGGTAGAGGTGGTTATAGTACGAACAAAGCTTATTATGGATAGATAGGTAGAAAGTGAAGGCCAAGTAGATGATAAGAGTTGGTTCTACACATAGCACCTATTTACCAAGTTTTCACTATGGTACTTATTTGAGGACCCTGTTTACAAGGTTTTCACCAGAGGATGGATTATTTATCTTTACTATTTTGATTGATTTTTTTTTTGGGATATTTTGAGGATTAAGCATAAAATTTCTTCAGATGAACACTTTTGATGGGTTCATCCAAAGGAATTCCTTCAGGTGTTGTGAGAGTGTAAGCTCCTAATCCATAAAGTGATGTGATTACATATGGTCCTAACCAATTTGGTTCAAACTTGCCTTTTTGTTCATGATCTTGTTGATTCTTTTGATTTTCTTTAAGGACAAGGTCTCCTACTTGGAACCTTCTTTCTCTAATATTTTTGTTGTGACTACAATGAAGATGATTTTGATAAACTTGGAGATGATTGAGTGTCATGAGACATCGTTCATCTAGTAGCTCTAGATCATTTAGCCTGGACATCTTGTATTCCTCATCAGAAATGATATGCTACAGGGATACTCTCAATGAGGGGATCTAAACCTCTATAGGTAGGATAGATTTAGTGCCATATACAAGAGCATAAGGTGTAGCACCAATGGGAGTTTTGACACTTGTTTGATAAGTCCACAAGGCTGGATTAAGTTGTAGGTTCCAATCATGGCTAGCTTTATTGACTATCTTTTTGAGTATTTTGATAATGGTTTTATTACAGGCCTTAGCTTGACCATTACTTTGGGGATAGTTAGGTGTTGATAACCTATGTTGGATATGAAATTAGCTACATAACTCACAGACTTCCTGGGTCTTGAAGGGATGCCCATTGTCAATCATAATGGCTTGTCAGATTCCATAGTGGCAAATGATATGATGGAGGATGAACTTGGATATTTGCTTTCCAGTAATGTAAGTCATTGGTATGGCTTCTACCCACTTTGTAAAATACCTAGTGGTGGTAATGATAAACTTATGACCATTGGATGAGGTGGGATGAATTTTACCTATGAGGTTGAGTCCCCACTATGAAAAAGTCCAAGGTGTAATAACCGGTTGTAACTCATGTGCTAGAGCATGTATCAAATCCCCATGTTTCTGACACTATAGACAATGCTTAGAAAATTTTTGTGCATCGTACTCCATTTTTTGTCAATAGTATCCATCTCTCAAGAGTTTCTTAACAAGACTAAGGCTGGCGAAATGTGAACCACAAAAATCTTTGTGTATGTCATGTAAAGCAACGTTAGCTTCCTCCGAGTCAAGACATCTAAGAAGGATACCATCGAGGCTCTTATAGTATAGGGTTTCTCCAAGGATAGTGTAATGAGAGGCTCAACAGATGAAAATTTTGCATTGGGTTTTTGATAGTTGGAATGGAAAGGTACCATGGTGGAGATACTCATATATATCCTCATACAAAGGAGAATTAGGACCAACAAGTTCACATACAAGCTTGGATTGCAGAACTTCAAAAGTAGGTATCAAAAGTTGTTGAACTAAGAACTCACATCTGTGTGCATTAGAAGCCATGTATAGGAGAGAACCAATTGTAGCCATAGCATCTATTGCTTTGTTGTTGATCCTAGGAATTTGCTTGAATGTGATATTGGAAAAAAGTTTCTTGAAATCATCTACCATCAACTTGTATGGAAGAAGCTTTTCATCTTTAGTTTGATATTCATCTAGGACTTATCTGATAACAAATTGAGAATCTCCAAAGACTTGTAACTGTGTGATGGCCCATTTTATAGCCATTCGTAGTCCTATGATCAATGCTTCATACTTAGCAATGTTGTTCATGCAAGGGAAGCAATCCTGTATGACTTCATATATAATCCCCTTAAGGTGTGATGAAACAAATTCTAGCTCTATATCAATGTTGTGTGTATGATCCATCAAAGTATAGCTGCCAAACTACTAAAGGATATAAGTTAAATAGCTCTTCATCAGGAAATTTAGGATGAATGGGATGGATGTCAGTCATTGGCGCTTTTGCTAGCTGATCTATGATCACTTGTCCTTTGATAGATTTTTGATCCACATACTCTATGTCAAACTCACTTAGAATCATGACCCATGTTTCTAGTCTTCTTGCGAGCACTACTTTGGAGAGAAGATACTTAAGAGGATCAAACTTAGATATGAGCTTTGTCATTTGGTTCAACATATAGTGTCACAACGTTTGGGAAGAAAATACTATTGCTAACCATTTTTTTTCCATGGTTGTGTAGTTAAGATCATAGCCAACAAGAGTTATGTTGATGTAGTAGATGGCTTGTTCTTTACTCGATTCATCATGTTGAGCTAAGAGAGCACCTAGAGCTGCTATTGTTGAGGAGATGTATAAGAGAAATGGTTGATTGGGTACAAGAGGTACCAACACTTGAGGGTTAGCTAGATTTTTTTTTATTTTCTAAAAGGTTTGTTGACATTTATCATCCCACTTGAAAGGTTCTCCCTTTCGGAGAAGGTGTTGAAAAGGATGACATTTATTTGCAAACTGTGCAATGAATCGACAGATGGATTGTAATCTACCTTGTAAGTTGTGAAGTTGTTTCAAATTGGATGGAGGAGGCATTTCCATTATAGCTTTTACCTTGTCAGAGTCCACTTCTATACCTCATTAGGATACAATGTAACCTAATAGCTTTCCAGATGTAACACCAAATACACTTTTCTTTGGATTGAGTTTGACTTGATACTTCTCCAATCTATTAAAGATTTGTTCCAACACTTGCAAGTGGCCTTCTCTAGTTTTTTATTTTCCTAAGATGTCATCAACATAGTCTTCCAATATGGTGTGAAAAAGGTCATGTAAGATAACTATCATTGCTCATTGATATGTGGCTCTTGCATTCTTAAGACCAAAAGGCATGACAACCCAGCAATAGGTACCCCATGGACAATGAAGGAAGTCTTGTGTTGATCTTCTTCTACAATTTTGATCTGATTATACTTGGAAAATCCATCCATTAATGATATCATTTCATGGCCTTATGTGAGGTCCACAATAGTATCTAACATTCATAATGGAAAGTCATCTTTAGGACAAGATTTGTTAAGATCTCCAAAGTCAATGCAACAATAGATGGGGCCATCAAGCTTTGAGACTAGTATTAGATTGGAAACCCATTTGGGATAATCAATAGGCCTTATAAACTTTGCATCTAACAATTTCTGAATTTCTCCTTTGACTAAAAGTGTTATTTAAGGATGAATCTTTTGAAGGTTTTGCCTAACTAGTTTTGCATTTGGAGATACCGTTAAATGATGTGCAACAAGTGTAGGATCTAAGCCTGGCATATTTGCTTAGGTCCATGCAAAGTTGATTGTACTTTTCATAAATAAATCTATAAAACCTTTCCTTTCTTGTTGTGATAATGATGCTGCTAGGAATGTGATCTTGGGATTCTATGTTGTGCCTAGATTCATCTCTTGAGATTTCTCTATTAGCAATGGTGACCACTCTTGATATTGGGTGGTCAAATGAAGGTCAAATACTCCATCCTTAGGTGCTTCAAAGAGGTTTTCACCCTTGGATACATCCTTTATTTTTATTTTTTCATGGTCAAGAGATGCCTTGCAGTTTTCACCTAATGACCTATCTTTTTTTATTTTGTTTATTTCAGTTTTGTGACTAAAGGATTTGATGCTTCCACAAAAATATGCTAACAAAGGTAGATCCATCATGAAACCTATTTTATGATCTCCTAATGGTATGCCTTGTCTCAAACCCATAAATTCTTCTATAGCTTCATTATTTTGAAATGTATCTAGAATATGTGCCCCCTGTTGGTCCCAATTGACAAGGTTATGATATATGAGTTTAAGGTCACATGATGAGGTGTACAAAATGGATAAGGCCAATGAAAAGGTAAAGATAGATGTGTCTTGGAATAGCTTTGTTATGTGGAAAGAAGAGTCCTTGATGACATCTATATTAGAAGTCCCTTCTACGGGAAAAGATTTTGCTACTTCCTCAAGGATACACTCAATGTCTTTGGAAGGCAGGACCTCCATACCATACCATAAACCTTGCTTATTAAACTTCTTGGTAACAATAATAGGTTTAACAGGTCCTTGTTCTTGTGGTCCTAAAACTCCTTGTCCTTTATAGCCCATATTCTTAATAACGTGAAAGCCATTGTTATATAGCTCCACTTCTAGAGTAAGTTAATCATTTTTATCAAAGAAGAGCCAAGAATTGATGTCATCAATATCTTCGTCTTCAAGCATGTTAGCTTTGATGAATATGGTAGGAGGTACTTTGGTAATGGTTGGGGATGAAGTAGATTTGGATATGGAAGGTTGGCCATAAGATTTAGGAGACAAGGAAAAAGTTCCAACATAACAAGATTCTTGTAAAGTGTATTCACCAAGTCCTTTCTCTTGATATTTAGCTTCAATGGTGGGGATGGATTTACTAGATGAGGGCTTGTTTAAGTTAGATGGATCTACATAGGAGTGTGGATGGATGATCTTTACCATTAATGGGGACACGATTGGGATCTTGATATTTAGCTTGAAAAGTTTGACAATACTCAAATGGATTCATTTGCTCTACAAGCTTGTTTAGGTCCAGTCGTATTTTAAAATATGTATGTATGCTAACCTTGGAGAAAGCTCCAATGGTTGTAGATTGTAATGCTGACCTTGATGTACATTCCAAGGTTGATGATGTTTATAAATACATGTAATGAAATTGTGAGTGGTGTGTAAGAGTGCGAAGATGAGAAGATAAGGTGTGTGTGTTGTAAATGCAGAGAATATGAGATACATTGTGCTTCAATGGAACTGAACTCAAGTGCTACTATATTAGTTCTCCTACCAATAGTGAGACTTCATTTGGGCAGTGATCCTTTCTTGCAGTGAGCATTCTTTTGGATAGTGATCCCTCTTGGCAGTGAGCCTCTTTGATATTCGATATTGCTACTACATTATATTTTGAGCTAACACTCACCATGGTTTTTCCCTTTCTAAGGGTTTTCCATGTAATAATCTGGTGTCTCATGTGTCTCATGTGTGGATGTGTTTATGTTTCTAATTTCATGATTCTACATTATATTGTGAGCTAACACTCACTGTGGTTTTTCCCTTTCTAAGGCTCTTCCATGTAAAAATCCGGTGTCTCATTTGTTGAATGTGTGGATGTGTTTATGTTTCTGATTTCATGGTTAAATATTAATAATAGTGATTAAGTGATTAATGTGTTGATGCTTAGAAATAAGTTAAGTTTTGGTTAGAATTAATTCACCTGTCCCTCTCAATTGTCTTGTGCATTTCAAAAATTGGTATCAGAGCTAGGGTTCCTTGAAAGAAAGATTAACAGCTTGAGGTAGATCTGGGGGGTGCACAAGAAGGATACTATGCAATTTGATGGAATAGACTATGCACTCTAGAAGGTACAAATGAAAATGCATCTCATTTCTCTTGGTTATAGTGTTTGGAAGATGGAAGAAACAAATTATACTATTCCTCTAAATTATCCATCATTTGAAGATGAATTCAAACAGTATGACTTAAATGGAAAAGCTAGAGATGCTCTGTTAAATGCTTTATCTAACACTAGAAGTTAGTGAAAGTTTTGGATCTAGAAACTGCTCATGAGATCTGGGAAAAGTTGAAAAATTTATATGAAGGAGATAAATCTATAAAGAATACCAAATTGTAGAACCTAAAGGCAAAGTATGAAGCTCTGAAGATGAGTGATGATGAGAACATAACAATCTACATGCAAAAAGTTGATGAAATTGTCAATGGAATCAAAGGTCTTGGAGGAACTATTGATGAGAATGAGGTCATGATGAAGATTCTTAGGTCATTTCCTAAATCCTAAAGTCACAAGGTGTCAGCAATTGAACAACTTATGAGAGTGAAGAAAATTACAAAAGATTAGTTGCTTGGAAAGTTTGCTTCTTTTGAGATGAGAGAGTTCAATGATGCTCTACCAAAGTTTGAGACTGCTTTCAAAACCAACACTTCAGAGAAGACTTCGAGATCTAAGAAGTATGTTGTGGAACTAGATGATGACCTTGATGAGATTGAAGCCAACTTTGTGGATAGAATGCAAAGAGGTACTGATAAGTTTAAAGGTAAATTACCATTCAAATGCTTTACTTGTGGTAACATTGGTCATTATGCCTCTAGGTGTCCGAAGAGAATTGAGAAAGTTAGGAAGAAATTTGAAAGTAGACCTAGGATCATAAAGAAATGCTATTATGTTAGAGAGGATGATGATGATGGTGTAATAGATGATGATTCTAATGATACTAGGGCAAATGAATGCTTGTTTATTGCTATCAAGCAAGAACCTGTGTCTGCTAATCCTGCTAGCTATGTGAAGGACGAAAAACCAGTAGAAGAGAGTGTTTTGTATGTCTACTACGTTGAGAAAGATAAGGATGAATGGATTATTAACATTGGATGTTCACATCACATGACCAATGATAAGAGTAAGATTGTAAGTCTAAAAAATTATGATGGAGGACTGGTTAGGCTTGGAGATGATGTAGCTGGTAAGATTAGTGGAAAATGATTTATTTCTTTTGATGGAAAACACAATACAACTGATGTTTTATATGTGAAGGGTTTGAAGCATAATCTGTTAAGTGTTGGTCAGATGTGTGACAAAGGATATGATCTAAGATTCAAGGATAATGGATGCAAGCTCATGGAAAGCTCTGGAACAGTGATTGCAACTGGTAAGAAGACTAAAGGTAATGTTTATCACTTGAGAGGAACTAATGATTGTTGTTTGTTGACTCAGATAAATGAGAGTTAGTTGTGGCATAGAAGGATGTGTCATATCAATTTTGAGAACTTGGTGAAGATAAGTTTAGTACAAGCTATGAGAGATTTTCCTAGGCTTGTGAAGCTTACTAATACTATTTGCAAAGAATGTCAATTAGGGAAATAGACATGAACAAGTTTCAAGAGTAAAGAACAATTTTCTGCTAGATTGCTTGAGTTGGTGCATACAGATTTGTGTGGTCCTACAAGAACAAGAAGTTTGCAAGGAGACATGTACTTTATGTTACTTATTGATGATTATTCTAGAATGACTTGGGTCACTTTTTCAAAATATAAATTAGAAGCCCTAGATAAGTTCAAAGCTTTCAAGGAAATGGTTGAAAATGAGTTAGAATTGAGGATCAAATGTTTAAGGTCTGATAGACAAGGTGAGTTTACATCAAATGAATTTAATATTTTTTGTGAAGAACATGGGAAAAAAAGATAATTGTCTGCTTCTAGGACTCCTCAGCAAAATGGAGTTGTTGAAAGGAAAAACAAGATAGTTCAAGAGGTTGCTAGGTCAATGATGGAGGCAAACCTATTGGAAGTGTATTGGAGAGAACCTATACATACTGTCTACATTCAAAATAGAGTTAAAGTCAAAGGTAATGGTACTAAAACTCCTTATGAATTATGGCATGGAAGAGTTCCTACAGTGAAATATTTTAAAGTTTTTGGAAGCAAATGTTATATCAGAAGAGAAGAAGAGTTAGGCAAATTTGATACTAGGTTTGATGAAGGAATTTTCCTTCGATACTCTACTAAGAGCAGGGCCTATTGGTGCTGCAATAAGAGATTGAGGAAGATCATTAAGAGGGCTAATGTGAAGGTTGATGAAGACAGGGAAAGAATGTTAGATCTAAGTGACTATGAATCAGATGAACCTTCTATTATAGTAAATGAAGAGATAGTTGAACAACAAGACAGTCAATTTGAAGAAGGAAAGGCTCTAGAAAGTGCTCTCAACACTCCTAGGTATGTAAAGATTAATCATTCTAAAGATCAGATTATTGGTGACAAAAGCAAAGGGGTATTAACAAGGAAAAGAGATGTGGAAGAATAGGTGAACTACTATTTACTTTCAAAAATTGAACATAAGATAGTAAATGAAGCTTGTAGTGATGAACATTGGGTTAAGGCAATGGAAGAAGAATTAATGTAGATTAAAAAAAGCAAGACCTAGGAACTTGTCCCTAGACCTACAAACAAGAATGTGATTGGAACAAAGTGGGTTTTCTGAAACAAACTGAATGAGGTTGGAGAAGTTGTGAGGGACAAGGAAACACTTGTGTGCAAAAGCTACTCTCAAGTCGAATGGATAGACTATGAGGAGACTTTTGGTCTAGTGGCTAGATTAGAAGCAATCAAACTATTTTTGGCTTTTACAGATCATAAAGATTTCAAGGTATATCAGATGGATGTGAAATCTACCTTTTTGAATGGTGAGTTAGAAGAAGAAGTCTACATTAAGAAATCATATGGATTTTAATTATTAGACCAACCAGATATGGTATATAGGTTAAAAAGGAGTTGTATGGATTAAAACAAGTTCCCAGAGCTTGGTATGCAAAACTAGACAAGTATCTGCTACAACAAGATTTTAGTGAAAGGTCTACAAATAGCAATATGTACATCAAGGCAAGAAAAGATCAAATCTTGATTTTTCAAGTCTATGTTGATGATATTATATTTGGTGGAAATGAAGGAATGTGTAAGAATTTTGTAGATGAGATGCAAAAGGAGTTTGAGATGTCCATGTGTGGTGAGATGAATTTCTTCCTTGGACTGCAAATCAATAAGACTGAGAAAGGTATTTTCATTTCTCAATCAAAGCATGTTAGAGAATTATTGAAGAAGTTTGGAATGGAAGTGTTGTGATGTTCACAACATGCCCCATTTTACTCCTTAGCAAAATGAGGACCCCTACTGTGGCTATTGCTTTTGCTTTTGTGTGTGTTGTTTTGCTTGGTGGTAAAGGGAAAAGGGAGTTGAAATTCACAAACTTTGTTAAAAATAGAGAAAAAATGTATTTTCAGTACCAGTGAATGATATGGTTGGATTCCTTGTGAAAAATGAGCTAGGGTTGCTTTTTGAACCATCTTAAAATTTGCCATATTTTGCAAGTTATGATCATTTTGGTAAAATGTACATTCAGGTTTGTATATCGCTTTGCATATACAAGGTCCTTTATATGTGCAAAGTCATTTCTATACTTGGTCACTTTTAACTTTTGGGTTCATATACAAAATTAGTTGTATATCGTTTCATACATACAAGATGGACCTGAAAAAACTTAGGTCAAAATAAATTGATGTTTTAAATCCACTTTGTATCTAACCCTTGTATGTTTGGCAGGTCGCAACATAAAAGGAAATATACAAGACATTTTATACATGGCACGGAATCCAAATATTATGAAAACAGTGTTAAATCGTTATACATTTCAGGTTTGTATATTTGTGCATACAAAGTCAATATACATTGCCAATATACAACACTGACTCGACGGAATTATTAAAACAAATTAAGTCATTGTATATTCAGTGCTTGTATGTTTTGACATACAAGCAGAACATACAAGGCACTGTTCACATACAAGCCGGATTCGAAATAAAGGTCCAAAATAGAAAATTCGTTGTATATCAAAAAATACATACAAGTGGAGCATGCAAGTCAATATACATTGCCAATATACATAGCGGACCCAAAAAGGTCATTAAACATTGTTAAATTGATGTACATTCGGTGCTTGTATATTTGGACATACAATGCAAATATACAATGGCAAACATAAAATGGGTTTTAAATATGGAAAATTTGTTGTATATCCACAGATTTGAAGAGGGTTTCAAAATATACAAGACCCAATATACAACACAGATTTAAAAGTTTTTTGAAACAGCGTTAATCCTTTGTATAATTCCGGCTTGTATATTTTGACATACAAAGCCGTAATGCAATAGTATATACAAGCCAGAACCCAAAAGAAATTGGAATCCGATGAATGCATTGTATCGCATCCGGCTTGTATATCAAGGATACATTGGGAAATATACATTACTTTATACATTGCCTGTAACTAACATTTTTATGAAACGGGGTTAATTTAATGTATATCGGGCTTGTATATTCTTATATACAAGGCCAACATACATTGGACTTATACAAGAGCCAGAATCTAAATAAAATAGAATCTAATTAATGCAGTGTATAAAGCCCGAATGTATATCGTAAGATACAAGACCCGATATACATTGCAAATTATACAACACGGACTTGAAAGGTTTATCAACAATGTTAAGTCGTTGTATAATTTCGGCGTGTATATTTACATATACATTGCGATATACAAACAACATATACAATGCGGAATCGAAGGAAAAGTAAAATCTGGCTAAGCACTTGTATAAGGTCCAATGTATATTAGGGACATACAAGCCAATATACATACAACGAAATATACATTGAACGGACCTGAGGGGATTATTAAAGAGAGTTAAGTCATTGTATATTTGCGCAATGTATATTTTGCAATATACAATACACTAATACAAGTCGGATTCGAAATGAAAATTAAAAATAGATAGTTCCTTGCATATTTTTTCCTTGTATATTCAATATACAAACCTGATACACAAGAAAAATATGCATTCACCATATAGAAGGATTTGGATAGGTGAAAAGAGCGGCAAAATGAAGCGATAGGTTTTTTAAGCATTTTGGAGCCCGATTGCATGTTTTCGGTCAACGATGGTTGACCTGACTGGTTTTAATGTTGTACATGCATTTTTTGGACACAATTTTCACATATTCAAGGCCAGATGGATGCGTTCACATAGTCACGGCTAGATTTGGTAATTGTTTTCCTTCTTGCAGTTTTATTAATCAATGGTACTTATTGCTGGTCTATTTTTTTGTAGGTTTGCAGTTGAGGAAGGAGTTGAAACTTAATGGTGATGACATCATGAAGGAAAAAAAAAATTAGATCTCAGAGGAAGCAAAAGGAAGATAAGGATGAAGTGCAAAGAAGTCAAGGGTCTTCACTAACAAGGACAAAATGCATCTGAAGACATTATTGTAGCAGACCACAAAAGTTAATATTGAGCTGCTAGGGTTTCCAGGAGGGCATATTTCACCTAAATTTGAGGCATGCTCAGAGATATTTTTGGGGATTTGTTCTCTAGCATTTATTGCTATAACTAGAAGTTTGAGCCATTGTTTAACTAGGGTTTTGACCTATATTGAGGATAGTAGAAGTCTATATATTGTGCCTCTATACACTGTAAAACTTTACACATGAATTTTGATGATAGCCAGCACTTGTAACTAGTTTTAACATTTAGAATAGAGGGACCTTTTAGCTTAGAGGTAGAAGAAGGAGGTCGCCTATGTCTGCAAAAAGGAATGTGTGGAGCATCTAGCTTCCTTACTGTATTTGTAAAGCTTGTAAGTTTTCTGTAATTTAATCATTGAAGCTAAGAGTCATTCAGACATTGTAAATCTTATAGGACTGTCTGTTTCTAATACAATTGAATCTGGAATTCTGCATCTATCTTCTAAGTGTTTTCTTGCTCTTCATTGTGTTTGAAACATTTTCTCTTAGAGCTTGCAATTTTAAGTGTATGTTTGTGAAAATGCTCAGAACTTACACTTCAGATTTTGTCTGTGGATTTGATCAAGTTACTGTATGATTTATAAAGTGTATAACAGAGCAATTAGATCCTTTAGTAGAATGAATGATGCTTAGTTTAGATCTTTCTAACTTTTCCCAACCCATCTAAAAATTCTTAGCTGAAAAACGTAGAAACTTAAAGGAAATTGTCTCAAATTTGAAAGAGCATGCATAACAGAGTTGAAAGTAGATAGTTTTCATAAATATTTAAGAGGAAAAGGCTGTAGTAATTCAAGAAGACCATTTAAAGCTTTACAGCACAGCAACACTTTTATGCAGAAGAATGAACAAACACACTAATATTTATAATCTTTTTGCATAAGTTTGAGTCCAGTTAACCAACATGAAACCCTAAACTACGTAAGGCCCCTTGAACATTATAGCTTCACATTGACCAACTGAATTTGTCCAACAGGTCAAGACCTGGCCATATTAAACTTATGATTAAGCGAATCTTAATTGATTCTTTCATATCTTTCAAGTCAGTTTTGGTTCATTTTATGTGAATTTTAACTAATTGTTATGATTGCATCAAAACCATCATCAACAGTTTTCTGGCACTAGAAGGAGGGCCTGACTTGAGTTAGGGTTTGTTTCAAAAAAAAACTAGCTACTAACAGTGATAGAGTGACTAGGTCTAGATCTAGCTCAGGGGATATATTTGTGTAATTACTTGATATCAGGCGAAGTAAGAGCCCTTTGATTTGGAATCCTAAAATATTGCAAGTAGGAACTTCATCTAGAATGCCTCCTGTATCACCTCATATTATCCATAACTTTGTAAGTCCTGACAGATCTTCATTCAGATCTTTAAATCTTGGTTTAGGTACTCCTAGGGGTCCTAGTCCTCCTAAAGTTCCTAATCCCCCAGGAAATCTAGGTGTCCCTATAGGTTCAGGTCGAGCACATATACCTGCAATGGCTTACTTCAATGTCCAGTCTCCCATACACTTCAATGATTATAATGAGATACCCAAAAATCTAGAAAAGATATGTCCCAAATACTAGTTACACCAAGATTTGGAAGACCATATTAGAATATTTAAGGAGGCATGCTTCAGGGCCAGATTAGAACATGAGGACATTGTGTGTAGATTGTTTCCCTACACCTTTAATGAACAAGCCTCTAACTAGTATGTGAACTTACCCAACGGTTACATTTCTTCCTGGTCACTTATGGAAGAAGCATTTTTGTAGATTTAGAGGAACCATTGATCCTTGTATCTTGTATCATAAATTGGCTACTATAAAAAGAGGTGAGGAAGAGCTAATTGATAATTTCAATGACAGATTTCAAAAGGCCTACTCTAGGCTGGTAGCCCCTTACACTGTAGATGATGATACCTTGTTAGCCATGTACTATGCTACCTTGGATCCTTTAACTGCCATGTTTGTCAAAAGAAAACTTGACATAGATTCAATATCCAAAGCCTATAAAGAGGTAGCCTCAGTAAATCAAGAGATGAGGCACACAACTTGTAGCCCATTTGTTAATGGAGGAAATTTTGGGATGCAAAATCAGGCACAACCATGGAATGGAGTCCCTATGCATCACACTCCATTATTAAAACTCGTTCCTTCTTACACACCTGTGTATAGTCCTACCCCAATCCAAGCCATAGCTACTTACATGAGTAACACTTCTAATAACAGTCAAAATAATGGTCAGCCTTTCTTCCAACCCCCTAGGGATACAACAGTGGCAAAAGCACAAGAGGAAAGGGAAGAAATCAAAGAGATAACTGCAAATTTGAAAAGATTGACCACTGAAGTAACACAACTAAGAAATGAGAACCTCTATGGAAGAGTCAACCAGGGATACAATCAAAATCAGAATTATAACCAAGGCCAAAATCAAAACTATAGTTCAAATCAAAATCAACATTACAATCAGAACTATAATTAGAGCCATACCCAAAATAATAGCCAAGGCCAATGTTCAAATCAGAGTCAAAACTATAATTAGTATCAAGGTCATAACAAAGGGCAACCAATGCAAAATAGAGGGCCAGTGATAGATAATAGGGCTTGGGGTAACAATAATAGAAATCAGAATCAGCTTAGGCCACCCAAGACATGGAGCACTGGGCCAAACAATGGTACTCTAGCTTCTCCTTTTGAGAATATAGATAATCATGATGCAAAACAAATGGCTAGAATCCAAATGGCCAATACATCACTAAAAAACTGGTGCAGATTTCACAATACCGATGCCCATGCTAAGCTTGACTATCCACAGTTTCATTTAGTAGCAAACATATTTAATATAGAGGTGCAGCCTCCTACTTCTAAATTTCTCATTCCCAAAGGTAATGAGGTAGTACCCTCAGGGTATGATACAGCTTTAGTTTTAGAAACCTTTACCTTTGCAAATACAGAAGAGAGAGGATGAATTGTTAGAGGATGAACCATACTTTTGTGAAAATCTTTATCCTGAATCACCCTTTGTGTTAAATGCTTTTCAGTTTCCCTTTGAAACTAAAAATGAGGTATTAACTGAAACAAAAGAGGTGCAGGCCTTTCACCAGACAAATAAAAACCACACCTACAATTTAAGGAACAACACTAGGCCAGGAGGGCCTTTCACCACTTCCATTCCTCCTAACAACTTCAATACACCCCTAGATCAGAATGCTAGCAACAATCTTGCCATACTTAAGGCTAATGCAAATAGTGGAACAACATTAGAAAAGGCCCAAACAAGTAAAGCTGAAACAGTAGAGACAACAAGATTAATGAGTTACTTGTCAGAAGAAATAAATAAAATAAAGGTCAGTATACCTCTGAATGAATTATTGAAAACTCCAGGGATCAGGAATACTTTTATAAAATCACTAGATGCATCCATAATAGATGAGGTTGCTAATATAGCTATTCCTAATAGAGATTCACCACCTAAAGAGAAAAGTAAGAAAGTTGAGTAGCCTTCCAATACAAATGTAGTAATGTATGCTGATAAGAAGGATGCTCCTCCTTTCTTGTTAACTGTTAGATTGTGTGGGAAGAACATACACAATTGTATGGTGGAATCTTGTGCATCAGCCAACGTGATGCCCTTAGGGATATGTAAAACTCTAGGGCTGACTCCCACTAAGTCTGCCAAGGTTGTCACATAGTTAGATAAAACTAAGGTTAGTGTGATAGGAGAACTCATGAACATTCAGATGCAATTAGCTTCAGACCCTAGGGTAAGCCAATTCATTGACATTCAAATAGTGGACATACCCATGAATTATGGAATGTTGTTGAGTAGGGATTGGTCCAAAACATTAAACGGATATATGGCCATTGATTTTTCACATATGTGGCTACCTTGGAGAGGTGTCCCAAACCGGATTAGAATAGAGGTAGAACCCAGGATGAAACATATGATAACAGAGTATAATCGAACAAATGAAATATTATATGCTGCTGTTGAACCTGGTGTTTATAGGATTACTAACAATGGGGTGCAAATTGAAGAGATCATGATGTTAAACATTAGAGAAAAATGTGTAAACAAGGAGACAACATTATTCATTGAGTCTGATGGAAATTCTTCAGATGAAGAAAATAGTGCAATAGGCAAATTTGGTCATGCATTTAGACAAGAGGTGGAAGAATGCATTAAATAAAATCTTCCGGTCCAATGTAAATTGTATAAAAATAGATGTAGGGTCCATGATAGGCCACACTTTGAGGAGAGTTGTGGAATGTGAAAAGACATCATTGAATATGAATAAAAAAAATGCATAAAGAGGGTAGAGTCACAAGAGGAAAATGAGAATCCTGATCAACCACATAAATACTTTTAGAGTAATGTAGATGCTCTGATTTCAAATTTAGAAGAGGGATTAAAGGACAAGGGTAGTTGTCTTTCTAATTTGCAAGCTAAAAATACACATATGCAAGTTGACCAAACAGAAATACCCATGAATAAACATAACAGCCCCTCACAAGTAGTGGAAGAGACAAAGCATGCCAGGGTAAAAGGTCAGAAAAGTAAAGATGGCATATGGACACTAAAATGTGACGGGTCCAAGTCAAAACAAGGTGCAGGTGTAGGTATTGAGCTCATAGATCCTCAGGGTAAATCATACCTAGCAGCATATAGACTGCAGTTTTCCTGTACTAACAATATTGCTGAATATGAAGCCTTAATTTGGGACTTGTCATGGCTATCAAGAAGAAAGTGAAAATGATTAAGGTATTTTCAGACTCTAAATTAGTAGTCAGACAAGTAAGGAAGCTATATGCTTGTAATTACAAGAAAATGATTTGTTACAGACATAGAGTATGGGGTTTAATAGATTCATTTGATGCTTTCAACATAGAGCACATCCCTAGAGAGATGAACCACAAGCTGGATGCACTAGTAGTTGCTGCTAGCACATTAGAACCCTTGACACTATCAGGATTGAGATTTTGCTATAGAATTAGTTAGTGTTCCCAGTATCCTAGACAATGTTACACACTTTCAGGTATTTGGAGGGGATCAGCAAATTATTGATTTTCTGACTTGTAATGAGGTATTTGAGGCCCAAATTATTGATGAGCAAGAAAGGCCTGAGACAACATGGGACGAAGAGGATATAATCAACTTGAAGAGCAACTTTTTACCCAAAGGAGTAATTGAATTAGAACATATTTTTGACTTCAATAAAGTGATGAGATAGAAAGACTTACCCAAAACAGAAGGGGGTAAATGTGATTTACACAATTTAGGGATAGAGCAAAATCCGCAAAATGTGCCGATTGAAAGGGCTTGCTCTGAAAAAATAAGAAAAGAAATTTTAGATGCTCTGAAAGATTACAAACACATAATAGCATGGACATATGAAGACTTGAAAACCTATGATACATCCATGATAACTCACGTTATACCTTTGAGGCTAGAGGTTAAACCATTCAGGCAGAAACGAAGGCCTGTGAATGCCATTCTAGAGCATTTAATCTTTGAGGAAGTAAAAAAATTGCTATCTGCTAGAATAATTTTCCTAGTCAGACATTCAGTCTGGGTAGCTAACCTAGTACCAGTAAGGAAGAAAAATAGAGACATTCGGTTGTGCGTAGATTTTAGGAACTTGAACAAAGCATCTGAAAAGGATAATTATCCTCTGCCTCCGATAGACGAAGTGTTACAAGCCGTGAATGGGGCAAAGATGATGTCTTTCTTAGATGGTTTCTCGAGCTATAACTAGGTTTTAATTGATAGAGATGATAGTCTAAAAACCACCTTCACTTGTAAATGGGGTAATTATGCGTATAGGAGAATGCCTTTTGGTCTGATCAATGCAGGTGCACTTTTTAGAGAGCCATGGACATCACGTTCCGTGGGTTATCAGGTAAGTGCATTGTTGTGTATATGGATGATCTGACTATGTATTCCAAGGATGCATCCACTCACGCTGAAGATCTTAGGAAGATACTCAAGCGATGTGAGAGGTACATAATTTCCCTTAATCCTAAAAAATGTTCATTTGGGGCAACTGAAGGTAAATTACTAGGGCATGTCATTTCTGAGGATGGAATATCAATTGACCCAAATAGAATAGAATCAATAAAAAGTTTGCAAATACCAAATAGTAGGAAAGAGTTAAAATCATTTTTTGGTAAGATTAACTTTGTTCATAAGTTTATCACGGGTTTTGCAAAAATCATGCAACCGCTAAATGCCATGTTAAAGAAAGATGCATAGATGGAGTGGACGCCTGTGGCTAAGGCTGCATTTGAGGATATTAAGTGAGCCATTTTTGACACCCTTGTACTGGCAAGCCCAGACTACACAAGGCTGTTCTATATCTACTCCTTTGCATCCTCCCATTCATTCACAGCTGCCCTGACTCAGAAGGGTGTAGATAATGAAGAAAGACCCATTGCATTCATGAGTGCACCTTTGAAAGATGCACAACTAAGATATCTGGATATCGAGAGACAAGCATTTGCATTAATGAGAGCCATGAAAAAATTTAGACACTATATTCTACGCAGCCATATCAAAGCCATAGTGCCAGACGCAGCAGTAAAGATGTTGCTGATGCAGAGCGAGCCTAGAGAAAAGAGAGCCAAATGGATCACCACGCTGCAAGAGTTCGACATGAAAATTATTCCCATGAAGCTAGTCAGAGGACAGGCGTTGGTGCAAACAATAGTAAACACAGACCTAGATTTGATAAAACAGCAGTATGTGCTGAATTCTCATGACACATCAGACTGGTATAGTGACTTAAACACTTTTCTAATAGTTGGAAAGTACCCAAATAAGATGAAAGCTTCTCAGAGGAGAGCTTTGAAGATTAAAGCACAAAAATATATGGTACAAGGAGGTCTTCTATTCAGGAAGAACCATGATGGAATTTATTTAAGATGTCTAAATAGAGCTGAGGCAGATAAAGTGTTGATAGAACTGCATGATAAGTACGAAACTGGTCATGGTTCCCATCTAGCTACAACACACAAGATATTAAGGGCAGGCTATTATTAGCCCACGATGTTCAGAGATATAGAGAGTCACATTAAGAGTTGCCACACCTATCAGACTGCAGCAGATAAGGGAAGAAATCAGGCCAATCCACTACAGCCTGTGATTGAATCAAGACCATTTGCACAATGGGGCCTGGATTTCATTGGAGTCATCAATCCTCCATCTTCTGCAGGACACAAGTTCATACTGACGGTGACAGACTATTATACAAGGTGGACTGACGCCACATGCTGTAAATTCTCCACAACTGAGGTAGTTATCAAGTTTCTTGAAGAAAACATCATCACCAGGTTTGGAACTCCCTATTCATTGGTATGTGATAATGGCCCTGCTTTCTCTTCTTTAAATTTTTCTAAATGGGCATTTGAATATGGGATTGTTTTAAATTTTTCTTCAAATTATTACCCTCAAGGTAATGGATTAGCTGAGTCTATGAACAAAATTTTATTAGATATAATCAAAAAGCTAATTGCAAAGAGTCCTAGAGACTGGAATACCTTGTTAAAATATGCACTGTGAATAGATAGGACCAAGTTCAAAACAACTTTAGGTAGTACACCTTATCATTTAGTTTATGGGACTGATCCCATACTTTCAGTAAATCTGAGAATACCAATCTAGAAGTTTGCTAATGAGTATTTAGGCTTTGATAATCATAGAGAAGCCAGGGTAGTACAAATGTTACAATTAGATGAGAAAAGAGGTCAAGCCATCAAGAAATTTGCAAAACACCAGGAACTAGTTAAGAGGTGGTTTGATAAGAGGGCAAGAGTCAAGACATTCAGGATATTAGACTTAGTGCTATTTTGGGACAAAGCACATGAAAAGAAGGGGAGCCATGGAAAATTTGATAAACTATGGCTAGCTCCATTACAAGTCTCAGAAATAATAGGGGACAATGCATTTAGACTCAAGACCTTGACAGGGGAAGATGTGCCATTACCAGTTAATGGCCAACATTTGAAACACTACTTCTAGGCCTAAGGTAAAGGGCAGTTCATTTTGTGTAATATAGTGTAGGTATTGTACAGTTGTCCTTTTGTTTTGTTTTCTGTTTCTTTTTGTTTTTCTTGTACAATATGTTGTTGGTTTGTTGTTGTCTCCTTAGCAGGGATCTTTGTTTTTCTTTAGAGTATTAAGGAGCAAGCTAACAACCATTGAAAATAGTATAAAATTTAGAATATTCAGGTGAACCATTTGCAATTTATGCATAACTTGTTGTGACTGTCATGAATGTAGAGTTTTGTTTACCTTCTAAAATTTTGTATTCAATAAATGTGATTGAGAATTCAAGAGAGGTTTCTCATGATGACACACCTAAAATCCTTGGGTTTGTTGAACCTATCAGTGTAGATATTAGGTGAAAAATCTGAGGTCACCCTTGCTACCATTACAATTCTCAGCTTAATTTCAGCAAGTGCTCATTCCTTGCATCATAAAGTTACAAATTGCTATATCTTGTGAAATTTCTATCAAGCACCAAAATCAATAAAATACAGAAAATAAATAAATAAAGCAGATTATACTAAAAATCTAGATTAAGCCATCTAAGTAACTCTACCGGGGCTATGGACGCTCACTGGCAGTGGGGCTCTACTTAGGAGAATTGTAACGATAACCTTGCTGGGGCTATAGATGCTCGCTGGCAGCAAGGCTCTATCCGGTCGGCTATGAGGGAATATCCTCAACTACGTAGGCTAATGTCAGTCACTAGTTTGTTCAACCGATCTTCAAGATGAGGATAATTAATCACGTGCACATACTTAAACTGAAAATGAAAATTCATGCATCCTTATTGAATATTAGGTCTCAAGTTGAATAATAATTTGCAGGAAGATAGTTGGAAGTTATGAATTTATTTCATTTAGTTTTCTTAAATGCTTTGAATTTAATTGTTTTGTTTGGTTTCTAGTTGTTGTGATGTTCTCAACACACCCCATTTTACTCCTTAGCAAAATGAGGACCCTTGCTATGGTTGTTGCTTTTGCTTTTGTGTGTGTTGTTTTGCTTGGTGGTAAAGGGAAAAGGGAGTCGAAATTTGCAAACTTTGCTAAAAATAGAGAAAAAATGCATTTTGAGTACCAATGCATGACATGGTTGGATTCCTTGTGAAAAATGAGCTAGGGTTGCTTTTTGAACCATCTTAAAATTTGCCATATTTTACAAGTTATGATCATTTTGGTAAAATGTACATTCAGGTTTGTATATCGCTTTGCATATACAAGGTCCTTTGTATGTGCAAAGTCATTTCTATACTTGGTCGCTTTTTACTTTTGGGTTCATATACAAAGTTAGTTGTATATCCTTTCATACATACAAGATGGACCCAAAAAAACTTAGGTCAAAATAAATTGATGTTTTAAATCCACTTTGTATCTAACCCTTGTATGTTTGGCATGTCGCAACATACAAGGAAATATACAAGACATTTTATGCATGGCGTGGAATTCAAATATTATGAAAACAGTGTTAAATCATTGTACATTTTGGGTTTGTATATTTGTGCATACAAAGTCAATATACATTGCCAATATACAACGCGGACCTGACGGACTTATTAAAACAAATTAAGTCATTGTATATTCAGCGCCTGTATGTTTTGATATACAAGTGGAACATACAAGGCACTGTTCACATACAAGCCGGATTCGAAATAAAGGTCCAAAATAGAAAATTCATTGTATATCAGAAAATACATACAAGTGGAGCATGCAAGTCAATATACATTGCCAATATACATAGTGGACCCGAAAATGTCATTAAACATTGTTAAATTGATGTACATTCGGTGCTTGTATATTTGGACATACAATGCGAATATACAATGGCAGACATAAAATGGGTTTTAAATATGGAAAATTCATTGTATATCTGCGGATTTGAAAAGAGGGTTTCGAAATATACAAGACCCGATATACAATGCGGATTTAAAAGTTTTTTGAAACAATGTTAATCCTTTGTATAATTCCGGCTTGTATATTTTGACATACATACAAAGCCGATATGCAACAGTATATACAAGCCGAAACCCAAAAGAAATTGGAATCTGATGAATGCATTGTATCACATCTAGCTTGTATATCAAGGATACATTGGGAAATATACATTACTTTATACATTGCGCGGAGCTAACATTTTTATGAAACAGGGTTAATTTAATGTATATCAAGCTTATATATTCTTATATACAAGGCCGACATACATTGGACTTATACAAGAGCCGGAATCCAAATAAAATAGAATCTAATTAATGCAGTGTATAAAGCCTGAATGTGTATCGTAAGATACAAGACCTGATATACATTGTAAATTATACAACGTAGACTTGAAAGGTTTATCAACAATGTTAAGTCGTATAATTTTGGCTGGTATATTTACATATACATTGTGATATGCAAATAGCATATACAACATGGAATCAAAGGAAAAGTAAAATCTGGCTAAGCGCTTGTATAAGGTCCAATGTATATTAGGGACATACAAGCCAATATACGTACAACAAAATATACATTGGACAGACTCGAGGGGATTATTAAAGAGAGTTAAGTCATTGTATATTTGTGCAATGTATATTTTGCGATATACAATACACTAATACAAGCCGGATTTGAAATAGAAATTAAAAATACATAGTTCCTTGCATATATTTTTCCTTGTATATTCGATATAAAAACCTGATTTACGAGGAAAATATGCATTTGCCATATATAAGGATTTGGATAGGTGAAAAGAGCGGGAAAATGAAACGATAGGTTTTTGAAGCATTTTGGAGCTCGATTGTATGTTTTCGGTCAACGATGGTTGACCCGACTGGTTTTAATGCTATACATGCATTTTTTGGATGTGATTTTCACAAATTCAGGGCCTGATGGATGCGTTCACACAATCATGGCTAGATTTGGTTTGTTTTCCTTCCTGCAGTTTTATTAATCAATGGTACTTATTGCTGGTCTATTTTTTTGCAGGTTTGCAGTTGAGGAAGGAGTTGAAACTTAATGGCAATGACATCACGAAGGAAAAAAAAATTAGATCTCGGAGGAAGCAGAAGGAAGATAAGGATGAAGTGTGAATAAGTCAAGGGTCTTCATTAACGAGGACAAAATGCAGCTGAAGACATTATTCTAGCAGACCACAAAAGTTAATATTGAGCTGCTAGGGTTTCCAGGAGGGCATATTTTGCCCAGATTTGAGGCATGCTTAGAGATATTTCTGGGGATTTGTTCTCTAGCATTTATTGCTATAACCGGAAGTTTGAACCATTATTTAACTAGGGTTTTGAGTTGTATTGAGGACAATAGAAGTCTATATATTGTGCCTCTATACACTGTAAAACTTTACACAGGGATTTTTAGAGGATAGCCAGCACTTGTAACTAGTTTTAACATTTAGAATAGAGGGACCTTTTAGCTTAGAGGTAGAAGAAGGAGGTTGCCTGTGTCTACAATAAGGAATGCATGGAGCATCTAGCTTCCTTACTGTATCTGTAAAGTTTGTAAGTTTTCTATAATTTGATCATTGAAGCTAAGAGTCATTTAGACATTATAAATCTTATATGACTGTCTGTTTCTAATACAATTGAATCTAGAATTCTGCATCTATCTTCTGAGTGTTTTCTTTCTCTTCATTGTGTTTGAAACATTTTCTCTTAGAGCTTGCAATTTTAAGTGTATGTTTGTGAAAATGCTCAGAACTTACACTTAAGATTTTGTCTATGGATTTGATCAAGTTACTCTATGATTTATAAAGTGTATAACAGAGCAAGTAGATCCTTTGGTAGAATGAATGATGCTTAGTTTAGATCTTTCTAACTTTTCCCAACCCATCTGAAAATACTTAGCTGAAAAACATAGAAACTTAAAGGAAATTGTCTCAAATTTGAAAGAGCATGCATAACAGAGTTGAAAGTAGATAGTTTTCATAAATATTTAAGAGGAGAAGGCTGCAATAATTCAAGAAGACCATTTAAAGCTTTGTAGCATAGCAACACTTTTATGCAAAAGAATGAACAAACACACTGATATTTATAATCTTTTTGCATAAGTTTGAGTCCATTTAACCAACATGAAACCCTAAACTATGTAAGGCCCCTTGAACATTACAGCTTCACATTGACCAACTGAATTTGCCCTACAGGTCAAGACCTAGCCATATTAAACTTGGGATTAAGCAAATCTTAACTAATTCCTTCATATCTTTCAAGTTAGTTTTGGTTCATTTTATGTGAATTTTAACTAATTGTTATGATTGCATCAAAACCATCATCAACTGGAAGATTCCAAACTAGTGAGCACTCCCATGATTACTGGATACAAGTTAATAAAAAATGATGAATCTCCTAAGGTTGATCAGAGAAAGTATAGGTCAATGATTGAAGGACTACTTTATCTGACTACCACTAGACTAGATGTCATGCATGCAGTTTGTCTTATGGTAAGAATTCAAGCAGATCCTAGAGAATCACATGTCTTGGTAGTTAAAAGGATCATGAGGTATTTAAAAGCCACTTTAGACTATGGATTGTGGTATCCCAAAGATATTGATTTCACTCTTAGTGCTTATATAGATGTAGATTGGGTCGAAGATGTTGATGACAGAAAAAGTACAAGTAGAGGTGCTTTCTTCTTAGGTAACAGATTGGTTTCATGGTTGAGAAAGAAGAAAGATTCAATTTCTTTATCTACTATAGAAGTAGAGTATATTGCTGTAGCATGTTGTTGCACTCAAGTGATTTGGATGAAGCAAACATTGAAGGATATAAGAGTTGTGTATGAAGAACCAATTTCAATATTTTGTGATAATACAAGTGCTATAAACATTTCAAAGAATTCAGTGATGTATTCAAGAATAAAGCATATATCTATAAGGTGTCACTTTCTAAGAGAAAAAGTGAGAGAGAATGAAGTAATGATGGAATATGCGTCTACAAAAGATCAGATAGTAGATATTTTCACAAAGCCTCTACCTAAGGATACTTTTGAGTATCTCAGGGAGAAATTAGGGGTTATTATCCCTCCTCTAAACTAAGATGCTTGAGAAGTACATCAGTCCAATGGTGGCCAAAGATTAAATCTTTGATCTAGATTGATGTTTTGAAGGCTACCCTTTAGGGGGAGTAGGTAGTGATATGAGATGATTGTTGTAGTTAGGGGCAGTAAAGAACAATTCTAGTTGACTAGAGTAGAAGTGTGCAATTATGTGCAGTGGAGGAGATATGATGCCCTTTGCCATTGATGTCAAAGGGGGAGAGAAATCATGTAAAAAACTGAGGGGAGAAAGCATTTAATTTGTATAAAGAGAAAGGGGGAGATGGTGATAAATGGAGATTCTTGTCTTGATGGTTTTTCACATCATATGTTGCCATCAATGACAAAGGGGGAGATTGTTACAAGTATGTGCTAACCGGTGTTGTCATTGATGTCAACATATTTATGTTGTCACTAGTGTCAACTGTGCTCTTGTTTTGATGATTGTTTGTGATGGGTCAATTGCTTTGTATCATCTTATATAAGTGTTGAAGATGATGAGAAGATATTCCTGATACTAATTTTCCAAGTGCTTTTGAGAAAATTTGCTCTCTAAGTGGAAACAGTGTGTTCCAAAGTATTTTAGCTTGCAGGATAACTATCTAAATTCTGCTCCACATTTCTTCTGTGTTGATGACCGAAGTATGAGATTTGGATATAATTTAAAGAAGTGTTTGGAGATGCTAAATCTTGAATTTGGTGGTCTAGTCTACTGTGTAGAAAAAGTTCTATTCACCAGTGTGAAGACTGTGTCTAGCAAGGGTTACAGAGTGACAAGGAGAAAGTGTTTTGCTTCACATTTCTCTACAAATTGGATTTTGGCTTTGCAGTTTTGGACTTAAGCTTCTAAGGTCCTTAGTCATCTTGATTCCATAGGATTTGCCATTTGATGTCCAGAAGGCAAGTTAGTGATTAGCAGATTTTGACAATGTTTGATAAGAAGCAGTCTGTGATATGTTCTTCAAGTGATATATGTTGTGTTCAAGTGAGATCTATTGTGGTTAGCTTTGTCAACTCCCCAATGATTCTATGTTGTTCATGGATGTCTCCAGAATGAGGTGAAGGCATGTGATTGATTGAAAGGCTATAATGAAGTTCTTGGAAGTGTGTGACTAAGTGTTCTTGATGTTGTGCACTTGTTCTGGCTGACCTGATTAATTACACCTATTGCAAAGGTGATCTGTGGATTGTAGAAGCATGTTTTAGTGTATGAAGATATATTTGGGCCTGAGCTAAGCTATGAAGTGTTCCTCTTTCATTCATTTGCTCCACAAGCTTGTTTAGGTCTAGTCCTATTTTAAATTATGTATGTATGTCGACCTTGGAGAAAGTTCTAATGGTTGTAGATTGTAATGCTGACTTTGATGTACATTCCAAGGTTGATGATGTGTATAAATACATGTAATGAATTTTTGAGTGGTGTGTAAGAGTATGAAGATGTGAAGATAAGGGGTGTGTGTGTGTGTGTTGTAAAGGTAGAGTAGAAGAGATACATTGCACTTCAATGGAATTAAACTCAAGCATGTTGTAGATTCTACTATATCTATTCTCCTACTAGCAGTGAGCCTCCCTTTTGGCAGCAAGCCTTTCTTATGGTGAACATTCGTTTGGGTAGTGAGCCCTAGGTAGTGATCCCTCTTGGCAATGATCCTCTTTGATGATCGATATTGCTACTACATTATATTGTGAGCTAACACTCACCATGTTTTTTCCCTTTCTAAGGGGTTTCCACATAAAAATATGGTGTTAAATGTGTTGAATGTGAGGATGTGTTTAAGTTTCTAATTTCATGCTTTCATCGTTAAATCTTAATAACAGTGATTAAGTGATTAATGTGTTGATGCTTAGAAATAAGTTAAGTTTTGGATACAACTGATTCACCCCCCTCTCAATTGTCTTGTGCATTTCAATAGTACTATGGGAATTTGGGGCCATAAAGAGGGATATTTCAAGTGATGTGGGTAGATAAACGTTTCAGGATGTTTTCTTCTTGGTATCTCCTTACCATCCATGAATGTAAATTTTTTTCCCTCATGTTATATTTTTGTTGATGATTCACTGGTCTCTAACATTTTAAATGGGTTTTTGAAGAAATTCAAGTATATTCCAATGCATGATTTTAGGGAATACATCTTCAAACAGAATAAGGTGCTGATTTTCTTTGTGGAGCTCAAAGTGCCATGGAATGAATGTTGCTGTTGTATGACCACTCCATTACTATATTTTGGATCCTATAGACCACTCCAAGAGGCTGAAAATGACTACTCATAGGATGAGGTAATGAATTGGTCTATTATTATACATTTCCATGATATGTATCTTAGTACTGAAGGGGTGAATGGAAGATATTTTTGTACAAGATGTAATGGCTGTGGTAGAGGATGTAATTGTTGGATTAGGTCTAGACAACTGAGAGGGAGGGAGGGTGAATCAGTTGTCACTCCATTTAAACTTTTCTACTATTATTCTTCCTTTACAACTTAAAATCAAATCAATGATATAAACATATCAGCATTAAATGATCGCATATGAGCAGAAACATGAATAACACATTTGACACCAAGATTTTTGATGTGGAAATCCGGTTAAGGAAAAAACCACGGTGGGGGTTAACCCACAAAAATAATACCCTGTTAAAATTATTTTACAAATGGGAATGCACATGCATTTGGGTTCACTGCCTATGGAAATATTATAATAGAATAATAGAGATTTGAACTGATTAATAACATCTACCCATGCAAGTGTTTGAGTTCCAGTTAAGTACAAAAAATTGATCTTACACATTTCATCTTTGCTCTGCTCTTCTTACTATTCTGCCTTCATTCGTACTTTTGATTTCTGCTCTTCTCACATATACCTTCTTTGCATACACCACGCACTCTAAATAATCCAATTCCACTGGCTATATATATCCGCAACATGATCTACAATCATTCTATCAGTCAGCTTCAACAACACTTAGAACTTTTGTGAATGCTCTGCTCTGTCAGCTAGATCTATGCATAACTTAAGGTGCGGACCAAAATTTGCTCTTGAAAATCATCACTCATGTCAGCCACTATCAATGACCATCACTATTTTTCCAACAAACAACTTCCATACATATGGAATCAAGATCTTCTACAAGGTTGGCCTATTCTTCTTCTGTCTACTTTCACAAACTGAAACCTGGTACTCAGAGGTTAATATCATTTGAATCCTTCATCACTAGAGGAAAAAAATCTAGATTTAGACTATCTTGACAATCCATATGACTCCTCTAGATCCGCATCTAATCATGACTTTCCACTGAAGAGATCCAGACCAAAATACCAGACCCTATTACTGCTCTGTTCCTAACTGCCTAGACTTAGACAAATTCTGAATCTAACCTCCAATATGAACAAATTGTGTTATGTGAATAATTGGGATTATCTTAGTTTCCATCAATGACAATACATGTCAATGCAAAGCAATGTCTCTTGCCAACAATCTCCCCCTTTCGCATTGAAGGCAACACTTAGTGAAAAATGACTAAGTGTTTAGTACAACTCCCCCTTTATCTGTACACTCATGCACTTCACTTATTCCGGTGCTCCCCCTTTGCTGAATGCCTAATTTTTCACTAACCTTCACTCCTCCTTTGACATCAATGGAAAAGGGCGGGGTTCGCAAGCCAAAACTCTCTAAGAATTTTGTATATACCGCCACATATGTACAATTAATCATTAAGTCTTATTTACATAAACTTGAGAATGTCTGCAAAATTCATTTTTATTTGCACAAGATTAGAGACCCAAGTACTCTTCATTCCATCCAAAATTGAGGTGTGCCCACTCAACATAAATGAATATGCTTTTGCCTTTGATAGATCTGATGGATCACTACTTTGGATTGTAGTCTAAGCTTTAGATAGGGCATTATGCATTGTTTCTAACTTAGGGGCAATCAATCCCTAGAGATCACACATCCTCTTCATAATGTTACCATTTTCTTTAACAAGCCTCTTTATCTCATATGTCAGGCTGATTACTTGACATTCTTGACTTATAGGCGAAAGTGTTAGAGGATCAAAAGTTTGAGAGAGATTTGACAATTTCTGTTCTTGCTCCTTTATCCTTTTCTCAATATCCTCATTAACTTCAGGCCATGATAGACATAATTTGTACATATCACTTCCATCATTTAGAGCATTTTGAATACTCTTTATGCTAATGCCAAGTATTCTTCTATCATTTCCTATTAGGTTCTTTATTTCACAAAATTTCTTATCCAAGAATTCTTTCTAAACTTCTGACTCCACAAACTTCTCAAAGGACTCAAAATGAGTATTTACAAAACTTACAAGACTTTTCAGATGTTCGGAGGGGGAATCAGATGGACTCTTCTGGTAGGTAGGCATTAACTTTTCCAAAATTTTGGATGCAAGCCCCAGTGGCTCATTGTCCTCCATGTGGAATTTTAACATCTTTTCTCTAGCCTTTACTTGGGTGAATGATGCTATTTTCATCAGTTGAATTGGAGAGAGAGCATTTGGATTGGATAGACCTTGGAGTAGCTTAGGTTCATCAAGCTCAATCATCTCTTTTTCAAGAAGACTTTTCACTGTATCTGCAGTGTCTCTTGCAACATTTTCTAAACCATCATTTTGTTCATCAGATTTATCAGTATCTACTTTATGTGATTCAACATTTGCACCATCTTCTTCTACTTTTTCTTTCTTTTCTCTTTCTTCCTCTTTCTTTTCTTTATTTTTCTCTTTGTTCTCTATAGAGGGACTCTTTTCTAATTATTCACCATGTGCTACCTAATCTAGAGGGCTCTGTGAAGTAGCAAAATCCTCTTCTTTTCCAAAATGATCAAGTGGAGAGGTTACTTCTTCATCAACTACTTTATCCAATATTTCTGTATCCTCTTGATTTGCTTGTTCTACTTCTGGAACAGAGGCTTCACCCAACTTAGATTATTTCTCAACGATGTTCTCTTCTTCACCAACTGGAACTTCTTCTGTGACTATGGGAAAATTGTGCTTCTTCAATGCTTTCAAGAGAATTTCTTAATTTTCTTCAACGACTTCACTTGTTTCTCCAAGCATGAGTTTGTTCATTTTCCTTTTGCTTCTAAAGTCATCTTTGACTTCCTTGAATATCATATCTATTTGATCAGGAGAAATCTGAGGACACAAATTCATTATCTCATGTTCACTGATCTCCATGTCCTTACTCTCAGCATTTTCATTTCTCATCTCCAAGATATTTGCTAGACTTTGTGGCAACTCAGAAGTTATCTCAATTAGTGCCTTGTTGTAAATGTTGAGATATCTGACAGTTGCTTCCTCTAACATCCTTTTATCCATATCACTGTATTCATCATAGAATTCAATCATGGGTTTTAGATTACCATCTATAGTAACTGACTTAATCACATCCTCCAGGGAAAGTGTGGGCTTCTCAATATATTCCTCATATGCTTCTGTCTTTTACTTTTTGCTAGCCCTTCTACTTCTAGAGGACATTTCTTTGGTTACTCTTGTAGTTTTTGTTTTGGAGGCCTTTAGATCCTTGATTTCAATGTCAGAATCTATATTTTATTCTTCTTCTCTTCTGCTTTCGTAGGTCTGGGATGCTTTTGTTTTCTTCCTTTTCTCCCATTTTCCAGTTGATTTTACTTCCAGTTTTGTAGCCTCGGAAGGAGCAGGGATAGTAGTAGAGCTCCTAGTAGTTCTTGAAGTGGAAGTGGGTTCCACCAGATCACTTGTTTATTTCTTATCTTGTTTCTTTTTATCAGGTTTTTTAGTTCTTTCTATAAATTTCCTCACATCCTCCTTAGTTAGGGCCAGATTTTCAGCCAACTACTCAACTTCTTTGCTTACTTTCTTAGTTGTTTTAGGTTTTTTGATCTTAGTATGCAGTTTTAAACTCAGCTCCTCATATGTCTGAAATCTCTCAACTATTGTGTCTTTAGGCTTGCTTAGAAGATGTTGAGCATACATGTCTAGAACTCTCTCATCCACCTCATAACCCATTGGCATTATCCATACTGTTCTTGGTTCTACAACTTGCATCAAACATTAATCAGTGTCAACCATGAAAAATATTTTACTTTTGTATTTCTCAATAATTGAATTTGGGATTCTTTCCCTTGAATGCATTATACTCTAAATTTTTTTTAAGTAACCCCATATTACAATTTTCTGAGCTTTGAAATCACCAATGTTGCGAAGATGATCTCTGATCTAAATGTCAACTAGCTCATCCTTAGTCCAGTGCACACCTTTTACCCTAGGTACCTCATTCATAAAATAGAAGAATAGACATAGAACCAATGTACCATACTTGAAGGTGTTTTTCTTATCTTTCTCAATTTTGTTCAAATTCTCAATCAATTGATTCTGTAGTAATTCACATAGGTCATAATTAGTATTTTCCTTTAGCATCTTGTATGCAACATATATGACTATTCTAGAGACAGAATTTTCTCTGCTTGAGTGGTAAATCTTCTACCTAATCACTATGGAGGAAAATTTGACATCCGGTTCTATAATATCATTGATGGTCATTGCCTTTCTGTCAAACTTGGCACCAGTAGCATCAGTCACTATCTGGTTTTTCATAGCTTTCAACATGGACAATCCACTAGTTGTGTTTAATCTGGTTACAATTCTGATAGCATCCTTAGTGATCTTGAATGGTTTTAACAACCAAATAAATTCATCAGGCATTCGACTTAAAACATATCAGACTCATTCATCCTCATCAAATGCTGGAAACCCCATGATCTAAATAAAGTGTTTATCCTATAGTGTCTTATATTTAGATTTAAGTTCATGATTTTCATCCCTGAGTTGTTTCTCAAATAGGTCTACATACCTTGAATCTCTAAATTCATCTATGTTTGCATGAATATAAACCCTAATCTCTTCAACATGCAACACACTAGATGGAACACTTGAAAAAGAACCTAACAAGTCAACTTCTATTGATTTATGAGGATGCTTCTTGAATTTGGGTCAAGGTTTTTCAGTAATGTCAACAACATGAGTAGCCATCTCAACAAATTTTAGATTTAAAGCTTCAAGAGAAATACCTTTTTCTTCTACAGGGTTAGGGATGATTGATTGCCAGTTGGATTTGCTCTTTGTGATTTAGTCTCTAGATTTTTATCTTGAATGCTCTTCTTCTTATTTCCTCCAAATGCAAAGTGATTCAAATGTGTGAACAAGTGACCTTTTATCTTTTGCAAACCCTAATTTGGCATTGTAATAAATGTGTTGCCCTAACTTTATCTGATTACTCTATTTTTGATAGTTCTTCATGAATCACTCCACAAGTTCTCATATCAACATCTTTTCTTCCAAAAATCCTTCCAAAGGTTCTAAACAAATTCAAAATATCCTCTTTTATTGTGCCAGATTCAAGTACCCACTTACTGACTGGGGGAATTTGATGTTTAATGTAGCTCCCCCTGAGTGAGAGCTCCTGACTTAATTCCTGGAGGAATTGTTAGCACCTGATTCCAGTATGGACCCATTATCATTGTTTACTATATCTTTGTTTATCCAAATTTTGTTCATTTCACTCTATATTTCATTCACATCAATTTTTGTTTTGTGTCTATCTTGATTCTGTTCATTTGGTTTTCTATTTACCGGACCTCTTCTTCTATTGTTCCTACTTCTACAGAATCTTGCAATATGACCAGATTTATTGTAGTTAAAGCATACAACATTTCTTTTCTTATAAACTTGATTTTCTCTTGATCTACACTGATTAGCCATATGTCCAAACCCATTGCAAACAAAGAAGTATCCATTGAAAGAATTGGTAGCTCCTTTATTGTTATCTTTATTCATTGTCATATTTCTGCATTCATTTGATCTATGACCTTACCTCTTACACTTGAAGCATTGACTGGAGAAAGATGGATCATTTTGATTTACTTTGCTTCTACACTGAGTAGCTCTAGGACCAAATTTATTGCAGTAGAAACAATTTCCATTGGATTATGGATATATTTGAGCATTAGGTTGTCTTACTGGAGGTTTTCTGGTTCTATTTCTCCTATTCCTAGGTTGAAAATTTCTCTACCTGGATCCAAAGTTTTCACCTTTCTCATACCCAAGATTATGCTTATCATGATCCTTTTTCTACCCTTCAATTAGTGCTTCAAGTTTAGCTAAGCTTATCTTGAACTTCTCCTTATACTCATTTGCAATTTCTAGGTTATGTTTAAAAGTGATAATCTGTCTCTCAAGTTCTCTCTCATTATCTCTACTTTCTTGTAGATTAGATTCTAGAAGGCTAGCTATCACATCCAATCTGCAGCATACTTCAAAACTCTTTTTCAGATTTTGATTCATCTCTTCTTCAACTTTCTTCCTATCTTCATTTTCCTTGGTTAGTCTCATCACCCCAGTTTCCATCTCATGTTTTAGGATAGTAACTTCTTTAGTTAACTTTTCACATTCCTTTGTCTTCTCATTCAGGGCCTTATCTTCATAATGTTTTCCCAGTTGAAGAGGTTGCTCCTTTCCTTTTGCATTGGATTTGCTCAATTTTTCCTTTAAAATTTCAATGAAGTCTTCAGCCTTTTTGAGGTTATCTTACATCTCTTGAACTTTTTCCTTGGACTTCTCAAGATCATCTAGGGAGAGATTAAGTTGCCCTTGAAGGTTATATTCATCCATTTTTGTTGTCTTCCTAGGTATTCCTTAAGCTATTAAAATTTTTCAAAGGAACTTAGCTCTGATACCAATTGTTGGATTAGGTCTAGACAACTGAGAGGGGGGTGAATCAGTTGTCACTCAATTTAAACTTTTCTACTGTTATTCTTCCTTTACAACTTAAAATCAAATCAATGATATACAAATTTTAGCATTAAATGATAACATATGGGTAGAAACATGAATAACACATTTGACACCAAGATTTTTGACGTGGAAACCTGGTTAAGGGAAAAACCATGGTGGGGGTTAACCCACAAAAATTAATACCCTGTTAAAAATATTTTACAAATGGGAATGCACATGCATTCGGGCTCACTGCCTAGAGCTCACTGCTCAAATGGAGGCTCACTTCCTATGGAAATATTACAATAGAATAATAGATATCTGAATTGATTAATAGCATCTACCCATGCAAGAGTTTCAGATCTGGTTAAGTACAAAAAAATGATCTTACACATTTCATCTTTGTTGTATTCTTCTTACTGTTCTACCTTCATTCTCACTTTGGATTTCTGCTCTTCTCACATATACCTTCTTTGCATACACCACACACTTTAAATCATCCAATTCCATTGGCTCTATATATCTGCAACATGATCTACAATCATTCTATCAGTCAACTTCAACAACACTTGGAACTTTTATGAATGCTCTCCTCTGTTGGCTAGATCTATGCATAACTTAAAGTGCAAACCAAAACTTGCTCTTGAAAATCATCAATCATGTCGGCCACTGTCACTGACCATCACTATTTGTCAAACAACCAAATTCCATACATCCAGAATTAAGATCTTCTGCAAGGTCAGCCTATTCTTCTTTTGTTTGCTTTGACAAACTAGAACCTCATACTCAAAGGTTAATATCTTTTGAATCCTTCATCACCAGAGGACAAAAATCTAGGTTTAGACTATCTTGACAATGCATATAACTCCCCTAGATCCGTATCTAATCATGAATTTCCACCAGAGAGATCTAGACCAAAATACCAAACCCTATTACTGCTTATTTCCTAACTACCCAGACTTAGACAAATTCTAAATCTAACATTCGATATGAACAAATTGTGTTATGCGGATGATTGGGATGATCTTAGTTGCCATCAATGACAACAACTGTCAGTACAAAGCAGTGTCTCTTGCCAACAATAATGGCTATTATAACAGTCATAATAGTAGAAAAAATTAGACCCAGAACATCACCAAATATATCAGAAGTCTCAGGTACAAGTTGTCCAATGACAGTGCTTTCCTTGCTAGAGATCCAAGACACTATTTGACTTGTTGTGGGAGATTGTCTTGTAAGTTTTTCAAGGTGGAAACTATTGAGCACATCAGTAAGTCACCTAATATAGTAGAGGATGCAATAAACTTATTTTCTACTTTCATTTTGAAATTACCTTTGGGTGATCAATTTGAGCTAGTTGAACTCAAGAAGTGCATAGTTTACCACTTGGAGGGCTTGTGGTTTGCAAAATTAATATCTAAAGTTTGGTGGAATTTGGTATATTGGTATATGATAACATTTCCTATTCTTCATATGTTCCATTACTATTCCAAATCAGATCCTAAATTTACATCAAGCATCTTTCAAACAGAGGCAAAGTTGGTGCAGGAGCACCATCTCTATTTTTGATTTTTTTGAGCTCAATATGAGCCTAGGTGGAGATTTTAGTCTCAATAGGATTATATCTGGAGTTTTATTTCATTATTGATGTAATAAAGGTCTATATGAGACCACTTCCCATGTATTTAAGCCATTTATGGCATGTTCAAGTAGTGATGAGAGTGTAGGATAAGTTTAGAAAGTACTTTTTTGACTATTTTTTGAGGGACAGGCTACCATGCCTACTTTTTAGGCCTTTTTCCATGATGACACAAGAGAGAATGAACACGGATTTCATTGTAGACTTATTATATTATGCATTAGACATCTTGAGAGAGGCAGGAGATAAAGTTGAAAAAAGTGTTGTAAAGGAAAAATGAAAGAAAATTACAACTTTATGCTTTTTGACTTTGTTCTTGTTGTTCCACTGCTTAGTATAGGACCGTACAACATGGTCAAGGATAAAGATGCATAATATATTGAAGGGAATATGTTTAACTTTGTTTTAAACCAAGTTAGGGAGATTTTCATCAGTTGGGGAGCATTTTATCAAACGTTTTCTACATATTGCTCTATTTTTCTGTCTTATTACTATTTTTTTGTTGTTCTTTTATCCTATACTTCTCTGTACAATATAGTAAGGGTATAACTGACCAAAATGGTGTAGGGGAGATTCTTACCTCTCATTTGCATCTGATAGAAGGTACTTTCATCACAGTTTAGGCATTTTATCAGTGTTTTTGTGCAGGTTGGTCTTAAACCCTTGTTCTAAGGGTTTTGATGAGATTCATGGATTCTTAACCCATCCATCTATGTAAGAGCCCCAAAAATGGATGGAATGGGATTATGATGGTGTGTTTTCTAATGGGTTTAGTGTCTAGGAGTAGGGGACAACTAGTGATTGAAGTCTGGAGCCATTGGAGCCTATTAGCCTCATGCATTAGGCCAACTAGGTTTGGTAGGATTAAGGTTTGACCATAGAATGACTTGAAGTAACCTTGTACCCCCAAAACCTATGAAATCATTCTATTTGCAACTTATTGTACACCCTGGAATAGGAGTTAGAAGATTAGAATTGAGTTTGTGTGTACTTGTGTAAAACTGACCTAATGAGAGGACTCAGTTAGTCCAAGAAGAAGAATGTGGTGGTTCTACTCCCACTAGTTGTGTTGGTGAGGTAGGAGAAATGTTGATGTTGAGAGAAAGAGAACTATTGAAGACCTCCAAAGAAAAGGAGTTGATTTATAGCAAAACACTATTTAGGACAACTTGCAAGTACAAAGATAAGGTATGTAAAGTGATAGTGGATTCAGGGTGTACGCATGAAATGGTGGACAAACTAAAATTGCAAAGAGTACCTAGGGACACACCTTACAAAGTCTCTTGGGTAAGTGATAATTAGTCTATTTTGGTAACTAAAAAAGCATTAGTAGAGTTCAAGATTGGAGCATATGAGGATAGGATACTTTGTGACATTTTACCCATGGATTGTTGTCATATGATACTTGGAAGACCCTGGCAGTTTGATAGGTCTATAATTTATGATTGAAAAGCTAACACCTACACCATAAGGAAGGATGAGAAGACTTTTATGTTGATTCTATTGTAGGAAGAAGTCAAGGAGTAGTCAAGGGTAGCAAAGATGATAATGTTTGATAAAAAGGAGCTAGTGAGGAGAGTGGAAACAAGGAGTATGCAACTTTTCAAGGCATAAATTTGTTGAGACGGCAGACGAGAAGAGTGAAGATGATTTGCATATAGTTGTGAAGAGGAATGTCTTCATGTGGATGAAGGAAGTGGATGAGAAGGTCTCTTGGTCTGAGATAAAGAAGTGTAAGAGTGAGAAGCTTGAAATGCATGAAGTGATTATGGTTGGGACAGTCAAGTGTCTTATAAAGAGGCAGTTGGATAATGTGAGGACAAAGATTTCTAAAGGTAATAGAATTGAGAACAAGCTGATGATAGGTCTGACAGATGTTGAAAAAGGTAATGGTATAGTGGATAGTAGAAAGAATGGAGACAAAGAGAGTATGAGGCAAGAAACTAAGAGGGTAGTGCTGACAGTTGATAGAAGGTTGAAAACAGAGGTAAAAGAGAGTGAGGTAGTAGAATTTGTTGATAAGAAAGTGGAGAAACACCCCACAAGACAGAGTGTACAAGAAACAAATGTGTCAAGGACAGTGCACCTATTGAAGGAAAGCATGTAGGTCAAAGATGTGAAGAGCACAAAGGTGGACAGGCTACAACAAACTTTCTAAGGGACTTGAAAAAATTATAAGTTGGGGTGTATGGTGCAGGAGCACCATGTCTATTTTTTATTTTTTGAGCTCAATATGAGCCTAAGTGGAGATTTTATTCTCAATAGGATTATATGTGGAGTTTTATTTCATTATTGATGTAATAAAGGTCTATATGAGACCACTTCCCATGTATTTAATCCATTTATGGCATGTTCGAGTAGTGATGAGAGTGTATGATAAGTTTAGAAAGTTCTTTTTTAACTATTTTTGAGGGACAAGCTGCCATGCCTACTTTTTAGGCCTTTCTCCATGATGGCACAAGAGAGGATGAACATGGATTTCATTGTAGACTTGATATATTAAGTATTATAAATCTAGAGAGAGGGGGGAGATAAAGTTGAAAAAAGTGTTGTAAAGGAAAAATGAAGGAAAATTACAATTTTCTTCTTTTTGACTATGTTCTTGCTGTTCCACTACTTATTACAGGACCATACAACATGGTCAAGGATCAAGATGCATAAGATGTTGAAGTGAATATGTTTAAATTTGTTTTAAACCAAGTTAGGGAGATTTTCATCAGTTGGGGAGCATTTTATCAAACGTTTTCTACATACTGCTCTATTTTTTCTATCTTATTATCGATGTTCTGCTGTTCTTTTATCCTGTAATTTCTCATACAGTACAATCAAGGGCATAAATGACCAAAATGATGTAGGGGAGATTCTCAACTCTCATTTGCATATAATAGGAGGGAATTTCATCATAGTTTAGGCATTTTATTATTGTTTTTGTGTAGACTGGTCTTAAACCCTTATTTTGAGGGTTTTGGTGAGATTTATGGATTCCTAACCCATATATCTATGTTAGAGCCCCAAAAATGGGTAGAATGGGATTAGTATGGTGTGTTTTCTAATGGGTTTAGTGTACAATAGAAAGGGACAAGTGGTAATTGAAGTTTGGAGTCACTGGAGCCTATTAGCCTCATGCATTAGGCCAACTAGGTTTGGTAGGATGAAGGTTTAACCATAGAATAACTTGGAGTGACCTTGGATCCCCAAAACCTATGAAATTAGTCTATTTGCAACTTATTGGATACCCTGGAATAGGAGTTAGAATATTGGAATTGAGTTTGTGTGTACTTGTGTAAAACTGACCTAATTAGGCCTTATTGGGAATCAATGCAGTCAAGATTTGGGGTTTATTTTCCTAAGGACCTCCTAGTGCATGTTTGGTATGCTAAAGAACTTGATAATAGGTACTCAAAAATCCCTTAACATTCTAGTTTGGAGGTTAGCATCTCAAGTTATTTCTTGATAGTCCCTTTTTGAGGGCTACAAGGAAGTTAGGGCAGTTGTGAAGGAAGTGGTATAAGGGGTTGTATCCTAAGCATTTTGATGATTTTGTGAGAATAGATCAGTCCAAAATAGGAGTTCTAGGGTCCCTAGAAGGTTAGGAAAAGAGCCTAGGTGTATGAAGCCAAAGATGGTGTTGTTGTCTAGTTTTGGAACCATGGAAAATGAGAGGATAGTCATGTCTAGAAAGAAGACCAAAGGAGCAGCTAGGTCCACAAGGGCCTAAAAGTCTTGTTTGCCCTACCATCCCATACATCCTCTTCCCTTGAGTAGTGGGTTGTGACCCCTTGGTGGTGTTTTCTCTGCATCAAAAGTTTGTAGTAGTTTGTGATATATCCTGTAGGAAGTTTCTCAACAAATTCAAGGTAAAGAAGGTATTGGTATCGAAGATTGGTATCCAGTATTATGAAGGATGTGTTTTCTATTATAACCATTCTTTAGGCTTCGTAAATCAGATTTATATTTTTGATAATGGTTTCAACAGATTTTGGTTTAGTTTTCTTGGTGATAGTGCATATACACAACTAGAAAGGCAAGTTGTAAAAGGAATGCTAGTGATGGAAAATAAATGGAGACATACTACATATAAATTGATAGCATGGATAAGTTGTTTATACCTTGGTGATTGCAGCATCAATGTCACTCAACTCAAGTTCACTACTCTAAGATTTTCTAGGATGATAGGAAGGAAGATGTACAAAACTACATTTGACGAGTTTACCAATTCTTTGTGGGAGGATGTAGTTCTGTTTGAGTATTGGAAAGAATGTACCAAAGTCTTTTAGATCCAAGAGCTTAGATTATATGGATATTCTTGTTGGGTACATAGTATTGGCATAAAGGAGTTTGAGTCATTAGGTTTCCATAGTGTTTTATGGTAGAAATTGCAACATCTCAAACATAATTCTGAAGCATCGTGGTTTTAATTGCTTGAGGACAAAAAATTTTGAGTAGGGGAGATTTTTCATGTCCCCTTTATATTAAAATTAAATTGGTGAGATTATTAGTCCATTCCTATTTTCTCATGGACTAATATATTTAGTGAGGGAAGATATTTGATTTAAGATTTTATTGTACATCTAGAAATTATGGACATAACATTAATGGAAAACAATAAAATATTAAATATTATCATTTATTCGCACAACTGGAGGCATTGAATATGGATAATATATTGTTGTAACATCTAGAATCCATTTTTAGAATATTTTATGATAGTTATGACAAGATTCTTTGACAACATCTATGACAGGTTATCATAGTGGGAGTTAATTTCTATTTTTCGATAAGAATCTTGCATGGGATATTTTGGTGAGCATATTTGAAGGGAATTTGTTGGAAATTAAATTACTTTATTTTATTTTCCAAGAGAGAGGTGTTTGGATTTGGATATATTATAAATATGCAAGTATTTTCTTTCAAAGGGACTTTTGGATCATTTTCACAACCCAATTTTCTTGTTTGAGCACTTGTAATTGGATTTTCTTCAGTGGATGAAAACACATTGGAGTTGGAGGCTTGTGGAAGAAAACCCATCAGTCTCAAGTGATTAGAGGATGAAAAACCTTTGGTTATAGAGAGTAATTTCATCCAAGGATTGCATTGGACTTCAAAGGATTGCATAGTTTCAACAGTTTGGTAGTGTAGTGTTTGTAGGTTAAATTGTTGTAGTTTTTTGGTGACTATAGCATGCTATAAAGTGTATTTGTAGTGTTGTGGAGTGTACTTCTATTCCATGGTCATTTAGAATCCATTCCAAGCATCTTGGAGTTGTTCTTATCAGTTGGGGTTTGATTTGTTGTTGCTTTCAGTAGTTTTTAGTAGTGTAGTTTGTAGAGTTTGTGTAGTTTGTTGTGGATCTTGGAAATTTGTGTTGAAAAAAAATTATTCTATTATTATCAGTGTATCAGACCTGATTATATGTTTTTTACATCAGAAAACTCAATAAAAATTAGTTTGTGGTGTTTCCAACATTTCTGGTGTAATTTTATGTTTGTCTAGTTAACTAGTTTTGATGATTTTCTTGCAATTTTTAGTGGAGTTTATCAAAATTTATTTTCAGATCTGATTTCATTATAAAATATCAGTTTGTATCATCACACTGAGACACTTCTGGCTCCTATATCCTTGTCTTTCTATCTCCTATTTCTATCTATAATCTTTGTCTTCAACCTGCACACATAAAAGTGGGACATGTTGGTGTTGTTTAGGGGCTTTCCTAAGTCAAACCCCATTAATGGTGTTCCCACATCCACAAAAACAAGGATCAGATCAAGAGTGTGTGCCCAAGGAGGATAGAGGGAGATTTGAATAATAAAGATAAATGTAAGTGAGCATAAAGGAAAGATGTTACCATGAACATGAAATCCTTGATGGGATGATGTCACTATCAAACCACCACAAGGAGAGAATGAAGGAAGAAGGAGTTTCAGCCATAATCTGCAACAAGGTTTAGTACACGTAATAATAATCTACACAAATAGAGAGCTTGTAGATAAATGGATCAATTCCTTGTTAGAGAGCCTTATCATAGAGAATCATTAGTTAGAGCATCATTAGGAGTAAATGAATGAGAGAGAGTTGTATATATATGCATCTTAATTACTTGTTGGAGGCACAAATGACTTGAGGCCAACAAGGTGCATCACCCAATGCACACAAACTATAATCCAAAACCTTTTTAGGGCCTAACTGGTAGGATAGTAGTGCTTGGGCTATATGGTCCTGGCCGATTAGCTTCTAAAAGGGTATGTTGCCCGAGGACTTAGCCAAGCTCCTTAATCAAATCATAAAATTAACACAACATTCAAGAAGGTGCTAAAACTCATGTGTAATTATTTGGGGTGACAATTTATGACACTACACTAGGTGGCTCGTAGACTACATGGATCACAGGATAGCAAGCTATATTATGCTAGGTGATTTATAGGCTACCAATGCCTCAGGGAGCATAAAAATAAGCAATACCTCAGGGAGCATACAAGTAAACAATGCCTCAAGGAGCATAAATGTAAACAATGCCTTAGAGAGCATAAAAGTAAACAACGCCCCAAGGAGTGTAAAAATGAATAACATATGAGAGAGTGTAAAAATGAAACAATGGCTTAGGGAGTGTAAAAATCAACAATGCCTCAGGGACCATATTAATGAACAATGCCTCAGGTAGCATATTAATAAACAATGCCTCAAGGAGCATAAATGTGAAGAAAATTTTAGGGAGAATATTAAACACCAATACTACAAGGGATGAATGCTTCAGGGAGCATTAAAATGAACAACACCATAGGGGGTGAATTAATACACAACACCTCAGGGGATAAAAATAAAGCAAGGTGCATGTATGGATGCACATGTGAGTAGAATATATGCCTCCATTTAAATAATTACATAAAGCATTTTATGCAATTGATTTTAAGGTAAGTGAGAGGGGGTAGAGAAAGAAGAGTGTCCACAACTTAAAATCCACATTGCCAAGAGAGTGAAGGAAAGAGATCGCCTAGGGGTAGGGCTACAACATGAGTGAGCATAGAATTTATAGGAGCACCAACAATGGTTTGAAATAACTTTTTATCACAAGAAGGGAGAAGTTTCTCATCACATTTTAGGTTATATGAAAAATAAATTAGTCTTCCTATTAAGACAGGGGTGATCTCAATGTTATAAAAGAGGTAACTTCACAAAGTGATGACAGAAGTACACTCAATATCATAACCAAGGACTCTCAATATTATAACAAAGGTTATATTGATGTCATAATAGAGGAATCCCACAATGATGTCAAAGATAAGCTTGATTTCATAACTGAGGACTCTTATGATAATAATAGAGGTAAACTTGATATCATAATAGGAGAGTCTCAAAATGATGATAAATCTAATCTTAATGCCATGTGTATAAGTTGAGGAATCATGAAAGTCTAGGTTAGCTAGATAGAGGTGATTCTTGATGTCCTAGCAAAGCGTAACTATCTTAGAGAAGAAGAAAGAAAGTTCTACAAAGATAACAATGTTCCCCCAATAAATGTAGAAGATAGAGAAGGAACATCAACAAAAGACTGAAACACTGACTCATTAGAAGAAGTCTATTCAATTTTTGCATGAAGAGAATTATAAGAGTCAGTATAAATATAAATAAGTTAGTATAAATATAAATAATCTCCATAGCTATAGGAGACTAAGATACAGGAGAAGTACATGTGTGAGAAGTATCATATCCAATATCATATTCATCTTGGCCAAGAAAAGTGTCATGACCTTGTGCAGATTCAAGTACCGAATCAATGTCATCATTATGTAAAGAAGGAAAAGGTGTATCATAAGATGATACATGTATCAATAAGGCCTTGTATTATGTCTTATAATGTTTTACATTGATTGGTAGAATGACCTAGCACTCTATGATACCCACAAGAAGGAAGTGTGGCATGACTATGCTTAGAAAATGTCTTTCACATAGGAGGGGGAAGAGTGATTAACTAATTTTACAAAAGAGTGTATAGAATACTTTCAGGAGATGCAGTGGAAGAATGTTCAATATTCGCGAAGTGATGAATGATACTAGCATGTTGTCACATCCACCCTTATGATTACCATAAGAATGGATGTGAACATAAAATGACAATTTTTCTTTTCTAAAAACTAACTAATTGAGGAAATTAAACTTAATAAACAGGTTACAAAAGACAAGATTACCTAATCGCTTATGAAAACTCTTAGATGATAAATAGGTTCCTTAGGGTTTTCCTCTTGTTTGTACAACTAAAGATAGAAAAGAACTTAAGTTAATTATATCATTTCCAATGAAGACAATTCACTAAATTGTAGTTAATCTAAGTACATTTATAAATTTAAATCAAAAGTATAGTAGTCAACACATATAACAACAATATGACTACATGACAAATTAAACTAAAGTTCAACTCAACTTACTCTATTTTCATTTGGCAAACATAATATCATAACACTTAATTCTAACTCATCAAATTAAACATGATATCTAAAATTCATATTATGTTTGCCAAATGAAAATAGAGTAAGTTGAGTTGAACTTAATCTAAAATTCATATTAAACTAAACAACACAATACTGAAATACAACTCAAATTTTAGATTCCACAAATTTTTCCACAACCACTGATTTTTAATTTCATTCAAAAACAATGAAAAAAATGAATATATAAAACCCTACCTTGGGTGTCCACATTAAGAACAACCCAAAATATAGAAGCCAATTCAACAAACATCCACTCAAAACTAAAATTTCTACACCTTCATGTCCTCTTTCATCACAAAATTCCTTCTTCAACAAGGCAATATCAAATTCTTCGTCTCAACCCAAAGAGAAACCATCCATGTACATACCATGAAAAATGATATTTTCCCAAATAAAATACCCAACTTCCCACCTTTCAACTCCCTAAATGGATGTTTTAAAAAAACAATAATATCATATAACTTCCTCAAATTCCTAAATAACTAATAACTCAACAAAATAATAAAATAACCAATATAAATGAAATATAATCATTTAATCCTCAACACACCACCAAAATTAAAATTAAACAATAATCCATATAAATAAATAATTAAGACAAGAGTATAAGATAATTAACCCAAATGACTCTTGTAAATCAAAGAAATATATTTTTTTACCCCCTTATGGGTTAGACAAGGATAAATAGAAATAAAAAATAAATAAATGTCTTGAGAATGTCTCTAAAACTAAATGGTCTAGGTTGCCCACCTGCAAAACTCAACTTCGAACATCAGTATATCATGGAAATAAGATAGCCAAAGCAACATGAAAATAAATATCAAATTTCTAGAATATCTGATGAATAAAAGATTAATAAATCAATAATTTCCCCATTTCCAAAAATTCATTAAATTTCAAAAATAATATGGACAACATTCATTTTTTGTGCAATTAACATTTAAATAGACAATCCTATACATCACATAACTAAAAGAATTATAGCACATCATCACATAATACTCAATAAAATAAAACATAAACAAGGTATTTGAATAGTACTCTTAATAATACGACCAACTAGGCCTCACACATGCTCACATTTATCTTCAAGAGAGGGTTCATCCTCCAATGAAAATAGAGGGGATGAATGAAAATATAGTCAATCTTGATAAGATAAAGGGTCAATAAAAGCATGACCCCTATCGACACTCAAAGAAGAGTGGTCAAAGGCAAGGAAAGAAAGATTATTAATAGGAGCTTGAGAATGATGTGGTGAAGAAGTATCATTAGCCATAAGGATAGGATCCTCACAGGTGATGATGGAAGAGGGAGAGATATCTACATCCTTTGTGAGGTCCAAAGAGTTTGAACACATAACCAAAGGGTAGAGAGACGTCAAGGGGGTCTCTACATCCTTAGTGATGTCCAAGGAGCTTGAACATGCAACAAAAGGAGGAAGAAAAGATAAAGAGGTATCTGCATCCTTAGTGATGTCCAAGGGGCTTGATCAATCTTGTATAGGAGGAAGATCAATAGGATGAGACATGGAATTTCATCATGGACTATGGAATATGTGGTAGAAGTAGAAGTAATATGCTCAACATCTATCTACGGGGGATCCGATGTGAGGTGAGACTCTTCATCTACTAATGCCTCATCTATAGAAGAGATAACATAGAAATGAAGGGAATATAAAGTAATGCTAAGAATTCTATCAATGGTTTCATCCTCTTGCACCAAAATGTCCTCACAAGTAGGAGGAATTTTAGGAGAGAGATCAAAAGAATAGAATGACATAGGAAGATCTAAGTTACCATCAGATGCTTGAAATGGAACATTACTGTCAACAACTTTTTGAGAAAAAATAGACAGTAATGTAAGAAAAGAAGAGAACATATCTAGAAATAAATTGAAAATGAGGTGGGTGTACCAAAATGTAATGAACCACAACCGATGAAGAAAGTGATGACAAGAAAGATATGTTCATGATATGTTAGAAGGTAGAATTTTTAGTTTTTTGTTTTTGATTTCTAATGTTTAAGTGTTTTGTTTTATAAAATAAACACATAAGATAAAATAAGGGGTGAGTGCAGGATCATGATGGACCAAACAATACCTCTAAGTGGCAATGAAAATGCTAAAAAATAGAATTAATCAAGTTCATGTGAAAATTTGAAAGGATTATATGCACAATTTGAAATATATGAAAGAATAAAATTTGTAGATAATTGAATCTAGTTTATGGGCTACTATTTTTTTTGGAGAAAAGATAAATTTACTTGTTGAAAATGAATATTTCAATGAACAACTATTAAACTTTTCAGAAAAAAAAAAAAGTGGGTGTCATTTCAGCCAACCTAAGTATGAACATAAAAAATGTATTTTTTGAATCTTTAAAAATAAGTAAAGGACACATGCCCAAATGTGACACATATTTTTTTGAAATTTTTTTCCAAGAAAATAATTAGTTATGATTTTTTTACTATGGCTTTATTTAAAAACAAAAAAGTAATTTTTGAGCCAACCTAACTCGATTAAAAAAATTGGAATTCAATTTTTTTAAACCTATAGCCAAAAAAGCATAGAGTGTGACACATCTTTCATATTTGAAAAAAGTTAAATGGTTTGAAAGTTATGGATATTTTTCAATCAATGTGTCCATCAAGATTTTAGACACACTCTATATAGAAAATTATTAATAATTGTTTAATAACATGATAATCAAGAAAATCTTATATTTTTAGAAAGATGACAATTTCTTCAATAAAACCTTTTTGTTTTTATCAAATTTGAAAAAAAAAGGTCATCAGCATGGAGGGTGAAACCTGTAAACATGTTAGAGTTGAGAGAAAGTCAACTATGACATTCACAAGCCTAAATCCAAGGATATCTATTTTGCAGAGTCAGGAATGGATATCCATTCCTGCAAGCCAATTTTTACATCTTCTTCCTCTTCTATTAATCTTCCTTTCTCTATATATCTCTATATCTCCCTCTAGTTGTCTCTTTATATTTTCTTCTCTCTCTCTCTCTATATATATATATATATGAGCTCTCTTTTTCTATTCTTCTTTCTCTATCAATCTCCCTCTCTCTATCTCTCTATTTTTTATCTCTCTGTGCATCTTTCTCTTTACCCCCACCACAATATGCATGTCCACTCCTTAATATATGTTAACCATAGAAAAAGAACTAAGAACTTAGTATCTTCACTCGAGATGACACCATATGACAACTCATGTAACTTGTCTACATTTTTGAAAAAGCATATATCTACAATCCTAGAGTTTCTAATAAACTTTTATCACATTCTCACAAATGTATTTTCAACTATGAAGTTGGAACTATTGCCTTCCTAAGGCTATGGCAATCCATAGACACATTCCATGGAAATTCATTCCTTCAACTTAGTTTCTCCTTCTATGGGAACAATCTAGAGATCACAATCCTCCAATGTATCTCCTTCAAGTATCACTTCTAAAGTTCCTAATCCTTAATGAAGATCACATCCTCTTCTTTCAACCACACATAAGTCCTTTAGTTTTGTTCAACACCTTATTTCTTATTGATCCTTGAGCCTTACAATCTAAACCCTATTAGGTCATTATTTTCTTGAGCATCATTGATCTACTAAAAAAATTGTTTTCAAATTTTACACATCAACATCAAACCAATATCTTTCCTTAATCAATGACACTCAATTCATGGCATCTCACTATCTAACTATTAAGATTTGATTATCTATCCAAAACTCCATTTGATGCAGGAGCATCCATGGTTCAAGAGCAATCTTACATCAACCAAAAATATTTGCATTGCATTTTGTTTTCTTTCATTTTCCAATTCAATACAATTAGTTTAGTTAGAAGCAATTTTTGTATTTTGGCATGCATTCTACTGTAGTTTCATTTCAAACCTTGTAGAGCTAGACTTAGCATCTAGATATATTTATTCACAACATATCCAAAATTTAGATTATTTGAATCAATTACTGGAAAGATATCACTATCAGAAGTTCGCCTAATTTCACATAACAGAGCACATAGATAAGCAGAAGAAGGAGAAGATTCCCAAAGCATTTCTAGGACTTGTGGAGCTAAATGACACATCATTCAAGGTAGTTGGGAACCTGGCTGACCTTCCTTGAGATCTTCACACTATTTCATTCACTTGTGGAGGATTTCCACATGTTTTGGACTGACCTATCCATGTACATATGTTACATCTCATTTATTGGAGTTTGTAATCTATTTAGCCAACGTGGAGGAATCTTGTGATCTAGAGATGATATATAAACATGTAATAGGTACATACGAAGTCAGTTAGTTGATAGTTCATGATTATAGAGATAGTTTATAGTTAGAATTCTTTCTAAGCCTCTTCAAAGTCACTGTTTAAAGGTGAAAATTTGATAAAGAGGATTTGTTTGTGTTTAGGGTTGATTTTTCTAGTTTGTATAAATCCTCCTTTCACCTCTAAACATTCAAGGACTTCAATTGAGTAGAAATTCTACTACAAGCATTTGATCACTTAGAATATAGGGGAAAATTGAAATGGTATGATTTTGTTATTCAATTAAGCCCAATTATGCTCAAAACCCTAACTATGCAAATTCGGAAGCAAACAGACAAATCACAGAAAATGCTCGCACATAGGTATATCAAATGCATACCATATTTCAAAGTTTAGAAAACAAAAAAGTTGAGGACTAATGAGTGGGTGCCCTTGTCCAATGCCACCCTTTTTCTCAGGATTTGGGAATCTTGTCTGCAAATTGTTCCTACTATTCCAAAGATTCTTCAGTTGCGGGATCAGGAAGATTAATGAGTGCCCAAGTCCAGGTCCCTGTTTCTTCTCTGATCTGCAATTCTGACAGTCTGCACTACTCTCTTGCTATTCCATGTTTTCTTCTCCTACAACCTATAACTTGCAATCATGAAAAAATGGGTTGGAGGTTGTGGTGTTTAGAGGCTTGCCTCAATCAAGCGTCGGAGAGACATTCAAGTATTCTAAACATTATTGTCAAATAAAGAGTGCGTATCCCCATGGGATAGAAGAAAAATCCAAGTGACAAATGATTGAAAACACAATTGATATCACCTTGTAGTGAAAATATCATGGAAGGAAGATGATCTTCATGCCATGAGGAGAGGGATGCCAAATCTACAAATACAAACACATGAACAACACAAATTCTACTCTGCAACACACAATGAATTCCTTGAATCACTTCTACACAAGCTCATGAATCCAAATTGCCATCTAATGTCCATCTAGTTTACAAATGAATGCCTAAACATGCTTATATATGCAACTAAACACATTCCAGCTAAGAATTTTGTAATTGAAACTTACCGTGTCGACATAGGACCTAAATAACGGTCATAAACTGACACTCAAAAATTGGTCTTGACCTAAAATAGGGTAGGACTAGGGTGCCCAAGTCCTCCCCCCTATTTTAGGTAGGAATCATGTCAAGTGTAACCACTAAGTCCCATTTTCCATGAAACTTCAGGGTTTTCTCATCAGGATGTCAAATGAACATGAAAAGTGCTCTAAATGCATAAACAAGACCCAGAAGCTAAACCTTAAGAGGGAAAAACTCCTAAGGGGACATTTCTTGATGTAACATTTATCCCCTACTTTAATGTATGTATAAATGCAAGGCCAATACATGCATTAAAGTATGGTCAACAAGCATAAAAAAACACACCAAGTATGAAGAAGACACACCAATAAAAAATAAGGTAGTAACAAGCACACAAAACACAAAGAAGATAGTTACAATCATGCCTTTAGGTGCTGAAGATCATCCAAGGTTTCAAATCTTGCTAGTCCAATCTAGTTGGAGCAACATGTCTGAAAATCATGAAGACATGCAAAACATAGTGAATACAATGAATGCAGAGAAGATAGTGATGATTTTCTTTTTCATTTTCTTTTCATGTATATGAAATGCAGATGCAAGTATAGGGAAAATAAACACACCACCCATAATGCAGGAGGGACTCATTGCTACCAGTCTTTAAGACTACATATGGGGCAACACACACGTAATACATGCCATACAAATTAAACTCACCATACAAATCCCAAAGCATAGGAGGGACTCATTGCCACCGGTCTTTAAGACTATGCTTGGGAACAAACACGCAATACACACACTTAGAAGACATAGAGAAAACACAACAAACAAGCGATAGAGTGTTCCTATTTCTAGGTTCAACACCATCTTAGGAACATTACAAGCACACATCGATGATTGGCCTTCACAACAACAATCACCGAAGACATACTTAAGGGTTTAGTTAGTCACAAAACTACTCCCCACCTTGCAATGAGGACTTTTTGAAAATAATAGGATGTACACTCTCTTAGAGAAATACACCATCCCCACGTCATGATGGGGACTTAAGATAGAAAAGAGATGTGATATCCCCACCTACGTAGAGGGATTAAATGATTGAAAATAAATCTTAGAGTGTAGGAGGGACGCATCGCCACCAATCTTTAAGATTGCACCTAAGAACAAGCACACTGCTAACATCTACAACAGATAGCTTACCTTATATATACCCCCACCTTAAGGTGGTTGATATTAGGTACTGATATCGAGCATGTTAAGGTAGGAAGAATACACACAAGGGAACATGAGCTCTCGCAAAGCTCATGCCCCCCAGAGGTGACATGTTCTTTACGATCGCCAAATATTCCCACAAACACATTCCTATAAGAAAAGTGTTGGCATCCATATAATCATGATAAACAACAATGCATATGATCAACCACATAAAGAATTGAGGAATACAAGATTCAAGATAGACAAAGTGCATGGAGCAGCAATATTGTTATGTTTTGTAAGTGCGATAAGACAACATCAAGATCACATGACAAAGTGCACAGAGTGATCCTACTAGCCAAGCATTGGATAAAATATAACCCCATCGTCATATAGGAACTAAGTCCAATTTTTTATTTCTCACTAAAGGGACACTAGGTGGGCATCAGTATAATATGTTTTTCATCATCTTCCAACTAGAGAGAATCACTAGAGGAAGGGAAACAATAAATCAAGAGAGAAGAAACAAGTTCCTTAGGTATAGTCACATAGGAGGGTGCCCCCAAGTCACCAACTGCAATGCTATGTCTGTAAGACACAACACACAATAGTGAAAATAGAGGAGAAGCAATATAGAAGAATGATGATATAAATAGAAGAAAGGTCACAATAGAGGCAATCTTCTGATATACTAGACCTTACAAGAAAATCAAGAGTCATCCCAGGTAGCCTAAACAACACATAACACATCATGGGTGAAACACATCATGAGAGATAAAGGGTTAGAAATACTTACCTGTAGGGGCAATCTTACTAAGGGTTATCATAGAGAAAATCATCATCATCTTCCCACTCCCGAATGTTAGAGGAAAGTGGAACATAAGGTACCATAGCCCAACTCTTATTCTTTTCTTCAAGTTATCCATTCTTAAGATCTTCTTTGTTTGATTCAATGTTTGGTGGGATGTTTTCTTGTTGAGTTGCAAGTCATTGGGCATATTCTTGTCATCTCCTCCTCCTTTCTTTTGCTTGTCTATTTCTTTTGTCCTACCACTTATCTCTTGTAAGATAGTGTTTTGCTCTTTCATAGGTTTTTATGTTTGAGAGGAGGAAGCACCAGGATCAAATCTAATTTGTCTAGGTGGAATATTTTGTTGTCATCAACTACCTCTTGATCCTTGTAAGGATGGTGGGGGAGGAACCTCAACATAGGGTCTATTTCCTTTTAGTCTAGGTTTCTCTTCAAATACAGGTTGTTCATCTCTTGTTGTTTTTTGCATAAAAGGACCAGCCACTTGATGTAATAGTTTTGTTTTGTAGTTTCTATAGCCCAAAAAGTTAAATTCTATTCATGGCTCTAGTTCCACCTCAGATCTTTCCCAAAAGTAATCAAGTGTACTGTTAGGTATCAAAAATGCAGGTTACAAATCCTAAGAGGATGCCAGACTCTATGTTTGGATTTGCAACGTTTTTGAACTAACTTGACGAAATCAACCTTCACGGTTTGATGATTTCCTACACTTTAGGTCCTGCTACACCTAGGTGGGTGAACCTTGGAATATTAAAGCAGTCTGAGTGTGGATGAGTAGACTAACTATATCTATCTACAATGGCATAGGATGTAGAATAGATGAAAAAGGCTGACTAATTAATTCTATGTGCAATGTTTAATAAGTGATCTGCAGAAATTGTATAAGCAATATCAAGGTAAAAAGGTTTTAATTAATGAGTTGAATGAGACTAGTGCCTTGTTGGGTAATAGAGTCAATTTGAAGGACTAAGAATAGTAGTTTCTTAATGGTAATAATTCTAGATATTTGGCACGTTTCTGGTTTATAGCTTGTATAAACGTGCAAGTAAATGACTGACAGACTCTTCTTGATAATCCAACCAAATAAAATCAGATATCTTATAATTCACCAGAAGGTATTTTAATCCTTACTTGAAGGAACCAAATGAAGTGAATGGACAAGATTAATAGATAATATTTACTGGAGACAGTATGTCAATCCTAATTATATGGCTCTACTTAGTAATCCCAACTTACTACTTCCAAGCTACTGTGAATAAATCAGAAGGGTTTAATTCCTTAGATGGACACCAACCAAATTAATCACACAGATACAGCAAATGTGTATTGACAGATTAAATATATACTTGATATCTTAATCTGAATAACAGGGAAATGCAGAAATGGAGACAGCCACACAATTGAATAATTTCAACAAATAACTGATACCAAAGTAGAAATACTGAATCAGAGAACTTCAAACTTCTTCTTCAAATAAAATAAGCAACATAGTCATTTTGGAATATTGTATATTATGTATATCTGAATATCTTCTACTGTTGATAATTTTTCAGCATCGATTGTTTAAACTTATATAGATATTTTCATGAAGAGATACAACTCTTCAATAAGTCTCTTGGGAATTTAACCAACATAAACAATAATTACATAAGCTTAGTTAGGCTCTATTTATCCATAAATAGACTTTTGCCAGATGATCTAAATACTCTTGCTCACGGTGAGAATCAGTAAGATCAACTGCGCTCCTGGTGATTATATCAAGGGTGACCATTTCCTCCAATTGTTTGCAAACTTATTTAGATGCAGAGGCTTTATCTTTTAGAGCTCCTGTGGCTTTGTGCAATATAACTTGACAATCAATAGTCCACTCTTCTTATCGGCGTGATTTTTGAAATGTCTGGGCGACCTCAACATTTTTTATGGCGCAAACAGTCAATTGGCGTGACCCCTCAATTGTTTTCCCAACGCTATGTAATGTCATATTTTAAGTGGGCAAGACCATCGGCATGACTTCCTTCATAACCAAGGTTTTTTGATCTCTCTACGATATAGCGAGTCCCACCGATATGATTTGCTTATCAGGAAGATTGAGACTATCGGGATAATAAAATATTGTTCTCCCGATCTTTATTGTCTCGCCGATAGTCATCTTCATGTATGGACTTTTATCTTTGTCAGAATGACATTCACTATCGAGATAGCTTTCTCAAGATATCCCGATCCAAATCATCTCCCTGATGACCCTTTTCATATCCTTCATCGGGCAAAGTTTAGTAAAGTGTCACCGACACCTTTTGATCGCCGTGACTTGTGAATCGGCAAGACCTGGTTCTTTTGTTCCGATATGTCAAGTTATCCCGATAGAGGTGTATCGCTGTGAGTCTTGCCGATGGCTTTCTTATCGCCAAGACTCTTAATCATCGGAGGCTTACTTGTTTTCTATCCCAATAGCTTACCTCTTGCCGATGGCTATTTGTTTCATTACCCCCGCATGCTGTTCGGTGAAACTCTTGCCGAAATGCTTTATCGGTATGATATATACCGTCGAGGCATATTTTAAAAAGTCATCTGATAGATATCTGTCATACCGATCAGTATGACCACTTACCTTTCTTGCCGATGTAAAGTCATCGGTATTACTTACTCCATCGGTGACTTCCACAATTCTTCTTCCGATCTCTATTTTCACGCCGATGGTTGTTTTCAAACGATTCCTTGTGTATCGGTGTAAGCAACACAACCTCTTGCCGATGGATTGATTTTGATGAAATTTGGCACTGCTCATCCATAGACATCTCGTGAGATACAAATTTTTTTTATTATGGTCTTTTTGGGATATTCCTCAGGATTTATTCAAATATGATGGAGTAAGGAGATAGTAAAAATTTCAAATTTTTACTGTGCTAACAGTGGTTCTGTTTGGGATGTATACTCCCTGTGAGTATAACAAGGATCTAGATCTCCTGGGGAAGTAGACCACATATTTTATTATTTTGGGGTGAGGTTTTATGAAACTGGGAAAAGGAAAGGAACAAATGATGGGGAGCGGGAATGATTCCTAGACTACTGTGCATGGAATAAGATATTTTTGAGAATTATTTGAATGTTGTCCATGCACTGGCAACACTCAATTCTCTTTGTACATGTTTATGAAAAGAACTACTTCAAGTATTGCCCATGTACAGGCAATTCCTGCTCCTCTCCTGACATATTCTATACATAGTAAGAATCATCACCTCCCTTGCCAGTGATAACAAAAGGACCCAACCACAGGGCTTCAAATTTTCCATGTTTTCCTTTATCCTGACATCTTGCATTCCACATTAGTACCAGATCATTTGTTTCAAACTTTCTTTCTTTGGCCTTCTTGTCAAAGAGATATTTTACCTGTGATTGTATTTTAATATTCTGTCTCTGAGCTATTCTTCTTGTTTCATCAAGCTCTGCCAATTGTTCCAACCTTTCCTCCATTGGTTCAGGGATATTCAAGTCTTCCTGGAGAATGAATTTGTATATTGGTATAAGATTTTCCAATGGTAATCTTGCTTGGGTTCCATATACCAATTCATAAGGGGATCTTCCAATTGTCCTTTTTATAGTAATCCTGTCAGCCCACACTGCCATTCTTAATTTTGAATCCCAAGCCTTCTTATTTCTATCCAACATTCTTTTTATGATTTTCAACAGGCTTTTATTACTTGATTCAGCTTGTCCATTGGCCTGTGGATGGTAAGGAGCAGCATAAGAAACAGTGATACCATGTGTGCTGCAAAAACCTTTGAATTCATCAGATCTAAAGCACATCCCATTATCGGTAATCAGTCTTACAGGAGTACCAAATCTGCATATAATGTTATCCATTAGAAAATTTATCACAACTTTACTTGTAGCATGTCTGGTTGGGATTGCTTCCACCCATTTTGTAAAGTAATTAGTAGCCACTAAAATCCATCGGTGCCCCCCACTCGATTTCTCTGAAATTTCACCTATAAAATCAATACCCCACTGATAAAATGGAGCCTCAACTCGCATAGGTTTTAAGGGTAGTGCTCCCTGATACTTTAACTTCCCTGAGAACTTTTGGCATGCTTCACACTTTCTAGTGTACTGGTATGAATCGTTAAAGACTTTAGGCCAATAGTACCCTGCCCTCAGGATCTTGTGGGCTGTGGTTTTTGCTAAAAAATGTCCTCCGCACATGCCTTCATGCAACTCCTTCATAATATGTTTTGATTGATATTCATCCAAGCATAATAGTAGAACACCATCTCTATTTTTCCAATAGAGATCCCCACCAATGAGTACATATTTTGAAGCTTGTAGTTTGAGTGTCCTTCTTTTATTATCATCATATCCTTCATGACACTTCATATGTTTTAGATAATATACTATATCAGTATACCACGAAGTGTGTTCAATACTGGTACTTGCATCAACATTACATATCTGGGAAGCTTCTAGATTACTTTCAGCCATCAATTTGGCAAGACCCTGTCCTCTTACTAATTTAGTGATTTGGATTTCAATGTTGAATTCCTGAATCCTATTGATCCACCTACATCTCCTACCGGTGACCTCAGTTTGGATCAGTACATCCTTCACTGCAGCGTTAGGAACATATGCTATGATTTTAGCCCCCACCAAATATGGTCTAAAATTTTTTACTGCTTTTACCAATGCATATGCCTGTTTTTCAATAATGTCATACTTCAACTCTGCATTCTGAAGGGACTTGCTAAAGAAAGAGATAGGCTGTTCATATCCATCATTATTTTTCTGCAACAACACTGCTGCTACTGTATGATAGGAAGCAAATGAAAAGAGTTGGAAAGGTTTACCGAAGTCAGGGGATATTACGACTGGAGCTTGCTTAATGGCCTCCTTAATGTTACCAAATGCTTCCATTGTTTCTGTTGTCCATTTCATATCTAAGTTCTTCTTCAGCATTCTTGATATAGGACAAACAATCTCTGCGAAATTTGGTATAAATCTTCTGACAAAATTTATCTGACCAAAAAATGATTGTATAGCTTTTACATTTTTTGGAATAGGGACCTGATCAATTGCTTTCACCCTTTCAGGATCTATTTTAACTCCTTCCTTCGAGACTATATGTCCAAGCAATTTTCCTTCAGTTACTGCAAAATGGCATTTTTTAGGATTCAATGATATTCCATATTCTAGGGCCTTGACAAATATCTGTTCTAGATGTGTGCAATGATCTTCAGCCCTTTTTGAATATGTTGTTAAGTCGTCTTGATATACTATCATAATCTTATTGATCAATTCAGCAAAAGCTACATCCATCGCTCTTTGAAATGTTGCCCCAGCATTAGTTAATCCAAATGGCATTCTCAAGTATACATATGTTCCCCACGGAGTGGTGAATGCCGTCTTAAATTGTTCAGACTCCTTAACCTTTACCTGATTGTAACCGGAGAAACCATCCATCATGGATAGCAATTCACATCCAGTAACTTTCTGCAATATCGCCTCCATATTGGGAAGAGGATAATTATCTTTGAGGGAAGATTTATTCAGGTTTCTAAAATCCACACATAGTCTAATGTCACCATTCTTTTTCCTGACAGGTACTAAGTTTGAGACCCAGGAAGAATGTCTAATAGGTTTGATTATAGCTCCATCCCTTAACTTTGTAAGTTCCTCTAGTATTTTCGGAGCCAATGTAGGATTAATCGGCCTTTGTTTCTGTCTGAATGGTTTTGCATCTGGCTTGAGTGGTATCTCATGTTGAAATAAATCCTCTCTATATGCCTTTAAGTCATCATATGACCAAGCAAACACATGCCTATACTTCCTAAGTAGATTGATGATTCTACTTCTGATTTTCTGGTCAAGATTTCTTCCAATATATACATTTTTTGGGGTTGTCTGAGTCCCCAAATTCACTTCCTCAAGGTTCTCAGGTATCACTGGTGTTTCTTTCTTTTTGTATCTATCATGCCCATCAAATGCTTTTTCTAATGCAATAAGCCCTTTAGGTATCTTATTTTTCTTCAGTTGAACCACTTCTTGGCCAAAAAGGGTTTCTTTCCCATTGTGTTCCTCCACAAATGCACTGAAATCAATTTCTTGATTTTCATAATAATCAGTACAATGTAAGAAATTGATTATATCAGCATCGCTATCAAACACTTGCCAGTTCTGTATATTATCAGGGATGGTAGGTCTAGTTTTAAATTCCACTTCTGTGATCCCTCCTAATGTTACATCATTTCTCTTTAATGCAATGTTTGCTAAAAAGTCTGCCATGATGTTTTTAGACCTATCAACCCAGCTGATTGAAAAAGCATCAAATAATTCAACACTATCCCAAACTGCATTTTTGTACTGTCTTAATCTTTTATTCTTAGATAAATATTTTTCTCTTACTTGGGAGATGACCAATTCAGAATCACCATAGACAACCAACTTTGTTATTTTGTATTTGGTGGCTATGTTTAGGCCAATGAGTAGGGCTTCATACTCAGCTACGTTATTGGTGCATTAAAATGTCAATAAGAAAGAGTATTTGAATGTTTTACCTCCTGGCGAGATAAAAACTACTCCGGCCCCATTTCCTATCTTGCTGCATGCACCATCGAAATACATTCTCCACAATTCATTTTCTCCTTTCATAGATTCAGTGTGTATTGGGTCAGTGTTATGCAATTCTGGGGTAGTTTCTGCAACTTTGAAAACTCCTAAATCTGTGTCACAAAAAGAAATTTACCTGATGCCAGTCCATTCTTTCTATAATATTGTCATACCTTGGTTCTCTGCACAACTTAATTTCCTTGTCACCTACTGGTATGGTGGCATATGATAGATCTAATTGAACATTGCCTCCTGCCATTGCAGCCCACTGCCTTGATAACAGCATTCCATAATACGGTGGGATATCAACCACAGTGATGTCAATGTTATATGTTGCTTCAGGATGTGAAGCAAGTTTTATCTCTACATCTTTCATAATACCAACTACTGGAATAGATCTGTTATCCATTGCATAACACTGGCCATACGTAGTATCAACCCACATCCCCAATTCTTTCATCACTGCTATAGGCATGATATTCATAGCAGCACCTGAATCAATCATACAATTCCTGACTATTTTGTTCTTGATTACTAGTGTAGTATAGAATGGATCTACCTGTGAGGGATTTTTTGTAAGTGTGTCACCAAGGTATACCTCAGGCATCTTAAAATTTTCTTGATGCACATTATTTGTTGTTTTTTCAAACCCTTTATGTTTTGAATTTGGTGTATCAGAAATCATCTTGACAACTGTACTCCTATATTTATCTATTTTCATCATCTCTAGGAGTGGGACTGATATCTTCACCTGAGACACTGCCTGTGCAATGTCAAAAGAAGGGGTTATGATCTGGTCATTCTTTTCTATTTTTGTGTTCTCCTTTTCTATATTTTCTTTCATTTTATTTTTATCCCCTCTTTCTGGTTCTTTAGGTGATGATTTTGTAATATTCCCTTTGTTATTCTGGTTTTTTATGAATACACTCCCAGGAGTTCCTTGCCCAACATTTGTTGTTCTATTCCTTAAGTTATAAGTGTTTCGAGCTTGAGCCACTACAGCCACTGTGAGAGCTTCTCTTTCATCCTCAGTAGGTTTTCTCCATTGACCATATGGTTTGTTGTTACAAATATCTTCCTGGTCTGAGAATACCTGCTGTTCTCCCATGTTAACATGATATTTTTGGTTCCCTACATCATACTCATACCCTTCTTCCTCTGAAGAAGAATAATCTTCTGTTACCACACATGGCGTATCCTGCATCATATTGATGGTGTGATTATCCCTATTATAGTTGTATAGCATTTCCTCTTGCTGTATTGATTTAGCTACCTCACAGTATTCAGGTAGATGTGGTAAGTTACATACAAAACACCAAGGTTTATTTTCTGCCATATGTGCCATGTTTCTCTTCAGGGGATCAGGAGTATCCTTTCCATATGGTTGCTTTCTGTTATTATCTATAGGTCTTCCATCCTTCCAATTTGTATTGTAAGGCATATCATGTAGCCTAGGTCTCTCATGCCTATGCTGACCCTCTAGTTTAATCTGTTGAGCATTTGGATTCTGAAGATTTCTATGATTATCCCTTTTACTGACCATTCCTGCAGCCTTCCTATTGTTTTCAATAGTTATGGCCACTTTCTGTGCTTCGGCCAAGGTTGCAGGACACTTGTTTCTGAGTTCATATCCTGTTTTGGGGTCAAATGCTTTCATATAGATACTCAGTGCTGCCTGGTCAGATAACTTGGCTCCATGTGGTACCTTATTATGTAACTTGGAAAACTTCAGGTTGAAATCAAAAACTGATTCATTTTGATACTTTTGTATACTTATTAGTTCATGCAGTGCAAACTCAGGAGCATATTGGTTACCATACTGATCCTTAAACTGGTTATGGAAATCAGTAATTGAATTGATTGATGCATCGGGCAAGCTATTAAACCAATCTCTGGCATCTTCAGTGAGGGACATCATAAATAACCTCATTCTAATGTCTTCCCAATCCATACCTATATCCTGTACAAAGGCATTAAAACTTCTGATATGATCTTCTGTAGATACTGCATTGTTTCCAGTAAACTTGGGAACCATATTTCTCCAAGTACTATCCATAGGATATGGATATAACTGATATCCTGTTAAATCAAATTGACTGCATATATTAGCTAGGTTCTGGGGAGGGAAATTCAGAGGTGGTGGATTGGGATAGTAATTATATCCGCCTAGTGGCTGATTATATGCATATTGTTGATGTTGGTTCATATGGGGATTTATGTGTTGATTTTGTGGCCTATAATATTGTTGGCCAGGGGGTGGGTAATTATTTGCCATATATTGAGATGCATTACATATGGGAGGTGGTCTAGGGTTTTGGGGAACAATGTTCTGATGACTTCCAGAAGCATGTGAGTTTTGAACACCACCCGTATTTTGCTGTGTATTTCTTGAAATATTCCCTCTATGCGGAGGTACATATTTTGGGGGAGCTGTTTTGGCTTTATTTTTCCTTTGTTGAATTTCTTGCTGCACCAACTCCTTCTCCTCTTGTATCTTGTACCTTTCAAGTTCTTTCCTGAGCATGAGTATTTCCTGTTGCTCATCACTCATGTCTTGATTATTTATTTCCTGATGTTCTGGATTGTCATTCATTCCCTGATTTGAAAATTCATATCTTATCTCTTCTCCCTGATATAATGACATCTTGAAATCATGTTCGGCTTGGTTTCTATCAATATCCCTCATGACCTTTGCATCATGATCACGCTGTTCTTGAGGGGTGGGTCTATACCTTGCCAAAATATCATTAGTTGCTCCACTAAGGTTCTCATTTGAATCATGTAGAGGTGTGAATTTATTGTGAATTGAAATATTTTGTTCTGAATCATTCTCTTGGATGTCCAGATTATTATCTTGATGGGAATGCTTTAAATTCACATTTCTTTTGGAAATGTTTCTGAGGAGTGGAGATGACTGCAAATTTTTACCTTCCATCTTGGATCTCCTACCATCCATTTGAAATTTTTGTTGTAATTGTAACTAGAGTCGCCACCTATTGAATAGGAAAAGTTTATATTTTTATCTGTAGGGTTCTTGTCACCAGCAGAGTTACCAAATTAAAATTTTGAAATGACTCTTATGCAAGAAAGGATTAATTTCTAAGGTCTTTTTACTAAGTCCCCAGTAGAGTCGCCAATTTGTTAGGTCTCAAAAATGCAGGTTACAAATCCTAAGAGGATGCCAGACTCTATGTTTGGATTTGCAACGTTTTTGAACTAACTTGACGAAATCAACCTTCACGGTTTGATGATTTCCTACACTTTAGGTCCTGCTACACCTAGGTGGGTGAACCTTGGAATATTAAAGCAGTCTAAGTGTGGATGAGTAGACTAACTATATCTATCTACAATGGCATAGGATGTAGAATAGATGAAAAAGGTTGACTAATTAATTCTATGTGCAATGTTTAATAAGTGATCTGCAGAAATTGTATAAGCAATATCAAGGTAAAAAGGTTTTAATTAATGAGTTGAATGAGACTAGTGCCTTGTTGGGTAATAGAGTCAATTTGAAGGACTAAGAACAGTAGTTTCTTAATGGTAATAATTCTAGATATTTGGCACATTTCTGGTTTATAGCTTGTATAAATGTGCAAGTAAATGACTGACAGACTCTTCTTGATAATCCAACCAAATAAAATCAGATATCTTATAATTCACCAGAAGGTATTTTAATCCTTACTTGAAGGAACCAAATGAAGTGAATGGACAAGATTAACAGATAATATTTACTGGAGACAGTATGTCAATCCTAATTATATGGCTCTACTTAGTAATCCCAACTTACTACTTCCAAGCTACTGTGAATAAATCAGAAGGGTTTAATTCCTTAGATGGACACCAACCAAATTAATCACACAGATACAACAAATGTGTATTGACAGATTAAATATATACTTGATATCTTAATCTGAATAACAGGAAATGCAGAAATGGAGACAGCCACACAATTGAATAATTTCAACAAATAACTGATACCAAAGTAGAAATACTGAATCAGAGAACTTCAAACTTCTTCTTCAAATAAAATAAGCAATATAGTCATTTTGGAATATTGTATATTATGTATATCTGAATATCTTCTACTGTTGATGATTTTTCAGCATCGATTGTTTAAACTTATATAGATATTTTCATGAAGAGATACAACTCTTCAATAAGTCTCTTGGGAATTTAACCAACATAAACAATAATTACATAAGCTTAGTTAGGCTCTATTTAGCCATAAATAGACTTTTGCCAGATGATCTAAATACTCCTGCTCACGGTGAGAATCAGTAAGATCAACTGCGCTCCTGGTGATTATATCAAGGGTGACCATTTCCTCCAATTGTTTGCAAACTTCTTTAGACGCAGAGGCTTTATCTTTCAGAGCTCCTGTGGCTTTGTGCAATATAACTTGACAATCAACAGTCCACTCTTCTTATCAGCGTGATTTTTGAAATGTCTGGGCGACCTCAACATTTTTTATGACACGAATAGTCAATCGGCGTGACCCCTCAATTGTTTTCCCGATGCTATGTAATGTCATATTTTAAGTGGGCAAGACCATCGGCATGACTTCCTTCATCGCCAAGGTTTTTTGATCTCTCTGCAATATAGCGAGTCCCACCGATATGATTTGCTTATTGGGAAGATTGAGACTATCAGGATAATAAAATATTGTTCTCCCGATCTTTATTGTCTCGCCGATAGTCATCTTCATGTATGGACTTTTATCTTTGTCGGAATGACATTCACTATCGGGATAGCTTTCTTAAGATATCCTGATCCAAATCATCTCCCCGATGACCCTTTTCATATCCTTCATTGGGCAAAGTTTAGTAAAGTGTCACCGACACCTTTTGATCGCCATGACTTGTGAATCGGCAAGACCTGGTTCTTTTGTTCCGATATGTCAAGTTATCCCGATAGAGGTGTATCGCTGTGAGTCTCGCCGATGGCTTTCTTATCGCCAAGACTCTTAATCATTGGAGGCTTACTTGTTTTCTATCCCAATAGCTTACCTCTCGCCGATGGCTATTTGTTTCATTACCCCTGCATGCTGTTCGGTGAAACTCTTGCCGAAATGCTTTATCGGTATGATATATACCGTCGGGGCATCTTTTAAAAAGTCATCCGATAGATATTTGTCATACCGATCGGTATGACCACTTACCTTTCTTGCTGATGTAAAGTCATCGGTATTACTTACTCCATTGGTGACTTCCACAATTCTTCTTCCGATCTCTATTTTCACGCCGATGGTTGTTTTCAAACGATTCCTTGTGTATCGGTGTAAGCAACACAACCTCTTGCTGATGGATTGATTTTGATGAAATTTGGCACTGCTCATCCATAGACATCTCGTGAGATACAAAATTTTTTTATTATGGTCTTTTTGGGATATTCTTCAGGATTTATTCAAATATGATGGAGTAAGGAGATAGTAAAAATTTCAATTTTTTACTGTGCTAACATGTACAATGTTGTCTTGTAACTAAAGGTTTATATTTATTCCGAGGGATAGTAATCACTTGCCCATTCAAAGGAAATTTGACATAGTTATGGATTGCTGAAGGGACAACTTTCATACCCTTTAACCATGGATATCTGAGCTTTATACAAAAGATGTCAGAAACAAGGATGACATCAAGCCATTGTTCTACATGTTTCTCAAATACAATGACCAATAAAGATATCCTCCCATAAGTGTTTACAAAGGTTCCCTTATGTGTCTTAATCATCATATCCGAAGGGTCATAAGAGCTTTGCATTAATTGATGTGAATAGAGGAACTCTTCCATGGCTAAATTAGTCATGCAATTAGGATCAATAAGGGTTCCATCCATAGGATTTCCCATTATTTTTCACAGTGATATAAAGAGGTCCTTCAGTTTCTCTAATTGTTCTATCATGAGGTGTAAAGACAAGTTTAGGTTCAGGGACCTTTCTTTTCATGTAAGTTCTAGGAGGGAACCTATTGTTATTGTTGAGATTACAAGCCATGTGTATAGGTTTTCAAGTCAATGCAAGATTAGATTTTTAAAGTTTTTCAAGTTTTATGCAAAAGTCAAGTGCAAAACTATGTATGAAAATGACCTAAAATGCTTGATTTTTTTTCAACTTTTTTAATGCAAATAAGTGAAAAAAAGGGGCATTGTAAGGGAATTGATTAGGGGAATAAATAATATGTCTTATATCAATCCAATAAAGCTATAAAATCCTTCACAACACACTTTTGATGCAAACTTAGGATGATGACAAATCAAAACCTAGTGAAAATACACTAAAACATGTAATTTTTCACAAATTTTCAATGCAAAGACCCAACAAAAGCGGTGTTGTAAATAATTTTAGGAGGTGAAGGAGCTTATAGTAGTAATATTAGTCACCTAAAGCCATAGAATCTTTCACAACACGCTTGGAGTGCAAATCTAGGTCAAACCCTAGTGTAAATATAGCCAAAATATGTAACTTTTCACCAAGTTTCAATGCAAAAGAGCCCAATAAATAGGTATTGTAAATAATTTGAGGAGGGGAAGTAGATAATAACCCTAATAACAGCTAATTAGTGTAGAAAAATCCTTTACAACATGCATATGGTGAAAATCTAGAGAGACGATAGGGCCAAAATCTAGTGAAATTTTTTTTGCAAGCATACCACTATGATGCAAAAATATAGTTAGAAATTAGTCCTAATGAGTGTTTTAAAAGGGTAGTAAAATATAAAACAAGATTTTGACTACAAACCCTAGCTAATGCAAAACTAGGTTATATGGAAAGATGCACAATTTCAAACATTTTTTTATCAATTTAAGCATGAAAATGCAATCTAAATGAATGATGAATGAAAATTTTCTATATTTAAAATTAGATCTAAAGCTAATGATAGAAATTTATTGAAATTAAATGTAAGTAATTCAAATTATTTGAAAATGCAAGCTAAAAATGCCAAATTTTTCAAAAAATTTCCATTTTTTAAATTTTTTTGTAATTTTCCAAATGCAATAAGATGACCAATGATATGAATGAATGAAATGAATGTATATCTGAAGAAAAACACTCAAAAAGGTGCAAAATTCATTAAAAACATGGGTTCACCAAAATGTTTAAGGTGAAAATTTGATGAAGAGGATTTGTTTGTGTTTAGGGTTGATTTTGCTAGTTTGTATAAATCCTCCTTTCACCTCTAATTCAAGGACTTTAGCCGAGTAGGAAATCTACTACAGGCCTTTGATCACTCAAAATATAGGGGAAAACTAGAATGGTATGATTTTGTTATTCAGTTAAGCCCAATTATACTCAAAACCCTAATTATGTAAATTCAGAAGCAAATAGACAAATCATGGAAAATGCTCACACACAGAGATATCAAATGACAATCAAATCAATACCAGATTTTGAAGTTTAGAAAATGGAAAAGTCAGGGACTAATGAGTGGCCCCCCTAGTCCAGTGCCACCATTTCTATCAGGATTTGGGAATCTTGTCTGCAACATGTTTATGATGTTCCGAAGATTCTTTAGTTGCGGGATTCAAAGGACTAATGAGTGGGCACCTGAGTCTATGTCCCTATTTTCTTTTGTGATCTATAATTCTGATAGTCTGCACTACTCTCATGTAACTCCACTTTTTCTACTCCTACAACTTGTAACTTGCAATCACATAAAAATGGGTTAGGCATTGTGGTGTTTAGAGGCTTACCTCAATCAAGCTCCAGATAAACATTCAAGTCTTCATAACACCGTTGTCAGATAAAGAGTGTGTATCCCTGCGGGATAGATTCAAAATACAAATGATAAATGATTGAAAACACAATTGATATCACCATGTAGTGAAGATCTCATGGAAGGAAGATACTCTTCATGCCATGAGGAGATGGATGCCAAATCTGCAAATACAAACACATGAACAACACAAATTCTAGTCTGCAACACACAATGAATGCCTTGAATTAGTTCTACATAATCTCATGAATCCAAATTGCCATATAATGTCCATCTAGTTTACAAATGAATGCCTTAACATGCTTATATATGCAACTACAAACATTCCCACTAAGAATTTTGTAATTGAAACTTACCATGTCGGCATAGGACCTAAATAACAATCATAAACTGAGACTCCAAAATTAGTCCTGACCTAAAATCGGATAGGACTAGGGAACAAGCACCCAAGTCCTCCCCCCTATTTTAGGTAGGAATCATGTCAAGTGCAACCCCTATGTCCCATTTTCCATGAAACTTTAGGGTTTTCTCATTAGGATGTCAAATTAACATGGAAAATGCTCTAAATGCATAAATAGGACCCGAGAGCTAAACCTTAAGAGGGAAAAGCCTCCAAGGGGACATTTTCTGATGTAACAATCATATTTGTGCATGTATTGTAACTAGAGAATCATGCTTGTGAGCCCTAATCTTTAAGCCCACATGTTGTCAGCATGTATGTATTTTGAATCTAACTGAATGACTAAATTTGCATTTGTATTCCATAATTGAGTTACTTCTGTTGTGTTTACTCTTGCTGCATTGTCTAGACCATTCGCTTTGTGGACCCTCCTAACCATGACTACACTAAGTGGTATCAAAGCGAAGTTTGAATCCTTTGGGAGTGAAGTGAGCAAAGTTTATGAAGGCATTCCATAAGATCTTTCTATGAACAGATTGTCAAATCCAAGGTAGACTACTAGTGGTGCCAACCAATTGTTGATTGTGAGGAAGTTATCACCTTGTATCCCAATTGCCGAATTTGAGGTAGTTACACTTGATCAAAGGAAGATATGTAGCCGAGGAGAATACCTGATGTCCAATACTATGGCTGGTAGAATATATGAGATGATGGAAATGATGTGAACTATGGGGATTAGATTAGATGTTGATGAAGAAGATAGGCAAAAAGGATTAAGCCCTAGACCTAATATTGAGAGTGATGATGACGAAGAATTTCAATCTATGAATCAAATTAAAGAAACACTAGAAAAAGAAGAAGAATCAGATCAAGTGAAGATGTTGAGAGCTATTTCAAAGATTGGAAAGAGACCTAGAGTGGATGTACTAAATTATATTGGCAATTTGAATCCTAAGGAGATGATTGATTGGATAAATGACCTAGAGGAATACTTTGAATATGAATGGATTGAATATTTGAATAAAATGAGATTTGCAAAGACAAAGTTGAAAGGACATGCTTCTATTTTGTGGAAAAAAGTTTAGTTGGATAGAAATAAGAGAGGAAAATAAAAGATCATAAAATGGGATAGAATGGTGACAAAGTCGAAGAATTAGTTTATACCTATTGACTATGAGTTGGAATTGTTGAAAAGATTGCATAACCTAAGACAAAAGGAGAAATATGTGAAGGAATATACTAAAGAATTTCATAAGATAATCATAAGGATATGACATAGTGAAGCAAGCAAGGAGAAAGTGGCAAGATACATCAATGGACTGAGATTGAATATTCAAGAAGAACCGAGTTTGGTAAGGATGACATCATTGGAAGAAGCATACCAATTTGCCTTGAAAGTTGAAGAAAAGTTGAACAAGAAGCATGAGTAGAGACAGAGAGGTAGAGGAGGTAAATTTCAAAGAGGTAGAAAATTTTCTGGAGGAGAAAGATCATTTGCATAATAGAACAAGCCAAGTAGCCCATTTAGGAAGGAAGCCAGAGATAAAAAAGCCTACTAGAGAGATGACAAAAACTTTTATTAGAGAGGAAAATACAATGCTTACTAGAATGAAGGATATAGAAGAGATGAAAGAGGGTTTGATAAGAGAACATTTAGAGGAATCTGTTTTAAATGTGGAGGTGAAGGACATAAAGCATTTGAATGTAATCAAGGAAGTACAAGCAAGAAGATAGAGAATACTACAAGAGTAGCCTATGTGGAAGAAGATCCTACCAGGTCAACTAATTTAGTTGGTAAACCTGAGAAAGGAGAATCACTTGTCATGAGGATAACACTATTTCAAGAAGAGACAAATGAGGAACCACCATAGAGGAAAAGTTTGTTCCAAACCAAATACAAATTAGGAGGTAAATGTTGTAAAGTTGTGACTGATAGTGGTAGTTCTGACAATTTAGTTTTAGAGGAGATGGTGACTAAACTAAAGTTAGAAAGATTGAAACACCCCAAGACATATCAAATAGCATGGATTTAGGATGATCATAAGGTACTGGTGAGTGAACAATGTCTAGTGAAATTTCATATTGGGTCTTATCATGATGAAGTATTGTGTGATATTATACCTATGGCTGTATGTCATATATTTTTGGGTAGACCATGGCAGTATGATAGAAAAGCTATACATGATGGGAGAAAGAATACCTACACTATAACATCTAATAGAAAGAGAATTACTTTGATTCCTATAGACACTAAAATTTGTCCATGTCTTGACTAGCCTCTAATCGACATGACCTTGTAATGTTTTGCCCTAGGTCTTAGGTCATCCCACTTAATCACATTCCCATTTAATTAAATAAATCACATTTATTTAATTAGTTTTCCATTGTCACATGTCTCACATAATTCAAATTAAATATTTAAATTAAATCCCTCACCTTTCATCTCATTCAAACAAGTGTCACATGCTACATCTTCCACTTAATCCCTTCACATGTCAAACTAATTTAAATAATTGTTTATTTAAATTAGGTCCCATTTATCCTCCATCACACACTTGTCACATGACTACGATCCCTCTTGGAGTGGGAAACCCTAATCAACCCTAATCAATCTCAACCGTTCATATCATTCAATATAACTCTCAATCACAACCATTCATTCAAATTTGCCTTTTCTATAAAGGTAGCCTCTCACAAGTCATTTTCAGATGATCAAGTCTTCAAACACTGTTATGCTGCCAAAATTAGTCTAGAATCATCATACATATCAAGCTTTCATGTATTGTTATGCTGCTGAAATCTTGAGCAACCAACAATCCCGCATTGATCAATCCTTCAAAATCTTGCATTCTCTAAATGTGAGATTGAGAAGAGCCATGTAGGTCAATCAACACTACTTTGAATTTGGTTTGCATTTGAGTTTATTATTTGCATTTTTATTCTAGTTTGTACTTCATGGTGCTAGTTAGGGTTTCCTTTCTGCAATTTTAATTTCTGCCCTAGATTTTCCCCTAACAACAAATGGTGAACATGCAAAAATCTAATGTTTTTGGTTGAGTTCTTGTGATAAACTTTTGCAAGAGGCCTCCTAGCTCAATTTGGACTAGGCTATTAAGTCTAGAAGATGTGAAAAACCCTAGAAACCATATAAAATTTGTCAATTTTCATCATTGGAAAAAATTTGATTTTTTTTAGTTTTGCCCCTCTCAGGGTTGTACCGTATGGACCCGTGTGACCTCTGCGCAAGGGTCTGGCCGAAGTATTGGGTTTTCAATAGGAATTTGATTTTTTTTTTGCTGGTTGATTTCTTTTTTTTGCAGGTATTTAGGTTCAGTGTTACAAATTTTATTTGGCTTCATTGTAGATTTAAAGCCTTTTGTCTGTATTGGTTGAATCCCTGTGTCACTAGTCACCACCACTCAAAGGTCCTCGCTCATCGACTGCCACACATTTTGAACTAGTCATCACCCATTTTGTGACATGAGTACCACTTATTTTCTCCTCCACCACTGGCACTTATCATCTATACTGCCCTAGTTTTCCCCCGCTCAACCTTATCTCCTCTTGCATTTGTCTCTCCCACCATCCTTCTGTGCCACTGTCGCTCAACTCCTACAAAACCCTAAATGAACTCCCCCAAACTTCTCTCTATTGCCACTAGCGGTAGTGACCTTACCAGTTGCCACCACTGTGGTGCTCACCACCTCCCATTTCAAACACTCTCCGCTCTGTTGTGACTCCTGATCACCACCCTGCTGACCACCTTAAACCCTAGCCTCGAAACACTGTTGTGGCCATCGATGGTTGACCTTACACTCTACGATGGTTATTTTTAAGACTCCCACCTCCATACGTCCTACAAACCCTAAGCAAAACCCTAGCTGCCATGAGCGTTGGCAGTTAAAGTCCCTAAGCACACAGTCAAGGTTTTAGTATAATCATATAGTCACATGTGTGACCAAAGGCAGGGGAGGGATAGGCTTCTGCACCCCCTTTGTGGTATTTGCTTGTTTTACTTTTATTTTGTTTGGGTTTAACCCCTAGTCATATGAATGACCAAGGGCTCTGCTACCTATTAGCCCAAACTCCTCTTAACCACTAGACTTAGGCCTTAACAGTGTTGTTAAAGCTAACCTCTAGACTTATGACTATATCATGTGACTAGTTTACCACTAAATTGTTAGCAGTTAACTATAGGTAGTCAAGGTTACCTTGCACCTCTACATGCTATAAGGGTGCATTTTTTTTCTTTTTATCATAACTCTGGCATATGGAGGAGAAATCGCACAAACAAGTGCTAATTGGAAAGAGGACTCCATCAACTTCGTAGTTGTAGGAAATTACCAGGTGAAAGTGTCATTTTGATGCCTTTTTCATAGTCAAATTCAAATTTCATTTCAACCTTCAACTTCTCATAACTTTTTCATTTTTGATCAAATTTTCATAAAAAGAAATATTAGAAGTACTTAGAATTTCATGTACTTTCTGTTCATGAAATCCATTTTTCTGTATCTACTCATATTAATGATATTTTATCAGATTCTTGATTTTTTGTATAATACTTCCATGTGCAAGTTTACTTGTTCCATTTTCATTCTGGTGACCTGTAGGTGATTGTACGGGGCTAGAACAACGTTTGCATCAACAAACACATTAGATTTGGGGAATATATATATATATATATATATATATATATATATATATATATATATATATATATATATATATATATATATATATATAAGATGCATTCACTCTAATCCTTCATTTCTCAAAATCATTGTTTATCTCACATTTTGATTTGGGATTCTAGAACGAACTCTTTCTTGCATTCACACATCAAAATTAGGTATTAAAACAAACAAGTGTCTTCATTCACATTTTGACTTGGGCATAAAAAGAACCAGTGCTTCAATTACTCGGTGAATTGGATTGTAATTAGGGGTGTGTATGGTCTTCTCATGCGCTTCCATCACAAATTAACTATGAGGCCTACATTTTTCATTTTGTTCATGTGACTACTTATCTTACTGTTGCAGATACTTTTATATTTGTGGGACTGTTGATCCCGGATTCCTGAACTTTTAGACCTTATTATGTATTAAGAGAAATCAAATTGGGTGTAGTTAGATAGATGTTTATTTTATAGGAAAACTAATTGGGTGATGTTAGATAGATGTTTATTTTATAAGAAAACTAATTGGGTGATGTTTGATTAATGTTTACATTACAAGAAAACTAATTGGGTGATGTTAGATAGAAAATTGTGATGTGATTTCTTTTATGCTTAAGAGGACTTGTGATATCTTATGTGAGTGAAAGTTTTAAAATTGCTTTAGCTATGATATTAATATGTGGAATTGACTTTGCAATTGAGTGCGCAGGTTTTGCTATCAAACCACAGATATTGGAGATCATCCCGCACCTTATGTTGTAATCCCTTGTGAAGCTGATCTGGTTCCACGAGGAACCAAGATCAACTTTGTGTATGATGTAATGTTGTAATGATAATTTGCATGAGGTTGAATGGGTTAGGTCTACCCTCTTTTAAATTGAATTATGATTTGTGTTGTAAGAATTGTTTTTGAATTTCATTTTTAAAATTTTAAATTTTTGAGACCTATTTCTTGTGTTTTAACTTGACCCTGGGTGTCCTAACTAGGTTAAAGTTGACCCTGGGTTATACCCCATAGGTATAGGGTCCCTTTTGACTTGGGTAACCCTTAGTTAACCTCTGTATGGTCACCTTAACTTCAAACTGAAGTTAAGTGACAAATTTGGAGGCATGGAAGGGATAGGATAAGTGGTACCAACACTCAAGCCCATCCCTTTTCCATTCCCAAGGCTTCAGATGACTCCAAGATCCACCAATTGTGGAGGACTTGACTTCAAGTCTCCCTCACAATTGGTGAGAGTCCCCATGGAGTTGTGTGGTCCTCCATGAGAGAGAAGGAAGGGGAGACATGTGTCACTCTTTCCCTCTTTAACTCCCATTTTCTCTCCCATGTGTTGGAGAGAGGACATGTGGTAAGGGGTAAGGAAGACTTTGGGGATGGGTGAGTGACATGTGTCAACACCCATCCCTTGGGACACAATAGGAGTTTGGAGGAAGAGTGAGGAGGTGACAAGTGTCACCTCCCTATTCCTCTAAGCTCATGGATTGGGTTATTTTAATCCCACTTGGGATAGGGAGAAAGGTTGTTGATTTTTTGAGAATTTTGATTATTGGGAATTATTGTTGGAGAAAAGGGATAGAGGGAGTTTGGTGGCTTAGGTTGGAGGAGACTTTAGAGGAGCACTACATCCACTACTTCCATTATTAGGGCTTTAAAGGTTGGTTTACAAGGCTAAGGACTTCCCCTTGGAATTCAAAATTTGCTTGCATGATGGATGTGTGAGAAGTATTTTGCTTGTGATATATTTGTTATTGTGGGGAATTTTCATTTGGGTGTTGAAAGAGCTTCTCCCACTTGGGAGAAATGCTCATCAAGTGTGGGGTAGGGGAGGAGTGATCCTCCTCAAGGTCATTGCCTTATTTTGGGATGTTGAAAGCCTTGAGGGCATTTGTGTAATTTTGACTAAATTTGTCACATAGCTTGAGAGCCAAAATATGAACTCCTTGGAAATTTTGCTAATATGTTGGCTTGAGGCCATGAGGAAATCAGTGTTGAAATATTTTGAAGGGTGGCACTCTAGAGTTGAGTGTGTCCACTCTCCTACCCCTTTTTATACTCACTTTGGTTGAGTTTATGTTGTGTAAATATCCATGGGTGTATTTTGTATTTTGGAGATGTTGTGTTGCCTTGTTGTGAAGTGGATTTGGATTCCCTAGGTGTGTGGAAGATCTCCCTAGCTCAAGGCTGACCCTCTTGCGGGTCTATAGTAGGGAGGGGAGCATAATGTGTGGTGTTTTCTTCCCTTGTGTGATATGCAGGTTTTCATGGAGCAAAATGTGAAGATTAGAGAAATTTTACTGTTTTGGGAAAATATTTTATTTTCCTTTACTCTTAAGGATCTATAAGAGATCTTGGTCTTATTAATGACTACATCCTTGTTGATTGCCAAGAGGAGAAATTCTCTCTCTATTGTTGTAAAATTTGATATTCTTGAGTTGTGAGAAAATCCTCCCTTGTTGTATTGATAGTTTAAATTTTAGTGTTTATTAAATTTTTGACCATTTATGAAATGATCATGGAAGGAAATTTGTTTTTAAAAGGTTACTAATTTTTTTATTTCCTAATAATTCTATTAGTAAAGTTGAGAGTTAGTAGTTGTGGTAAACAAGCTTGTTAAAATTTATTTCATTATAAGACTTATGGAAATATCAAATTGATAAATATGAAGTTGTAATTTTGTTATTATGAAAGAAATGAAATTGGGTTATAGATATGCATTTGAGTTTAATTGTAATTAATTATATGCTTACTATATTTAAATTGAAATTATTGACTTGAAATTGAAATTTAATTAAGGAAAAAAAATAGATGTTATTATCCTTGTATAATGTTTTCTTTAAAAGAAAAAAAACAATAGAAATTTATAATCTTTACTTTAGTGATGCATTTGAAAATACATTTGTATGAAGAAAATCAATTATATATTAATTCCTTATTTTGACTCATAAATTGTTTGATAGTAATAATTTAATATATATATATATATATTACACAATTTCTCAATTCAATATTTTTCACAATTTTATTTTTAAAACCCATGACTGTATAAATACAGAATAAATACATATTTATAAGTCATGGGTTTTAAAATAAAACTATAAAAAATATTGAATTGAGAATTTGTGTTATATATATATATATATTATATTTCAAATAAATAAAAATACAAAGAAGAATTAAAAATATTTCGCAAGTTTTATGTTGAGATAGACAAAATTACATTACAACACTAGTGGGGGTTCGAACCCCCACCGTAGGCTTTGAAAAGGGTGTGGCGAGGGGGTGGAGCCCCCACCCACACTCCACTAAGTGGGATGTGGGTGGGGGCTCTACCCCCTCCCCACATGCCCATCCTCCGCTGCCTCCCCCACAATGACCTCTGTGCAGCCAGAAACCCCTTCCCCTACGTCCTCTATTCTATGAACCCCGTAGACCAGACTCCTCCACTGCGATCCACCCTTCTGCTGCTAGATTCTCCCTTCCACCCCTCCACCTGCGGCTCTCCACCTCGACGTCCCTCCATTCCCCGTAGCCCTCACACAGATCTACCTCCCCTCACAGAGATGACCTCCATTGCCACTGCCGCCATTCATTGGACCCTGCACAGCCAATACAAAACACAAGAAAGATTTAGATTAGGGTTTCTCCAATGAAATCCAAAAGGAAGTAATACATGGAAATATAACATTATTCAATTTTATATAAAGAAAATAATAAAATATAATAATAAAATAAATGATTGATATATATATATATATATATATATATATATATATATATATAGTTTTACTAATAATTATGTAACTTCATTATTATTTTATTAAATTAATAAGAATATATATATATTCTAACTGTAGGAAAATTATGTTTTGTAATTTAACAATGTTCACAATTAAAATATCAAGAAAATGAAAAGAAAAATATACCTATATTTATAAATGCAAATAAGTATATATATATATATATATATATATATATATTATATATGCTTATTTTCATTTATATAGATATGCGTATCTTTATAAATACAATTAAGCCTTCATATGCATTTCATATGTGGTCATTGTAAACCCAAACTGTAGATTGAGAAAATGTCCAATTGAGAAAAATGAGAGACAAAGAGAAAGAAAGATAAAAGTGAAAACAAAGAGGAGAAAATGCGAGGCATTTCTAAAATAGGCTAAGAGAACTAAGTAAGATTGACTCTCTATTAATCCTAATTAGGGGCCAATTAATTATTAAAATTAATTCAAATGTTGAAATTAAACCAGAGCGGGAACCTAGGGGACTTCTTCAATTGAAGTTGGTAAACCCTGTTTAAGTGATCTGATCTACCAAGAAATTAGGAATAATGTAAAAGATGCAGTGATAACTCTGATTGATAGAAAACGTGAAGAAAAGTAGGATAAACATAAAGAAATACAATCAAAATTAAATTTCAGAGAAACGGAAAGGAGAACAAAAGAACAGGCTTTGTTGAAAATGCAAAAATCAGAAGGAGGAGGAATTAATATTAAATTTCAGAAAACATGAAAGAGAATAGATGATCAGGCTTTGTTGAAAAATGTTCCATTAAAGAGATCAACTGTAAATTTGTTATAATTAGGTAGTTGTAAGAAATTTGTTAACCCTATAAGGAAACCTCGTTTCAAGATTAGTGTTAGTGTAATAAATTCCACTCATGCCCGTGAGGCGTTATGCTGCCGAATTTTCCCATAATCTAGGGTTTAGCAGTTTGGTAAGTTTAACCCTTGTAGTGACATTAACCACGTCACGATGACCCCCTTGTTGGCCTTCTTGCATTTGGGAGTGCGCACGTGTGCGTAATATCCCATTGACAATTGTATTGTTTACGCCTTAAGTGTATGCCACCAAGCACGCTTATGTGTGCGAGGGGGTTTCTAGGAAAGTGTGGGAAAATTTTTGAAATTTCGTGTCATGCCCACATGACACATGTGATGCGTGTTGTGACCACATGGGAAATGTGGGCATGACATTTGGTATTAAAGCCCAAGTTTAAACACTGGGCATATTTGGGCACGTTATTTATTCCGTAACTTTGATTAATTAGTGTCTACCTTATTTTATAGGATGCCTCCCCAATGTGTTCGACGAGCGCGATCATGCAACATGGCATTCATTGAGGTGCATAGTGATTCCTCGGCTGAGAGACAGGGACCCACAGTCATAGCAGATCCACCAGTACCATAGGCACCACTAGTATTTGACATAGGTCCACAGATTCTATAGACACTGCAGGCTATGTTAGATAGGTTACTACCAGCTATTCCAGAGCCACGTCATGAACCTCATGTTGATCCGTGAGAGGAGCCACATAAGGAGCTGCATGCTGAGTCACGTGCTAAGCCATATGTGGAGCCCCGTGTTGATTCGTGAGAGGTGCCTTGTATGGAGCCTTTAGTAGAGATCCCTGATACTATAGGACAGGAGGTAGGGTTAGCCTATCGTGCATGGAGTAGGAGTCCTCCAAGACTTTCGAGACGAGATGAGACCATGAAAGTAGAGTAGATACTTCATAGACCGTATGAGTATGGGTTAGATGAGCTGGTTATAGGGCTAAGAGACAGAGGGGACCCCGTCAGAGACCTACTTAGGCTCAACCCACCTACATTCGCAGGAGCTAGAGAGGGAGTTGTGGCTGAGCCTTGGCTTATTAGTCTAGACAGGTATTTCATGTTGCAGCCTTATGGGAGCAACATGAGAGCACGAGTGGTAGTACACCTTCTGAGAGATGGAATAACTACCGTGGCGTACTAAGGAGTGCAAGCACCGCTTATCCTTAGATACCCTCACTTGGGACATATTCATAGAGTGCTTTAATGCACAGTACTTGTTAGAACACTATAGATAGCGTCGGATAGATGAGTTCCATGATTTATAGCAGAGAGGTCTCACAGTTGCTCAGTATGAGAGCTGGTTCATTGAGCTTTCTCGTTACGTAGAGTATCTCCATGACGAGAAACTCCTAGTGCACAAATTCATCAGAGGACTGAATCATGGGATAGCAAGACCAGTACGTATGGCAGACCCCTAGACTATGAGTGAGGCTATTGAAAAGGCTCTTATTGCAGAGGAAACTTAGTGACAAGGGCATAATTCACGCCCGCAATTCAGGATCGCAATCACCAACAACAACAAGAACTTCCAAAGACCACAATCCACACCACAGAGAGGAGGATTTAATTCCTCATCATTACCTCCTAGGCCTCCACAGTAGTAGCATCAGCAGAGATCTAGACCCCAGTAGAGGGTTTAGGGAGGACAGAAGCATGGTTGGCAGCAACAGGGCCCGCATAGAGATCAGAGACAACAGGGATCTTCTGCGGGACCCATGAGGTCCCAACAGTCCTACAGAGGTTCACAATGGTCCACTGGATGGATTGGACAATAGCAGTCAAGCAGGACTCAGTCAGGACAGTTACAGGCTAGGGGCCCGTGTTATGTATGTGGTGGGGTAGGGCATATGGCTAGAGAGTGTCCACAGGGATTTACAAAAGGGGACAGCCCCGTGTAGGAGGATCTGAGCAGACTGTAGGTGATGTGGGCAGGTCCCACCACATGTTTGCAGCGGTTGACAACTGCGAGGCTGATTTCCAGGCTTTAGTCATTGAGACAGTAGGTATGATTGGAGATTTTCCCATCTCTATACTTTTCAACTTTAGAGCTACTGACTCTTTTATGTCTACATTTTTAGTGGAACATTGTAGGATGGTGGCTTCTAGGCAGGACATTAGGTGGGAGGTTAAGTTGGCCTCTGGGGCTAGGATGTCAGTGGATACCATGGTTAGAGATTGCGAAATCTCCTTAGGTTCCTTCACTACATCATGTGACCTTAGGGTTATGCCATTAGGATCCTACGGTGTAGTTTTGGGTATGGATTGGCTTGCAGCTCATAGAGCCAAGCTAGATTGTCATCAGAGAATGATTAGCTACTTAGATGATTATGGCTCACCAATCGAGATAGTGGGCATTCAGAAGCCCACAGCTGTTCGTGTGATATCTGCTCAGTAGCTTAAGCGCTGCATGTGGAAGGGTTGCCAGATGTTTTCTATCATGGTCAGTGATAGATCAGAGGATGAGCCTGAGGCTGCTTTAGATGACCACCCTATCCTAAGAGACTTTGTTGGTGTATTTCTGCCAGAATTACCAGGTATGCCTCCACGTAGAGAGGTTAATTTCTACATCAACTTAGTGCTGGGTGCAGAGCCAGTGTCTCATGCACCCTACAGGATGACTACACATGAGCTTATAGAACTTAAACTATAGTTAGACGAGTTACTTGAGAAGGGACACATCTGACCTAGCATTTCACCTTGGGGCGCACCGGTTATCTTCGTGAAGAAGAAGGATGGGTCTCTTAGATTATTCATGGATTATAGGTAGTTGAACAAGGTGACGGTGAAGAATTGTTATCCTCTACCTAGGATTGATGACCTCTTTGATCAGATACAGGGAGCCAAAGTGTTCTCAAAAAATTGATCTAAAATCTGGGTATCACCAATTGCGTATCACAGAGGCAGATATTCACAAGACTACTTTTCATACCAAATATGGCCATTATGAGTTTACAGTGGTACCCTTCGGTTTGATGAACGCCCCTGCAGTGTTCATGAGTCTCATGAATGGGGTGTTCTGCACTTACTTGGATCAGTTCGTGATCATATTTCATGATGATATTTTGATCTATTCGCAAACCAAGGAGGAACATGTGGATCATTTGCGTTAGGTTTTATAGTGCTTATGAGAGCAACAACTTTATGGCAACCTAGCGAAGTGTGCCTTCTTCAGAACAAAGGTGCAGTATTTGGAGCACATCTTATTAGGTGATGGCATCTCTGTAGATCCATCGAAGATTAGAGCGATTCAGGACTGGCTAGCACCCATCAGTGTGACAGAAGTCAGGAGCTTTATGGGATTAGCTAGTTATTACCATAGATTCATTGAAGGCTTTTCCAGATTAGCACATCCCATCACTTCCCTTCAGTGGAAAGGGAAAGGTTTCACTTGGACCGAGTAGTGTGAGAGGGCCTTTAGGGTCCTCAAGGAGCGTCTTACCAGTGCTCCCATTTTAGCAGTTGTAGATCCTACAGAGCATTTTATTTTTTGCATAGATGCATCATTAGAGGGTTTGGGAGATGTGCTTATGTAGGGTGGTAGAGCGATTGCATACGAATCACGTAAGCTTAAGACACATGAGCTAAACTACCCTACTCATGATTTAGAGCTCGCAGTAGTTATTCATTCTCTTGTTCATTAGAGACACTTTGTCTTAGGTCGATGCTTTGAGCTCCATTCAGATCACCATAGCTTACAATACATTTTCACATAGCCAAATTTGAATGCCCAATAGCGGCGTTGGATGGAGTTCTTATGCGAGTATGACTTTGATGTCCACTACATCAAAGGGAAGGAGAACGTGGTCGCTGATGCTTTGAGTCAAAGGCACCATGAGATCCTAACCTTAACATTAAGGGTGGACTTGAGAGAGCATATCCTACAACATCTACCTGAGGACTAGTGGTTTCTTGAGGTGCAGTAGGAAATTTAGAATCAGAGGGCCCTTAAGGGAAAATTTCCAAGATATTCCCTTGAGTCTGATGGTTTTCTTAGACATTGGCAGCGCATCTATGTACCCCGTGTGGGCGATCTACATACAATGATTCTTTCAGAGGCTCATAGAGAACCCCATGTAGCACATCCAAGAGTGAAGAAAATGCATGCTAATTTGTGACAGTTATATCATTAAGCTGGGATGAGACGCGACATTGCATAATATGTTGCTCATTTCCTTGAGTGTTAGAGGGTCAACGCTGAGCATCAATATCCAGTAGGACTATTGTACCCTCACAAGATACCTGAGTGGAAATGGGACACCATTTCCATGGATTTTATTGTTGGTCTACCTATGTCATCACGTCGCCATGATGCCATCATGGTGATAGTTGACAAGTTGACCAAGGATTTTTCACCTGTATGAATAACATACAATGCACAATCTGTGGCGAGAGTGATTTTAGATTAGATTGTCAGACTTCATGGAGTACCTGGCCACATCATTTCTGACAGAGACTCCGTATTCACTTCATCATTTTGGAGAGCCTTCAATCAGGTGTTGGGCACACAGCTCAACTTTAGTTCAGCATACCATCCGGAGACCGACGGACAGACAAAGAGAGTCAATCAGGTGTTAGAAGACATGCTTTGTATGTATGTTATGGACCATCAGTCTAGATGCAAGAAGTATCTATATCTAATTGAGTTTGCCTACAACAATGGGCATCACAACTCATTGGGTATGCCTCCTTTCTAGGCTTTATACGGTAGACCATGCAGGACACCATTGAGATGGGATCGGATAGAAGACAGGGTTGCCATTGGTCCAGAAATAGTTTAGGATATGGAGCAGTAGGTCATATTGATTAGACATAGACTTTAGGAGGCACAGGATAGACAGAAGAAGTATGCCGATGCTAAGAGAATTGATTGGAGCTTCTTACTGGGTGATAGGGTATTTTTGAGAGTGCGACCACACAAGAGTCCAATCTGTTACGGAAAGGTCTCTAAGCGCGCACCTCAGTTTGTAGGACCTTTTGAGATCTTGGAACAGATAGGACCTGTAGCCTATCGTCTAGCCTTGCCACCTAGCCTGTCGCGTATCCACGATGTCTTTCATGTTTTAGTTTTACGTCGTTACATCTCTAACTTATCTCACGTTTTGGATTCGAGTGCTCTTCAGGTAGAGGTAGACGGATAGCTGACTTTGGAGCCAATTTGCATATTGGCTCATCGAACGCTGGGCCTTCGAGGTCGAGAGCTGGACTAGGTTAGGGTCCAGTGGGACATGTATGACAAGGTCACTGCGACATGGGAGGATGCAATGAAATTGAGGGCTCTTTATCCTCACCTCTTTTACAACTTCTAGGAGGACGTATAGTCTTGGGGGGAGGATGTGAGGCCTACATTTTTCATTCTATTCATGTGAATATTTATCTTACTGTTGTAGATAATTTTATATTTGTGGGACTGTTGATCCTGGATTCCTGAACTTTTAGACCTTATTATGTATTAAGAGAAAACAAATTGGGTGATGTTAGATAGATGTTTATTTTATAGGAAAACTAATTGGGTGATGTTTGATTAATGTTTACATTACAAGAAAACTAATTGGGTGATGTTAGATAGAAAATTGTGATGTGATTTCCTTTATGCTTAAGAGGACTTGTGATATCTTATGTGAGTGCAAGTTTTAAAATTGCTTCGGCTATGATATTAATATGTGGAATTAACTTTGAAATTGACTGCACGGGTTTTGCTAACAAACCACAGATAGTAAAGATCATCCCGAACCTTATATTGTAATCTCTTGTGAAGCTGATTTGGTTCAATGAGGAACCAAGATCAACTATGTGTATGATGTAATGTTGTAATCATAATTTGCATGAGGTTGAATGGGTTAGGTCTACCGTCTTTTAAATTAGATTATGATTTGTGTTGTAAAAATTCTTTTTGAATTTCATTTTTAAATTTTCAAATTTTTGAGACCCATTTCTTGTGTTTTAACATGACACTGGGTGTCCTAACTATGTTAAAGTTGACCCTGAGTTATACCCCATGGGTCTAGGGTCCCTTTTGACTTGGGTAACCCTTGGTTAACCTCCATATGGTCACCTTAACTCCACACTGAAGTTAAGTGACGAATTTGGAGGGATGGGAGGGATAGGATGAGTGGTACCAACACTCAAGCCCATCCCTTTTCCATTCCCAAGGCTTGAGATGACTCCAAGATCCACCAATTGTGGAGGACTTGACTTCAAGTCTCCCTCACAATTGGTGAGAGTCCCCATGGATTTGTGTGGTCCTCCATGAGAGAGAAGGAAGGGGAGGCATGTGTCACTCTTTCCCTCTTTAACTCCTCTTTTCTCTCCCATGTGTTGGAGAGAGGACATGTGGTAAGGGGTAAGGAAGACTTTGGGGATGGGCGAGTGACATGTATCAACACCCATCCCTTGGGACACAATAGTAGTTTGGAGGAAGAGTGAGGAGGTGACAAGTGTCACCTCCCTATTCCTCTAAGCTCATGGATTGGGTTATTTTAATTCCACTTGGGATAGGGAGAAAGGTTGAATTTTTGAGAATTTTGATTATTGGGAATTATTTTTGGAGAAAAAGGATAGAGGAGTTTGCTGGCTTAGGTTGGAGGAGAGTTTAGAGGAGCTCTACATCAACTACTTCCATTATTAGGGCTTTAAAGGTTGGTTTTCAAAGCTAAGGCCTTCCCCTTGTAATTCAAATTTTGCTTGCATGATGGATGTGTGAGAAGTATTTTGTTTGTGATATATTTGTTATTATGGGGAATTTTTATTTGGGTGTTGAAAGAGCTTCTTGCACTTGGGAGAAATGCTCATCAAATGTGGGGTAGGGGAGGAGTGATCCTCCTTGAGGTCATTGCCTTATTTTGGGATGTTTAAAGCCTTGAGGGCATTTGTGTAATTTTGAGTAAATTTGTCACATGGCTTGAGAGCCAAAATATGAACTCCTTAGAAATTTTGTTAATATGTTGGCTTGAGGCCATGAGGAAATCAGTGTTGAAATATTTTGAAGGGTGGCACTCTAGAGTTGAGTGTGTCCACTCTCCTACCCCTTTTTATACTCACTTTGGTTGAGTTTGTGTTGTGTAAATATCCATGGGTGTGTTTTGTGTTTTGGAGATGTTGTGTTGCCTTGTTGTGAAGTGGATTTGGATTCCCTAGGTGTGTGGAAGATCTCCCTAACTTGAGGGTGACCCTCTTGTGGGTGTGATATGCAGGTTTTCATGGAGATTAATGTGAAGATTGGAGAAGTTTTCTTGTTTTGGGAAGATATTTTATTTTCCTTTACTCTTAAGGCTCTATAATAGAGCTTGGTCTTATTAATGACTACATCCTTGTTGATTGCCAAGAGGAGAAATTCTCTCTCTATTGTTGTAAAATTTGATATTCTTGAGTTGTGAGAAAATCCTCCCTTGTTGTACTGATAGTTTAAATTTTAGTGTTTATTAATTTTTTTACCATTTATGAAATGATCAAGGAAGGAAATTTGTTTTTAAAAGGTTATTAATTTTTTTATTTCCTAATAATTCTATTAGTAAAGTTGAGAGTTAGTTGTTGTGGTAAACAAGCTTGTTAAAATTTATTTCATTATAAGACTTATGGAAATATCAAATTGATAAAGATGAAGTTGTAATTTTGTTACTATGAAAGAAATGAAATTCGGTTATAGATATGCATTTGAGTTTAATTGTAATTAATTATATGCTTACTATATTTAAATTGAATTTATTGACTTGAAATTGAAATTTAATTAAGAAAAAAAATAGATGTTATTATCCTTGTATAATGTTTTCTTTAAAAGAAAAAAAGCCAATAGAAATTTATAATCTTTACTTTAGTGATGCATTTGAAAATACATTTGTATGAAGAAAATCAATTATATATTAATTCCTTATTCTACCTCATAAATTGTTTGACAGTAATAATTTAATATGTACATATGCATGTATTTATTCTGTATTTATACAGTCATGGGTTTTAAAAATAAAACTGTGAAAAATATTGAATTGAGAAATTCTGTATATATATATATATATTATATTTTAAATAAATAAAAATACAAAGAAGAATGAAAATTTTATTTCACAAGTTTTATGTTGAGACACAGACAAAATTAAATTACAACACTATTGGGGGTTTGAACCCCCACCGTAGGCTTTGAAAAGGGTGTGGGGAGGGGGCGGAGCCCCCACCCACACCCCCATCCTCTACTACCTCCCCCGCGATGACCTCTGCGTAGCCGGAAACCCCTTCCCTTGCGCCCTCCATTCCGTGAACCCCGTGGACCGGACTCCTCCACCGCGATCCGCCCTTCAGCCACCTGATTCTCCCTTCCACCCCTCCACCTGCGGCTCTCCACCTCAGAGCCCCTCCATTCCCCATGGCCCTCACACAGATCCGCCTCCCCTCACATGGAGCTAACCTCCATTACCGCCACTGCCATTCATTGGACCCTGCACAACCAATACAAAACACAAGAAAGATTTAGGTTAGGGTTTCTCCAATGAAATCCAAAAAGAATTAATACATGAAAATAAAACATTATTCAATGTTATATAAAGAAAAATATAAAATATAATAATAAAATAAATGATTAATATATATATTAATTGTTTTGCTAATAATTATGTAACTTCATTATTATTTTATTAAATTAATAAAAATATACATATATATATTCTAACTATAGGAAAATTGTGTTTCAAAATTTAACAATGTTCACAATTTAAATATCAAGAAAATGAAAAGAAAGATATACCTATATTTATAAATGCAAATAAGCATATATATATATATATATATATATATATATATATATATATATATATATATATATATATATATATGCTTATTTGCATTTATATAGATATGCATATCTTTATAAATGCAATTAAGCCTTCATATGCATTTCATATGTGGTCATTGTAAACCCAAAATGTAGATTGAGAAAACGTCCAATTGAGAAAAATGAGAGACAAAGAGAAAGAAAGATAAAAGTGAAAATAAAGAGGAGAAAATGCGAGGCATTTCTGAAATAGGCTAAGAGAACTAAGTAAGATTGACTTTCCATTAATCCTGATTAGGAGCCAATTAATTATCAAAATTAATTTAAACATTGAAATTAAACCAAAGCGGGAACCTAGGGGACTTCTTCAAGTGAAGTTGGTAAACCCTATTTAAGTGATCTGATCTACCAAGAAATTAGGAATAATGTAAAGGATGCAGTGATAACTCTGATTGATAGAAAATGTGAAGAAAAGCAAGATAAACATAAAGAAATACAATCAAAATTAAATTTCAGAGAAACAGAAAGGAGAACAAAAGAACAGGCTTTGTTGAAAATGCTAAAATCAGAAGGAGGAGAAATTAATATTAAATTTTAGAAAATGTGAAAGAGAACAGATGATTGGGCTTTGTTGAAAAATATTCCATTAAAGAGATCAACTGTAAATTCGTTATAATTAGGGAGTTGTAAAAATTTGTTAACCTTATCAGGAAACCTCATTTCAAGATTAGTGTTAGTGTAATAAATTCAACTCACACCCGTGAGGCGTTATGCTGCCGGATTTTTTTAGAATGTAGGGTTTAGCAGTTTGGTAAGTTTAACCCTTACAGCGACGTTAACCGCATCGCGATGACCCCCTTGTTGGCCTTCTTGCATTTGGGAGTACGCACGTGTGCGTAATACCCCGCTGACAATTGTATTGTTTATGCCTCAAGTGTATGCCACCGAGCATGCTTATGCATGTGAGGGGGTTTCTAGGGAAGCGTGGGAAAATTTTTTATATTTCATGTCATGACCACATGACACATGTTGACATGACATGTGTGATGCATGTTGTGATAGCATGGGAAATGTGGGCATGACATTAACATACAGAACCAATATCATCAAAGGAAATATATCAAAAAACACCTAACTCTAATTATACCCTGAAATAGACACAACAATTAGATGTTTGTATTTATTATCATATGATAGCCATTTCAAATTTACAATGTATTTTGACTTCAAAGTCTTTGAAAGTATCAGTCAACTAAATCAAACTTATAGACATTTTCCAAATACAGAGAGAAAACATGACATTCTACATTCTCTCCACCATAGACATAGGCAAAATGCTAACTTAACTCCCTATGCTAAAAGTATTTTCACAAAATCACTTCTACTGTAAATTCTCTAGTGCTTTTCTATATCAGTTGTGTGTGTTGAAATCTACATATATCAAAGCCCCTTATATAGACTTAAAATCTCCTTCTCGGGAACAAAACCACTAATTGTTCAAATTCAAATTCCCACGCTAACTGTCACTTCAAAAATATCTTAAAATAATATTCTTTAAGGCGCAAAGATGCCTTTAGAATCTTTTGAAATATTTTTGACTTTACTTGACCATTTACCAATACAAAATCATAACAAAGTATAACATGAAAGAAATAATTAACAAGCAGCCTAGTCACTATCACTAGCATCCTCTATCAACATATCCCTTTTGTTATCACACATGTATTTTGTGAACCTTTCAGTTAAGGTGGATATGGAGGCATGACTGGTTCTCTGAGAAGCATCCTAGGTGTATTTCTACATTTCAATACTTGCCTTCAGTGCTTGAGTTTTGTTTTATCTATCTTCTCTCCTCCTATGATATTTTCTAATATTAGCACTTAGTTTCATCATATTTTCCATTATCTCCTCATGTAACAGGTTTACAGGATCTTCAATTCATAGCTGGAAGTTGTCTTTGAATTCCTTTATAGTTGTGACTGCATCAAATACCTAAACTTGAGGACATGGATGTTTAAACAAATGTTCAACCATCTTCACATGTTTCTTCAACAAAACTTGAATATTCTTTTCTAATTCTTGTATATTGGCCAAGCAAGACCTTAGTAGCCCTTCATCAAATTTCAACTCCATCTTCATTTTGGGGATTTGAAATACAATCTGTAGGGTTATGACCCCCTCATTCACCAAGGCCTTAATGAGCACAATTGTTTCTCTCAGTTAGTGTGATATTCCAATTGCCAATGGCAATTTTTATTACCTCTTGTCCTTTATGAATAAATGACTTGACAAAATCTTCCAGCATACTAGCTTCATGCCTTTTTTTCTCTATCTCTCCTACTTGTTCCTTAGAAAGAATGGTAAGATCATAAGCTAATTCTAGTACATTTTTTGTGGGATCAAATATCCTTTGAATGAATTGTTCATATTGGGTAGTTTACCCCTTCAAATGCTTTATATTTTGCTTATCTTTTCTCATTCTATTTGCAGTGAATTCAGTCATTTATTGCAATTCTTTAATGTGTTACTCTCTGTTAGCATGACCAATATCCACACTGATAACTTTATATTCCCCCAAACTTATATCTCCTTTCTCCTTATCAGCCTGGGGGATCACCATTTGTACAATCCTACCACCAGAGCAATCCCTCTTTATGGATGACACTGTTCTAGCCTTTCTTCTATCTCTCTTCCCATGTTCACTAGTTAACAAGATTTTGATATCAATTGGTACCACTTGGACTATTATTTTTGGTCTTACTATAGACTCTAACCAAGCTGGCACTTCTTTATTTGTTTTTATATCAGCAGTCTCTTCATTAACTACCTCCTCCTGAGCTCCCTCTATAACTACTTCCTATTCTTGCTCTTGTTGTTGTTGTTGTTGTGGAGGGACTTGCTATTACAGTGGAGGAACTTGCTGAGGAGGCTATTGTTGTTCCTGTTGTACATTCTCTGCATTTTGCTACTCCTCACCATGGGGTACCTCAGGATTAGGAAGCTCCTATGGTATATCTTGTCTTTCATCTTTTCCTTGTTCCTCCATTATATCTATAAGCATATTTTCTTGATTAGCCTCTTTTTGAACATCTTGTACATTTCCAACATTAACATTTTCTTCCTCTACTTGATTTTTCATTATTTCCTCGGCTACCTCCTTAACATCTTCCATGATATCTTTTGGCACCATGTTCTCAAAAGGATCAATTATTTTAATATTTTCCAATGATGTGGTGGCATGTTTTGATGTCCCAACACCAAACTCTCCAAGTATGAGATGTGTTTTTGGTATTTTTCTATCCTCTTCTTCACTACTCATCTCAAGGCTATCATCACTACCTTCCTATTCACCTTCTTCTTCATCATCTTCTACATCTTTAATGTCATCTACATCCACCACTTCTACATTTTCCTTGGTAGGTGTTGGATCTGTAGATGCTTTTGCTATCATTTCCTCTGTCATTTCTTGTTTCATCTTGATAAAACTCTGTATTTTCTCCTGTTGGATTTGTTCTGTAATTGTGGGTATTTGTTGAGATGCCTGCACAAGTACTACAGGTGTTGATGTTGGTTGTGATAGCACCATTGTCTGTACTAGACCCTACTCTATTGTGATAGCTACATCTGATGTAGATGTCCCTCCTTTGGAATATACAAACATTCCCTCAGGTATTGCCACTGTTATCCCTAGTGCATAGGGGTCCATTATTGTGGCTCCTACATTAATTTTAGCTATTCTAGCTTCCAACACCTACCTCTTTCTTTTTAGAAAATTATCAAAATCTACCTCACCTTCCTGACTTCTCTTTTTACCTTTCCTACCTGGGTATGTGAGCGTTACCCCTTTAACTTTCAATTCCTCTATCCTTTCTTCTATACATATATTTGAGCATGCAAACAATGATTTTGAAATATTCTCCAATGAAATTTCCTCAAGTTGACTCCGATCAGGTTCGGTCAGAACCTCTTTTGTATTGTCATAACCTAAATGCAAGCTATTCCCCATGTATAACATATACATGCGCATATACAAAAAATCTGCGATGTTGATTCTCTTTCTTTTCATTATGAATACATGCACTTTATTCCATATTTGATCTTAGCTTCAAATCCGTAAATGCACTTTTCACCTTTTGTATTTCTAATACATGCATCCAAATATACAAAGGCAAACCTCGTTTATAATTCATTTTGTTTAACTTTCTTAGTCACATCCGGTTTTGTATTTGTATATAAGATACATACAACATGTGCATTCACCCTTGTTTTCAGCATTTGATTGAGTTTTACCCTTGAGTCCAGCTCTGTATCTTTATCAAAAGCATACAAAAAGTAATGTATCTAACATACAAACACAATGTCCCCAACCTTATACATCATTTTGAACTTATTTTGACATCTGTCCATGTATATTTTGTAGTTGTATTGCTAATACATGAGTTTTAATATACAAAATACAACTACAGACTTCCACATTTATACAATTTACCACAAAACACTGTCGGGTCTAGACTTGAATATTTCTATGCATAGGTCATATACATAAAATGATTTAACATGTAGAATAAAGTGACTCGACGAACCAAATTTAAGCACAACATATACATGCAAATGAAAATGTACATCAGATACACGTTGACCAACATCAATCCAGTATTAACTTTTCACAAGAACAAGCATAACTCTCAAAATATGCAGAATTTTCAAATGATTCAAAAAGTGATCCTAGCTAATTTTTCATGCAGATTCTACTGATAACCACCACTTATACCCAAGTATTGTGTAACTAAAATTTCAAGAATCCAAGACATTTAATCTATACCGCCAAGCAAGTAGAACCACACAAGCCAAAAGCAAAAGTGACAACAGGGGTCCTCATTTTGCTAAAGGGTAAAATGGGGCATGTTGTGAGCATCACAATAGGACCAGTCACTTTGTGGACCCTCCTAACTATGACTTTACCACCATTGTTCCATGGAACAATCACATGTTTCTTATAGTGAAACTATTCCTCCTCTTTACCTAATGTTGGTTGTGTCACCAAAAATCTATAAGGACAAAATATGCGATTATTCCCTTCAATCTACATCTTCTTCTTATGGCCATTTTTTGTTACCTCTCTTTCCTTCATACCCTTACTATTCCATCTTTTGATGGGTCTATGTCCATTGTGTGTTAACCACAACCTCATAGATTTTCTTTTTTATTGGTTCATACATCTTTTATCCACCTATTTCCCATGCTATAGTCTTTATCCTTTCAAGTGTCATCATAGACTATGCTAATATCATTTAATCTAGAATTTCTAGTACATCTACACCTTGGTGAAATTCCTCTTCTTTCCTACACTTGGCCTCTTCCAACCAAGAAAATCTACCCATACCAAGTATCATGATGCATAATTTCTTGATATGTATATTAGACATGATATTCTATATGATCCCTATAAAAATTTCATAGGTTAAACTAGTGCCTTTTCCACTTGAAATCTCTAGTGTGCCATCAACACCCTTGGCAATGTCTCCAATAGTCATCTGGAATGGTGTTCTTCTTCTAGATCCATTCTTTGTATTTTTTAGTTCGCACCAAGATACTACCATAATATGCATGTTCACTCCTCAATTTATATGTTAATGATGGCATAAGTGTTGGAAGTGTTGTCATTGATGTCAAAAGAGATTTTTGGAAGTGCTACCATTGATGTCAAAAAGAAGCTATTATCGAAGGGAAATGGAGGTCTGAAAAGAAAAAATGTTTCTAAGGCAAAGAATAGTTTCTAATGCATGTTTTGTGCCTTTAGTCAGAAAATTATTTGGTTCATGAACTCTTATGTTTGCCAACAACAAGTTTGTCGATAGGAAAGTTGGGTGATAAAGGAATGACAAAGAAAGTTTGAAGTGCAAAGTTTGTGTTATTGATAAAACCTTTGGTTTGTGAACTAGTTCACAAGTTCCAAAGTTTTCCAATTTTCTAATTCACCGATAAAGGAGAAAATAAAGATAAGGTGGAAAAATATTAAGTTTACAAACTTAAGAAAGAAAGAATTGGTTAGTTCACAGGTTTTGAAGTTCACCGATTCACCAACTAGCCAACAAAGGCTTGTGAAGGCAAGTTCATGAAAATAAAGATTTGCTGATAAAGGAGTTATTGAAGTCAAAGTTTGTGGAAATGAGTTTTTGTTGATAAGGGTCTGTGCAAGATCATGGAGGTCCAAAAAGTGGCAATATGATGACCAAAATTTTGCCCTTGTGGCTGACAACTTTTTTTTATTTGAATTTGATGAAATGAAAAGGGTTTATTGAAAAATTGTCATCTTTCCACCAATATAAGATATGCCTAATTTTGAATTTAATAGATAATTATTATTGATTTTCTACATACATTACGACTAAAGTCCTAATTGATAGGCTGATTGAAAAACTTCTATAATTTTCAAACTTTTTCACATTTTTTGAATCTAAAAGATGTGTCACATTCTATGCTTCTCATACTATAGGATAAAAAAATTGAATTTCATAAAATTTTGACCAAGTTATGGTGACCAGACAAACACGTTTTAATAATTTTGAAATGTTCTAATAAAAAATTTATAACTAATTATTTACTTGCAAAAAAATTACAAAAAAAAATATGACACATCCGAGCATGTGTCCTCTACTTATATTGAAAGTTTTAGAAAAAAAATATTACTTTTTTCTTGTACTTAGGTTGGTCAGACATACACCTGTTTTTTATCTTTTTCCTGAAAATTTAGTACTACTGTATTGAAATTTCAATTTTTTGCAAAATAGATTTACTTTACTCCAAAAAAGGACTAGTAGCCTAGAAACTACATTCAATTTTCTACAAATTATGTTCTTACATATTTTTCAAATTATGTTAATAAGGTATTGAAAGTTTTATGTCAAGTTGCCTAACTCTATTTTTCTAAATATTCATTGCCACTTAGAGGCCTAGTTTGGACCCCCGTGATCTTGCACTGACCCATATAAGAAAAGTTAGTCCATGGTTCGTTGGCAAGGCTTTCGACAAATTTTTGGTTCATCAAAGCCTTAGTTCGCTGACAACAAGATTCATCGATAGATGATTTTACCGATAGAGGAAAGGTTGATGGTTTGTGGAAATGAAAGTTTGCAGAAAGATGATTTCACCGATAGGCATTATAATGAAGATCATAAGTTCACAATGTGGCACTTTTTCTAATAAAGGATAAGAATGCCCTAAGTTCACAGAATATGAATTTTTCCGATAAAGGATTTTAAGGCTAAGCTTGTCAAGGTGTATTGTTGCCAATAAATGTGGTTAAGTTGTGGTGCACGAAAAACCATTTTTGTTGATAAGAGGTTCAGTTAGTTGATGGCTTACATAGGCAATAGTAAGTATAAAAGGTCAAAGCTTATGGATATAACTATGGCTTGCACATAGTGATTGGTACTTATATGAGAAATACTTATTGTTACAATTGGGCCAACCTAAGTACACACATTGGAAACTAAATTAAAAAGGTAGCCGAATTAGTTGTATAAATTGGGCCCAGATTCATAAGTGTGGGAATTCAGGCTGGGCCAACCTTATGAGATATACAAGTTTGAATTCAAAAATATAGATGTCGACCTTGAAGAATATTTTAATCTGACATTGGAGAATGTTTCGTAGTATTACCAACATGGACATTCTATTTTATATTATTCGATATAAAGAAAGAAGATTGATGTGCATTTGAGAGTGTGAGTATCCGAGCAATTGAAGTGAAATATTTGAATATATGTGAGTAACTAGATAAGTGAAACATATTAAAATATCAAGCAAATAGGCATGTGGTGTTATGTAAATGTGAAGTGTGTGAAGGGCATGAACTACAGATGATCCTGAGTTTGCATAGTTTGTGTATATGCCTAAAAATGACACGATTCATCCTAAATAAATATTCTAAATATTTATTCCATTCTTCTATCAATTAAATAAATATTCTAAATTTATTTAATCAATTCACTATTCCATAATTCTATCTTACACAATTAAATAATCCTAAATTATTTAATTAATCCAAATTCCTCTATCCTAAGTTCTAATTCCAAAAATCCACCTCACACTTACACCTCACTTTTCCACCTCACCTTGTCCACCTCATCAGGTTGCACATGTAATTAAATATATTAAATATTTAATTACCTATTTTCCCCCTCACCCACATGTCCTATTTCTTCTCAAATCAGAAGTTAGTTAACTAATCAATCAAAAGTGTTAACTAACCATTCAATTGAATTAATCCCTCAATCAATTCAGTCAATTCTATAATTCATTCTTCCAATTAACTAATCAAGTCTGTTAACTGATCAGTTAAAGGAGTTAACTCTCCAATCAATGTTGTCACATCCCCTCTTTCATGATGGAGGTGGGACACTTGTCATATTTCTACTGGTTGCACATTCCTCAACCATCCTCAGCCATTGATCATCACACTTCTTCTCAACCATTGATTCCCATTCTTCTGAGTCTATAAATGAAACCTCACCCTCCCATTCTATTCATCCAGGTTATTTGTATTGTTACTCTGTAGAATTCTACCCGCGCGCCTTTGGCACCCCCAATACAATCTACTTGAGATCACCATTTGCTTTGAAGCTCTACTTCATAGCAATATCTATCAACATAGCCATTTACTACCAACATCCTACAACACAGTTAAAAGAGTGCACTCACTGAGGGCCTACTTCATCAGCTAAGGATAGTTGTAATAGGCAAACACGAGAAGCTTTGAAACAGAGAAGGTTTGCATTGTATTACTTATTGCTTCATTTCATTCAATCTTTCTTGTTTTCATTACTCTGTTGATGTTTGGGTTTCATATTATTCGTTTGATTAAACCGTATTTTACCCTAACATTTTTGGCACCCACCGTTCAATTTTATGTTTTTTACAAATTTTTGTAGTGAAAATTTGTGTTTCTCTAAACCCCATTGTTGAGTTTTGCAAGGATCTATCAAAAGGTGACCTCCTAGGTTGAAACTGACATCACCAACGTGCTCAGAAGGGTCAAAAACCTTAGAATCACCTGTTAATTCACAAAAATCAGAGACTGAAAAAAATCTTTGTGATTTTCTTGAGGGTGCATCCTTTTATCCAGCGGTCCAAAGGGTGCTTCTGCAGGGTGTATCGCTTTATCCAGCAGTCCGAAGGGTGCTTCCGCATCCTTTTATCCAACTGTCTGAAGAGTTTTTTTTTGCAGGGTGCATCTTTTTATCCAGCAGTCCAAAGGGTGCTTCCGCAGGGTGCATCGCTTTATCCAGCGGTCTGAACGGTGCTTCCGCATCCTTTTATCCAACTGTCTGAAGAGTTTTTTTTTGTAGGGTGCATCCTTTTATCCAGCGGTCCAAAGGGTGCTTCTGCAGGGTGCATCTAGCGGTCCAAAGGGTGCTCCTGCATCCTTTTATCCAACTGTCCTAATAGCTTTTTGGCAGGGTGCATCCTTTTATCCAGCGGTCCGAAGGGTGCTCCCACAAGGTGCATCATTTTATCCAGCAATCTGAAGGGTGCTTCCATATCCTTTTATCCAGCTGTCCGAAGGGTGCTTCCGTAGGGTGCATTGTTTTATCCAACAATCCTCCATCCTGCCTTCTTCGACATGCCATAAGGGTGGTATCTTTTTCTTTTTGCCATAATAGGAGCATACAAACTCGTAATCACACAAATAAACACTCATTGGAAAGCTAATTCCGTGAACTTCACAATGGAGTAGGTTTGATGAAGTGATTTTATCATTTTGTCAGCTATTTTTACAGTCAAAGTTTAGATATCTTTCCAAGCTTAAATCTAGCATTTTTTCTTGAAAACTAATGATTTATCTGTGTAGCTTGACTTAAACACTTGTCAAAGAAAGGAGAAAAGAAACTTTTGATATATCTTCTATAGGGTTGAGAGCTGGATAGTTTTATTTTCCTTAACACACACATCATAGATTAACTAAAGGGAAAGTAAAACAACTTGCATACAATTTCCATCTAGTTCTAATTAGGAAGGAGTAAACCATTGTTCATGCAACTTGCATACAATTCTCATCTAGTTCTAATTAGGAAAGAGTAACTCATTGTTCATGCAACTTGCATACAATTTCTATCTAGTTCTAATTAGGAAGAAGTAAACCATTGTTCATGCAACTTGCATACAATTCTCATTTAGTTCTAATTAGGAAGAAGTAACTTATTGTTCATGCAACTTGCATACAATTTTTATCTAGCTCTAATTAGGAAAGAAGTAACTGGATCATTTGTTTCTTGCATTGCAACACTTTCCAAGTTATTGCTATCTGGGATTAAAACTGAACTCACCATTGATTTCTGGATTAAAATTGAACTACTGCTATCTCGTTGGACCAAAACTTCAAAGTTAACTATTTCGTGCTACGAGGATTAAAACTGAACTCATCACTAATTTTTGGGTTAAAATTGAACTACTGCTATCTCGTTGGACCAAAACTTCAAAGTTAACTATTTCGTGCTACGAGGATTAAAACTAAACTCACCATTGATTTATGGGGTTAAAACTAAACCAATGCTATCTTACTAAAATCACTTCAAAGTTCTGTGCTTGACCAAGTAGATTAGCCCATTTAGTTTTTCTACTTTAAATAGGTTGGATTAATCAGTGTCTTCTATGCTTGACGGATGACAATAGGCTCATGCTCTCCCCTTTACTGGGTGATCAGAGTGCTAGACTTGTTATTCCATTTGTTTAACCTTTGAGAGGGGCCTGCCCTTGGATGCACGCTTGTCCAAGTGGGAACGACCCTGAGTGGTAATAGGCTAAAGCTAAGCCCTACCAAGCCACTTAAAATAAATTGTGCTTGAGGTGAAAACTTCCTGCAACAAGTGCTGCTATGTTACACGGACGGCCAACCTCCCTAAAAACCCTCTAAGGCGCAACCCTTTGAGGCTGGGAGACTCTACAACGGAGAGTAGTGCCACCACATGTGTAACCACTTGAACGGTTGCCCACATTAAATACCTCTTGTTCTAGTGGCCAAAATCCCTTGTAATCCATTTCTAGCCTAGGTACTTTGTGCTTGCTTTTAGTCTGAAATAGAGTTAAAAAACCCACAAAAACATTAAAAACTATAAAATATTCTTTATGCTTGCTATGTTTTCTTGGTGTTAATTCATAAAATCAAATCAAGAAGGCCTTTTTCCAGCCAAAAATACTAAAAACAACAGAAAACTCCAAAAATTTGCCATTAAACAGAGCTGCGCATATACCCATTTCTACTGCGCATTTGTGTCGACTTGCTGTGCATATGTGTAGACTTGCTAGACCTATGCACACTGTTACTACGCATTTATATTTCACCAGTGCTGTGCATATACTACAACTTCCTGTGCATATATTCATTTTGGCTGCCCATTTGTTTCTGCGCATCCACGACAGTGAGCATTTGCACTATTTTTGAGGAAATTTTTTCCACCTTTCTGAGTACCCCTTTCAGTCTTGTGTCAGTTTCTGTGGAGATAAAATCTGAATTAGAAGAGCTTGCTCAAGAACTCAAATACCTGAAATTGTAATTAACCAAAGACACCTCACCCCAAGGTTGTATAGCAATTGCTCAAGAACTCCAAGTCATACAACAAGAAATGGCAATCTTGCAAGCCAAATGTGCCAGTACTAGCTATGCCTCGCACCGAACTCATAGATCTGTTTCCCATCTTAGTGATGCTCATGACAAGGCAAGCACCACCTTAAGTTGGAAATCCTATCCCCCTCCATCTACTAGTCCTCCTTCGCCACCCTCCAAGATGCATATTCCAAAACATACCAGTTCTACACCAACACCACCATCTAGTTCCTCAAACTCTAAATGGATGACCAAAAAAGAATCAGATGAGTGGTGGGAAAGAGTTTTTCCAAATTTATACAACTGGAGAAAAGCTAGAGAGAAAGCTAAATCCCCTCATTCACCTATCCATACACCTACCAATGATGTGATCCAAGGGCTACTAGCAGAGAGTCAACCATGTCCCCAAATTCTAGTCCTTGACCTTAACAAAAATCCTTCATGTCATTCGCAACCCCTTGAGCTTATCGAAGAACCTCCTACCATGAACCAAAGTCAAGGTCCAGCAAACATCTATGTTGTCAACCAAGAAGCTATCCAAGAGCTATCCACTTCCATTCCAGCAACCCAAGAGGTATGTCAAGAGTCTAATCCTAAGCATGAGGAAACATTAATCCCTAGTCTAAGTCCAGATCAAATCACTTTCTTTCAACCTATCCATAACATGTATCTTTTCCATGATCAAGATGATATTCATAATAATGAACCTCTCCATGAGCCACTTGATCCTATCCATCTCCCAACACCTATACATGAGAAGGAAATCCAATTCCATCCCATGCATAACCTTTATCTTTTCTATGATCAAGATACTATCTTTGATGAAGAAGCTATCCATGAGCAACTTGATCCTACACATGAGATGGAAACCCAACTCCAACCCATCCATAACCTTTATTTGTTCTATGATCAAGATATTCCCTATGAAGAAGATGTCCTTGAACAACTTGATCCCATACCCATTCATGAGCAAGAAGCCTCCATTTCTTCTATCCCTCTTCCATCTAATCCCATCCATGATCCAACAACTTTCGCTTCCTCTAATGAGACACTTGCCTCCCAAGTGTACACGAATGATCAACCCAATAACTTAGATCCTAAAGAGCATAATGATGATCAAGATTCTAACAATCCTTCACCATCCATTATTGACCAAGCTACAAATCCATCATCTTATATCCTTGGGCTTACTACCTTCATGCATGAATATTCTTCCTTAGAACACCAACAACCATTATCTGCTATCTCGCCTTCCTCATCCAATAAGGAACTCACTGCTAGTGCACCTATACATAATCCCATGGTCCACCGCATACTCCAGAATATGAACTATCAAGGTAAAGGCTTAGACCTTCATGAACAAAGTATTTTGGAACCTATCCATGTCAATGTTCCTCCACCTTCATACGGCCTTGGATACATACCCCAAGGTGAGCAATCTGAAGATGTTGGTACTTCTTCCACTCCTCCTAAGTCTACTACTTTCCATCGTAAACCCTATCATATCCCCAAAACATATGTCGCCATTCCACATCCATCATCCTACAATTATCAAAAACATGTGACCATACACCTTCCACCATCCAATCTACCTCCACTACTTCCAACTCCTAATAGCCCTCTATGCATCCTACCACCACTTCTTCCAACACCTTATCCATCCATCTATGAATTCTCTAAATATCCCAATCATGGCTGACAAATGCACATATTGTCTAAACAAGGAGCTTTCACCAACCTCACTTCCACCATCCCACGGGGATTCAATGACAAATATGTGGATGCCTCTACCTATAAAGTCACAAATCCTAAGAGTCCTCATGACCTAGGATATAAAAGCCAAGAATCAAAGAATTATCCATATCAAAAGCTGCATACACTCACACACCTCAATGCCAAATTGAAAAAAGTGTGGGTTCCCAAGCAACAAATAATTATCTCAGAAGCTATACAAACTGCATACACCCAAACCCATACCTTCACAAGTACTATCTAAAAACAAAAAGGTTTGGGTGCCTAAGCAAAAAGCCCTCAAGTTACATGAGGCATCCACCTCTCAAGAATTCCAACCATTCACTTTCTCTAATTCCATCCAAAATTATCAAATCCTTCCATCCCACATGACAAACCAAAATCAAAACAATGCAAAGTCTATGTGGGTCCCTAAAGGCCTATATCATTCATCCACCAAGAAAAACTCTCCATTGCTTCCTACACCACCTTCCCATCATCAGCTTCAATGTTTATCATAGTATGTGCAACTGTTGGTCATGGTTCCCTTCCATTCCACAACACTTCCATATAAATCCATCTCCCCTCCCCTCCACTACTATCCTACATATCTCCCTCATCCTATGGTCCATGCTTTTGCATAAACCTTCCTTCCATCCTTGCATAAGTCCTTCTATATTCGGCATCATCATCTACTATCGCACCTTCCATAATCTACTATCTACATACTCATATCTCACTTTCACACAGTGTCCTACCAACATTTATGAGCGCACTCGACATGGTCCATGTGACGACATCTATCTAGCAGGACTATCACCTTTCAGGGAACCAGGCTCTTGGGTTCCTCTCGTCCATATCTATATTACCCTATCCAAATGTTCAAAAAACACAACAAAAAAAATGAAAAAATGAAAAAAGTAAAGAAAAATCCCTTCATCCAATGGTGAAAGTCTAGCAAACAGGTGCCTTGGATAAGTACCATGATGAAAACCTGGCAAATAGGCATCATGTGTAAGTTGATCTTCTATGTCACCTACACTTGGGGGCACCTTGTCTCATTAGCCTATCACTCTTCTCCTATCAGTTTGCTTCCGTGCCATTTCCTATCCTATCCTACCTATACTACTGATCTATCCATCCTAATCTTCCTTTCCTCTATTTTCTTTGGTCTTGATAAAGATTGGAGGCACAATGTTGACAAATGTTTTAGATGTCTCTTGACATACCTTATCCATCCAAACCATGCAAATCATTCATTATCCTCTCATCCTCCTATCGTCATTAGCATTGTCATGAAAAATCCTATGTACTCTACCTACAATGGGGCATGTTATACTTATGCGACATAGTCCTTGGAGATCACATCCTTGTTTCCTTCTATCCACTATTGCCCATCCTCATACCTACCCATTCCATTCTTTATCACCCATGCATCTACATATCCATGGTGTTTCCTTGTCATTAGTATTATTTGATCCATATTTGTTCCATATCTTGTCTTATCTATTCCATATCGTGTATTGTCTGATCCATATCTATTCTATATCTGTTCCATATCGGTTCCATATCTGTGCCATATTGGTTCCATATCTGATCCATATCTATTTCATGTCTGATCCATAACTGATCCATATATGTTTCTTGTCTGATCCATATCTGTTCCATGTCTGATCCATATCTGTTCCATAGTGTGTCTCATCTGATCCATATCTTAGGTCCGTTAGGGTTTACCCCGAACTATGTTGCCTTTGTGTCATCACGTAGGTAAGGCCATTTAGCAATGCACCCCCGAGGCACTAGGTCAGTCCCTTAGGGTTTGTTTCCCCAATAAGGATTATGCAATCTTCTCACCAAACATGCAAATGCAAGCAAAACCCACGCTTCAAGTAGAAATCTTGACTATGAACAGCTTAACCCATTCAAACACAAGGCGAAATACCCAAGGCTTTCTAATGATTTTACTCAAATTACAGCAAGAAATAAACACATCTAAATGCAAGAATGTTTTGTGGATTGAAATCTTAGTTAAGTTACAGTGTCTTGATTTTTGTTATCATGTCCTTCTATGCTACTCCAGGATGCCAAAAGCTAGAGATGCTATGATGGAGGCATGATCATTTTCTTTGTTTGCTATCTGGGGATTCTGCTTTAGTAATGTGACACCTTGTCTAAAGACATGATTGGCAAAAGATCATCAAGGACATCAAAGATCTAACATGAATGGGGGCAATCCTTGTTTGTTGATATGCAAGAAGTACTCAGGTCATCTCGGTTCAATTATACCTCGATGCTTGTATTTACTTGCTAAATCAAAATCCATGTAAGCAGTACTTAGGTCATCTCAGTTCAATTATACCTAGATGCTTGTATTAACTTACAATATTTCAGAAAAAGTACCAAAAAAAAATCACCCAATGATGAAATAAAGCACTCTAATAGCAAAGCATCCATCCTATATCCATTTATACATCCATACCATACCCCATGCAATAAAGATCCAACAATGCAGAGTACCAATACAAATAAAAGCTTGTGAGTCCTTTTATCGAGTCTTTCTTCTATCAATCAGATTTCTATCTATCATCATATCTTTCATCCTTGTCTAGTCAATCTGAGCAATGATCCAAATGCAAGGTCCATCCTTAATCCATACCAATCAAGTCAAGTCAATCTTGCACAAATGATCCAATCACAATCAAGGGTCTTGATCTTTGTCTGTTCGTAAACCAACTCGATCAGTTAATCAATCGTCTTATACAGGATGTTGCATTGTCGAAATCAGACCAACACATGTGTATTACATGACATGCTCCATTTTTTGAAACTAAACACTATCCTTCATGTTGCTCTAGGGATCTATCATTCCCCGCCATGACAACATGCCTACCATGTTGGTCTAGGGATATATCATTCCCCACCATGACAACACTGTTGTATATCATTATTAGTATATCGTTGGTTTACCGCTTGACATGGGCAATACCTTGTTTGTTCTTGTGTCATTTGTGCATACTTGCTTGCTTGCTTGTGTGTGTCATCATTCCATCTCACATCGCATATCATTTGACTCTTTCTTCAACCAATTTCTTCATTCTAACCTAGCTTCCCTTCATCTTCGTAAGATTGTCCGTCTCACGTCACCTTCTACCTTCTCCCCGTCCAATCTCTTAAGGGGGTATCCTGTCATCAAACTTGTACCAGGGGCAAATTGGGGCATATATCACTATCAAACTATTTATTCTTTGAGGCAATGCTGTAAACTGCATTGCATCAAAGAGGGGCAAAATGTATATGCCAAAAAATGACACAATTCATCCTAAATAAATATTCTAAATATTTATTCCATTCTTCTATCAATTAAATAAATATTCTAAATTCATTTAATCGATTCATTGTTCCATAATTAAATAAAATCTATTTATTTAATTAAAATTCTTCTATTGTCCTACACAATTAAATAATCCTAAATTATTTAATTAATCCAAATTCCTCTATCCTAAGTTCTAATTCCAAAAATCTACCTCACACTTACACCTCACTTTTCCACCTCACCTTGTCCACCTCATCGGGTTGCACATGTAATTAAATATATTAAATATTTAATTACCTATTTTCCGCCTCACCCACATGTCCTTTTTCTTCTCAAATCAGAAATTAGTTAACTATTCAATCAAAAATGTTAACTAACCAGTCAATTGAGTTAATCCCTCAATCAATTCAGTCAATTCCATAATTCATTCTTCCAATTGACTAATCAAGTCTGTTAACTGATCAGTTAAAGGAGTTAACTCTCCAATCAATGTTGTCACATCCCCTCTTTCATGATGGAGGTGGGACACTTGTCATATTTCTACTGGTTGCACATTCCTCAACCATCCTCAACCATTGATCATTACACTTTTTCTCAATCGTTGATTCCTATTCTTCTGAGTCTATAAATGAAACCTCATCCTCCCATTCTATTCATCCAGGTTATTTGCATTGTTACTCTGCAGAATTCTACCCGCGCGCCTTTGGCACCCCCAATACAATCTACTTGAGATCACCATTTGCTTTGAAGCTCTACTTCACAACAATATCTATCAACACAGCCATTTACTATCGACATCCTATAACACAGCTAAAAGAGTGCACTCATTGAGGGCCTACTTCATCAGCTAAGGACGGTTGTAATAGGTGAACACTAGAAGCTTTGAAACAGGGAATGTTTGCATTGTATTACTCATTGCTTCATTTCATTCAATCTTTCTTGTTTTCATTATTCTGTTGATGTTTGGGTTTATTATTGTTCATTTGATTAATCCACATTTTACCCTAACAGTTTGTATTGATTATCTTGAAAATTGATTATGTTTTAACTTATGGGGTTGGAGCTCAGTTGTGTGGGCGTTGGAGTCTCTAATAGGTTGGAGCCTCTTGTTGAGTTGGTACTTAGATGATGAAGTGGTAGTTTCATTGTTGGGTTGATGCTTAGTTTGATTTGGAGACTGAAATCTTTGGTAGGTTCAAGCCTACAAATTTGTAAAAGGATTGCAGTCCTTATTAGGTTGAAATTGAATTTTTGTGGGTTAGAACCTACAAAATACTGTAATTCATTATTTCATTTTTGTGAGGTTGGATTTGGATAGTAGATCCAAGGAGCTTTCTCACCAAGGTTTTTCACCTCTTTCTATTTAACTTGATGGGGCCTTCAAATTGTCATTTCTAATTCTGGTCTCTTTGTCTCTACTTCTTGGTGATCCATAATGTTCAGGATTTTTTTTTTTAAATGCTCATAGATATAATTTTAACATTTTACATAAGAAATATTTTTTAATGATATACGGTTTCCAATTTTAATATTATATTTATAAATCATGTGTAACATTTCAATTATTAAAGATATATATTTTCTTATTATTATTTAATACTTAGATAAAATTTATTTAATGTTAAAATGAAGTTAGTTGAATTTGGTCTCAATTTATTTATGGAAAAGGACACATCCATGTACTATATGTACAAACCATGTGCATGATTTTAATTACTAGAGACAATATTTGCCTACCTAATTTAATGGTTAAATAAGAATTATTTAATGTTTGAATAAAAATTAATTGAATTATATATCTAAAGTATGTCCTTCTAATTTATTTAATTTTCATATTAATTTTAATATTTCTTACATTATCCATTATCAATCCTAGTTTTAAAATTCCTTATTATTATTTTAAAATTTTTATTTTGACACTTCTATAAGGTGTACTTAATTTGTTCAATAAAACATATCATTTCACCTAAATAATACAAATTTCTATACACAAACAAAAAATTAGTGTTCACTACCCTGTTAAAGGGAGAGATCAATGTTGAGACATGCTTTCTGACTCAAAGAACTGAATATGATCCAAATTCACATATACAGAGTTGTATATGACCGAATCAGTCCTAAACAGTAATGGGGTTTCAATTTTTCTGTGGTTAATGAAATTGCAGCAAACAGAACTGATGCAAATTCCGCTTCAGCTCACTTGATATGTTCACCTGAGCTATTTGCTTTGAATCGTTTTACAAGCAATAATTCTAAATTTTGTGCTAGAAGAAAAAAAGAGAAAAAAAACTGATGCAAATACTTTGCTATCCCCTTTCAGCGCACCTTTACAAAACCTGTATAGTTCACGAGAAAGGTTTTCTGTGCAACTATCAGGACAAACCTAGTTTTATCTGACAGATTTCAAGAATAAAACAATGCATAAAGAATCAAAAGAGAGCAAACAAATTAGACCAGTTTAATTATAAAAAAAATGGGAAGGCTATTAATTAGACCTTTGCTCGAATTCCTCGATTTGTGCTAGGTCCTGCCCATTTGCATCAATCCATTGCACTTTCCTTCCTTTCTTCCGTAAGCTCTGGGGAAAAGAATGAAATGTAAGGGTATGCTAGATATAAATTTAAATCAGGCCCATAAAAATGTATATACATTTGTTCCTACTTGTAATTATTTAATGTTTGAATAAAAATTAATTCAATTATTAATATTGCAACGGCAACATTCACCAGATTGGATGAACATTTAATCTAAATTTAGTGATATTGCAGTTTCAATATTTTGGAGATTGTATTTTGATTGTCAAAAATAACAAATAAATACAAATAACCAATAAAATAGTAGTTTGAATCTCAATACTATACTTATAAGCCACGTGTTCTTGTATAAATAAAAACTATAGCCACTAACATAGAAACTAGAATCTCAATAGTGTTAGTAGATGTCAATTTAAATCAGGGCCATAAAAATGTACACACATCTGCTCCGACTTATAACATCTCTCCGCATAATTATTTAATGTTTGAATAAAAATTAAATCAATTATTGATATTACAACCGCAACATTCACCAGATTGGATGGACATTTAATCTAAATTTAGTAATATTGCAACTTCAATATTTTGGAGATTGTATTTTGATTCCAAAAAAAACAAATAAATAAAAATAACCAATAAAATAGTAGTTTGAATCTCAATACTATACTTATAAGCCACGTGTTCTTGTATAAATAAAAAATGTATCCACTAACCTAGAAACTAGAATCTCAATAGTGTTAGTAGATGTCAATTTAAATCAGGGCCATAAAAATGTACACACATCTGCTCCGACTGTATAACTCTTCTCCGCATAATTATTTAATGTTGAATAAAAATTAATTGAATTATTGATATTGCAACCAGAACATTCACCTTATTGGATGAACATTTAATCTAAATTTAGTGATATTGCAGCTTCAATATTTTGGAGATTGTATTTTTTTTCCCAAAAATAACAATTAAATACAAATAACCAATAGAATAGTAGTTTGAATCTTATACTATACTTATAAGCCAAGTGCCCTTGTATAAATAAAACTGTATCCACTAACCTAGAAACTAGAATCTCAATACTGTTAGTAGATGTCAATTTAAATCAGGGCCATAAAAATGTTCACACATCTGCTCCTACTTATAACGTCTCTCCGTGTAATTATTTAATGTTTGAATAAAAATTAAGTGAATTATTGATATTACAGCCGCAACATTCACCAGATTGGATGGACATTTAATCTAAATTTAGTAATATTGCAACTTCAATATTTTGGAGATTGTATTTTGATTCCCAAAAATAACAAATAAATACAAATAACCAATAAAATAGTAGTTTGAATCTCAATACTATACTTATAAGCCACGTGCTCTGGTATAAATAAAAATTGTATCCACTAACCTAGAAACTAGAATTTCAATACTATTAGTAGATGTCAATTTAAATCAGGGCCATAAAAATGTAAACACATCTGCTTCAACTGTATAAGCCTCTCTCCATAATTATTTAATGTTTATATAAAAATTAATTGAATTAATTATTGATATTGCAGCCGCAACATTCAGCAGATTGGATGAACATTTAATCTAAATTTAGTGATATTGCAGCTTCAATATTTTGGAGATTGTATTTTGATTGCCAAAAATAACAAATAAATACAAATAACCAATAAAATAGTAGTTTGAATCTCGATACTATACTTATAAGCCACGTGCTCTTGTATAAATAAAAACTGTATCTACTAACCTAGAAACTAGAATCTCAGTACTCTACTTGCACAAGACGCCTTCAACCAGGTACCTTATATAAGTAAAAACTATTAGCCAATAACATACAAAGGGATCGTTGGCTGTTTCTGCTGTTCCTTTGTTTGGGGTGCCTCCCCTCCTTTATACTTCCCATTCATAATTCCAGACAAAAGCGTTTCTGAATTAAAAACATAGAAACCATACTTCTCTTATAAACTACATTTCATTTATCTCTATATAAGAGATACATTCACAGACTACAGGAACAAGGTCAATCAAAAAAGCGTACCTCTCTGGAGTAAACAACCATTACTTACAGGTACGAGATCAACAAAACCATAACCTTGCTAGGAGAGTAGTTGCTTAAATATAGATGTACATTGTAGTTATTAAGCTTTCACTTTAAGATGGGAGGTAGAAGAATAACTCTATATTGCAGTTATTATGCTTTTTCTGTTTAGATGGAAAGTAGAAGGTTTGTGTTGATAAACGAGGTGGTTTTAAAAAATTCAGTATGCTGGAACTCCATGAAAAAGAGTAATCTTATAATGGTTTTGAAATCATCCGGTGTGATTCATCATCGTTATAATAGAGGGTGGTACCAAAAACTATCACATAAATCTTTTATAAATTTAGTTCCAGTTATATCAATCTTACAACAAACTACGATTTCCAGAAAAGTCCCACGATCTGCAGTGTAAGTTGGGGATGAGGTTCCGAGGGATTGATTAATTCACAGTTTTTACTCACTTAATTTATCTATATTAAAAGTGATTTAGGATGTTCATCCAGTTTATCCAACTTTTCTAAATTGACAGAGTTAAAACTATGAACCATTTTGTTTAAGAATGTTGTTTTTGGGATTGCTTCACCATATTTTTCTATTTTTCCTTTATTTAATCAAAGATACCATTTCTACTAGTATCATTTCTGTAAGCTTGTGTTTTTTCTCAGTTAACTATATTATTGAAACAATATATGCTAGATATTTTTACTATGATATTTATATTAGGATCCAATTCCGTAGTTTTTGAGTCAAACTCATTAACCTGTATTTTATGAGTAGTGAATCATACAAAATATGGGTTAATTTTATTAGTGGTTCACACCAAATATGGGTCAATGAATTTGACTCAAAAACTATCCATTGAATTCTGATATAAACACAATACAAAAATGTTAAACAGCCTTCTATTGTTTGATCCTTCCAGAACTCTCCTTTTTAATTGCTGAAAGTAGTATATTATGCTTGATTCAATCATCCACCAAAATCATTGCATTATGTTTATGTGAAAATGGCGTTTAACCTTATTATTAATTAATTTAGGCTTTAAAGATACATGATGCAAGGAGGAGCTTGTTAAGATACTAAAGATGCCTTTTTATAATATATTATTGTAAGTATATGGGATCACTGTTTTAAAATTTTATAAAGTTCATGCAGAATTTTACAAAGTTCTTGCGTATGAATCGCAGAAGCCTGCAATCAAATACCATCATTTTTAAGGCTTGATTTATGAAATCCAAGCGCCGTCCGTATCTTTATTTCGGAAAGAAATATAGTCTACTATAGCTGCAGACATAAGATTAATATGAAAAAACTTTCAAGTAAAAGCCTTTCTATCTGAACTTCCATACATAGATATACATCTGAAGCCATGTTATCTCACTCACATTCGGCATTAAATCCTGTACATAGCAATGGATGTAAAGGATGGAAGCTAGGTGCTGGGACACTATAGCATTTACCCTGTTTTAAAAAATTAAAAGAAATGAAGCCGGATTCTTCCCACCTCTTTGATTTCTAAAGTTTAATCCTCATTTCTAAAGAAGTAAAAAAAAGTTATATGTTGAAGCGTTCTTCTAAATTTATTTATTAAATTTTGCTCCCAAACAATTATGTTGAAGCATTCTTCTAAATTTAAGCAATTATTTGAGATTTCCACAATCTATAGTATTAAATCTTTTTAAATTTTCAACTGTGGTAATTTTTTGTCGTCAATTATTTTCTTGTTTGCCTATGAAGTACAAATTTCCCTAACGTCATTTTGGATCCATGGATGTTTACACCATCTAGTTCTGGAAAGTTGAAGCCCTACAAGAAGGATATGAAGTACAGAGGAGTTCGCAAAAGGTTATCCGGCCGTTTTAGTGCACATATTAAAGACCCTGTAACCAAACAGCAATGTTGGCTGGGAACATATGAGACTGCTGAACAAGCTGCTTCTGCCTATGATTCAGCTGCACTAACAATGAGAGGAACCGAAGCTACAACCAATTTCCCTAACGTCATTTTCGATCCATGCAAGTTTACACCGTCTAGTGCAAATTCCAACCACCCAGTTTTATCCCAGCCTTCAAATCTTGATGACCCATTATCTAATTCTCTATTCAACAAACACAGTCACAAGCAGGACCATCTATTTTTTGGAGATTCTTCGAGCAAGCTTTTCAGCCCAACAAATCAGAACATTTCTGCATCTGGGCAACCAATAACTACTAATGATTTTACCATTCCATGTCCATTTCCATACACCCAATCCTTCCAAGTCTCTTCATCACCCACCAAGCCTTTCTTGAACAAAACCACCAGTGCAGTCCGAGAGGCCATCTCTACTACACCATCCTTGCCAAATCCAGTGTTCCCATTACACCATATTTCTCTTCCTCTTATAGAAGACCTTGCTTCTACACCTCAATCTCGGCAGTGCAGCACAGTCATGCCATCAAACTCATTCAGCTCTAATGTTGCAAACTGTTCCTATTCTCATTCGTGCATGTTGGAGAAGATAAAGAGATATTTTACCATCCCTCCAATCTCAACTATTGAGTCCTCCTCGACTATTTGCATCTCTACCTATAATATTAACAGCACATTGGATTATGATATGGGCTTTCCACAGAAAACCTATTCCACTACTACTCCCTGCATCTGATTTACTCAATCTGGATCTGTTGAATCAAAACGAGCAACAATGGATCGAGCATATGACATAGAGAAGGAGTTGAGCAACATCCAATTTCCCAGCTGATTGGTACACTGACTCTTGAAAGTGTATGGCATACCACCTACTGTAGACTTTTTGTTTGAGGACATCCCAGATGTAAAAAAATAAATAACATTTTTTTTTTAATTTTCTTTTCAGTGTTGTTTTATAACAAAAATTATTAGGTTTTATAACTATACTACACATAAATAAAAATATGCAGACTTTGTAAAGTTTAATTTTAGAGTTATATTTTATTTTATTTTATAAAATTAGGTTATTTTTGGGATTTCAATTTTTTTACTCGAGGCTTAAAAATATAGAATATGATAGAAAATATTTAGATGAAGTGATGCAATGTTATTGCAACTAAAATTGTAATAGTATTCATTATTATTACATTTTAATATCTTAGGCACACATTTCAAATCTCTCTACATCCAACTAGGGTTATGATTATACACATAAATAAAAATATGCACATTTTGTAAAGTTTAATTTTATAGGTAACACAATATTTTAGTATTATTTTATTTTAAGAAATTAGGTTATTTTTGGGATTTCAATTTTATTTCTAGAGATATTTCAAATATCTCCATTCCCAAAAAGGTTCAGGGTTCTTCACATAAATATGCATGCTTTGTAAAGAAAATATTTTAGTGTTATTTTATTTTACAAAATTAGGTTATTTTTGGGATTTCATTTTTTTACTGAGTTAAAATATAGAGTATCATGGAAAATATTTAAATGAAGTGAAGCCATGTTGCTGCATTTTTATAAAGGAAATATTTTAATGTTATTTTATTTTGATTCAATAGAGGATTAGACCTATTTTACATAGATTTTTCTAAAGATAGGTACATTGGAGTCTATAATACTACTACCATTTCTCTAAATGCAGGAGTAAGTAAACATACCATCACTGTCTAAAATGTCTTCCAACAAAAATATCTAATTTAAAACTATGCCCCTCTCACTTTTCTTTCAATCCTAGATTTTTTGGGGTTTATTTGGTAAATTGAGAAAACATAGACATGATGTTTTACAATTTTTTTTAGTTAATTTTAGGTCCCTCTTCATACTTACACTTATTCTTGGAATATAATAATGAAGTCCAACAGTCACACAATCAATTAAATTTTTTATCTTCCCTATTTTAAACTCTTCATTTGCCTTGAAGAGTTATATATATAATTGGTTGATGAAACTTCATATATTTGATATAGTTAGTAATAAAAGATGAATACTATTCTTTTCCATGGATGTGACCAATTAGTGGTGAATCACATAATTCTAACGTTGGAAACTGTTTCTATTCTGATTCAGGCATGTTGGAGAAGATAACTAAGGAGTTTACCGTCCCTCCAATCTCTATTGGAAAGACTTTAATTATGCACAGCTGGGCATTTATTGTCCAAATCATTTGTTTGTCATTTCTTATTTCTTATCGCCGGCTAAAGGGACTTGTATTTAATGTTTTAGATGCTCATTATTTTGTTGTTAACCTTTATCTGTGTGAGCTATTGATGGAGATTAATTGTCTATTTTCTAATTTTGTTTTTTTTTTGCCCTAAGCTAGAAAAGATGAAGTGTGAAGTCTTTTTGTGTGGGTATTGTGCTATGTAAAAAAGAGAGAGCAAAAGCTTAATACAAAATGGAGAGAAATATGTTGTTTTATGTGCAGCTGTAGCTGCTGGTTATTATAAATGAATATATTTATATATTTGAAGCTAAATTGTGTGTGGATTCTGGTCTTACAAACAACTGTAGCTGTTCTATTTCTCTTGCTCTATTTTTGTTTTGGGTTGTTCTATTTTTGCCCTTCTTTATCTGTGCAATTTTCTCCTCTACTCCTCCTTTAAAACTCACATCTGGTATTAAAGATAAAAGAACCTCTGCTCTTATATTTCTTCGGAGTCTTCTCTCATTTTCCTGAAAGCCATGGCTTCCACCTCGGGTGCATCACTATCCAGTTTGCAAACCCCTATTTTCACAGGAAAAAATTATGAGTATTGGTCTTTAACTATGAAATCATTGTTTCTGTCTCAAGATGTATGGGAGATAGTTGAAAATGGCTATATGGAACCACCAGATCAGGCAACATTTAATGCCCTTACACAAGCTGAGAAAGATGTTTTGAAAGAACAGAAGAAGAAGGATGGTAAAACATTATTCTACATCCATCAAGCAATGCATGAGAGCATACTCCCAAGAGTAGCAATAGCAAAGAAAGTCAAGGAGGCATGGGACACTTTACAAATTGCTTACCAAGGTATGGACAAGGTAAAGATTGCTAAATTACAGATTCTTAGAAGAGATTTTGAAAATTTATCAATGAGAGACTCGGATTCAGTAGAATCTTTCTTTACCCATGTTGTTGGTTTAACTAATCAAATCAAATCACATGGAGAGACCATAGAGGATAAGAAAATTGTTAAAAAAGTGCTTAGAAGCCTCCCTCCTAAATTTGATCCTCTAGTTGTGGCCCTGGAGGAAACTAAAGACTTGAGTCAGTTTAGTGTTGATGAGCTTCATGCCTCTCTCATCAATCATGAAAATAGACTAAATAGGTCAAACATTTCATTGGAAAATGCATTTTCATCTTAGTCATCTATAAGTCGTGGAAGAGGGATTCAAAAATTTAGTCCTAGAGGTAGAGGGAGAAGTTCTCTTAGAGGTGGTCATAGCAATAATCCTGGAAATTTTGGTGGTAGAGGTCAAAATTAGAATTTCAGTCACCCAAGTGGCCAAAGGTTTGACAAGTCACACATTCAATGTCATTATTGTAAGAAGTTTGGACATTATGTTCATGAATGCAAGAAAAAATAGTATGATCAGCACAAGGAAGGTCAAAATCAAGCAAGTAGCACTTCCACAAGCACTATGTTTATTACATGCACTAAGATTGTTGAAATAATTTCTACAAATTCTCCAGTTGAGTGCAATATTTTCAAAGAAAGTCCATGTGACATATGGTATTTGGATTCTGGTTGCAATAATCATATGACAGGTAATGTAGATTTGGTTTCTAGCTTGGATGAATCAGTTCAAACTAAAGTCACTCTTGGTAACAACAACAAGGTCACTATTATGGGTAAAGGTACAATTAATATTCTAACCAAAAAGGGGGAGAATAAATTTGTCTGATATGTATTATGTTGCTGCTCTAAAACATAACTTAATGAGTATTGGTCAACTAGTACAAAAAGGTTATAGAGTGTACATGGAAAACAATGAGTGTGTGATTTTAGACAAGTTTCTTGAACCTTCTTTTAAGGCAAAAAATACAAAATAAAAAATTGAAATGAATTCTATATATTTAGTAAGTTCTGAAATAAGCCAATTTACCACCGGAAAAGTAAAAGGTAGTGGTGGAGAAATTCATACAACCTTTCAATCAGTTGTAAAGGATGAATCCTGGTTGTCGCATTTTAGATTTGGGCATGTGAACTTTGGAGGGCTGAAGCTACTACATATGAAGAATATGGTGAAAGGTTTGCCATTAATTGAGAAATCAAAAAGAGTTTGTGAAGGTTGTATCTTTGGAAAACAACATAGAGAGTCTTTTCTAGTTGGAAAATCAATAAGGGCAAGAGTGCAAATTGAGATTGTTCATTCAGATATTTGTGGGCAAATCCAAACACCATCTATAGGAGGCTCCACTTATTTTCTTACTTTTATTGATGATTTTACAAGGAAAACTTAGGTTTAATTTTTAAAACACAAGTTAGATGCATTTTCTTATTTTCAGTTGTTCAAGGCATTTGTGGAGAAGCAAAGTGGCTACTGTATTAAGGTTTTGAGGATGGATAGAGGCAGTGAATATATTTCAAATGATTTTCTCAATTTTTGTAGATCACATGGCATAAATAAGCAATTTACAGCCCACTATACACCTCAACAAAATGGTGTGGTAGAGAGGAAGAATTGAACCATTATGGAGATGGCACATAGTAAGTTGGCAGCCAAGCATTTACCTAATGAATATTGGGCTGAGGCAGTGGCAACTGCTATTTATATCATGACTAGGTGTCCAACAAAGAGTGTGAAGAACAAAGTCCCTCAAGTGGCTTGGACGGGTATCAAACATAGTGTTTCTCATCTTAAGGTATTTGGTTGTGTTGCATATGCACATATTCCTGATGAGTTGAGGAAGAAGTTAGACAATAAAGGACAAAAATATACATTTGTTGGTTATTTAGAGGATACAAAGACATATAAGTTGTTTAATCCTTCTAGACACCCAAAAATGTCCACCTTGTCACAATGTTGCATCATCTATGCAAGTGATGACATTTTTGCCCTAAGCACTCATATCGTCACCTAATCTAGCATCTTCCTCTAACAAATTAAATAAATCTAACATTTATTTAATTTGTCCATCCCTTCACATTATTAAATAAATAAATGTTATTTATTTATCTAATTCCCCTTCCTCTTGGTTAAAATAAAATAAATCTTTTATTTTATTTTATTTTAATTTATCGCTTTATCCCTTTCCTCTTAAAATAAATAAATATTTTTATTTATTTATTTTAATCCTCACATGCATCATAATAAAATAATTTATTTTTAAATTATTTAATTATGACTCACCTACTTACCATTTCTATCTCTCAAATCTTCTCGAGTTATCTCTTTCACCTTACCAATTCCGTCTCCCAAATCACTCACCTACCTTCCATTTTTCTCTCCCAAGTTGCATAGCAACTTTCCAATTTGATTATCACTTGCAAAATTGGAAGTTTCTATCCTTCCATTCTCTCATCTTGCCTATAAGTTGATTCATTTCCAAGCCATTTGGCATGGATGAACTCTCAAGCATCGTTATTTTGCCAAAATTTTGCCTCATTATCCATCATCTACCTATCTCCTTCTCATCAATCTATCTGTTTCATCCATCAAATCTTCTCTATCATCGTTCTACTGTAGAAAGTGAGCAATCAACAATCGAATCATTTGAACAATCAACATACATATATCAATCGTTTCAAGCTATCAAGTATTTGGGAAATTTGAGTAAACAGGTATTGCATTTGGTTTGTTTTAACTTCTTTCATTTGTCTGAATTTTACCATCTACAAAATGACATGCCCAGTGGGGGCACTCATTTGGTCTATTTTTTGTATTAAAAATTATATTTTCTAAGTTAAGGTTGTGGGCAAAATCGCATCTAGGTCAAAAAGTTGCATTTGAGCAACAGAAGACCACATCTGGGTCAAAAAGTCACATTTGAGTGACATAAAATCACATCTAGGTCAAAAAGTCACATTTGAGCGACAAAAAATCGTACCTGGGTCAAAAAGTCGCATTTGAGTGACAAAAAATTGCATCTGGGTCAAAAAGTCACATTTGAGCAACATAAAATTGTATTTGACAGTAGTAAGTCACATTTACACATCAATAAGTCGCATTTGGTAGCAGTAAGTTGCATTTGCACATTAGTAAGTTGCATTTTGTAGTAGCAAGTCACATTTGGCACAGCAAGGGATATTGTTTTTTTCTTTTTGCCATAACTTTTGCATACGGTATCAAAATCGTGCAAATAAACACTCGTTGGAAAGGTAATTCCGTAAACTTTAGAATCAAGTAGGTTTGATTAGGTGATTTTATTATTTTATTAGCACTTTTTTCAGTGAAAGTGCAGCTACTTTTTGAGCTTTAATCTATCATTTTTTTTAGAAATTAATGTTTATATGCGCAGCTTGTCAAAACACACTTGTCAAAGAATGAAAAAAGCAACATACTAACATATCTTTTGCAGATCTGATTGGTCCAAGGACTTAAACAATCTTTTTTTTACTAAAGTAGGCACACTTAAATTTGGTGTTTTAAAATGAACCCATAACTCAAACACTTCAATTTTGTGCTCTAAAATGAACAATCTATCTTCATTGTGTCTATTTTTCATTTCTTGGGCTTGCTTGCTTTGATTGTGTGTAACTTGATTTAGCAATGAGAGTATCCTCTCCCCCCTCCTAACCAATGTATCTGTGGTGCAAGAGAAACTGTTGCTAACTCTAGAGGGCCTACCTTCCCATTGTGAGAAGGGATACGACCCAAGCAGCAACTAGTTAAAGACAAACCATTCCAAGCCACTATATAAATGACACATTTGTGATGAAAGTCACAAATGATAGGTGTTGTTCTGCTATACCGATGAATCTTTCCCCCAAAACCCTGCAAAGCCTAACTTTTGTAGGCTGGGAAGCCTTCTTAATGGAGTGAATTGCGGCATGTATAGCCACCTGAATAGAAACCCTAACTAAAAACCTCTATGTAGCAGCTAAAAACCCCTATCTATCGATACAAGAGGATAGCTGATTAGGCCTCTAATAGTCGTCCCATATTTTTGCTGCTTATGCCAGAGATAGCAAGGTACCTCAAGATCTACACGTCTTGAGGACCTGGAACTTGGTGTTCTTGAGAAGTGAGTGCACTGTAAGGGGGATCCCGTGCCCCAAGTTCCTTTAGCTATACACCATAAGTAGACGTAGCTAGGGAAATCCAAGTGGGAACCCAATAGATACAGTCCTTGCCTAGCCTAGGGTGTACACATTGATCATTGTGTTTGGTGTGCATGCATATGTATGTGCGATCTTGTGTTTGATATCGCCACATCATCCTCAACCTGCTTGTCATAACACACATCCTAATCATTACACTTCATATATCATCCCATCATCCTAGTCATCCAATTAACCCAAGTCATCTAACCTCATCATCACACATTATCCTCTTTCTAATCCAATCAACATCATTCTACACCATGTCAACCTTAGAGGACCTAGCCTAAGACCTCATTGACCTACTAAATGCCAAAACCTCTAGACCAACAGACCATTCAGAGGGTCCAAGACATGATCCCAAAACTACAAGCAAGCAAATAACCTCAAATGCAACATCTTATAGCACATGTACTACATCTCGTGGCCACTAGTCAAAACCAACAAGTACATCATCATCCCTTACCCATTCAACACCAACCAATTCCACTTCATTCCTATGTGGCATCCCCTTCCATTTGATACCAATCTAATCTGTCCGCATACCATAGCAATTCCACATCTACTTATCTTATTCCTTATCAATCTAATCCATCCACATTCTAAATCACTTCCACATCACCTCATCCCACATCTCTCCATAACAATAACAACTCCACATCACCTAATCCTATACCTTCCCATAACAATGCCACATCACCATACCATACTTCTTCCAATATCTACCATTATCCACAACAATTCGTACCCCATGATCCTTCACCTACACATCCTACAATTTCATCTTTTCATCAAACACATTCACAAGACTATCAATAGCCCCCACAACATGAACACACAAGTCCAAGTGGCTCTTTTTACATAAATCAAGTGAACCCAAGTCCACTCTTGCAGAAAGACCTAATAGACTTAAGTCCTTCTGTGCTACAATACCTAATAACCTTTGACTTAAGTCTAAACGATCCTTTGTACATAATTCAAGTATCCCTAAGTCTGTCTATGCTACAAGACTTAATATCCTTCGATGAGGGAGATAGTCACTGCATCCTATGAACATGCTCCATCACCATCCAATCACATGCCAAAACATGAGTCTACTAGTCCCATTTTGACACCATCATGTGATCCCATTCGTAGTCCATTGATCCACCAACCATTTGATCCATCTGGTCCTACTATTCCTCCATCCAATCCATCTAATCCCAACCCAAACCATCCACCAAATCCTACTTCTAAGCCTATAATACCATCCACTGTCATCATCCATCCCCTTTATTGTCCATCTACCCATGCACTTACAAAGGATGTGATCCACTAGCTACTAGCTAGGAATGACTTATCCTCATGTCAAACACCTATCTCAATACCTAGCAATGAGCCTTCAAATGCCATGCTTATGCCTCAAACTCCATCATGTGGTCCACAAACCATTGAGCTTATTGAAAGGACTTCTCCCATGAGTCCACATCAAGACCTATCATACCCTCATGTTGTTGACCAAAACCCTATCCAAGAGTCATCTCCTTCTATCCAAGTAACCCAAGAACTATGTCAAGAGTATAATCCAATGCATGTGGAAACACCAAGCCTTCATTTGAATCAAGGTCAAAGCATCTCTAAGTTCAAAATATCCATGACCCATATTTTGCCTATAGTCAAGATATTACTTATGATCATAACCCTATTCATGAGCAAAGTGATCCCATTCATAACCAAATTAATCCATTTTATGCTCACCTCTATGATCAAGATTCTATGGATGATCATAAAAACCACGATGAGCCTCTTAGCCAAACTTTATGCAATTCATCGTCAAGAGGTTATCACTCCACTACTTCCATGATCATCCATGAACAAGATGTCCAAATTGATCATGTCCATGCTCCCTCTAGCTCCATCTATGACCTACATATATCCACTTCCCATGATGATACATGTGCCTCCCACATAAGCATAGAAGATCAAACAAATACGTTGGATCTAAATGAACATAATCATGATCCTAATGATCCTTCCACATCCACCATTGACTCTATTCCAAATCCACCATCATATCCTACTCATTTATCCACCTTTATCCATGAATGTTCCTCCCTAGGAACACAACAACCATTGTCTACCATCTCATCTTCTTCATCCAATAAGGAACTCGTGTCTAGTGTTCCAACTACACCTAGTCCCATAGTCGATCGTATGCCTCAAAACATGAACTACCAAGGTAAAGGCTTAGGCCTTTATGAATAGGGTGTTTTGGAGCCAATCCATGTCAAGATGCCTCAGCGCTCATTTGGCCTTGGATACACACCCCAAGGAAAACAATCTAAAGATGTTGGTACTTCCTCCATCCTTCCTAAATCCACCACTTGCCACCATAAATCCTATCACATACCCAAAACATATGTTGCCATTCCACCTCCATATTCTTACAAATGTCAAAAGCATGTGACCATACACCTTCCACCATTGAATTTGTCTCCGCTTCTTCCAACTCCTAACATCCCTCCATCAAATTTTCCACCACTACTTCCAACACCTTATCTATCCATCCATAAATCCGCTAAAAATCCCAATCATGGCCAACAAATGCACACATTGTCTAAACATGAAGTTTCCTCTGCTTCCATCATACCCATGGGATTCAAAAGCAAAAATTTAGATGCCTCTACTCATAAAGCTAAAAATCCTAGAAATCCTCATGCCTTAGGGTACAAAAGCAAACAACCAAAGAAACAACCGTCTCAAAAGATGCATAGACCTACACACCTCAAAGAAAAAATGAAAAAGGAGTGGGTCCCCAAGCAACAAGCAATTACCTCAAAAGCTGAACAAAAGTTGCATACAACCACCCACCTCAAAGAAAATCTAAAAAAGTTGTGGGTCCCTAAGCAAAATGCCATCAAATCAAATGAGGCATCCCCCTCTCAAGAATCCCAACCATCCATTTCCACCTCATATTTCCATCCCATCCAAAAGTCTCAAATTCCTCCATCCTACATGAAAAGAAAAAAAGCATAAAATTACTAAGTCTATGTGGTTCCCTAAATGCCTAAATGACCCATCTACTAAGCAACAATCTCCATTGCATCCTATGCCACCATCCCATCAAAATCTTCAATGTTTATCATGGTGTGTACAACTTTTGGTAATGGTTCCATTCCATCTCGCAACAATTCCATTGACCTCCATCTCCCCATCCTTTAACTATTGTCCTACATATCTTATCCACCACTTCCCTATGGTCCATAGTTTTGCATAAGCCCTCCATCCAAAAGTCCTACATAATCCACTATCACCCCCATTATAAACCACTATCATACCTTTCATAATTCACTATCTACCTAATCTATCTTTCATAAAATCCCCTACCATCTCTAAGCATACTTGACATGGTCCATGCGACAACATCCATCTAGCGGGACTACCACTTTCATGGAACTAGACAATTGAGTCCCTTTTGTCCACATTCCACCTCTCACATCCAAAAAAAAAAATTGAAAAAAAAAATTAAAAGGTAAAGAGAAATCCCTTCATCCAATGGTGAAAACCTAGCAAACAAGCACCTTGGATAAGTACCATGATGAAAACCTGGCAAATAGGCGTCATGCGTAAGTTTGATCTTCTATGTCACCTATACTTGGGGGCACGTTGTCTCATCCTCCTATCATTTTCCCACTTATCACTATTCATCCTATCATATCCTATCCTACCATCCTTATCCACCTACATATACCTATACTATTGTATCCATTCATCTTCCCTTCCTTCTTTTGATCTTGATAAAGATTAGGGACAAAATGTTGAAACATGCCTTGGTTATCTATTAATGTACTCCATCCTTTCCAAACCAATCCATCCTATTATCCTATCATCATCCTGTTACTATCCTATCACCATAAGCATTGTCATGGAAAATCCCAAGCATTCTATCTAGAATGGAGCAGGTTATTCCTATGCGACATAGCCTTTGGAGAACACATCCTTTCTCTCTTATGCATACATCTGATGTCACCTATCCCCTTATCCTTCCATTTATCATGAGTCATCCATCCCATCCACTATAGCCTATCCTTTTACCTATCTATCTATCATAAGCTTTCCATTCTATCACTCATCTTTCATCTATCTATTCCTCCATCATCCTTGTGTCTAGACTTGGTTTTCTCTCTTGTCATTGATATCTAACACAAAATAGCACAAAAGGATGTACAAATTGTAAATCCATTTGACATCCCAAAATGTATAAAAAATGCAAAAAAATCAAAACATATTAAAATACAAAAAAATCATAAAAAACCCTGAAAAAATCCAAAAAATATAAAAAGCCCTAAAAAAATCATAAATTGTCTTGAAAAAATAAATCCAAAAAAATATAAAAAGTCCTGAAAAAATCCAAAAAAATCATAAAAAGTCTTTAAAAAAAAACAAAACAAAAAAGAAATTATAAAAAATACAAAAAAACATATTCCCAAAAAATACAAAAAAGATCATCAAATCAAACCAAGTCCAATCAAATCAAGCCAATCTATCAATCAATCCAAATCATCAAAGCAATTTTTTTTTCAATCCAATCATCAAATCCTATCATCAAATTAAAAAAAATCAATCCATCAAATCAACGTCAAATCATTTCAATCCATCAAAATCAAATCACATCAATCTAATCACATCATCAAAAAAAATCCAATCAAACCTATCAAATCAAAGCAAGTCAATCCAATCAATCAATGAAAATCACATCAATCCAATCCATATCATCACATCAACATCATATATAATCAAACATCCAATCAATCAAAATCATGTCAGTCCCCTCATCAATCCATCAACCTTCATCATCACTCATCCTACCATCATCAATAAAACACAAATTAGAACTACATCTCATCTCTATCGTTAAGTGCCTTGATCCCGTGGACACGGGTATGTAGGCAGTCTGGAGTATGAAGGAAGTGCCTAGATTCAGGCACATATGATATTCCTCTTTCTTCTCCCTCATCATCATCTTCTATCATCTATCTCCATCAATTCATCTATCTTTCAAAACATTTCTTCTAATCAATCACTTAAATCAATACATCCATCACTTCTTCCAATCAATCTGATCAACAATAAATCCAAATGCAAGTCAATCTTTAAAAAAAACCATACCAATCAAGTCAATTTATCCAATTGCATCCTATGGTATTGATCCTAATCTCATTGTAAACCCAAACAATTAATCAATTAATCAATCATCAATCAATCCATCCTTGTGTTGATCTAGGGATATATTGTTCCCTTCCCTGACAACACTATCATCATCATCAATCAATCAATCAACAATCAATCAATGGTTTACAACTTGACAGGGGCAATACCTTGTTTGTTTTTGTATCATTTGTGCATGCTTGCTTGCTTGCTTGTGTGTGTTATCATTTGTATCTTGCATTTGCATCTGTATCTACCTAGCTAATATTCATATCTTGTATTCTGGACAGGGTTATATTATGCTGGGGCACGAGCCACATCGTCGCCTTGGTCCTCGTACCTTGGTGTATAATGTCTCATGCTATATCAAACATATGATTACTCACTTTCATTACAGCATAACACATCATCTTTTCTTCTATCCCTTCCCTAATCATTTTTTACCAATCCATTTCATTTCGAGAGCATACCCATGTTTCTTCTAACCTGCCTATCCTCTCGAGGGGGCATCATCATCATATCATTCTATCCTCATCCTATCATTTCATCACCATCCTGTCTTCCTTTCCATCATCATCTTTCTTCCTCTATCCATACCTTAGCTTCTTTGAAATGATGTTACTTGACACAATTCTCATCATCTCAAACATCATCTCAAAGAGGGGCAAAATGTAGACACCCAAAAATATCCACCTTGTCACAACATTGCATCATCTAGGCATCTGGTGGTATTTTTGCCCTAAGCACCCATATCGTCACCTAATCTAGCATCTTCCTCTAACAAATTAAATAAATCTAACATTTATTTAATTTTTCCATCCCTTCGCATTATTAAATAAATAAATGTTATTTATTTATCTAATTCCCCTTCCTCTTGGTTAAAATAAATAAATCTTTTATTTTATTTTATTTTAATTTATCACTTTATCCCATTTCCTCTTAAAATAAATAAATAATTTTTTTTATTTATTTTAATCCTCACATGCATCATAATTAAATAATTTATTTTTAAATTATTTAATTATGACTCACCTACTTACCATTTCTATCTCTCAAATCTTCTTGAGTTATCTCTTTCACCTTACCAATTCCATCTCCCAAATCACTCATCTACCTTCCATTTTTCTCTCCCAAGTTGCATACCAACTTTCCAATTCGATTATCACTTACAAAATTGGAAGTTTCTATCCTTCCATTCTCTCATATTACCTATAAATTGATTCATTTCCAAGCCATTTGGCATGGATGAACTCTCAAGCATCGTTATTTTTCCAAAATTATGCCTCATCATCCATCACCTACCTATCTTCTTCTCATCAATCTATCTATTTCATCCATCAAATCTTCTCTATCATTGTTCTACTGCAGAACATGAGCAATCAACAATCGAATCATTCAAACAATCAACATGCATATATCAATCATTTCAAGGTATTAAGTATTTAGGAAATTTGGGTAAACAGGTATTGCATTTGATTTGTTTTATCTTCTTTCATTTGTCTAAATTTTACCGTCTACAATCCTATCACTAGGAAGGTCATAATCAGTCGTGATGTTCAATTTGTGGAGGATGAAGCATGGGATGGAAGTGTAGAGAGGACGTAAATATTACAATTGTTGTCCCTTATGATGATATGGCAGATGAAGTGTTTCCATCATCAAGTACAACTCAAATAGTAGCTCCTTCCACTCTCAGGGTGGCACCACAAGTTGTAGCTCAAGTTACACTTCCATTCACATCCATGAGATCTTCAAGGTTGCTTTCCACACCAAGAGGACAACAAACTCCACAAGTAACTACAATGGCAGCTACATCAGCTGGCATTCTTGGAGAAACTCCCACTAACACTCCAAGTAGTTCTACATCTTCGGATCCAACTCTAGCAAGCATGCTACCATAAAAAACAAGGAGTTTGAATGAATTGTATAATATTGATACAACAAATTCATTTTCAGATTTTTCTTTATTTTCTCTTGTAGATGATCCATTAACATTTGAAGAAGCTATGGGTGATGATAAATTGGCACAAGCCATGGATGAAGAGATTAAGTCCATTGAGAAGAATCAAACATGGGAGTTGGTTGATTTTCCTGAAGGCAAGGATGCAATAATTGTAAAGTGGATTTATAAGACTAAACAAGATACTGATGGAAAAGTACAATAGCATAAAGCAAGGCTAGTTGCAAGGGGCTTTACACAACAACCTGGAATAGATTTCAATGAAACATTTTCTCCTATTGCATGATTAGACACAATTAGGACTGTATTGGTTATTGTTGCTCACAACATTTGGCCTATGTACCAAATGGACATGAAATCAGCATTTCTAAATGGCTATCTAGAGGAGGAAGTGTATGTGGAATACCCAGAGCTATGAGATACTAGGTCATGAAAACAAGGTATATAGGTTGAAGAAAGCACTTTATGGATTAAAGCAAGCTCCTAGAGCTTGGTACAATCGCATTGAATCCTATCTCATTCAAGATGGATTGCAAAGAAGCAACTGTGAGCCAACCTTATACATCAAAGTAAACAAGCAAGGTAACATTCTAATTGTCTACATGTATGTAGATGATCTAATCATTATCGGTGATCTTATTATAGATACTTTCAAAACAACAATGAAGAGTGAATTTGAAATGACTAATTTGGGGCTTATGAGATATTTTTGGGCATTGAAGTCCAATCCAATGCTGATATATTTATTTCTCAATCCAAATATGCAAATGAAATCTTGATGAGATTTAATTTGGTGAAGTGCAAGGCAGCCCCAACACCCATCATGATGGGATTGAAGCTAAGCAAGGAGGATTATGGACCATGTGTGGATCCTACATTGTTCAAGAGGATGGTTGGAAGTCTTATGTATTTGATGGCCACAAAGCTTGATATTATGTATGGTGTAATCCTAATTTCAAGGTTTATCCAGTCTCCAAAAGACTCTCATTGGCAGGCTGGTAAGAGAATACTGAGGTATGTGAGTGGTACAAATGAATTTGGCATATTGTATTCCACTTTAGTTGGCTTTAATCTTGTTGGCTACATAGATAGTGATTGTGGGGGCAGCATAGATGATAGGATAGCACCTCTGGGTATGTTTTTCACTTTGGTATAGGTTTTGTGTCATGGGCTTCAAAGAAACAACCTATTGTGACTCTTTCTTCAACTGAAGCTGAGTATGTGGCAGCCACAAGTGTAGCTTGTCAAGCTGTTTGGATGTGAAGGATGTTGAAAGATTTAATGCATGATAAAAAAGAAGCCACTACAATATTCTGTGACTACAACTCAATGATTGCTTTGTCCAAAAATCATGTTTTTCATAAGAGAACTAGGCATATTGATACTAGATATCATTTTATTAGAGAGCTTGTCAACAACAAAGAAATTTCCCTAGATTATTGCAAGTCTAAAGATTAGTTTGTTGACATATTTACAAAACTGTTGGTAAAGGAGACATTTCAGTACTTACGGAGCTATTTACGAGTTTCAGATCATGTAAATGTATACAGCTATGGAGAAGTTTGATGCAAATGTTTGTTGATCTCCAACAGTTCATAATTAAGGGGGAGTATTGGAAATACTTTAATTATACATAGCTGGGCATTTATTGTCCAAATACTTTGTTTGTCATTTCCTATTTCTTATCACCAGCTAAAGGGACTTGTATTTAATGTTTTAGATGTTCATTATTTTGTTGTTAACCTTTAACTTGTGTGAGCTGTTGATGCACATTAATTGTCTATTTTCAATTTTTTTGCCGTAAGCTAGAAAAGATGAAGTGTGAAGTCTTTTTGTGTGGGTATTGTGCTCTGTAAAAAAGAGAGAGCAAAAGCTTAATACAGAATGCTGACTTTGTTTAGACCTAACATCTTGGCTTATTAAGACTGGGATTAGTGTAAAGCTAAGAGCTAGGCTTTGATTAGAATCACCGGGAATGAAGGGGGGAAATGGTGATTGTGAAAAGGGTGAGTCTCATGACCTAAAAGGATCACATATACCTCAGCAATCTTAGATTCTATACTGAAATGAAAATATTATAACAGCAAGTAATACACTATAATGCAAGATGAAAAGAATGATGTTGAAATGCAAGAAACAAATTATTTTTGACATTTTTTATTATTATGATTTTTATTTATTTTTGGGATATTTGATTTTCTTTTATTTTTGTGTTTTATGATTTTTATGATTTTTATGATTTTTAGACATAGTATTTCTTGAGGTGAAAGGCATTGATTGTTTTGCCAAATTCCTCTCTCTCCATTGTGCACAAGAGATAGGTACCATTTCTAATATCTTCTTTGACCATATAGGGACCTTTCCAGTCCTCTATGAATGTTCTCCTTTGTCTTCTCTTTTTGTTTCTCATGCTGCCTCTTCTTAGGACAAGCTCTCCTATTCTGTAGGGTTTATCGTTTGATTCTATCATTTCCCGCTCAGTGGTTTCTCTTGCTAATGTGAGATGAAGTAAATCTTGGAAGGCTTGTTGATGGGAAGGGGTCCAATACAAGACTCCATCGCACCTTAGTAGTTCCATTTGCATGTCGAATTGCTATTGCATGTAAATCTTTATGTCTTATCTACCTTGAATATTTTGTAAAAGTTGGAATAATTCAAAGGGAGTTTGAGGCTCCCTTTGCCCATCAATAGGGACAAAGATTATAATTGTCCTCCCATTATGCTCAGGTCTCAAATCCATAGAATATCTAATGTAACTTCCTGACAACTCAATGATGGCAGGATCATCAATTCTGATTGACACTCGTATCTTCCATTCTTTATGGAACGTACCCTCACTCTCTCCATCTTTGTCTGGGAGTCTCTCAACTATTTTAATTTACACTAAGCGTGCTTACCATTCACCAAGCTCGTTTGACTGCATTAAGGTAGAAGTAGTAGGTTACACTTGTGGCTGAGATACCATGATCATTCTTGGGAGAACTCCTATTATGTTGGTTGATTCATTGTCAATAGAATTCATGTCCTCCATAGGTGTAAGTGGAATATATGACTCTTCTATTGGTGTGAGAGGTTCATACGACTCACTTTCTTCTAGTGTCTTAGGATACATGATTCACTCAAGGGTGATAGAGGAGTATAGCTCTCTGTCACATCTTCTTCAAGATCTAAGAAAGCATGAGGGTCTACATACCTCAAATGTAACGTAGTTGTTTTGAATACTGGTCCTTCAGTTCTGTGAGACTTGTCCCCTATGGAAGGAAATATTTTATAAGCTGGTTGTATGTTGATCATGAGTAATTCTAGAGGGAATTGGAGAGGTCCATCCTTCTCTATCCACTCCATTATTTTCACTATCTTTTTTTTGGGAATAACCTCCTTTTGCTTTGGTAATGCCTCGCTTTCTAAGGCATTCATCTTCGCATTATTTATAGTCTTTTCTAGGATCTCTATCCTCTTGATCCATATCGATTGTGGTATAGGACTAGGAACAAAAAGATTGTTTGTAAGTTCATGATCAATAAGGATGCCTATCCTTTTGTTTGCTGTGTTTCATTTTAGCATGCTAAAAGGCTCCAGATCCCCTTTTGCAATATAAACTTTCCATAGATGTATCAATCGAGCCTCCTAGAATAACATAGATGGCACAACTTTCATGTTGTGTATCCATGATCTTCCAAGGAGCAAATTATATCCTAATGCAAAGCTAAGTGCCAACCAAATCAATCTCACAAGGAACTCTTTTCTTCCCAACACAAACAAGGGTTTGATAATACTCCATAACCCACACAAGGTTTCTCAGGGTTTTCTACCCTCTGAACAACTCAACATACCCATTCCAAACTGTCCCTTAGACCTACACTCTCCATTCAACAGTATTCTGCTATCTAGCTATCACTGCCATAGTTTCCTTGTAGCCCTTCATAAAGGACTGTTAGATAACCATTTAAGTTTCAAAGCTCCTAGGTGGACTGTCATAGGTTTTTTGGATACCCAATATCCTTTACTTTAACATATTCAACATGCATCATAAGTTGTTTTGGGACACACCACCCAAATCTTCACTGTCCCCTATTGTTTCCAAGAGCTAATTAGGCCTTCTATCTATGCCAAATGGCTATAAACCTTGTTTCTAATTTCCAAGACCCACACCAAGCTATCAAACAGGTCATAAAAGGTCTGAATACTTAGTTTTTAGAGGTTTTGTGTCAAACTACTCCACTGCCCCTTCAAAACCACTCTTCCACCATTGATCAAAAGGCTCAAAACAAGGTAACATCAAGCTCCAATTGTTGTTACACACTTCCTTACACAATCCCTGCTCCTATAATGTGGGAAAACAACTAAACAAAAACAAAATGAAACTACTCTATCCATTATTGGATTATAGGGTAGGTGCAAATAGCTAGGAGACCATCATTTCCACCAAAACCCTTGAAAACTAGGGTTTAGAAGTTGTTTCAGGAAAACCATTTTGTAAACTCCTTCAAAATTAGTGTCAAGAACCCCAAATCAATTCAAAAGAAAAGTTATTTCATATATTTCACCATTTCATACACCTTTGCCCTTGACTACACTGTACGGGCAGGTACAGGATGAAGGAACAGTTAGAAAATTGGAAGAAAAATAGAAAAGTAGGATAGTCACAGTAAAAGGTTGATAAGATGCTTCTCAGACCATGAAAAATATTCAAACTTGATTCAAATAAAAGGTAACAACATCCCTCACAACATTCCATGCATGAGAGTACATGATAGTACTTGTACGGTCAGAAAAAGGCACAGGAATAGCAATATTTATAAATGTGTGAAATGTGACAGCAAACAGTCATGTTCTTCATTTTTTTCTCTTCAAACTCCTCAAAAAATCATCTAACGATTCATACACAAGATAGACAAGGTAGAGACCTATTTCATTTTCTTATGTGGACTTATGATAGTACACCCAAGTATGGTTTTGGGGTAGAAAAGTATAGGAAAATAGTAAAAACAATAAAATGATTATTCTCAGATATATTTTCTTTATAAAAACTCCCTTCAAAATCTCCTCAAATCTATTTTTCTCTTCCTCTCCATGCATATACATATATGATATATAGTATTTATTCTGATTTCTTGCAATCTCCATCGTGGAAAGGCCTAAAAAATAGGCATTAAAGCCTCTACACCAAAATGGACAGTCCACTATATTGTAGGATTGAAGACCCATGATTAGAAATTCTTAATTTAGACCCCCACCACATTATTATGCCATGAAATGGATTTATTAGAAATATTAAATGAGTTAACTCCCCCTATAAGCTCTATCCAACCCAAAAATCCAAGATTTATGACCAAAAAATGTAAAAAAATTATTTCTTGCATTCATGGTGCCCCTGCACCATACACCCTAACTTGTAACTTTTCCAAGTCCCTTGGAAAGAAGCTTGCAAATTGTCCTCCATTGCTTGTCTTTATTAGGTTCCTCTTGCCTTGTTCCTTCACTATCCTTGTTATCTTTTCTCTTGTCCTTCCTTGAAATTTGTTTCACTCTGTCATAGAGTACTCTGTCAGCTTCACTCTCCTTTGCCTCTATTTTCCAACTTTTACCAACTATCAGCACTTCTCTCTCAGCTTCTCTCTCACACCACTGTCTCATACTGTTCTTGTCTCCATTCTTTTCACTATCATTACCTTTACCAATCATTGTCGGACATGAACTTAGTTTGTCCACTGTCTTAGTAACCTTATGAACTGCTGCATCAGCTTCCACTGACTGCCTCTTCTCTATTCTCAATGCTACAGGACACATGACTGTCCCTACTAAGATCCCTTCACTCACTTCTTGCCTTTCCACAGGCTCTTCCCTCTTCCACTCCACATTTTCACTCACTTCCTTCTTCCACATGAAGATATTCCTCTTCACAACTGGCTACAAATCAGCTTCACACTTGCTCTTTGCTATCTCAATAGTTTGATGCCTTGAAAATGTTGCATCCTCCTTTTTTTCACTCTCCTCAAACATCACTATCTCCTTCTTACCAAACATAATCATATTTGTTGTCCTTGACTGCTCTCTGACTTCTTCCTACATTAGCATTAGCACAAATGTCTTCTCATCCTTCCTAATGGTGTAGGTGTTAGCTTTGCCATTATAAATTATAGACCTATCAAACTGCCAGGGTCTTCCAAGTATCACATGATAACAATCCATGGGTAGGATGTCACAAAGTACCCTATCCTCATATGCTCCAATCTTGAACTCTACTAATGCTTGCTCAGTCACTAAAATGGACTGATGATCACTTACCCAAGATAATTTGTAAGGTGTGTCCCTAGGTACTCTTTTCAAGCTCGGTTTGTCTACCATCTCACTAGACACCATATTATTAGTACAACCAAAATCCACTATAACTTTACATACATTGTTCTTGCTTTTGCAATTTGTTCTAACCAATTTGCACTTAGCTCTACATCAAGTTGGTATCAGAGCTCAGAAGGTCTGGGCAAGAGAGAGTTTGGTTTGTTTGTTTGTGTTTGTGTAAGTTGAAGAGATAACCTGGTTGCCAAAAGATTAGGTAGAGAAAAAAAGAAGAGACCTAGGTGAGGCAAAGATAAAGAGAAGAAAGGAGAGACTTGCTAGAGGAAAGATGGATTTGTTTAGAAGGTACTTGCATGCTGAGGGTTCACAAAAGAAGAAGCAAGAAGAAAAAGAGAGGAAGAGGAAAGAAGAAAAGATGAGGCAAATAGAGGTTGAGAAAGAGATAAGAAAACTGAGGCAAGCTATGGAAGAGATGAGCAAAAGGACGGAAGATGAGATGGAGGAGTTGCTCAAAAGAGCACTCAGTTGGCACTTGACAATCAAAAACATGGTATCATGGCCTATTAAGAAGATAGTTCAAAGAAGAAAACAAAGAATAGTCATTGAAGAGGAAGTTGCAGTAGTAGGACAAATTGAATGCTGCCCTGAAGTGCATCAGCAAGAGATTGATCAAATCCTTTGGAAGGAGATGACAAGTTTGGACAAAGAGGAATACTACTTTGTATATGAAAGTCCTAAGCAATTAATAACTATGATGGAGGAATTAGAAGATTTTTTTCATCAAAGGAAACCCTTGGAGGACAAGTTTGAAGTAGAGTACATGGTACAAGGAAGCAGGGATGAGACCTCAAGGTCTCAATATTTTATTTCTAATATTTCATTGGATTATGTATGTGCAGGTTATTAAGAACAAGAAGAAGTGCCTACAATGTATGCAGATGATAGTGAAGAAGATGTTGCCAAAACACTTAAGGAAATGATTTCCTTTTTAGATGAATATGCTGCCAATGAAGACATAGATGATATTACTAAGGCATATACACAAGAAATGGAATTTTGGAGCCTAGAAGTTGAGAGAATGTTGAATAAGAGATGGCATAAGAAAAAGAAGAAGGACCTAGAGATAGTTGCAAAGATTAAGGACATGTTGTAGAGGAATTGGAGAACTAGGAAGAAAGAGTTGAATTGCATTCAAGAGGACTTGAATTTTGTTTTCTCTGAGAATATGGTGCAGGAGCACCTTGCTAGCTTTAAGCCTCCATGAGGTAACTTTTGGTTTTGATCTAGTTTGGTGTTTTAATGATGTAATAAGGTCATGAATTGACTATTGGAAATGTATTAGAGGCCTTTGATTAGGTTCTAGTGGGATCTGAAGTTATTTTGTAAAGGATTGCAAAAATTGCAAAATTGTCAATATTGCAAAAAGTGTGAAAAGGGCAAACAAAAGAGGAATATGAAGGGTCATAGAGAGTTTAAAAGGTAGTTTCTCACATTGGAGGAGTTTTATTTTATTATTCTTGTAATAAAGGTCTATGTAAGACCACTCTTATGTATTTAGAGGTCATTTGATAGTGGAGCTTTAAGTTTGCCCAAGTTTAGTACTTTCTAAGTTGAGTAGAGTTAGTGGTTTGGCTATTTTTAGCCTCTTCTTTTTGCATGTAAAAGAGAGTGGACTAATGGAACAAGGAAGATGGATGTAAAGATATTATTTATGCCTTAAGATTTCATGCAAGAGGCAGAGATGAAGGAGAGATGAAGTTTAGAGAAGAGAAATGAAATAAAAGTTTGGTTTTCTGCTTTGTTTTTACTATTTTTTTGTTCTTCCCAAGGCTGGTACGGCCCTATACGGAATCCAAATGGCATAAAATTAGATTTTTTGGAAATATCTTAGATTCTTATTTCTTTTTGAGTTGTTTACATCAATTGTTATTATGTTTTGTGAAATTTATGATGAATTTAGTGATTGACACTTCTAGTTTTTTCACTATAACAGTCATCTTGTTTGGAATGGTATGGATTTTATAGATCAAGTACATGTTTGAAACCAATGGGAAGAGCTTTATATATAAGTCTAGTTTCATATTATTTTGGTTTGGAAAATTTTCATTAAGAATTGAGTGAGTTATGCCATTTTTGGTGAGGGCAGGTCTGCAATCTACTAGGGTCTCCATCTCTATAACAGTCCATTTTTTAACCGTACTTTCAGAAGTAACCCCTACCCATTTTGAGATATGTTAAATAAGGGCGAAATGGGTATTTGAATCAGGTTTGAGTTTTTCTATATCAGTTTTGGGTCGAAAGTTATGGCCAAGAAAACTCTATTTGGCGCTCTATTTCAAAACCTAGGGAAGAGTAGAATAGTCACCTTTCGAGGCATATGTCCTAAAACAACCTATTTTGCATGTGAGATATGTTGTGTAAGAGGATAATGGGTATCTAAATCAGTTTTTATATCATGGGTTTGAGTTGTATTCTAAAAATTATGTAGAATTTACCTTATTTGCTTCTCTCATTAAAGCATAGTGGAAGTTTGTGAGTTTGGGTGAATCCTCCATGCCTCTGCATCATATCCCGTGTCCTTATCTATGAAATAAAATGTGGTTGGAACAATTTTTTATCCTAGAGCTACAAGAAGTGTGATCTTTTTTATCATGGCAGCTTTTAAATTATCATACACACTCAACATGTCTCTAGAAGCAGTGAGGTTGGTGTGGCAATAACCCATTGTCTCTAGAAGAGAGAATGGAACTATGTTTACTGCTGCCCCATGATAATTTACTGTTCTTTTGATACAAGTGTCATAGATCCACACATGAATGTTTAATACAAGGTCTCCTTTCTTGGTTAATTCTACCTCCAAAGGCATTTGCTTTAGGTCAAAGAAGAAACCTAGGTCTTTAAGCTCAATGTTTGGTGGGCTTATGTCAAAATCCATGTGGTTGATTTTCTCACTAGGTGGAGGTGTAATTTGATTGAGATGCTTCAACCCTATTACTCTCAATAGTGTTGACCGATGCGAGGGGGAATTCCTAAGAAGGTTAATGAACGATATGTGTGTATAGGTTTTCTTTAAATCTTCGATGAGTTTGTAAGGTTTGATCTGTGTTGGTATTGGGTCAACCATTGAGATAGTGCTTTCATGTATCTCCTCTTGCTCATTCTCAAGATCTCCTTCCTCTTCTTCATTATGTAGTATTTTGACCAATCCCAACATCCTTGTTTCTCCTTTCTGTCCTAACTATGGTGGGATATTGGTGTTGTTACCTTGGGCTACTTCATTTTGATTCGTTGCTTTTGTATCCTTGTGTTTAATTTTTTGCAGCTTCCATTTGTCTCTGCCCATATTTCTTATATGGTATCAAAGCATAAATTCTTTCTTGGACCTACACAACAGATTCACACAAGATCCTGATTAATTTTGATTGTCTAGTCCATGGCCTGCTAGTAAGAGTGAGAAATAAGCTTTGATGTATATCTACATCGACCAATGCCTGGATCACCACATTAAGGATTAAATTTCATGTATTTGTGAGGGTGTAGCAGCTGTGTATCTACAACCATTCGAAAGAGACACTCATATAATGGAGGACTAGGATATAATATGTGTCATTTAGAATATGAATTTGAGGGACTAGTTGAGGAGGATATTTTAAGTTTTTTAACAAGGTGGCTTTAAATTAGGAGCTGTGTAAGAAGAAATATGTTTGGTAATAGTAGATTGGAGCTATTTTAGAAAAGAGAAGGCACAAGCAGATATGTGAAGAGTGCAATTACATATACAAGGTGATTCAATTCTACCTAGTTATGTTATGAGCAATAGTTTTTAAGGTTTCTAGTACTTTTCTGAGAATTATTAGTTTTGTTTGCATTCGTAATATCCCATTGAAAGTCACGATAATTCTTTTTTTTTCATATTTATTTGGTGTGAATTTTTGATGAGATTTATAGTGTAGGACACTATAATTCTTGTCAAAGCAAGGACTATATGGAGTGCTTGTCTATAGGTTCCACGTAAGGGATCAACCAATGAGTAGTTATAAGTCATCAATTTATCCATGTACAAGGTGGCATTTGTTAATGACTCTAAGGACATGCAAGTTGAGTTGGATTATCAGCTATTCAAATTGGAAAGGTTTATGGGGTATTTGTAATTGTTGTTGCAAGAGGACCCCAAAATGAATGTCTTCTCAAGTCATTAGGAGTTGACCACGTTGTTGGCTCCACTATTGGTAGTATAATTCCCAATGTATAAGAGTTCCTCAAATCAAGAAATCTTAAGGGAGTTGATGTTTTCTATGATCCTGTTGGAGGTAAGCTTTTAAAAGACAACTTTTGAATTGGGGAGCCAAGATTTTGATCATAGGATTTGCGAGTGGAGAAATTCTTGTTATTCCTACAAATATTGCCCTTATAAAGAACTGGATAGTGCATGGACTTTATTGGGGAAGCTATAGAATTCATCAACCAGAAGTATATGTAAATTTTGTTCAAGAGTTCCTCACATGGCTAGATATTAGTCATAAGGAGACTTTTGTTATAGTTGTGTTAATTTGAATAGGGTCTTGGGGGTGTTTTATGTATTATGGATGTTGTTGAAATCTCCTAGTATGGAGCATGGTTTTGGTATGTATGGAAAATGGGGAGGTTATGGGAATGCAAAAGGAGGATCTTAGGTTAGGAGTATTCAAAAAAAAGAAAAGAAAAAACATTATTTCAATTGTAATTGGAGTGCATGATCAGTGGTACTCGACACTCCTTGAAAAATTTCACATTAAGGGGGGGATATATTCTTTCCTCAATTATGAATTGAGCTTCAAATTCAAATTTTCTAAGTAGAAAATCTACTGGAGGATGGAGGCATAGGAGGTTGGAGGATACTCAGTGACCTCTCGTCAGTCACTAGTGACGAGGCTGCAAAATTGCATTAGTGATACAATTATTTGTGCCAAAAAGACTAAAGTGAAGATCGGTTTCCAAGTGATAGAGGCAACCATCTCATATCATTTGTGATTAGAGTGACAACGAATTATAATGGTGGATGCATACGTGACAACAAAGACTTGGGTTTCAAGCTTTGTAAATTATGGATGGATGTGTTTGTACCCATTCACAAGATGATATAAGTGTTTGGATGTGTATGTCCCCAATCACATTTCTTGGTTGTATGTGAATGGATGTGTTTGTCCCCATTCACAAGATGATGTAATTGATTGGAAGTGTTTGTCCCTAGTCACAAGAGTTGGTGATTATGATTGGATGTGTGTGTCCCTAATCATAATTGTTGTGAGAAGATGTGTCTATCCCTGTTCATGACTGATGTTGGATAGATGTGTTTGTCCCTATCCAAACCTGATATAAGACCTTGGATAGATGTGTTAGTCCCTATCCTTGGATTCATGGGTAGATGTATTTGTCCCTATCCTTGGATGAATGTACATTAAGCATAGTGAGGTTAGTTCCACTATTGCTTGACATGAGTAGATGTGTATGTCCCTATTATTATCTTATATTGTTTGGTGAGCTACTATGTGTGGTCACCAAGTATTATGATGTACTTTCACCCCATGTTCATACTAAGGGGGGTGTTGGGAATTAGTGTTTACATAGGTGTTAGTAATTATGTAAATGTAGAAAGGTAATTACTATTGTAATAGTGATGTTGTTAATAAACAACTCACTAATATAGCTTTGGATGGGTAGTTGTATATATTGTTGAAATAACAATATATCACAAATAGTTAGTGGTTAGTGTGTTATACCTGTGAATGGTATTCTGTGATTATGATTGGATGTGTGTGTCCCTAATCATAATTGTTGTGAGCAGATGTGTTTGTCCATGTTCATGACTGATGTTGGATAGATGTGTTTGTCCCTATCCAAACCTTATATAAGACCTTGGATAGATGTGTTATTCCCTATCCTTGGATCCATGGGTAGATGTGTTTGTTCCTATCCTTGGATGAAAGTACACTAAGCATAGTGAGGCTAGTTCCACTATTGCTTGACATGAGTAGATGTGTATGTCCCTATTCTTATCTTATATTGTTTGGTGAGCTACTATGTGTGGTCATCAAGTAATATGATGTTCTTTCACCCCATGTTCACACTAAGGGGGGTGTTGGGAATTAGTGTTTATGTAGGTGTTATGTAAATGTAGAAAGGTAATTACTATTGTAATAGTGAGGTTGTTAATAAACAACTCACTAATATAGCTTTGGATGGGTAGTCATATATATTGTTGAAATAACAATATATCACGAATAGTTAGTGGTTAGTGTGTTATACCTGTGAATGGTATTCTGGGATATTTGTTATAACATCTCCCTATTAAATAGGAGGTTGTTTGTCTATATAAGTGGCTATATATTAGCCATGTATTGAGTGTGAAAAAAAAAAGAAGCACCAATTATCTTGTGTTTAATTTTTTGTAGCTTCCATTTGTCTCTACCCATATTTCTTATATGGAGCACTAGTTGAAGAATAGTGCACTTTCCTCCATCAGGTAACAAAGTGGGCCACTGATTCATCTGGTTCTTGTTTCATGGCTAATAATTCCCTATTTCCCATTTTTATGAGTTTGTTCATGTCAAAAGCCATGACAAACTCTCCAATTAATTGCCTAAATGAGTGTATTGAGGCCTCTGGTAGGGAATAGTACCAGTCCAAAGTTATTCCTTCTAAATTCTTTAGGAAGATATTAGCAACAATCCCATCATAAGGGAGGAGTTCCCTTATCGCATTGGTATAATCTTTAATGTACGAATTGGGATCACCATCTCCTTTAAACTTTGGGAGATCAGGTAATGGTCGAGGCAACCAAATTTTTCTTATGACTAAGTCAAGCAGCTCTTTCAAGTATTCCAAGTATGTAACTAAAAAGGTATTCTACGATTGAGGAGTTGATAGCATTAATCCTATAGGGGGTTTTGCTAACCCATTTTCTAGTTTTCTTGGCTTCCTAGTATTGCTTGATTGTTTTGAACAAGAGGGTTCCCATTAGGGAATGTGTCATTACTTGCATTTCTTGAGTAGTAGTTGAGGTAGGGGGTTCTGAGATGCCACCTAGTCCTGCTCAATTCTGATATTGTCATATGACTTATGTCTTCTTTCTCAAGCAAGTTGTTCTACTTCTAGGGTTCTAATTCTTTACATAGCATCACAATTAGGTCTGTAGGAGTGGGACCTCTAGGCACTTCCTCATTTATAGGGTTTTCCCTTTGAGTGTTGTCATGATTCTGTGCTTCTTCTCATGCAACATTTTCTTTTTTGTTCTTCTCATAGGGCAACTTTTAATGCTTCTTGAGCATCTCTTGCTTCTTGTAAGTTTCTTTCCAGCCTTCTTACTTCCTCATCAAGATAAGTACTTGAGGTTCTTGTGGATGGTTGATCCAAATGGTGGATTTCTTGACTAGTAGTTGAGGTAGAGGGTTCTGAGATGCCCCTTGGTCCTATTCAATTTTGATATTATCATACGACTTTTATCTTCTTTCTCGAGCAAGTTGTTTCGCTTCCAAGGTTATAATTCTTTGCACTAGTGTCGTAAATAGGTTTGCAGGAGTGAAACCTCTAGGCACTTCCTCATTTCTAGGGTTTTCCCTTTGAGTGTTGTCATGATTCTGTGCTTCTTCTCATGCAATATTTTCTCTTTTTTATTCTCGTAGGGCAACTTTTAATGCTTCTTGTAAGTTTCTTTCCAACCTTCTTACTTCCTCATCAAGCTGAATACTTGAGGTGCTTGTAGATGGTTAATCCAAACAGTGGATTCCCAATCTTAGTTGTACTCTTTGAGCCTTGTGAGGTGTGTTTGGTATGGCATGGTTATGTTCCCAAGCAAGATTGTTAAAAGATAGAGAATGCCTAGGTTCTCTTTGATCTTTCTCATAGTTAGTGTCTTCGTAATTGTAGCAATTCATGATTGGTGCATCGAGGTGAGGTAGAATGTACCTATCAAAAGAGGGAGTTTCTAGTTCCCTAGAGGGAACATTCCCTAACTTTAAGTCCAGTTCCATCATATTCGGGGTGTCATAGACACCAAAAAATAAATGGAATGAGCAAAAGTGAAGGTGACAAAAGTGGAAGTAGTGAAGGCGACTGTGAAGAAGAACATGAAAATGTTTAAAACATTTAATGTTGAAGTGCCAAATGTCCGGTGTTTGAAAGGAATCTAAACATTTGGAATGCAAAAAGCATTAAAATAAAGTTTTTTCTCTTCACATTAGGGTCACCAAAATATGTACTCTCAAAATGATGACTCGGTGGCCTCAAGGATAGTTGAGTCAGCTTTGGCGCACACACTGACCCTCTCTCCTTGCCATGGGGTGAACTACCATGTCACTCTTGCCCTCAAGGAAGTACCCAGTCATGAAGAGGTGAGACATAGGGGTGTTCCAACTCATTGGAGAGCTGGATTTCATGGAGATGGGTTGGCCCATATTGGGGCCTGTGTTGTTGCACATTTGTTTGAATGTGGTGTTCTGTGACCGTAGTTGTAGATAACTATATGACTCAAAGGGTTAGTAGTCACCATTCTCCTGTTGGGCTTTCTAATGTTCCACCATTGTGTGGGTAGGCTGTTGTTCTCATTAATGTTCAACTTTTGTTCATGTTGTTGGATGAATGCTTGTTGTACCAGGAGTTGTCTAAATGCTTCTTGTTGTTGTTGAATGACTAGTTGGTCTTGTTGCAGTCTTGGGTGGATCTCCTCTATCTCATTGAGGATTGCCCTCACCTACTCACCTCCAAGTCCAAGGCACATTTGTGAGATGAGACAAGAGAGATGGCTAAAGCTAACCTTGACTTGACCTAGGGTTTTGACCTAGGGTTTGTGTGACCTAAGGTTTGACTATGTGTTGACTTTATTTGACTTTGTGATGAAATCAAGGGTTTTGACCAATGTTCGACTGAAGTTAACCTTGTGATGGGACCAAGGGTTTGTGAAACTTCTATTTTTCCTAATTTTTTTTTTTGGGGGTTTTATATGAATGCAAGCCTAAATGAATGTAAAACTTCTTTTTGTGCCTTTTTATGTTTTTAGAAATCAAAAGTGCTTTCTCTTAATCTAGGAATTAGAAAATGTATGCAAGATATGATGAAGTTATCTAATGCAATGTATTCTATGTTTTTAGTGTTTTCTAAATTTGTGGATCAATCTAATCTAAAAAAAGGAAATTGCTTCCAATCTATGAACTTTTGAAAGGGAAACTAATTTAACAATGCAAATCTACTTAGCCTATCAAGGAAAAAGAAAACATGTATTTACTTATCCCAAGAGAAAAGTTTTGATTATTCAATTACTATGAGATGGAAAGAAAGCATAAAGGAACTTGGCGATGCATGAGCCTCCACTACCCTCAGATATCCATGTAATGGTAACCTTGAATCCTCTTGGAGCAGTGGGGCGATCCTCTTGGTGACAAGGAGAAAATGGAAGCAAAAGAGGCTTTGAAGCTTTGAAAAGAGATCAATGAGAGCTTGATGAGCAGTATGGCTTGTGATGCAAGCAGTGTATGGACATGTAACGAGCCTCTATGAATGCTAGATGAGACAATGAATAAAAGAAAAAGGCTCCTATGTCCTATATGAGCATGAGAATGCTTGATTTGGAGAGCAATAACTTGCAAGAGGTTTGTGCACAAATGAAATTGCCTCCCTTTGTGCTTGAAGGAGGGCATATTTATAGGTTAGAAGAAGGGATATGAGGTGAAGAAGAAGGAGAGTTAATTCAATTTGATTAGAGATTTAAATTAGAAAACTCAAGAGTGATCTGGATTGAAATTGGAGTGATCTACCCAGTAAAAGCTTATCACTCAAGAAGAAGTTAAGAAAAAGGAGTACATGAGAATGCAAGGAAATGCATGAATTGTTAACTAAAGATAAAATAGAGCTAATTAAGAAGGTGTGGGTGCATGAAATAGTTAGCTCCATATTTAGCACAAAAATCCATGCAAACAACAAGAAAAATGGCTGAAAATAGAGCTATTTTGAATTAGAAACTTGAGCTTTTTTGTAGCTAAAAACACGACAATGTCACCCATGAGTCACCCCTTTCACCAATCAGGGTCACTCAGGGGAAACCAATGGGAAATCCTAAGAGGAGGGTACCTGGGTGAAATTCCATGGTGGGAGATGGTAGAGGAGATCAAAAGGAGGGGATATGCCTCCAAATATAGATCAGTCATGTGTTAAAATTGAAATCTCTACTTGCAAAAGTAGGATCTCCCAAGGGAGATCTTGAAATAATAGGGGGAGATTTGGATTGGTTGAGTGAAATAAAAATTGAAAGCGGGAGATGGCTAGGGAGGACCTCTAGAAGGCCTCTAGGGGCGGGGATGGATGAAAAACACTAGGGAAAGGTGAAAACTCACCTACAAGATGCATACAAGGCTTAGGAATAGGGTCACAAGAATAAGAAATGCAAATCGACAAGTGTTGAAAAGTGTCAAAAAGTAGAGAGAAATCAACAAAGGGGAAACAACACATCACCAAAATAATTGCTACTGAGAGGGTGTCATTTCATGCTTACATGTACGTGACAAGTATTATGACTCATCATAAGGGTCCTCATGGAGGTTGTGCATGATTTTGGTGCTTACAGTCACACAGTAAATTAAATCTTTTGTCTATCCTATTTTGGACTCTTCATTTACCTTAAAGAGTTCAACATTTATATATTTGGGGATTAAAATATTTTATTGGTTGATGAAACTTCATGTATTTGATGTTGTTAATAATAAAAGATGAATACCATACTTTTCACATGGATGTGACCAATTATTGATGAACCACATAATTCTCTATGTTTTGCCAATCTTTTGTGTATTTTTTTGATTGTTAATTTGATTTTGTATGTTCTTATTTACCCTGAATTCTTAACAATTGGTATCAAAGCACTATGAAAAGAACTTGAAAAACTAGAGATGGAGGATTGAAAACTTCTCAAGATAAAACTTTAGGATGTGGAAGTTGTAATTAGAAGCTCTATTAATTTAGAAAGATATCTCAATCACATTGGATGGAAAATCAAAAAAGCCTACTACAATGTCCTATGAAGACTAGGACAAATTGGACCAAAAGGCAGTAGCTTAAATTATTCTTTGGCAATCTAGCAATGTCTTGTTTAATGTCTAGACAAAAATGACAACAAAAGGATCATGGGATTACTTATCATACATGTATGGCATGGCCTTTGCATCAAATAAGGTATTCCTAATGAAGAAATTGTATAATTTGGAAATGAAGGAAGGTGGTGATGTCTCAGACCATTTGAATGAATTCAACACATTGATCAATCAATTAATTTCTATCAACATAAATTTGGATGATGAGATCAAGGCATTTTGCTATTGTGTTCTTTACCTGATAGCTGGGAAGCAATTGTTATGGCTATTAGATACTCGATATCTGATAAGAAGGGAAGCATGATAAAATTCAATGATGTTGTTGGGATTCTTCTCAGTGAGGACATGAGAAGGAAAAATCAAGGTACCTCATCAAGAGATGCTTTGGTAACCAGTGGTAAAGGGAGATCACAAGAACGAGATAATAATAATCAGAGAAGAAGATCAGAATCTAGAGGCATGAATATTAATTGTTGGTACTATGGTAAGAAAGGCCACATGAAGAAAAATTGTTGGTCATTCAAAAAGGCTAAAAATTAGTCAAAAGAAAATGAGGCAAATGTATCATATGAAGAAGATTCTGGTGCTCTTGTTTTGTTGATAGGAGAAGCTACCATAGATGTTTGGGTACTTGAATTAGGAGCATCATTTCATGCCACATCATGCAGGGACTATTTCAAAAATTATCAAGTCGGTAACTTTGGCAAAGTTTGTCTTAGTGATGATGAAACTTGTGATATTATTGACAAAGGAGATGTTTTATTAAAACTATAAAATGATAATAGTTGGCTACTAAGGGATTTAGACATGTTCCTCAACTCAAAAGAAATTTGATTTCAGCTGGGCATTTGGATGCTGAAGGTTATACAATTACTTTTGAGTCATGTATGTGGAAGGTGAAAAAAAGGAGTCTTGGTGATTGCTAGAGGAAGAAAATCATGCACTGTAACATCTCAAACTTTTTGGATTTATTTCATTTACGTTTAATACATGGAAAACTATTGAATTCTACTTAATACTTGATTTTAGATAAATATAATGATGATACACTATTGAGCTTGCGATTTGGTTATTTTATATTACTTCAACTATGTTTCTATGGAAATAACCTATTGACTATGGAAAATGAGTGGGATCGGTTGGAGGTATTGTCGAAGGCAAGAACATGTTTCAAGTAGATGAGACCTAAATGTTTGTCAACAATTGGATGGGTTTTGTCTGGTTCCCTATCACACACTCACGTAGAATCATATTTCTTGCATTGATGACTATTTGTTTAACATTCTTCATGGTATAAATATGTATGTGACTGTGGTCTTTCTTGTAAATGTTTATATGTATGATTTTTTATGACTGAATCCTTATATTAAATAAGCTTGTCTTTGTCTATATATATAAATAAAGAGTATTAAATACTATTGCAAATTTAAAAATGCGTATATTTGTATGCAATTATATAAATATATTATTTGTGAAATTAAAATGTGTCTATGTTTGTATATATATTCTTATATAAATAAAGTTTCAATTAAGAATTATAAATAAATCCTTATTTAATAAAACAAATGTGTGTGTGTGTGTAATAAAAGGGAAGCATGTGTGGATTTAAATTTTAAAAATAAACTAGATTAAACTCTTGCATGAGTTTTGGATAGGAAACAAAGGAAAAAGGAGGAGAGTGAACACCTTAAGAAGAAGAGGAGACAAAAATAGAGCTAAAGGGGAAATAAGAAGAAGGCATGAGTAGGGTAGAAAATTGCTGAATCTGGGGAGAATTACAGTGATAGAGAGTAAGGAAATAGCCAGAATTTGAAGGAAATCAAGCTTGAATGAACTACTAGGTTCACTTCTCCATTTCTTTGTTCAAATGTAATGTGAATCTTAATAGTGGAAACCCTGTTTATTTTCTTCTACCACATGTAGAAATAATTTCATAGTTTTGTTTGATTTTATTTGAAGAAATCTGTAGTGGGTGGATGAAGTTCTATTTGATTTTTATTTAAAGTAATTTTTATTTTTATTAAGAAGTTGTGGCACTGCATTTAAAGGTATGCCACAACCCTCTTGTTGTGGTCATGTGAGACCTATAGGCCTTCCCATGTCCCTAGTAAGAGGCCTAAGGACAACATATCAGTTATTTTCTGAAATCTTCTATTAAACCCAATAAAAATTACTTTATTTTCTATATCTCATTGTTGTTCTATCATACATTTCACTGTCCTGGCACACATTGCTATTCTAGCTTGAATTCCATAACAAATCTGAGTTATTCTTCATATATACTACTATTTTGGCATCAGAAACATAACAAATCTAAGTTATACTTCATATATTTTCACTGTTCTAGCATACTTTTCGATGTACTGGCATACAATGGTTGTTCTGGCATGAATATTGATAACAAATCTAAGTTTTACTTCATAGATTTTTGATGTTCTGGCATACTTTTCACTATTCTAGCATACTTTTCACTATCGTGGCATATAATGGTTTTTCTAGCATGAATATTGATCCAAATCAGAGTTTTACTATATATACTTTTTGCTATTCTGGCATGCATTGTTGTTTCAGTATGAATATTGATCCAAATCTAAGTTTTACTATTATATTTATCATTCTTCTGGCATGAATTTAGCGAACAACCATTTATTTATGTGAAAATTGATATAGAACAATGGAATTTTTTCATTACTACCTCTCTTTAAAGATGAAATTTGTTATTATTGGTATATATATACCCACTATTACAAACACATGCTGAGATATTCCAATTGCTTTATGACTGAAATTACTATATTATACCCTACAAAACAACATAGGAAAGTCAAAATCATGAGCTAATACCATAAAATGTGCTAGCAAAATATTGATCCAACATTATGATAAAACTAAGTACATATGAAAACAAGGAGATACTGATTTTATAACAAAAAGATTCATTGTTATTGTTTATTGCATGAAGAATTGATTTATTATCATTATTCTTAATGTGCCTGCAAAGGAAATAGAAATACATATTTTTGTTTATTATGAATTGTCTATTTGGGAAAGTTACCTTTCAGGACGGATGCTGAATATGGGTAAAATAGAGAAGTAGGTCTTCTTTTTCAGGATCTACACACCATTAAATAGTTTCATACTTTGGCCAAAGTTAAATTATGACGTTGAAATAGATTAATGAACCGTTGAAATAGATGGTTTGTTATGCCTAGTTATTTATTTTATTCTCTACCATATCCTATTAATGTGATGTTGCATTCAAGTTAGGAATGTGTGTAGGTAAATAGGTACACACCAGATTGTACCCTACCAACTATTTACAAGTTCCTAGGTTCTTCATGTAGGGTCAGGCATTCTTCAAGTTTGAAGAATACCGGGGAAGCGTAAGCTTCGTGGTTGGACAGAAAAGTGTCTATACCATGTTCTTGTCCTTTGACGTAGTAGATGACTAGATGATCGATGGTGGTCGACGATTAATTTATGTATTTTGGATCCTACTTGTATATGCTGAAATATGTATTACTCCATTGTATTGGAATGAATTGTAAGGCACTTAAGCCAATATTGAAACATGTATATATTATTTCATGGAGCTCTATAACTGTACTTCTGTATGATGAACTATAATATTATTGTTTACCATTTCAATGAATCAAATCTTATGTTTGTCAATTATTAGTAATCTCTCTTTTTTGTTGATAGTGTAGTTATAGTTACTTTTACTCCAGTTACTTATGTGATGGAATGCAATACTTTACATTTGGTAATGAAGTGCTAGGTTCTACACTAGGCCTTTTTGGACTATTACGCTAAGTTGTAAATGTTGATAACTGAGAGGGGGGGTGAATCAGTTATCTAGATTAATTTAACTTTCTGTTCTTCTTTAGCCATTACTACAGTATCAAAACACATACAATTAAATGAACATGAAAGCATAAATAAACTCAGTACACATGACACAATATTTTTGACATGGAAACCCTGTTAAGGGAGAAAACCACGGGGTGATAAAACCAAGATTGTATTCTTTGTTAGAAGAATAGAAATACAAAATGGCACATGCCAATTAGGGCTCACTACCTGAGCACACTACTCACAAGAGGCTTACTGCCTACAAGAGACTCACTGTCTACAAGTTATGAGAGAGTAACAAGATATTTGAATTGATCAGAAGCATCCACTTATGCTGGAGTTTAGTTCCGGTTTGGGCTCAGTACACTGATCTACTACACTTCATTCTTTCTCTTCTTTATTGCTGTTGTCCTATCATATGTCAGACCTACCTTACTACCCTTCTACTTTTATTCACACACACTAACACACCAACACACTCCTCATACCAAAAACAATTTTGTATATATATCTGTACTAAGGATTTCATACACTTTCTAGTCGGCATCCAGAATACTTATTATATTCTCAAACTCTTGGTTTGTTAGTTGAATCCTTGCTTGTCAAGTGATGCGTATCAAGGAGATGCTCATAGAAGTCATCAATCATGTCAGCCAATTATGAATGATACCTTAGCAAGCTTGATCACCATTAATATCTCATCCGGATTAATGTCTAATGCTCTGCCGGTTAAGTCTTCCTCTATCTACTCTGCCAAACAGGAACCCAATACTTAGGTGCTTATATCTCTTCATTCTTTCATCACCAGAGGCTTAATCCCTAGAATCTATCATTCAAGGTACTCCTCTTGACTTCCCCAAGTCCGTACTTTACATAGATACTTGCTTTGAAAGGTCCGGACCTGATTTTTGGACCTTGCTGCATACTCTATTCTTGGTCACCAGACCAAGTTACTCTACAATCTGACTTTCGGTAATGACACACCATGTCCTGCAGATGGGTGGGATGAACTTTGTTTCCATCAATGACAACACTCATGAAACTACAATGTGTCTCTTGCCAACAATCTCTCCCTTTGGCATTGATGGCAACACTTAGTGAAAAATGACTGTGTCACACTACACTCCCCCTTAGCTGATGCTCTGTTCTAATGTACATATTACCGAAGCTCCCCCTTAGCTAGATTCCACATTTTTCACTGCTCCTCACTCCCCCTATGACATTAATGGCAAAGGGTAGGGTCCGCACATCAAAATTTCCTAAAAAAATCTATACTTGGTTGTAAAAACATATATACAAGTTTTACTTACGTATACTTAACTATATCTGCAAAAGTGGTTTTCAACTGTACCACTTCTATTGCCCAACTCTTCTTCATCCTTTCCAAAATTGAGATGTGACCACTCAACATGAATGCAAAGGCTTCTGCCCTCTTCAGATCTGTCGAATCACTGGTTTGGGCTGTGGTTTGAGCATCATTTAAGGCTTCATGCATGGCCTCTAACTTAGGGATAATGATCCCTCTAAGTTCACCCATCCGGCTTATTATGTTCTTCCTTTCCTTCTCAAGTTTCTTTATTGCATTAGTGACTGCAATAGTCTGACACTCTTGATTTACTATGGAAGAGGAGAGAGGATCAAAACTTTGAGACAAACTTAGCAGTTTATCCTCTTGCTCTTTTACTTTCTTCTCAATATCTTTTGTCACTGTGGGCCAAGATAAACAAAATTTATACATATCTCTGCCATCTTTAAGAGCACTTCCTAGGCTCTTAATTCTGATATCCATAACTCTCCTATCATTGGTTATTAGCCCTTGTATCTCTGATAATCTTTTTACCAAAAATGCCTTGCGGACTTTATCTTCTCCTGACTTCTCTAGGGAATAAAAATGTGTGCTAACACTATTAACTAGAGATTTGAGAGTACCGGATGAAGAGGCTGAGGGATCCTTCTGAAAAGATGGCATGATATTTTCTAGTACACTGGATGCAGTTTCTATGAGCTTGCAGTCCTCCATGTGGGACTTCAGAAGTTTTTCTTTTGCCTTTACTGAAGTTGTATACGCCTAAAAATGGCACGATTCATTCTAAATAAATATTCTAAATATTTATTTCCTTTCTGAATTCCTTCTATTATTCTAAATATTTATTCCATTCTTCTATCAATTAAATAAATATTCTAAATTTGTTTAATCAATTCATTGTTCCATAATTAAATAAATTCAATTTATTTAATTAAAATTCTTCTAAATGTCCTACACAATTAAATAATCATAAATTATTTAATTAATCCAAATTCCTCTATCCTAAGTTCTAAATTCCAAAAATCCACCTCGCCTTTCCACCTCACCTTGTCCACCTCATCAGGTTGCACATGTAATTAAATATATTAAATATTTAATTACCTATTTTTCTCTCACCCACATGGCCTATTTCTTCTCAAATCAGAAGTTAGTTAACTAATCAATCAAATCTGTTAACTAATTAGTCATTTGAGTTCACTGGTCAATCTATTCTGTTGACTCCTCAATCAACCCAGTTCACTGGTCAATTAATTCAGTCAATCCCATAATCCACTCTTCTAATTGATCAATCAAGTTTGTTAATTGATCAGTCAATGGAGTTAACTCTCCAATCAATGTTGTCAAATCCCCTCTTTCATGATGGAAGTGGGACACTTGTCACATTTCCACTAGTTGCACATTCCTCAACCATCCTCAGCCGTTGATCTTCATATCCCCTCTCAACCGTTGATTCCCATTCTTCCAAGTCTGTAAATGAAGCTCCATCCTTCCATTCTAATAATCCAGGCTTTTGATATTGTTACTCTGCAGAAATTCACCAGCGCGCCTTTGGCACCCTTTTACCATTCACTAGCTTGAGATCACATACTTGCCTTGGAGCTCATCTTCATTGCATATCACAACAGCCATTTACCATCGACTTCCTCAAACACAACTTAAAGGAGTGCACTCTCTGAGGGCTTACTTTATCTGCAAAAGGACGGTTGTAATAGGCAAACAACAGAAGCATCGATTTCAGGGAAGGTTTGCTTTGTATTATTCATTGCTATTTTCTTTCAATCTTTCTTCTTATCTTCTATTCTGTTGATGTTTGGGTCTTATAAAATTCAATTTGATTGATCCACATTTTACCCTAACATTTTTGGCGCCCACCGTGATCTAACCCATTTTGTTTCTGAGTGTTTGGTTGAGTGTGTTTTGTTACAAGCTTCAAGTGCATTTTGTTACCAATTTGGACATCAACTTTCATATGTGACCTCTTATGCTCAATCGGACCTCACCGTTGCACTCGGGAGGCCTCACAAGTGAAAAATAACATATCATTTGCCTACTTTTGGTTACTAGAAAATTTTTGAATTTTTTTTTATTTTTACACTATTTTTCATTAAAAAAAAAACAAAAAAAACAAAAACAAAAACAAAAACAAAAAAAGTAGACAGCATTTTACATTAAGTTTATTTTCTGTTATTTAGAAAAATAAATTAAAAAAATACACCAAAAATAGCAAAATAAAAAACAAAAAAAACCAAAAAAACCTGCAGGTAGCATTTAGATTTAATTTATTTCTATTTTGTTTTACATAAAAAATAAAATAAAAGAAATTTACACTGCAAAAAAAAAACAAAAAAAAAAAGAAAATTAACAACATTAAAAAAATAAAATAAAATAAAAACACAGAAAACAAACTTTAAAATTAAAAAAATTAAAAAAAAAAATTGTTGCAGGGCCTTCCCAAGCCCCCACGGGTCCCCAAACCCCAACCAGCCCACGCTCCCCCCTTCTCCCCGCAGCCCTTCCCCCGCCGCTCCCTTCCCGCCACCCCCTACAGACCTACAAACTCCCCTCCCCCTGCCTTCCCCCATGTCCCCCCAAAACCCCTGTCCCTACCCTTCCCCATGCCTGATCCCTCCCTTCCCACCCCCCTGCGTACCCCGAAACCTACCTTCCCGCCCCCAGCCGCCGCCCATCCCCAGCAACTCCCCGTCCCTGCGTTGTCCACCCAGTCTCCCAAATACCCTCCCCTCCCGTCCCCATTCCCACAGCCCCTCCACCCTGCTCGCCTGCCACCCGATCTCCCCTCTCCTCCACCTCTGCCGCTCAGCCACCACCCTGCACACACTGCACAAAAAAAACAAAAAAATACTATAACACAGTAACAAAATTAACACAAAAACAAAACACAAAAAAAGTTAAATAATAAAAAAAATAAAAATTAGGTTTAGGTCAAGTTACAGCCTATAAATAAAAATAATTAAAAAAAAAAAAAAACCCCTACAAACAATTTTTTTTTCATTTAAATTCATTTTTTTATTTTTAATTTTTTTTAAAAAGTAGTAATGTTGGTAAAATAGGGGTATTTTTTTTCTTTTAGCCTAACTTTTTGCAGGAGTATCAGATTTTTGCAAATTTATAGTCGTTGGAAAGGTGATTCAACAAACTTCACAGTGGTGAAGGTATTTTTTGCCTATTTGATCAATTTCATTAGGTATAATCAGTCAAACCTCCCATTTGCTTAAAAACTTCAAATGATCATAGCTTTCTCATTTTTTATCGAATCTTCATGGATTTTTCTTTAAAATAACATAGAATTTCGTGTAGATTCTAATTTTCATATCTATTTTTCTATCAAAAATCATATTTTCATGAATTTTTTTAGATTATGTGTTTTTCACTTAACCATTTGATTTACAAACTTCTTGATTCAATTTTTGTTTTTGTGGACTACAGGTGCAAATCAAGAGACTACTCATCCAGTTTCATGCAAAACGTCTACTGAAAACAATCATTTTTCACTAAGTGTTGAATAGGACTAATTTAGGCATTCTCATGCAACTTACATACAATTTCTCATCTAGTTCTAATTAGGAAGGAGTAACTCATTGTTCATGCAACTTGCATACAATTTTAATCCAACTCTAATTAGGAAAGTAAAAACATGCATGCCAATCTCACATAGTTTCTAATTAGGAGGGTGATAACTGAATTCTTGCTACTTTGGTTTCATTGATCATTGCTATATGGCTATCTCTTTCAATTAAGAATATTGCTATCTTGCAAAGGAAAGAATCATTGCTATCTCCTAATCACTTCAAAGTTAACAACTGTGTGAGTGCACAAGTAGAGTAGCCCATTTAGTTTTTCTAAATTTAACTAAGTTGGATTAACCAGTGTATTCTGTGCTTGCAAATGACAATAGGCTTATGCTCTTCCCTTAACTAGGTGACCAAAGTGCCAGACTTGTTATTCTATTTGTTTAACCTTTAGGGGGGCTTGCTCTTGGATGCATGCATGTCCAATTGGGAATGACCCTGAGTGGAAATAGACTAAAGCCAAGCCCTACCAATCCACTTAAAATAAATGTGCTTGAGGTGAAAACCTCCTGCAACGAGTGCTACTGTGTTACACCGATGGCCAACCTCCCCCAAAACCCTCTAAGGCGTAACCCTTTAAGGCTGGGAGACTCCATAACGGAGAGTAGTGCCGCCGCATATGTAACCACTCGAACGGTTGCCCTCATTAAACACCTCTTGCTCTAGTGGCCAAAAAACCTTGTAATCCATTTCGAGCCTAGGATTTTGTACTTACTTTTTTTCTCTTAGTCCAAATAGAGTCAAAAAATCTCAAAAAAAAAAAAAAAGCATAAAAATATCTTTGTGTTTGCTGTGTCTTCTTTCCATAATTGAGAAAAATCAGATCAAAAGACTAACTTGCAACCAAGAAACCAAAAAGCACTGAAAAATGTGTCAAAAACTTTGCAAAATCATTCAAAGAAACAAGAGTTGTACATTTATCCTCTGCCAGAATTGTGCATTTACCTCGACTTGTTGTGCATTTACCTTTTGAAATTGTGGCTCTGAAGCTGCGTATCCAAAACAGTAGGCTTTTTCGGCCTTCTGCCAGTTTCTGTCAAGATGACAAACCAATTAGATGCATTTGCTCAAAAAGTCCAATATCTGCAATTACAAATAAACTCAGGTCCCTCGCCCCAAGAGTGTATAGCAATTTCTCAACAAATCCAAGTCTTACAACAAGAAATGGCAATCTTGAAAGTTGAACATGTCAGCACTAGCTACGCCTCACCCCAAACTCATACATCTATTTCCCGTCTTAATGATGCTCATGACAAGGAAAGCACCACCTTAAGTTGGAGATCCTATACCAGTCCATCTACTAGTCCTCCTTCGCCATCATCTAAGACACATATTCCAAAACATACCAGTTCTACACCAACACCACCATCTAGTTCCTCAAACTCTAAATGGATGACCAAAAAAGAATCAGATGAGTGGTGGGAAAGAGTTTTTCTAAATTTATACAACCAGAGAAAAGCTTGGGAGAAACCTAAATCCCCTCATTCGTCTACCCATACACCTATGAAGGATGTGATCCAAGGCCTACTAGCAGAGAGTCAACCATGTCCCCAAATTCCAGTCCTTGACCTTACAAAAAATCCTTCATGTCATTCGTAACCCCTTGAGCTTATCGAAGAACCTCCTACCATGAACCAAAGTCACGGTCCATCAAACATCTATGTTGTCAACCAAGAAGCTATCCAAGAGCTATCCACTTCCATTCCAGCAACCCAAGAGGTATGTCAAGAGTCTAATCCTAAGCATGAGGAAACATTAATCCCTAGTCTAAGTCTAGATCAAATCCCTTTCTTGCAACCTATCCATAACATGTATCTTTTCCATGATCAAGATGGTATCCATAATAATGAACCTCTCCATGAGCCACTTGATCCTATCCATCTCCCAACACCTATGTACATGAGAAGGAAATCCAATTCCATCCCATGCATAATGTTTATCTTTTCTATGATCAAGATATTATCGCTGATGAAGAACATATACAAGAGAACTTTAATCCCATCATGCTAAATCCTATCTATGATCAAGATCCCATCTATGATGAAGAGCCTATCTATGATCAAGCAGACCATGATGATCCTCTGAGCCCACTTTATGTTTTCCATGGTCCTCAGCCTATAACCCCATCTAGTCCTATCCAAGATCCGGCAACTTCCACTTCCCTTGATGAGACACTTGCCTCCCAAACAAGCGTAGAAGATCAAACTAGTAATCCTCCTCGACCATCTATTATCGACCATGCTGCAAATCTCTCACTGTATATCCTTGGTCTTACCACCTTCATTCATGAGTGTTCCTCCTTAGAACACCAACCACCATTATCCTCTATCTCATCTCCTTCATCCAGTAAGGAACTTGTGTCTAATGCTCCACCTACCCATAATCCCGCTGTCCACCGCATACTCCAACATATGAACTATCAAGGTAAAGGCTTAGGCCTTCATCAACAAGGTATTTTGGAGCCCGTCCATGTCAATGTTCCTCCTCCTTCATATGGCCTTGGATACATACCCCAATGTAAACAATCTCAAGATGTTGGTACTTCCTCCATTCCTTCAAAATCTCCCACTTTCCATCACAAACCCTATCATATCCCCAAAACATATGTCACCATTCCACCTCTATCATCCTACAATTGTCAAATGCATGTGACCATACACCTTCCACCATCCAATCTACCTCCGCTACTTCCAACTCCTAATATCCCTCCGTACATTTTACCACCACTTCTTCCAACACCTTGTTCATCCATCTCTGAATCTTCTAACAATCCCAATCATGGCCACCAAATGCACATGTTGTCTAAACAAAGAATGTCCTCCAACTCCACTTCCACCATCCCATGGGAATTCAACAATAAAAATCTAGATACCTCTACCAATAAGTCAAAAATCCTAAGAGTCCTCATGACTTAGGATACAAAAGCTAAGAATCGAAGAAACATCTTTCTCCAAAGCTGCATACACCCACACACCTATATGCCAAGCTGAAAAAGGTGTGGGTCCATATCCAACAAATGATTACTCCAAAAGCCACACAAAAGCTGCATACACCCCAGGCCATACCTTCACAGGTACTATCTAAAAGTAAAATGGTTTGGTGCCTAAACAAAAAGCCCTCAAGTTACATGAGGCATCTACCTCTCAAGAATCTCAACCATCCACTTTCTCCCATTCCATCCATAAGTCTCACATTCTTCCATCCCACATGACAAGCAACAATTAGAAACCTACTCAGTCTATGTGGATCCCTACATGCCTACATTATTCATCCACAAGCAAAAGTCTCTGTTGCTTCCTACACTACTTTCCCATCACCAACTTCAATGTTTATCACGGTATGTGCAACCGTTGGTCATGATTCCCTTCCATTCCACAACATTTTCATATTCCTCTATCTCCCCTTCCTTCCACTATTATCCTACATATCTTCCTCATCCTATTCCTATGGTCCATGCTTTTGCACAAACCTTCCCTCCATATTCCGCATCATAATCCACTATCTACCTACGGCATATCACTTTCATGTGATCCCCTACCAACATCTGTGAGAACACTTGACATTGTCCATGCGACAACATCCATCTAGTTGGACTGTCACCTTTCACGGAACTAGATCCTTGAGTCTCTCCCTTCCATATTCACGTTTTCCTACCCAAATGTTTCAAAAAAAAAAAAAGGAAAAAAAGAAAAAAGCAAAGAAAAATCCTTTCATCCAATGGTGAAAACTTGGCAAATAGGCGCCTTGGATAAGTACCATGATGAAAACCTAGCAAACAGGCGTCATGTGTAAGTTAATCTTCTATGTCCCCTACACTTGGGGGCACCTTGTCTCATCAGCATATCACTTTTCTCCTACCAGTTTCCTTTCATACCATTTCCTATCCTATCCTCTATCCATTGCATAACTATACTGTCCCATCCATCCATCTGATCTTCCTTTCCTCTATTCTTTGGTCTTGATAAAGATTGGGGGCACAATGTTGACAAATGTTTTAGATGTCTCTTGGCATACCTTACCCCTCCAAACCATGCAAATCGTTCATTACCCTCTCATCCTCCTATCGTCATTAGCATTGTCATGAAAAATCCTAGGTACTCTACCTACAATGGGGCATGTTATTCTTATGCAACATAGTCCTTGGAGATCACATCCTTGTTCCTTCTATCCACTATTGCCCATCCTCATACCTACCCATTCCATTCTTTATCACCCGTACATCTACCTATCTATGGTGTTTCCTTGTCATCGGTATCATCTGTCCCATATCGTGTCTTACCTAATCCATATCTGATCCATATTTGTTCCATATCTGATCCATATCTGTTCCATATCTGATCCATGTCTATTCTATTTCATGTCTTGTTTGATCCATATCTATTCCATATCGTCTCATCTAATCCATATCTTAGGTCCATGGTCCAAGTCCGTGAACTACGTTGCCTCTGTGCTGTCACGTAGGCAAGGCCATTATTCTAATGCGCCCCCGAGGCTTCCATTTCTCCCACAGTCCCATTCGTCCCCTTTCTTGTCATCTTTCTTCTAATCCATCCATGGTCCATTAGGGTTCACCCCGAACTATGTTGCCTCTGCGTCGTCACGTAGGCAAGGCCATTTAGCAATGAGCCCCCAAGGCACTAGGTCAGTCCCTTAGGGTCCATCTCCCCAATAAGGATTGTGCAATCTTCTCACCAAGCAAGCAAATGCAAGCAAAACCCACTCTTTTCAAGCAGAAGTCTCGACTATGAGCATCTTAACCTATCTAACACAAAGCAAATACCCAAGGTCTTCTAACTGATTCTATCTAAATTATGGCAAGAAAAACACATCTAAATGCAAGAATGTTTTGTGGATTGGAACCATGGTTAAGTTACAGAGTCTTGATTTATGTCATCATGTCTTTCTATGCTACTCAAGGATGCCAAAAGCTAGAGATGCTATGATGGGGGCATGATTACTTTCTTTGTTTGTTGTTTATGGATTCAACTTTAGTAATGTGACACCTTGTCTAAGGACATGATCGGCAAAAGGTCATCGAGGACATCAAAGGTCTAACATGAATGGGGGCAATCTTTATCTGTTGATACGCAAGAAGTACTCAGGTTATCTAGATTCAATTTTGACTAGATGCTTGTATTAACTTGCTAAATCACAATCCATGTAAGCGGTACTCAGGTCATCTCGGTTCAATTATACCTCGATGCTTGTATTCACTTACAACATTTCAGAAAATGTCCCAAAAATAAATTGCCCAATGATGAAATAAAGCACTCCAATAGCAAAGCATCCATCCTATATCCATTTATACATCCATACCATACCCCATGCAATAAAGATCCAACAATGCAGAGTATCAATGTTTACAAAAGCTTGCGAGTCTTTCTATCGAGTCTTTCTTCTATCAATCAGATTTCTATCTATCATCAGATCTTTCATCCTTGTCTAGTTAGTCTGAGCAATGATCCAAATGCAGGTCCATCCTTAATCCATATTAATCAAGTCAAGTCAATCTTGCACAAATGATCCAATCACAATCAGTGGTCTTGATCCTTGTCTGGTCGTAAACCAACTCGATCAGTTAATCAATCAATTATCTTATACAGGATGTTGCATTATCAAAATCAGACCAATACACACGTCTTACATGACATGCTTCATTTCTTGAAACCAGACACTATCCTTCATGTTGCTCTAGGGATCCATCATTCCCTGCCATGACAACACGCCTGTCGTGTTGGTCTAGGGATACATCGTTGTATATCGTTATTAGTATATCATTGGTTTACCGCTTGATAGGGGCAATACCTTGTTTGTTCTTGTGTCATTTGTGCATACTTACTTGCCTGCTTGTGTGTGTCATCATTCCATCTTGCATCGCGTATCATTCGACTCTTTCTTCAACCGATTTCTTCATTCTAACCTAGCTTCCCTTCATCTTCGTGAGATTGTCCGTCTCATGCCTTCTGCCTCCTCCTCATCCAATCTCCCGAGGGGGCATCCTGTCATCAAACTTGTACCAGGGGCAAACTGGGGCATGTGTCACTATCAGACTATTTATTCTTTGAAGCAACGTTGTAAACTGCATTGCATCAAAGAGGGGCAAAATGTATACGCCTAAAAATGGCACGATTCATTCTAAATAAATATTCTAAATATTTATTTCCTTTCTGAATTCTCTCTATTATTCTAAATATTTATTCCATTCTTCTATCAATTAAATAAATATTCTAAATTTGTTTAATCGATTCATTGTTCCATAATTAAATAAATTCAATTTATTTAATTAAAATTCTTCTAAATGTCCTACACAATTAAATAATCATAAATTATTTAATTAATCCAAATTCCTCTATCCTAAGTTCTAAATTCCAAAAATTCACCTCACCTTTCCACCTCATTAGGTTGCACATGTAATTAAATATATTAAATATTTAATTACCTATTTTTCTCTCACCCACATGGCCTATTTCTTCTCAAATTAGAAGTTAGTTAACTAATCAATCAAATCTGTTAACTAATTAGTCATTTGAGTTCACTGGTCAATCTATTCTGTTGACTCATCAATCAACCCAGTTCACTAGTCAATTAATTCAGTCAATCCCATAATCCACTCTTCTAATTGATCAATCAAGTTTGTTAACTAATCAATCAATGGAGTTAACTCTCTAATCAATTTTGTCAAATCCCCTCTTTCATGATGGAGGTGGGACACTTGTCACATTTCCACTGGTTACACATTCCTCAACCATCCTTAGCCATTGATCTTCATATCCCCTCTCAACCGTTGATTCCCATTCTTCCAAGTCTATAAATGAAGCTCCATCCTTCCATTCTAATAATCCAGGCTTTTGATATTGTTACTCTACAGAAATTCACCAACGTGCCTTTGGCACCCTTTTACCATTCACTAGCTTGAGATCACATACTTGCCTTGGAGCTCATCTTCATTGCATATCACAACAGCCATTTACCATTGACTTCCTTGAACACAGCTTAAAGGAGTGCACTCTTTGAGGGCTTACTTCATCTGCAAAAGGACGGTTGTAATAGGCAAACAACAGAAGCATCGATTTCAGGGAAGGTTTGCTTTGTGTTATTCATTGCTATTTTCTTTCAATCTTTCTTGTTATCTTCTATTTTGTTGATGTCTGGGTCTTATAAAATTCAATTTGATTGATCCATGTTTTACCCTAATAGAAGTAAAGGATGCAATCTTCATTGTTTGAACCAGGGAGAGAGAATCAAAGTCAAATGGTCCTTGAAGTAACTCTGGTTCATCAATCTCCATCATTTCTTTAGTCAAGAAATCCTTGACAGTTTCTACAGTGTCTCTTGCCAGAGACAAAGTTTTCTTTCCTTCTGCATTGTCTCTTGTGTTCTCAGCTTGACCTTCTTCTCTTCCCTTCACTTCTTCTTCTTTCTCCTTTACTTCATGACTGGTCTTTTCTTGTACTCTTTCTTTTTCTTTGGATCTGGAGTCTACAGGGGAAGCCAGAGGAGAGAAGTTTACTTGATCATGGACCTCCTCTCCCAGAGTAGAGGAATCTAAGTCCTTACTTTTTTCTTCACCTGTGTCCTTTACCTCTTCTACCACTGTCTCAGTAGATTCTTCTTCAACATTTGTCACCGAGGGATCATCACCTAAGTCCTCTATAATAGGAATGTTGAATCTCTTGTATGCATTCTGAAGGATCTCTTTTGTCTCTTTTGCTACTTTGTTATTTTCTCCGAGTATAAGCTAATTCATTCTAGCTTTGCTCCGGAACTCATCCTTGCAATCTTTGAAGATCATATCCATTTGCTTTAGAGTGATTGAAGGAAAGAGCTGAATGGCTATCTGTTCATAAATCTCAAGATCCTTTGCCCTAGCATTATTCTTTATGATCTCTAATTCCTTCTCTAGGCTTTTGGGAATGAGAGATATGATTTCAATAAAAGCCTTATTGTATATGTTCAAGTACTTAACTGTGGCTTCCTCCAAGATCTTTCTATCTACATCATTATATGCATCATAGAATTATATTATTGGTTACAGGTTCCCATCCATAGTAACTACTTTAACTACATCATCTAAGGACAGAGTGGGCCTTTCAACAAATTGCCATTTCTTCCTTGTCTTGACCTGTAGAAGATTCACATGATTCTTTCTTCTTCGTCTTCTTTATTTTCTTTACCTCCTCATTTGACTCAGTTTCTTCATCATCCTTCTGACTGATGTAAGACCTTGTGGCCTTAGTCTTAGTTCTTTTCTCTGCTTTACCAGATGATTTTGCTTCTGGTTTAGATGCCTTTGAGCTTTTAGCAGTTGCAGGTGCATAGCTCTTAGAAGATTTGGTCTGGGAGGGGGCTTTTATCAGAACACTTTCTTTTTCTGCTTCTTCCTTTTCTTTTTCTGCTCTTTCCATCTTTTCTCTATGGGCATCAAGTGCCTCTTTTGAGATTCCATGCCTCTTGGCAACTTCTTCAACTTCGCTTCTCACTTTCCTCTTGATTTCAGGTTGTCTAAGTTCCACATGAATTTTTACACTCAGCTCTTGGAAGGTTCCAAACCTTTTTGCCTTAGGGTCTTTGGGCTAGCTCAGCAGATGTTGGATATGTAGCTCTACAATTTGCTCATCTACTTCATACCCCATTGGCATGATCTAGACTATCCTTGGCTCCACTACCTCCATTAGGCATTGATCAGTGTCTACCATGAAAGACACTGTATCTTTATACTTCTCAACCAATGATTGGGGAATTCTTTCTCTAGTTTGCATCTTATTTTGAAAATTCTTGAAGTAACCCCATAGAGTTGTATTTCTTGCCTTAGCATCCCCAAGCCCATGCAAGTAATCTCTAATTTGAATTGCAACAGGTCTGTCATTCTGCCATATGCAACCACTAGATCCAGGCAGCTCATTCATAAAGTAGAAAAACAAACACAATATCAGTCCACCATATTTAAAAGAGTTCATTTTGTCCCTTTTTATCTTTTGTAAGTTTTCCATTAGTTGGCTCAGAAGGAGTTCACAGAGATCATAATCTACATTCTTTCTCAGCATCTCATAAGCAGTATACACAGCAGTTCTAGATACTAAATTCTCCCTGCTAGAGTGATATATCTTATAGCCAATTATCATGGATGCAAACTTGATATCCAGATCAGTGATATCTTCTATGGTCATTGCTCTATTATCAAATTTTGATCCGGTGGCCTCAGTCACAGTTTGGTATTTGATAGATTTGAGAACAGGTAACCCTCCAGAAGAGTGTAAACTGATTAATGCCCTAATTGCATCCTTGGTGATCTTGAATGGTCTATTCAACTATAAGAAGTTATCATGCACTCTGCTCAACACATACCGAACCCACTCATCTTCTTTAAAATAGGGGAAATGGATGTACTAACTGAAATGTTTATTTCGGATTGTCTTATACTGAGGTTTTAGTTCAAATGAATCATCTATCAGTTCCTTGTGGTAGATGTCCATCAGCTTGGATTCACCAAAGTCTTCAATGTTTGCATGAATGTAAACCCTAACATCTTCTACATGCAAAACCCCATGCGGAATGCTAGAAAATGCCCCTAAGGGATCCACTTCTAGAGATTTGTAGGGATGTTTCTTAAATTTGGGGTGAGGCCTATCAGAGATCTTTACAACATTTAGAGTAGCCATCTTAAAGATTCAGAGAAAGTTTGATCAAGAGTGAAAAATACCTTTTTACGCTTCTAGGTTTCACAAGATGAGCTGGATCGGGTTGCTGGAAGAATTGTCTTATGTGATTGATCTTTGAGAGACTTGAGACAATTCATTTGCAGAGCTCTTTTTCTCTTCTTCTCATGTGCAAATGTGTAAATGACGATCAAATGAACCCTTTTATCTTTGAGCAAACCCTAAAGATATGTGTAAATGCACAACTTTTGTTATTCTGGTTTCTTTGTTCTTCTTGTCCTGAGAGATTTTTCTGGATCACTAAGATGCACTTAAAGTTATTCTTGGTGGATATCAGCAATCTATCTACCTTTTACAATCATTCCATTTAGCCTCAGATCAAGATACCTCAAATTCAAATCATGCCAGATCTAACTGTGAAAATCTTGTTTTTACTAAATGACTATTTAACCAGATCAAACTTGGAAGATTAACTTGTTCAAAACTTCTTACAGATCTTTCATCTCTTTACAAAGCTTGTTTAGATGTTCCTTTGTGAACCCTTTAATCCACAACTTTCCTTGTGCCAATTTCGGCACCAATTAACTAGCTGGAGGAAAATGTTTTTCCTTGTGTCTCCCCCTAAGCCAGAGCTCACTTTTTAATTTCTGGAAGGAATATCAGCACCAGATTCTGGTGCGGATCCATCCCCTACATTCTCTATACTTCTCTTCACCCAAATCTTGTTTATCTCACTTTTAACTTCATTCACATTCACTTTTCCTTTTCCTTTGTCTTGATTCTGATTATGATGCACCGGACCCCTTTTGTCCTAATTCTTGCTTCTACAGAATTTGGTAATATGACCGAATCTATTGCAATTGTGGCAAACAACATTTCTTTGCATATTTGAATGATATCCTCTTGATCTGCATTGATTAGCCATATGTCCCATTCTATTGCATGCAAAGCATCTACCATTGAATGAATTGTTCATTTGCATATTTCTGCATTCATGAGATTTGTGACCATACCTTTTGCAGTTGAAACATTGTCTGGAGAAGGACGTATTAGTTTGATTTATTCTCTTTCTGCACTAATTAGCTTTATGACCAAAGTTATTGTAGTTGTGGCAGTATCCATTAAAGGATGGATATCTTCGAGCATTAGGTTGCCTTACCAGATGTCTTCTAGGCTTGTTCCTTAGATTTTCTGATCCAAAATTCTTCTGACTTGATCCAGAGCTTTCACCTTTCTCATATCCCCACCCACGCTTGTCATCTACCCTCTTTTGGCTTTCAAGAAGAACTTCAAGTTGAGCAGAACTTATCTTGAATTTCTCTTTGTATTCATTTGTTGTTTGAAGATCCTTTTTAAGAGTGTCAATTTGATCCTCAAGTTTTTCTTCATTATCTCTAGCATCTTCAAGATTAGATTCAAGATGTCTGATTATTCTATCCATCTTGTGACAGTCTTCTAATTTCTCCTTGAGAGATTGTCTTAGATCATCTTCAGTTTTTCTTTTCTCTTCAAATTCTTGAGTGAATTTTATAACTCCTGATTCCATTTCATGTCTTACCATAATGATCTCTTTTGATAATTTTTCACATAACTTGGTTTTCTCCTTTAGGTCTTCATATGTATCATTAGCTTCACCTTGACTTGCCAATTGCTGAAGTAGATCCTTTCTCTTTTTCATAGAGATACTCAGTTTCCCTTTTAGTTCATTTATGAAATCATCAGACTGTTTGAGTCTTTCCTTCAATTCATTGACTTCGGAGTTAGATTGCTCAAGATCATCTAGGGCAGACTAAATTTGATCCCTCATACAATACACATCCATTTGAATTCCCTAATCTTACTCAAGTTGTTAGGCTCTATTTAGAGGAACTTGGCTCTGATACCAATTGTTGATAATTGAGAGGGGGTGAATCAGTTATCTAGATTAATTTAACTTTCTCTTCTTCTTTAGCCATTAGTACAGTATCAAAACACGTACGCTTAAATGAACATGAAAGAAGAAATAAACTCAATACACATGACACAATATTTTTGATGTGGAAACCCTGTTAAGGCAGAAAACCATGGGGTGATTAACCCAAGAATGTATTCTCTATTAGAAGAATAGAAGTACAAAATGGCACATGCCAATTAGGGCTCACTTCCCGAGCACACTGCTCACAAGAGGCTTACTACCTACAAGAGACTCACTGTCTACAAGTTATGAGAGAGTAGAAAGATACTTGAACTGATGAGAAGCATCCACTTATGCTGGGGTTCAATTCTAGTTTGGGCTCAGTACACTGATCTACTACACTTCATTCTTTCTCTTCTTTATTGCTGCTGTCCTGTCATATGCCGGACCTACCTTACTACCCTTCTACTTTTATTCATACACACTAACACACCAACACACTCCTCATACTGAAAACAATTTTGTATATATATATATATATATATATATATATCTGCACTAAGGATTTCATACACTTTCTAGTCGGCATCTAGAATACTTATTATATTCTCAAACTCTTGGTCTGTTAGCTGAATCCTTGCTTTTCAAGTGATGTGTATCAAGGAGATGCTCATAGAAGTCATCAATCATGTCAGCCAATTATGAATGATACCTTAGCAAGCTTGATCACCATTAATATCTCATCTGGATTAATGTCTAATGCTTTGTCGGTTAAGTCTTCCTCTATCTACTCTGCCAAATAGGAACCCAATACTTAGGTGCTTATATCTCTTCATTCTTTCATCACCAGAGGCTCAATCCCTAGAATCTATCAGTTAAGGTACTCCTCTTGACTTCCCCAAGTCTACACTTTACATAGATACTTCCTCTGAGAGGTCTGGACCTGATTGTCAAACCTTATTGCATACTCTATTCTTGGTCACTGGACCAAGTTACTCTACAATCTGACTTCTAGTAATGACACACCATGTCCTGCAGATGGGTGGGATGAACTTTGTTGCCATCAATGACAACACTCATGAAACTGCAATGTGTCTCTTGCCAACAGTAAACTTGTTACAGATCAATCAACATGAATACTAGAAGCTATGGACATAGGGGAGCAACCTTAGGATCTAGTAATGAGCAAAATATATGAAACACTAAAGGAGAAAATGTAGGGAACAATGCCAAAAACAATGTAGGGAACTGAAATGAAGTAAACAACAATAATTGGCAGAAAAATAATGGACAAAAAAATGATGGAGAGAATAACTGACTAGATCAAATCCTTGCTCTTTTAAGCCAACAAGGGACCCGAATGAACAATCTTGAGTAGGAAGTCCAAGGAATGAGAGGAAATTGGAATGAGAATGAGGGAGATGCAGCTAAGAGGGAAGAAACACAAGGCCCAAAAGATGAAGCAAACATGAACAATTAGGACAGAATTACATAGGAGTTGGGAAAAGACCTTAAAAAGGTCACCCCTCCTAAATTTGATGGTAAGACCATTGGTGATGGAGCTGAGGCATGGATAATAGAGATGGAAAAATACTATAATCTCTGGAACTTGACTAATGAAACTAAAACAATGTGGGGATCTTACCAGATTACTAGGGAAGCAGTGACTTGGTGGGATAATGAAAAAGTAGAAAATAAACTATTACTTGGAGAAGTAACGTGGGACTACTTCCTCCAACTCTTTAGGAAGAGGTGGTTACCACAACTTCATTTTGATAAAAAGATGACAAAATTTTAAAACCTAACTTGGGGAGGTATGACAGTGACTTAGTATTGGGAGGGATTCTCACATCTATCAAGTATGTTCCGCAGTACCAGATGGATTAGAGGTTTAGGATCTAAAAGTTTATCTTGGGTTTGAGACCACAAATTAGGAAAGATGTAGATATTCATAACCCCTTGATGATGGATGAAGTGTTCAAGAAAGCGACTAAGTAGGAGCAAAAATTGCAACAGATTGCCAATTATCATAAGAGTAGAGATACAAAATATGGAAATAAGAGGTTCTAGAGTGAGTCATAATCAGAGTAGCAAAAACAATAAAGGAAACATCAAGCATCAGATTCAGAATCTAAAAAGAGACAACAATTTTCAAGAAAAGAACAATGGAAACCAAAGTGGAAATAATAAGAGGGGCAACTTTGGTAACAATGGTAACAATAACAGAAGAGAGATGCCAACTAGACCTAGAGGATCCCATGACAGATGCTATACATGTGGAGGAGGGCACTACACTAGCACGTGTCCTCGGCCATTAGCAAACTGAAGAGATGGGACCAGCCAAGAGTTCTACAACATGAAATTCATGTGGCTATAGACCATCATCAAGCAGATTTTCAAGTGACACCCATTCAGTTATCTGGTAAGCTCTTTGGCCTTCTAGTTTCTATTTTGATTGATACTAGAGCTATAGAATGTTTTATAGACCCTAAAATTGTAGTAAAGTTGTCTGTAAAACTGGGACACATGGCAAACTCTTGCATGGTATAGTACGACAATAAGAGAGTAGACTACTGTCTAGTATGTAGTGAATTAGATCTCCCAACTTCCCAAATGAAAGTCAACCTTTATGTTGCACCTCTAGGATCTTATTACATGATTCTAGGAATCAATTGGCTATCTGAGCACAAGTCCATAGTAAACTATAAAGAAAATGTAGTGAAATGCCTTGATGACTTTGGGAATTGGGTAGAGATTCTTGGTTCTAGGAAACCCCTTAAGCTAAGATAGATTTCATCCGTGTAATTAAAGAAAGATAAAAGAAAGGGTTATTCAATCTATGCAGTCAAAATAAAAGATATAGATAACCAAGAACCATCCTTTGACAACTATCCTATCCTGAGAGAGTTCTAGGATGTATTCCCTGAAGAATTGACAAAGCTCTTGTCAAAAAGGGAATTTGATTTCTCAATAGATCTTGTGCCTGGAACAGAGCTGTAGTCTAAGGCACCCTATAGAATGACAACAATATAACTATATGAGCTTAAGACACAATTGGAAGAATTGTTGAAGCAAGGGTTTATCAGACATAATGTGTCACCTTGAGGCACATTGTTCATTTTTGTAAAGAAGAAGTATGGAACTTTGTGGTTATGCATTGATTATAGGATTCTCAACAAGGAAACTATAAAGAATAAGTATCCACTTCAAAGGATAGATGAGTTATTTGATTAGATGAAAGGTGTGAAGGTATTATTTAAAATTGATCTTAGATCCAGATATCATCAGTTGGGGATTAAAGATGAGGATATCTCTAAGACAACATTTAAAACTCGCTATGGTCACTACAAGTTCACAGTAGTACCATTCAGGTTAACTAACTCAACTGCAACATTTATGAACTTGATGAACAATGTGTTCAGAGATTGTTTGGATGAATATGTGTTAGTCTTATTGGATGACACTCTAATTTATTCTAAGTTGGTAGAGGAGCATGATAGACACTTGAGAATAGTCTTGCATCACTTGAGAGAGTGTAAACTTTTTGGAAAACTATCTAAGTGTACGTTCTATTAGAGTAAAGTGCACTACCTTTGCCACGTGATTTCAAAAAATGGGATTGCAGAAGATCCAAAAAATATCAAAGCGATAATAGATTAGCCAACACCACAAAATGTAATTGAGGTTAGAAGTTTTATGGGGCTGGCTAGATATTACATGAAATTTATGGAAGGATTTTCAACAATCACAGCACCAATAACCTCATTACAGAAAAAAGGTAAGAAGTTTGACTAAACAAATAGATGTGAGAAAGATTTTGAGCTCCGAAAGGAAAAGCTCATGACAACACCCATTCTGACCATACCTAATCCAAATGGTCATTTCACAGTTATAACAGATTCTTCAAGTGAAGGTGTGGGAGGAGTATTGATGCAGAACAAGAAAGTGGTGTCGTACAAATCTAAGAAGTTAAAACAACATGAGTTAAACTATGCACCACATGATCTAGAGTCAGTTGCCATTGTTCACGCACTCTAGATGTGGAGGCACTACCTCTTGGGTAAATCTTTTGAGTTAAAGATAGATCATTTAGGGCTCAAGTAGATCTTCACCCAACCTAATCTCAATGGATGATAGAGAAAGTGTTTGGAATTCCTTCGTGAGTATGACTTTGGAACTGCGTACATAAAGGGAAAAGAGAATAGGTTCATAGATGCTCTTAGTAGGAGAAGAAATATGGCTGCCATGGTGACTACTAGATCCAATCTGAGACAATAGGTGATCCATAATTTACAAGAAGATAAACATTATGACTGAGTTAAGAAAGCATTAGAAGAAGACCCCCCAGATCATCGATTTGATGGTTATGTAATTGAGTCAGATGGGTTCTTGTGATACCAGTGAATGATGTATATCCTAGATTTGAGAGAGTTGAGGAAGCTAGTTCTTAAGGAGGTCCATAGTGCACCATATTTAGGGCACCGAGGAGTGACCAAAATGATGGAAGGGTTGAGACCATTGTACTTTTGGCCTAAACTTAAGAAGGATGTAACTGAGTTTGTGACTCGATGTTTAGAGTGCTAGCATGTCAAGGCTGAACATGTCCATCCTGCAAGGCTTCTATATCCACACAGTGTTCCAGATTATAAGTGGGAGGTAATTAGCATGGATTTTATTCAGGGATTTCCCATGTCCAAGAATCGACACAATGTCATCTTGGTGGTGGTAGACAAATTTATAAAAGTAGCCCATTTGATTCTCAAAAATCTCTCATATGGATCATTGTCCTTAGCTAAAAAGTTTGTCCAAGAGATCTTTTGATTACATGGAGTTCCAGAGATGATCATTTTAGATTGCAACACTCGCATGACTTCCAGGTTTTGGACCATGCTAAATGTAGCCTTAGGGACTAAGTTGAATTTTAGCATGGCATATCATCCTCAAACAGATGGTTAGATGGAGAGAGTCAACTAGGTAGTGGAAAATCTTCTAAGGATGTAATGTATGGATCAACAGTATAAATGGGAAGAATTTTTGCCATTGGTAGAGTTCACATACAATAATTCATACCATGCATATTTAGGGATGGTACCGTTTGAGGCTCTTTATGGGTGTAAGTGTCAAACACCCATCAGTTGGGACAAGGTTGAGGATAGAATAGTGATTGGACCCAACATGTTAAAGGAAATGGAAGATCAAATGAGGTTAATTAAAGAGAAATTGAAGTAAGCCTTAGATTGCTAGAAACGTCAGGCAGATAGAAACAAAACTTTCAAACAATTCTTAGTAGGTGACAAGGTTTTTCTAAAAGTCAAGCCTCACAAGAGTTTGATTAATTTGGCAAGGCATCTAAACTTGTTTCTAGATTCATAGGACCTTTTGACATACTTGAAGTGATCAATCTAGTTGCATATAGACTTGCTCTGCTGCCGACTCTGACCAAAATCCATAATGTTTTTCATGTGTCTTTACTCAAACCTTATCATCTTGATGCATTGTATAATCTTGATTGGTGTACCCTATAGGTATAGGATCTACGAGTGGTGCTAGTGGATCCCATTTGAGTCTTGGAGAAGCACAACATCAAGTTGCATAATAGAGACATAGTGTAGTATAAAGTCTAGTGGGACCAATGTTCTGTGGATAATGCCACTTGGGAGGATGCTTAAGAGATTAATAGATTGTTTCCACATTTGAGGAATTAGCATAGTTTCTTTTATTTCATGCATATTACAGATACTATGATACTTTGATGATGATACATTTGATGTGTTGGTAGTGTTAGTATAATACATTATTGATTTTGTAGCATGTAATAAGACATCGAGACAATGTCTCTTCCAAGTGGGGAAGGATGTCATGTTTCAAACTTTTTGGATTGATTTCATTTACATTTAATGCATAGAAAACTATTGAATTTTACTTAATACTTGATTTTAGATAAATATAATGATGATATGGTATTGAGCTTATGATTAAGTTATTTTATGTCACTTCGGCTGTGCTTTGACGAAACTAACCTATTGACTGTGGAAAATGAGTGGGATTGGTTGTATGTATTGTTGAAGGCAAGAAAATGTTTCAGGTAGAGGGGACCTAGCCATTTGTCAACAATTGGATGGGTTTTGTCTAGTTCCCCATCATATACTCATGTAGAATCATATTTCTTGTGATGATGACTATTTGTTTTAACATTCTTCATGGTATAAATATGTATGTGACTATGGTTTTTCTAGTAAATGTTTATATGCATGATTTTCGATGCCTGAATTGTTAAATTAAATAACCATGTCTTTGTTTATATATATAAATAAATAGTATTAAATATTATTGCAAAATAAAAAATGCTTATATTTGTATACATATATATAGATATATTATTTGTGAAATTAAAATGTGTGTATCTTTCTTTATATATTCATATATAAATAAAGTTTATTATGAATTATAAAAAAATCCTTATTTAATGAAACATATATATATAAAATAAAAGGGAAGCATGCGTGGATTTAAATTTATAAATAAACTAGATTAAACTCTTGCATGAGTTTTGGATGGGAAACAAAGGAAAAATTAAAGAAAAGAAAGTGAATAAAAAGGAAAAAGGAGGAAAGTTCACTCTAAGAAGAAGAGGAGACAAAATAGAGCTGAAGGGGAAATATGAAGGCATGAGCAAGACATAAAAACACTGAATCTCGGAAGAATTCCTGTGATAGGGATTGATGTAGGGACATCTTATCAATTTCTGAAATTTAAGTTAGCAGTTGATTTTTTTTGGTTTGAATGTATGGGTCGAATGATAGGATGAAGGTGGAAAGAGGTTCTTGTTGCCAAAATAACAAGAACATTATTAAATAACTAATAGTTTTTTGGGAGAGTAAGATAAGTGGAGAAGGTGGTGATTATTACAAGAATCGGTTACAAGTTTGGGAAGATTGGCGGTAAGGAGGTTCGATTACTATTTTGGGGAGGTGCCTGTTTGAATAGTTAACTCAAGGACCATTAAGGAAGATGCTAGATAATGCTCAAAGATTCTTTGTAACAGCTAGTTAAAATTAGAAATTGTAGCAGCATACATTAAAAGAGTTAGTACATAATAATGCAAGATTATTTATCTAAACAAGGAGTGATGGTTAGTGGCTGACGTTGGACAGTGGAAAAAAGTAGAGAGGCTGAAAATAGATAGGGAGAGTGAATGTGTGTGGCATATCGTGGCACTGCAGACAGATAACTAATGATCGAGCATAATGCAGAATAAAGGCCATTAGGAAAAAGGACTAATTTGGTGGAGAGTGGCGAATATAAGAGACAAACTGATAATAATATAGGCAAACGGATTGGGTGGTCAGATAGAGAAAGCTGTTGTTGAGAAATAAGGAGGAGGCCAAGGTTGATGAGAGAGAGAGAGAGTGGTGTGAGTTAGAAGAAAAGGAAGTGGCAAATGCTATGAGAATAGATAGCAAGAGAAAGGAGAGATCGAGTATGAATAATAAGAAAGGTGGAATAATTGAATAAACTAGTTTGAGAAGAAGAAATTGAATGTGGCCCAAGGCCAAATAGCTAAGACCAAATGAAAGAAACAAAATATGGAGGCTGGCAAGGTTGAGAAGCTACACAAAGTTGAAAGGTACAAACAGACTGACATAAGGATCGATTCATGGAATGAATGTGTTGTAGAGGTTTTTGATGTCATGTAATGGAGGTCAATTGGTTGTATGGAATGAAAGTTCAAGTTTTTTTTGTTCATTATGATTCTATAACTTGATAGTGATTATTCCTGTAGCAAGTTAGAGCAGAAATAGTATTTTCTATTATCACAATTAATGAATAATTATGGAACCTAAGCTCTTATCACCTTAATGACATCCTTGTGGGTCTTATTTGTTGTTCATGTTGCATCACCTAGATTGTTTACAATCTACCTGATATTGTTTCATCTTTATCATCAATGTCATAGTTCCTGTCATTTTGTGATAGAAGGTCTATGAAAGCTTGTTTACACAGGTTCTATGTTGAATGCATTGAATATTTGCACATGCATTGTGGGGGCATGCTATCAGATTGGTATCAGAGTCCTAAAAGATCTAGGTAGAAAGTATAGAGGGTGATATTGATTCTTGTTGAAAGTTGAGACTGTAGTTTTTTGTGTGTTGCAGATCGATGCAGTAACAAGGAAGGTGTGGCACCAAAAGAAAGGGTAGAGAGAAGATAAAGAGCCTGAGGTGAGGTGTCTAGAAGGTGAAAGAAGAAAGAAAGATGCAAAAGCATTCTGGGAAAGAGAGTCTCAAAAAAAAATGAGACAAGAGGAAAGAAAATATGAAGACGTAAAATGCAGATTTTGAAAGAGAGTTGGCAGCACTATGAAGAGATTTGGCACAATACCTAATTGCAAGGCAGCAAAGGTTGGAGGAAGAAATCAAAGAATATTTTTGGGTATAGCCAATGATGAGAAAAGTGAAGTGGCCTATAATGAAGATAGTTGAAAAGAGGAAAAGGCAGAATATAGAAGCCTTAAGAAGGAAGAGTACAAGTATGAGAGGATCCCAGAAAGTTTGGGACAACAATGAGTTGCCTATTCAGTAACATGGATCAGACGAGGTCAAATAAGTTCTCATAGTGGAGGACTTGAAGGAAAGGAGAAAAGAAGAAGTGCAACAAGTAGCACTTGTGGAAGAGAGAAATGAAGAGAGAAGAGTATCCGTAAGAAGACACTAAGGGAGACATTGTGGTCTCTTATTTCGTTTATTAATATTGTGTTTGCAGCTGTGTATGTAGGTATAAAGAATGTGTTGAGGAAGGTTGAGGAAGAGACCTTGAAGATGATGAAAGAAGGGGCAAGAATAGCACCCATAGAAAGAGTTGAAGATGTGAACATGAAAAGGATGATTGCAGTAGTATGTCAAGAGGAGACTACAACGGAGTACATTGCAAGGTGCCTGAAAATGAAAAGGAGGTTGAAACTAAAGCTTTCCAGTTTGATGTTGAAGATGTCTAGTGAAATGAAGAAGTTGATGAAGAGGTCATAGAGTTTGACAATACTTTAGAAGATGTCGAAGCTGAGCAAGATGCTAATGGAGAAGAAGAGATGAAAAACTAAGAGACTAGAGGTGGATGCAAGTTGAGATAGTAGGTCATTGTACCAAAGAATGGAGGTAAAAATGTTGTTTTTAATTTTGTATATAGAAACAAGAATATGAATAAGTAAGTTTGTTTAGAGAAAAGGAAATTGGTAGATCATGGATATAGTTCTATATTGGCAAATGAAATGAGATGTTGAGGAGCAGCAATTAAAATATAGAGAGGATGTTGCTTTTGATTATGTTTATATTAACAAACAAGTGCAAAGAATGAATAATGTACAAAGAAATAAGTGGCAGCCAGATTGAAGACAAGCAAGGAAGCCTAGAGGAGATATTTCAAGAAGACCAACTTTAGCGATGAAAAGAGATCAGCCCAAGGTGGTGGCATGCAAAGTATGGAAGGAAAAGAGTGTAGTAGCAAAAAAGGCAAATAGTGCTGCAATAATTGATGCTGAGACAATTAAGAGAATGGAAATTGGAAGGGAAGATACTAATAAAGGGCATGTGGAAGGAAGAGTTGGATGTAAGAAACATTGAGACAGTAGAATGGCAGCAGTCAGAGATTGCCCCGTGTGATGAGAAGGGTAAACAAATTGAGTTTAATAATGCTTTGGAAATATTGGATGATTTTGTTATAGAAAAAGATAAGAAAAAGTTGAATGATGAACAATCCAATGTTAATGAGGTGTTAAATGAAATATATAAAGAAGATACCAAGGTTGATGAAGTAAATGGTGATTGGGAGATGACTGAGTATGATGAGGAGAGGTGGAGGAATATAGAATATATGCTAGAGAGAATGTGGAAGAAGTGAAAGAAGAAGAAATTTTGGTAAATGTACAGAAGGACCACATGTGTAGGAGCACATGATTCTTGTCCCCTAGGGAGTCTGGTGTAGGGGCATCTTATCAATTTTTTAAATTTAAGTTAGCAGTTGATTTTTTTGGGTTTGAATGTATGGGTTGAATGATAGGATGAAGGTGGAAGGAGGTTCCTGTCACCAAAGCAACATGAACATTATTAAATAATTAATAGTTTTTTTGGGACATTTGGATAAGTGGAGAAGGTGGTGATTATTATAAGAATCAGTTAGAAGTTTGGGAAGACTGGTAGTAAAGAGGTTTGATTGCTATTTTGGGGAGGTTCCCGTTTGAATAGTTAACTCAAGGACCGTTAAGGAAGATGCTAGATAATGCTTAGAGATTCTTTGTAACAGCTAGTTAAAATTAGAAATTGCAGCGGCATATAACAGAAGAGTTAGTACATAATAATGCAAGATTCTTTGTCTAAACAAGGAGTGATGGTTAGTGGTTGACTTTGGATAGTGGAAAAAAGTAGAGGCCAAAAATAGGTAGGGAGAGTGAATGTGTGTGGTAGATCATGGCAATATAGATAGATAACTAACGATCGAGCATAATGCAGAATAAAGGCCATTGGGAAAAAGGACTAATTTGGTGGAGATTGGCTAATATAAGCGATAGGCCAATAATAATACAAGCAAATGGATTGGGCGGTTGGATAGAGAAAGTCATCATTATAGAAATAAGGAGGAGGAGACTGAGGTTGATGAGAGAGAGAGAGAGTGGTGCAAGTTAGAAGAAAAGGAAGCAGTAAATGCTGTGAGAATGGATAGAAAGAGAAAGGAGAGATCGAGTATGAATAATAAGCATGGTGAGAGAAAAGAATAAACCAATCTAAGAATAAGAAATTGAATGTGGCCCAAGGCCAAATAGCTAAGACTAAATGAAAGAAACAAAATCTGGAGGCTGACAAGGTTAAGAAGCTACACAAAGCTAAAAGGTACTAACAGACCGGCATAAGGATCAGTTCATGGAATGAATGTAATTTGTAGAGGTTTTTAATGTCTTGTAATGGAGGCTGATTGGCTGCATGGAATGAAAGCTTAAGTTTTATTTGTTCATTACAATTCTGTAACTTGATAGTGATTATTCTTATAGCAAGTTAGATCAGAAATAGTATTTTCTATTATCACAATTAATGAATAATTATAGACCTTAAGCTCCTGTCACCTTATCGACATCATTGTGAGTCTTATTTATTATTCCTATCACATCATCTAGATTGTTTACAATCTACCTAATATTCTTTAATCTTTATCGTTGCTGTCCTAGTTCCTGTCATTTTGTGATAGAAGGTTTGTGGAAGCATGTTTACACAGGTTCTATGTTGAATGCATTGAATATTTGTGCATTCATTGTGGGGGTGTGCTATCAGGGATTAATGAAATAGCCAAAATTTGAAGTAAATCAGGCTTGAATGAATCACCAAGTTCACTTCTCCATTTCTTTGTTCAAATGCAATATGAATCTTTTTTTTAAATGCACCTGGTAAACTTTTTAATGTGACCAGAGACACTGGTGCGACATGCCCTCTGGTTCCATGTGAATGTTTTTTCCTAGAGCAATGAACCAGTGAGGCCACAACATGGGGGACCTCATCCCCTAGCAAGAACACTTCAAACCCGCGAGCTGATTGGCCCAGCAAAGGCGTAAAGCTTGCGAGCTCATTGGCCTAGGGGTGTTTGAACTCTAGTGGCTGCCACTACAACCAAGTGACTTAACCACCAAACCAAGCCCTTATTAGCAAATGTAATATGAATCTTAGTAGTGGAAACCCTATCCATTTTCTTCTATCACCTGTAGCAAAATTTCATAGTTTTGTTTGATTTTATTTGTAGAAATCTATAGTGGGTGGATGAAGTTTTGTTTGACTTTTATTTAAAGTCATTTATAGTTTTATAAAGAGGCTATGGCACTACCTTTAAATGTAGGTGACAACCCTCTTGCTAAGGATTTGGGAGGCATGTAGGCCTTCCCATGTACCTAGCAAGAGGACTAAGGACAACATATTAGTTATTTTCTAAAATCTTCTATTAAACCCAATAAAACTTGCTTTATCTTCTATCTCTCATTGTTGTTCTGGCATACCAATGTCCTAGCACACATTTTTGTTCTAGCTTGAATTCTATAACAAATCTGAGTTATTCTTCCTATATACTAATGTTCTGACATGAGAAACATAACAAATCTAAGTTATACTTCATATATTTTCACTGTTATGGCATACTTTTCATTGTTCTGGCATACAATGGCTTTTCTGGCATGAATATTGATAACAAACCTGAGTTTTACTTCATATATTTTCATAGTTCTAGCATATTGTTCATTGTTCTAGCATACAATGGCTATTTGGGCATGAATATTGATCCAAATATGAGTTTTACTATATATACTTTTCACTGTTATGGCGTGCATTATTTTTTTGGCATGAATATTGATCCAAATCTAAGTTTTACTATTATATTTGTCACTATTCTGGCATGAATTTAGAGAACAACCAATTAGTTATGTGAAAATTGATATAGAACAGTGAAATCTTTTCATTACTACCTCTCTTTAAAGATGAAATTCATCATTATGGGTATATATATATAAACCATTTATATATGGGTATATATACCTACTATTACAAACACATGCTGAGATATTCCAATTGCTTTATGATTGAAATTACTATATTATACCCTAAAAAACAATGTAGGAAAGTCAAAATCGTGAGCTAAAACTGTAAAATGTGCTAGCAAAATACTGATCCAACATTTTGATAAAACTACGTACATATGGAAACAAGGAGTTACTAATTTTATAATAGAAAGACTCATTGTTATTATTTATTGCATGAAGAATTGATTTATTATCATTATTCTTAATGCGCTTGCAAAGGAAAAAGAAATACATATCTTTGTTTATTATGTATTGTCTATTTGGGAAAGTTACCTTCCAGGTTGGGTGCTAAAGATGGGTAAAATATAGAGGTAGGTCTTCTTTTTCAGGATCTACACATCATTAAACAATTTCATACTTTGGCCAAAGTTAAATTGTGATGTTGAAATAGATGAATGACCATTGAAATAGATAGATTATTATGCCTAGTTATTTATTTCATTCTCTACCATATCATGTTAATGTGATGCTACATTCAAGTTAGGGATGCATGTAGGTTAATAGGCATGCACCAAATTCCACCCTGCCAACTATTTATAGGTCACTAGGACCTTTGTGTAGGGTCAGCCATTCTTCAAGTTTTAAGAATAATGGGGAAGAGTAAGCTTCGTGGTTTGGGGGAAAAGCACCTGAACCATGTTCTTGTCTGTTGACATAGCAAATGACCAGATGGTCGATGGCAGCTTATGCTTGATTTATGTATTTTAGATTCTACTTCTATATGCTGACATATGTATTACTTCATTGTATTAGAATGAATTGTAAGGCACTTAAGCCAATATTAAAACATGTACATATTATTTTGTGGAGCTCTATAACTGTACTTCTATATGATGAATTGTAACATTATCATTTACTATTTCAATGAATCAAATCTTATGTTTGTCATTTATTAGTAATCTCATTTTTTTCCTTGATAGTGTAATTGTAGTTACTTTTACTTCAGTTATTTATGTGATGGAATGTGATACTTTATAGACACTTTGTATGTGTTAGAGAGTTCTGTAGACACCCCAAATTGACTCATTATCATTAATATCAAACATTACATTACACATCATCTGCATTTGTCTAACACACTTGAACAATATCCCTAACATATCTTTTTCTTCTAATAATTAAATAAATTTATATTTATTTAATTAATTCATTAGCTATTTGTTCTATTTCTTCTAAGCTATAATTAAACAATCTTTAATTATTTAATTATCTTCATTCTTCTATTTTTAATTAAATAAATTTTATTTATTTAATTAAAATTTCCTTTCATAAACCCACTTTCCAATTAATTAAATAAATTTTGTTTATTTAATTAATTTCTCTTATCATTTATCTCATGAGCCAACATGTGTGCCTCTTTCATTAAAAAAGAGAAGTGGTACTACATCTTTTATTTAATATCTTTCACATGTACTTTTTATATATACGGTCACACATAAGCCCTATCTTCCCTCCACTTGTCATCTTCACATTCACTTATGTCTATCATTCAATATCAACCATTCACATAGCCACCAAATCTCCACCGTTGATTCATTTTGGCTGAGTTCTATATAAACACCCTCTCATTCCATACTACATCTATCCAACATTCATATAGTGTCTACATTATCATCCTGAGCATATTGAGCACTTGAGTATTCATAGCATCCATTGAGCTTATCATCATTATCATTTATCCATCATGGCAGCTTTTATCTTTATAATTGTTCATTGTTGATGAAGCAATCCACATCATAAACAAGGAATCACACAATCTAGGTGATATTGTGCTTGAATTGCATGCTTTTGATTTCATTTGGATTAGATTCTTTGATGATGGTAGGGTTAGGTTTTCATGGCTATGCTTGATCTTATTAACCTGATTTTTTACCTATCACATTTTGGTACACCCGGTGGGACTCACGTCCTTGATTAACTTTGCTATTTGAAGTTGTTTTTATGAAGATTAGATTTTCCTAGTGCTTACGGCAAGTTCCAGTCACTTTTGAACAAAAACTAGTCGTTGTCTGAATATACGCATTGCTTCTGAGCTGAAACCTACCGCCTTTAGCATTTTTTGGATTGCTTATGAGAGAACAATAGTCACTTTCGGTCTGTTTTGCATCGCTTATATGCTAACAGTGGTCTCTTATGCCTTTATTTGAATCACTTTTAATCTAACAGTGATCACTTTTAGCCAATTGAATCACTTATTGCAAAACTAGGGTTTTTGTTGCATTCTATTTTTCTTACAGATCTGAGTTGCTTATGATCCGTAACCAGTCACTTCTTGCCTTTTGGCATCACTTGTGAGCTTTATCAATCCACATTTGGTGCTCTTAGCATCACTTATGATCTATAACATTTTGCCTGTGGCAGAATATAGTTCACTTTTGATCAACAATGGATCGCCTCTGGTAAACTGTCATTTTCAGTCTTTATCATTTACAGTTTGTTTTTTTGGCTACTAATTAGGTATTTGTGTAGGATCTTATCGATTGTCCAAGAAAAGGAGGCTATAAAACTACTAACATATCTATTACAGCCTCAATTGGTCCAAAACTTGTGGTTTTTCACTAAATTAGGAACATTTGGGCTTGGTGTTTAAAATGAATCATTGCTTTCTCCATGTTGGATTTATCTTTTTTGACTGCTTACATGTGCTTGAATGTAACCCAAATTTAATAACAAAAGTATCCTCTCCCCTTTCCTATCAAATAGGTCTTGGGTGTATGAGAACTTGTTATTATCTTTAGAGGGCCTGCCTTCCTAGTGTGAGAAGGGATATGACCCAAGCGGTAATAGGCTAAAGCCAAGTCCTTCTGAACCACTATATAAGAAAAGTGTTTGTGCCAAAAGTTGCAAACAAAGGGCGTTGTTGTGTTATACTGATAGCCAACCTCCCCCAAAATGTTCCAAGGCATAACCCTTGAAGGCTGGGAGACTCCATAATGGAGAGTAGTGTTACTACACATATAGCTGCACGTACGGATGCCTTTATTAACAACTTTGTGTAGTAGCCAAAAACCTTCTATTTGTTGACACAAAAGGTGGGACCTTTGAAGCCACCCCGATTCACGTGGTTGTTAGAAGAGATAGTAGGGACAATCCTAAGGTTTGGTGAGGGACAAGCCTTTTGGGAAACCTAGATCTTAGTATGTGTGAGAAGTGTGTGCCATGGAGAGGAGCTGGTGCTACCAAGATCCTGAAGCTATTTACTTTGAATAAGCATGGCCAGAGGATTCAACAAATATAGTCCTTTCATAGCCTAGGTTGTACAAGTTTGTGATTTTTGTGAGTGTGAGTGACTGCAATTACTATTTTCTTGTTAAAAAAATACAAATTAGACATATTTCTTGACAGACATAGTCAGTTTTGAGCTTAAATTGGCTATATACAGACAACTAGATCACTTTTCAATAACAGTCAGTCACTTTTTGCTTAAACTAGATTGCTTTTAAACAATAGTCAGCCACTTTTTGCCTAAATTAAGTCACTTTTAAACAACAGTCTTTCACCTCTGGTCTAAACTGCATCACTTCTGATCAGCTGTAAATCACTTTTGAGTCAATATTAATCACCTGTGGAAAATTGGCTCACCTCTGGTTAACACTATAACCTACTATCAGAACCAAAACTAGCTCACATTTAAGCTATTACCAGTCACCTTTGGCCTTTTCTGAATCACATTTGAGCTATTACTTGTCGCATGTGGTCTAATACCAACAAATCTTAGTGACTTAGTCGAATTAGCCACAAATCCATCTTGCTCAGTCTCAGCATTAGCTTTCAGACCTGTCTCTGATCATTAGCAGATACCTAGAATTTGTCTTCTACTTTGAGCTTACCAACCAATCAAATTTAATAAGCTTTTCATCTTCTTAAGATCCCAAACTAGCAAACTAAACATCAAATCAATCAATTCAATCAATCAGCAAAACATCATCTCCTAACTTTAGCTTCAGTAACATCAACAACAGAGCAACCCTTAACAAACAACTTTTCCCTTGAGTGTGTGAACTATTCTCTAGGGAAGTCCAACCAACAATGAAGCAACCAAGCAACCCAACAACAAAGCAAGCAGCAAACCAACAAACAAAAACCCAACAACAAAGCAACCAACAACCAAACAAGTAGCAAACTATCATCTTTTTTGGGTCTCAAAACCTTAACAAGCTAAAGTTTAGTTTTCAACATCATTCATCATGCCTCAAACTAGGAGTCAATATAGAGCTGAAATGGAAGCCAAATTGCGAGCTAAAATGGAAACCAAATTGCAAGCTGAGATGGAAGATAAGATGCAACAATCTAGATCAACACCTCTTAGAGACGCGACTCAATTTATGAATGGTATGCCTCCTCATATGTTTATGCCTCATGGGTATACCATTGGAGAGTCATCTTCACAACAAGTGCAACCTCAAACATTTTTGGAGACTTATGAGGAACAATCCCAAGAAGACTTATCAAAATTTTAGGATACCACATGTGTGGGATCAAGTTGAGAGATTTGTCTTCTTCGAACCTAATCACTACTTCTTACAACTTGCTGGTATGCACACTAAATTACCAAGAGATTTTGACATACCATTATTAGAGAGCACGATCCAAATACTCCCGCTGTCATTGCAAAGGGACCATCCACTATAGTCACACCATTTCCTATCATATCACAAACTCCATCTTCCAATGCATCTCTTTCACTACCTATTGTTACTTCATTTGATCCACCATGCTCAGAGTACACTCTAGAACCTTTGATAATGCCAACCAATGTGCTCCCTTTTATTTCACAAAATTTGAACATTCCACCTTTCCATGTTCCTCAAAATACTCTTTCTCCTACCATGACCATTTCCATGCCTCAAGTAACACAAGATGTCCATGTGGCCCAAGTGCAAATGCCCCAAACATCACAAGCTATCCCCATATCCCATAGTGCCCAAGCTTCCCAAACTATCCCAACAACACCAATGGTCCAAGCTTCACAACCATCGCAACTCGCTATATCCCATGTGGATACCACATCTCATATACCTACTACTAATATGCTTTCCACTATCTCCACTAATCCATCCAATACATCATATAATCCCAATGTTAGTCTTATTGACATGAGTGACCCTCCTATTGTTTCTCAAGCCACTCCTAGCACTGCAGTCACTTATGTTGAGCAACTTACATCCATTCCATCATCTTCTTACAATCCTTCACAAACCATCAATCCATCTTATGCTACCCAAGGTTTGCCTATTGTCACTCAACACATGACACATATCAATCCTCATGTTGTCCAAAATACAAACCCAAGTGTCCATCCGTCTTTCACATCCACCAATCATTCCATCACTTACCATGTCACAAACCCAACTCCAAATTCACAACCATTAACTAGTGTCAATCCATCTTTCACCTCTCATGTGATGCAAAATATTGGTGTCAATTCATCACAATATACCCAACCATTGCTTGTGTCTCAAGGACAGCACTCCTCAACCACATATGTGTCACATACCAATCCTTTGACATACGTTGTGACTATGCAACCTCAACAAATGCTCATGACTTCATATATCCCACAACAACAACCTCAATATACATTATACCATGTTTCACCCCCTTTGCAACAACAGTAATTATCTCCAACGGATGTTCAACAAATGATCAACCAAGTGGTAGGACAAAGCAAGAAGACATTTTCCTTAGAAAACATATGCGCTTATCCATTTGACAAGTCACTTCATATGACACCTTTTCCGCCACACTTTGAAATTCCACAATTTGACAAGTACAAAGGAAAAGGAAATCTAGAAGACCATCTTAGAGCATTCTTTGTGGCATGTCTCAATGTTGCTCATGATGATACATATCTTTTCAGACTATTTCATTGAAGCTTAGTAGGACAAGCTCTTAAATGGTTCTCTCATTTACCTTTGGGAATTAAGTCTTTTTTGGAGTTAGCAAATAAGTTTTGATCACACTTTGCTTTTAACATTGAACATGAAGTAAACGTGAATGACCTTGTTAACAATAGACAGCACAACAGTGAAGCCTTTTCTGCATTTACTAAATGATGGTGTAAAACGGCTAGCAAACTATCATGGAAAATACCTGAGAAGCAACAGCATGATATCTTTGTTCAAAATCTTCATCCCAAGCTATAATTCCAACTACAATTGTAAAGTCCTAGCACCTTTGATGAACTTGTTTCCAAAGGAACCATCAATGAATGAGATTTAATTGCTAAAGGTACTATTAAGATATTTTGTGATAACAAAGACTATCCTCAAAACTCCAATGATAAATCTCGCTTTTGGAACAAAAATAAGAATGTTGTCAATGATGGTGTTGTGGACGCAAAGAACATACAAACTATGAAAGCTCCCATCAACATTCAAGCTACTTCTACAACAACACAACCTTTTCAATGAATGTGACAATGACAAATTTCAAATCTGCACTGACAATTTATACCATTAGTAGAACCTATGGAGGTTGTCTTTCGAAAGCTTCTCCAAGCGGGTGATATTATGTTACCGGATGCACCACCCAATGGTGAACTACTCTACAAAGCTCCTTGGTACAAAGAAAATGAGTATTGTGATTACCATATAGTTAAAGGACACAAAACAAATGGTTGTATGCACTTAAAACATGTTATCCAAGATTGCATCAATCAAGGTTTAATCAAAATTACACCTTCAACAACTCAGCCTGCACAACAATCAACATCAAACTATGATCTAGATGCTTTCAAGAATCTACTTTCATCTCATAACAAATCAATTAACATGCCAGGAATGCCATTCAGTACAACTATGAATCATCTACTATTGACTGCATTCACCATGCTCGCATTTCTACCATTATTATCCAAGGAAAAGCACCTGACTACACTATAACCACTTGAAGAGGTCAAGTCACCATTCAAGGAGCACCTATCCATCCTCCTCGACCGTTCTCTAACTATAATATCCTAGATCACCTTGGCAAAACACCTGCACACATATCCATTCTTGAGTTGCTTCAGATATCCCCTGCTCACAAATCTATCCTTGACAAAGCCTTACAAGAATCTTCTGTGCCCAACGATATTGATATCACACAATTCCAATATATGGTCACTAGAATTGTAGCCCCTTGTTATTTAACCTTTTCTGACAAAGATCTTTAGCCCTCCATTCACCCTTCACACAACGAAGCCCTCCACATTGAAGTGTTTGTTAGACAACGTTGTATCAAACGAATCTTGGTAGATGGTGGAGCTGGTCCTAATATATGTTCTTTGAAATTAATAAAACAATTGGGATATTCTGAGAAAGATGTTGACACCTCCAAGGTTATTACTATCAGAGCATATGATGATGTCGAGTGAGATACTGAAGGGATTATTTACTTGCCTATCCAAGTTGGGATGGTCACTATTGAAACCCATTGTCAGTTTCTTGATATTAACCTTTCTTTATAACATCATCCTTGGTCGTCCATGGATACATGCCCTCAAGATAGTTCCTTCCACATACCATCAATGTCTTAAATTTCCACACAATGGTATTGAGATTACTATTCATGTTGATCCCAATCCATTTGAATTTTGTCATGCCTTTCAAGATAAATATCAAAGTCTGAACCACATTCCTATCAACACCGAGGCATATCCATCTTCATCATATATAGATCCATCTGACCTAGTCAAGCCATCATCTAGCAAAGCCACTTCTAACCTCCGTATCAAGTACACCGAACATGGCCCTGGTGAATACACACTACAAGAATCTTGTTGTGTTGGCACCCTTCCCTTATCTCCCAAATCTTATGGTAAACCTTCTACATCCAAGCCAACTTCATCCCCAGCTGTCATCAAAGTCCCATCCACAATATTCATTAAAGGTGGATTCTTGGATGATGAAGACATTGATGATATCGACTCTTGGATATTCTTTGATGAAAATGACCAAGTCCAACTAGAAGTGGAGAGATATAACAATGGGTTTCGCATCATAAATAACATGGGCTACAAAGGACATGGTGGATTGGGATCATAGGAACAAGGACCTATTGAACTCATTATTGTGTCTAAGAAGTTTAATAAGCAAGGCCTTGGTTATCAGCTGGAGGTACCACGACCCAAAGACATTAAGTGTATTTATGATATTGACACTAGACCCTCCTCGATAGGAGAGACTTCTAGTTTGGATAATATCTATTGTGTGGTTACACAACATGCCCCATTTTGCCTTGACAAAAGAGGGACCCAACTTTTTCTTGCTGCTTTGGCTTGTTATTTTTCTGCTTTGGGTGGTCTAGTAAAATTAAGTCATGCATTAGACCCTGCAAGAGGGTGGATTTTCCACCATGATGAGGTTAGTTACCAAAGTTAGTATTTCACATTATTAACCTCATGGTTTGAAAGTACATCAAATTCCAAGTAGGTTTGCCTTTTGGATCACCCTCAAATTCTCTAAGGGGAGAGAGTTATGATAAGTCAAAGTTTTGGTCAAACCTGATATCCAAATGGGGGGTCATATTTCAAACATCAATCACATTATATAAGATCACCTCAATATTGCATTATCACCCAATAATCTCTTGATCTGCAAAGTGTGGACATCAATTTTATGTGATAGCTGTTATTTGCCCGCCAAACAACTTCACATATTTTGTGGGGGTCATTTTTTTTAATATCCATCATCTTACGAATATCACCCTCTTCACAAAAAATCACCCTATGCCAATATGACGATGATGTCATGTAAACCCAACAAACAAAGGAAATCTCCTTGATGATGATGTCATCATTCCATGTTACCTCGCGGAGGTATATATCCGGTGCCCTTCATATTCAATAACATGACGGTGACATCATTACAACACAATGCTTAAACAAGGTGGCCGACATGGTGATGTCACCCCAATCTTTTTCCTTAGGGGATCATTTTATTCACGACGTTATATTTTGAACATCCCCTATTCTTAAATTCATGACCTGATATACATGTGGTCAGCGTTGACCACATCATCCGATTCTTTTGCATTAGTTTTGCTGCTCAAAGGCAGGGGGTCATTTTATCTAGAGGGGGTCATATTTTGAATATCACCCAATCTTTCAAAGATCACCCCCCTATTTCCTAACATTATATGCACTTAAATGTGGTAGCTAGATTTCCACCTATTGCAAATACAATTCAAACACTTGGCATCATTAATGGATTCTCTATTGAAGATCAATGGATTTAATCCATCCCAACTTAGTTTTACCCTAATTTGCCCTATGGATGCATTTAAAGGTAACTTTCCAAGGTTATTTTCATTTACCTTTTGAAAAAATAAGAAATTACAAAGCAAAGAAGTCAAACCCTCATACAACTACCTGTTAACAGACTAGATCTTTTAGCGTAACCGAACGGGTGATCATCAGCATTTGCGGCCCTTTTCTGTAATCACCCATCTAACCTAGGAGGAAAGCACTATTAGGTAAGTAATTGAAAACCCTCCTGTTGTCATTTTCTACATGTTCAGGTAGAGTACATATGCTTTCTTGTGGTTTGAATCTGTGAATATGCATATCATGATGGAGTAAAGAGTAATAGATTCAAGTATGTATGATGCTATAGAAGTATATAATGTTGTATGAATGCATATGGATATTGTAAGGTAAGACAAATCATGTTTATTACAGGAGTCCATGGTAGATCTTAGGAGGAATAGGTTTGATTCTGAGTTTCTTAAGCTTATGTTTGTTCAGCTTGAGGGGGTACAGTTTAAGTACAACATCATTGGTGACACTCATCAGGGGGATACGGACCTGGTACCATGGTCAACAAGAATAGATCATGACAAGGATAATACCCTTCTGGATGCAATATGTGTTTCAGGAATGTGGCATGCAGCCATATTTCTGTATGCCATGGACACCCTAGAGCTGGTAGTGGAATGTGCTAAGAACTATAACCCTAAGTCTAGGTGGGTTGAGAAGCATGGAAGAGTATATGTCAACTTTTCAATTAAGGGCATCACCTCTACGTTTAATCTACTAGTTGGAAAGAAGGTGGTCAGTGTAGATCTACATAGGTTGGACACAGAATACAAAAACAATAAGAAGAGTGAAAGGAAGAGGATGTATCAGTGGAGGTCAAAGAGCAGCACCTACACTACCTCAGCTAAATTGCATGTACACTTATACAAATTTGATTTTGATGATGAATACTAGTACATGATTGCCCTGCTATGCAGGATGACAGGTAAGCTTCATGCAGAAAATTTTGAGAATTGGATGTTTGGAATCATCCAGATGGTCTTATACATAGATAACAAGCCATTATGGGCCAAGATCATTAGTGATGCACTAGATGAAGGGATGAGAAACCTGGGAGGTCAGGCATGCATGTTTCATATGACCTCATATGTTGTGTACTCATGTGCTTATAAGGGAACCTTTGATTCCCTGACTATAGTGGGTAAAGTTGGCGGTGATGTAGATGATGCCCACATACGGGATCACTATCCTCAGCTACAGAGAAAAAACTACCTCCTAGATTACAAATTGGTAAATGATGCATTCTCTATTAATCTAGTCAGAACCATGGAGGGAGACAGAACCAAGAGATTGAGCATGGAGGCTCAGGAAGTTGTTTACAAATAGGGTGCCAAGTTCATCTAGTTCACCACCTTTTCATACATAAGAATAGAGGGATTTGAGGGACAACCCCTTATACTACCAAGATACCCTACTGATGGGGTTGTCTTGATGGAGTTTCTCAGGCAAGTGTCTACCATAGTTGCAGCATACAAGGAACAAAAGAAGATACCTTTGATATTATTTCTAGTGTCTATGGGCTGGTATATGTGCTCAAACTTAGAGAGCATAAAGCATGTCATGGGGGGCCTAAAACTAATGTATCTGTAGCCATTTCCCTTGGCTAGATCTTATGACCCCTATGGAAGGATGCAAAAAATAGTGGGAAAACCTATACATCAGAATCATCTGGAAGATTTTTGGACTAATTGTGAGGATGAAGCTGAGGTGAGGAGAAGAAAATATCAAAGGGTTACCTTAAACTAGATAAATGAATTTAACTGCATCCTAGTGCCAGCACAGCTAAGAAAGGATGATGGGAAGATTATGTCTAATGAATATGAAAATAAGAAGGTGTAAAATGACACCATATCAGCCCCTGATCTAACACAGCTGGAGGATAATTCCCTAGATCAATTTATAGGTGGACTGCTATATTTAACCCAAGCTTGGGTGGATGAAGAAATAAATAGATTGAAGAAAAGGGGTGTGGTCCTTACATTAGATACCAAAAAGAAGAGGCATAAATACTTGATGAGGAGTATGATGACTTCCTCAATGAGAAAAGAAATTCCAATGGGGAGAGGTTACCCACACAGAAATAGAGGAAGGGTCCCCTAGAGGTAAGAAAAATGAAGATGAACCTAAGGGGGTGATAATAGAAAGGGTTGCCACACCAGCTGCAAGTGCATCAATATCAGGTCAGCCATCCACATCATCTGCACAGCCTCTGATTGATAAACCAAAAACTAAGAGGATCCTAAGGCCTGCTGTGGAAACTATAGAAGTATAGGAGCAGGGTCAAGTCTCATAGCAGGAAGTGGAAAAAGACATTCGATTTTAGGAAGTGCAAGTAAACAAGAAACCTACAGGTGATGACCTGATGATGGTCAGTAGGAAGAGGAGGGTGACGCTGCTGACGTCACCACCCAAGAAGCAAAGAACATCCAGGCAGGGTGATATTAGGGCTGACCCTATTGTACTAAGAGTAGCTGGTGGTGAAGCATTTAGGAAGGAGCTATAGCATGATGTGCCACTTCCCACCATAATAAAGTTCAAGACTAAGAAGGCAAAAAAACAAACAAAAGAAGCTTTCAAAGCAAGTCAGGGTGTTCCTTTCTACTTGGAGGACACTGTATACTTATCAGATGATGAGGTAGTATAGAATGTAGCCTCTCAAAGAATGGAGACTCTTACCTCTAGTGCCTGCATGACTCCACATGGGACCCCATTAGCACATATGGTGGTATTGGAGGAGGTGAAGCAAACAGACAAGGAAGTAAAAGAAAGTTGCCTAGAGAGGGTAGACCAATAGATCAGGTTAGATAAGTTGGTCGATCAGGTGACTAGCCCTACCTTCATAGATTTAACATATAGGGGTGATGTAAGCCCCAAGGACAAAGAAGGTGCACCTAATGAGACAGAAAAGATTGAAGTGGCAGAGCAAATAGAAAAGGAAAGAACTGCTCCTGATATGGGTCAGCAACAACATGAGATACCCACCGAGCCAAAAGTAGTAGAAGTCCAATAGAAAGGTAGGGGTGATAAAGATATATCAGGTGATGCTGCTACCCAAACTCATGGAGATCCGAGGGATGCCTTAGGAACTAAAGATACATCAAGTCATGACGAACCCAAGCCACAAGATGTCAGTGCATCAGGTATAGATCAAGAAGTGACCCAAGATTAGGGTGATGCAAAAGGCCAAAATACTCAGACATCCATTGATGTCAACATGCCTCAGGATGAGGAAAGCAATAAAGTGGATGAAAGTCAGAAGGAGGGAGTACAGGATCAGGTGTAGGATCATAATGTGGACAAGCCATAGGATCCTGCTCTACAGAAAGAGGCCCCTTAGCAAGAAGAAATGCAACAAGATCCCCCTCATGAGGAACTCCATGAGGAAGAAACTAAGAAATCACCTTGTCCACCAAGAATAGAAGCAGATATTGGAGAACAAGGTAGACATGATGATGACAAAGAACATCAGGGGTCTGGAGATGAAGTGCCTCAATGGCTAGGGAAAGAAATAGGTATGGAACAAGGCTCTGAAATTCAAGAATTTGATGTTTCCACCTTGTTTGCAGAGACAATAATGAAGCTAAAGAGGAAAACTAGATTGACATCAGCTACTAAGAGAGATCCTGCTATAGGCAGAAGGACTGCACAGGTAGCACTTCCCATGGTAGAAAAGGAGAAGGACAAGATCACCCTAGAGGAATTCCAAATCACAACTGTTGATTTGGGTTTTTCTAATGAGGACTAGGAAGGTCAAGAAGGGAAAGACATTATTTATTCTTTGACCCAAAGGGTAAAGAAGGAGAAAGAGAAAAATAAAAAGCATAAGGAGCACATTACTCAGCTGCATTCATATATAAAGGGGTTGATGAACCTTGATAATACACCAGTTGATCCGGCAGTCCCATTGACTATCATATCCCAAGAGGAGGTCACTAAGTTGGACCTCATGAAGCATGGCACCATGATAATGGAGAAATGGATGTTTTTAGTCCTCACTGGAGTTGAGGATGTTTTGAAAACCTCCTTACAAAGGTGGAATTCTTTAGGCAGTTTAAAAAGAAAGGTAGACAAAATGCAAAATGAAATAGGGAAATGGTCATTCCAATTAGAAAAAAACCTAACTGCTTTAAGTGAAATGAAGAGGATTGATCCTCAGGTCCTGATAAATAATCAAGTGTTGAATAATAGTACTACCCTACTGATAGACATATGGTATGAAGATATCAGGTTCGAATGTGATATCTTGAAGAAATGTAGTGGCAAGCTCAAGGATATAAGTATAAAGTTGCATAGCATGATGGCTTATGAAGTAGAGATCCTTCATGCTTTAGGAGGAAAGCTAGAGGGAAAGATTGAAAATTAGGATGAAGACTTTGCTATCAAAGCTCCGCATGATAATTTCCAGCCAGTAGCAGATGATCCCCTCACCCACCTAACGGAAGAAGTACTGAATAAAATCTTGAGGATAAAGGTCAGGGTGGAAACTTATAATGAGACTTTGAACAACAGAAAAGGTAAGCTGGAAGCGCTTAAAGCTAAATTCTAGTCTCATAAGCATCCCATAGCAAAAGCTAGAATCCAAGATGGGGGAGAGGTGAATAAGATAGTGTAGGCATATGAACACATTAGGACAACGATGAAGGTCCATATATAGGAGGATGTACATCAGGTTGATAGTGATACTAAAAGTAATGAAGATGATGATAATGAGGAAGAAGAAGAAAATGAGGAAGAGGAGCCTAAAGAACGAATAAAGATGCATCGCCAAGACAGCATATGCATAAGGTACTCGTCAATAATGAGTCATCCAGATGGTTGCCAGCTGGCAACCTGTGCCACGAGGAAAAGTTGACTGAGTCAAAGAGTAATTATCAACTGTTAATCTTAATTGACAAATCTTGACCGTAGGTCATTTTGTAACTGCCTCCTCACCTTATTCTATAAAAGGTGTAGGGGTGCAATATTTTGAACATTCAGAAACTTAATTAAAATTTGATTGCTGAAATATTAGGACTCATTTCAAAGTTGTTGTAAATGTACATGTTATGCATACTGAATGAAAGAGAAGCATAGTTGATTATAAATCATCATAAATCTTGAGTAATCTGTGTTTGAAATCTGGATACAAGCATTGATCAGCTGCGTCCCTTGGAGTGCTTGTCAGTCTACATGTGTTGTTTTCATTCCTAATACCTTTGAAGTTAGCATCATCTATATCTAGCTATGGAACATCCTGGTGACATATGGTTTGATTCCTTCTCCTCATGAATGTATCTTGTATGTATGTGGCTCAATGACTAAAGATTCACTAAATTTAGAAGCATTCTTTTAAAATTTCTTTCAATTTCATAGTAGATCGTTGCCACAATTGCAAATAACAGAGAATCAAAAGAAAATAACATAAAATATGATGATATCCCGTAGATAATTAGAAATACAAAGCATATTTAGAGTAAAAGCATGTTAAATTGATAAATATCATGCAAATTTATACAAATGTCCATGAGATGCATGCAAATATCCACTTATAGACACATAATTTGAATAAATATATAGTGTAGAAGAATGAACAAGTTCATGATGATCAATTATTAGAAGAATTGATCAAACTTGTAAATATATTTGCTATCTTTGGAAATATAGTAGAAATAACCTCTCTATGGAGTAAATTTACAAGAAATAGAACAATATAGATCATCTAGACAAATGTAAGACCCCTGAAATGAAAAACAACATGTCACATCAACCTCTGAGTAATGTCAGATGATCATGACCTAATCAATGGAGACTTGGAGTCATCAACTTATCCTAAGTTGAGCATACTTTACAAGATAATAAAGGTTTGTTGTACAAAGTTTTATGCATGTTGTTATGATTAACAATCATCATCAACATAAATTGGCGCTAGAAGGATGGCCTTTTCATGAGTAGATTTGTCTATTTTGATGACACAGACAGAAAGGTAATACTCATATAGCTCTATATTTCAAGTCATATGCAAAGATTTGCTGTTTAAAGTTCATGCATGCTTGTCCTTTGCAAACTTTTCAAAATTGTGTGTAAATATTTCTTGCTTTGTGGTTGATCACCATGATGTTTCAAAGATAAGCTTTATTTCAAGTCTTTTTGGTAAAGCTTTGAGGTAATTTGCTTTAGAGACATGATATCTAGTTGCTTGTGTTCCAAAGCTACATATGACGTCATATTTGCATCATTTCTACAAATATTGTGTAAATATCCAGTCAGTTTCAGATCTTGATCATAAATACAACTTTTGCTAGGGTGTTTTAACCAATATTTATAGTAAACAAGCCAAATTTTCCTTAAATTCAAGAAATCTTGGCTCTCAGGGAAAATACTAGGTCTAGATCTAGTGGACTCTTTGAAGAATTGCCTATCTGGGGATTTAGACCTAGAACAATAGATATTCATCATTCCCCTAGTTCTAGTGCATCAGGAGCTTCACCAAAACATGATCCTATAACTCCTATTGGGTTGTAAACACCTACACAACCACCTGTCACACCTCAGGTCCAACCTCCACTAGTCACAATGTCATTCTTTACTGCATATTATCCTTTACCTAAAAATCCTAACAAGATTTGTCCTAAATATCATCCATTATAGGATGTTGATGATCACATTAGAACATTCAAGGAAGCTTCTTGTAGGGCTATAATTGAACATCAGGATGTGGTATGCAGGTTATTTCCATTTTCCTTAGGGGAAGAGGCATATAACTGGTATATCAGTCTTGGTCAAGGTTTAGTCAATTCATGGGCTACCTTGGAGAAAGCCTTTAAGGATAGATTCAAAATACCTATAGATCCTTCAATAAATTATCATCTATTTGCCACAATCAAGAGATTTGAAGGAGAACCTATTGCTAATTTCAATGCAAGATTCCAAAAGATGCTCTCAAAGTTAGTTTCTCCTAATTCTGTAACAGATGAAGCTACTAGGAGCATATACTACTCAGTCTTGGATCCCTTGACTTCTATGTTTATTAGGAGAGCACATCTTGGTGTCACAACCTTGACAGGAGCTTTTAAAGAAGCTATCAAAGTCAGTCAACAATTGATTCCTGCTTCAACAACTAATATTGCATTTCCTACACTTCCTTCTTATCCTATATATCCTACTCAACAATGGACTAATGGAGCCATGATACCTCCAGCTGTAATGCCAAGTCCTTTACAGATACCTCCATTCAGTATCATGCCACCTCCAAATGGGAATGGTCAAATGCTACAATATCTAGGACATACACAGGTACCTCAGGTTGTGGAACAATCTAGTAACAATAACAATGGATCTTTTTTTTTCAAACCCCAAAAAGAGAATGTAGTAGCCAAAGTTTAGGAGGAAAAGGAAGAAATTAAAGAGATATCAACACAACTGAGGAAACTCACCACTGAGATCACTCATTTGAGGAGTCAGAATTTCTATTCTCAATCAAATCAAAATAGAGGATATGCCAATGACAGACCTAATTATCCTGATAGGGGATACAATAACAATTACAATAACAACAATGGTAACAATAATCCCCCTAGATAGCCTAGAGTGTGGAACACTAGGCCAAACAATGGTTCTTTGTTATCACCCTTAGACAATCAGCCTCCCGGTGAACCTAAGCAGACCACTAGAGTGAACCTTGCAAAGGCAACTCTTACAAACTAGTGTAGGATACATAATACCAATGCTCATGCAGAGCTAGATTGTCCTCAGTTCAGGATAGCTGCTAGTATATTCCAAACTAACATATCTAATACTTCAAGTAATCCACCTTGTGTTGAAGGAAATGAAATTGTCTCCTGTGGATATGATTCTACTCTAGTACTAGAAAGTTTCATCAATCATCCTCATCAATAGGCAATGTCACCTCTTCATAATTACACCTTAGCATGTGAAGAGTCATCCATGGATTTTGAGACCAATTATGTTTTTCCATTTGAAGATGAAAATGAACCATCAATCGAACATGAAAAAATACATGCTTATCAACAATAGTATCAAGCTAGGCATAATTACAATCTAAGGAATAATTCTAACCGACCTGCTGGTCCTTTGACTACATCCTTGCCTCCAAAAAATTTTAACACTCCTCCTAATCCTAAGGCAAGCAATAACCCTAGATTTCCTAAAGTTAATGCTCAGTACTTAGCACCACAAAATACAATACCAAAAACTGGTAATCTACCTCCTGAGTCTGATAAATTGGTCACATATTTGGCAGTTGAAATGAAAAAGATCAAAATCAACCTGTCATTGTCAGAACTACTCAAAACCCCAGCTATCAAAAAAGCCTTCATGAAATCCTTAGATGATCCTACTCTGAAAGAGGATAGTCCTACCTTAGGTCAGATTGGGAATAAAGATCATGCTGTTAGGGATGTTAATGTTAAACACAAAGCTCTAGCCACTGTTCAAGCTGCAAAGACTTCACACATGACTCTTTACAGAGATAAAATTGAGTCACCTCCTTTTCTCCTTACCATAAGGATGTTTAGTAAGAATTTACATAATTGCTTAGTAGATTTAAGAGCATCTACCAATGTAATGCCCCTGTCCATATGCAATGCCTTAGGGTTGCATCTTGCTAAGTCACTGAAGAAAGTAACACAGTTAGATAAAACAAAGGTGAGTGTAGTAGGAGAACTAACTCACATCCATATGCAGTTAGCATTAGATCCAAGAATCCAATACTACATTGATGTTCAGGTAGTAGATATACCTGATACTTATGGGATGCTGCTTAGTAGAGATTGGTCAAAAACACTCAATGGATACATGTCCACTGATTTCAGTCACATGTGGTTACCTTGGAAAGGAATACCTAATCAAATAAGGATAGATGTTGAACCTCGCATGAAACATATGATCACTGAATATAATAAAACCAATGAGATCATGTTTGTAGATGTTAAACCCAGAGTGTACTCCATCAGACCCTAGCCGTCAGAATAGAAGAGATCCTCATGTATGATGGTCATGTTCATGATGATAATCTTTAGGATAATAGAATAATTTTAGAATCTAATTGTAGCTCTGAAATTAAGATAGAAGTAGATCACTTCAAGAACTTTGAGATGCACTTGTCCAAAGAAGTGCAATGTTGCCAATTATTAAAAGTGTCTATTCATGATGCCCTAATTGAAGGATGGTGCATGTTACATGATGAGGCACATTCTAAAAAGACTTGTGATGCTTGCTTAGACATGATGGAACTACAACAAGCTTGCAGTGAGGCATCATCATCATCATCTAGGGTAAGTTCTACATGTAGTGATAGTGATACTAATTTTTGTTTGTCATCTGTAAGAACAGAAGAAAGAGCATATCATGATGAAAGTCCTATCTAGATGATGGAAGAGATACTGGTGTGTAGCAAGAGTAATGTTAAAAGTAACAAGAAAATCACCCTAGGAAGTGATTGCTTGGTAGATTTATATTATGAACTATCTGATGAAGACAGAGGTAGTAATTTATCCAAGTTTGAAGAATTTTTATCAAAGCAGATTCAAAAGATGATACAACAGAAAAGATCCCCACAAGATGTCCTAATTGAGGGATGGTGCAAGTTACATGAAGCACCACATTCAAAAACTACTTGTTCATTATGTTTGCATATTCTAAAAAGGTAGATGTTGCCTAGTCCAAAAGATTTTCCTTCTAATGGTAAAGAAGAAGAAGGAATATCAGCTTCACATCAACTAGATAAGGTGAAGTTTGAGAAGATTGAAACACCAAAATTGAAATGGATATCAAATGGTGTAGCTGCCAGAGCTAAAAAAAAAAGAGAAGGCCCAGACAAGCCTTTAACTGAAGATAAGCCATGGATCCTCAGGTTTGATGGATCCAAATAGAATCAAGGCGCTGGAGTAGGAATAGATCTTATTGATCTAGCCAGTAAATCCTACTTAGCAGCATATAGATTCCAATTCCCATGCACAAATAATGTGACAAAATATGAAGCCCTGATTCATGGGATATTGTTTGCACTCAAAAAGAAAGTAAAGATTCTGCATGTCTATGGACACTCAGAATTGGTAGTAAGAAAAGTAAGAGGCATATATTCTTATAATTACAAGAAGTTGTCTAATTACAGACATAGGGTATGGGATCTGATAGAAGATTTTGATGCATTCAACAACACCCATGTACCTAGAGAACAAAATCACCGAGCAGATGCCTTGGCCCAAGCTGCAAGTACTTTGGAACCATTGTCCATATCTAGTTTGAAGATATTTTTAGTTGAATTAGTGTTAGTACCTTCTGTACCAGACAATGTAGTCAACCTTCAAGTGTTTGATGATGATCACCATATTTTGGACTTCATATCTAATAGAGATGTCTTTGATGCATAGATCATAGATGAAAGAAATGTGGAAGATCATATATGGGAAGAAGAAGAAATCCTAGAGTTGGAAAGAGCATTTGATTTAGATAAAATGCTAAAATATAAAGATCTCCCTAAAGTAGATGGAGGGGAGTATTCACAAGTTAACATTGGACACGATGATAAAAAAAGGAATGTCCTGATTGGAAAAGTGTGTACAGAAGAAGAAATGGAAGGGATAACCTAGGCACTTAAAGATTATATTCATGTTATTACCTAGACATATGATGAGTTAAAAACTTATGATACATCAATCATCACTCATACTATGCCTTTAAAGCTAGATGTCAAGCCTTTTAGACAAAAACAGAGACCTATTAATGCTTTAATGGAGCCCATCATTTTTCAAGAAGTTAAGAAATTGCTTAATCCTAGGATCATATTTCCTGTGAGACATTCCACATGGGTGGTTAACTTGGTCCCAGTAAGGAAGAAGAATGGTGACATTAGGTTGTGTGTAGACTTCAGAAATTTAAATAGTGTTTCTAAAAAGGATAACTATCCTTTGGCTTCTCTAGATGAGGTCTTGCAGATTGTAAATGGTGCAAAGATGATGTCATTTTTGGATGGTTTTTCAGGTTACAACCAAGTGATGGTAGATTGGATAGATAGATTGAAGACTGCATTCACCACTAAGTGGGGAATATTTGCCTATAGACGCATGCCTTTTGGATTGATAAATACTAGAGCCACATTTTAGTGAGCAATGGATATAGCCTTTCGAGGGCTGATTGGTAAATGTATAGTCATATATATGGATGACTTGACAATTTTCTCTAAAGAGAGAGGAAATCATGTGGAAGACCTCAGGAAGGTACTAAACCCTAAGAAATGCATATTCAAGGTAACCATAGGGAAGTTATTAGGTCACTTGATAACAGAGAATGGGATCATCATTAATCTTGAGAGAGTAGAATCAATTATGAAGATAAAACTTCCTAGAAGTAAGAAGGAACTCAAATCTTACTTTGGTAAGATTAATTTCGTTAGGAAGTTTATTACTGGCTTTATAGAAATTGTCAAACCATTGTATGCAATGCTCAAGATTGAGTGGACACCTGAAGCTCTAGTAGCTTTTGAAGATATCAAGAAAGCCATATCGAATGCTCCTGTTCTAATTAGTCTTGATTATACGAAGGATTTTTACATTTACTCATTTGCTTTAGAACATACATTTGCAGCAGTATTAACACAGAGAAATGAGGCTAAAGAAGAAAGCCTATAGCCTTCATGAGTTGTCCTTTTAGGGATGCAAAACTTAGATACATGGATGTTGAAAGACAAGCACTTGCTCTAGTCTGAGTAGTCAAGAAGTTCAGACATTACATCTTAAGAAGTAAGGTGATCACTATAGTACCAGATACAGCAGTAAAGATGCTTTTAATGCAAAGTGAACCAGGTGAAAAGAGATCCAAATGGATTACTATCCTCCAAGAATATGATATGGACATAACACCCATGAAATTAGTTGGAGGACAGGCCTTGAGTCAGATGATATCTGAAATTGATCCTAACATCATGAGCCAACAGTATGTCATAAATACAAGGGAAGATGGAGAATGGTATTCAAACATCAGGCACATCTTGATTATTGGAAGATGTCCTTCAAGATTGCAAGCCTCATAGATGAGAGCCTTAAAAATAAGATCACAAAAATACATGATAAAAGTAGGAGTCCTTTTTAAGAAGAACTATGAGGGAATATACCTTAAATGCCTAGAAAGGCAAGAAGCAAACAAAGTGCTAACATAATCACATGATAAATTTGGAATTGCACATGGATCATACTTAGCTACCACTCATGTTATCCTTAGAGTAGGGTATTACTGGCCCACTATGTTTAAAGATACTGCTGAACACATCAAATGTTGTCATATGTGTCAGGTTGCTGCAAATAGAGAAAGGTATGCTGCTCAGCCTTTGCAGCCAGTGATGGAGATGCGCCCATTTGCTCAATGGGGGATGGACTTCATAGGACCTAACAACCCTCCATCATCTTCAGGCCATAGGTATGTTTTAACTATTACTGATTATTGTACCAAGTGGAGTGAAGCTGTTAGTAGTAAGACATGCAATGTTGAGGATGTAATCAATTTTTTGGAAAGTAACATAGTAACTAGGTACGGAGTCCCTTATGCTTTAGTATGTGATAATGGGTCTGCCTTTGCTTCAATAAGATTATCAAGTTGGGCTTTTTACCATGGAATTATCTTGAAATTTTCCTCAAATTACTATCCCCAAGGGAATGGATTAGCAGAATCCACAAATAAGAATTTATTGAACATCATAAAGAAATTGATAAAAAAGAATCAAAGGGAGTGGAACACCCTATTAAAGTATGCCTTGTGGGTAGATAGAACCAGGATGAAGGATGCATTAGGAAATTCTCCTTTTCACCTAGTATAAGGGGTGGATCCCATCCTCCTTGTTAACCTAAAGATCCCCACATTGCAGTTTTCACAAGAATATCTAGGCATATATAACAAACAAGAAGTCAGGTTGCTTCAGTTGATGCACCTAGAAGAAAAAAAGAATAAAGCAATGGATTAATTTACTAAACATTAGGCTGTTGTCAAGCATTGGTTTGACAAAAGAGCTAGAGTTAGGGCTTTTAGAATTTCATATTTAGTCCTTATGTGGGACAAAGCACATGAAAGGAAAGGTGATCATGGTAAATTTGATAGACTTTGGATAGGTCCCTTTCAAGTTTCAAAAGTCTTAGGAGACAGCACCTATAGGCTAAAGACTTTAACTGGTGAGGATGTCCCATTACTAGTTAATGGACAGTTTCTCAAGCATTATTTTCAAGCCTGAAATAGTATCATGTAAGTCATGTGTATCATAGTGTGTATATTTGTATAGTTGTTTGTACAGTTTTGTTTGTTTGTTTGCTTGCTTGTTGAGTTCTGTTTTGGTTAGACAAGATGATGCAACTCATCACCCTAAGAAAATGACTAAATTGTTAAGATTCAAGTGATGAGAACAAATTCATATATAGGTTATGACTCATTTTGAGCAGTGTTGTTGATTAGGTCTGTGGTATCTTTTCATGAGGGTGCCTTTTCTTGGCCAAAGTGATTTTTCACAATGACTCACCTAACAGCCTTGGGTTTGTGGAACACATAAGTATAGGTGTTAAGTGAAAAATCTAAAGGGACTCCCTTGCTACCAATGCAATCTCCAACCTAAATCAACAAGTGACCATGCTTTGCACATTAAGCTTACATGATGACATTATATGAATAGAGAGAATAAATATTGAAAATCCAAAAGAAATAAAGATTAGGCCATCTAAGTAACTCTACTGGGGCTATAGACGCCTGTTAGCAGTGGTGCTCTGCTTAGGGGGATTGTATAGATAACCTTGTCGGGGCTATAGATGCCTGTTGGAAGCAAGCTTCTATCCAAGTTGGCTATGAGGGATGCTCCCAAACTATGTAGCTTGGCATCAGTTACTCATGTTCTCAACTTACTTTCAAGATGAAGATAATTAATCATTTACACACACCTGATCCTTTGTTAGCATTGTTGCCATGATGAAAACCTTATCATCTAGAAAGATTATAATACTTATGCTTAGGAGTTAAAATACTATGTTAGAATGTAATCCCTTCACTTAAACCATTGGAATTTAGTTATTTTCTTTGGTGGCAAGTTGTTGTGTGGTTACACAACATGCCCCATTTTGCCTTGACAAAACAGGGACCCAACTTTTTCTTGCGGCTTTGGCTTGTTGTTTTTCTACTTTGGGCAGTTTGGTAAAATCAAGTCATTCAGGGTGGATTTGCCACCATGATGAGGTTAGTTGCCAAATTTAGTATTTCACATTATTAACCTCATGGTTGGAAAGTACGTCAAATTCCAAGTAGGTTTTTCTTTTAGATCACCCTCAAATTCTCTAAGGGGAGAGAGTTATGTTAAGTCAAAGTTTCAGTCAAACCTGATATCCAAATAGGGGGGGGTCATATTTCAAACATCAGTCACATTATATAAGATCACCCCAATATTGCATTATCACCCCATAATCACTTGATCCATGAAGTGCGGACATCAATTTTACGTGATAGCTATTATCTGCCTGTCAAACAACTTCACACATTTTGTGGGGGTCATTTTTTTTAATATCCGTCATCTTATGAATATCACCCTCTTTGCAAAAAATCACCCTATGCCAATATGATGATGATGTCATCTAAAACCAACGAATGAAGGAAATCACCTTGATGATGGCATCATCATTGCATGTTACCTCGCAGAGGTATATATCCAGTGCCCATCATATTCAATAACATAATGGTGACATCATTACAACACAACTCTTAAACAAGGTTGTTGACATGGTGACATCACCCCAATCTTTTTCCTAATGGGATCATTTTATTCGCAAGGTCATATTTTGAACATCCCATGATCTTAAATTCATGACCTGATATACATGTGGTCAACATTGACCACATCATCCGATTCCTTTGCATTAGTTTTGCTGCTCAGAGGCGAGGGGTCATTTTATCTAGAGGGGGTCATATTTTGAATATCACCTGATCTTTCAAAGATCACCCCCTTATTTCCTGACATTAAACGCACTTAAATCCGGTAGCTAGAATACAATTCAAACGCTTGGCATCATCCATGAATTCTCTGTAGAAGATCAATGTATTTAATCCATCCCAACTCAGTTTTACCCTAATTTGCCCTATGGATGCGTTTAAAGGTAACTTTCCAAGGTTATTTTCATTTACCTTGTGAAAAAATAAGAAATTACAGAGCAGAGAAGTCAAACCCTCATACAGCTACCTATTAACAGACTAGATCTTTCAACATAACAGAATAGGTGATCATCAGCATTTGCGGCCCTTTTCCATAATCACCCATCTAACCCAAGAGGAAAGCACTATCAGGTAAGTAATTGAAAACCCTCCTGTTGTCATTTTCTACATGTTCAGTTAGAGTACATATGCTTTCTTGTGGTTTGAATCTATGAATATGCATATCATGATGGAGTAAAGAGTAATAGATTCAAGTATGCATGATGTTCTAGAAGTATATAATGTTGTATGAATGCATATGGATATTGTAAGGTTAGACAAATCATGTTTACTGAAGGAGTCCATGGCAGATCTTAGGAGGAATATGTCTAATTCTGAGTTTCTTTAGCCTATGCTTGTTTAGCCTGAGGGAGTACAGTTTAAGTAAAACATCATTGGTGACACTCACGAGGGGGATATGGACCTGGCGGCATGATCAACAAGAATATATCATGATAAGGATAATACCCTTCTAGATGCAATATATGTTTTACAGATGTGGCATGTAGCTGGATTTTCATATGCCATGGACACCCCAGAGCTAGTAGTGGAATGTGCTAGGAACTATAACCCTGAGACCAGGCAGGTTGAAAACCATGGAAGAGTATATGCTAACTTTTCAATTAAGGGCATCACCTCTACATTTAATCTGCCAGTTGGAAAGCAGGTGGTCAGTATAGATCTACATAGGTTGGACATAGAATACAACAACAATAACAAGAGTGCAAGGAAGAGGATGTATCAGTGGAGGTCAAAGAGAAGCACCTACACTGCCTCAGCTAAATTACCCGTACACTTATACAAAATTGATTCTGATGATGAATACCAATACATGATTGCCTTGCTAAGTAGGATGACTAGTAAGCTTCATGCAGGAAATTTAGAGAATTGGATGTTTGGAATCATCTAGATGGTCTTATACAAAGATAATAAGCCATTATGGGCCAAGATCATCAGTGATGATCTAGATGAAGGGATGAGGAACCTGGGAGGTCAGGAATGCATGTTTCATATGAGCTCATATGTTGTGTACTCATGTGCTTATAAGGGAACCTTTGATGCCCTGACTACAGTGGGTAAAGCTGGTGGTGATGTAGATGATGCCCACATATGGGATCACTATCCTTAGCTATAGAGAAAGAACTACCTCCTCGATTACAAATTGGTAAATGATGCATTCTCTATGCATCTAGTCAAAACCATGGAGGAAGATAGAACCAAGAGACTGAGCATGGAGGCTTAGGAAGTTGTTTACAAACATGGCACCTCTTTCATCTAGTTCGCAACCTTTTCATACATAAGAATAGAGGAATTTGAGGGACAACCCCTTTTGCTACCAAGATACCCTACTGATGGGGTTGTGCTGATGGAGTTTCTCAGGCAAGTGTCTACCATAGTTGCAGCATACAAGGACTAAAAGAAGATACCTCTAGTATTATTTCCAGTGTCTATGGGCTGGTATATGTGCTTATACTTAGAGAGCATAAAGCATGTCATGGGGGGCCTAAAACTAATGTATTTGCAACCATTTCCCTTGGCTAGATCTTATGACCCCTATGGCAGCATGCAGAAAACTTATACATCAGAAGCATCTAGAAGATTTCTAGACTAATTATGAGGATGAAGTTGAGGTGAGGAGAAGAAAATATCAAAGGCTCACCTTAAACCAGATAAAGACATTTGACTACATCCTAGTGCCATCACAGTTGAGAAAGGATGATGGGAAGATTATGTCTAATGAATATGAAGACAAGAAGGTGTACAATGAGACCATATCAGTCCCTGATCTAACATAGCTGGAGGATATTTCCCTGGATCAATTTACAGGTGGAGTGCTACAATTAACCCAAGCTTGAGTGGATGAAGAAATAAATAAATTGAAGAAAATGGGTGTGGCCCTTACAGTAAATACCAAAACGAAGATGTAGGAAATACCTAATGAGGAGTATGATGACTTCCTCAATGAGAAAAGAAATTCCAATGGAGAGAGGTTACCCACACAAAAATAGAGGAAGGGTCCCCCTAGAGGTAAGAAAACTAAAGATGAACCTAAGGGGTGATAATTGAAAGGGTTGCCACACCAGCTATAGGTGCATCAACATCAGGTCAGGCATCCACATCATCTGCACAACCTCTGATTGATAAACCAAAAACTAAGAGGATCCTGAGGCCAGCTATGGAAAATACAAAAGTGTAGGAGGAGGGTCAAGCCTCACAACAAGAAGTGGAAGAAGACATCCCATTTGAGGAAGTGTAGGTAAACAAGGAACCTGCAGGTGATGACCTGATGATGGTCAATATGAAGAGGAGGGTGACGCCGCTAATGTAACCACCCAAGAAGCAAAGAACATCCATGCAGGGTGATATCAAGGCTGACCCTATTGTACTAAGAGGAGCTGGTGGTGAAGCATTTAGGAAGGAACTGCAGCATGATGTGTGCTTCCCACCATAATAAAGTTCAAGATTGACAAGGCAGAAGAACAAACAAAAGAAGCTTTCAAAGCAAGTCAGGGTGTTCCTTTCTCCTTGGAGGACACCATAGACCTATCAGATGATGAGGTAGTACAAAATGTAGCCTCTCAAAGAATGGAGACTCTTGCCTCCAGTACCTACATGACTCCACTTGGGACCCCATTAGCACAGATGGTGGTATTGGAGGAGGTGAAGAAAATAGAGAAGGAAGTAAAAGAAAGTAGCCTAGAGAGGGTAGCCCAACAGATCAGGCTAGATAAGTTGGTCGATCAGGTGACTAGCCCTACCTTTGTAGATTTAACATACAAGGGTGATGTAAGCCCCAAGGACAAAGTAGGTGCACTTGATGAGACATAAAAGATTGAAATGGTGGAGCAAATAGAAAAGGAAATCACTGCTCTTGATATGGGTCGGCAATAGTATGAGATACCTACCAAGCCAAAAATAGTAAAAGTCCAATAGAAAGGTGGGGGTGATAAGGATATATTAGGTGATGCTACTACCCAGACTCAGGGAGATCCGCGGGATGCCTCAGGAACTAAAGATACATCAGGTCGTGAAGAATCCAAGCCACAAGACGTTAGTGCATCAGGTACAGATCAAGAAGTGATCCAAGATTAGGTGATGCACAAGGCCAAAATACTCAGACATCCATAGATGTCAACATGCCTTAGGATGAGGAAAGCAATAAAGTGGATGAAAGTCAGAAGGAGGGAGTACAGGATCAATTGCAGGATCATAATGTGGACAAGTCACAAGAACCTCCTCTATAGAAAGAGGCTCCTTAGCAAGATGAATTGCAACAAGATCCCCCTCATGAGGAACGCCATGAGGAAGAAACTAAGAAATTGCCTTCTCCACTGAGAATAGAAGCAGATACTAGAGAACATGGAAGACATGATGATGACAAAGAAGATCAGAGGTCTAGAGATGACGTGCCTCAATGGCTGGGAAAAGAAATAGGTATGGAACAAGGCTCTGAAATTCAAGAATTTGATGTTTCCACCTTGTTTGTAGAGACAATAATGAAGCCAAAGAGGTAAGCCAGATTGACATCGGCTATTAAGAGAGATCCTACTACAGGCAGAAGGACTGCACAAGTAGCACTTCCCATGGTAGAAAAGGAGAAGGGCAAGATCACCGTAGAGGAATCACAAATCCCAACTATTGATTTAGGTTTTGCTAATGAGGACCATGAAGGTCAGGAAGAGAAAGACATTATTGATTCTTTGACCCAAACGGTAAAGAAGTAGAAAGAGAAAAACAAAAAGCATAAGGAGCATATTGCTTAACTGCATTCATATATAAAGGGGCCGATTAACACTGATAATACACCAGTTGATCTAGCAGTCCCATTAACTGTCATATCCTAGGAGGAGGTCACTAATTTGGACCTCATGAAGCATGAAGCCATGATCATGGAGAAATGGATGCTGTCAGTCCTCATTGGAGCTGAGGATGTTTTGAAAACCTCCTTATAGAGGTGGAATTCTTTAGGCAGTTTAAAAAGAAAGGTAGACAAAATGCAAAATGAAACAGGGAAATGGTCATTCCAATTGGAAAAGGACCTAACTGCTTTAAGTGAAATGAAGAGGATTGATCCTTAGGTCTTGATAAACAATCAAGTGTTGAAAAATAATACTACCCTGTTGATAGACATAGGGTATGAAGATATGAGGTTTGAATGTGATATCTTGAAGAAATGTAGTGGCAAGCTAAGGAATATAAGTATAAAGCTGCACAACATGATGGCTTACGAAGTAGAGATCCTTGAAGCTTTAGAAGGGAAGGTAGAGGGAAAGAATGAAAATCAGGATGCAGACTTTTCTATCAAAGCTCTGTATGATAATTTCTAGCTGGTAGCAGATGATCCCCTCACTCACCTGTTGGAAGAAGTACTAAATAAAATTAGGAGGATAAAGGTCAGGGTGGAAACTTATAATGAGATTTTGAACAGCAGAAAAGGTAAGCTAGAAGTGCTCAAAGCTAATTTCTAGTCTCATAAGCATGCCATAACAAAAGCTAGAATCCAAGATGAGGGAGAGGTGAATAAGATAGTGCAGGCATATGAACACATTAGGATAGTGATGAAGGTCCATATACAGGAGGATGTACATCAGGGTGATAGTGATACTCAAAGTAATGAAGATGATGACAATGAGGAAGAGGAGCATGAAGAATGAATGAAGATGCATCACCAAAAGAGCATATACATAAGGTACTCATCAATTATGAGTCATCCAGATGGTTGCCAGCTGGCAACCTATGCCATGAGGAAAAGTTGACTAAGTCAAAGAGTAATTATCAATTGTTGATCTTAATTGACAAATCCTGACTGTAGGTCATTTTGTAACTACCTCCTCACCTTATTCTATAAAAGGTGTAGGGGTACACTATTTTGAACATTCAGAAACTTAATTGAAATTTGATTGCTAAAATATCAGGACTCATTTCAAAGTTGTTGTAAATGTACATGTTATGCATACTGAATGGAAGAGAAACATAGTTGATTACAAATCATCATAAATCTTGAGTAATATGTGTTTGAAATCTAGATACATGCATTGATTAGCTGCGTCCTTTGGAGTGCTTGTTAGTCTGCATGTGTTGTTTTCATTCCTAATACCTTTGAAGTTAGCATCATCCATATCTAGCTATGGAACATCTTGGTGACATATGGTTTGATTCCTCCCTTCATATTATTGACCTTTTCCAAGAAAACTCCATCTTTATGATTTCCACAACTTCCTCCAGCCATAACCATTCCTCTGTTACCCTTTCACTCATATATCCTGACCTCATCGATTGGGACCAATAGGGGGCACTGATATTAGATACATTTGAAAATGATGAAGCTATTGCAGAATTTATGGGCTTACGACAAGGCATTGCATTGGGTGATCACAAAGAAGGTTTCATGATGGATCTACCTAAACTAGCATATTTTGGCAAAAGTATCAAATCCTTTAGTCGCAAAAGTGAAATAAAAAAAATTAAACAAAATAGGTCACTAGGTGAAAACTAAAAGGTGCCTCTTGACCATGAAAAATTAAAAATAAAGGACATATCTGAAGGTGAAAACCTCTGTGAGGTACCTGAGGATGGGGGATTTGATCTTCTTGTTGCCACTGATTATCATGAGAAATCAACCATGCTAGTTGAACAATCACAAGACATGAACTTCGGTACAGAGCAGAATCTAAAGATCACCTTTTTAGTAGCATCACTATCAGAGCAAGAAAGAAGAGACTTCACAGCATTTTTTATGAAAAGAGCTATAAATTTTGCATGGACTTATGTTGACATGCTAGGTCTAGATCCATCACTTGTGGTACATCATCTAGTAGTATCTCCTAATGCAAAACCTCTTAAACAAAAATTGCTCAAAATGCATCTGCAGATAGCTTTATTGGTCAAGGTAGAGATTTAGAAACTATTAGAAGCAAAGTTCATAAAGCCTACTGATTATCCAGAATGGGTTTCAAACTTGGTACCATTAGTAAAACTTGATGGACGAGTTTGTTTTTGCATAGACTTTAGAGATCTTAATAAAGCATGTCCTAAGGATGACTTTCCATTACCAAGCATAGACAACATTGTAGATCTTACAGTTGGACATGAAATTCTATCTTTGATGGATGGATTTTCAAGGTATAACCAAATTAGAATAGCAGAGGAAGATCAAGATAAAACATCATTTATTTGTCCATGGGGCATATACTACTGGGTTGTAATGCCTTTTGGTCTCAAGAACGCTGGAGCTACTTATTAATGAGCCATGACAGTTATTTTTCATGACCTTTTTCATACTATCATGGAAGACTATGTTGATGATATCCTAGGAAAATTTAAGACAAGAGGACATCTACAGGTATTAGCACAAATCTTTGATTGATTAGAAAAGTATCAAGTCAGACTGAATCCAAAGAAATGTGTATTTAGCATAACATCTGGAAAAATGTTGGGATACATTGTATCTCGATGAGGGTTACAAGTGAACCCAACTAAAGTAAAAGCTATCATGGAAATGCCTCTGCTAGCAAATCTCAAGAAGCTTCACAATCTACAAGGAAGGTTATAGTCCATCTGCAAATTTATCTCACAACTAGCAGATAAATGTCATCATTTTCAACATCTTCATAAGGGTGAACCTTTTAAGTGGGACGAAAAGTGTCAACAAGCCTTTGATAAAATAAAGGAATATCTGGCAACACCTCCTGTGTTAGTACCTCCTATGCTTAACCTCCCATTATTGCTTTATATATCATCAACAACAACAACATTGGGTGTCCTTCTAGCTCAACATGATAATTCATAAAAAGAACAAGCCATCTACTAAATCAGCATAATTCTTGTGGGATATGAAATTAATTATTCATCTATGGAAAAAGCATGTTTAGCATTAGTGTTTGCTTCCCAAAAGTTGTGACACTATATGTTGAACCAAATGACAAAGCTCATATCTAATGTGGATCCACTCAAATATCTTCTTTCTAAAGCAATCCTCATGGGAAGATTAGCAAAATGGGTCATGATCTTAAGTGAATTTGACATACAATATGTGGATCAAAAAGCCATCAAAGGACAAGTCATCATTGATCAATTAGTTGCAGTACCCATCACAGATATTTAGCCAATGTATCTAGAATTCCCTGACGAAGGGTTGTTCAATTTAACTTCCTCAACATGGTGGCAGCTATATTTTGATGGATCTTACACACAACATGGATTAGGAGTAGGGATATTGTTTGTTACCCCTCAAGGAGATTGTATACCCAAATCATACCAAAATTACATTTTTGTGTACCAATAACATAGCAGAGTATGAAGCTTTAATCATAGGATTATGCATGGCAGTACAATGGGCTATCAAATAGTTACAAGTCTTTGGTGATTCTCAACTAGTTATCAAAAAAGTCTTAGATGAATATCAAAAAAAAGATAAGAAGCTTCTTCCATACAAGCTAATGGTTGATGATTTTAAAAATTATTTTGACAATATCACCTTTGAACAAATCCCAAGACTATGATTTTAAAAATAGAGCAGCAGATGCCATGGCAATGATTGGGTCTCTTCTAGACATGCCATCTAATACACATAAATGTGAGTTTTTGGTTGAACAATTTTTGATTCCAGCATTTGAAGTACCACAGTTTGAGCTTATATGTGAAATTGTTGATCCCAATTCACTGTGGTATGAGGATTTATATGAGTATCTCCATAATCAAACCTTTCCATTTCAATTATCTAACACCCAACGTAAAACCTTTATCCATCGAGCCTCTTGTTACACTATTTTGGGAGACACCCTTTATCATCGGAGTCTTGATGGTATCCTTCTTAGGTTTCTTGATTCTGAGGAAGCAAAAGTGGCCTTACGTGATGTACATGAAGGTGTCTGTGGCTCACATTCCACTAGCCCTCACCTTGTTAAGAAACTTCTACGAGCAGGATACTATTAGCCAACCATCGAAAAAGATGCACAACAATTTGCAAAGAGATGTCTACAATGTTAGAAACATGGAGATTTAATAGATGCACCAGCACATGAGCTTTAGCCTATCATTACTCCATGGCCTTTTTCGGAGTGGGGACTTGATCTCATAGGTAAAATCCATCCTACTTCATCAAATGGTCATAAGTTCATTATCACTGCCACTGAATATTTCACAAAGTGGGTGGAAGCCATAACAATGACTTATATCACTGGCAAGGAAATATCTAAGTTTATTCTACACTATATCATTTACCGCTATGGAGTTCCTCAAGCTATTATCATGGATAATGGTCGCCCCTTTAAGAATCAAGAGGTTAGAGATCTTTGCAAAAAGTTCCATATCCAACATCGATTCTCTACCCTTACTATCCTCAGAGAAATGGCCAAGATGAGGCTTCTAACAAAACAATCATTAAAATTCTCGAAAAGATGGTCAATGAAGCTAGTTGGGATTGACATTTACAACTCCATCCTGCATTATGGGCAAATAGAACAAGTATCAGAACTTCCACTGGAGCTACACCTTATGCTCTTGTGTAGGACACTGAAGCTATTTTACCTATTGAGGTTGAGATCCCCTCATTACGAATATCCCAACAACATACCATCTCAGAGGAAGAATATCAAGTATCTAGACTCCATGATCTTGACTTTCTAGATGAATGGTGTCTTACAGCACTCAACTATCTCCAAGTCTATCAAAACCATCTATGCCGTAGCTACAACAAAAAAAATTAGAGAATGCATATTTCAAGTTGGAGATCTTGTCCTTAAAGGGATTCAAAGGAATCAGCAACATCGTAAGAAATAGGGCAAGTTTGAACCAAATTGGCTTGGTCCTTTCATCATCACAGTAGTTTATGGATCAGGTGTATATACTTTTTCAACACCTAAATGCCTTCCATTGGATGAACTAGTCAACAAAATTCATCTCAAGAAGTTTTATCCTTGAATCTCAACTATCCTAAAAAAAAAAATCCATCCAATAGTGAAAACCACTCTGTAGCACTTTGGATAACAAAAAAAATGAGAATATAAGATAAATAATCCTCCTCTGGTGAAAACTTGGTAAATAGGTGCCTTGGATAAGTACCATAGAGAAAACCTGGCAAACAGGTGCTATGTGTAGTGACCAACCTCCATTATCTACTTGGTTTGTTTGATCACCACTTTTCCTAGCATATTTCACCATCTTATCCCACATAATCCATATCATAATCCACATGTCATTACAATAAACAACTTTTCCATCTTCACCTCTATCAATGCTAGCTATCATACTTGAGACATTGTTGTGATAACTATCTCTTTTGGCACCTTAGCATCTTGACCGCACACATTCTCCATTGTTGCTCCTTCATAATAAACCTTATCCTATACTAGGGACATTTGTTGAGCCTTATTTGGAAATGGATACCACCAACTCTAGCACATAACACATCAAACACTTTAGCTCACAACACATCAAACTTTCAACTTCAACCATATCGTTCATCTAATGACAAACATGGCAAACAACTTGCAACTAGGATTTGTATCTTTGCAATCAATTCATGCTCATCTGACATCCAAAAATAACAAAACATCACCAACACAAACATTCAAGCAATCAGTTGATTCTTTCAACATCACTCACTAGCATAATAAGCAAGAACTACATCCCAGCTCTATCGTTAAAGCCTTGATCCTGTGGATACAAGGTATGTAGGCAATCTGGGATGTGAAGGAAGCACTTTGATTTAGGCTAAGACGATAGTCCCTTCTCTTCATCATCCATCTTTCATCTTTCTTCTAATCATTCTTAAATCTTTCATCTCACATTCTTCTATTTTTCATCACACACATCATCAATAAAACCTAGAACTACATATTCATCATGTCTCATCTTCATCGTAAATGTGCTTTGATCACGTGGATACAGGGTATGTAGGCAGTCTAGAATGCAAAGGAAGTTTCTAGTACTCAAGCACAGATGATCCACCCCATCTTCTTCATCTTCTCGTCATCTTCCATTTTCTTCTCTTTGATCAGCTCAAGCAGGAAGCAAACTATGTGTATATTGAAAGCTCAAGCACTTTAACCAATCAAGAATCAACCAAAAGCTATTTGTCCGCATGCCTTCAGTCAACATTTGCTATAGTAGTTTATCAACATCTTTAGCCTTCAACAAGATGCATCTTTCCTCTCAACAAGGTGCCAGCTTAAATCCATCTAAGAGCACCTAAATTTGGCAAGAGAACATGATGATAGTATCTTTTGTTTTATCTTCTGATTTATCTTTTGTCCCTTTTCTATGCCTAATCAAGACTGCCTTGATAGTTCTATATCTTGGTATGTTGTGATGAAGTAAAGAATGGGGCATGGTCATATTGCTTTTATATGCTATGTTTGTAGGATGATCTTATTCTCTTCTTTAGCATATTGGTATCTTGTACGTGTTGGGATTAGCATCTTACATATCAATATCTCTAGCATCTGAGAAGCTAAATAGTCTCTTATGCACTTGAGCCTATTCTATGTCAAGACTAGCTCCATACATATTACCAGTAAGATGTCACTATGTGTAGTGGAGATAAGCTCAAACCATTGCTTGTAGTGTCAATGTCCATCTCGAAACACTAGCTTTTATTCATATCTTGTGCATGTTGTCTCAACATCTTGATGTCATGTGTACAAACAAGATTGTAGCATGCTAGTTTTGCATTGGATATCTTGACATCTTGGTCTTCTATAACCTGGTGCATAACATCCACATGCTATATCAAACATAAGGATTGCATTTATTTTCATTTTGAGAAATTACTTAAAAAGCTACCCATTGTACCATTTATTCATCCTATTATTTGTCTATATAGTCCTTAGGCAAGATCAATCATTTTCATCATCCTTCTTGCACATCTCTTATCCTGCAAAATAATTGTGTTAGACATGCATAAGTCCATGACATATCATCTCATTACCATCTATCTATATGCATAAGTCCATATAATATCATTACCATTTACCATTTGCATTATCATACATTTCCATTCATATCATTTGCATAAACATCCATACATAATCCATGAAAATACAAATACACCATGCACAACCATCAGAATACCAACAATACATCCATTACATCATCATGTAGATAAGCAATATGCCATCATATATATATACAAGTGTCTACATATACAAGCTGAACCATAAAAAATGTATGTACAATCAGCTCTAGGCCTCATCATGATACAACATAAACAAGGTAGCTCTAGTGACTACTGGAAGCTCCCTCGCCCTGACCGACACCACTAGGTCCTACACATGTCCCCCTATCTCTCTGTGGCCCCATCACTAAGGCTACAGATCAAGATCCACCTATCCTCCATGAACCTAAAGCTTTTGATCTGCTCCTGAAGCTAGGCTGCCTCTACTCTGCTAGCATAGCCCCATAGTATAAACCCCTATAATACTCCACCTCACCCTGTACTCTCTACATCTCTGCCTGTACTTGTGTCAGTTGTGTGGCTAAATACATCATAGCCCCATCTATACCCAATCTAGTCACTACTCTATCCCACTCACTAGTCATCCCCTGTAGCTACTGCATAGCCATATCCATCTCTACATGCAGACCATCTCTCTCTGGCCTCATCGCCTGTATCTATTGTATAGCAGTATCTCACTCTAATCTCATCATCTTCTTGCTCTGTTTAGCTGCATCTCTCTCTCCTATCACTCTAGCAAGTACACCATCATCCTGCCCATCCCCAACCTACAGTCTCACCTGTAACTGACCCTAGTATGTTTGAGTCTAAGCCCTAGCATGCCGCAAGCCAATCATTGCCTAGTGTCTATCCAACTCCACTCTCCTCAATCTCATCTGAGCCTGTTGTCTCCATCTCCTCTCCTCTCTAATCCTCCTGCATAGCTGCTGAATCTGAACATCATCACCTCCTAATATCTATCCCTAAGGTTGTGCAAGTATCTGAGGCTATCCCTGCACCTGTGCCTATATCTGTATCCCTGGTACTACTGGTACAATAGCCTACACTAGTGGAGCCCATCGTCACCTCCACTTCTATATGCGTCTACCTTTAGTCTATAAGCTATCTATATCCTACAAGAGCATCTTTTATTTACAAGCAAGTTGAACCTATGCATGCTCCTATTTTTAGCCCATAGGCGACTTGCTTTTATTTATATGTGCATTTTGCCTATGTTTGCATAGCCAACTAAAAGCAACCTTTTATTTCCATATGCGACCAAGTTGTGTCTCAATGCGACCTTAACTACCTTAAGCAACTTGTTTCTCTTCCTAAGCAACCTGAGCTGCCTATCCTAAGACCTGGTCGCTTATGGTGACGTGTGTGCATTTATGAGTCTTCTAGCCTATCAAAATAATGCTTTTAGCAAAAGTTTCGATACATACTGATACGCCTGCTTCCTCTGGTCATCCATGTGTCCTCACTTGTTTGGCATGATGATCTATGCATGGAATCACCATCTTGATAGTTCTCCAACTCTCGTCACACACCAACTCTAAGGAGCTCTAGATCTCTATAAGCAAATGAACACAAATGAGCCTATTTGCCCTTGTAGAACCTACTTATAGCCCTATGCAAACCCTATTTCTTTTATGCCAAAGCCTCTTTTCTTCTGCCTCATCCCCTTTTTTCCCACCCAACCCCTTTTTCTTCATGTCAACCTTGTGTCTTAGCTTTTTCTTCTATCGTGAGCCAACCCAGCCCTTCCTAGTTAGCCTGGCTTACCTCTCAAGGGGGCATCACCTACTAGTTACACTGGGGCATAACCTTGTTTATTGAAGGCATATTGTATCTTCTTTGACACAATGCTCTATTGAACATTGTATCAAAGAGGGGCAAAATGTAGACACCCAAAATTGACTCATTATCATTAATATCAAACATTGCATTACACATCATCTAAATTTGTCTAACACACTTGAACAATATCCCTAACATATCTTTTTCTTATATTAATTAAATAAATTTATATTTATTTAATTAATTCATTAGCTATTTCTTCTATTTCTTCTAAGCTATAATTAAACAATCCTTGATTATTTAATTATCTTCATTCTTCTATTTTTAATTAAATAAATTGTATTTATTTAATTAAAAATTCTTTTCACAAACCCACTTTCCAATTAATTAAATAAATTTTGTTTATTTAATTAATTTCTCTTATCATTTATCTCATGAGCTGACATGTGTGCCTCTTTCATTTAAAAAAGATAAGTGGTACTACATCTTTTATTTAATATCTTTCACATGTAGTACTTTTTATGTATACGATCACACATAAGCCCTATCTTCCCTCCACTTGTCATCTTCACATTCACCTATGTCTATCATTCAATCTTAGCCATTCACATAGCCACCGAATCTCCATCGTTGATTCATTTTGGTTGAGTTCTATATAAACACCCTCTCATTCCATACTACATCTATCCAACATTCATATAGCGTCTACATTATCATTCTTAGCATATTGAGCACTTGAGTATTCATAGCATCCATTGAGCTTATCATCATTATCATTTATCCATCATGGCAACTTTTATCTTTATAATTGTTTATTGTTGACGAAGCAATCCACATCATAAATAAGGAATCACACAATCTAGGTGATTTTGTACTTGAATTGTATGCTTTTGATTTTGATTTGGATTATATTCTTTGATGATGGTAGGGTTAGGTTTTCATGGCTATGTTTGATCTTATTAACCTAATTTTTTACCTATCACAAGTTGGATAAAATTGGGATTTACAATGGTAGTTGCAGACAACAAAATGTAGTTTTAGCATAAAAGGATTAGTCACATGAGCAAGAAAGGTCTTGAGATCTTACACAAGAGAAATCAGCTTCTAGGTCTAAAATAAACATATTTAGAGTTGTGTGAGCATTGCATATACATCAAATAGAAGAGGGCTAGATTCTTTACCAAGGAACATGAGAAGAAGTCATGACCATTGGAATTAGTGCATTCAAATGTCTTTGGCACCATGGAGGTAACATTAAATGTCTTTTCACTATCTTGAGGAAGTTGGGCTTTCAAGGTAAATTCCTACAACTTATTAAGATTTGTGTCACTTCAGTTAGATTCTCTATTTTGGTGAATGTAGTTCCCAGGGCTTTTTTCAATGCTAGTAGAGGGATTAGGTAAGGAGACCACCTATCCTCCTACCTTTTCATCTTATTGGTTGAAACCCTAAGTAGATGCTTCCTCTTTCTGTTAAACTCTAGAGAGATTAAAGGTGTTAAACCAACTTCAACAATGGCTCCAATAGTTATTCAGAAATTTGTGGATGACACCATCTTGTTTCATTCCTCTTTGGTGATTAAGGCTAGAAAGTGGAAAAAAGTGCTACAAGAGTATGCTACCTTGGCTGGCCAATACATCAACTATGACAAAAGCCAAGTGTACTTCTTTAACACCTTGTCTGTGCTGCAACAAAACATTATGGGGATTCTTGGTTGTTCTGTGGGTGAGCTACCTGGTATATATCTTGGGCTTCCCTTCTTGGTGAGAGATTCCCCTCCTAAGTACTATAATTCCATTCTAGAAAGGACGTAAAGGAAGTGGGTAGGATGGAAAGGAAAACTTATGAGGCAAGCAGGTAAGTTCCAATTACTTAAGATCTTGCTACAAGGGATTCATGTTTACTTTTTATCTCTTTTTAAAATCCCTAAATATATAGTTGAGAGGTTGGAGAAAATTCAAAGGATTTTTTTATGGATGGGTGTGGAAAGTAAGAAGAGATTGGCTCTTATGGGATGGGATAAAGTTTGCAGACCGAAGCTGCATGAGGGCTTATGGTTAAGGAAGTTGAACCTGCTTAATAAAGCCCTTATCACTAAGGTTGGATGGAACCTTTTAGCTAGTGGTAAGGACTGGGGAAGAATTATGAGAGCCAAATAATTTGGGAACTTGTCTCTGAAGGACCTTTTACTCACATCTAACTTTCCCAAAGGCTCTATGATCTGGAATAACATTCTAAAATGCAGAACTATACTTCTAAGGGGCGTTAAGTGGAAACTGGGGATAATGAAACTATAAGGTTTTGGGAAGACAATTAGGTCAATGAGGGGCCTTTAAAGAGGCTTCAGAATATTCAAGGGTTGGTTAATTTAGTTGTGCACCACTTTGGTTGGCTAGTCCAAGACTATTTTCTTCCTGGCAAAAAAGGGGATGGAAACAATTAATAGATTGCTGCCAAAGATAGGTTGATCTTGTTGGGATTGTCGATGAGACCCAACTTTCCCTAAAGGGGTACAAAATTTCTCTTTTCCCACAAAAAGATAAACTTCTATGGGCTAAGGAGAATTCTAGGTGTTTTACTGTTAAATCCACCTATAATCTATTCTTACCTCAAATTGGAGATAATTTATGGAGGAAAATCTAGAATCACAATCTTATACCAAAGATCAACCACTTTTGGTAGCTAGTGGTGCAGAAAAAAATACTAACTATAGATAACCTCCGAATCACAGGTTTCCAGATCCCCAATAGATGTGTTCTTTGTATGAAAGAAGAGGAGACTATCTCACATATCCTTTTACACTATGACTTCTCATGGGAGGTTTGGTGCTTTGCCTTGAATATTTTGCGTGTTTCTTGGTGTTAAAATGGGATTTTGGAGGATTGCATTAGGTCGTGGTTCTAACCCTGTTTGCAAGGAAATTTGGGCCCAGGTCCCCCCATTATATCCTAGTGTCTCTGGAAAGAGATGAACAATAGACTTTTTCAAGAGAAATTCAGAGAGCCTAAGGAAGTGTTAGGCTCAGCTGTCAAACTGATGCAAGACAACATCATCAACAGCTCACTAAAAGTAGTGGAAAGTCCCCCAAATGTGTTGGAAACAAATATTATTAATCAGTGGACCATCTCGATAAGTATTTACAGAGTGGATGACAATAAGAAAAGAGCTAGGGCTAGCACTAATTAGTCGCCACCACCAACCGGTTGGTCTAATATTAAATTTGATCGTGCTGCTTAATGTAACCCTAGGTTGGCAAGTGGAGGGGGAATTATAAGATCATATAAGGGTGCCCTTATGGCTACTTTTGTGGGGAGTCTTGGTGAAAATACCAATAATGTTGCAGAGGCCATGACTCTCCTTCGGGGCCTCAAAACTGCTTTGGCTTTAGGCATCAAACATATTATAGTGGAAGGTGATTCCAAAATTGTCATTGAAGCTGTTAAAGGTAATCTTTAAGTTGGTTGGCAGATGGAAGATATTGTTGAGGATATAAAAGCCCTCCTCTTAAGTTTTGAAGGCAAGGAAGTGAGACATATGTATAGAGAGGGCAATAGAACTACTAATCTTGTGGAAAACCTTGGGATTAATCTTAATCCCCTAATATGCTAGAGAAACATAGACAATCTTCCCCTAAATATTAATGATATCATTCAGAATGAGGCACCCACTAACTCATCATGGCTATTATCATAATTTGTATTTCTTAGTGTGGTATCTTTCTAGGCTTCCCTCACTTTAAGGGAAGACGTGGCATTGATGATGACATTGGGAGCCCCACTCACCCGTCCATGGTGATGTGGACTATGGAGTCCTATGTGGACCTTGACCAACTCAACAATAAATGTGTTTGGTGGCATGGTAGATTTAAAAGGTCTTTTCACTCACATTTAGATGTGCTGGTAATGAGGGGCTCGTATGAGCCAATTTCTGAAGGCAATAATGATTCAAACATGCTTGAGATTGGGAAGGACATGCTTAAAAACTTCAGTAGAAAAATGGAATTAAATTTTTATATTTACCTTTCTAGATTGTTCATTCGTCACTTCTCTATTCTCTGCAACTGCCTTCCTAGTGTTGTGCATTGTTTGTTTAGGAAAATGGGTGTTGAGAAAGTTAGAACAGAGCCCATGAATTGTGGTGAATTCAAAGAAGATTTAGAGGTCTAGACCATAGCTTATAAGGGAGGGGTGACCCCTTTTCTTGAAAGCCTAAATGGTTATGATGAGCACTTATCGACCCAATTTGCTAGCTCTTGGGATGGGAATCAAAAGGTGAAAGTGGGCAGAGTTTAGTTTGTGGTTTTTGAGGACTCCATAGCCAACGTTATGGGCCTGCCTTATTCAAGAAATAGGATCATGAAGCAGATGTGAGTCCAAGATAGCAAAGGCTTGAAATTATTCTATAGGGAAGGGGAGAAGCAAACTAGACTCCAAGGTGGCTTCAAATGGGAAATCTTGATTAACCCTTGGAATCAGGTTTGTTTCTTAATTATGAAGTATTTTACTCTGGAAGGGAGATGCATGGTCTTTTATCATTATCACTTTACTTTTCTTAACCACTTTCATCATAAAATCTTGGTCAACTTTCCCTCTTTTCTTCTCTCTAGTCTTGAGGCTCCTGTGCTCCAAACCAAAAAGGCCTATGAGAGTAATCTTGAGGTGGTTGCCTTGCCCTTGCACTAGGGGCTCATCTTTTGCCTATATCATTACCATCTTGCTCTATGTCCTACTAAACCCCCTGTAGTCTAGCTCCAATGAAGACCTTGAGGATAAGATTCCCATTAGTGTTAGGCTTGGTAAGCTCTCTAAAATAAAAACCCTAGTGCCTTTAGAGCCTAACTCTCCTTCTAACCCTCCTATGAGTTATCCTTTTGCCCCTATCTCTAGCCCTCCTGTGTCTAAGGCCACTTCTCTTTTGAAGGCTCAATCTGGTAGTCGTACTCTGAGGGTCCCCATTTTTGTTGAGCTGGATGGTTCCCATGGTTAATCCAGGGAGGAAGTGGCAGAGGGTCTCTACAACCTCAAGAATAAAATGCCTAAACAAGGCAGAAAAAAATGTCAAGGGAAACCTACTATAGAGGAAAACTAATGCATTGTAGACTTAAATAAAATTTAGGCGTAAACATATCTGAACAGTCCACTCTATCATTGCATTCCTACATTGAACTATCAACCAAGGAGCATAAGCTTATGATGGTGCATGCACTATATATGCCTTCAAGACTCATTTCTATCCTAAGCTAACTCATACAAACTTATTCTAATTAACTTAATTTACTGAAGTTTACAGAAATGAAAGAACATAAAAAAATAGTTAAAAACTCAGTTGCTATGGGTACCTTCAACATAAGCTGAAGATAACTATATTCAAACAGAGAATTATGGAATTATCTCAAAATACAGAGAATGCTAAAAGAATCAACACTAACCTTTGGAGGACTTCAAAAATGTGTGCTATGCAAGAATCATAATGACTTGAAATAGCAATCAAGATATCTTACTTATTCCACAATGCAACTTTATAAAATAACATGAAATAGTGTTAACTAGAAATGCACGAATAAATAAGGTAAAATACAAAGTGAGAGTTAGTACCTTGAGTGGCTAGGTTAGGGAACTATCTCACTTGATCTAGAAACTAAATTTACTTGAGATTCTCATAACACATAGTTGTATTCACTTCATATCAGAAACAAAATCTTCCCAGATTGTATTCAACAAAACATGTCTATTTTTAGATTTAGGATAGACAACTGAGAGGGGGGGTGAATCAGTTGTCCAAAACTTTCTTTCAAATAATCACTTAAATCATTTTCTTAATTCAGCAACATAATAATAAATCAATCATAGAAACATAATGCAATAATTCAAGAGTAGAAACACATTAACACATATGACACCAAGATTTTGACATGGAAAACCCGGTTAAGGGAAAAACCACGGGGTGACTAACCCAAGATTGTATTGTCTGTTAAAAGAATAGAAAGAACAAAATGGCACATGCCAATTAGGGCTCACTACCCAAGCACACTACTCGCAAGAGGCCCACTACCTACAGGAGACACACTATCTACATAATAATAAGTATTACATACTTGAACTGAAGAATATCATCTTCACCATGTTTGAGTCAGTTCCATTTTAGCCCAATACTTCTACTCTTCCTTTCGCTCTTCTCCTCACTACTATGCTCTCATCATCACAAGATCATCTTTGAAATGACTTTACAACTCCTTATTTATACAAGACATTGACTTAGGGATAATCATCCAAGTCGGCATACATTACAGAGCAAATACATAAATACAACATGACTAATTACAAAAAGACTTTATGCGGATCAACACACTATTGGCCATACAGATCTGAGACTTCAATATTCCTTTAGGAACACTCCATTCTTTACAGAACATCTTCAAGATCATCCGCAGGATGTGTAACTCATCTAGTCAGCTAGACTTAGGAAGAACACCATCATCCAAAAGTAATTCTTTAATTACGAGCTCAAAATTTAATGAGGACTACCAACATGAACTAGACACAATCCAAAGACCTCCACAAGTTTGCCTAAATCACCAAGAACATCCACACTACTTATACTTATTAAAATCATTCTCTCCTTCATCCAGAACCTCAAGAACACAGTCTGTTATCGCTAACATATTGGAATAGATGCTTACGGACCTCTAGACCACAAACCAATTGAGTTGTCAATTCACATTGACTTTCTAAACACTCCACCAAATCTGTAAAACAAGATATTTCATTTCTAGATCTCACCGGACCTATCTGTGTCACTCTGTCACCTCTAAACACCTACCAAAACTAGTTTTACTTAAGTGGCCATAACTTCTTTAGATCTTCATTCGGACCTCTAAAATCTTTACTAGATCATCTTATGACACATATCTACAAACCCTTTGATGCACATCCTCTGATCTTCATCTTACCTCAGATTTTTACTTCACTGTCTTCACTATTCTTCTCTATTCCTAATACGACTAATTTTCTCAATATCCTCAACATACAAGTCATCTAACCCTTATCATCAATGCAACAGGAGTATGTTGACATCAATGACAACACTAGGTAGGCCCATACTTGCAACAATCTCCCCCTTTGTCATTGATGGCAACATATGATGTGAAAAACTATTTTAACCATCAAGACAAGAACTTCTCCTCACTGACATAACTCCCCTTATCAACAACAACCATTCACATGTCTTCTCTTCCTGTAGTGCTCCCCCTTTGATCAGAAACTACTTATTTTTCACATGTCTTCTCTCCCCCTTTGACATCAATAGCAAAGGGCACATACTTGCATGACTTTAGAATCATATCAGCTGCTCCCCCTGAGTAGCAGCTTCCCATCTCAATTCGGAGCACAAGATATGACTGTGAGATCCACCGAATTGATGCACATCAGTGCACCTTAATTTGGAACCAGAGGGGTAATAACCCCTAACTTCTCCTTGAGATACTCAAAAGAGTCCTCAGGTAGAGGTTTAGTAAAAATATCTACAATCCAATCCTTGAAAGGCACAAACTCCAATCTGACTTCATTCTTGTTCACTTGCTCTCTCAAAAAGTGAAACTTGATGGATATATGTTTAGTCTTTGAATGCAACACCATATTTTTTGATATGTTTATTGTACTTGAATTATCATAGAAGATTGTGATAGGTTCCTCATACTCCACTCTGATATCTCTTAGCATTTTCTTCATCCACAATACTTGAGTGCAACTACCTGCTACTGCAATATATTCTACTTCTGCAGTGGACAGAGATATTGCCTCTTGTTTCTTGCTCAGTCAAAAAACCAACCTCTTCCCCAAAAAGAATGCTCCACCACTAGTACTCTTCTGGTCATCCACAGCTCCTGCCCAATCTGCATCTATATAAGCATTAAGGGAGAAACCATGATCTCTAGGATACCACAAACCATACTGAACTGTCCCTTTTAGATATCTAAAAATCCTCTTGATTGCCATGACATGAGATTCTCTAGGATCAGCTTTTGATTGAGATATAATAATCCTCCAATCATTAACTTGTACTTTTTTTATCATCCTTAGGAGAGTCATCATCTTTGCTCAATTTACATCCAGTTGCCATGGGAGTACTCACTGGTTTTGAGTCTTCCATCCCAAATTTCTTCAACAATTCTTTCACATATTTGGCTGAGAAATGAAGATTCCTTTCTTTGTTTGAGTGATTTACAGACCCAAGAAGAAATTCATTTCCCCAAACATGGACATCTCAAATTCACTTTTCATTTGATTTGCAAAAGTTTTGCACATACTATCTCTTCCTCCAAAAATGATATCATCAACAAACACTTCAACAATCAAGATATTTTCATGATCAATTTTGAAGTACAAGTTACTGTCAGCAGTACCTTTGTTGAAACCAATCTTTAAAAGATGCTTGTCCAAACTTTCATACCAGACTCTTGGGGCTTATTTGAGTCCATACAGTGCTTTCTTCAGCTTGCAGACCATGTCACCATGATCAAACAATTGGAATCCATCTGGCTACTCAATGTATACTTTTTCCAAGTCACCATTCAGGAAGGTAGACTTGACATCCATCTGATATACTTTGAAATCGTTGAAGGCAGAAAAGGAAAGAAATAATCTAACTACTTCAATCCTTGCCACCAGAGCAAAAGTTTCTTCAAAATCAACTCCTTCTACTTGAGAGTAACCCTTACAGACCAATCTAGCTTTGTTTCTAACTACTTCACCATCTTCATTTAGTTTGTTTTGGATGACCCATTTGGTTCCAATCACATTCTTCCTTTTAGGTCTGGGCACAAGATCCCAAGTGTGGTTTTTCTCAATTTGCATTAGTTCTTCCTCCATTGCTTTAGTCTAGTTTTCATCATTGCAAGCTTCATTCACTATCTTTGGTTCAATCTTTGAAATCAGACAATACTTTTTTGAATCTTGAGCAATCTTTCTTCTTGTTTGAACACCTTTGCTTTTATCACCTATGATCTGATCTTCAAAGTGATTTAGTTTTACATACCTGGGAATTTTGGAAATTTCTTGCACTTATGATTCTTGAATAGGTTCATTCAAACTTATATCTTCTTCCTAATTCATTGGATCAGTCTAAATCTAAATTTCAAAAGGAGCTTGGACTTCTTGAAAAAAAACATCATTCTGATCATCTTCATCATAATCATAAAACCTTGAGGGTTTTTCAATATCTTCATCAACCTTTACATTTGTACTTTCTACAATCTTCCTCAATCTCTTGTTGTAACACTGGTATGCTTTTCTTTGAGTAGAATAACCCAAGAATATTCCTTCATCACTTCTAGCATTAAATTTTCCTAGATCTTCATCTCTTTTAATGTAACATTTGCTACCAAAGACTTTGAAATACCTCACAGTGGGAGTGATACCAAACCAAAGTTCATAAGGAGTCTTATCGGTATTACTTCTGATTTGTACTTGATTGAGAGTATAGACTACAGTGCTTACAGCTTCTCTCCAATAGATTTGAGGAACATTTGCTTCCATCATCATGGTTCTAGATGCTTCCTAGATTGTCTGGTTCTTCCTCTCCACTACTCCATTCTGTTGTGGAATCCTTGGAGCAGACAATTATCTCTTTATCCCATGTTTCTCACAGAATTCTATGAACTCACTGGATGTGAATTCTCCACCTCTATCAGACCTCAGACATTTTATGTTCAAACTAGTTTCATTCTCTACCATAGCCTTGAATATTTTGAATTTCTCAAGGGCCTCATATTTCTCTTTCAGAAAAGTTACCCACATCATTCGGGAGTGATCATCAATTAATAACATGAAGTATCTATCACCTTGTACACTCCTGATTCTTGCCAGACCACATAGATCAGTATGAACTAAGTCCAATAATCCAGTAGAAGATTGTTCCTTGCTTTTGAATGACACTCTGCTTTGTTTACCCAACTGACATTCTTTGTACAAACTATTAGTAGGTTTTACCAATCTTGGAAGATCTCTCATAGCTTGAGTGTTTCTTATCTCGATGATATTATCAAAATTCACATGACATATTCTCCTATGCCACAACCAACTCTGATCAATTTGAACAAATAAATAACTTTTACCAGTACCAACCAAGTAGAATATATTACCTTTTGTTTGAGTACCAGATGCAGTCTCTATTCTGGAACTTTCAAAGATCTTGCATTTTCCATTCTTGAATTGGAGATCATAGCCTTTGTCCAACAACTGTCCAACACTGAGAAGATTGTGCTTTAGACCTTCAACATATAGTACATTATTGGTTTTGTTCTTTCCATTAAAAGAAATGGTTCCTCTACCTCTGGTTCTGCCAACAGAATTATCACCAAATTCTACCACTTCTCCTTCATACCTTTCAAAATCTATGAACTTATTTTTGTCACCTATCATATAGTGATAGCATCCATTGTTAATGACCCAATCATCCTTTTCTTCAACTTGGGCAGCCAGAGCTCTTTCTACAATTTTATGATTGGCAGATTAAGAGGGCATTGGATATTCTTCCTTGATGGAAATAAACACCTGGTCATTTCTGGATTTGTTTCCTATCTCTGATTCATCATCTATTACTCCTTCATCATCATTTTCATGAACATAGTAACATTTCTTTTGGAACCTTGATCTGTTAGGATTTGGCCTTGAAAATCTTTCTGGATACCTTGAGGCAAAATGACCAATCTTATTGCAGTTAAAACATTTAAAAGGCAATTTTCCCTCATACTTACCAAATCCTCTTAGTAGTCTTTTTGCAATAAGGGCTTCAAGTTGAGTAGCTTCTGCTTCATCTTCTTCTAAGTCTTTTCTTTTTTTTTTCATACCATGATAGTTTCTTTGAAGAGTTCTCTCTTGGATCAAACTTTTGTTTTCCTTTTATAGAGGCACTAGCTTTGAATGTAGATTCTGTCTTGGGGGGCATCTCCAAACTCAGTCAATTCAAATGTAGCTAGTTTACCAACCAATTGATCTCTTGTGATACCTGAAAAGGATCTGAATTCTTCAATAGCAGCAACCTTATTTTTGTAAGAATCAGGAAGGGATCTGAGAACTTTTCCAACAATCTCATCTTCATCCAAGATTCCACCAGCACATCTAATACCACAAACAAGCTCATTTACTCTTGCCATAAATGTAATGATATTTTCATCTTCTCTCATCTTGAGGTTTTCAAATTTTCCTTTGAGACTCTGTAGCTTGGCACATTTAACATACTTGTCTCCTTCATGTAGAAGTTCCAATTTTTGCCAAATCTCATATGCAGTTTTTAAATCAATAACATTTGTCAGCTCTAAATCAAATAAGGCACTTAGAAGAGCTTCTTTAGTCTACAGATTGTTTTCAGCAGCTCTGATTTCATCTATAGTACGCGGACCATTCTGTGGAGGATCATACTTCTTTGAAGCCATGATCCAATACTACATTCCCATACATTGCAAGTGGCATTCCATGTGACTTTTCCAAAGAGTGAAATTGGTTCCATCAAACCTTGGACTATCCTTTTTGTAGGATGACATCCTGGATCTCCTCAAGTAGTTAAGCTCCTTTTATAGGAACTTGGCTCTGATACCAATTGTTAGATTTAGGATAGACAACTGAGAGGGGGGTGTGATACAGTTGTATAAAACTTTCTTTCAATTAATCACTTAAATCCTTTTCCTAATTCAACAGCATAGTAATAAATCAATCATAGAAACATAATGCAATAATTCAAGAGTAGAAACACATTAACACATATGACACCAAGATTTTGATGTGGAAAACCTGGTTAAGGGAAAAACCATGGGGTGACTAACCCAAGATTGTATTCTCTATTAAAAGAATAGAAAGAACAAAATGGCACATGCCAATTATAGCTCACTGCCTAAACACAATGCTCACAAGAGGCCTACTGCCTACAGGAGACACACTATCTATAGAATAAAAAGTATTACATACTTGAACTGAAGAATAGCATCTTCACCATGCTTGAGTTAGTTCCAATTAAGCCCAATACTTCTACTTTGCCTTTCGCTCTCCTCCTCACTACCACACTCTCATTATCACAAGATCATCTTTGAAATGACTTTACAACTCCTTATTTATACAAGACATGGACTTTGGGATAATCATCCAAGTCAGCATACATTACAGAGAAAATACATAAATACAACATGACTAATTACAAAAAGACTTTACGTGGATCAACACACTATTAGCCATATAGATCTGAGACTTTAATATTCCTTTAGGACCACACCATTCTTTACAGAACATCTTTAAGATCATCTACAAGATGTGTAACTCATCCGGTCGGCCAGACTTAGGAAGAACACCATCATCCGGAAGTAATTCTTCAATTACGAGCTCAAACTTCAATGAGGACTACCAACATAAACTTGACACAATCCAAAGACCTCCACAAGCTTGCCTGAATCACCAAAAACATCCACACTACTTCTGCTTACTAAAAACATTCTCTCCTTCATCTAGAACCTCAAGGACACAGTTTATCATCACTATCATATTGGAATAGATGCTTGCGGACCTCTAGACCATGAACCAATTGAGTTATCAATTCACATTAACTTTCTAAACACTCCACCAAGTCCATAGAACAAGATATTTCATTTTTGGATCTCACTGGACCTATTTGTGTCACTTTGTCACCTCTAAACACCTGCCAGAACCAGTTTTACTTAAGTGGCCATAACTTCTTTAGATCATCATGCAGATCTCTGAAATCTTTACTGGATCATCTTATGAAACATATCTACAAACCCTTCGATGCACATCCTCTAATCTTCATCTTAGCTAGGATTTTTTCTTCACTATCTTCACTATTCTTCTTTGTTCCTGATAGGACTAATTTTCTCAATATCCTCAGTATACAACTCATCTAATCCTTATCATCAATGCAACAGGAGTATGTTGACATCAATGAAAACACCATTTAGGCCCATACTTACAACATCTATATCTTCTAACATAAAAATAGAGTAACTATCGAGTAATTGTAAAATTAAAGTATCTTGGAAAAGAGAAACTTCTTCTAAATTACTTCCCATTGAACTCATCCCTTCTAACTTATACAATAATGGGAGAGTATGATGTAACTAACAACTAACTTGATCATCAATTCATCCCTAGATATCAAGGTATATGTTTTGAGATCAATTTATTATTCTAACTGAAACAAAGGAAGTAGAGTCCTGCTCAAACATAAATTCCTAGAATGAAAATACATAAGCTACGATTAGAGTCCTAGAACAAGTCTTCTCATTGTGTTTGTTCTTCCATGATGATCACGTTCATCTTTATTTAGTGCCTAACTGTGACTTCCTTCAATGCTCTATCTTGCAATGTGCTAGGAATTCTCGTCTCCTTATGCTACCAATCTTGCTAATGCACAGGGTTAATCCATAAAACATATACATACAAAATAGCCTTCATAATTAATCCACAAAATCCCATTTATATACATACATACTTATATTTAACTCATGCATTTGACAAATATCATCACCATGTTTCACATTGGCATATTAAGTTCAAGGTTTGCAGAATATATAAAAAAGACAACATATTATGGTAGTAGTGTCTTAGGAAAGTATCAGAAATAGCATAGGTATAAAGTCTAAAAGCATGAGGAATAGCATAAAAGAAGTCAACATTATAACCTATCATTTCCCCCCAACTTAGACTTTTACTTGTCCTCAATCGAAATATTCAATAAAACACCTAGGGGAAAAGGTTATAATGCAAAGTTATCTACCTCAAATCCATATCTTCTCTAACCCCCTTTCCCTATTTGAGATAGAATCCATTGTAACATGCAATTTTTTTTAATCTGATCAATTCAGCATGCCTGCACTCATCATCTCTTCCTCCTTCCCAATGTGGCACTAGATAAAGAAGAATTGGAGGGTGATAAGTAAGGGGTAGCAATTCCACTCCTTTTCGCTCTGAGATCTAGATGTACCGATGCAATCTCTCAAACAAAATTATAAAATTGTGAAGAGAATGAGGCTCTTTCTTCTGCAACTCTAGGGTCAAACTATTCCATCTATTCTGCACATATCTTTTCCAATTCTAAATGATAGATACTACCAATAGCTGTATTCTCCTATAATGCCTGAGTCTTAAATCCATAATCACCTTACATGGACCCTTATGAGAAAGTAGTGTTAGCCATTGGGTCAAGATCACTTCAGGTTCAAGGCTTCTTTCCTAAGCTACAATGGCATCTTCTTTTCATATTCCTCATATCTATCCATAAACTCTCCTCTTAGATGCTCATTTCTAAGATAAGACATTAGTGCTCTAACTTGAAGATCACCAACATAGATCAGGGGATTCCACTCTATATCTTCATCCATCAAATAATTGTGGAAATAGTATTCACATAGTTGATCTTGTTATTCCAAACTAACTCCTTGAAATAACTGAAAGAAATCATTTCTTGAATAGATGGAAATGGAGTGATTATTGATAAATTTATTGAATTTAAAACTAAGAAACATTTCTTTGAGAAACAAGGCATACACTTTTGGTGGAGGTCTGCATTCTATGATTCAAACTGCCCTTTCAACTACCTCTGTTAGCTTCCCTTCCAACCTTTTCAACTCAGCATCCTTATTTTCTAATGATGTATTAAGAGTTTGTTTCTCCTTCTCCTAGTTTTCTTTTTCTTGTTTAAATTCATCATTATACTTCATTAATTCAAATCCCATAGATAGAATAGTGAGGCATGTAGGAGGTCTTATTATAGGAGGCTGCAGGATTGGAGCTTCTTTTTCCTCATTCTCCATTTTACTCTCAATCACTTGTACTAAGAGATCCATGTTAGAGCCATGACCATATGTCTGAATCTTTGTCTCTAATTCTTTTATTCTTATCTCTTTCTCCCTATCCTTCTCCTCATACTATTTCACTTGTTCTTCTAATTGTTTAATTCTGTCAAGGGCTTCCTAAAGTTCTTGCCTCATATTTCTATCTTTTAACAACTCCTTTTCTTGTTCAAAATCAAAACCTTCATCCTTACTTTCAGTAACATTAAAAAATTCTCTAACAGGGCTACCTGGAACTATTTTTCCCATCTTTCTTGCAATAAAAAGTATCCTCTAAATTAGAACTAGAGGATGAAGAATAGCATCATTAGTAGTATTACCAGGGACATTTCCTTCCTTCTCTAAAGTTGTTTCCAACAATGTTGGATCTTGTTGCTATTGTGCTTCCTTCTTTTCTGTTTCCCTTGTCCCTCATCAACTCTTTTTCCTACATTCTATCTCCTCAATCTTCCTGAATGGCTAGGTATGACAGTTTTTGGCTTATCCTCTATTTTTCTCCTTTTCTAACTTCTCCTCTTCTTCCTTTCCCCTGTACCCTTCTCTTTCTCAATGCTATTATGCTTCTCTACATTCTTCGTAATCTTCTTCTTCTTAGAAGAAGTAGAAGCATCACTTCTCATGATTCCCCTCATGGGTTTAGGGTTAGGAATTGGGGTTTCTTCTACTGTCACTGGCCTAGTTTCTTGAGGAATTTCCTTCTGTGGCCCTTCTCACTTAGGCTCAGCTTCAAGTTCAACCTCTGGTTCAACTTCTAGTGTTGGCTCTAGTTCTACATTAGGTTCAATTTCAGGTTCAACCTCCTATTGAGGCTCATCTACTTCCAGCAATTTAGAAATATCCTTACATTGTTCAAAAGCATCCCAACTAACTTGTGGGTACTGGATTCTCAAACTTCTTTTAACTAGTAGAACTACCAGAAATGATGAGACAATGTAGTCTATGTTTGTCTTTTTTGATACTCAAATGACATTCTTTTCAACATATTATACAAATAATTGGGAACATTAACTAGTTTGTCATAGCATAGGTGATTCAACAATTTAAAGTGTGCAGTATACAATAGGTTATGCCTACCATCACAAGTGATATATTTGATAATATACGAAGCACATTTGCCCCAGAAGAAAGGAAGGGATAATCTTTTTGTACCTTGTGTGGTCCACTCCAAGTTCTCACCATGCTCGCAAAATTCCTCCCTTGTTACTGCTACATCAGCATAGGCTAGATACTCAGACCCTGTTCATGGTAAACTGGTGACTTGGGAAATAGCTATTTCAGAGGCATCCACAACTAATCCCCTCATTGTCACTTCATCATACTCTAGAGTAGCTACAAAATCCCATGCCATATCATTGTCGTACTCTGTTAATTTCAGAAAATAGTCTAACCACCCCACTCTAGTAAAGAGTGGGAGAACCAATACATCTTCCAATATCTCCTTATGTACTAATGGTTCTCTTCTGATTACATCAGTCCACATTGCACTTATATTCTACACTCATATCACTTCTCAATTCTGCCTAATTTCAATTTTACCACCTTAGTAAACTGCCTGTCAATACTTTCACCCCCCAACTGTAGCTTTAAAGAAATTTGAAATTCAGCTCACACAGAGGAAAATAACAAGCTCACAATTTAGGGTAGGTCAATCTATCATGGAAAATGACATAGGAAAACCTCGACAGTAGCTCAAAGAAAATTTGATTGATGGTAAAAAGAAAAAAACTTAAAAAATGACCATATACCCTCCCCCCAACTAAAAGGTGAAGTGACCACACTTTACAAATGAATGTGTAGGTGTTGTGATGTTCACAACATGCCCCATTTTACTCTTTAGCAATATGAGGACCCCTACTGTGGCTGTTGCTTTTGCTTGTGTGTGTTGTTCTGCTTGGTGGTAAAGGGAAAAATAAGTGAATGTTACAAACCTTGTTGAAAATAAAGAAAAATAAACATTAAGTACTAGGGCAGAGTATGGGTGAATTCCTTTTTAAAAATGAGTGAGGGTTACTTTTTGAACCATGTGAAAATTCCCTATATTTTGCAAGTTATGAGTGTTTTGGTAAAATGTACAATCGGGTTTGCATGTTTGAATATACAAGGTCTTTTGTATAACGTGTTGCATATACAAAGTTCTTTGTATATCAGGTTAAACATACGAGGTCAAAACATACAAGATCACTCATATACAAAGTTCTTTGTATACCGGGTCCTTATGTTAGTAACAAAATGGGTTGTCGAGTTTTCTAAGTCATCGGGTTTCTATGCGTTGTTTACTTGTATGCATTTGGCTAACATTTATTTTGGTACATACAAGGTGGACCCAAAAAGGATTTTGTTGTGATGCTCACAACATGCCCCATTTTACTCCTTAGCAAAATGAGGACCCCTGTTGTAGCTGGCTTTTGGTTGCTTCTGTGTGTGGTCTGCTTGGTGGTAAAAGGGAAAAGGGACTGAAAGTACAAACCTTGTTAAAAATAATGAAAAAATAACATTGAGTCCCAATGCATAGTATAGGTGAATTCTTTGGAAAAAAGTGAGTAAAGGTTGTTTGTTGAACCATTTTAAAATTTGCAATATTTTGCAAGATATAAGGATTTTTGGTAAATGTACAAGCATAAGGTTTATGTTTTGCATATATAAAGTCATTTTATATACAAATGCGTTTGTATGTCGGGTTTGTGTGTTAGTTGCAAAAGTAAGTCGTCAGGTTTGAAAATGTATCTTGTGTACTTGTATACATTGCTTGCTAATGTTTTATATTAATATACAAGTCAGATCCAAAATGAGTTAAGGTTGAAATGAATAAACGTTGAAATCCGGTATGTATTTTTTTGGTTTGTATTTTTGGCAAATGGAAGGCATACAAAGTAATATGCAAAGGATTATACATAGCGTGGAACTAAAAGAGTATTAAATTTGATATAATCATTGTATGTTATACGCTTTGTATATATGTGTTTTCGCGATATGCATTGCTCTTTATACAAAGCAGAATTGAAAAGATCGTGAAATAACGTATAATGATTTTATATTTTGGGTTTGTATGTAAGATGTCGGGAGAGATACATGGCGATATATATAGCACGGAATGGAAAGAAAATTAAAATACAATATAAATGATTCATTTGGGCTTAAAGTATATCTAGTGATGCATTGATTTATATATATCACAGAACCGAAGAATTATAAAGGACAGTTAAGTCTTTGTATATCGCACATTATATATTCTTTATACACAATCTGATGTACATTGCACTTTATACATCATGGAATCAAAAAGGTTATCGAATGAAGTTAAACTGTTGCATATTTCCATGTTTGTATGTATGTTCCAAAATATACATTGCTTTATACATACAAGCCGAAACTCAATGAGATTGAAATATGAAGAATACAATGCATCACGTCCGAATCGAATATCAAGAGATACATTGGGTTGTATACATCACGGATTTGAAGGTAAGTATAATGCAGTTTATAAGGGGTTGAAGTCTAAAAGAGATACGAAGGTATGTGGATTGCCGGAATTGCAAAGTTGAAAGGTAAGGTGGCTCCCACCAGTTGTATATTTGTTTTGTATGTTTATAATGTATATCCGATAAACAAGCTAATATACATAGCCCAGATGTCAAAAGAGATTAAATAACATAAAATCCTTTGTTGGTTTGGGCATTTATATGTTTGAAACATACAATGAAATATACAAAGAGAGTAATGTATGCAGAATTTGACTAATGGTAAAAAAGTTCAAAAAGCATAAACACTGTAATGAAGGCCGACGGTTGTTGCGCATTAATTACTGTAATTAATGAAGATTGAATACTCAAACAAAGTGAAATTTAATGAGGGTTGGGGCAATTTTAATGTTATTTTGCTTTCAAGATATACTGTTAAGACTAAAAAATGCAAAAAAAGAGAAATGTTGCAGTGATTAAGAAGAATTTACCAGAGTGATAAAATTACAGTAGCTGGACAAAGGTGAAAATGGTAAAGTAAGTCAACGGGTTAACGGTCATGACAAACAGGGATTTATCTAAAATGTTGTTTAGTTTCAGTTGTTAAAATACTATTAATTTTAGTAATTTCATTGCAAAACGTAAGCATTGGTTAAAATTACTATTTTAATGGTTAATTAGCGGAGTAGAGCTTCAATAAATTTAGAGGTTAAAATAAAAAAAAGGGGAAACAAATTAGGGTAAAATAGTAAAAACAAAGATTCATGGTAAAAAACCCTAGGCATGAAGAAAATGAAAGTTAAAAGGTGCTTGTTTCTACAGGATGGCCCCAAAATAGAAGAAAGATAAGGGGGCGAGGAAAAGAAAGAGAGAAAACCACGAAAAGAGGTGGAGAAAGAGGAATTACCGATACACAGAGGATATCTGACCCTGATCAGTATGAATGGAGTGGGCATAGATACTAACATAGGAAACTATGATGCAGAGGATGTGTTAAAAAAGATTACTATTGTAGATGCTACTCTTGATATGAAATGCATTTGGGAAAGTGTACTGTATAGAACTGCGAGTTTTCCTCTGGCAATGGAAGCTAGAGATTTATGTTTGGACTATATAGTTTTGTATGATCCTACTACAAGAAAGGTTATGTTACATGATAGATTAATTGCTGATCTGACTCCATAAGGGATTGCAAAAACATTTGGCTTAGAGATTAAGGAGAAGATGAAAGATATTGACATTGATCAATACAATGAAAATTTCTACACAAATGAAGGAGACTGTAAGGGTAAAATATTCCGCAACCAGTACAACCTAGAGAATAAACTCAAGGTAGTGGCCAGGATACCCAAGAGTGTGATGATGATACATTTCAAGGAGGAGATCTATTTGATGATCACTATGCTGAGTAGACTAGTTGGATTAAGGGATGGCACCAAATGTGAACCTTGGATGTTCACTATAATCGAATTCATAAGAATAGGGGAAAAGAAACAAGGACAAATTCACTGGGCCAAGGCCATTAGCACAGCTATTTGGAGGTAGGCCATGCAAAGACAAAATAAAAGCTTGCCATTTTATTTATCGTCTTATGTGTTATATTCTTGTGCTATAGAAATTAGGCCTTTTATTCATGGGATAGAAAGGATTGGTGTTTTAGGAAATGACCTTAATCAGAAGCTAGTGTATGAGCATTACCTTATATTACAAGAAGAGAATGCAGTTAAAGAGTTTGCTCTGGTGAATGATGTTTTTTATACCTACCTGGTAAGGATATTAAGGGAAGAACCTAATAAAAGATTGTCTAGGGATGCAGAAAATGCAATTGGATTGCACGGTTCATGGTTCATTCAATTTGAGCACTTCACTTACATAAGGACTGAGGGTTTTGAAGGGAAACCATTCATGCTTCCCAGGTATCCTTTTAACAAACTAATTATGTTAGAGTTTGCTTGACAGAATTTGAATGTGTTCAGAATGTGCAAAAGGAAATTCAATAACAGGGGAAATGTGAAATTGCCATGGGCAATTGGCCGAAATTCTTGTTTTAGTGAAGAGGTACGAAGTTATTCAAAGCAAGAACTGAGGTATTATGGCTTTAAAGAATTTTATTTAGTAAGAAAGTTTGATCCTATCCATAGGATTCAAAACATTGTAGATAAAAAATATAAGCATCAAATCCACATTGAGGATTTCTGGGTAGATTGCAAGAAAGACAGAGAGGTGAGCAAAAGAGCTCACAAAAGATTGACTATTGAACAAATGAAATCCATAGGAAATATATATGTACCTCTAGAAGTTTAGGGGGATGACAGATTGTTACATCATAGTTATGTACAAGCAAGGATGGCTCCTATTATAGAGCCTGATTGGTCAAAGCCATGGAACACATCTTTAGATATAGTGTCTAAGCCAGTGATACTATTTTCAAAAACATGGTTGAAGGATAAGATTGAAGACCTAAAAGATGAGGGTAAAGAGGTCACATACCCCAAGAAGTGGAGGAAAAGAAATGCAGAACCCAGCAAGGACCTATAATGTTTTTATGAAAAGAAGAGAAAAATTGTTGAAGCAAAAATTGTGGAAAAAGATAAAAATGCTACATTGATGGATCCCTATGCATTAGGGATAACAATTGTAGTGGCATTTAAAACTTTTGTGGATGAAAAATCAATAAGCCATGAAATAAGTGAAGAGGAGGCACAAACTGCTAAAGAGGTAGCAGGACAACCAATTATGAAGACAATACCAATAGGTTTGGCTAGAGGAGAAACTTCTAAATCAGAGAGGGTAATAGGAGTACAGGAAGTAGGGAAAAAACTAAGCAACATATAGGGTGCTTCCACTTCTGTAGACCCCAGACAAACATACATTAAGGTGAAGACACAATTGGCTAGAGAAATGCACCAAGAAGCAGAAAGCAAAAAAGCCAAACAAACTGTGGAGACTGTTGATATTGAAAGTAGCGACAGTGAAGAAGGTGCCATGTATAAAGGGAAGGAAATCGAAATAGAAGAGGATTCCAATGATTTCTTGAGTGAAGAGGAAGGGCTGAGCACTCATAATGAAATGGAGGTTGAACAAGAAAAAGTAAAGGAAGAAGAAAAAGTACAAGAGGAAGCAAAGTCAATAAATCCCTTTAGTACCTTAGTTCCTCCAGGGATCATTAAAGATGTGCAGGAGGAAGCACATAAAATTGAAGAATCTGAGAAAGAGGAGGTACCTGAAGAAATGATTATAGAAGTACTTGCTTTAGTGGAAGAGGAAACAAAAGAGGATATCTCAGGTGTTGATGCTTTAGACATGCTAAATATGTAAGGGTAGCCAGGTGAAGATGAAAAAAATATAGAAAACATGCAAACCCAAGAAGAAGAAGTAAAAGAGGATGAGGTAAAGGCCAGTTCACCAGTACATCTAAAGCAACCACAGATAGGAAATATAGATAAGGTAGAAGAAGAAATTAAGAAGCCTGAAGATACAGAAGCAGAAAAAAAAAAGGATGAGAATGAACCTAAGGAGCAGATAGAAGATGATCAAGAGAAAGGACCAGCAGTACAAAAGGCTCCTAGAGAAGAGGCAGATAAGAGAAAAACTGATGAATAAGAAGAAGAGTTGAACAAGCTAGATATTGAACAGATACACACAGGAGATGATAAAAAAGAAGGGTCATCAGCAGAAAAAGCTCCTGAAGAAGAAGATCAAGAAGGGGGATATACTGAGTTAGACGAGGAAGAAAATGAAGTTGAGTCAAAAGAATAAGAGCCTCCATTACAATAGAAAAATCCAGAAGAAGAACCCCAATAGCAACAACAAAGACAGCAAGAACAGATACTAGAGGAGCAACAACAATAATAGCAACAAGGACAAAGGGAAACAGATAAACCTCATGAGGAGGTAATTGATGAAGATAAAGCTGTAGAGGGCACAGAAGAAATCCCTACATGGTTGGGAAGAGAAATAGGAAAGGAGAAGAAAGAGGTACAAGTAGTACCTATTGATATAAAAAGTTTGCTAGGAGAGAAGATTACTCCAAGGAAAGAGAAGAGGAAAGCTAGGACCATGTCTACTATTCAAAGAGGTCCAAGTGAATCTAGAACATTAAACCTGGCTATACCGTAGAAAGAAAAGGCAAAAGGAGAAATCACATTGGAGGAGTATAAGATATTAAATCTGGACCTTGGGCATTCTACAAGAGAACAACACATTGCTAAATGGGAAGATATGCACCAGGTGACAATAGAAATACTAAGGAAGGATAAAAATAAACTAGAGCATTTAAAAGGACACATTGTCTAGCTTCAACAATTCATTAAGGGGATATTTGATCCCAATGCCATAGTTCCTGATTTACCTACTAACATAGCCATAGTGTCCAAAGAGGAGATAAAAGATATGGAAAATAAAAGGTTTAAAGCTAATATTTTTTATGAGTGGTTTAATGATTTCATGCAAGAGGGAGAGTAAATAATAAAGCAAGCTATGGAAGCTGGAAGATAAGTTCAAAAGAGAAGAATAAATGTATGATATTCATACATAACTGCCAAGTCCAAAAAGAAGAATGCAGGTCAGAGATCAAGCAGTTGATAGAAATGGAAAGAAGAGAAGATGAATTGATTCATGAAGGAGCACTTAGTGTTGCATTGACGAAAAAATTACCATTAACAATAATGGAGCTTCAATTTGAGGAGGATAACCTCAAAAGATGTACAGTAGTTATACAGGAGTTAGAGGAAAAAATAGGGGAGATGATAAAAATGCATAAAAGGATTATAGAAAGACTCCTACAGCATGAATGTGTTGAGATGCCAGCATATGATTTAGAGAGGGCATTAATAGAATTCAAGTCCATATTCACACCTTGTATAGGAAATACTAATGCAATTCTCAGCAAGCAAATGATAGATACATTAATGGAAGAGCGGGCTAAAATGAACAAATACAAGAAGAAAAGAGAAGGTTCAGAGAATGAACAAAAGAAGTTGAAAGAAGGGGTGGTGATGTAAGAGTATATTTTGGCAAAAAGTCCAGGGGCAAACTGCACCTTTGTAGAAGATGTAATTGATAATTTAAGAAAATATTTGAAAAAGTGAGAAGGCAAACAAGAGTAAAGATTTTGAGAGGAAGTCAAATAAAGATGCTTTAGCAGGAGAAAGTCAATGAAGAGGGAATCTTATTTCTTTAAGAAAAAGATTCCAAAAGAATCCTTTGAGGGAAAGGAAGATGCCAATCAGATATTTTAGGTAGACGATTAAAGATAGAGATGTACCATTGATAAAAAATGAAGGGATCTTAGCCGTAGATAGAGGTGGTAGCCATAGCAATTTGAAAGTTCAAAATCTATATAATGAACTCTGCTACATGTAAATTATTCACACAGGGATTTGTAGAAGATAGTATAGCAATTGTAATTTGTTCTAAAACTTTGAATAGAAGGAATATTTTAGTTTAGAGGAGTCGCTTGTGTCTACATTAAGGAATGCATGGAAACATCCAGCTTTCTTATTGTATCTGTAAAGCATTGTAAGTTTTTTTGTGAATTTGGTTAATGAAGCTAAGAGTCATTACTACATTGTAAACCATAAATGGCTATGTGTTTTTAATATAAGTGAGTCTAGAAGTCTGCGTCTATTGTTTGAGTGGCCTCTAACTCTTCTTTATATTTGAAACAGTTTCTCTTAAATCTCGCAATCTTGAATGCATGTTTGTGAAAATATTCAAGGCATTTGCATTTAATGATTTAGTTTGTTAATTTAATCGAATTTGCCGAAATCTTTACCATGTGCATAACAAAACATTTAGATCCTGTAGTAAGTGATGTTGAATTTGAGTTTTCTCTAACTTTTCCCGTACTTTGAAATAATTAGCTGAAACGTAGAAATCTAAAGGAGATTATCTAACATTTGAAGGAATTGAGATAAATTGAGTTGATATTTGGTAATCTTTATACATATTTGAAAGGAAAAGCATGTTTTAACATAAATCATTCAAAGCTTTGATATACAGTAACAGATTTATGCAAAGGAATCAATAATTTGTGGATATTTGTAACAATTTGCATAAATAAAGTCCAGTAAGTCAGCAAACACCTTAAATCACGTAAGGCCCCTTGCATATTACAGCTTTATAGTAAGCTACTGAACTATCCAACAGGTCAAGACCTGACCATACCGAAACTTGGGATTAAGCAATCTTAATTGATTCTTCATATCTTTCAAGATAGTTAGGTTCATTTATGAATTTTAACTTTTGTTATGAATGTGTAAAAACAATCATCAATAGTTTTTGGTGCTAGAAGGAGGGCCTGATTGGAGTTAAGGTTGAATTTGAGTAAAGCTGGCTCATAACAGTAGTAGAGTGACCAGGTCTAGATCCAATTTAGAGGACATATTTGTGAAATTACCTAACAAGAGACCGAGTAAAAGTCCTTTAGTGTGGAATCCTAAAATATAGAATACAGGAAGTTCATCTGGAACTCCTCCTAGATCACCTTATAACATCCATAATATTGTGAGTCCTAACAGTTCTTCATACAAATTTTTGAATCTTGGTTCAGGTCCTCCCAAAGGTCCTAGTCCTCCTAGAGGTCCCAGTTCTTCCAGAAATCCAAGTCCACCTAGAAATCAAGGTATCCCTATAGGTCCAGGTCAAGTACAGGTACCTACAATGGCTTATTTCAATGTCAACTCTCCCATATATTTTTTGGATTATCATGAGATGCCAAAAAACCCTGAGAAAATATGTCCTAAATACTAGTTGCATCAAGATCCAGAGGATCATATCAAGATATTTAAGGAAGCATGCTTTAGAGCCAAACTGGAACATGAAGATGTTGTGTGCAAATTATTCCCTTACACCTTCAATGAACAAGCTTCCAACTGGTATGTGGATTTACCTAGTGGCTACATTGCTTCTTGGACACTTATGGAAGAAGAATTTCTATCTAGATTTAGGGGACCAGTTGATCCTTCCACTTTGTACCATAAATTGGCCACAATTAAGAGACATGAGGGAGAACTAATTGATAATTTCAACAAAAGGTTTCAAAAGGCTTATTCTAGGATAGTGGCTCCATACACAGTAGCTCCAAATACATTGTTAGCTATGTATTATGTTGCTTTAGATCCATTAACTACCATGTTTGTCAAGAGAAAGCCTAACATAGATAATGTATCCAAAGCCTATAAAGAGGCAGCCTCTATAAACTAGGAAATGAGGCAGACAACCCATAATTCATTTCTCAATGGAGGAAATCCTAGAATGCAAAATCAAGTGCAACATTGGAATGGAGTTCCTACATAGAATGCTTCAATGCTAAATCCAGTCCCTACATACACATCTGTGTATAATCCGGCCCCAATTCAGGCTATAGTACCTTACACTGGTAAAACTGCCAATCTGAATCAGAATAATGACCAATCTTTCTTCCAACCACCTCAAGATACATTTATAGCAAAAGCTCAAGAGGAAAGGGAAGATATCAAAGAAATCACTGCACATTTAAGAAGATTGACCACTGAGATGACGCAATTGAGAAATGAGAATTTCTATGGTAGAAGTAACCAGGGATATAATCAGAACTATAACCAGAGTCAAAACTAGAATTACAACCCCAACCATAACAAAAATTAGAATCAGAATGATAACTAGGGTCAGGGTTCTAATCAAGGTCAAAATCACAGTCAACATCAGAGTCATAATCAGGGGCAATAGATGCAAAATAGAGGACCAGCTATATATAACAAAGCCTAGAATAACAATAATAGGAATCAAAATCAGCCTAGCCCACCCAAAACATGGAACATAGGGCCAAATAATGGTACCTTGGCTTGTCCATTTGAGAATGTGGATAACCAGGACACAAAGCAAACTACTAAGATTCAAATGGCCAATGTAGCATTGAAGAATTGGTGTAGAATCCATAATACTAGTGCCCATGCTGAATTAGACTATCCTCAATTTCATCTGGTAGCAAGTATTTTTAATGTGGATGTACAGGTGCCTACTTCTAAGTTCTTAGTTCCCAAAGGTAATGAGATAGTACCTTCAAGATATGATACTACTCTAGTATTAGAAACTTTTACCTTTAGAGAAGAGGAAAATGACCAATTGTTAGAGGATGAGCCATATTTTTGTAAAATTTATATCTTGAGACAGCCTTAGTACTAAATGCTTTTCAGTTTCCATTTGAAACTAAAAATGAGGTGTTGTATGAGATAGAGGAGGTGGAAGCCTTCCAACAGGCAAGTAAGAATCATACTTACAACCTGAGAAATAATCCTAGGCCAGGAGGTCCTTTCACCACTTCCACTCCTAATAATTACAATACTCCACTAGACCAGAATGCTAGAAATAACCCTGCCATATTGAAAGCTAATCATAATGCAAATAATGGAACAATAGCACAGAAGGTCCAAACAAATAAAATAGAGACTATAGAGACAATGAGACTGATGAGTTATCTGTCAGAGGAGATAAAGAAGATTTAAGTTAGTATACCTTTGTTTGAATTGTTGAAAACTCCAGGGGTTACAAATGCTTTTGTTAAATCCTTGGATACATCTATGACAGGTGAAGTGTCTACTGAGGTAAATGTTCCTAACAGGGATGCACAGTCCAAGGAAAAAAGTAAGAAAGCTGAGCAGCCATCCAACACCAATGTTGTAATGTATGTAGACAAAAAGGATGCTCCTCCTTTCTTGTTAACCGTTAGATTGTGTGGAAAGAACATACACAATTGTATGGTAGATTCAGGTGTCTTAGCCAATGTAATGCCCTTAGGGATATGTAAAACTTTAGGGTTGACCCCCGCCAAATCTGCCAAAGTTGTTACATAGTTGGACAAAACTGAAGTTAATGTGATTGGAGAATTAATGCATATGCAAATGCAGTTAGCTTAAGTCCCCATGGTAAGTTAGTTCATTGACATCCAAGTAGTAGATATACCTATAAATTATGGGATGCTAGTAAGTAGAGACTGGTCAAAGACTTTGAATGGATACATGGCCACTAATTTCTCACACATGTGGTTACCTTGGAGAGGTGTGCCAAATCAGATTAGAATAGAAGTTGAACCCAGGATGAAACATATGATCACAGAGTACAATAGGACTAATGAAATATTGTATGCTTCCATTGAACCTGGTGTTTATAGGGTTACTAATAAAGGGGTACCGATTGAGGAAATCTTAATGCTGAATTTTGGAGAAAAGCCTGTCAATAAGGACACAAAATTAGTTATTGAGTCTGATGGAAACTCTTCTGATGAAGAAAATAATGCATTGAATAATTTTAGTCAGGTCATCAAGCAAGAAATAGAAAAGTGCATAGAACAAAATCTTCTAGTTCAATACAAGTTATACAAAAATAAGTGTAGAGTCCATGATAAGCCACATTCTAAAGAGAATTGTGGAATGTGCAAAGACATTATTGAATATCAGTACATCAAATGCACAAACGGGATAGAATTCCAAGAGGGAAAGGTTAATCAACCAGAGACTTATTTTTAGAACAACATAAGTAGATCAACTCTAGATTTGGGAAAATAGTCAAAAGGTAAAGGTATCTATCATTCTAATATTCAAACTGAAGAGAGCAATGTACAAGTAAGCCAAAATGAATTGCCATTGAATCAACAAGATAGCACTGTACAGGTGATAGAAAAGGTAAAACATGCTCAAGCAAAACGTCAAAAGAACAAGGATGGCATGTGGACATTAAAATGTGATGGTTCCAAATCTAAACAAGGTGCAGGTGCTGGGGTAGAACTCATAGATCCTCATGGCAAATCATACTTAGTAGCATATAGGCTACAATTTTCTTGTACTAACAATGTTGCAAAGTATGAAGCTTTAATCTATGGACTGGTCATGGCTATAAAGAAGAAGGTAAAAATGATCAGAGTGTTTTCAGATTCTGAGCTAGTAGTTAGATAGGTAAGGAAAGTATATGCTTGCAATTATAACAGGATGGTTTGTTATAGGCATAGAGTATGGGATTTAATAGAGTCATTTGATGCTTTCAATATAGAGCATATCCCTAGAGAATTGAACCATAGGCCAGATGCACTAGTAGCTGCTGCTAGCACTCTAGAACCTTTAACACTGTCAGGATTGAAAAGATTTGCCATAGAATTAGTGAATGTGCCCAGTGCACCGGATAATGTAACACATTTTTAGGTATTTGAGGGGGATCAACAAATTGTGGATTTCCTAACTTGCAATGAGGTATTTGAGGCCCAAATTATTGATGAACAAGAGACACCTGATATGTCCTGGGATGAAGAAGACATAATCAATCTAAAAAGTAATTTTTTGCCTAAGGGAGTGATTGAGCTAGAACAAATATTTGATTTTGACATAGTAGTAAAATAGAAAGGCTTGCCTAAAATAGGAGGTAAATGTGATCCCTATAACTTAGGAACAGAGAAGAACCCTCAGAATGTACAAATTGGAAAGGTCTGTCCTGAGAAGATTAGAAAATAAATTATTGATGTTCTGAAAGATTATAAACACATTATAGCATGGACATATGAGGATTTAAAGACGTATGATACGTCCATCATTACTCATGTGATACCTTTGAAACTAGATATCAAACCATTCAGGCAAAAGCAAAGGCCTGTGAATGCAATTTTAGAACCTTTGATATTTGAGGAAGTGAAAAAACTGCTATCTGCTAGAATAATTTTCCCTATCAGACATTCAACCTGGGTAGCTAATTTAGTACCTATTAGAAAGAAAAGTGGAGATATCAGGTTATGCGTAGATTTTAGTAATTTGAATCAGGTATCTGAAGAAGACAATTATCCTTTACCTCCCATGGATGAAGTGCTTCAAGCAGTGAATGGGGCCAAAATGATGTCTTTTCTAGATGGATTTTTAGGGTAAAACTAGGTCTTGGTTGATGAAGAGGATAGGCTGAAAACTACTTTCACATGTAAATGGGGTAATTATGCTTACAGAAGAATGCCGTTTGGTCTAACCAATGCAGGTTCCACCTTTTAGCGAGCCATGGATATTGCATTTAGTGGATTGATAGGTAAGTGCATTGTAATTTATATGGATGATTTAACTGTTTATTCTAAAGATGCGTCCACTCATGCTGAGGATCTGAGAAGAGTCCTTAAGAGATGCGAAAGGTATGGAATTTCACTTAACCCTAAGAAATGTTCATTTGGAGTAACAGAAGGAAAACTATTAGGACATGTCATTTTTGAGAAGGGGATATCTATTGATCCTGATAGAATAGAAGGAATCAAGAAACTACAATTACTAAACACTAAAAAGGAATTAAAATCATTTTTTTGGTAAAGTTAATTTTGTCAGGAAGTTCATTATAGGGTTTGTAGAGATTGTGTGACCATTAAATGCCATGTTGAAGAAGGATGTGAATATAGAATGGACACCAGTAACAAAAGCTACGTTTGAAGATATTAAGGAGGTAATTTTTGAAGCTCCAGTATTGGCAAGTCCAAATTACGCAAAGCCATTCTATATTTATTCTTTTGCATCCACACATTTAGTTGCAGCTACTTTGACATAGAAAGGAGAAAATGATGAAGAGAAGCCAATAGCATTTATGAGTTCACCTCTGAAGGATGCATAGTTGAAATACCTTGATACAGAAAGGCAAGCATTTGCACTAGTAAGAGCAGTAAAAAAGTTTAGACATTATATCTTAAGTAGTCAGGTTAAGGCTATAGTACCAGATGCAGCAATGAAGATGTTGTTGATGCAGAATGAACCTAGAGAGAAAAGAGCCAAGTGGATCACAACTTTGCAATAATTTGATATGGAAATCATTCCAATGAAGCTCATCAGAGGAAAAGCTCTAGTGCAAACCATAGCCAATACAGATCCAAACTTGGTAAAATAGTAATATGTATTGAATGCTAATGAGGCATCAAGATGGTATGATGATCTGAACACTTTTCTGATATCAGGAAAGTACCCAAACAAGATGAAATCTTGACAAAGAAGAGATTTAAAGATCAAAGCACAAAAGTACATGGTACAAGGAGGTCTTCTATTGAAGAATAGAGATGAAGCTGATAAGGTGTTGCTAGAACTGCATGATAAATATGGAACTGCTCATGGTTCCCATTTAGCCACAACACATAAGATACTGAGAGCAGGTTATTATTGGCCTACTATGTTTAAAGATACAAAGAGTCACATTAGAAATTGCCACATCTATCAAGCTACAACAGACAAAGGGAGAAATTAGGCTAATCCATTAAGCCTGTCATTGAGTCTAGGCCATTTACACAGTGGGGCCTAGATTTCATTCGAGTTATGCAAGACACAAATTTATATTGACAGTGACTGATTACTATACAAGGTGGACTGAAGCCACATGTTGCAAATTCTCTACTACTGAGGTAGTCATCAAATTCCTCGAAGAGAACATCATCACCAGGTTTGGGGTTCCTTCTTCGCTGGTATGTGACAATGGCCTTGCATTTTCTTCTTTAAAATTTTCTAAATGGGAATTTGAACATGGAATAGTTTTAAAGTTTTCTTCAAACTATTATCCTCAAGGGAATGGGTTAGCTGAATCTACAAACAAGATTTTATTAGATATCATCAAAAGGCTAATTGAAAAGAACCCAAGAGAATGGAACACATTACTAAAGTATGCACTATGGGTAGATAGGACCAGGGTTAAATTAGCTTTAGGCAATGTACCCTATCATTTAGTTTATGGGACTGATCCCATACTTCCAGTTAATTTAAAAATACCAGTTTGGAAGTTTGCTAACAAATACTTAGGCTTTGATGATCACAGAGAAGCCAGAATAATCCAATTGTTGGAATTAGATGAGAAAAGAGATCAAGCCATTGAGAAGTTTGCTAAACACCAGGCAGTGGTAAAGAGATGGTTTGACAAAAGGGCAAGAGTCAAAACATTTAGAATTTTAGACTTAGTGCTGTGCTGGGACAAAGCACATGAGAAAAAGGGAAGTCATGGAAAATTTGACAGGTTATGGTTAGGTCCATTACAAGTGTCAGAAATAATAGGAGATAACACTTTCAGGCTTAAGACCTTGACTGGAGAAGATGTGTCATTACCAGTTAATGGTCAACACTTGAAACATTACTTTCGGGCTTGAGGTGAGGGTTGTTGGTCTATTTTGTATCATATTGTGAATACATGTACAGTTGTATTTTGGTTTTTGTTTTGTTTTATTTTTGTTGGTTCTATTTTGTTTTGTTTTGTTTTGTGTTGTTGTTCTGTTGTGTGTTTTGTTTGTTTTGTATGTGTTGTGTTGCTTTAGCAGGGATATTTGTTTTGTTTTGGAAAGTAAACAGGAGCAAATTAATAACCACTGAAAATAATATAAAATTTAGAACATTTAAGTTAATCATTTGAAATTTATACATAATTTGTTGTGACTGTCATGAATGTAGAAAGTTAGTTAACTTGTGAAGTTTTGTATTCAATAAGAATAGGTTGAGTATTCAAGGGAAGTTCTCACAATGACACACCTAAAATCCTTGGGTTTGTTGAACCTACCAGTGTAGATATTAGGTGAAAAATCAGAGGTCACCCTTGCTACCATTACAATTCTCAGCTTAATTTTAGCAAGTGACTGTTCCTTGCATCATGAAGTTACAAATGAAATATCTTATGAAATATCTGTCAAGTACAAAATATAAAATATAAATAAATAAATAAAATCAATTTTACTGAAATCTAGGTTAAGTCATCTAAGTAACTCTACGAGGGCTATAGATGCTTGCTGGCATTGGGGCTCTACTTAGGAGAATTGTAATGATAACCTTGTCGGGGCTATAGACACCTACTAGAAGCAAGTCTCTATCCGGTCAGCTATGAGGGAATGACATCAACTAGGTAGTCTAATGTCAGTCACTGGTTTGTTCAACTGATTTTCAAGATGAGGCTTATTAATCACATACACCCACTTAAACTAAAAATAAAATTCATGCACCTTATTGAATACATCAGGTCTTAAGTTAGATGATGGTTTGTAGAAAAGACAGTTGGAAATTATGGATTTATTTCATTTAGTTTTCTTTAATGGTTTTAATTTAATTATTTTATTTGGTTGCTAGTTATTGTAATGCTCACAACACACCCCATTTTACTCCTTAGCAAAACGAGGACCCCTGTTGTAGCTGGCTTTTGGTTGCTTCTGTATGTGGTCTGCTTAGAGGTAAAAGGGAAAAGGGACTTAAAGTACAAACCTTGTTAAAAATAATGAAAAAATAATATTGACTGCCAGTGCATAGTACAGGTGAATTCTTTGCACAAAAGTGAGTAAAGGTTGTTTGTTGAACCATTTTAAAATTCGCAGTATTTTGCAAGATATAAGGATTTTTGGTAAATGTACAAGCATAAGGTTTGTGTTTTGCACATACAAAGTCATTTGTATATACAAAGTCATTTTATATACAAATGTGTTTGTATTTTGGGTTTGTGTGTTAGTTGCAAAAGTAAGTTGTTGGGTTTGAAAATGTATCTTGTGTACTTGTATACATTGCTTGCTAATGTTTTATCTTAATATACAAGTCAGATCCAAAATGAGTTAAGGTTGAAATGAATAAATGTTGAAATCCGGTATGTATTTTTTTGGTTTGTATATTTGGCAAATGGAAGACATACAAAGTAATATACAAAGGATTATACATAGCACAGAATTGAAAGAGTATTAAATCTGATATAATCGTTGTATGTTATACGCTTTGTATATATGTGTTTTTGCGATATGCATTGCTCTTTATACAAGCAGAATTGAAAAGATCGTGAAATAACATATAATGATTTTATATTTTGGGTTTGTATGTAAGATGTCGGAAGAGATACATGGCGATATATATAGCACAGAATGGAAAGAAAATTAAAATACAATATAAATGATGCATTTGGGCTTAAAGTATATCTGGTGATGCATTGATTTATATATATATCATGGAACCAAAGAATTATAAAGGATAGTTAAGTCTTTGTATATCACGCGTTATATATTCTTTATATACAATCTGATGTACATTGCACTTTATACATCATGAAATCAAAAAGGTTATCAAATGAAGTTAAATTGTTGCATATTTCCATGCTTGTATGTATGTTCCGAAATATACATTGCTTTATACATACAGGCCGGAACTCAATGAGATTGAAATATGAAGAATACAATGCATCACGTCTGAATCGAATATCAAGAGATACATTGGGTTGTATACATCATGGATTTGAAGGTAAGTATAATACAGTTTATAAGGGGTTCAAGTCCGAAAGAGATACGAAGGTATGTGCATCGCCAGAATTGCAAAGTTGAAAGGTAAGGTGGATCCCACCAGTTGTATATTTGTTTTGTATGTTTATAATGTATATCCAATATACAAGCTAATATACATAGCCCGGATGTCAAAAGAGATTAAATAACAGAAAAACCTTTGTAGGTTTGGGCATTTGTATGTTCAAAAAATACAATGAAATATACAAAGAGAGTAATGTATGTAGAATTTGACTAACGGTAAAAAAGTTTAAAAAGCATAAACAATGTAATGAAGGCCGAGGGTTCTTGTGCATTAATTACTATAATTAATGTAGATTGAATACTCAAACAAAGTGAAATTTAATGAGGGTTGGGGTAATTTTAATGTTATTTTGCTTTCAAGATATACTGTTAAGACTAAAAATTGCCGACAAAGAGAAATGTTGCAGTGATTAAGTAGAATTTACCAGAGTGATAAAATTACAGTAGCTGGACAAAGGTGAAAATGGTAAAGTAAGTCAATGGGTAAATGATCACGACAAACAAGTATTTATCTAAAACCTCATTTAGTTTCAGTTGTTAAAATACTGTTAATTTCAATAATTTTGTTACAAAATGTAAGCATTGGTTAAAATTACTATTTTAATGGTTAATTAGCAGAGTAGAGCTTAAATAAATTTAGAGGTTAAAATAAAAAAAAAGGAAAATGAATTAGGGTAAAATAGTAAAAATAGAGATTCATGGTAAAAAACCCTAGGCATGAAGAAAATGAAAGTTAAAAGGTGCTTGTTTCTACAGGATGGCCCCAAAATAGAAGAAAGATACAGGGGGCGAGGAAAAGAAAGAGAGAAAACCACTGAAAGAGGTGGAGAAAGAGGAATTACCGATACATAGAGGGTATCTGACCTCGATTAGTATCAATGGAGTGGGCACAGATACTAACATAGGAAACTATGATGCAAAGGATGTGCTAAAAAAGATTACTATTGTAGATGCTACTCCTGATATGAAATGCATTTGGGAAAGTGGACTGTATAGAGCTGCGAGTTTTCCTCTGGCAATGGAAGCTAGAGATTTATGTTTGGACTGTATAATTTTGTATGATCCTACTACAAGAAAGGTTCTATTACATGATATATTAATTGCTGATCTGACTCCATAAGGGATTGCAAAAACATTTGGCTTAGAGATTAAGGAGAAGATGAAAGATATTGACATTGATCAATACAATGAAAATTTCTACACAAATGAAGGAGACTGTAAGGGTAAAATATTCCACAACTGGTACAACCCAGAGAATAAACCCAAGGCAGTGGCCAGGATACCCAAGAATCTGATGAGGATACATTTCAAGGAGGAGATCTATTTGATGATCACTATGCTGAGTAGACTAGTTGGATTAAGGGATGGCACCAAATGTGAACCTTGGATGTTCACTATCATCTAATTCATAAGAACAGGGGAAAAGAAACAAGGACAAATTCACTGGGCCAAGCCCATTAGCACAGCTATTTGGAGGCAGGCCATGCAAAGACAACAGAAAAGCTTGCCATTTTTTTTATCCTCTTATGTGTTATATTCTTGTGCTTCAGAAATTAGGCCTTTTATTCATGGGATAGAAAGGATTGGTGTTTTAGGAAATAACCTTAATCAGAAGCTAGTGTATGAGCATTACCCTATATTACAAGAAGAGAATGCAGTAAAAGAGTTTGCTCTGGTGAATGATGTCTTTTATACCTACCTGGTAAGAATATTGAGGGCAGAACCTGATAAAAGATTGTCTAAGGATGCAAAAAATGCAATTGCATTGCACAGTTCATGGTTCATTCAATTTGAGCACTTCACTTACATAAGGACTGAGGTTTTTGAAGGGAAACCATTCATACTTCCCAGGTATCCTTCTGACAACCTGATTGTATTAGAGTTTGCGAGACAAAATTTGAATGTGTTCAGAATGTACAAAAGGAAATTCAATAACAGGGGAAATGTGAAATTGCAATGGGCAATTGGCCGATATTCTTGTTTTAGTGAAGAGGTATCAAGTTATTCAGAGCAAGAATTGAGGTATTGTGGCTTTAAAGAATTTGATTTAGTAAGAAAGTTTGATCCTTTCCAGGATTCAAAACTTTGTAGATAAAAAATATAAGAATCAAATACACATTAAGGATTTCTAGGCAGATTGCAAGAAAGACAGAGAGGTGAGGAAAAGAGATCACAAAAGATTGACTATTGAACAAATGAAATCTAGAGGAAATATATATGTGTACCTCCAGAAGTTCAGGAGGATGACAGATTGTTACATCACAGTAATGTACAAGCAAGGATGGCTCCTGTTACAGAGCCTGATTGGTCAAAGCCATGGAACACAGATTTAGATATAGTGTCTGAGCCAGCGATACTATTTTCAAAAACATGGTTGAAGGATAAGATTGAAGAGTTGAATGCTAAGGGTAAAGAGGTCACATACCCAAAGAAGGGGAGGAAAAGAAAGGTAGAACCCAGCGAGGACCTACAATGTTTTTATGAAAAGAAGAGAAAAATTGTTGAAGCAAAAATTGTGGAAAAAGATAAAAATGCTACATTGATGGATCCCTATGCATTAGGGATAACAATTGCAGTGGCATCTGAAACTTTTGTGGATGCAAAATCAATAAGCCATGAAATAAGTGAAGAGGAGGCACAAACTGCTAAAGAGGTAGCAGGAAAACCAATTATGAAGGCAATACCAATAGGTTTGGCTAGAGAAGAAACTTCTAAATCAGAGAGGGTAATTGGAGTACAGGAAGTAGGGGAAAAACTGAGCAACATACAGGGTGCTTCCACTTCTGTAGACCCCAGATAAACATATATTAAGGTGAAGACATAATTGGCTGGAGAAATGCAGCAAGAAGCAGAAAGCAAAAAAGCTAAACAAACTGTGGAGATTATTGATATTGAAAGTAGTGACAGTGAAGAAGGTGCCATGTATAAAGGGAAGGAAATCAAAATTGAAGAGGATTCCAATGATTTCTTAAGTGAAGAGGAAGGGCCCAGCACTCATAATGAAATGGAGGTTGAACAAGAAAAAAGTAAAGGAAGAAGAAAAAGTACAAGAGGAAGCAGAGTCAATAAATCCCTTTGGTACCTTAGTTCCTCCAGAGATCATTAAAGATGTGCAAGAGGAAGCACATAAAATTGAAGAATCTGAGAAAGAGGAGGTACCTGAAGAAATGATTACAGAAGCACTTGCTTCAGCGGAAGAGGAAACAAAAGAGGATATCTCATGTGTTGATGCTTTAGACATGCTGAATATGTATGGGGAGCCAGGTGAAGACAAAAAAAATACAGAAAACATGCAAACCCAAGAAGAAGAAGTAAAAGAGGATGAGGTAAAGGCTAGTTCACCAGTACATCTAGAACAACCACAGATAGGAAATATAGATAAGGTAGAAGAAGAAATTAAGAAGCCTGAAGATACAGAAGCAGAAGAAAAAATGGATGACAATGAACCTGAGGAGTAGACAGAAGATGATCAAGATAAAGGACCATCAGTAGAAAGGGCCCCTAGAGAAGAGGTAGATGAGATAAAAATGATGAACAAGAAGAAGAGTTGAAAAAGCCAGATATTGAACAGATACATGTAGGAGATGATCAAAAAGAAGGATCATCAACAGAAAAAGCTCTTGAAGAAGAAGATCAAGAAGGGGGAGATACTGAGTTAGAGGAGGAAGAAAATGAAGTTGAGTCAAAAGAACAAGAGCCTCCATTACAAAAACAAAATCCAGAAGAAGAACCCCAATAGCAACAACAAAGACAACAGGAACAGATACCAGAGTAGCAACAACAATAGCATCAACAAGGAGAAAGGGAAATAGATAAACCTCACGAGGAGGTAATTGATGAAGATAAAGTTGTAGAGGGTATAGAAGAAATCCCTACATGGTTGGGAAGAGAAATACAAAAGGAGAAGAAAGAGGTACAAGTAGTACCTATTGATATAAAAAGTTTGCTAGGAGAGAAGATTACTCCAAGGAAAGAGAAGAGGAAAGCTAGGACCATGTCTTCTATTCAAAGAGGTCCAAGTGGATCTAGAACATTAAACCTAGTTATACTGTAGAAAGAAAAGGCAAAAGGAGAAATCACATTGGAGGAGTACAAGATATTAAATTTGGACCTTAAGCATTCTACAAGAGAACAACACATTGCTGAATGGGAAGATATGCACTAGATGACAATAGAAATCCTAAGGAAGGATAAAAATAAACAGGAGCATTTAAAAGGACACATTGTCCAGCTTCAACAATTCATTAAGGGGATATTTGATCCCAATACTATAGTTCTTGATTTACCTACTAACATAGCAGTAGTGTCTAAAGAGGAGATAAAACATATGGAAAATAAAAGGTTTAAGGCTAATATTTTTGATGAGTGGTTTAATGATTTCATGCAAGAGGGAGAGCAAATAATAAAGCAAGTTGTGGAAAGCTAGAAGATAAGTTCAAAAGAGAAGAATAAATGTATGATATTCATACATAACTGCCAAGTCTGGAAAGAAGAATGCAGGTCAGAGATCAAGGAGTTGATAGAAATGGAAAGAAGAGCAGATGAATTGATTCATGAAGGAGCACTTAGTGTTGCATTGACGAATAAATTGCTAGGAACAATAATGGAGCTTCAATTTGAGGAGGATAACCTCAAAAGATGTACAATAGTTATACAGGAGTTAGAGGAAAAAATAGGGGAGATGATAAAAATGCATAAAAGGATCATAGAAAGACTCCTACAGCATGAATGTGTTGAGATGCCAGCATATGATTTAGAGAGGGCATTAATAGAATTCAAGGCCATATTCACACCTTGTATAGAAAATCCTGATGCAATTCTCAGCAAGCAAATGATAGATACATTAATGGAAGAGTGGGCTAAAATGAACAAATACAAGAAGAAAAGAGAAGGCTCAGAGAATGAAGAGAAGAAGTTGAAAGAAGGGGTGGTGATGCAAGAGTATATTTTGGCAAAAAGTCCAGGAGTGGACCACACCATTGTAGAAGATGTAATTGATAATTTCAAAAAATATTTGAAAAAGTGAGAAGGCAAACAAGAGTAAAGATTTTGAGAGGAAGTCTAATAAAGATGCTTCAGTAGGAGAAAGTCAATGAAGAGGGAATCTTATTTCTTTAAGAAAAAGATTCCAAAAGCATCCTTTGAGGGAAAGGAAGATGTCAATCAAATATTTTGGGTAGACAGTTAAAGACAAAGATGTACCATTGATAAAAAATGAAGGGATCTTAGCCATAGATAGAGGTGGTAGCCATAGTAATTTGAAAGTTCAAAATCTATATAATGAACTCTGCTACATGTATATTATTCACACAAGGATTTGTAGAAGATAGTATAGCAATTGTAATTTGTTCTGAAACTTTGAATAGAAGGAATACTTTAGTTTAGAGGTCACCTATGTCTACATTAAGGAATGTGTGGAAACATCCATCCTTCTTATTGTATCTGTAAAGCATTGTAAGTTTTTTTGTGAATTTGGTTAATGAAGCTAAGAGTCATTACTACATTGTAAACCATAAATGGCTATGTGTTTTGAATATAAGTGAATCTAGAAGTCTGTGTCTATTGTCTGAGTGGCTGCTAGCTCTTCTTTATATTTGAAACAATTTCTCTTAAAGCTTGCAATCTTGAATGCATGTTTGTGAAAATATTCAAGGCATTTGCATTTAACGATTTAGTCTACTGATTTAATCGAATTTGCTGAAATCTTTACCATGTGCATAACAGAACATTTAGATCCTGTAGCAAGTGATGTTGAATTTGAGTTTTCTCTAACATAGAAATCTAAAGGAGATTGTCTAACATTTAAAGGAATTGAGATAAATTCAGTTGATATTTGGCAATCTTTATACATATTTGAAAGAAAAAGCATATTTTAACATAAATCATTCAAAGCTTTGATATACAGTAACAGAGTTATGCAAAGGAATAGATAATTTGTGGATATTTGTAATAATTTGTATAAATAGAGTCCAGTAAGTAAGCAAACACCTTAAATCACGTAAGGCCCCTTGCATATTACAGTTTCATAGTAACCTACTGAATTGTCCAATAGGTCAAGACTTGACCATACGAAAACTTGGGATTAAGTAATCTTAATTGATTCTTCATATCTTTCAAGATAGTTAGGTTCATTTATGAATTTTAAGTTTTGTTATGAATGTGTAAAAACAATCATCAAATGATTCAAAGTCCAAATGCATAGTCTGTCAGATCCATTGCATGTATTTTATGTTTGTATGTTTGAAAAGTGTGCAACATGCAAAGGTGACATACAATGATATATACATTGGCCAGAACTGAAATTATTATGAAACAAATAAAAGTCCTTGTATGTTTTGCAATGTATTTATACATTGCGGTACATACATTGTAGTGTATACAAAGCTACGTACAAGTCACAGACTTGATGGAATTTAGAAGAAAAATGAATAAAAGCGATAAGTCTGCCGAATGTATATTGGGCTTGGCATGCTTGAGATACAAGGATAAACATAAAAAGTGGAAATGTACAAGACTTTATATACAAGGCAGACCAAACACATTTTAGAGCTTGAATGAATAAACCATTAAGTTTGATTAATGCATAAGCTCTTTGTATGTTTCGGGACATACAAAGCAAAATATACAAGGTTGGATGCATACAACGCGGAACTAAAGAAAGTTTAAAGTTTGGTTAATGCAATGTATCGTGACTTAATGTATATCAGACATACATTGTACTTTATACAAGTCAGAACTGATAGGTAGATCAACTTTGGTTTATAAAAGTTGAGGTCCGAAAAAGACATACAAAAGAGTTTGTATGTGTCTAGGCTTGTATAGTTTCGATACAAGTGTTGTATGTATCACAGGGATACAAAGTGAAAGTAGGGTAGACCCCACTCTTTGCATATCGAGTTTGTACGTATAAATACAATGTATATCTCTTATATACAAACTGATATACAAAGCAAAAGATGCAATTTAAAGATACAAACCGGATGCGAAGAGAAGGTCAAATACTGAAAAGCTTTTGTATGTTTGGGATGCTTGTATGTTTACAATATACAAAGCCTGATATACAAAAGAATAAAAGGCATCAAAGGAAATAAAAGGTAAGAGGAGGTTTGCATATGTTTTTGTATATGTGCTTGTATATAATGAGACATACAGTACGCGATATACAAGGTGGTGAGATACAAAGTACGGAAAGGGGAGAGAAATGTACTTTCATTCTTTGCATAAAATGCTTGTATGTTTGAAGATACAAGAAAGATATACATACAAAACATATAGGAAAACATACAATGAAAAATATAAAAGAAATAGGTATGTATGCGGAATTAAACTAGCAGCGGTAAAAGTTTGAAAACGCATGAACACTGCAGAAGGCCAAACTATTGTCACATTAATGGCTATGATTAATGTCCATATAACATTCTCACAAGGTATAAATTGGCAAAAGCAACGTGAATATTTTACAATCCATTTTATTGTCTGTTTGCAGGTTTGCAGGTATATAGAGGGTGAAACTTAATGGCGATGAGATCTCAAAGGGCGGATCGGATCACCAGAGAAGCGAAAGGAGATAAGGATGGCGATGAGAAGTAATATGTAGGTGAAACTTGATGGCGATGACATACAAAGAGCGGATCGGATTGCAAAGGGAAGCGGAAGGAGTAAAAGCTTTCAATGTGAGGAGAAATGCAGGTGGAAGGAAACATTATTATATGAGCAACAAAAGATATTTTGACAGTTGTTAGGGTTTCCAAAGGGCATCCTTACACTCATTATGGGTATGCTGCTCAAAGATCTTTGGGGGGATTTTGTTTTCCACCATTGATGTTGCACTTGAGATGCAGACTATTGATTAACTAGGGTTTTGAAACTGTATTGGGGATATTCAAATCTATATATCGAGCCCCTTTACTCTGTAAATGAAAACAGATGCAGGTCAATCATTTTAAATCTGACTGAAACAATTTCATATAGGAGATTAGATTACTGAGACTAATGAGGATTGAAGTGTTGAAATGTCAAGGTTCTTTCTTCAGATCATTGTAAATGTACTTGTTCTAAAGCATACTAAATGGAGATGAATCTTCAGATTACATCCTGATTGTAAACTTTACGTAATCTTCAAGTTGATTTCTGGATATGTAATGGTGAATGTTGTGTTCAAATAGAAGCACTTTCATTTTTATTGCATGTTGTTGTCAACTTTTCCTTTGAAGATTTGCACTGGATCATGCAGATTTGTGGAATGTCCTGGTGATGTATGATTCTAGTTTTCTTCTCTTCATTGCTATATCAGAACATGTATGTGGATCAGTGATCTCAGTCAAGTAATTTTGGGAATCTCACTCTTTAAACCCTACCTTTGTTATTTCTTTTTTTTAATTTCATTGAAATCAATTCCATAACTACAAATCATGATAAATAATAAGTGGAATAGAGAAATATGCTAACATCTCGTAAATAACTGAATATCATTAGCATGTTTGAGCCAAATGCATGTAGTGTTGAAAATATCATGCAAAGAATTGCAAATAATATTAGAAATTATGCAAATATCCACCTGTAGGCACATTATTTGAGTGAATTCATAGTGAAGAGGTAGAATTGTTGGAAATTTATGCAGAGCAGATATAAAGGATAGAACATTTGGAGGAATATTGAGGAACTTTGCTAGAGAATGTAAGGCCCCTGAATGGAAAACAACAACACACATCAACCACTGAGTAACATCAGTAGATTATGAACTAATCAATGGAGACTTGGGATCATGAATTCTTGGAATTTTTCTTATCTTTCAAGATAAATAAAGGTTGTTGTGTAACTTTTATTTCATGTTTGTTTATGAGTAACATCATCATCAACATAAATTGGTGCTAGAAGGAGGGCCATCTCAATTCATCAACAGGTTTTGTCTAATTTGATGATAAAGATAGAAAGGTAATACTCATGCCACTCTATATTTCAAGTCATATATGCAAAGTTTTGAGGTAGTTTGCTTGAAAATCCTGATATCCTACTGCTTGTGACTAGAAGCTATGTATCACATTATATTTGCATCATATCTGCAAATATTTTTTATCCCATCAGTTTCAAATTCTGACCATAAATATAGCATTGGCTAGGGAGTTTTGATTGATCTTTACAGTAAATTAGCTAATTTTCCTTAGATTTAAGAAATCCTGGCTCTCAAGCCAAATACCAAGTTAATATCTAGTTGACTCTTTGAAGAATTACCTATTAGGGGATTTAGACCTAGAATTGAAGACATTCATCACTCTCCTCATTCTGGTGTGTCAGGAGCTTCACCAGAACATGCTCCTATAACTCCTCTCAGGTTACAAACACCTACAGGACCACCTGTCACACCTCAGGTCCAACCTCCACTAGTTGTAATGTCATTTTTTACAGAAGAGTCACCTTTGACCTCCAATGCATATCATGATTTGCCTAGGAATCTTGATAAAATTTGTCCTAAGTATCATCCATATCAAGATGTTGATGATCACATCAAAACTTTCAAGGAAGCTTGTTGTAGGGCTAGATATAAGCATCAAGATGTGGTATGCAGGTTATTTCCATTTTCCTTAGGGGAAGAGGCATATAACTGGTATACCAGTCTTGGTCAAGGTTCATTTAGTTCATGGGATGCCTTGGAAAAAACCTTTAAGGATAGGCTCAAAGTACCTATAGACCCTTCAATGAACTATCATTTGTTTGCCACAATCAAGAGATTTGAAGGAGAACCTATTGCCAACTTCAATGCTAAGTTCCAGAAGATGCTATCTAAGCCAATTGCTCCCTATGTTGTAATAGATGAAGCTGCCACGAGTATATACTACTCAGCTTTAGATCCTTTGACTTCCATGTTAATCAGGAGAGCACATCCTAGTGTCACAACTTTGACTGGAGCTTTTGAAGAGGCTGTCAAAGTTAATCAATAGCTAGTTCCTACTCCAACACCAAACATTGCATTCCCTACACTTCCTAGTTAACCTACATATCCTTATCAACAATAGACCAATGGAGCCATGATACCTCTAGCTAGGATGACAACACCTTTGCAGATACCTCCACTCAGTATCATGCCTCCTCCAAATGGAAATGGCTAGATGTTACAATATCTAGGACAAACACAAGTACCTCAGGTTGTGGATCAATCCAATAATAATAACAATGAATTTTCCTTTTTCAAGCCCCAAATAGAAAATGTAGTGGCTAAGGTTTAGGAAGAGAAAGAAGAAATTAAAGAAATATCAGCACAGTAAAGGAAACTTACTACGAAGATCACTCATCTGAGGAGTCGGAACTTCTATTCTCAACCAAATCAGAATAGAGGCTATGTTAATGACAGACCTAATTATCCTGATAGGGGATACAACAATAACTACAATAACAATGGAAATAATAATCCTTCAAGATAGCCTAGAGTGTGGAACACTAAGCCAAATAATGGTTCTCTGCCATCACCCCTAGACAATCAGCCTCTTAGTGAACCTAAACAGACCACTAGAGTGAACCTTGCAGAGGCAGCCCTTACAAACTGGTGCATGATACATGACACCAATGCTCATGTAGAGCTAGATTGTCCTCAATTTTAGATTGTTGCTAGTATATTCCAAACTAAAATATCCAATACTTCAGGAAATCCACATCATGTAGGAGGAGATGAAATTGTCCCTTGTGGATATGATTCTGCCTTAATGCTAGAAAGCTTCACTAATTAGCCCTATTAGCATACAGTGTCTTCTCACCAGAACTATACCTCAACATGTGAAGAATTAGCCATGGCTTTTGAGTCTAATTATGTGTTTCCCTTTGAGGATGAGAATGAGCCATCAAATGAACCTGAAGAGGTACATACCTATCAACAACAATATCAGGGTAAGCATAATTACAACTTGAGGAATAACTCAAACATAACTACTGGTCCTTTGACCACATGCTTGCCTCCAAAAAATTTTAACACTCCACCTGATCCTAAGGCAAGTAATAACCCTAGATTCCCCAAGGTTAATGCTCAATATTTGGCACCATAGAGTATAGTACCAAAAGCTGCTAATCTACCTCATGAGTCTGATAAGTTAGTCACATATCTGACTGATGAAATAAAAAAGATCAAAATCAGCCTGCCATTGTCAGAGTTGCTTAAAGCCCCTACTATCAAGAAAGCTTTCATGAAATCATTGGATAATCCTACTTTAAGAGAGGATAGTCACACCTCAGGTCAGTCTGGAAATAAAGATTAGGCTGCTAGAGATGTTAATGTTAAGTCCAAAGTGCCAGCTACTATTCAAACTATAGAGACTTCCCACATGACTCTTTACAAAGACAAGAGTGAGTCACCTCCTTTCCTCCTTACCATTAGGATGTTTGGTAAAAATTTACACAACTGCTTAGTAGACTCAGGAGCATCTACCAATGTAATGCCCCTGTCCATATGTAATGCCTTAGGGTTACATCCTACTAAGTCATTGAAGAAATTAACACAGCTGGACAAAACAAAGGTGACTATGGGAGGAGAACTAACTCACATTCATATGCAGCTAGCATTAGATCCTAGAATTTAGTATTACATTGATATTCAAGTAGTTGATATACCTGATACATATGGGATGTTACTCAGCAGAGACTAGTCAAAAACTCTTAATGGATACATGTCAACTGATTTCAAACATATGTGGTTGCCCTGGAAATGGATACCGAATCAAATAAGGATAGATGCTGAGCCTCGCATGAAACACATGATCACTAAATATAACAAAACCAGTGAAATCATGTATGTGGATGTGGAACCTAGAGTTTACTCCATTAGACCCCAAACTACTAGCATAAAAGAAATCCTAATGTATGATGTTCATGATCATGATGATAACCCTCAGAATGATGAAGTAAATTTAGTATCTGATTATAATCCTAAGAATGAAATAGAGATAGATCACTTCAAGAATTTTGAGATGCACTTGGTTAAGGAGGTGCAACGATGTCAATTGTTAAAAATGCCTATTCATGATATCCTGATTGATGGATGGTGCAGGTTGCATGATGAACCTCATTCTAAAAAGACTTGTGATGCCTGCTTAGGCATGCTGGAACTAGAACAAGCATGTAGTGAAGCATCTTCATCATCACCAGAGGTAAGTTCTGTAGATAGTGACAGTGATACTGATTTTTGTTTATTCTCTGCAAGAACAGGAGAATGCACATAGCAGGATGAAGGTTCTATTCAGGTGACAGAAGAGATTCTGGTCTGTAACAACAGTAATGTTAAAAGAAATAAGAAGATCACCCTAGGGAGTGATTATTTGGTAGAATCAGATTATGAGTTGTCTGATGAAGATAGAGGCAGCAATCTATCTAAGTTTGAAGAGTTTTTGTCAAAAGAGATTCAAATGATGACACAATAGTAGGGATCTCCACAAGATGTCTTGATTGAGGGATGGTGTAGGTTACATGAAGCACCTCATTCAAAAACTGCCTATTCATTATGTCTGCATATTCTGAAGAGGCAAATATTGCCTAGTTCAAAAGATTTACCTTCTGATGATAAAAGAAAAGAAGAGATATTAGCCTCACATAAGGCAGATGAGGTGAGGTTTGAGAAAGTTGAGACACCAAAATTGAAATGGATATCAAGTGGTACAGCTGCCAAAGCTAAAAAGAAGAAAGAAGGCCCAGATAAGCCTTTGATTGAATATAAGCCATGGATCCTTAGATTTGATGGATCCAAGTTGAAACAAGGGGCTGGAGTAGGGATAGATCTGATTGATCCATCTAGAAAATCCTACTTAGCAGCATACAGATTGCAGTTCCCATGTACAAACAATGTGATGGAATATGAAGCTCTAATTCATGGGATATTATTTTCACTTAAAAAGAAAGTGAAAATTATGCATGTCTATGGAGACTCAGAATTGGTTATGAGATAGGTAAGAGGTATATACTCTTGTAATTACCAAAGGCTGTCTAATTACAGACATAGGGTGTGGGACTTGATAGAAGACGTTGATGCATTCAACATCACCCATGTACCCAGAGAACAAAATCACAGAGCAGATGCCTTAGCCCAAGTTGCCAGCACCCTAGAACCACTATCCATATCTGGTTTAAAGAGATTCTTGGTTGAATTAGTATCAGTACCTTTTGTGCTAGACAATGTAACTAATCTTTAATTATTTGATGATGATCAACATATTCTAGATTACATATCCAACAAGGATGTTTTTGATGCACAAATCATAGATGAAAGGAATGTGGAAGACCATATCTAGGAAGAAGAAGAAATCCTGGAGTTGCCTAGTAACAGAATTCCTAAGGGAATGATAAAACTTGAAAGAGCATTTGATCTAGACAACATGTTGAAACAACATGATCTCCCAAAGGCTGATGGAGGACAGTATTCATAGGTCAATATTGGACAAGGTGATGAAAAATGAAACGTCTTGATTGGGAAAGTCTGTATAGAAGAGGAGTTGGAAGGAATAACCCAAGCTCTCAAATATTATATTCACGTGATTGCCTCGACTGATGAGTTAAAAACTTATGACACATCAATCATCACTCATACTATACCTTTGAAGCCAGATGCCAAGCCTTTTAGGCAGAAACAAAGACCTGTCAATGCTTTACTAGAGCTTATCATTTTTGAGGAAGTTAAAAGGCTACTTAATGCTAGGATCATGTTTCCTATGAGACATTCCACATGGGTGGTAATCTTGGTCCCAGTAAGGAAAAAGAATGGTGACATCAAGTTGTGTGTAGACTTCAGAAACTTAACTAGAGCTTCTCAAAAGGATAATTATCCTTTGCCTTCTCTAGATAAAGTCTTGCAAATTGTGAATGGTGCCAAGGTGATGTCATTTCTGGATGGTTTCTCTGGTTATAACCAGGTGATGGTGGACAAAATTGATAGATTGAAAACTGCATTCACCACAAAGTGGGGGATCTTTGCCTACAGGTGCATGCCATTTGGGTTAGTAAATGTTGGGGCAACATTTTAGTGAGCAATGGACATAGCCTTCAGAGGCTTGATTGGTAAATGCATAGTCATATACACGGATGACTTAACAGTTTTCTCTAAAGATAGAGGAAACCATGTAGAGGACCTAAGAAAGGTGTTGAAAAAGTATGAGCAATATGGGATATCCCTAAACCCTAAGAAGTGCATATTTGGGGTAACCACAAGGAAATTACTAGGCCACCTGGTAACAGAAAATGGGATCATCATTGACCCTGACAGAGTGGAATCCATCATGAAGATACAACTTTCTAGAAGCAAGAATGAGCTCAAATCTTACTTTGGTAAGATTAATTTTGTTAGGAAATTTATTACTGGCTTTGTAGAGATTGTCAGACCCTTGAATGTCATGCTCAAGAAGGACACCAAAATTGAGTGGACACCTAAAGCTAGAGAAGCTTTTGAAGATATTAAAAAAGCCATATCAAACGCTCCAGTTCTAATCAGTTCAAATTATACCAAGGACTTTTACATTTACTCATTTCCTTCAAAGCATACCTTTACAACAGTGTTGACACAAAGAAATGAAGAAAAAGAAGAAAAGCCTATAGCCTTCATGAGCTGCCCTTTCAGAGATGCAGAACTCAGATACATGGACGTTGAAAGATAGGTACTTTCTCTAGTTTGAGTAGTTAAGAAATTCAGGCATTACATTCTGAGAAGTAAAGTGATTGTTGTAGTACCTGATGCAACAGTCAAGATGTTAATGCAAAGTGAACCAGGTGAGAAGAGAGATAAATGGATCACTATCCTCCAAGAGTATGATATGGACATAACACCCATGAAGTTAGTAAGAGGATAGGCATTGAGCCAGATGATATCAGAAATTGATCCTAATATCATGAGCCAGCAGTATGTTATAAATGCAAAGGAGGATGGAAAATGGTATTCAGATATTAGGCACATCTTGATCACTGGAAGATGTCCCTCAAGACTGCATGCCTCACAGAGGAGAGCCTTGAAGATAAGGTCACAGAAATACATGATAAAAGGAGGAGTCCTTTTCAAGAAAAACTATGAGGGGATATACCTAAGGTGTGTGGAAAGATCAGAAGTAGATAAGGTGCTAGCAGAGTTGCATGATAAGTTTGGGATTGCACATGGATCATCCTTAGCCACCACTCATGCTATCCTCAGGGCAGGGTATTATTGGCCCACAATTTTTAAAGATATTGCTAAACACGTTAAATGTTGTCATATGTGTTAGGTTGCTACAAACAGAGAAAGATATGTTGCTCAACCTTTGCAGTTAGTGATGGAGATGTGCCCATTTACTCAATGAGGAATAGACTTCATAGGACCTATCAATCCTCCATCATCTTCAGGCCACAGGTATGTTTTAACTATTACTGATTATTGTACTAGGTGGATTGAGGCTGTCAACAATAAGACATTAAGTTTTTGGAAAGCAATATAGTGACCACGTATGGAGTTCTATATGCTTTAGTATGTAATAATGGGTTAGCCTTTGCTTCAATTAGATTATCAAGTTGGGCTTTTGACTATGGGATCATCTTGAAATTTTCCTCAAATTACTATCCCCAAGGGAATGGATTAACAGAATCCATAAACAAGAACCTATTGAGCATCATAAAGAAATTGATAGAAAAGAACTCAAGGGAGTGGAACACTTCATTGAAATATGCCTTGTGGGTAGATAGAACTAGGAATAAGGCTGCATTAGGAAATTCACCTTTTCACTTAGTGTATGGGGTGGATCCCATCCTCCCTGTTAACTTGAGGATTCCTACACAACATTTTGTGCAAGAATACCTGGGCATAGATAATAAACAAGAAGTCAGGTTGCTTCAGTTGATGCACCTATAAGAAAAAATAAATAAGGCAATTGACCAATTTGCTAAACATCAGGCTGTTGTCAAGTGATGGTTTTACAAAAGAGCCAGAATTAAGGCTTTCAGAATCTCAGATTTAGTCTTGGTATGGGACAAAGCACATGAAAGGAAAGGAGATCATGGTAAGTTTGATAAACTCTGGATAGGTCCCTTTCAAATTTTTGAAATTTTAGGAGACAACACCTACAGGCTTAAGACCTTAACCGGTGAGGATGTTCGATTAGTAGTTAATGGATAGTTTCTGAAACACTATTTTCAAGCCTGAAGTAGTGCCATGATAGCCACGTATATCATAGTCTACATTTTTCTATAGTTGTTTGTACAGTCTGTTTGTTTTGTTTGCATTGTTGTATTTCCTCAGCAGGGATGTTTATTTTGATTTAGAGTATGCAGGAGCAGGATGACAACCACTAAAAACAATAAAAAATTTAGATCATTCAGGTTAATTATTTGAAATATATGCATAATTTGTTGTGACTGTCATGAATGCAGAAAGTTAGTTTAACTTGTGAAATTTTGTATTCAATAACTATGGGTTGAGTATTCAAGGAAGGTTTCTCACAATGACACACCTAAAATCCTTGGGTTTGCTGAACATACTAGTGTAGATATTATGTGAAAAATCAGAGGTCACCCTTGCTACCATTACAATTCTCAGCTTAATTTCAGCAAGTGACCATTCCTTGCATCATGAAGTTACAACTGTAATATCTGATGAAATCTCTATCAAATATTAAAAAAAATATAAAATAATAAAATAGATTTTACTAAAAATCTAGATTAAGCCATCTAAGTAACTCTACCAAGGCTATAGATGCTCGCTGGCAGTGGGGCTCTACTTAGGATAATTGTAACGATAACCTTGTTGGGGCTATGGACGCCTGCTGGTAGCAAGGCTCTATATGGTTGGCTATGAGGGAATGACATCAACTATGTAGTTTAATGTCAGTCACTGGTTTGTTCAACTAATTTTCAAGATGAGGATTATTAATCATGTGCACCCACTTAGACTAAATGTGAAAATTCATGCACCTTATTGAATACATTAGGTCTCAAGTTAAATGATGATTTGCAAAAAAGATAGTTGGAAATTATGAATTTATTTCATTTAGTTTTCTTTAATGGTTTTAATTTAATATTTTTGTTTGGTTGCTAGTTGTTGTGATATTCACAACACGCCCCATTTTACTCCTTAGCAAAATGAGGACCCCTGTTGTGGCTGTTGCTTTTGCTTGTGTGTGTGTTGTTTTGCTTGGTGGTAAAAGGAAAAAGAAGTGAATGTTACAAACCTTGTTGAAAATAAAGGAAAATAAACATTAAGTACTAGGGCAGAGTATGGGTGAATTCCTTGTTAAAAATGAGTGAGGGTTACTTTTTGAACCATGTGAAAATTCCCTATATTTTGCAAGTTATGAGTGTTTTGGTAAAATGTACAATCAGGTTTGCATGTTTGAATATACAAGGTCTTTTGTATATCGTGTTGCATATACAAAGTCCTTTGTATATTAGGTTAAACATATGAGGTCAAAACATACAAGGTCACTCATATACAAAGTCCTTTGTATATCAGGTCCTTGTGTTAGTCACAAAATGGGTTGTCAAGTTTTCTAAGTCATCAGTTTTCTATGCGTTGTTTACTTGTATGCATTTAGCTAACGTTTATTTCGGTACATACAAGGTGGACCCGAAAAGGATTCAAAGTCTAAATGCATAGTCCGTTGGATCCATTGCATGTATTTTATGTTTGTAAGTTTGAAAAGTGTGTAACATGCAAAGGTGACATACAATGATATATACATTGGCCGGAACCAAAATTATTATGAAACATAGAAAAGTCCATGTATGTTTCACAATGTATGTATACATTGCAGTACATACATTGCAATGTATACAAAGCTACATACAAGTCATGGACCTGATGGAATTCAGAGGAGAAATGAATAAAAGTGATAAGTCCATCGAATGTATATTGGGATTTGCATGCTTGAGATACAAGGATAAACATACAAAGTGGAAATGTACAACACTTTATATACAAGGCAGACCCGACGCATTTCAGAGCTTGAATGAATAAACTATTAAGTCTGATGAATGCATAAGCTCTTTGTATGTTTTGGGACATACAAAGCAAAATGTACAAGGTTGGATGCATACAATGCGGAACTGAAGAAAGTTTAAAGTTTGGTTAATGCAATGTATCATGACTTAATGTATATCGGACATACATTGCACTTTATACAAGTCGGAAATGAAAGGTAGATAAACTTTGGTTTATAAAAGTTGAGGTCCGAAAAAGACATACAAAAGAGTTTGTATGCATCTAGGCTTGTATAGTTTCTATACAAGTGTTGTATGTATCGCAGGGATACAAAGGGAAAGCAGGGTGGACCCCACTCTTTACATATCAAGTTTGTATGTATAAATACAATGTATATCTCTTATATACAAATTGATATACAAAGCAAAAGATACAATTTAAAGATACAAACTGGACATGAAGAGAAGGTCAAATACTAAAATGCTTTTGTATGTTCGGGATTGATGTAGAGCATCTAGGACAGTAGAAGCATACTTCAAAACTTCACAAGCAATAACTCTCAAAGTTCACTATCTTCTGACAGAAATCAAACTTCTAACAATGAAGGCTTTAACACAACACTATACATGTTTATGACATAGAGAGAGGGGACTTTAAGACTCATCTTCCAGGACACTTAACTCCATCTAAGATCCCATCCAACCCACTATGCAGGGTCTGCAGGATAGCAGTCTCATAGACTGTTACAACACTACTGCTCCACTATAATGATAGGCTCAGTATCTTCCTTGGGGTGATCTCCCTTAAATACAACTCAATCTTATTCAACATGCCAAACCAATCACATGCCTAACATACCTACTATCTTCATTGACAAAGTAATAACTCACCAAACTTACCTATTCCTTGTGGTGACTGTCTCCTGGAGGACTGACAGAGGCAGCATAAGGTAAGATGGATTGTTTTCTCAGAGAGATCCCTTCCTACACCTTCTTGTCACAGGGCCATTGCTAGATCAGGATCCCTTTGTGTTGGTCACAATGCATGGCATTCTCTGATTGACCACTAAATATAGTCAAGGCAACCACCTATCTGTTGATGTCCTTCACTCAATCCCAATAAATGAAATTGCAGAGTCATTTACATGGAATCCTCAACTCCAACCATTCTCCTACCTCCAAATCCTTTACAAGACCTTGAACCAACTAACATACAACCCATTTCACTAATCAGAAATAGGAAAGATCAGTCGAATGAGGAGAACTCCATCGGCTTCTCAGAGAAAGCCCTAACTTAGGTTTTCCAACCCACTTGCAGAGGAAGGAGGAATACAGAGATATAGAAGAGTGTCAAGAGCCCAAACAACCTGCAAATGATAGGTAACTCTCCACACTAACCAACCATCATAGGCACCAATCACCACTCAGCCATACAGGTACGGGGCATACAAGAGAACAACAAATTTACTAAGGAAGACAACAATTTCAGAGGGTAGTTTGAAGTTCCACAGTCATACTATGCTTTCTGATCAATATTAAAGATCCAAACTTGCTCTAATGACAGTTAGTCCATCAACCTTCACTCCCAAGCATCTACCATTCCACAACAAAACTATACTGTACAGTAGTACGGGCTCCAATGCACAAGAATACAGAGAAATACAGAAAAAGGCAAGAAAATAGAAGTTTTTTGTTATTTCATTCAATTACACTAGGTGTTTCTTACAAAAATGAATCCCTTCTACCTTAAAGAAGGCCTCCTACATTGCATGAAATTGATTTGGAGTGGTTGGGGTCGATGAAACTGCCCAACCATCGGGCTTCTTCTTGATTTCTAACTGCAGCACTAAATGACTGTTTTAGTAACTGTCCTCTTCTAGGACTATAGCGACAGTTTTTAGTTTAATAATGCTTTCCCAACATTTTGGAGAACCTTGGACAATGTTCTAACACACCTTTTAACCCTTTACATGCTAACAAACATGAGGATTGCCTCCTACATACCCTAGGAGGGCTACAAATGCAAAGAAACCTATGACTACCTCTTACCACATGACTATCCTCATTGGGACTTACAACATGATAGTAGTAGTCTTAGATTCTTTTGGACATAGTCCATTTACATGCATGGATTTCAAGCCTTATTATAACATTGAATGGTCTCAAGGACCTTATTTAAACAAGACAAACTACTTGAAGATCAACCAAATCCTAGATGTCTTGGTGCTCCTACACCGTACTCCCTGGCATAATGAAAACTCTTGTCCCAAGAGTTATGGGATCTGCTCCAACCATTCTTTAATATTGTTGGGATGTTCCTCTGACTAGGAAACATGAACTCTCCAAGTGTGATCATTCTCCTTCTCCAACCTGCATGATACTTACCACAAGTGTTAGTATTCCAAAACATATTCTGATGTCCTTGTATAGGACCCTGCTGCTGCAATACTTCTGTTCTTCCCAACTAGAGGTTCTGATTTATTCCTCTCTGTACTATCTGTTGTTTGCCTTCCTTCTTCTTCCTCCTTATGGGGCACTCAATGTCCCCAATCTTGACATAACTCAAGTCCTAAACCTGCTGTTCTTTAGGACTGTCATCCACCTTACTCTACTGCAACTGTTCCTGCTGCTTCCCATCATCCTTAACCTACACATTCAGCTGTAAATTCTCTCCAAAACAAATGGAAACATGTTCCTTCTTGTCTTCACAAGGTAAAGGCACTAATTTGAACTTTCTACCATCTTTGTGCACCAAATAGTTATTAGTGTAACCATCATGAATTGTCCTTCTCAAATGCTGCCATGGTCTACCCAAAATGATATGCCCACATGTCATTGAAATGACATCACACAAAACATAATCCTAATATGGACCAATTGAAAAATCAACATATGCCTTCTTACTAACCCTTACTTCTTGCTCTTGACTCACCCAAGTGACATTGTATGGACTAGGATGATCAAATGTTTTCAATCCCAACTTATGCACCATTTCCCAAGAAACTAGATTATCATGGGAACCTGAATCTATAATCAACTTGCATATTTTTCCATGGCTTAAACAATTAGTTTTAAAAATAGATACCTGTGGTGTTTGCTACATTTTACCTTTCTCTACCATGAGCATTTCTCCAACCATTACTGGAGAGGCTAATGACATTTCTGGTTCTTCTTGCTTCTCCTCTTCTTGTGCCAAATGAACTCTTCTATCCTTGCTCTTATCAGCATCATCCTTCTTAGGACATTTGAAGGATGTGTGTCCCACTTCATTGTAATGATAACATCTACCTGTAAATACTCCTCTACCTAATCCAAACTTACCTCCACCTCTATATCCACCTATCTGATCTGCAGAAAACTCCTTACCTTTATCATTTCTGCTTTGTACTTCATTAGTAGGTCTGCCCCTACCTCTATATCCTCTTCCACTACCTCCTTGCCTTTCTTGCTTCCTCTTTACCCTCTCTTCAGCCCTTATGGCCAACTGAAAACATTCTCCAAGTGATTTTGGTACTGTCAAACCAATCTCATCTTGCAAGTTATACCTAAGCCCATTAAGGTATCTTGCCACTTTCTCTTCTTCATCTTCCAATCCCCCTCTAATACTAAGCTTATGAAATTGCTCAGTATAGGACATAACATCCATGTCCTTCTGTTTTAGATTCTGCCTCATCCTTTTTGTTTGAATGGAGTAATCAGATGGAAGGAATTGATCCTTCATCATATCCTTCATCCTACCCCAAGAAGTGATTCTTGTTGCACCTCTAGCCACTCTTTTTGTTTGCACACTACTCCACCATGTAAGTGCTATTCCTCTCAGTTTTGTTTTTACAAATTTGATCTTCTTCTCATCACTCATTTTCTCATACTCAAAAAAATTTTCAAGGGCATCTATCCACCCTAATACCTCTTCACTATCCATCTTCCATTGATAGATAGGTAACTCTATGTTTGCCTTCGTTCCACTACCTTGAATTTCCTTCAGCAATCTCACAAATTTCTTTTCTTCAAGATCCAATTCATCCTCAGGAGGATTCTCATCTGCCTCCTCATCTGCTTCTTGATCATCTTTCTCATCCCTTCTAGGATTCTTCTCTAATGCTTCCAATCTTGTGAAGATTGATGCATTCTCTCTTCTCACTTGCCTTAACTCTCTTTCCCTTGCAGCATCCTGTTCTCTTCTGTCCCTCAACTTTTTTTCTCTATCCTCTAAGGCTTCTCTCAACTCATTGTTCTCCCTAGCCACCTGATTCTTTGGAGGCATCCTTACACTCTCACAAACCCTTACTATTTCACAAGACCCTACTACACCCTCAAGGATCTACTTGCTTGCTCTGATACCACAAATGATGCAGAGCATCTAGGATAGCAGAAGCATACTTCAAAACTTCACAAGCAATTACTCTCAAAGTTCACTGTCTTCTGATAGAAATCAGACTTCTAACAATGAAAGCTTTAACACAACATTATACATGTTCATGACATAGAGAGGGGATTTTAAGACTCATCTTCCAGGACACTTAACTCCATCTAAGATCCCATCCAACCCACTATGCAGGGTCTGCAGGACAGCAGTCTCATAGATTGTCACAACACTACTGCTCTACTATAATGACAGGCTCAGTATCTTCCTTGGGGTGATCTCCATTAAATACAACTCAATCTTATTCAACATGCCAAACCAATCACATGCCTAACATACCTACTGTCTTCATTAACAAAGTAATAACTCACCAAACTTACCTATTCCTTATGGGGACTGTCTCCTAGAGGACTGATAGAGGCAGCATAAGGTAAGATGGATTGTTTTCTCAGAGAGATCCCTTCCTACTCCTTCTTGTCACAGGGCTATTGCTAGATCAGGAGCCCTTTGTGTTGGTCACAATGCATGGCATTCTCTGATTGACCACTGAATACAGTCAAGGCAACCGCCTATCTACTGCTATCCTTCACTTAATCCCAATACATGAAATTGCAGAGTCATTTACATGGAATCCTCAACACCAAACATCCTCCTGCCTCCAAATCCTTTACAAGACCTTGAACCAACTAATATACAACCCATTCCACTGATCAAAAATAGGAAAGATCAGTGAAATGAGGAGAACTCCATCAGCTTCTCAGAGAAAGCCCTAACTTAGGTTTTCCAACCCACTTGCAGAGGAAGGAGGAATACAGAGATATAGAAGAGTGTCAAGAGCCCAAACAACCTGCAAATGATAGGTAACTCTCCACACTAACTAACCATCATAGGCACCAATCACCACTCAGTCGTACAGGTATGGGGCATGCAAGAGAACAACGAATTTACTAAGGAACACAGCAATTTCAGAGGGTAGTTTGAAGTTCCATAGTCATACTATGCTTTCTGATCAATATTAAAGATCCAAACTTTCTCTAATGATAGTCAGTCCATCAATCTTCACTCCCAAGCATCTACCATTCCACAGCAAAACTGTACTGTACAGTAAAATGGGCTCCAATGCACAAGAATATAGAGAAATACAGAAAAAGACAGGAAAACAGAAGTTTTTTGTTATTTCATTCAATTCCACTATGTGTTTCTTACAAAAATGAATCCCTTCTACCTTAAAGAAGGCCTCCTACATTGCATGAAGTTGATTTGGAGTGGTTGGGGTCGATGAAACTACCCCAACCATCGGGCTTCTTCTTAATTTCTAACTACAGTACTAAATGACTGTTTTAGTAACTGTCCTCTTCTAGGACTATAGCGATAGCTTTTGGTTTAATAATGCTTTCCCAACATTTTGGAGAATCTTGGACAATGTTCTAACACACCTTTTAACCCTTTACATGCTAACAAACATGAGGATTGCCTCCTACATACCCTAGGAGGGCTATAAATGCAAAGAAACCTATGACTACCTCTTACCACATGACTGTCCTCATTGGGACTTACAACATGATAGTAGTAGTCTTATAGTCTTTTGGACATAGTCCATTTACATGCATGGATTTCAAGCCTTATTATAGCATTGAATGGTCTCAAGGACCTTATTTAAACAAGACAAACTACTTGAAGATCAACCAAATCCTAGATGTCTTGGTGCTCCTGCACCAGGGATGCTTGTATGTTTACTATATACAAAGCCCGATATATAAAAGAATAAAAGGCATCGAAGGAAATAAAAGGTAAGAGAAGGTTTGCATATGTTTTTGTATATGTGCTTGTATATAATGAGACATACTATGCATGATATACAAGGTGGTGAGATACAAAGTACAGAAAGGGGATAGAAATGTACTTTGATTCTTTGCATAAAATGCTTGTATGTTTGAAGATACAAGAAAGATATACAAACAAAACATACAGGAAAACATACAATGAAAAATATAAAAGAAACAAGTATGTATGCGGAATTAAACTAGTGGTGGTAAAAGTTTGAAAATGCATGAACACTGCAGAAGGTTGAACTGTTGGGGCATTAATGGCTGTGATTAATACCCATCTAACATTCTAACAATGTGCAAAATTGGTGAAAGCAATGTGAATATTTTATAATCCATTTTATTGTCTGTTTACAGGTTTGCAAGTATATAGAAGGTGAAACTTAATGGTGATGACATCTCAAAGGGTGGATCGGATCACCAGAGAAGTGAAAGGAGATAAGGATGGTGATGAGAAGTAATATTTAGGTGAAATTTGATGGCGATGACATACGAAGAGTGGATTAGATTGCAAAGGGAAGCAGAAGGAGTAAAAGCTTTCAATGTGAAGAGAAATGCAGGTGGAAGGAAATATTACTATATGAGCAAAAAAAGATATTTTGACGGTTATTAGGGTTTCCAAAGGGCATCCTTACACTCAGTATGGGTATGCTGCTCAGAGATCTATGGGGGAATTTTATTTTCCACTGTTGATGTTACACTTGAGATGCAGACCATTGATTAACTAGGGTTTTGAAACTGTATTGAGGATATTTAGATCTATATATCGAGCCTGTTTACTCTGTAAAAAAAAGGATGAAAAGAGACAGAGGTCAATCATTTTAAATCTGACTGAAACAATTTCATATAGGAGATCAGATTATTGAGACTAATGAGGACTAAATTGTTGAAATGTCAAGGTTCTTTCTTTAGATCATTGTAAATGTACTTGTTCTAAAGCATACTGAATGGAGATGAATCTTCAGATTACATCCTGATTGTAAACTTTATGTAATCTTCAAGTTGATTTCTGGATATGTAATGGTGAATGTTGTGTTCAAATAGAAGCGCTTTCATTTTTATTGCATGTTGTTGTCAACTTTTCCTTTGAAGATTTGCACTAGATCATGTGGATTTGTGGAATGTCCTGGTGAAGTATGATTCTAGTTTTCTTCTCTTCATTGTTGTATCGGAACATGTATGAGGATCAGTGATCTTAGTTAAGTAATTTTGGGAATCTCACTCTTTAAACCCTACCTTTGTTATTTCTTTTTTTTAATTTCATTGAAATCACTTCCATAACTGCAAATCATGATAAAAAATAAGCAGAATAGAGAAATATGTTGACATCTCATAAATAACTGAATATCATTAGTGTATTTAAGCCAAATGCATGTAGTGTTGAAAATATCATGCAAAGAATTGCAAATAACATTAGAAATCATGCAAATATCCACCTGTAAGCACATTATTTGAGTGAATTCATAGTGCAGAGGTAGAATTGTTGGAAATTTATGCAAAGCAAATATAAAGGATAGAACATTTTGAGGAATATTGAGGAACTTTGCTGGAGAATGTAAGGCCCCTGAATGGAAAACAACAACACACATCAACTACTAAGTAATGTCAATAGATTATAAAGTAATCAACAGAGACTTGGGATGATGAACTCTTGGAATTCATCGTATCTTTCAAGATAAATAAAGGTTGTTGTGTAACTTTTATTTCATGTTTGTTTATGAGTAACATCATCATCAATAGTAGGGATGAAAGAGTAATGATTACAAGAAAAGGGATGAGATAATGCCACATGCATAAGATAGACACTTAGTAATAATGAATGTAAATAGAAACTTTAAAGACAATCATTAATAGGTTACCTTATGTGCATTGATTATGAAAAGCATGGAGCGGATCACCTTGGAAAAAGAGATCAAGATGTTGGTACAAGCGGAGTGATATGCATAGAGTAGATGGGAGGTTGGTGGGTACATCAAAATTTATATAAGTTGATAGGCCATAAAAGCTGATGTAATAGCCAGTGAATACAATTTGAACAAACATGCCACAACTATTGGATTATGAAAGGTGATTGAAGCATGTGGAGTAGTAAGGAAATGCACGTGAAGAAGAATGAAATGTGAACCAAATGGTTAAAAATCTCCATAGACACTCATTTCTATAGGCACCTATAGTATAGGTCTCGACTGACTATGTACAAAAATAGGAAACCAATGCCTAACTCTAATAGTTCCCTCTAAAATTGGCAGTGGTCATTATGTACAATGTGTTGTGTGTGCATGTGATTTTAAATCAAAGAAAATTATGTTTTAGCAATAGGGGCTGAGTATTGTAACCCAACCTCTGCATCACTGGACAGTGTTGGTGGATCTGTATCTAAAGATGTATCATATGGTGTCACCTCATCATCATTAGGAGTGTCAAGAGGACCATACTGAGTAGCTAGAGAAATAAGAAAGTCATCCCTCTGTAGTGGCTTTTTTATACAATTTTAGCTTGTTCCCATTTACTAGCAATGAAAACCAAACTACATCAACGGTCTACAATTGAACTACACCATTAGGAAATACTTGCTTGATCTCATATGGGCCTAACCAGCGTGAGTAAATCTTGCCTTTGAAGTCCTTATACCTTGAATCATAAAGGAGTGCCTAGTCACCTATAGTGAATTCTTTTGTCTTTATGTACTTATCATGCTATTTTGCTCTTTATTTTTGTATGACCTCAATATGATGAATAGCCTCTAACCTAATTTCTTCCAAAGCATTCAAATGTTGTAGAGTTTCTTGTTGTGCAGTGGTCAAATCCATTCCTAGTTCCACTATTGTCCTCATGGTTTTGTGTTCAAATTCTATAGGCAAGATTGTTGTCTTGCCATAGACCAACTCATAAGTTGTAAACCCTATAGTTGTCTTCCAAGTTGTTCTATATGCCCAAACAGCTTCAGGGAGCCTAGAAACCCAATCTCTTATGAGCAGCTACACTGTCTTTGTAAAGATGTTCTCAATCTCCCTCTTTGTGACTTCCACCTGACCATTGGCTTGAGGATGATAGGGAGTAGATTTCTTATGTCTGATATGATATTTCTCAACCAATTTGGTGATTAAATCATATGTAAATTGTGGTCCTTGGTTAGTTACTATCTCTCTTGGAACACCATACCTAATGAAGATGTCTTCATACAGGAATTTGGCCACGTTGCCATGTATGGCAAAATACAATGCCTTCATTTCAATCCATTTAGTTAAGTAGTTAGTACATACCAGGATATATTCTTTGTTGTTGGATGTAGGAGATATAGGACCCACAAAATCCAATCCCCATTTGTCAAAAGGAGCCAATGAGATTTGTGGTTGCAAGGGCATTTCATCACTTCTTGTAGGCCTCCCCATTCTCTGACATCTATCACAGCTCCTAGTGTACTTGACAGCATCTTTGTGAAGTGTTGGCCAGCAATACCCTATTGTTAATATTTTGAAGGTTGTCCTCTTGGCTACTAAATGTCCCCCACAAGGTTTATCATGACAGACCTGTTGGAAAGAGACACTATGTGGCTTCATGATTGTTGTCATTGATGGCAACAAAGTCTATCCCACACATCTGCAGCACATAGTATGTCTGTACTGGAAGATAGATTGAAGATTGTTTTGGTCTAGTGAGCAAGAACAGAGCATGTAGCAAGGTCTGACAATTAGGTTCAAATCTCTCAGATGGTATAACTCAGCAAGTTGTGGACTTGGACAAGTCAAGAGGAGTGTCATGACTACTATTCCAGAGATTGAGCCTTTGGTGAGAAAACATGGAAAAGATATGAGCATCTAAGTGTTGGGTTCGAGACATGCTGAGCAGAATAAGGAAGAACTAACTGGTAGAGTATCAGACTTCAATCTAGATGAGTAATTGATGTTGATCAAGCTATTTGAGGGATCATACAATATTGGCCAATATGATTGATGACTTCAATGTTTATGATTTTGATACACATAACATATGAAGCATGGATTCAGCCGACAGATCAGTCTTTTGTAAATATCTTGAGTATTCCAGTTGTTGACTAGAAAGTTGTTGAAATCCTTGGTGCAAATATATATACCAGATGGATTCTAGTATGAAGGTGTGTGTGTGATGAAATAGTGTGCGAAGAAAGGCAAAGATAAGTGTGGAGCAGTAATACAAGTTCGGTATGTGACAGAGTAGCAACACTAGAGCAGAGGAAGAATGAAGTGCATTAGATCTGTATATTGAGCCTAACCAGAACTAAACTTCAGCATTTGTGGATGCCTCTCATCAATTCAAATACCTAGTTACCTTCTATAAACTTTTGTAGATAGTGAGTCTCTTGTAGGCAGTGTGCCTCTTGTGAGTAGTGTGCTTAGGTAGTGAGCCCTAATTGGCAAGTGTCATTTTGTACTTATTATTTTAATAGAGAATACAATCTTGGGATAGTCATCCCGTGGTTTTTCCCTTAATAGGGTTTTCCACGTAAAGATCCTTGTGTTATGTGTGTTAATTTTATTTCTGCACTTATGGTTATGCATGCTTATATGTTTTGATGCTGCACTAATTGTTAAAAGAAAAAGAAAGTTAATATATTTGAGATAATTGATTCACCCCCGCTCTCATTTATCTACCTTGTTTCCAACAATTGGTATCAGAGCCAAGTTCCTCTAAACAGAGCCTAACAGCTTGAGGAAGATCTAGGAATCTCAATGGATATGTATGGTATGAAGGAACAACTTCAATCTACCTTAGATGATCTTGAGCAATCTCACTCTGAAGTCAACAACTTGAGAGAAAGAATCAAACAAGCTGATGATTTCATAAATGAGCTAAAAGAAAAATTGATTATCTTTGTGTAAAAGAGAAAGGAACTACTTTAAAAATTAGCAAGTCAGATTGAAGCCAATGATACTAATAAAGATCTAAATGAAAAAAACAAGCTATGTGAGAAGCTATCAAAAGAGGTCATTATGGTAAGACATGAGATGGAATCGGGGGTTATGAGATTCACCCAAGAAATTAAAGAGAAAATGAAAATTGAAGATAATCTAAAACAATCTCTCAAGAAGAAGACAAAGGATTGCCACAAAATGGATATAATAATCAGGCATCTTGAATATGATCTTGAAGAAGCTAAAGATAATGAAGAATAACTTCAGAATCAGATAGACACTCTTAAAAAAAGATCTTCAAAAAACAAATGAATACAAAGAGAAATTCAAGATAAGCTCAGCTCAACTTGAAGTTCTTCTTGAAAACCAAAAGAGGGTAGATGACAAGCGTGGCTTGGGATATGAGAAAGGTGAAAGCTCTGGATCTGGTTAGAAGAACTCTGGATTAGGAAATCAAAGAAACAAGCCTAGAAGACCTCTGGTAAGGCAACCAAATGCTCAAAGATATCCATCCTTCAATGGATACTACTACAATTGCAACAACTTCAATCATAAAGCAACTCAGTGCAGAAGAAGAATGAATCAGACTAATTCATCCTTCTTGATGCAGGAGCATCCAGAGGTGTAAGGGCAATCTTGCATCACCCAAAAAGAAGTTAATTCAAAACCATTGTAGTTGTTCTCATTTCTTCCCATAATTAGTGTTTTTAGTTCCATAATATCTAGAATAATAATGTAGGACTTTCAGTTTTTCCAAAACTGCTAAAAATAGCAACCTGCCTATTTAGGAAAGTGTATCTACTATTTTTAGAAAGTTTGCATTTGGGCACGTAATGAAGCAAAAACTTCCAGAAAGTTACATAATGGAAATATAAGACCTTTGGTGAAGGAATCAGGTAAAGATCATTTGTGAGCTGAAAAATATTAAAGTTTTTGTTTTCTGAAAAGCCCCTAAAAATTTATGGAACGAGATATGAGGCACTAAAACTTCTCATAACATCTCAAAAAGTTGATGTAAATCCATTTACAAATTTTGGCATGATAGTTTACATCGCAAGCTTTCCGGCGCTTAAAACGGTTCATCAATCGGACACTCGGATCAAAAGTTATGCTTCCCGGAAGTTGACCTACTTTTGGAGGGAGTTGCAAAATTTGAAATTTAGCTGGAGGCCACCAAAAAGTTCTATTTATGACTATTTTGGGAACCCTGGGTAGTGGTAGAGTCAAGGGGGCTAGTGTGGAGTTAAGAATAGGTGGAAAAATAGAAACCCTAGCTGATTTGGGGTTACAGAAGGCTAAAGATTCTAGAGTCTTGAGGTTGGAAAAGCTGTAATGTGTTGCAGCCAGTAGAGGATTTATCCTCTGATTGTAATTAAGCTTCTGTAATGTAATGAGTTGCTCAGTTCAATAAAAGAAAGTTCTATTTACTGTGTTCAATATTTGTTATTGTGTCTTTTGTGATTTACCCCCTTCATCAAGTGGTATCAGAGCGAGGGTTCCTGAGTGTGTAGACAGATCGCCAACCGTGAGGTAGTTTGCACTAGGACCTAAGGTTGTGGGTTTGCTACGGAGACCAAGATGCCTCCACAAAGAAATTGTGTTGGGAGGAATGCTTTGACAGAAGAGGATTTTAGAGCCCTACAAAGGCAAATCGATGCATTGCAAGAGGAGCTATGAAGAGGCTTTGAGCTGAGGACTAGAGAAGAAAGTGAAGGTGAAGATGAAGAAGAGCTATCTGAGGAAGAACAAGAAGCTACCAGAGATCCTACAGAAGTTAGGTTGTTGAGGGCCATTTCAAAGATCAAAAAAAGGCCCAGGATCGAAGTTTCTACATATTCTGGAGATTTGAATCTAGAACAGCTTATTGATTGGATCAATGACACGGAGGAGCATTTTGATTATGAAGATGTGGAGGACCCAGATCAGGTTAAGTTTGCAAAAACAAAGTTGAAGGGCCATGCCAATATTTGGTGGAAAGAGGTCCAATTAGAGAGAAATAGAAGAGGAAAAGGAAAGATCTCCAGATGGGATCAGATGGTGGAGAAACAAAAGAAGCAGTTCATTCCTGTGGACTATGAGATGGAGTTGCTGAAGAAGCTGCAAGGACTGAAGCAAGGTAACAAGTCTGTTAAGGAGTATACAGAAGAGTTTTATAAAATTACTATCAGGACAGGCCATGCAGAGCCCAACAAGGAGAAGGTAGCCTGTTAAATTAATGGGTTGAGGTAGAGTATTCAAGAGGAGTTGAGCCTGGTTAGAATGGCCACGATAGAAGATGCGTACCAGTTTTCCCTAAAGGTGGAAGAGAAGCTGAATAAAAGATTTGACAGCAAGCAAAGGGGAAGAGGTCAAGGCGGAAGGACTAGTGGAAGACCCTATGGGGGCCGAAATGAAGATGCAAAGAAAAGTGAAGAAGCTGGCACTAGTTGAAATCAGAGAGGTGACAATATCGACCGCCCTCGTGACCAGAACAATGGTGAGCAAAGAGGAAGAGGAAGAGGCAGACCTAGGCAAGGACCTGGAAGAGGAGGTTTCAGAGGAACCTGTTTCCAATGTGGAGAAGAAGGGCATCGAGCATATGTATGTCTGCAACATCAAGGAAGGATGAATAGAAGACCTAAAGGTAATACATGAGTTGCACATGTAGATGAAGATGCACAGTCTAAGCATTCTGAAGATGCTAAAAGGGGGAAACCCTAGCTGTCAGAAGAACTTTGTTGAATGAGGAGAGAGAACCCAATTAGAGGAAGAGTTTATTCCGCACAAGGTGTAAATGTGAAGGTAAGTGTTGTGATATTATTATTGACAGTGGAAGCACTGATAATCTTGTTTCAGAGGAGATGGTTAACAAGTTAAAGTTGACAAGAAGAAGACATCCACATCCATATCAGATTGCATGGTTTCAGAAGGACCATAGAGCTTTGGTCAATGAGCAGTGTTTAGTGAAGTTCAAGATTGGTGACTACCATGATGAGGTGTTGTGTGATATCATACTGATGGATGCATGTCATATGTTGTTAGAGAGGCCATGGTAGTATGATAAGAGTGCTGTCTATGATGGCCATGCAAACACATATTCCCTAACAAAGGATGGAGTTCATCATAAGTTGAAGCCCTTGAAGGAGGTGGAAGAAAAGGTATGTAGTACTGCTAGAATTTGCTTGGTAGATGGTAGGAAATTTTTGGAGGGTATAAAGCATGAGCATCATTGCTTTGCATTGATTCCTAAGATTAGTCAAGAGAAATGTGAATATGTACCTGTAGAAGTTTCAGATATATTGGAAGAGTTCCAGGACATTATCTATGATAATGTACCAGAAGGTTTACCACCAGTAAGGAAGATAAGTCATCAAATGGATTTGATACCAGGAGCTAGTTTGCCAAATAAGGAAGCCTATAGAATGACCCCTGTAGAGAATGAAGAGCTGAACAGACAACTTCATGAGTTGTTGAGAAAGGGACTGATAAGGGAGAGCCTAAGTCCATGTACGGTACCTGCAGTACTAGCACCAAAGAAGGATGGAGAATGGAGGATGTGTATAGACTCTCGAGCCATCAATAAGATAACGATCAAGTATAGATTTCCATTGCCAAGAATGGATGACATCATGGATTGTTTGAGTGGAGCCAAGTACTTCACGAAGATTGACCTGAGAGTGGGTATCACTAGATCTATATCAGAGAAGGAGATGAATGGAAGATAGCTTTCAAGACAAAGGAAGGTTTGTATGAGTTGTTAGTCATGCCATTTGGGCTAACCAATGCACCGAACACATTCATGCGGCTCATGAATGAGGTACTAAAAGAATTTTTGGGAAGTTTTGTTATTGTTTATTTGGATGATATTTTGATTTTCAGTAAGACTTGGGATGAGCATCTGATGCATATCAGAAGAGTTCTAGAGAAGTTAAGGGAAGAGAAGTTGCTGATTAATTTGAAGAAATTTAGTTTTGCAAAGAAGGAGTTGGTATACCTGGGATTTGTTGTCTCAGAGGAAGGTCTTAAGATGGACCCAGAAAAAGTAAGGGCTATCATTGAATGGCCTACACCAAGGAGTGCAACGGAGGTAAGATCTTTTCATGGTTTGGCAAGTTTTTACTAAAAAGTTTATCAAGAATTTTAGTAGCATTTGTGCACCCCTAACTGAGTCAATGAGAGGGGATAGAAAAGAGTTTAGATGGACTAAAGGAGCAGATAAGAGCTTTGACACATTGAAGCAGAAAGTTGTAGAACAACCTATTTTGGCACTTCCAGATTTTAATAAGGTATTTCAGGTAGATTGTGATGCTAGCGGTATTGGTATAGGAGCTATTTTGAGCCAAGAAGGCAAGCCCATTGCCTATTTTAGTGAGAAGCTTAATGATGCCAAGAAAAAGTATTTTGTTTATGATCAAGAGTTTTATGCAATAGTCTAGGCTTTGAAGAAATGGAGACATTATTTGTTGCCAAAAGAGTTTGTTTTATATATTGATCATCAGGGTTTGCAGTATCTTAGTAGTCAAGGAAAGTTAAATCAAAGGCACTTAAAATGGGTTGAGTTTTTGTAGAGTTATACTTTTGTTTTGAAGCACAGGAGTGGGAAGTCCAACAGGGTTGCAGATACCTTGAGCAGAAGGTGAAATTTGTTGACAGTAATGAAAATAGAGGTTGTTGGGTTTGATGAACTCAAAAGTTTGTATCCTGAACATCCAAATTTTGTAGAGGCTTGGAAAGCTTGTTTGGAACCAGTTACTTTGGACAGAAAAAAATGGTTAGATTTCATAATCCAAGATGGCATGTTGTTTAGAGGAAGCTGATTGTGCATTCCAAGGAGTTCCATGAGAGAGAACCTAATTAAGGAGAAGCATAGTGGGGGGTTAGCTGGACACTTTGGTTGAGATAAGACCATTGCCATTGTCGGTGAAAATTATTATTGGCCGCAGTTGCAACAGGATGTGAGGAAATTTGTGCAGAGTTGTAGAGTGTGTCTGATGGCAAAAGGAACAAGTTAGAATATAGGGTTGTATCAACCATTACCTATATTGGAGAAGCCATGGGATGATATTAGCATGGATTTTATTCTTGGTTTACCAAGGACACAGAAAGGACATGATTCTATTTTTGTGGTGGTGGATAGATTCTCAAAAATGGCACATTTTATTCCTTGTAAGAAGACTAATGATGTTCATATTGCAGAGGTATTTTTTAGGGAAGTGGTGAGACTACATGGTCTACCAAAAAGCATAGTTTCAGACTGAGATACCAAGTTTGTTGGTTATTTCTGGAGGACATTGTGGAAGAAGTTGAAGACAGACTTGAAGTTCAGTTCCGCACACCATCCACAGACTGATGGACAGACAGAAGTGGTGAATAGGAGTTTGGGTAACCTACTATGATGCTTAGTAGGAGATAAGCCCAAGGGATGGGATTCAATTTTACCACAGGCAGAATTTGCCTACAATAATTTTGTCAATAGGAGTACTGGTAAATCACCATTCCAAATTGTATATGGTAACAGCCCGAGAAATGCTTCTGAGTTAAGGAAGCTGGACAATGGAGAAAAGATAAGTACTGAAGCCGAAGACATTGCAGAACATTTGAAGAAATTGCATGAAGAAGTGAGAAAGCACATTAATAAGATGAATATTCAGTACAAGGCTAAGGAAGATCAGAAGAGGAGGTATAAGGAGTTCCAGGTTGGAGATGAAGTCATGGTTCACTTGAGAAAAGAAAGGTTCCCAGTTGGAACATACAATAAATTGAAAATGAAGAGATTTGGACCATGTAGAATCATGAAGAAGCATGATTCAGGAAATGCATATGAGGTAGAGCTACCAAGTGGGATCAATATTTCTCCTATTTTCAACATTACTAATTTATTAGAATATCATGAAGGTGGAATAGAGGATAGACCAACATAAGTGCAGTGGAGTATTCCAGCATCTACTTCAACAGAGGAGATAGAAGAGATTTTGGATAGCCGTATGGGAAGGAGAACTCGGAACAATCAATACGAAGAATATCTAGTGAAATGGAAAGGAAGGCCTATTGAAGATTCTTCTTGGTTGTTTAAGGCAGAGGTTGACCATTTGGGTTTTCCTCACACAAACACCTGAGACATGACAGGGTCACTTCTCAAATTACCCTGGGTGTCTGATGCAGGAGCATCTAGAGGTGTAAGGGCAATCTTGCATCACCCAAAAAGAAGTTAGTTCAAAACCATTGTAGTTGTTCTCATTTCTTCCCATAATTAGTGTTTTTGGTTCCATAATATCTAGAATAATAATGTAGGACTTTCAGTTTTTCCAAAACTGCTAAAAATAATGACCTGCCTATTTAGGAAAGTGTACCTATAATTTTTAGAAATTTTGCATTTGGGCATGTAATGAAGCAAAAACTTCAAAAAAGTTACATAATGGAAATATAAGACCTTTGGTGAAGGAATCAGGTAAAGATCATTTGTGAGCTGAAAAATATTAAAGTTTTTGTTTTCTGAAAAGCCCCTGAAAATTTACAGAACGAGATATGAGGCACTAAAACTTCTCATAACATCTCAAAAAGTTGATGGAAATCTGTTTATGGATTTCCAGCATGATAGTTTACATTATGAGCTTTCTGGTGCTTAAAATGGTTCGTCAATCGGACACCTGGATTAAAAGTTATGCTTCCCGAAAGTTGACCTACTTTTGGAGGGAGTTGCAAAATTTGAAATTTAGTTGGAGGCCACCAAAAAGTGCTATTTGTGACTATTTTGGGAACCCTGGGTAGTGGTAGAGTCAAGGGGGCCAGTGTGGAGTCAAGAATAGGTGGGAAAATAGAAACCCTAGCTGATTTGGGGTTACAAAAGGCTGAAGATTCTAGAGTCTTGAGGTTGGGAAAGCTGTAATGTGTTGCAGCTAGTAGAGGATTTTTCCTCTGATTGTAATTGAGCTTCTATAATGTAATGATTTGCCCAGTTCAATAAAAGAAAGTTCTATTTGTTGTGTTTAATATTTGTTATTGTGTGTTTTTTGATTTACCTCCTTCATCACTTCTCTAGACAGTGTTTCAATTACAAAAGGTATGGCCACAAATCTCATGAATGTAGAAATATACAAATAAACAATTCATTCAATGGTAGATGCTTTGCATGCAATAGAATGGGACATATGGCTAATCAATGCAGATAAAGAGGATATCAATCAAATATGCAAATAAATTTTGTTTGTTACAATTGCAATAGATCCAGTCATTTTGCCAAATTCTGCAGAAGTAAAAATTAGGATAAAAAGGGTTCGGTGCATCATAATCAAAATAAAGACAAGGGAAAAGGAAAAGTAAATGCAGATGAAGTTCAAAGGGAGATGAGCAAGATTGAGTGAACAAGAGTAAAGAAAATGTTGGGCATGGATCTGTACTAGAATCTAGTGCTAATATTCCTTCTGGAAACTGAACAAGTGAGCTCTTGCTTAGGGGGAGTCACAAAGAAAAATAAATTCTCCTAGCCAGTCAATTGGTTCCTAAATTTGGCACATGAAATGTTGCAGATTAAAGGGTTCTCAAAAAATTATCTAAATAACCCTCGGTGAAAATATGAATGATTTGCATGAAGTTTTGTAAGAGTTTAATCATCCAAGATTGATCCGATTTGACAACCATCCAGTAAAAGTAGGATTTTCATAAACAAATCCGGTGTGATTCAAAGTTGAGATATCTTGATCTGCGGATTCATGGCATAATTGGAGGAAAGAAGATACATTGTCAATTTTCACTAAAAATGATTCTAAGTGCATCTCAATGATTCGGAAAGATCTCTCTCAGAACAAGGCAACTGGATGACTTAAGTTGTGCATTTATTGCAAAAAGAAATTAGGGTTTGCGTAGAAATAAAAGGGTTCTTTTACTCATCATTTGCACATTTACATTTGAGAAGAAGAAAAGAAGAGCTCTATATCATTTTTTTATAACTATCTCAAAGATCAACCATAGAATCCGATTCAATCAGCAATTTGTTTCAGCTCTTTTTCCTGAACCCTGAAGTGTAAAAAGGTACTTCCATTTTGAATATCTCTCTCTGAATCTTTTGTGAAAATGGCTACTCCAATGGTTGTTAAGATCATTGATAGGCCGTGCCCAAAGTTCAAGAAACACCCCTACAAATACCTAGAAGTTGATCCCTTAGGCACTTTTTCTAGCATTCTACATGGGGTTCTGCACGTAGAAGATGTTAGGGTTTACATCCATGCCAATATTGAGGAATTTGGAGAATCTAAGTTGATGGACATCTACCATAAATAATTAACAGATGAAAGTTTTGAACTCAAACCTCAATACAAGGCCCTTTGGGATAAGCACTTTGGACATTGCATCCACTTTCCCTATTTTGCAGAAGACGAATGGGTCCGGTATGTTCTTAGCATAATACATGACAATTGCTTATGGTTGATGAAGCCCTTCAAGATAAAAAAAGATGCCATTACGGTAATAACTGGACTGCACTCATCCAGTGGGTTGCCTACACTCAAATCTGTCAAGAACCAGACAGTAAGTGAAGCTACCAGATCTAAGTTTGACAAAAGAGCAATGACAGCAGAAGACATCATAGATCTGGATATCAAATTTGCCTCTATGATAATTGGTTATAAAATCTATCATTCTAGCAGGGAGAATTCTGTGTTTGGGACTGTAATATATACAACATATCAAATGTTAAGGGCAAATGTTGATTATGACCTATGTGATCTTCTAAACCAACTGCTAGAAAACATGCAGAAGATCAAGAAGGATAAGAACTCATTCAAGTATGGTTGTTTAATATTGTGTTTGTTCTTTTACTATGTGAATGAGCTACCCAGATCAAGTGGTTGGGTATGGCAAAATAACAGACCGGTTGCCATACAAATCAAAGACTATATGTATGGGCTTGGTGATGCTAAGGCTCAAAGCACAACACTCTAGGGATACTTTAAAAAATTTCCAAAGTATGATGTAGGCCAAAGAAAGAATTCCTTAATCCATAGTTGAAAAATAAAAGGATACAATGTGTTTTATGGTAGACACTGATCAATACCTAATGGAGGAAGTTGAGCCCATAACAGTTTGGATTATGCCAATGGGATATGAGGTTGATGAGAAAATCCTAGAGTTGCATGTCCAACACTTGCTGAGTCAGCCTAAGAACCCTGAGGTTGAAAGGTTTGGAACCTTTCAAGAATTAAGTGAAAAGATACATGTTGAACTAAGACAACCGGAGATAAAAAGGAAAGTTAGAAGGGAAGTAGAGGAAATTGCCAAAAGATATGGCATATCAAAAGAGGCAGTTGATGCAAATGGAGAGAAAATAGAAAGAGCTGAGAAAGAGAAACAAGAAGTAGAAAAAGGAAGTGTTCTAGTACAAGCCTCCTCCCAGACTAGATCCTCCAAGAGCTCTACACCTGCCACCTCTAAGAGCTCAAGAGCCTCAAAACTAGAAGCCAAGACATCTGGAAAGGGAGAAAAGAGAATGAAAACAAAGGCCACAAGGTCCTACATAAGCCAAAAGGATGATGAAGAAACAGAGTTTGATGAGGAAGTTAAGAAAATGAAGAAGAAGAAGAAAACATCCGGGGAATCCCCTGTCAGCAAAACAGGGAAGAAGAGGTAGAAGAATTTTTTGAAAAGCCCACTCTTTCTATTGATGATATCATCAAGGTAGTCACTATGGATGGAAATCTGCAACTAGTAATAGAATTTTATGATGATTATAGTGATACTAACAAAAGGATCTTGGAAGAAGCTACAGTCAGGTACCTAAATATTTTTAATAAAGCATTCATTGAAATCATTTCTCTAATTCCCAAAAGTCTAGAGAAGGTACTTGAACTCAGAAAAGAGAATGCCAAGGAAAAGACCTTAGAGATTTGACAACAAATTGCTATTCAGCTCTATCCTTCCATTACTCCAAAGCAAATGAACATGATCTTTAAGGACTGCAAGGATGAATTCTAGAGCAAAGCAAGAATGAACAAACTAATGCTTGGAGAGACTGATCAAGTAGCAAGAGAAATAAAAGACATCCTTCAAAATGCCTTCAAAAGATTCAATCTTCCTATCATAGAGGAAATAGATGAAGAACCTTCTACCATGGATGTTGAAGGATTAAATGAATCAAAAGAAGAATCTACTGAGAAAAATGTGGAAGGGTCAAAAGAGATAGATGAGGAGAAGTCTAAAGACTTGGATTCCTCTATTCTGGAAGAGGAAGTTCATGAAGAAGTTAACATCTCTCCTCTAGATCCCACTGCAAACATTCCAGACTCAGGAACTGAAGGAGAAGGAAGAAAAGAAGAAAAAGAGAGTCAAGAAGAGGAGGTAAAGGGAAGAGAAGAAGAACAAACAGAGAAAATCTCTAATGATAGCTCTAAGATTCCAAAGGAAAAGAAGACTCAGTCTCCGGCAAGAGACACTGCAAAGGTAGTGAAGAATTTCTTGACCAAAGAGATGATGGAGATAGATGAACTAGAACTACTCCAAGGACCACTAAATTTTGATTCCCTCTCTCCAGTCCAGACAATGAAAATAGCATCTTTTGCCCAAGCTAAAGGAAAAGAAAAGCTTCTAAAATCTCACATGGAAGACTGTGACCTGGTAGAGATTGCATCCAGGATGTTGGAGAAGATCATGCCATCCTTCCAAAAGGATCCTTCGGCCTCTCCATCTAGTAATTTGAAATCTTTGGTTAACTCTATTAGCACCCATTTTGATTCTTTAGAGAAATCAACAGAAGAGAAAGTCTGAAAAGTGTTTTTGGGTAAGAGATTCACTGAAGTACAGGGACTCATAGCTAATGATAGGACCCTAGATATTGGGATAAAGAGCCTAGAAAATGCTCTTAAATATGGTGGGGACATGTACAAATTTTGTCTATCTTGGTCTAAAGTGACAGAGGATATTGAAAAGAAGGTAAAAGAACAAGAAGGTAAATTGTTAGGTTTATCTGAGAATTTTGATCTCCTCACTACATCCATAATGAATCAAGAATGCCAAGCTATTGCCATTGTAAATGAAATAAAGAGGCTAGACAAGGAGAAGAAGACTATAATAAGCAGGATGAGTGAATTCAGAGGGATAATCATCCCTAAATTAGAGGCATTGCATGAGGCCTTATCAGATGCTCAGACCACAGCTCGGACTAGTGATATGACAAACTTAAGAAGGGTAGAAGCTTATGCATTTTTGTTGAGTGCTCACATCTCAATTTTGGATAGGTTGAAGTAGAGTTGGGCAACAGAATTTGTACAGTTGAAGACCACTTTTTTGGATATACTTAAGTATATGTAAGTATAACATGTATATATACTTATGCGGCTATGTATAGGTTGATTTTTGTAAATTTTGGTGTACGAATTCCACTCTTTACCATTGATGTCAAAGGGGGAGTGAGGAGTAGTGAAAAATGTGGAATTCGGCTAAGGGGGAGCTCTCGTAAAATAGTACATAAGACAGAGCATTAGCCAAGGGGGAGTTTGCTACAACACTTAGTCATTTTTCACTAACTGTTTCCATCAATGCCAAAGGGGGAGATTGTTGGCAAGAGACACTGTGTGGCTTCATGATTATTGTCATTGATGGAAACAAAGTCTATCCCACACATCCACATCACATAGTATGTTTGTACCAGAAGATAGATTGAAGATTATTTTGGTCCGGTGAGTAAGAACAGAGCATGCAGCAAGGTTTGACAATCAGGTCTAGATCTCTCAGATGGTGTAGCTTAGCAAGTTGTGGACATGGACAAGTTAAGATGAGTGTCATGACTACTATTCTAGAGATTGAACCTCTAATGAGAAAACATGGAAAAGATATGAGCATCTGAGTGTTGGGTTCCAGACACGCAGAGCAGACTAAGGACGAACTAACTGGTAGAGTATCAGACTTCAATCCGGATGAGTAATTGATGTTGATCAAGCTATTTGAGGGATCATAGAATATTGGCCAACATGATTGATGACTTTAATGTCTATGATTTTGATACGCATCACATATCAAGCATGGATTTAGCTGACAAATCAGTATTTTGTAAATATCTTGAGTATTCTGGTTGCCGACTAGAAAGTTGTTGAAATCCTTGGTGCAGATATATATACCAGATGGATTCTAGTATGAAGGTGTGTGTGTGATGAAATAGTGTGCAAAGAAAGGTAGAGATAAGTGTGGAGCAGTAATATAAGTCTGGTATGTGAGAGAGCAGCAACACTAGAGTAGAGGAAGAATGAAGTGCATTAGATCAGTATATTGAGCCTAACCGGAACTAAACTTTAGTATTTGTGGATGCCTCTTGTTAGTTCAAATACTTAGTTACCTTCTACAAACTTTGTAGACAGTGAGTCTCTTGTAGGTAGTGTGCCTCTTGTGAGCAGTGTGCTTAGGCAATGAGCCTTAATTGGCAAGTGCCATTTTGTACTTATTCTTTTAACAGAGAATACAATCTTGGGTTAGTCACCCCGTGGTTTTTCCCTTAATAGGGTTTTCCATGTAAAAATCCTTGTGTTATGTGTGTTAATTTTATTTCTACTCTTATGGTTATGTATGATTATATGTTTTGATGCTGCACTAATTGTTAAAAGAAAAAGAAAGTTAATATATTTGAGATAACTGATTCACCCCCCCTCTTAGTTATTTGCCTTGTTTCCAACAAGGCCTTCAATATATCAAACACTTTGTCCTCTCTGATACATCTATGCATAATATTATCTAGTCCAGTGTAAAATAGAAATCTAGAAATCCATGAATAAGGAAAATATTTGTGAACTAGCTGCCTCTTCTCCCTCGGAGAGAAGTAGCCTGGAATTTGCCCTGTAACCAAATAATTAGCTATATCTGCATACCATGGAGTGTGTATGGTGAGAGCAAATAGATGCTCATCAAGAAAAGAATCATCAACCATTCCTTCTGAAGACTATGTAGGTAGTCTAGACAGAAAATTAGCAACTACATTGGCCTTGCCTGGTTTGTCAACAATTGTAATATCAAACTCTCGTAACAACAATAACCATCTTACAAGTCTACCACCCACTATTGGTTTATTCATCAAATATCTGATGGCTGCATGATCTGTATGTATGAAAACCTTGTAACTAGTTATGCAGTGTTTGAATTTATTAATTGCATAAACAACTACCAACATCACTTTCCCTATCATAATGTAGTTTAACTCAGCTCCTTGTAGATTCTTACTTATGTAGTATATGGCATACTCCTTGTTTCCTTCTTGTTGACCTAGGACTGCCCTAATGGCAAAATTGGATGCATATGTATGGACGTGAAAAGGTAGTGACCAATTCAAACCTCAGAGAATAGGGGCTTGTGTCAATGATGTTTTTATCTTCTCAAAAGAAATCTGACAATCTGATGTCCATTCAAATTCGCTGTCTTTTGTTAGCAGAGTGAACAATGGTGTAGCAATCTTACTAAAATCCTGAATGAACCTCCTATAATATCCTGCATGGCCTAGGAAGCTCCTTACATCCTTATGTTTTTGTAGAATAGGTAGGGTAGATATGGTCTCAATCTTCTTTGGGTCAACTTGGATGCCTACACTTGAGATAAAATGTCTGAAGATTATTCTTTATGTCATCATCAAAAAACACTTTTCATTACCCAAAGAGAGGTTGTGCTCTATACATCTTTTCAACACTTTCTCCAAATTGTGTAAGGCTTCATCATATGTGGTGAAGTCATCCATATAAATCTCCATACTGTCATGGGTAAAATTAGAGAAAATACTGAGGACTGCTCTTTGAAATGTAGTTGGAGTGTTGTACAAACCAAAGGGTAAGATAGAGTATGCATATGTCCCCCAAGGGCAACTAAACATTGTCTTATCCTGATCCTTTGGAGCAATCTTAATATGGTTATAACCACTAAAATCATCAAGAAAGGAAAAATATTTCTTGCCTGCTAAAGAGTCAAGAACTTGGTCAATAAATGGCAATGGAAAGTGATCCTTCCTAGTAGCCTATGACCAATCATGAAACCCATTCATTGTTTGAAATGGGGTATATAAAGCCTACATCTAGAAGGTTTTGAAGCTCATCTTTCACAATCTCTCTGAGGGCAGGGTTCATGCACCTGTTCTACTTCTTGATAGGTCTATAACCATCATCTATGCATATCTTGTGCATGCATAAGGCAGGATCAATGCCTTTCATATCACTGTAATCCCAGGTGAATTTTGTTAAGTGTGTATGCAATATTTCATGCAGGGATTATTGTTGTTCATCAGTCAAGGTATTATTAATGTTCAACATCTTACCTGGCCTAATTTCTACTTGTTTGGACAATTCTTGCACAGAAGATAAATCAAGGCTGGGTAATATAGGTAAGCATTGCTGAGGTAATAACACATGGAAGATTTGGGAGACTTCTTTTGATGAACTACTAGGTATTATGCTACTCAAAGGGTCTTGTAAGAAAGATAGGAAATTTTCCTACTGTGGGTCCCTCCCACAATTGTTTTGTATAACATGAGCAATTAATTCATCTTCATCTAGAATATTTAGTAAAGGTTTGTGTTTAATAGTCATTAGGGTTTGTAGGGAATAGGTGTCCTCATCCTCTAGGATAGGCCAAATGGTCTACTCAAGCTCATGGTATGGCTGGGCTGGTGGATATAAAACCAATATCTTGGTCACTGTCCCATTGGATATGATCATGTTATTAGACCTGCAGCCTATAAATGCATCAGTAGTGGCAAGCCATGGTCTACCTAGGATAATGGGATAACCGGAAAGATTAGCCTTTGGCTGCAAAACTATAAAATCAAACAGGGTATTCCCAAGAATATAATGCAATGACCAAATGTTCTATGACTCCTTCAGGTTTGATTGTAGACCTATTAGCTAATTGCAAGACTGTCTGAGTAGGCCTAAGGTTGTTCAAGTGGAGTGTTTGCATTGTCTCCTTGGTCATGACATTAATTGCAGCTCCTAGATCTATGAAAGTATTCTTAGTTAGAGTCCCATTGATCTTTACATCCACCACTAGACTACTTGGATTTGTATACTTGGGAATAGTTATATTACCCAACATTATATCAGCAAGATTACCTAAAACATGCACTGTCTAAGGGTCTATTCTCTTCCTTCCTGGCTTCTTTATACAAAGATCCCTAATAGTTTTTGTATAGATAGGAATATCCTTGAAGGCTTGGATTAAGGGAATCTTGATGCTTATATCTTTTAGTTGGCTGAGAAGGATAGTATTAGTTTGGGCTGTTTGCTTCTACATGGCCAAGCACTCAAGGAAAGGAGGAGACTTTTCTTGTAAAGTAGTTTGGGCATCTTGGGTTGATTCAGGTTCCAAATGTGGCTTATCTAAGGCTTCTTCAATGGGTTCTTCATCTTCAAGCTCTGTAATTTGGGGAGATGAAGACCCTGTAAGTTGCTTCCCTGATCTAAGATGAACATTATTCACTTCCACCCCATAGGTGGGATATTGCATTACCTCGTTAGTATAAACTTGTTGAACATGGTTGTTGTTAGGGTTAGGTGTAGGTTGGGTAGGGATTTGGGTAGGTTTAGGAGGTTGATTTTGAGGTGTTGATGGTGGCATTATGGCTGGTTGCTGTGGCTGAGGTGGAATCATTGGTTGCTGAAATTGTGCATTTTTCTTCCATTGTTGGCCCTTGTTCCATTAAGGTTGCCATTGTTGCTGTTGGGTAGGCCACTTGGGGTTATAGTTGGGACCTTGGAAATTTTGTTGAGGCCATGAGTTTGGCTATTTTTGGTTCCAACTAGCTTGTGGAGTAGGCCATTAAGGAGTAGGCCATTGGGGGTTTTGCCATGCATTTGGGTTACCAGACCATTGTTGAGTATTCCAAGCAGAGAAGTTTTGATTTGCAGCAGGAAAGGGAGAATTAAAACTAAGTGGATCAGAGGGCATACCTTGTCTTTTCTACCAAGGTCTCCTTTGAGCTATAAAGAATAGTTGTCCATCTTCTCCTACAAATGGTTACAATTCTAGCCTTTCAATCTTGTCTTGTTGGATACTGACCACCCTTTTACATTTATAATTGGCGTTCCTCTTGTTGGTGCCTAAATTGACTGTCAGTTTCTGAGCAATTTTTCATGCAGGCACCTTCCCAAAAAATCCAAAAGGTTCTGAGTTTTGGCACCCCTTCAGTGTTTTGCAGCATCTGCATCATCTTTCCTAAGGAAGGGGTCATCATGTTTTGTCCATCAGCGAAAGTTTTATTTTTTTGAGTGCTCCGATTGTCTTTGAACTTTCGGTTTGAACCTCGCCGATGAACCTTAGTGTTGAACCTCGCCATTGAACCATCTATTTGAACTGGTTCAATGGTTCAAAGCTTTATGTTTTTGGTTTCATCAGCATGATGGTAGCTATCGGCATAGGTTTGTGGTCTTGCTCTGACGGTCTAAGTCACACCGACGGAGATGGGAAGCCAAGTTGCCATCGGTGTGACTTTTGTTGTCAGCGAGCGTTGCTTTTGGGTTGGCCAATGGCTTTTGTCTTGGCGATGGGTGTTTTTTGCTTGGCCATCAGTGAGACTTGTTTTATCGGCCTAGTCGATGGAAGTTGGCTCGATGGTCTATCTCTAGCCGATGATGGGAAATATGGAGTTTGCGATGGTGTTGGTGAGACTATTGAGGTCGGCCAGAGGAGTTTTAGGTTGGCCGATGGGATTGGTCTGGCCGACAGGGGATTGCGATGGGCTTCATCGGTGTAACACATGAGGTTGGGCAAAGGATTTTTGGATACTCCGATGGAGGGAGTCATGGCGATGGAGGTTGTGTTTTGTTTGCCATCGGAGAGACTTGATAGATCGGCGAGAGTTTTTTGGGGCAAGCTGATGGCTTAGATTTGGGCGAGGGCTTGTGTGTCAAGCGCGGCAAAAGCACTCGACACTTAGTATGTTTGTGGCCATGTTTATAAAATGTTGAAGTGGTCTTCTCACTATGCATGTGGGATTAATCTCCCTACATTATTTTGAACCTGCGAGGAAGTGCTTCTTGGCGGGAAGCTCCATTTTGAATAGTGCGATGGTTTCCAAGTAGGCCGAGGGTGGTTGAGCCATCAATGGTGATTGTAGCAGGGGTGTGGGTGATAGTACAAGTGATTAAACTGCACAATTTTTAGCATGAAGACTTCCAGATGGTGGCACAAGGCTCGAGGCCACCCCTGTCAACTCTCCTGCCTACTGCATTGATAACTTATGGGCACCATCTCTCATGGGCTGTATCTGGTGGTTTTTTATAAAAATCATGTAATTAATTGTTGTGGGCACACTTTCTAGCCAATATAGGCAGACTCTGTTACCATTGTTTTGGTTGTTGAAAGTTGAACATTTGGCTCTGTAATACAATACAGCTGATGTGGTTGCTCTGTACAGCAAAACCTATGAGTTTATGTATCTCTTGTTGTACATTTTTGCATGAATCCACTGATTTCATGGTTAATTCTATATGAGAAATGCTATATTAGTATGTGTTTTGTTAATTCTGTCTCCAGTATTGCATGTATCTTTCTTCTGAGTCTAGATATTTGAGGAATGTCTAAGATTCTAGAACATAGAATTCCTGTGTTGAATGTCTGATCTTTTAACTTCTACTCAAGGAGTAGATTAAACTATTTTTAGATTGAACATTGGGAAGGGTATACTGTAATAGGGATGCCATAAGTATAGATAGCTTAACACTCTGTATTAGGAGATATCTGTAAGGCAGGTATCATATGTATCCCCCTAAAATCCAGTTTTAGTTGTTCATGCATATCATTCACAGGTGTATGTCTACTGACTCCAGGCCCTGGATAGGCACCAATCTTGCTTTGTGTTTGTGTTACAACCATGTGCAGCTTTGCATCCAAACTTAAAATCAAAATCAAAATCTAAAACAGTCTTTAGGACATTAGAATTAGTTTTAGGATCCTCAGTCCTCTATCTACAACTACAAATAGGCCCAAAGCTAGCCCCTTTGCTCTTATCTTTTAGTTTTGGTCTACTTACAGGAGGACTTATCTACTTTTTGTCAGCATCCCAGCCTTTGTATGTCTATCCTCATGGATGTTGAGTAGGGAATACCCCCCTAGGTTTTGCAGAGCCTGAAGAAGAAGAGGAGATAAAATATAGAGTCTATCTCCTACACTGTTGGCCCCTGGCCCAGAGATCCTGTTGATCATTGATGGCTACCTTGTAGGGAAATCTGGGAATAAGCATCCAGTCTGGGAAAAAACCAACAGAAATTGGCAACTCTGCTGGGGAGAGAGAGAGTCAAGTAACCTGAGGGCTGGAAAATCTAGTTTCCAATGATGTTACAGCAAAAAGGAACCATGTGGTGCTCTGCTGGGGTGATGAATCCAGAAAACAAAAGTGCCTTGCTGACATTCTATCCTCTCTCTAAGAGGTGGCGACTCTATTGAAAGAACCTATCAATGTTGCAACATATATCCAGGTATTCATCTTTGATTCAAAATGTTGAGTTTAGAACAGCAAGCCTGGTCGTGCTCTCAAAGAAGACCATTCTTTATTGAAAGATATAAAGCCCTAAATTTCACAGGGATATATGGTTATCCAAATATTATTCCCAATAAAATTAGAATATGTTTGCCAAAATATACTGGATCAGATTCTGAATCGGCAAACAAACATCTGCAAAGATTTTGTAATTTAATAGAAGATTATGAGGTAGAGGATGAAGATGTAGTAATGAGACTCTTTGTTCAGTCATTGGAAGATGATGCTAGGATATGGTTTTTAGACCTGCCTGTTTGTTCAGTTTCTTCATGGATAGATTTAGAAGTTGCATTCCTAGGGCAGTTTGGTGAAAGGTTTGATGTGGCCTCATTAATCATACATTTTATGAATATCCAAAGGGAAGATGAGGAGCTGGTTCCAGCATTTAATCTTAGGTTTATTAAATTACTCAGGCAGATCCCTGAATATATGAGACCTAATAATGCATTATGCTTGACAATTTATTTGGCTGCATTTGGTGAAGAAATGAGTTATCTGTTGAGAGATAAAGAACCAGTCACACTTCACCAGGCTTTCCAATTTGCTATGGACATAGAAAACAATGAGAAATATGGAATGCCAGTAGGTTTCATGGCTGCAAGTTGTCAAAGCAGTTATCAAAGTGAATATATTTCAGCTCTCCCAGTATGTGCATTGAGAAATGATTGTATAGAGGGAAATATATTTCAGAATAATGTGTGCAGCCATGATGTGATGCATGAAGAAAATGTTGTAGAAAATGTAAGCACATCTTGTAATAATGAAAACAAAGATTGTTATCAGTCTTTAGAAGACAAGCTTGCAGACACAAGGTGCCCTCCAATTGATCAAATGAGAGACATACATGAAGTTGTGTCTTGCAGTAGTGTGCATATCCCAGTTATGCCTGATTATTTATATGAAGTGGATATGCAAAGCTTCACTCTGAATATAGAAAATATTGATTCAAGGGATGGCAGTGAATATGCTAGTTATTGCCAGCATTCAGATGCATATGTGAGCCTTTTAGATAATGAAATATATTTGGATGCTGATTATGAATGTTTCCTTGAAGATTTTGGCCACCTTCATAGTGCAGAGGTTGAAAACTTTGCTTTTGATTATCAGGGCACTGGTGAAGATAAAAAACAAGGTCACTATTCAGAGGTGGATGGGAAAATTGCAGATGTGTGTGCTCATACAGTTGGGGATAGTGTTGATTGTAGGGGTGACTATGAAGCTTTCAGTGTAGGGCTACATTCTGAGTTATTTCTACCTTCTCTTGAGACATTTCAGGTGGACATTAATGACAAAACTACCATGCATGATGATGATGGATATCTATATGTTCATCAAGATAAATTTGATTATGAGATGTTGCTTGTGCCTGAATATTGCATGTTTAATACATAGGAGCTCTTATTTTTTGAGGAAGGACAAAATTCTGATGTGGATTCATTTGTTTCATGTGAGTCTATTATTTTTCCAAGCAACATTAGTGACTCATATGATGATGACATTCTACAACTGATAATTATATATGCTGATGAAGCTAGCTGTAGATTTGTTGAAGAAAAAGAAATGAGCAGCAGCACAAATAATTGCCAAGGGGCTTGCTGCAGATAGTTAAATGCTTTTAGGCTTCATTTGAAGAAATCAAAAGAAAATCAGGTGTTTGACAAAGGAAAAGTCTGGTTTTTCCTTTTTGGTGGCCGTGGGCCACCATGTTTATTTTAAAATAATGTGTTTGGTGATGCAGATTGGTGCAAGTTTGACTCTGTGCCCAATGGATAGGGGACTGGTCTGCATCCTAGAGATCTGGGGTTCTCGTTGCAGTCTTGCACCTGCATGTCCCCAATCAGAGCCACTGTTGGTGCCTGAATTGACTGTCAGTTTCCAAGCAATTTTTCATGCAGGCACCTTCCCAAAAAATCCAAAAGGTTCTGAGTTTTGGCACCCCTTCAGTGTTTTGCAGCATCCGCATCATCTTTCCTGAGGAAGGGGTCATCATGTTTTGTCCATCAACGAAAGTTTTGTTTTTTTGAGTGCTCCAATTGTGTCTTTGAACTTTCGGTTTGAACCTCGCTGGCGAACCTCAGTGTTGAACCTCGCCATTGAACCATCTGTTTGAACCGGTTCAATGGTTCAAAGCTTTATGTTTTTGGTTTCATCAGTGTGATGGCAGCTATCGGCACAGGTTTGTGGTCTTGCTCCAATGGTCTAAGTCACACCGATGGAGATGGGAAGCCAAGTTGCCATCGGCGTGACTTTTGTTATCGGTGAGCGTTGCTTTTGGGTTGGCCAATGGTTTTTGTCTTGGAGATGGGTGTTTTTTGCTTGGCCATCAGTGAGACTTGTTTTATCAGCCTAGTCAATGGAAGTTGGCCCAACGGTCTATCTCTAGCTGATGATGGGAAATATGGAGTTTGCGATGGTGTCAGTGAGACTATTGAGGTCGGTCAGAGGAGTTTCAGGTTGGCTGATGGGGATTGGTCTGGCCGACAAGGGATTGTAATGGGCTTCATCAGTGTAACACATGAGGTCGGCCAGAGGATTTTTGGATGCTCTGATGGAGGGAGTCATGGCGACGGAGGTTGTGTTTTGTTTGCCATCGGAGAGACTTGATAGATCAGCGAGAGTTTTTTGGGGCAAGCCGATGGCTTAGCTTTGGGCGAGGGCTTGTGTGTCGAGCATGGCAAAAGCGCTCGACACTTAGTATATTTGTGGCCATGTTTATAAAACATTGAAGTGGTCTTTTCACTATGCATGTGGGATTAATCTCCCTACATTATTTTGAACCTGCGAGGAAGCGCTTCTTGGCGGGAAGCTCCATTTTGAACAGTGCGACGGTTTCCAAGTAGGCCGCGGGTGGTTGAGCCATCAATGGCGATTGTAGCAGGGGTGTGGGTGACAGTACAAGTGATTAAACTGCCTGATTTTTAGCATGAAGACTTCCAGATGGTGGCACAGGGCTCGAGGCCACCCCTGTCAACTCTCCTACCTACTGCATTGATAACTTATGAGCGCCATCTCTCATGGGCTATATATGGCAGTTTATTGTAAAAATCATGTAATTAATTATTGTGGGTACACTTTCTGGCTAATATAGGCCTACTGTGTTACCATTGTTTTAGTTGCTGAAAGTTGAACATTTGGCTCTGTAATACAATACAGCTGATTTGGTTGTTCTGTACAGCAAAACCTGTGAGTTTATGTATCTCTTGTTGTATGTTTTTGCATGAATCCATTGATTTCATGGTTAATTCTATATGAGAAATGTTATATTAGCATGTGTTTTGTTAATTCTGTCTCTAGTATTGCATGTATCTTTCTTCTGAGTCTGGATATTTGAGGAATGTCTAAGATTCTAGAACATAGAATTCCTATGTTGAATGTCTGATCTTTTAACTTCTGCTCAAGGGGTAGATTAAACTATTTTCAGATTGAACATTAGGAAGGGTATACTGTAATAGGGATGTCATAAGTATAGATAGCTTAACACTCTGTATTGGGAGATATCTGTAAGGCATGTGTCATATGTATCCCCTTGAAATCCAGTTTTAGTTGTTCATGCATATCATTCACAGGTGTATGTCTACTGACTCCAGGCCCTGGATAGGCACCAATCTTGCTTTGTGTTTGTGTTACAACCATGTGCAGCTTTGCATCCAAACTTAAAATCAAAATCAAAATCTAAAACAATCTTTAGGACATTAGAATTAGTTTTAGGATCCTCAGTCCTCTGTCTACAACTACAAATAGGCCCAAAGCTAGCCCCTTTGCTCTTATCTTTTAGTTTTGGTCTACTTACAGGAGGATTTATCTACTTTTTGTCAGCACCCCAGCCTTTGTATGTATATCCTCATGGATGTTGAGTAGGGAATACCCCCCTAGGTTTTGTAGATCCTGAAGAAGAAGAGGAGATAAAATATAGAGTCTATCTCCTACACTGTTGGCCTCTGGCCCAGAGATCTTGTTGATCATTGATGGCTACCTTGTAGGGAAATCTGGGAATAAGCATCCAGTCTAGGAAAAAACCAACACCTCTGTCTACAACTGGGGCAGTATTTAGTAAGCATTATGTCTGCCTCTTCTTGTTTCTTCTTGATATGAAGAGTTTCTAGCTATGTAGCCATATGGCTAATAATGTCCTCCTTCATGTTGGTCAGTAGGTTACTAATCTCCACTCTTGAAACTCCATTAGTTGCCTTGCCTATGATGGTTGCTCTATCTCTCCTTAGTTTTCTAGAAAATGTTCTAGAATAATTTATGTAGGCTCTACAAACATCTTCAAAGGAAAGTTGAGATATATCCTCTATTCTAGTGAGTATGAGGGCATCCATGCAATCATCATTGACTCTTCTCAAAAAGACCATCTTCAATGATTCTTTAGATAATCTATTTTGAGGATTTTTCTTCAAAGCAAACTAGAATCTTTCCATAGTCTTCTAGTGGTTCATCCTCTTTCTATGACATCCTAAAGATGTCATCTCTTCTCCTATCATGTCCTCTGTAGTAGTCTTTATATTTTGCTAGGAATTTTGTCTTCATGGTATCCTAGTCTGGAATGACATCTTTCCCCAACCCCATAAACCATCTTAAATGTTCAACATCTTTTAGTGTGGCAGGGAACAACTTGAGTCTCTAAGTATCAATGGTGTAGTCATAACTCCTACACAAGACATCAAACTCAAATAGGAAAGTGTTAGGATCTTCGGTCACCAAGCCATAGAAAATAGGCAATGCAGAAGGTGGTATATTTTTCATAGTAGCAACACATGTTTGGTCTAGGATAGGGAATTCAAATGTTTCTTGTCCTGGAGGATCCTCTACTATAGCATTTTCCATGGTTCTAAAGGTCCCTTCTGTGGCTGTGGAGGAAGTTGATGGAGATGTAGGAGGTGTTGATGAAGAAGTAAGAGGAAACTCTTCTTCAACACTTTCTACCATGTAGTTGATACAATCAATCGTGTCCTCATTATCCTAGGAAGTTGAGGAGAGGAATCAACCTCGGTGATCTCTCTACTTCCGCATACAATAGTTTTAGCTTGATATTTCCATGGTCCTACATAATGTTAGTATAATGTTTGGTGTTTCCTAAAGAAAAATGAATTCATTAATTCTAATGTTGGAATCAAAATTGAATCTATGAAAGTACATAAAACTAATGAGACTATGAAGATAGCACAATCCCTGGCAACAATGCCAAAAATGTAGAGGAAAACTAATTCGTTGTAGACTTAAATAAAATTTAGGGGTAAACCTATCTGAATAGTCCACTCTATCATTGTATTCCTACATTGAATTATCGACCAAGGAGCATAAGATTATGATGATGCCTACACTATATATGCCTTCAAGACTCATTTCTATCCTAAGCTAACTCATACAAACTTACTCTAATTAACTTAATTTACTGAAGTTTACAGAAATGAAAGAACAACAAAAATAGTTAAAAACTTAGTTGCTATGGGTACCTTTAGCATAAGCTGAAGAGAACTATATTCAATAGAGAATTATAGAATTAACTCAAAATACATAGAATGGTAAAAGAATCAACACTCACCTCTGAAGGACTTCAAATATACGATCTATACAAGAATCATAACAACTTGAAATAGTAATAAAGATATCTTACTTATTCCACAATGCAACTTTATAAAATAACATGAAACAATGTTAACTAGAAATGCATGAATAAATAAGGGAAAATACAAAGTGAGAGTTAGTACCTTGAGTGGCCAGCTCAGGGAACTATCTCACTTGATCTGGAAACTAAATCTACTTCATATTCTCATAACACATAGTTGTATTCACTTCATATCAGAGACAAAATCTTCCCAGATTGTATTCAATAAAACATGTTTGTATATTCCAACATAAAAATAGAGTAACTATTGAGCAACTATAAAATTAAAGTATCTTGGAAAAGAAAAAATTCTTCTAACTAACTTCCCATCAAAATCATCCCTTCTAACTTATACAAAAATAGGAGAGTACAATGTAGCTAACAACTAACTTGATCATCAATTCTTCCCTAGATATCATGGTATAGGTTTTGAGATCAATTTATTATTCTAACTGAAAAAAAGGAAGCAAAGTCCTACTCAAATAGAAATTCTTATTCAACAGCTCATGAATGAAAATACATAATCTATGATTAGAGTCCTGGAACAACTCTTCTTCTTCTTATATTTATTCTTCCATGATGATCACATTCAAGTTTAGTTGGCATCTAACTACGACTTCCTTCAATGCTCTGTCTTGCAATGTGTTGCGAATTCTGCTCTCCTTATGCTACTAATTCATGCATTTGATAAATATCATCACCATGTTTCATATTGGCTTATTAAGTTCAAGGTTTATAGAATATATATAAAAGACACCATATTATGGTAGTAATGTCTTAGGAAAGTATCTAAAATAGCATAGGTATAAAGTCTAAAAGCATGAGAAATAGCATAAAAGAAGTCAACATTTGAACCCATCACCTACTCCTGGAAAAAGTAGTAAGAAAAGCTGCAATAGAAATGTTGAGGGGTGGAGGAATGATGAACAATAGGCTCAAGAAAATATGGACAAGTAGGAGAAACAATTGAAAGAGGAGGTGATGGTTGTGAAAGAGAGGGCTATGGGGAAAAACAACTCTATTAGAAGTCCAAGCATCAGGAGATCTTCTAGGTTGGCCGGGGAAAAACCCCAAGTGCTGAAGATAGTTAATTACTTCTCTACTTCAGATCAGGAGGACATTGTGTAGGATATTGAAATAAAGGAAGTGGAAACTACCCCTCTACAAGATCAGGAGGGCACTAGCCATTTTGAATCAATGAACAACTCATTCTATGACACGAACAATGAGGACACTAAAATTTAGGAGACCCTAGATAAGGAAGTGATGAGCACCAGAAAGGAGATGGATAACAAGAAAATTGGGAAGCAGCTTGTGGATGTCAAGAACTATCTTTTAGCCATGGAGGGCAAATTTAAGTTGCTAATCAATTTCATTTTGAAATCCTCTCATAGAGTTGCTACTGCCTTGTCTATTCTGTAGAAGGACTAGAAAAATGGTGTGGATTCTCTGCTCAAGGATAAGGAGAAAATGTTTAATTTGATCACTAATGATTGGAAAGAACTACTTAGTTAGTTGTTTCTCTAGGTTATGCTAAAAAAACATGTACTCTAGTTTTACTATGATACATTGTTAATCTGTTGTTTTCTGGCTATTTGAGGCTTTGGGCCTATTTTTCTACCTTTTTGGCTTTTGTTATCGAGACCTGTACCCGGGTTTGTAGCTTTCTTATATCAAAAACATCAATTTGTGGGTCAAATTATTTTATCATTTTTTAGATAATTGAACTAGGAAGGTGTGGGCTTATATGTTGAAAAGGAAGTCTAAATTATTTGGTATGTTTAAAAGTTTTAAAGCACTTGTAGAAAATGAAATTAGAAATAATATTAAGTGTTTAAAATCTAATAATAGGGGTGAATTTTATTCAATAAAATTTGATTAGCTTTGTTAGAGAATGGTATTTAGAGGATTAAAATTGTTCCTCTCACAACACAAGAAAATGATGCAGTAGAAAGGTTGAACAAGACCATTTTAGAAAGAACACATAGTATGCTCTTGAATGCTAGTTTGGGAAAATAGCTTTGGGTAGAGGTTGTAAATACAACAATAAATTTGATTAATCAAGGTCCATCTTCTTAGCTAGATTTTGAAGTTCCCAAGGAGAAGTGGCTGGGAAAGAGGATTTCCTATAATCATCTATGGGTGTTTGAGTGTGAAGCTTTCATTCATATTTGACAAGAAAAAGAATGAAGCTTGATGTGAAGTCCAAAGGGTGTATCTTTGTTAGATACAGAGATGAAAAATAAGGTTATCAACTATGGGATCTCATCTCCAAATAGGTCACGCAAAGTAGAGATGTAATATTCAATAAAAAGTAATGGAAACTCTATAAGAATAGGGGATGCAAGAAAAAGAGTATGTGCCTTTGGATGACATCACAAATGGAAGTGATGTATTTAAAAACCAATAGCAGGTTATAATTCAAAATCGACCACCCAATACTCTAAGACTATTGCCTCATAATACATATTTGCAACCATATGAAACTCCAAATCTTTGGCCTAATTAAGATAGAAGTTTGGTGTAGGATATAGTTCCAAACTTGGTGCCTAACTCTATGTCTTAGCCATCCAACAATATGTATCATATGCCTCACTCACAAGGTATGTCTTCCAATATACACCTAAGTCTGTTGCCTCACAAGAATAATCTACCACCAAACAATTACCAAAGTCTAGCACCTAATCTACTGCCCAACAATAGATTAAATCCACCACATTACCAAGACTTTAAATCTTTGAATCTTCACAATAATGAAGGGTAGGAACAACATGAACATGGTAATCTATAGGGACAAATTCATGAGGTTTTGTAAGCACCAAAATTACACACAACCTCCACAAGGACCCCTATGATGAGTTATAATTCATGTCACGTACATGTAAGCATGAAATAACATCCTCTCAGCAGTAGTTCTCTTGGTGAGGTGTCTTTTCTTCCTCTTTGTCTTATTTCCCCTTTGCCATTCTCTCTCTCTCTCTCTCTCTCTCTCTCTATCTCTCTCTTTGCTTTTCGACACTTTTCAATACTTGTCGATTTCCATTTCCTAATCTTGCGACCAGGCTATTCCTAAGCCTTGTATGCATCTTGTAGGTGTTATTTAACCTTTCCCCATTATTCTTCATCCAACCCCACCCCTAGAGGCCTTCTAGAGGTCTTCCCTAGCCATCTTCCACTTTTGGGTTTTAGTTTCACTCAACCAATCCAAAGCTCCCCCTATTATTTCCAAGTCTCTCCTATGAGATCCTACTTTTGCAAGTGGAGATTTGGATTTTCACACATGACTGACCTATTTCCAGAGGTAGATCCTGTAAAGTACTCATTTCATAACAAAAGTTATTGTACTAAATAATCCACTTATTTACATCAACTCAAGTAAAAAGATAGCTCTCATAAACATTAATCAATATTATTATTAAATCTTACAATCACATGCTTAATCCAGGTGTTAGCACTATAAATAATATACAATGTTCATTTAACTTTCTTTACATAAATCATCTAATTATAATTACAAGGTACAATAATCAAGTACAATATAAGGATAATAAATCAATTACACTCTCTAGCCTCCACCGACCCACATGGTCATCTGCAAGACAAGAGATGGGTACATGGATTAGGTGCTTTTCTGCCCAACCATGAAGCAATTACACTTCCTTAGATCTCTTCATGACACAAAGGAAACCTAGCCCTACACAAAACATCTAGCAACCTGGAAACATTTGGTAGGAGGGAACGCCCAATGCAACCTAAAGTCTAATGTACAAATCAAAATAATGATACGCAAATTATCTCACAAGAGGATGTGGCAAAGATATATATAAATAAAGTTTTGTTAGACAAATATTCATCTATTTCAATGAATTCCTAGCTTGGCCAAGCATAAAAATAGTTTAAGGTCAAATCTTGAAAAGATAAAAAGCCATCTCTATTGTTCAACATTCATCATCCTAGCCCAAGAAGTAACCCCAATCATAGACAAAAGATAAACTACTTTCTTTCATAACAAACTAATTCTTTTCTTTTGCATAGCCAAAATGAATTCACTTTCAAGCAATTAATTCTAGTGAAAAATCTTACGCATATGTTTCAAGATACATAAATAAGACATAAATTGAAGATAACTCAACTAATTCCATTCTTAATTACATCAAAAGAATCTTTTGTCTAGATCTTATAACACACTTTTTCCTAGATACAGTTACTACTTCATTTCTTTGCTCAATTAATGAGAATACATTTCTAGCAATATTTCTATCAAAGAGCTGCATTTAATCACTCAAGATATACACAGATCGCTATAAAGCTAGTTATAATATTTATCCCATAATTCATTCTTAATTTCTCAAAAAGAAGATAAAATAAATAATCTAGATTTGCCTAACTGCAAGTAAGATCATATTTATAATATCATTATGATTAAATTTGTAATAAGGAATAAAAGAGAATCATCTTTTCTAACAATTTTATATTCATGTTTCTCAAACAAGAACACCATTTAAGTGAAGACATAAACATATAAGTTAGTTAAATTGAACCTACAGGTGATCAAGATGCTTCTACAGGAGATAGAACAGTAGGACAACAAAATTAAGTATGGACATCAACACTACAGGTGACTTTAAATGTGATTTAAAACACTATAATTTCCAACTCATGCTCACACCCTCATAACTAATATCGACATTACAATTTCAATATGCTTACAAAGTCACAAAACAATGTTGGGAGATCACACATAAACTAAACATGACTTTCATGCTAGCAACTTACATTTATATTGCATAAAATATAGTTTTGACTAAAACATACATAACATTTTTCTAATTTTTAAAATGCATTGGAAAGATAATGTAGAGATCTAAAGAACCAAATAAATATTTTCATAATAACTATCTTTAATATGATTTTATAAATACAATATAATCACATAAAAACATCATGCTAAAAATAGCACCAGAGATAGACAATCACTAATTAATACATATCTTAGAACTAAAAAACTGGGCAAGGCTGATGGTTTTTATATGATTTAAAATACTTAGTTGCGCACCTACTAGAAAATTTTTAAAGAAACCCAGTTCATAAAATAGAAGTTATTGATGTCATAATAGACTAATTTTTCTCATGATAGATTTACCAGTTTAAAAAATATATATTCCACTTGTTTTAATAACTAAAAACAAACTATAAAAGATGAAATCATGAAAATTGGAGATAAAGTTTATCCCCTAATTTAAAAACATATATCCATAAATTAGAATACCCAACTCACAGTTTAAGAGATATGTCTAAACCAAGATAGGTTACTATTTTTCTTTTCAGTCTCTTCCTAAGTCTTCTATTCTATCTTTTTTCTCCTATAAAAGAATTTAATATTTCAATATTCTAAAAGTCATATTCAAATCAAATACCCTATCAAATTTTCCTACTAGCTCTTAAGAATTCCCAAAAAACCCAATTCAACAAAAAATATTTTCTAATCTTCAAAATCAATGAAACTATAATTTGTTTAATTATTTCTTTTTGCACAAGAAGCATATAAATCATAATTTCTTCACACAATCCTATATTCAATTATTAATCACAGTAAGTCTTTGCTAAAGTCTTTCATGACACGAATCCTACCTCAATCCTTATAGCAATTTGGTAAAAAAATAGAGATGAACCAATCAATTCAAAAAACACAACAATCCTTCAATTCTTCACAAAAAAAACACTTTCAAATCCTTGAGCTTCAATAACTTATTTTCTTTTTCTTCCCTTTGCATAATAAAATTGATAACCAAAAAGAAAGAATGAAAAAAAACTAATTCTCTTCTTTTAATAATTCTTCTTATTATTTTCAAAACCTAAAAAAATAAAATATTATATTATATTCTTAATAAAACAAAAATAATATTAAAATGACTTTATTCATATTCATGCACATCCTACTTTAAACTAATATTAGAAAATAAAATTTTCTAATTCAAAAACATGATAAATTAAATAATTGATTCTTTAAATCTTTAAAATAGACATGCACATTCAATAATTATATAAATTAACAACTTAAAATAATTTAACTTATTTCTTTTTCCAAAAGAAATTAATTACCAAAATAAATAAATAAAAGAAATAATATAATGCTTATATGTTTATATAATTATATTATTTTTTTATATTTTTTTTAAATTATAAATATGTATCTACAAATATATGTTTATTTTAAGTCTATCTAAAATATAATTTCATGCAAGAGCATTATATATATATAAACTCTTTCAATAATATAAATAAATCAAATTGAATTCAACTTATACACTTCTATTAAATCTAAGTCAAAAGAATGTATAAATACATGGATAACTTATGCAATTCAAATGAACATACTATAGCAACAAAATTTACATATTTATCTAGGCATTAAACATCAATCACATCCTTTAACCGCATAATGCTCAACATGACTAGTAACCATATAATGATGCATAAATAAAGCCACTCAAAAATATAATATGACATGAAGTTAAGTGAGTGTGTGCATCCATCAGGTTTATCCATCATGCCAACTCTTTCTTGGTGGCTAGAACATTCCTATCTCAACCATGTTCTTATCTTCGACATTCTTCCTACACTCAATGACACTTAGATTTCCATTAATAGGTTAATCCTTATAATCATATCCAAAGAAAGCCGAGATATACATCCATAATGTTAATAATAACTAATCATCAATCGACTTTCAAATTTTTATGCATTTTAAATATCAACTATTTTACCTTTCACACACGTGGAATAACTCAATAGTAAAATAATCATAGTAAAAATGTCCCATAATTTAAATTATAAATAAAGTCCAAAACGAGATGTGACATCCTTCCCCACTAGGAAGAGACATCGTCCTGATGTCTTATTACACACATACTCGAATAATAATAACATCTCACTATAACAATCAATGTATCAATAAAGTATCATCAAATCAAACAAAGTATCTCTACTATGCAAAAATAAAAGAATCTCTACTAAATTCTCTAATAAGAAAAAGATTTGTTTATTTCTTTTACAACTTCCCATATGGCACTATTCATAGAATATTAATCCTACCCATCCTTATATAGAACAATATCTCTATTTTGCACTTAACATTATATCTATCAATAAAAATTTGATTATATATGTCAATCAATACACATGTTGAAACTGCCAATACAATGTGTATAATCCAACACATGATACAACTACCACTCAATTGCATTCATTCTAGCATAAGGATAATAATCACATCTTTAATGCACACCAAACGAGGCATAAATCAATTCATCATAGACATATATAAGCATGAATCAACGTCACAATGCACATGCAATCTCATGGTAATACAATATAATATCAAAAGGTTAGTCCTCCTAACTGACACTAGGTCGACATCTCAAAATAACAAAACAATCTCCAAAGGTGCACCAACTAGGTCATATCCAACCATTATGCATACAACTCCTCTGAGACTACACTACTCTACTCTCCAATTGTTACTGCAATGAAAAGATGCTCTAGCCAAAAGGTGCAATAGACTACAAGCAAGTCTAGTCTAAAAAACTTAGGACCCCAACTGTGCTAAGATAACCTCTCAAGCTATCAATTAAGTCTAAGAATACTCACAAGGCTACCATATCCATTCTCAAGGATAATTAGAAACAAAAGATTACTCTCTCAACAAGCCCCACTACTGCACCTTCATCTTGACCAAAAGCATGCCTCAACTCTAGGCATGGTTTTCCTAGATGAGGTACTTCCTCACATTTCACCCTAAGAAAGAGGGTTTCTCTAACACTCAAGCTCTATAATACCAAAACTAGGATCAACCAAATAGGCTCTTAGGGGAAAGAATCGAACCACACCTTTTAACATCACAAGCACTTCCATTAAGCAAGGCTTAGAAACCTATCTCTCACTAGGGCACATCTAAGGTGGCCACAACACACCAACACAACACTCTCCAAAAGCAAGATTCAATCCACGAGCCCTCTACATATCTCATTCACATAGACAAAATTTAATTTCATACAAAATTCAACTCATATCAAGTGATCCATAGTGAAAAAAATCCTTTTTAGAACTTCCTCAACACTTCAAACAATGTTCATTGCATCTAACCACAATTATTGAATTCAATCTACCAAAGCTCTTAGTAACACACATGCGACGAAACAATATATTCTCTGCATTCTACTCCCTTATACAACCAATCAGAGGCCCATCATGGACATGATAGAAAACATAACATGATACATGACCAACAATTAAAAATATTCAAGCATAACCACCAATAATAAATAAATAAATAAATTCCAAAGAAAGTCAATTCCAATAATTAGGCATAAAATGTGCACAATTTCAACAATAAATCTAACATGACCATCAAGGTCACAAGATAAGTAAATATCAAATTTTGATGGCTATACTTTTTCATAAATAAGAATAAAATTTCAATGTTGGTCCTTACAATGTTTAGAGAAATCACGAAATTCAAATGAATAAATTATGAAAATTCAAAAGTTCCACATTACATGAACTATGTGACTAATTCTAGCAACTAGAGAGGGAGTATGATGCTACACTATGCCTGGATCCTAAAGTGAGGCAAGTAAGAGAACACACTCAATCACACCAAACAAATGAGTCTTCTAAGAGTCCAAACATACCTATAATATAGATCATTTCTACTTAACCACAAAAACATCACTCAAGTTTCCCAACAATAAAAGTTCCATTTTATTCAAGGTAATCATAATCATTGTGTAATGACATACAAGGTCATACACTAGAAAACATCCGGCAACCAAGATTAAGCTAGGATAAAATCAGGTTCATAAACCAAGATATCTATACACATTAATCTATCTAGCAAAAGCGGTTAACATTCCTCACCAAATGAGGATTCACCAAGCATATGGATAATGCATTAATGCAACATTTTCAAGAGACCAAGTTTCTTCACAACATGACAACAAACATTCTAATTGCACATTAAGCAACAAGGAATTCACAACTCAAATTCATAAGATATAGGGTTTGCTAAATCACTCATGATTCTAACACCTCAAACATCACCAGGACTATCTAAATGACCCTTTTCACAACCCCTTTTCTCTTTGGCTAAACAATGTAATTATTACACCTAGGTCCCCACATAAATCCTAGGGAAAATGTAATCTGAGAACATAAGTTATTACCTAAATGATCTATTCTAGAAATGCAATGAAACACTATCTTTCTTACACCCACATAATGAATATATACTCAAGGACATGCTGTCAATAAGACAAGCAATATGCATTTCAAGAAAGCATTGCCATTCACTAGGTAGAGGCAATTATTAAACAAATATGACAAGCATTTCAAGGATATGCTACTCTTGCAACAAACATACACACAACATGGTGCAGAATGCAAAGTACATTTAAGATAACATTACCACAATAGTTTTCTTCACATATCAAACACATGATCAATCATCCCCTTTCACATACTAATGCATAACTCATTAAAAAGTAAACCAAGTTCAATCACACTAAAGAACATGGTATTTTCTTTCACATAAGGGTTCTAATGACTCCACTATCAAAAGTGGTCACACAAGCATGAACATGACCCTACAAAGGTCACTTGAGCACTCACACACACTGCAAGGGTTCATGCCAAGCATTCAGGACTTCCAGAAGAAAAACACACATAAGCAACTTCATGTCAACCACCAGCGTCTATCTAACCCTGAAACAACGTAATCCTCACCACACACATGCAAGGAAGACATAACAAAAGAAGACACATGCTACTCACTACACACCAACATACAAGGACCCACACATGCTCAAATAATCGAGCAACACATACCCTAGAGCTCCCAATGTTGGAACCGTGCTCTAATACCAAATGTAAAGAACTCATTTCATAACAAAAGTTATTGTAGTAAATAATTCACTTATTTAGATCAACTCAAGTAAAATGATAGCTCTCATAAACATTAATCAATAATATCATTAAATCTTACAAATCACCTGCTTAATCCAGGTGTTGGCACTATAAATAATATACAATGTCCATTTGTCATTCTTGCCATAAAGCATCCAATGATAATTACAAGGTGCAATAATCAAGTATAATATAAGAATAATAAATCAATTACACTCTCCAGTTGCCATCAACCCACATGGTCATCTGCAAGTAGAGAGATGGGTACATGGCTTTGGTACTTTTTTGCTCAACCATGAAGTAATTACACTTCCCTGAATCCCTTCATGACACGAAGGAAACCCAGCCTTGCATGAAACATTGATAGCAACTTGGAAACAACTGGCAGGAGGGAACACCCGATTCAACTTGAAGTCTAAAGTACAAATCTAAATAATGATATGTAAATTGTCTCACAATGGGATGTGGCAGAGATATACATAAATAAAGTTTTGTTAGACAAATATTCATCTATTTTAATGAATTCCCAGCTTGGCCAAGCATAAAAATATTTTAAGGTTAAATCTTGAAAAGAGGAAAAGTCATCGTTGTTGTTCCACATTTGCCATTCTATCCTAGGAAGTAATGCCAATCACACAGAAAAGATAAACTACTTTCTTTAAGAACAAACTAATTCTTTTCTTTTGCACAATCAAAATGAATTCACTTTCAAGCAATTAATTCTAGAGAAAAATCTTATGCATATGTTTATTCAAGATACATAAATAAGACATAAATTGAAGATAACTCAACTCATTCCATTCCTAATCATCTCAAAAGAATCTTGTGTCTAGATCTTATAACACATACTTTTGCCTAGATATAGTTACTACTTCATTTTTTACTCAATCAATGAGAATACATTTCTAGCAATATTTCTATCAAAGAGCTACATTTAATCAATCAAGATATACATAGATCTCTATGAATCTAGTTATAATATTTATCCCATAATTCATTCTTAATTTCTCAAAAATAAAATAAAACAAATAATTTAGATTTGCCTACCGCAAGCAAGATATTTATAATATGTTATGATTAAATTTGTAATAAAGAAAAAAGGGGAATCATCTTTTCTAATAATTTTATATTCATGTTTGTCAAACAAGAATAACATTTATGTGAAGGGATAAACATATAAGTCAGTTAAATTAGACCTACAGGTGATCAAGATGTTGTTACAAGAGACAGAATGGTAGGACAATAAAATTAAGCATGGACATCAACACTACAAGTGACTTTAAATGTGGTCCGAAACACTATAATTTCCAACTCATGCTCACACCCCTATAAATAATATCCACATAGAAATTTCAACATGCTTACAAAGTCACAAAACCATGTTGGGAGATCACACATAAACCAAACATGACTTTCATGCCAGCAACTTAGATTTATATTGCATAAAATATAGTTTTCACTAAAGCATACATAACTTTCTCAAAACATAAAATTTTTCTAATTTTTAAAATGCATTAGAAAGATAATATAGTTATCTAAAGAACCCAATAAAACATTTCATAATAATTATCTTTAATATATTTTTAAAAATACAATATAATCACATATAAAAATCATGCTAAAAAAAGCACCAGAAATAGACAATCACTAATTAATACATATCTTAGAATTAAAAAAATGGGCAAGGCTATTTTTTTATATGATTCAAAATACTTAGTTTCGTACCTTCCATAAAAATTCTAGAGAAACCCAGTTCATAAAACTAAAGTTCTTGATGATGTAATAGACTAATTTTTTTCATGACAGATTTACCTATTTAAAAAAAAAATAGTCCACTTATTTTAATAACTAAAAATAAACTATAATAGATGAAACCATAAAAATTGGAGATAAAGTTTGTCCCCCAATTCAAAACCATATATCCAGAAATTAGAATACCCAAATCACAATTTAAGAGATATGTTTAAACCAAGATAGGTTACTAGTTTTCTTTTCAGGCTCTTCCTAAGTCTTCTATTATGTTTTTTCTCCTATAAAAGAAATTAATATTTCAATATTCTAAAAATCATATTCAGATCAAATAACCTATCAAATTTTCCTACTAACTTTTAAGAATTCCCAACAAACCCAATTCAATAAAAAATCTTTTCTAATTTTCAAAATCAATGAAACTATAATTTGTTTAAAACTTTCTTTTTACACAAGAAGCATATAAATTACAATTTCTTGACACAATCCTATATTCAATTATTAACCAAAGTAAGTATTTGCTAAAGCCTTTCATGACAAAAATCCTACCTCAATCCTTGTAGCAATTTGGTAAAAAAATGGAGATGAATCAATGAATTCAAAAAGCATAACAATCCTTCAATTCTTCACAAAAAAAACACTTTCAAATCCCTAAGCTTCACTAACCTGTTTTCTCTTTCTTCCCTTTGCATAATAAAATTGATAACCAAAAAGAAAGAATGAAAAAAAGCTAATTCTCTTCTTTTAACAATTCTTTTTATTTTTTTCAAAACCTAAAAAAACAAAATATAATATTATATTCTTAATGAAAGAAAAATAATATTAAAATGACTTTAATCATATTCATCCACATCCTACTTAAAACTAATATTAGAAAATATAATTTTCTAATTCACAAATATGATAAATTTAATAATTGATTCTTTAAATCTTTAAAATAGACATGCACATTAAATAATTATATAAATTAATAAATTAAAATAATTTAACTTATTTCTCTTTCCAAAAGAAATTAGTTACCAAAATAAATAAATAAAAGAAATAATATATATAATTATGTATTTTTTTTAATGTATATTTTAAATTATAAATATGTATCTATAAATATATATGTTTATTTTAAGTCGATATAAAATATCAATTCATGCAAGAGCATAATATATATATACTCTTTAAATAATATAAATAAATCAAATTGTATTCAACTTATACACTTCTATTAAATCTAAGTCAAAAGAACATATAAATACATGCATAACTTATGCACTTCAAATGAACATACTATAGCAAAAACATTCACATATTTATTTAAGCATTAAACATCAATCACATCGATTAACTGCATAATGCTCAACATGACTAGTAACCATATAATGATGCATAAATAAAGCCACTCAAAAATGTAATATGAAATGATGTTAAGTGAATGTGTGCATGCATCAGGTATATCCATCATGGCAACTCTTTTCTGGTGGCTAGAACATTTCTACCTCAACCATGTTCTTGTCTTTGACATTCTTCCTACACTTAGTCGCACTTAGATTTCCATTAATAGGTTAGTCCTTATAATCATAGTTGAAGCAAGACAAGATATACATCCATAATATTAATAATAATTAGTCATCAATTGACTTTCAAATTTTTATTCATTTTAAATATCAACCATTTTACCTTTCAGACACGTGGACTCACTCAATAGTAAAACAATCATAGTAAAAATGTTCCATAATTTAAATTATAAATAAAGCCCAAAATGAGATGTGACATCCCCTCCTTTTCATCTCCTCTACCATATCCCACCATGGGCTTTCACCCATGTTCCCTTCTCTAAGGGTCACCCTCGAGCAACCCTCATTGGTGAAAGGGGTGACCCATGGGTGACCCTGTTGTATTTTCAGCCACAGAAAAACTCAAGTTTCTAACTTAAAATAGCTTGGTTTTTGCCTATTTTTCTTCTTATATGCATGGATTTTCATGCTAAATATGTAGCTAACTATTTCATGCACCCACACATGCATAATTACCTCTAATTTATCTATAGTTAACAATTCTTGCATTCCCTTGAATTCTCATACACTTCTTTTTCTTCACTTCTTCTTGAGTGATAAGCTATTACTAGGTAGATCACTCCAATTTTAGCCCAGATCACTCTTGAGTCTTACAAGTTAACTCTCCAATCAAATTGAGTTAACTCTCCCTCTTCTTCACCTCTCATCCCTTCTTCTAACCTATATTAATTCCTCCTCCCCCAAGCATAAAGGGAGGCAATTTCATTTGTTCACACATCTCTTGCAGGTTATTTCTCTCCAAATCAAGCATTCACATGCTCATACATGACATAGGAGACTTTTTCTTCCATTTGTTATCTCGATTATCTTTTCTAAAAGATCATTTACATCCATACACTACTCACATCACAAGCCACAGTGTTCATCATGCTCTCATTGAGCTCTTTTCAAAGTTTCAAAGCTTCTTTTGCTTCAATTTTCTTCTTGTCACCAAGAGGATCACCCTACTTATACAAAAGGATTCGACGTTTCCATTACAAGGATTTTTGAGGGTAGTGGAGGCTCACGCATCTCCAAGTTCCTTTATGATTTCTTTCCATTTCATAGTAATTAGATAATCAAAAATTTTCTCTTGGGAATATTAAAATACATGTTTGCTTTCTCCTTGATAGGCTAAGTAGATTTGCATTGTTAAATTAGTTTCCCTTGCCAAAGTTCATAGATTAAAAGAAATTTCCTTTCTTAGATTAGATTGATCTAGCTATTCATAAAACAATCAAAAACATAGAATACATTGAATTAGATAGCTTTATCATAGCTTGCATACATTTTCTATTTCCTAGATTAAGAAAAAACACTTTTGATTTGTAAAAACATAAAAAAGTACAAAAAATGTTTTGCATTCATCTAGGCTTGAATTCATAAAGAAATCTAATAAAGAACAAAGACATTAGCAATATAGAGATTTTACAAACCCTTGGTCTTAACACAAGGTCAACTTTAGTCAAACATTAGTCAAAACCCTTTTTTCTTCACAAGGTCAAACAAAGTCAACACATAGTCAAACCTTAGGTCACACAAACCCTAAGTCAAAATCCTAGGTCAAGTTAAGGTTAGCTTTAGCCACCTATCTCTTATCTCGGTCCATGAATGTACCTTGGACTCAGAGGTTTGTGGGTGAGGGCAATCCTCGATGAGATAGAGGAGATCCACCCTAGGCAGCAACAAAATCATCTAGTCATACAATAAGAAGAAGAAGCATTTAGATAACTCCTGGTACAACAAGAATTCATCCAGTAACATGAATAATAGTTGAACATCAAAGAGAATAACGACTTCCACACATAATGTTGGAACATTAGGAACCCCAATAGGAGAATGGTGACTAGTGACCCCACGAGTCATATAGTTATCTTTACAACCACTGTCACGGAACACCACATCCAAACAAAAGTACAATGACACAAACCCCACAACTAGCTGACCCCTCCACAAAGTCCAGCTCCCCAACAAGCCAAACCACCCTTGTCTCTCACCTCCTCTCAACTTACTACTTCCACGAGAGCGAGAGATTTATTTTCCCTTGAGCATGAAATGTTGTTTTGACAATAATTGAATCTTCAACTCTATTATTTATCTCCTATCTTTTGGAAGTGTCACTTTCCTCTACTTACTTAGTAACATCTATCAACTAAGATTTTATTTTTACCAAACCACTCCTACAATATCTTGCTATATGTCTAGACTTGTTCCAAACTTGACATAATACCACTTTGACATCCACAAGCAAAGCAAGAGAATTCTTGTTTATGGAGAAATGTATTCTAGGAAGAGATCTCCCTTGAGGCATAATAAGAGCTGCACCTTCAACATCTTCTAGACCTCCAAGATTTGCCTTTTCCAACTCCCTTTTGAGTGACAGTATTTCTTTCTTAAGTCTTGTACATTCTTTGGTCTTGGCTTCAATCAAATCTCTTTGTTCTTGATTCTCTTTTCTTGCATTTTCTAACTCTTCAAGAGTAGAAACAAGTTCTCCTTCAAAATTAACTTCACAATCTTCTTCATCTACAATCATGTATGAACCATCTGAGATCACCATAGCCATGAATAAAGATTCTCATCTTTCCTCATCTGGTGAGTGGTGACCTACTTCTTCTCTGGAGATGTAGTCTTCTTTGGAAAGGAGGTCCCTCTTGAAAATATTTCTTTTAAAACCCTTGTTGCTATTTTCATTCTCTCCAAGAGGACATTTAGAGTTGTAATGATCAACTCTTCCACATTTAAAACATTTGAAAGGTAGCTTACCGTTATTATTGCCTGATCTCCTTTGTAACTTTATTACAAAGGTTGCTTCTTCATGCTTAGCTTCAATGCATACATTAGATGTTCTGTCATTATTCATAGATTTGAAAGAAACTTCTCTTTGGCATGGACCTATGACTTCATTTCTCATCTCATAAGTAGTGAGGGATCCAAACAACTCTTCCATGGTGAGTTTCTTCATAACTTTGGCTTCTTCAATTTCAAAAACTTTTGAATCAAATATGTGAGGGAGAGTTCTTAGGAATTTCTTCACAATAAATGATTCAACAATATCTTCACCCATACTCTTGATTCCACTGATTGCTTCATCTACTTGATGTAAATATCTAGTAATGTTCTCCTCTTCTTTCATCCATAGATTCTCAAACACTATTTTGTTAGATTGTAATTTTTCTTCCTTTATAGTGTCATTTCTTTCATAGATATCTTTGAGCTTCTTCAATATATCCTTTGTTGTCCTGCACCACACAACCTTGACTAACTCTGAACTATTAAATCCACTTAATATGACATTCTTGGCTTTAGAATTATTTTCATTAGCCTTCTTCACATCTAGATCTATAATAGGATGTTTAGGTTCAGTGTAATCATCCATTACATCTCTCCAAACATATACCCTAGCGAGGTAAGATAGGCTTCCATCCTTACACTCCAAAAATCATAGTTACTTCCATAAAGCATTAGATATTTAGAAGAGGTCTCCTTCTAAGCCATGTGTTCTACACCAAGATCTACCTTCAGCTATTAACCTACACCAAGGAACTCAAATCTTATACCAATTGTCAGAACACACTAATATACTGAGAGGGGAGATAAATTAGTATATTCTAAAACTTAACCCAATTCAACTTTATCAACCAAAACCTTGTACTTCTTTAAACCAATGATAAAGAAAATTAAGCATGTAGGCACCTAAAAATGACCATTTTATCACATCACTTGCATTTAATCAAATTTCTTGAATCACCTGCATTCAACGTTAATTGAATAAATCCTCTTTATCTAATTAATTTCATCAAAATCTACTTTATTCTTCCAAAATTAAATTATTTAAATTATTTAATTAAATCATTATCTTCTTTCAAAATTTAAATCCACATCAATTGAATAAATTAATTATTTAATTAATTTATCACTTATATCCTCTTATCTATAATTAAATAATTTCTAAATTATTTAATTAAATCAATTATTCTTCCAAAGCTAAATAAATCATTCAAATTTATTTAAATTGAATATCTCTTATAAAAATAAAACCAAATCAAATCAAATATTTTATTTATCCTTCATCATGGAAAATAAAGTAAATCAATTTATTTGTTTAATTTATTTAAATCTTCAAATCTATTCTATGTCTTCCATCATGCACAAACAATTAAATAAATTTATTTAATTAATTTTCTTTGTTTATCTTCTAAATCTTGTAAAAATAAATCTTGTTCATTATGTACACAAAATTAAATAATTTATTATTTAATTTTACTCAAATCATGCAAAAAGTAAATCTAAAGTTGAGTTAATTGACTTAATCATTATTGTTTTTATCACCAACTCATAAATTAGAAGAAAAAAAAATTCTATTTTTATGGAATCTAATCATATCTCATGTCTATTCCATGTCTTTTAGCCAAATCAATCAGTTAACTCAAACAAAAATATATTTTGGTGTGACACATGTCATGTGAACATTCATCATGAGTTATTTGATTTATCTCAACCATCCATTTCATGGATTTATTTCATCCATTGATCAATCATGTCTGAAATCTATAGAAACCCCTCTCATCTCCATAACAAATCCTTTTTGATCATTTATTCTCAGGCATTCTTACAGTGCATTGAGCATTCATTGCATCGTTGAGAACATTGAGCAATTTGAGAAAAAACACAATCTACATCTGCTTATTATAAACATGGTTTCATAATTTAAAGAGCAATCCACATTTAACCAAGATAACAATACAATCTAGGTGAAAGCTTTCATTGTTTTTGTGTTATTTATTGATTATTTGGTTATTTGCTTAGATTGTTATCTTGATGTTATAGGATTGAGTTGTTGATTGTTTCATTGTTTTGATTATCATTCAATCTTGATTTTATTCCTATACACATTCTAGCATGCCTGGTGGGACACACTAACCACTATTTTCTATTAGAAAATTTATTTTTTAAAGTACAATATGGAAACGCACAACCAAACATAGAAAAGCACCTTTACAACATAATAAATTGACTTTGTAGCACAACAAAGTGCCTTCGGGCAACAGTAACGCACCTCCAGCACACAATAAAGTGCCTTTGGTCTGTAGTCTCGCACCTTTGTACAATAGTATCGTACCTTTGGCTTCCTTGGATTTCTGTTTTGTTTTCTGATTTGTAAGGTTCTAACTTGTCATATTTTTTTATTACTAGCTACAGATCCCAGGCTTATAAAATATTCTAGATCACAATATAATCATTGCATCATCTAAATTAAATCTCACTTTTTGACAAAATACTCACTTTTTCTAGATACGGAATAGTGCCACACCTTTGTACCATAGTAGCACGCTTTTGCAGCATAGTGACCCACCTTTGCATGACAGTACAATGCCTTTGGTTAGAAGCATCACGCATTTAGAAGCACAGTCAAGGGCTTTTGATAACACAGTGCCTCACCTCTAGTAACTCAATAAAGTGCTTTTGGTCAATTGATTTATTTTTTCTAACTATTGAGTTGTGGTGCAACTAATCAACTTTTTGCAGCTTCTTATTACTCAAATAGAGCAAATGGGTTTTTCTAACGTGTTCACGCAAGATGATCTTTGAAGAAATTACAAAAATTCATCACACTAAGTCTTAGAAACATATTGCTTTCTTTAGGGACAATTGAACAAATCATCTTTTTGCAATCTAAGTCTTAGGAACATATTGCTTTCTTAAGGGACAAAAGACATGAATGCAAAAATACTTCAATTTCTTAAGGGACAATTGACAAGAATGCAAAACACTTCAATTTCTTAAGGGACAATTGACAACTAGAATCGTGTGTGTGCCTAATCTAGTTGCACCTTATTTTTCTTATAATGGGACAATCAAACCTTTGTTTGATGTGCTTGATCTTACTGTTACCAAATTTTCACCTACAACTCATTTTGGTAGAGCTAGAACCATTATCTACATCTAAGGTGAATGTTATTTATATTAAAATTCTGCTAATCATTATCATTTTGTATACAAAGTTTTCAAATGAGGTTCAGTTTTATTATGTAGTACTTTACAACAGAAAAGAAACTACAAAATTTGCATAATGTTGTTGCATTTCATTCATTTTTGGAATGTAAATGTATACAATGTTGTTGTTTCATACAACAAGATCAAAAAGTACTTGAAAGTCCCACATAAGCTGTGGGAATGACTAAATTGAATTGATACAATATAGAATGTAGGCTATGTATCTAAAGATTAAATAAAAGGAAAAACACATGAGGAGAGTTCATATCCTTCATTGCATTGTAGTGTTGGTGTTAATCCTCCTATATTTAGCTTGATCTTCATATCTTCAGCTCCTCACTCATGATCTTTAGATGTACTTACAATGATTGAAAGATTTGGTTAGAGCTTGGGATATAAAAACTCATCATATGCTTCATCAATAGACATATAACCTACAATTATGATGCATCAATTCAATTGGGTCATTTTTAGATATATATGCAAAAATCAAACCATCAAATGAAAACCAAATCATCATGAGGAAGAGCATTAAATTTCATTTTTTTATCTAACTTGTTTGTGCAATGTGCAGGGATAGGTACATTCATCATTATGCATGACATTTCAGCATGTGGTAAAAAATGGGCTCCCACAAGGGTTGAGACAAGCATGCTACCCCCTTGATCTTAAGGGGAGTATAAGATAAATAAGAAAATTTCAAATTAATAGATAAAAGCATATTCTAATTGAAGATCAATTCATAGGGGACATTATCCATTCATAACAGCCATACAATCATACCTGGAAAGTACAATAAGTGAATGAAGTACAGATGAAGGCAATGGTGCCTACTACAACTTTTAGTATTGTTAGTGCTTATAAGGACAGCCATGCATAGGTAAACAATCTTTTATCTGTCCCATGAAGGATATTGTAGAATAGTGCCATGTCAGCTATCTAACATTCAAGGGAACAACAAGGTACAAACCCATGAAACAAAGAGAGCTAGACTGATCAAGATGTATACCTATTACATAGTAGCCATATTGTCATGGCACTATACTACAAGTATGGTGAACATTTTGTTGCAATCACCAAAAGAAAGCAATCATTGAATAATCATAATGTCTAACTGCTATGAGAAGTAAAAGAGCAACAAACTATTAGATAAAGGTAGAGAAGAACTTACAATGTTTCAAACCATGGGATAGTCACCTTAAGGACAGAGTATTCATCATATGATCACCATATACTTCTATAATATGAAGAGAAAATCATAGGCTATAGGTGCAGCCACAAGGATGAAGAACAATCTATAGTCATGGTAATATGTGCTAACTCTATTTTCATATCATTCATTTCTTTAAAGCTATAGTTACTTGCATCATCTATGATTGTTCCATATTTTGGAGAAAAAAGGGTTTTATAAAGTCTGAAATATACTTCATACCAAGCCACTGTCATGATAGTATCATCACTCCAAATGGCATACACAAGCTAAGCATGCACAAGAGGTGACAATCATCAATAGAAGTGATGCATGGGTAGTGGTGGAAAATGTAGTCCATAAAGAGTATCGTTGAAGTTGTAAAGTCTCTTCATTACTAGGTTAAGAAGGATGACAATTACAATTTCCATGATAGTGATAATGAAGGACAGTCGATGACACTATAAGTCAATTTGAGAAGATAAGTGTGTATGTGCATAAAGACTATATGAAGAGTAGGATCAGTGAAGGAAACTTAAGTTGTAGGTGAAGTGCATTACAGAAGAACAATAAATCATGAGGAGAACTCATAATGTCATTAGTGAGAAGATACAATACACATGATATAATTCTATGCTATAGGAATCATGCAAAGAGAGCTATAGGTGCAGTATTTAAAAGGCACAGTAAGCTTGAATGACTATAAATAAGTCACTGCTACAATCATATGGTAGAGTTCATTATTTCTTTTGTCTTCATATCAAACCTTCACAGTCATGAAAGCCAAAGTTTTAAACCCTAGCTGTGAAATTCATAGAAGCTTTTCATGACTACATGGGCATAGATCCTCAAGATAAAATGTATTGTCTTAGTTCACAAGAATAGCAAGGAGAAATTAAGTATAAGGGGTTCATTCTTATCTTAAAAATACAAAGTAACAATGGTGTCAATACTTTTCATCACATAGTGCAGAGAATATAGAAGGTAAAGTATTGCAAAGAGTTGTGTGAGAAATGGTATATCCAAAGTTTCAAAACCTAGCTAGGGTTAGCCACATAACGGACTCTCTTTTCTCAAAATAAACACAAGAAAACACCACTCATACAAAGAGCAGAAAGCTAGGAGAGTACAGGGAAGGCCTTTCATCATGTCATTTACAAAACCCTAGCTACAGTAACAAAGTTCTCATCTTTGCAGAAGGACACTTTGTACACAAATACATACTTGTTCCTATAGTAGTCAAAGGGTGCCAAATGCAAAAGTTTTTAGAGAGTTTACCTTTTTCTGGTGAAATTTTAAAGTCAAGAGAGAAAATATATATTTCATTCTCATAACCCTAGCTAGAGTTTGCCACAAAAAAGACCATCTTTCTCAAGAAAAAAACAAGCTAAATCATTATGTTGTGAGCAAAGGAGTAGTAATTAGAGAAAAGAGAGTAAGTCTTAGCATTTTATTCATATCCACAAGAGATACAATGAAGATAGATAGTATTTTACTCATTCCAGAGATTTTCAAAAATAGATCTCAATGCATAATATGCATAAAATGAAGGAGACAATAGAGTATCTAAAGAAAAAGCATAGAGAAGTAGCAAATGTCATCAGATAAGTAAAGTTACATGTTGCAAAGAGATGAAGAAGACCAGATATTTGCATAAGAGTCTTTGGAATAGCACTAGAATGCATTAAAAACTAGGTTGAAACCTTAGTTCGTGGTGGCAACATGAAGATGAATGTAAGGCCCACCCTTGTGCAACTAGATTAGTTGCACTTTTAGACCATGTTGTTATGCTTCGGTAAGCTAAGGGTTTGACTTACGGGAGTGTGACCCTACCTCAGAGGCTATGTGGTGTTGTATGGACCTTTTGTTTAAGGCAGTTGTGTTAGTTAGGTAAGTGTATGTGATGCACACCCTAGTAGGGGTTGTTTGGATTATCACCTGTTGTGTTTAAATTGGAACCTTTAGTGTTGTAATGCGAGGCTACCATGTGTTATACTTCTTATTTTTATTGGTAGGTGGTGACTAATCATGCAAGTACTGTACACTAGTTATGTTTCCATGAACTGACATAAAAAACCCTATTTTTGTAACTGACATAAGGCTTGATAAAAGTGGCTAAGGGTTAGGGTTTTGGTGGATATTGTATCATAGCATTTTCAATGGTATTGAGTTGTAGGGATTGTTCATTGTAATCGGTTTGATTTACTAGATAATAATATTAGACTCTGTGTTGGTGGATGTAGCCCAATTTTGGGTGAACCACGTTAAAACTTGTCTCTCGCTATTATTATTTCTATGTATTTTCATTCCTCTGTTTAATCTTTATTTGTATTTAATTGATATCTTCTACCATCTAACCCTAACAAGTGGTATCAGAGTAGGTTGTGTTCAATTATCATCTGCAAGAAGGTCTCACGGTTGAGTGGGAGTCTTATGGTTGAGTGGGAGCAATGGCGGATGAGGGTAAATTAAAGGTCAATAAATTTAATGAGTAGAACTATCAGTTATGGAAGATGTAGATGGAGGATTACCTCGATCAGAAGGATTTATGGAGGCCATTAGAAGGAGTATCCAAGAAACTAGTAGGAATGATGGATGAGGATTGGGAATTTTTGGACAGAAAGGCACTGGGAACCATTCGATTGTGCCTGGCACCATCTGTGGCATTCATATAATAGAAGCAAAGATAACAAGTGAACTGATGAAAGCTTTGGCTACATTATATGAAAAATCCTCAACCTCAAATAAGGTATTTCTCATGAAGTGTTTATTTAATCTAAAAATAGTTAAAGGTAGATCTGTGATAGATCATTTAAATGAGTTTAATATAATTGTTAGTTACTTAACTTTGGTAAAAGTGAAATTTGATGAAGAGGTGAGGGCTCTCTTGGTTTTATGTTCTTTTCTAGAAAGCTGGAATAGCTTGGTAATGGTTGTAAGTAACTTTGTCTCTGGTTCAAATACTTTGAAATTTGATGATGTTGTTGGTGTTATCCTTAGTGAGGAAATGCGATGGAAAAGCTCAGGAGGTTCCACTTGAAGTAGTGTTTTGAATACATAAAGTAGGGGTAGATCAAAGGAGAGAGGAAAAAGTTCTAGAGGTCATGGGAAGTCACAAGGAAAATCAAAGGACAAGAGATCCCAATCTAGAGGACAGAAGGATTGCTGGTACTATGGGAAACCAATTCATCTGAAGAAAGATTGCTGGTGTCGGAAGAATAAAGAAGGAGACAAACAAGAAGGCAATAAGGAGGTAATTGTGGTAAGTAATAAATCTAAAGATGATTCTTTGATTCTTTCCCTAGATAATGCTAATGATTCATGGGTTTTAGATTTAGGGGCCCCATTTCATGCTATGCCCCATAGAAGTTATTTTCTTGATTATGTCCAAGTGGATTTTAGACTGGTTTATTTGGGAGATAACGAACCCTGTCAGAGTGTTGGAAAGGGAAGAATCAAGATTAAGTTGTACAATGGGAATCATTGGCTACTACAAGAGGTAAGGCACATTCCATGGATCAGTAGGAATTTACTTTCAGTAGGATAGCTAGCTGAAGAAGGTTGCATTGTTACATTTACTGATAAAAATTGGAAGATTTCAAAAGGTACCTTAATAGTAGAAAAAGGTGTAAAAGTAGGCATCTTATATCTTTGTATAGGTCATACTATTCCTTCTACTTTAGCTGTTGCAGATAAAAAACAAACAGGGTCAGGAACAGTTGCTACAGGTTCACAGGAAGAGACTGAAATAGTTGCTGCAGGTTCTGAGACAACATTGTGGCATAATAGACTTAGGAATATGAGTGAAAAAGGTATGAAGGTACTTCATTCTAAGAAATTTTTACCAGGGATGAAATGTATTAATATGGATTTCTATAAAAGTTGTGTGTATGGAAAACAAAAGAGAGTTAGTTTTCTCAAGGATGGGAAGCAAAAGAAAGATGAAAAGTTGGAACTTGTGCATACAGATGTATGGGGACTGGCTCTGGTATCTTCTATTGGTGGCTCTCGATATTATGTTATATTCATAGATGATGCAACTAGGAAGGTTTGGATTTATTTCCTCAGGAAGAAATTTGATGTATTTGAAACATTTAAGAAATGGAGAAGCTTGGTTGAGAATGAGACGGGTAAGAGATTAAAATGTCTTAGATCTGATAATGGTGGTGAGTATTGTAGTAATGAATTTGAGGGTTATTGTTCCTTTAATGGAATCTATAGGTAGAAAACGGTTCCAGGGACTCCACAAGAGAATGGAGTGGTTGAACACATGAATAGGACAATAATGGAGCGTGCAAGGACTATGAGATTGCATGTTGGGCTGCCTTTAAATATGTTGGTAGATGTTGTCAACACCGCTATATATTTAATTAATAGAGGTCCTTCAGTTCCTTTGAGTTGTGGTATTCCAGAGCAAGCATGGATAGGTAAGAAGGTGAGTTATTCTTTTTTCAAAACCTTTGGTTGTGAAACATTTGCACATGTAGATTCTAAAAATAGAACCAAGCTAGATGCAAAATCAAAAAGTGTACCTTCGTTGGATATGGGATTAATGAATTTGGTTATAGGCTTTGGGATTTTGAAAATTAGAAAATTGTAAGAAGTAATGTTGTATTCAATGAGAAGGTGTTGTACAAAGATCAGTTGCAGTAGCATGTGAAGAAAGAAAAGGATTATGTGGTGTTGGATGATACTCCAAATAGTGATGTTCTAGTGGTTCATCATGCTCTGCAATAGCAACAAGAAATACCACAAACTCCAGTGAATGTTAGATGGTCAACAATGCTAAGTAGACATCCTGAAAGATTTTTGCCCTCTTTGTATTCTATTTTGTTAATAGATGCTAGTGAACTAGAAGGGTATGATGAAGCTATGCAGGTGGATACATAGGTTCAGTGGGAGCTTACAATAAAAGAAGAAATGGACTCCTTGCTGAAAAATCAGACTTGGGAATTATGTAAGTTATTTGCAGGTAAAAAAGGCTTTACCAAACAAATGGGTTTATAGACTGAAAGAGGGAGATGTAGGTAAGAAAAGATTTAAATCTAAGTTAGTTGTTAAAGGATTTGCACAGAAAAAGGGCATTGATTTTGATGAGATATTTTCTCCGTTTGTCAAGGTGACTTCTATTAGTACTATTTGAAGTATTGTGGCTGCTAAAGATTTGCATTTGGAACAGGTAGATGTGAAAACTATTGCAAGTATTGGCCTAACCGGTGTTTTCATTGATGTCAACATACTCCTATTGCATTGATGTCAAGGATTGGATGAGCTGTGTGCTGATGATATTGAGAAAATTAGTCCTATTAGAAATAGAGAAGAACAATGAAGACAATGAAGATCCCAGTTAAGATGAAGATCAAAGAATGCGCATCAAAGGGTTTGTAGATATGTGTCTAAAGATTATCCATTCAAGATTTGAGAGGTCTGCATGAAGATTTGGAGAAGTTATGGCTATATGAGTAAAATTGGTTTTGGCAGATGTTTAGAGGTGACAAAGTGACACAAATAGGTCCAATGAGATCTAGAAATGTAATATCATGTTCTGTGGATTAGGTGGAGTGTTTAGGAAGCCAATGTGAACTGACAACTCAATTGGTTCGTGGTCTGGAGGTCTGTAAGAATTTATTCTAATGTGACAGTGATGACAGAATGTGTTCTTAAGGTTCTGGATGAAGATGCAAATAATTTTAGTAAGTAGAAGTGGTGTGGATGTTCTTGGTGATTCAGGAAAGCTTGTGGGGGTCTCTAGGTTGTGTTGAGTTCATGTTGGTGGTCCGCATTGAAGATTGAGCTCGTAGTTGAAGGTTTACTTCTGGGTGATGATGTTCTTCCTAATCATGGCTGAGCAAATGATTTACACATCTTGTGGATGATCTTGAAGATGTTCTAGGAAGCATGGTGTGTTCCTCAAAGAAGATTGAAGTCCCAGATATGTGTGGCTAACAGCATGGTGATTCGCACGAAGTCTTTCATTATAAGACATGTTGTACTTGTGTATTTGCTCTATAATAAAATAGAGTATGTATTATGCCAACCTTGATGATTATCCCAAAGTCATCTTGTATAAATAATCTAGTTGTGAAGTCATCTCAAAGTATAGACAGTGTGTCTCCTGTAGGTAGTGGGCCTCTTGTGAGCAGTGTGCTTAGGCAGTGAGCCCTAATTGGCATGTGCCATTTTGTTCTTCCTATTCTTTTAATAGATAATACAATCTTGGGTTAGTTACCCCATGGTTTTTCCCTTAACAGGGTTTTCCATGTTAAAATCTTGGTGTCATATGTGTTAATGTGTTTCTGCTCTTGAATTATTGCATTGTGCTTCCATGATTGATTTATTATTATGCTGTTGAATTACAAGAAGGATTTAAGTGTTTAAAGAAAATAAAATTTTGGGACAACTAATTCACCCCCCCTCTCAGTTGTCTATCCTAAATCAACAATTGGTATCAAAGCCAAGTTCCTCTAAAAGAGGTTAACTGCTTGAGGAGATCCAAGATGTCTTCCTACAAGAAGGATAGTATGAGGTTTGATGGAACTAATTACACTCTTTGGAAAAACAGTATGGAATGTCACTTGCAATGTATGGGAATGCAATATTGGACCATAACTTCAAAGAAGTATGTTCCTCCAAAGAATGGTCTGATAACAGTAGATGAAATCAAAGATGCTGAAATTAATCTTTGGGCTAAAGAAGATTTACTAAGTGCCTTATTTGATTCAGAGCTGACAAATGTTATAGATTTAAAAATTGTATATGAGATTTGGGAAAAACTGGAACTTCTACATGAAGGAGACAAATATGTTAAGTGTGCCAAGCTATAGAGTCTGAAAGGAAAATTCAAAAACCTAAAGATGAATGAAGATGAGAATATCACTACATTTATGCCAAAAGTTAATGAGCTTGTTTGTGGCATTAGGTGTGCTGGTGGAACCTTGGATGAAGATGAGATTGTTGCCAAAGTTCTCAGATCCCTACACCCTGCTTACAAACACAAGGTTTCTACTATTAAAGAGTTTAGATCTTTATCAAATATCACAAGAGATCAATTGGTTGAAAAATTAGTTGCATTTGAATTGGCTGAGTTTGGAGATGCATCCCCTAAGACCGAATCTACATTCAAAGCTAGTGCCTTTGTAAAAGGAAAACAAAGGTATGATTCAGGAGAGAACTCCTCAAAGAAACTATCATGGTATGAAAAAGCAAGAAAAGATTTGGAAGAAGATGAAGTAGAAGTTGCTCAACTTGAAGCCCTTATTGCAAAAAGACTACCAAGAGGATCTAGTAAGTATGAAGGAAAATTGCCCTTCAAATGTTTCAACTGCAACAAGATTGCTCATTTTGCCTCAAGGTGTCCAGAAATATTTTCAAGGACTAATCCTAATAGATCAAGAATTCAAAATAAATGTTACTATGTTCATGAAGATGATGATGATGATGGAGTAACACATGATGAATCAGAGACAGGAAACAAATCTGGAAGTGATTGGGTGCTTATTGCCATCAAGGAAGAAGATCCAATGCCCATTGAATTTGTCAATCATAAAATGGTAGAATGAGCTCTGGCTACCCAAGTTGAAGGAAAGGATGATTGGGTCATTGACAGTAGATGCTCCCACCATATGACTAGTGATAAAAATAAGTTCATAGATCTAGAAAGATATGAAGGAGGAGTTGTAAAATTTGGTGATAATTATGCTGGCAGAATCAGAGGCAAAGGAACTATTTCTTTTGATGGCAAGAAAAAAACTAGTGATGTATTGTATGTTGAAGGTCTAAAGGTGTTGGGTAGTTGGTGGACAAAGGCTATGATCTCCGATTCAAAAATAGAAAATGTAGGATCTTTGAAAGTTCCAGAATAGAGGTTGCATCTGATACTCAAACAAAATGTAACATCTTCCACCTTGTTGGTACTGGCAAAAGTTGTTTATTTGTTCAAATTGATCAAATTTGGTTGTGGCATAAGAGAATGTGTCATGTGAATTTTGATAATATCATCAAGATAAGCAACACTCAGGCTATAAAAGATCTTCCAAGACCGGTGAAACCTACTAACAATTTGTGCAAAGAATGTCAGTTGGGTAAGCAGAGCAGAGTCACATTCAAAAGTAAGGAACAATCTTCTAGTAGATTGTTGGACTTAGTACATACTAATCTATGTGGACTAGTAAGAATTAGGAGTTTGCAAGGTAATAGATATTTCATGTTACTAATTGATGATCTTTCCCAAATATTGTGGGTGACTTTCCTAAAAGAGAAATCTGAAGCTCTTGAGAAATTCAAAATATTCAAGGCTATGGTAGAAAATGAAACTAGGTTAAACATAAAGTGTCTTAGGTCTGATGGAGGTGGAGAATTCACATCTGGAGAGTTCATAGAATTCTATGATAAACATGGGATAAAAAGATGGTTATCTGCTCCAAGGACTCCATAGCAGAATGGTGTAGTTGAGAGAAAGAACTAGATCATCCAGGAAGCATCTAGAACCATGATGATGGAAGAAAATGTTCCTCAAATCTACTGGAGAAAAGTTGTAAGCACTGTCGTCTATACTCTTAATTGAGTACAAATTAGAAGCAATACTGGTAAGACTCCTTATGAACTCTAGTTTGGCATCACTCCTACTGTGAAATATTTCAAAGTCTTTAGTAGCAAATGTTACATTAAAAGAGATGAAGACCTTGGTAAATTTGATGCTAGAAGTGATGAAGGAATATTCTTGGGTTACTCTACTCAAAACAAAGCATACCAGTGTTATAACAAGAGATTGAGGAAGATTGTAGAAAGTACAAATGTAAAGGTTGATGAAGGCATTGAAAAACTGGTGCAGGAGTAACCCTTCAACAAGTCAACTATATATCTAAGGGAGAAGACTAAAGTCTTAATATGTTATGTCTTATGCAATGTAATAAGGTCTATTTGACCAAGACATGTTATTGTAGGTTTCTGTGTAAGTCCCTAGGATACTTGTCGATTTGTAATGACAAGGTTGTTAGTTTGTTAGAGGTTGTTAGTTGGTTGTTATTTTCCTAGCCACTTGGAATTGTCTCCCAGCTGATGGGAACCATTTCTATACTACTCAAGAGAGTGGATAAATAACCTAGATTAGATCAATTTCAGAGAGGTGAGGATAGGGGATGTTAGACAGAGCAGTAGTTGTGAAGTTGAGTTGTGCAACTATGAATTGGAGTATCTATATACATTCCTAAAAGCAATAAGATCCTGTTTGTGTTAATTTTCTGGTGTTCGAATTACTTGTGCCATCAATTTTCTATTTTGGAATCAAAATGGGGTTTTAGCTCATTCCACCAGATAGATTACTTCGTAATCAGTGGAATGGCTATACATAATTGTTTGTGTTTTGTTTTGTACTTTCTGTTTGTTCATTCCAGGGTTGCAGGATCATTTGTAGCATGCTGTGGTAAACCCTATCATCCTCATGTGCTAGGTACGTAAAGTGCAAAAATTAGTATATTTGCAGGTGGAATAGTTTTGTGAAATCACAAGGGTTTTAACAGACATCAATGTGAGAAACACCATCAGGCATGCTGAGTTGAGTCGAGCCAACAGTATAAAGTCTTACTGAAGTAAAGTGTGTTGGTAAGTCTATCGGCAAGATAATACTCATCGGAGTCTTCTAAAACTGTCACTCTGCACCTTTGGTCATTCTAACAACACTATCGGTATTAAACTTGCTGTGTCTCACCAATATTCTCTATCGGTAACATTTTCTACTATCGGCCGAACAAAATGACCTTCTCCCGATCAGCTACCTCTTACCGATGTAGGCACTTTGCATTGGTTGCCTATCGGCAACACATTATACTATCGGCTCCACCAAATTACTTCACCTCAATCCTTAGAGTCATTCTAATGACCCTTGAGCCATTGAACCAACCGAATGGTTCAATCATCGGTCAAACACACTGCTATCGGCAAACCCAAAAGACCTTCGGCCAATAGCTTGGTTGCTCCGATGAACCAAGTGAACCCGTTGAACCTGTGAACCATTGAGCCATTGAACCGTTGAACTGGTTCAACTGTTGGTTCAACTAGCGGCAACCCTTACTACTATCTCTATTGAACTGGCATGAACCTTTGAACCAAAAGAAACGTTGAACCTTTGAACCTCCAACTATTGGTTCAACGTACTCCCATCACCCAGACTTAAACTATTGGCAGAACCTGATCCTCTTCATCTGATATCAGATCTCACACTGACACTCCATTCTGCCTCCGTTGAACCTTTTGCTGTGACACATAGTTATCAGCCTGACTCTGATCTAGACCCCCGACATCACATCTCATGCCGATAGACTTAACAACACACTTTACTTTGGTAAGACTTTATACTGTCAGCTCGACTCAACTCAGCACGCCTGATGGTGTTTCTCATGCCAATGTCTATTGAAACCCTTGTGATTTCATAGAACTATTCCACCTACAAATATACCAATTTTTACATTTTACCTACCTAGCACATGAGGATGCTAGGGTTTACCACAGTATGCTACAAATGATCCTGCAACCCCAGAATGAACAAACAGAAAGTACAAAACAAAAACACAAATAGTTATGTATAGCCATTCCACCGATTACGAAGTAATCTAACTAGTGGAATGGGCTAAAAACCCATTTTGATTCCAAAATAGAAAATTGATAGCATAAGTAATTTGATCACCAGAAAAATAACACAAACAAGATCTTCTTATTGCTTTTAGGAATGTATATAGATACTCCAGTTCATAGTTGCACAACTCAACTTCACAACTATTGCTCTGTCTAACATCCCCTATCCTCACCTCTTTGAAATGGATCTGATCTAGGTTATTTATCCACTCTCTTGAGTAGTACAGAAATGGTTCCCAATGGCTAGGAGACAATTCCAAGTGGCTGGGAAAATAACAACCAACTAACAACCTCTAACAAACTAACAACCTTGTCATTACAAATCGACAAGTGTCCTAGGGACTTACACAGAAACCTACAATAACATTTCTTGGTCAAACAGACCTTATTACATTGCATAAGACATAACATATTAAGACTTTAGTCTTCTTCCTTAGATATATAGTTGACTTGTTGAAGGGTTGCTCCTGCACCATACTCCCCGAGAGAAGAAATCTCAAGTCCACTTGAGATGAGAGTTTGAAGGTTTGCACCCTATTTTTTGATCTGGTCTTCAGTCATCCAAACTACCTCTGAATTAGGTTTCCCTTGCCAAGCTACCAAGTATTCCATATACTCTTTGTTCCTTGTCTTCTTTGCCACTGTTGAGTCTAAAATCTTCTGCAATTGTCGTGGATCATGCTTAGGAATATCATCATTTGTTGTACCCTACAATGGGTCCTATTGTGCATCTGCATTATGTTTGTAAGGAATTAAATCACATACATTGAAGATGGGTGGCAATCCAAGATTAGAAGGAAGTTGGATCTCATAAGCATTTTGTCCACATTTCTTCAAAATCTGACATGGTCCAATCTTCCTCTGCATTAGCTTGGTATATTTACCTTTTGGAAGCCTTTCTTTCTTCAGATGAACCCACACCAAATCTCCAACATCAAATTGTACATTTATTTTCTTCTTATCATCATAGGCTTTGTACTTCAATGTGGTTTGTTGGAGTTGGTTATTGACTTGATCATGCACATCTTTGATGGCTAATGTAAAAGCTTCTCCATCTGCACTAGTAGATTCTCCTATAGGTAGATCTCTTAACTCCAAAATACCTCTTGGATGAATACCATATACCACTTGAAAAGGTCACTTCCCTATACTCCTATTGATGGTGTCATTATAGGAAAATTATGCTTGTGGTAGAATGTTATCCCACTTCTCTCCATGCTATCTTGTCAAACACCTTAGCAGATTTCCCAATGACTGGTTAACCACTTCAGTTTGTCCATCAGTTTGGGGATGATAAGTTGATGAGAAGGATAAGTTGGTGCCAATCTTCTTCCATAAATTCCTCCAAAAATGGCCAATAAATTTCACATCTCTATCTGATACTATGCTCAATGGCAATCCATGTATCCTCACTATCTCCTTAAAAAATAGGTCTACAACATATGAAGCATCACAAGTGGTTTTGCATGGCAAGAAATGTGCCATTTTACTGAATCTATCCACTCCAACAAAAACACTATCATATCCCTTCCTTGTTCTAGGTAAACCCAACACAAAATCCATGCTTATGCTCTCCCATGGCCTAGAAGGAATGGGTAGTGGCTGATATAAACCTGCATTAGTTGATCTCCCTTTTGCTTTCTGACATATCACACATGCTTCCACAAATTTCCTCACATTTGATTGTAACTTAGGCCAATAGTAATGTCTCTTTACAAGATCAAGCATCTTATCCAGACCAAAATGTCCTACCATGGCCCCACAATGCTTCTCCCTAATGATATTCAGCCTCATAAAACACCAAGGAATGCAAAATTGTCCACCTTTGAAAACCAATCCATCTTGTATCATAAATTTAGAGTACTCAACATGATATTTGTCTCCAAAGGAAGTACATACTTTGTAGATCTCTCCAAAGTCTTCATCAGCATCATACATAGTCTTTAAGGAATCAATATCAACACTCTCTAATTGGATCTGGTTTATGGTTAGAGCCCTCCTACTCAAAGCATCTGCTACCTTGTTCTTGGCCCCTTTCTTGTGCTTGAGTGTGAAGGTGAAGGCTTGTAAAGTCTCCACCCACTTCACGTGTCTATGGTTCAACTTCTCTTGACTATTTATGAAACTAAGGGACTAATTATCTATAAACACTATGAATTCTTTTGGCATCAAGTAATGCCTCCACTTTTTGAGTGACTGGACTAAAGCATACATCTCCAAATCATAGGATGAGTATCTCTTCTTAGCATCATTTAGTTTCTCACTAAAAAATGCAATAGGCCTACCTTCTTGATTGAGTACTGCTCCAATTGCCATATGACTTGCATCACATTCTACTTGAAAAATCTTGTTGCAGTCAGGAAGCGCAAGGACTAGCTGTTGTGCCACTTTCTTCTTCAATGTTTCAAATGACTCATCTGCTTCCTTTGTCCAAGTGAATTTGCACTTCTGTCCTCCTTTTATGGTGTCAAGCATGGGTACACAGACATGACTAAACCCTTTAATAAACTTCATATAGAAGGTTGTTAACCCATGGAAACATCTGACATCATTCATGGTTCTAGGAGTTGGCCAAGACAATATGGCACTTACCTTCTCTTGATCCATTTTTAGTTTGCCATGTGAGATGACAAAACCCAAATATATGATCTCCTCCTACATGAACAAACACTTCTCCAAGTTGATCATTAGCTAATCTTCATGTAACCTTTTGAGGACCAAATCTATATGTTTGAGGTGTTCTTCCCTTGTATTACTAAAAATCAGGATGTCATCTAGATATACTATGACAAATTTGCCTATGAATTCCCTCAAGACCTCAATCATCAGCCTCATAAAGGTACTAGGGGTGTTGGACAAACCAAAAGACATGACCTTCCACTCATATAACCCCTCATTGGTCTTAAATGTAGTCTTCCATTCATCTCCTGGCCTAATCCTGATTGGATGATAGCCACTTTTTAAATCTTTTTTTGTGAAATATTTGGTACCTCCCAAACAATCAAGAAAATCTTCTATCCTTGGGATTGGGAACCTGTACCTGATTGTTATCTTGTTAATGGCCCTGGAATCAGTACAAAGTCTCCAAGTGCCTTCCTTCTTTGGTGCTAGTACAGCCAGTACTGCACATGGGCTGAAACTCTTTCCAATTAGGCCTGTCTCCAACAATTCCTCAATCTTCATTGCTACCTCTGCATTCTACTCTGGTGTAAGCTTGTATGCTACTTTGTTTGGAAGTGTAGATCCTGGGATCAGATCTATGAAATGGCTGATGTCCCTTATAGATGGTAGGGACCTTGGCATTCCATCAGAGATGATGTCTTTGTACTTGTCCAATAGCTCTTGGACAAGAAGATCTATGAACCTTTGCCTCTTCTCTCCCTTGACTTCTTGCTGCTACTCCTTGTTCACATTTAGGCATGGAATTAGAGCATATGCAATTGCACCTTCTTCTACTATCTCTTTCATGAATTGTTTGCCTTCTACCATCATCGCCTTGACTTCTTTCCCCTTTGATTCTACCTCATTCTCCATCAATGGCAGTAACTGTATCACCTTACCATCCTTGGTGATTGAATATGTGTTTCTAACTCCATGATGGTGTGCTTTCAAGTCATATTGCCATGGTCTTCCAAATAGGAGATGGCAAGCATCCATCTAAGCTATGTCAAACAATAATTTGTCCTTGTATGGTCTAATTTGAAACTCTACCCAAGCCTGCTCTTCCACAACTATTTTCTGACCTTGAGTGAGCCATGAGATCTTGTATGGGCAAGGATGTGGTAGTCTTCTAAGCTTAAGCTTTTCTACCATTTCAATAGACACAAAATTTTCAGTAGATCTAGAGTCAATTAGAACTTTACATACCTTTCCTCTTACCTTGCAAGTAGTTTTGAAAAGAGACTTTCTTTGCAGGGGTTCTCTATCTGGCACCTTCATGGTGGTCATTGCTCTCCTAATCATCAAAGATTCACCCTTCTTAGGATATCCATAACCATCAAGAGAATTCACACTTTGGAAAGTGTTTGAGCTTGTCACACTTTGACAATCAGATTCTTGGATCAGATTTGTCCTTCTGTCTCCCATTGAATTTGTTGCTTTTTTCTAGACATCTACTGGCTATATGGCCATCTTGATTGCAATTGTAACATCTGAGAGGTCCTCTGCCCTAGGATCTCCCTCTAAATTTTGGTCTTCTACCCCTAAATTTTCCCTTTTGATTGTAACTTCCCCCTTGAGTTTGACTGTTGTCTCCTTTGTTGTTCTCTTGATTGGATTCACCTTGGTGCCCAAATCCATTTCCTCTTCCTCTAAAAGGACTTCTTCCCCCTCTTTGCTATCTTCCTCTTCCTCTATTGTTCTACTCTTGTCTTCTCTTTAATTTCTCTTCCACTTTGAGTGCCAATTGGTAGCACTTCTGAACTTTATCTGGGTTATGCAGATTTAAATCTTCCTGGATGGTAAATCTCAATCCATTGAGATACCTTACTACCCTCTCTTCCTCATTCTCCTTCACCTTTCTCTTGACACATAGTTTCATGAACTATTCAATGTATGAATTGACATCTAACTCCTTCTGCTTCAAATTTTGTCTCCTCTTATGTAGTTGGATGTTGTAATCCAATGGAACATAGGCTTCCTTCACTAAAGCCATCATCTTCTTCCAAGTAGAAACTCTAGTTTTTCCCTCTTTCACCTTGTCATCTTGGATGAAATTCCACTAGGTTAGTGTAGCCTCTTTCATTTTGGATTGGGCCATCTTCACCCTTTGGTGTTCTGGTATTTCCTTTGTTTCAAAGAAATTATTCAAGGAGTCTATCCACTCCATCATTGAATTAGGATCCATTTTTCCTGCAAACACAAGCAGGTCTAACTTCATATCCATGGTTCTCTACTCCATGGATCTAAGGGAATTGAGGAAGGGTCTCTGGTTTGCAAGAACATCCATTGTTTCCTACCTAGGGATTTGCTCTTCATCTTTGTCTTCCTCACCAGAATCTTCTTTTCCCTTTCCTACTTTGTCCCTCAACTTCTCTAATTCATCTTTCAAAACCTGATTTTGAGCTCTAACTTCTTTGCTCTATGTGATTTGCTTCTTTACTAGGACAGCCAACTCAGCATTGGTCATCCTTGCTAGGAACTCTTGTGACCCTTCTTCATCTGACATCTTATCTTCTTCTAGCCAAAAGTGTGGAGTGACAATTTTAGAAGACTTCGATGAGTATTATCTTGCCGATAGACTTAACAACACACTTTACTTCTGTAAGACTTTTTACTGTCGGCTCGACTCAACTTAGCACACCCGATGGTGTTTCTCATGGCGATGTCTGCTAAAACCCTTGTGATTTCATAGAACTATTCCACTTGTAAATATACCAATTTTTGCACTTTACCTACCTAGCACATGAGGATGCTAGGGTTTACCACAGCATGCTACAAATGATCCTGCAACCCCAGAATGAACAAATAGAAAGTACAAAACAAAAACACAAACAGTTATGTATAGCCATTCCATAGATTATGAAGTAATCTAACCAGTGGAATGGGCTAAAAACCCATTTCGATTCCAAAATAGAAAATCGATGGAACAAGTAATTTGAACACCAGAAAAATAACACAAATAGGATCTTCTTATTGCTTTCAGGAATATATATAGATACTCTAGTTCACAGTTGCACAAATCAACTTCACAACTACTACTCTGTCTAACATCCCCTATCCTCACCTCTCTAAAATTGATCTGATCTAGGTTATTTATCCACTCTCTTGAGTAGTACAGAAATGGTTCCCAGTGGCTGGGAGACAATTCCAAGCGGCTGGGAAAATAACAACCAACTAACAACCTCTAACAAACTAACAACCTTGTCATTACAAATCAACAAGTGTCCTAGGAACTTACACAAAAACCTACAATAACATGTCTTGGTCAAACATAACTTATTACATTGCATAAGACATAACATATTAAGACTCTAGTCTTCTCCCTTAGATATATAGTTGACTTGTTGAAGGGTTGCTCCTGCACCATAGAACCACTAAGATGATCATATGTGTTGTTGATGTTGGGGAAATGTTGTTGATAGTCTAGAACATATTGTATGCTCTCTCATGTTGTTCCTAAGAATGTATGTGTTGATACAAGGAAGTTTTGGCCTCCAAATGTTGGTGAAAGTTTATGCTACAGGAAGAATTCTTTGAAGACTATCTTAGAGAATACTCCACATTTTCATACTGTCAATGTTGTACCTTTATAGATTGGAAGATAGCTTCATATAGTACAAAATCTTATATGTTCTAATTTTCATATTGTTTGGATTACCAGAAGAGTGTTTTGCAACTGATAGTTTGAAGACAGTGTTGTTTCTAAAGAAGGTATTCACGACACTACAATGACTGGATTTGCATTCTTTTGTGTTTGAAGATGAAATCTTATAGTTTAGAAGTTAAGTTCAATGTATAGTGAAGGTTCTATTTCAAAAGTCTCAAGTCTCTAGACCTTTCATAGTAAAACTTATAACTGGTAGAGTTTCAGTCTGTGTTCTGACAGAGAAAGCAAAACTTGAAGACTTACTAAAATGCTCTAAAATTATCTAGAAGAGAAGAATTACCTATGTGGTTTTGAGGACATGTTCAGGGATGTGCATTGCATGCTTCCTTGTAGTTTTAGATGTTCTGGTGATCTGCAAGATTAGTTTCTCAATGACAATGTGTTACAATGTGTTCCAAATGGTTGTTTTGTCTCTGAGTACATGTCTGAAGGTGTGCGGCACAAAATCTTTATTAGGTGGAGTTTGAGGTGTGTATGGAGGTGGTGTATGAGTCATGAAGACTCATATGGAATAATTTCATAAAGATCTTTCTTGTTTCTAGTACCGCATAAGGTTTTTAAGTGGTTGTGATTGTTATGCTTCAAGTTTCATGTTTTCCTACTTAAGGTCATACTATTAGAAAGAAGAGGAATATGCAGATGTGATTCCTTGAAGAATGTTGTTGTGAAGGATGTTTAGGACCTAGTTAAGCATGTTTTGAAGTCCACAAGGTGTGCTTCTTCTATTTATGTTGTGTGTAGTCTTGTTTAGGGCTCGTCCTCTACAGGTTTCAAGAAGTGTGTTGTTTGGCTGACTTGTAAATGTAATTTTAATGTTGTCTCTAGCTAACAAGAAATGTAATCAATGTAATATTATGTATATATTGTAAACCTAGTTGAGCTAGGTGAAATGGGATTGCAATGTAAGGGAAGTGGTTTGCAAGCAAGTGAAGAAGTAGAATGGATGCATTATGATATGTGACTAAAGGAGAAAGAGCCAAAGTAGTAAAATTTGTCCTAATTCATCTTGAAGGCATACTTTTGATAGAAGTTAAGTAAGGAGTGTGCCTAACTTTTTGCTGGAGGTAGTGAGCCAAAGGCAAGATTTCTTGAAGGCTGAAAGTAGTGAGTCATTAAGCCAAAGAGAAGACATTTTAAGGAGTTGTTGAGGTTGTCAAAGTAGGAGTGCAATCATCAAAGGACTAAGTTTCATTATCAGATTTAGGCAGTAGAAGGACTATCATGTTGTAAGATTCTCTAAGTTTATTCACAATTTAGGGAGTAGTTGCTTCCTTGGGTTTAAGCCCTAAAACAAAGTTGGTAGAGAGTTGTAACTTCCTTGGGAGTGACCTTAAAACCATTTTTAGGGAGTAGTAGCTTCCTTGGGTTGTAGACCTAAAACAAAGTTGTAATTTGTAGTGAGCATTCATATATTGTGAGCTAATCCTCACCGTGATTTTTCCCTTCTTGGGTTTTCCATGTATATCTAGTGTTATGTGTTGATGTGCTTTGTTTTCTTTTGTGATGCTTTTGATTATGTTTTAAGAATTAAGTTTCATTTTCTTTCGAAGGGTTTAAGAATTGATTGAATACTAGTTCACCCCCCTCTCAATATTATGGTGTATGTTCAACACCCGTTGTTAGTTGTTTCTTGTTGACTATCATTTTTGCAAAGTTGTGTTTCCATTTGACCTCTTTTTCTTAGACTTATCATCTCCTCTTCTTCTAGTGTCACTTCATTTGATGAACTTGTGGAGTAGTTTGTATCTTTTGTAATGCTCTTGTACAGTCCTATTGCATGCTTTCATCCTTGCAAGTTCCCATGGAAAAGAGAAAACAACATAGGTATACTCATGATGCAATCAATGGTATGTTTGCTTGTTTCATTTTTATTACTCTATTTAAACACTTAAAATGTCAAAATAATGCTTATTATTACAAGTACAATTGTAGGAAAACAACAATAGGCAAGGCATAGTTCAGGAATAGTACCTACTTTTTTTTGGAATAAGTTGCCATTAACCTTGTAAATTCTAATATTGTATTTATCCCATTTATTATTTGCTATTTTGTAATTACCCATAAGTGAATGAGGTAGTCTCATTCATAGTGGTTATTTCAGAGTTATCAGGGGGAATTACAGAGCAATATTTATGGTTAGCAAATGTAAAAAACATGAGTAAATGATGGTAGGCATTCCCCTTGGAGAATTTACTATTTTTGGCATGTATGACAACTTGTCATAATGTGGTGTAAGTTGATTTATAACATCTACAAGTTGTCATAAGATTTCATGCATGTATGAGACATGTGATATCTATTATTAGTTGTGGTTGTTATTATTAGACCCAGGTGCCCATATTGGGAAGATTCTTTGTTAGTGGTATTTATGATAGTTATGACGTGTCATAAGATGCTTTTACATGCTATTCTTGGCCCTGGGCACCCAACCTTGCATGGGCAAGTTATTTCCACTTGATGGTTGCATGTAGACACCATTTAATGCTTGCATGTGGGGTTGTTGGAGAGAGAAAGTGGAGGCCCAAATTGGAGGGAAAACTCCTCTATAAATATTTTCCATTGTATTTGCTATTGTATGTGAGATTTTAGGTACTCTGGTGTTGTTGGAATGTTGTCAGATTTAAGAATGGTGGAGAGAGTTATTGAGTGATTGTATTGAATAAATCTTTACAGATTAATACAAGCTTGTACTTTTTTCCTTGTGGAGTTTTTTACTTGCAAGGGTTTTCTCCACACAAACACTATGTTGTGTGTTCAATTTTTTTCTTTGATATTTTTGGGTTTGCATATTTTCATTTGCATGTTACAATCTCCATTGGTAATACATATTTAAGATTGTAGAAATTTTATTTGAATCAGATTTCCATTTGTGTAGTTGTGCCTTTCATTTCTAAAATTTGGTATCAATGCCTAGCTAGCTTTAACTTTTGGGTGGTAGTGTGGAAGTTGTAGCTGTAGTGAGAGATTTGATTAAATATTTTGTAGATCTCGTGTTGATATTATGGTTGGATCCACTGTTGCATCAACCTCTCATTTGGACATTGAGAAGTTCAACAAAATGAGGTATGAGTTGTGGAAGTTGAAAATGGAATATTTGTTGGAAGAAAGAAACCAATGGCTGGTTGTTCAAAAAGAGAAGAAACCCAATGAAGTCTCTCTAGATGAGTGGGATAAACTGGATAAGAAAGCATGGGGAACCATCTGTTTGTGTCTATCTGATTATGTCCTTTTGAATGTCACAAAGGAAGAGACTGCACACAAGTTGTGGAATTGGTTGGGTGAGATCTATCAAGCCAAGAGTATAGTAAATAAAGTCTATTTAAAAAGAAAATTATTTTCCATGAAAATGAGATAGGGTGATTCAGCTGTAGAGCATTTAAATTCTTTTAATTTGTTGTTGAGTCATCTTGCTTTAGTAGATGTTGATGTTAGTGAGGAGCATAAATGTACCTTATTTCTTTGTTCTTTACCTAACTCTTGGGAGAATGTTATCCTTGCTATCACTGCTAACCTCTCAAATCCAAAGTTGGAAGCTCTTGTTTCAGTGCTACTGTCACAGGAATTGAGGAAGAAGACTTCAAATAGTTTAGGGGATGCTCTCAGTGTCAAGGGAAGGTCTAGGGAAAGGGGACCAAAGGGAGATTAGAAAGGGGCTAAGGACAAGTCTAAGGGCCATTCTAAGACTCCTAGAAAGAAGAATAGAGCTATGTGTTGGAATTGTGGTAAAATAGGACATGTGAAGAAGGAGTACATAAACCTAAAGAAACAATGGTAGAGTGCTTCAGATAAGTCCTTAAATGCAGTTGAAGATGTTTTACTTTCTGCATGTAATGTTGTTTCTAATGACCATTGGTTGGTTGACTCATGATGCTTGTTTCATATGACACTTCTTAAGGAATGGTTCTCCACATATGAAGATTACGATGGAGGTTGTTGCAAGTATGTGCCTAACCGGTGTTGTCATTGATGTCAACATATCTGTGTTGTCATTGGTGTTAACTGTGCTCTTACTTTGTTTCTTGCTTGTATGGAGTGAGATGATTTGTATTTACTTATGAAAGTGATCTTGATGTTGAGGATATTGAGAAAATTAGCCCCTCCAGTGGTAACAATGTGTTACAGTGGAAAGAGTATTGTATTCAAAAGAATAGTCCAAAATTTGCTCCGCATTTCCTATAGAATGAATATCTTTGCTTGCAACTCAGAAGTGATTTAGAAGTCTTTCTAAAGATGTTATATTCCAAGTTGAGCCTCTGGCATAAAGAATTGAGTAAATTGTATTCACTAGTGTGAAAACTACTTTTCCTGTATGTTTGGTGGTGACAAGGAGAGAGTGTTATGCTCCACATTCCTCTGCATTGAAGTCTTTTGGTCTGCGGTTCTAGAATTAAGTTTGTAATGATGTTAAGTGCCTTCAACTACAATAGTTCATGATTTAGTGGTCTACAAGCTATCCTTTCCTTCTGACAGTGGCTGATAGTGTTGTTCTTGTGATCTGGTTTGAAGAATCTTCTTGACAGAGTGGTTAGAGATTGTGCGGTTGTTCTTGGTGATTACAATGTGCTTGTGGATGTATCTTAATCATGTCCCTACCTTTGGATTGGTTTGTAAAGAGAAAATTGGATCATGAATGAAGAATATTCTTAGCAGATCTAGTGCTTTAATCAGTCTTGGCTGACTTTGTTAATTTCACTATTTGTGAAGATCCATCGAAGATTGTAGAAGCATGTTGTAGTGTGGAGGATTGTAATTGAGTCCTAGCTAAGGTGTGGCATGATCTGCATACATCTTTACATCTTTTCCTTAGCTAAATTTGTACTAGGTCTAGACCTATTTTATGTATGATTGTAATGCTGACCTTGGAGATTGATCCAATGGTTGATGAATGTAATGCCAACCTTGATGTACATTCCAAGGTTGATGAATCATATAAAAGCATGTAATGTAGTTTTGAAATAGTGTGTGTGATGTGAATATGAAGAGATAAGTGTGAAGGTGTGAAAGAGAAGAGAGGAGAAGTTACATTGTGCTTCAATGGAACTGAGCCCTGACATGAAGTAGATGCTATCAAATCAATTCATCACTTTGGCAGTGAGCCACCCCTTAGGCAGTGAGTCATTCTTTGCAGTGAGCAATTTAGGTAGTGAGCCTCTAGTTTTTTGTATTATTATAACTCATATATTTCTGTGGGCTAACACCCACCATGGTTTTTCCATTTTAGGGTTTTCCATGTAAAAATCTAGTGTCTATTGTGTGGGATGTGTGATTGTAATTAAGTTTATGGTTTCATGCTTTCATGGTTAAATCTGATTATGAATAATTAAGTTGTTGATGGTTTTATATTCATATGAAGCTAAGTTTTTGTGACAACTGATTCACCCCCCCTCTCATTTGTCCAGTGTATTTCAACAATTGGTATCAGATCAAGTTCCTCAGAAGAAAGCTAATATCTTGACGAAGATCCAGGATGTCTTATAAAAGGGAAGCTCCATAGTTTGATGGGACAAATTATGCTCTTTGGAAGGTACGAATGAAAAGCCATCTCCTTTGTCTTGGTTATAAACTATGGAAGGTTGTAGAATCAAAATATATTATGCCTCAAAATGGTTTGACAATTGAAGATGAAATCAAAGAATGTGAATTGAATATAAAAGAAAGAGATGCTCTATTAAGTGCCTTGACTGACACTGAGTTGATAAAATTAGGGACCTAGAAACTACAAATGAGGTCTGGGAAAAGTTGAAGAACTTGTATGAAGGAGATGATTCTATAAAAGAAGCCAAACTTCAGGGCCTGAAAGCTAAATATGAGAGCTTGAAGATGAATGAAGATGAAAACATTACAGCCTTCATGCAAATGGTTGATGAACTTGTCAATGGAATAAAAGGAATGGGAGGAACCATTGGTGATAAGGAAGTTGTTATAAAAAATCTTAGATCACTACCAAAGTCCTATAGTCACAAGGTACCTGCAATTGAAGAATTTATGACTATGAAAACTATTGACAGAGATCAGTTACTTATAAAGATTACAGCCTTTGAGATGAGAGAATTTGGTGATGCCCTGTCGAAAGTTGAGACAACTTTTAAAGCCAATACTTTAGAAAAGATCTCCAGAGATGAGAAATATAAGGTGGATGATGAGTTTGATGAAATTGAAGCTAACTTTGTTGATAGGTTGCAAAGAGGTTCCAGAAAGTTCAATGGTAAATTACCTTTCAAATGTTTCTCTTGTGGTAAAGTAGGACATTATGCTTCTAGATGTCCTGAAAGAATTGAAAAAAATAGGAAAAGATTCGAGAGCAGGCCTAGAGCTCCAAAGAAATGCTACTATGTTAGAGACTTTGATGATGAAGGTGTGACGGATGATGAATCTAATGATGTTAGTACTAGTGCAAATGAGTGCTTGTTTATTGCTATTAAAGAAGATCCTATGTCTACTAATTCTGCTAGCTATGTGAAGGAAGAAAAACCAATGGAAGAAAGTGCTTTGGATGTCTAGTTTTAAAAAGATAAGGATGAATGGATTATTGATAGTGTATTCTCACACCACATGACTAGTGACAAAAGTAAGTTTGTAAGTTTGGAAAAGTATGATGGAGAATTGGTTAGGTTTGGAGATAACGCAACTAGTAAGATTTGTGGAAAAGGGTCTATTTCATTTTATGGAAAACATAATACTGACAATGTCCTATATGTGAAGGGTTTGAAGCATAATCTTTTGAGTGTTGGTCAGAAGTGTGACAAAGGATATGATCTGATATTCAAAGACAATGGGTGCAAGACCATGGAAAGCTCCAGAACTATGATTGCTACTGGTAAGAAGACAAAAGGTAACATCTATCAATTAAGAGGAACTAATGATTACTATTTATTGGCCCAGGAAGATGAGAGTTGGTTTTGGCATAGAAGGATGTGTCATATAAACTTTGATAATCTGGTAAAGATAAGTTCAAGTTAGACTGTGAGAGATTTACCAAAACTTGTGAAACCCTTCAATACAATTTGTAAGGAATGTCAATTAGGGAAGCAGACAAGAACAAGTTTCAAGAGGAAAGAGCAATTTTCTGCTAGTTTTCTAGATCTAGTGCATATAGATCTCTATAGTCCTACAAGGATAAGAAGTCTACAAGGTGACAGGTACTTCATGTTGCTTATTGATGATTATTCTAGAATGACTTCGGTTACTTTTCTAAGAGACAAATCAAAAGTCCTAGAGAAGTTCAAATATTTCAAGGCAATGGTTGAGAATGAAATAGAGTTGAAAATCAAATGCTTGAGATCTGATAGAGGAGGAGAGTTCACATCAAATGAATTCAACATTTTATGTGAAGAGCATGGGATAAAGAGATGGTTGTTTGTACCTAGGACACCTCAGCAGAATGGAGTTGTAGAAAGTAAAAATAGGATAGTTCAAGAGGCTACTAGGACAATGATGAAGGAAGTAGATCTACTGAAAGTGGAAAGAAGATATACATACTACTATCTACATTCAAAACAAACTTTAAGTGAAAGGAAATGGTACTAAAACTCCCTCTGAATTGTGGTATAGAAGAATTCCTACAATATAATATTTCAAAAATTTTGGAAGAAAATGCTATATTAGGAGAGATGAAGATCTAGGAAAGTTTAATGCAAGGTTTGATGAAAGAATCTTCCTTGGATACTCTACCAAGAGTAAGGCCTACTAGTGCTACAACAAAAGGCTTAAAAAGATTGTTGTGAGTGCAAATGTGAAGGTGGATGAAGGAAAGGAAAGAATATCATACCTGAGTTGCTATGAACCAGATGAACTTGTAACTATAGTGAATGAAGAAAAAGATGAGCAAGAAGACGGTCAAGATGAAGAAGAGGCTCTGAATAGTGTTGTAAAGACTTCCAGGTTGTTGGGAATCAAGGTGTCTCAACTAATTCCTTGTATTTATTATTTGTAATGTATTTATTTTATTAGCCTATGATGTAATTAAGTTGCACATCCTATTTTGTCATTTAGTGTGAAGTGGCATGATGAGTTGTCACTCCACTTGTAAGGTGACTAGGATGGTAAAATCACTCCATGTGGATATAGGCATCCCATATTGTTGTAGAGGTTTTTTTCCATGTGTCGGCAGCTTGAGCAATGTGTAAGGAATTATGATGTGTAACGGTCATGATAGATTCTATGATACGTAAGAGTCATAAATAGAAGATCCTATGAAAGGTGAGGACATGTGTCAAAGAGCATATTTGAGGAAGGCATCTTTGGATGCCCAAGGGAGGTTATGGCATGTTGTAAGAGGAATATACTATTTTTAGTTAGTGTATGACAGTTTCTCTTACAACTGTAAGTGTTGTCAGTTATAACAGATTCTATGACATCTGTAAGGTGCATAAGAGCATCTATCATAGCCTATCTTGGGACTAGGTGCCCACATTGGGATGGGGTGATATAACAAGTGTCAGAACCATGTTGCAATGTTGGACAATTGTCCTTGGGTTTTGGGCCATGAGGCCAAGATGGACGCCCATCTCAAGAAGGTTCAATATTTGCCTTGTAAACTCTATTTAAACATGTGTTTGGATGGGAGATATAGAGTGTGATTGATAGGTACTATTATGCTACCAAAATATCTCTAGATACAAATGTTGAAGACTCCTATAAGGATTTGCATTGCAAGTGTGTTGTAAACATTCCTTGTTTTAATAATACATTGTGTAGGTTTTGGAGTGTGGGGTTTTTCTCCCGTAAGGGTTTTTCCCATGTTATATCATGTCTCTCTTTTGTTTACATTCTATGTGTATGTGTATTGCTGCAATATCTCTATTATTGGTTTAATAACACTATAATTGTAAAGGCTAAAAAGAATTTGCATACATCTCTCCTCATTAGATTAGTATAGGAAGCATTTTCCACACACCTTGCTTCCTTTCATAGGTATGTAAGGATTAATCATTCTCAAGATCAGACTATAGGTGACAAAAACAAAGGTGTGCTGACAAGGAAAAGAGTTACAGAAGAACAAGTGAATTACTATCTGCTTTCAAAGTTTGAACCAAAAGCTGTGAATGAAGCCTGCAATGATGAAAATTGGGTAAAAGCCATGGAGGAGGAACTAATGTAGATAGAAAAGAATGATACTTGGGAATTATTTCCTAGACCTACTGACAAAAATGTTATTGGAACCAAATAGGTCTTCAGGAATAAGTTGAATGAGAATGGAGAGGTTGTAAGGAATAAGGCAAGGCTTGTGTGCAAAGGATATTCTCAGATTGAACGAATAGATTTTGAAGAGACTTTTTCTCTAGTAGCTTGGATTGAAGCAATTAAAATATATCTAGCATTTGCATCCCACAAAGATTTCAAGGTGTATCAGATGGATGTAAAGTCTGCATTTCTGAATGGTGAGTTTGAAGAGGAAGTTTACATTAAGCACCTAGAAGGATTTAAGTTATCAAACCAAGGTGATATGGTGTACAGGTTGAAGAAAGATTTGTATGGACTCAAGCAAGCTCCTAGAGCCTGGTATGCAAGGTTGGATAAGTACTTATTGTAGTTAGGGTTCAACATAGGTATTGCTAACAATAATCTTTATTTCAAGATTAATGGTGATCAAATTTTGATTGTTGAAGTCTTTGTTGATGATATCATCTTTGGAGGCAATGAAGATATGTGTATAAAATTTGTTGGTGAAATGCAAAAAGAGTTTGAAATGTCCATGTTTGGTGAGATGAATTTCTTTCTAGGTCTTCAAATCAATCAATTAGATAAGGGAATCTTCATATCTCAATCTAAGTATGTGCAAGAGTTGTTGAAGAATTCTAGGATGGAAGACTCTAAATTGGTATGTACTCCTATGGTAACTGACTGCAAGTTGAGCAAAAGTGATGAATCACCTAAGACTGATTAGAAGAAATACAAATCCATGATTGGAGGATTGTTTTATCTAACTCAAACCAAACCTGATAATATGCATGTAGTTTGTCTTGTTGCAAGATTCCAAGATGATCCAAAAGAATCACATGTTATGGTAGTCAAGAGAATCCTAAGGTATTTAAAAGGCACTCCAGATCATGGCTTATGGTATCCAAAGGATAATGATTTCACTCTTAGTGCTTATATAGATGCAGATTGGGATAGAGATGTTGATGACAGAAAGAGTACAAGTGGAGGTGCAATTTTTCTTGGGAAGTAGATTGGTTTCATGGCTAAGCAAAAAGTAAGACTCAATCTCTTTGTCTATTGTAGAAGCAGAGTATGTTGCAGTAGAATGTTGTTGCACTCAAGTGTTATGGATGAAGCAGATTTGAGGGACATAAGAGTTGTATATGAAATCCAATTGCAATCTTTTGTGACAATACAAGTGCCACAAACATTTCAAAGAATCCAATGATGTAGTCAAGAACAAAGCACATATCAATAAGGTATCACTTTCTGAGAGAGAAGGTGACAAAGAATGAAGTAATGTTGGAATATGTGTCCACAAAGAATCAGATTGCAGACATTTTCACTAAGCCTCTGCTTGAAGACACCTTTGACTATGTCAGATAAAAGTTAGGGGTCACTACCCCTCCTACTCTGAACTAAGATGCATAGGAATGCATCAATCCAGTGGTGCTCAAAGTGTCATTCTTTGATTTGGATTGATGTTTTGAGGGATACCTCTTATGGGGAGTAGCTAGATGTTTTTGATAAAGTTATTGATAATAGATAAAGTTTAGCTGATCAAAGCAGCAGCATGCAAGTATGAGCCCTATGCCATTGATGTTAAAGAGGGAGATAAATCTTGTGAAAAACTTAGGGGAAGAAAGAGTGCATATGTATAAAAATAAAGGGGGAGTATCTTATCTTGTTGGGTCATTAGTTTTTTCACATCATATGTTGCCATCAATGACGAAGGGGGAGATTGTTGCAAGTATGTGCCTAACTGCTCTTGTCATTGATGTCAACATATCTATGTTGTCATTGGTGTCAACTGTGCTCTTACTTTGTCACTTTCTTGTATGAGTGAGATGGTTTGTATTTACTTATGTAAGTGATCTTGGTGTTGAGGATATTGAGAAAATTAGCCCCTCCGATGGTAACAATGTGTTGTAGTGGAAACAATGTATTGTATTTAGAAGAACAGTCCAGAAGTTGCTCCACATTTCCTATAGAATGAATATCTTTGCTTGTGGATTGGAAGTGATTTAGAAGTTTGTTTGAAGATGTTATATTCCAAGCTTGAGCATCTGTCATAAAGAATTGGGTGAATTGTATTCACCAGTGTAAACATTGTTTTTCTTATATGTTTGGTGGTGATAGGGAGAGAGTGTTATGCTTCGCATTCCTCCGCATTCCTCCACATTGAAGTATTTTAGCCTATGGTTCTAGAATCAAGTTTCAAATTATGCTAAGTGCCTTCAACTACAATGGTTCATGATTTAGTGGTCCACAAGCTATCTTTTCCTTATGATAGTGGCTGATAGTATTGTTGTTGTTCTCTTGTTGGAAGAATCTTCTTGATAGAGTGGTTAGAGATTGTGTAGTTGTTCTTTGTGATTACAACGTGCTTGTGGATGTATCTTGATTGTGTTCCTACCTTTGGATTGGTCTGCAAAGAGAAAATTGTATTATGAATGAAGAATGTTCTTAGCAGATCCAGTGCTTTAATGAGTCTGGGCCAACTTGGTTAATTTCACTATTTGTGGAGATGCATCAAATATTATAGAAGCATATTGTGGTGTGGAGGATTGTAATTGAATCCAAGCTAAGGTGTGGCATGATCCACATACATCTTTACATCTTTTTCTTAGCTAAATTTGTACTAGGTCTAGACCTATTCTATTATGATTGTAATACCGACCTTGGAGATTGATCCAATGGTTGATGAATGTAATGCCGACCTTGATGTACATTTCAAGGTTGATGAATCATGCAAAAGCATGTAATGTAGTTGCAAAATATTGTGTGTGATGTGAATATGAAGAGATAAGTGTGAAGGTATGAAAGAGCAGAGCGGAGAAGTTATATTGTGCTTCAATGGAACTGAACCCTGGCATGGAGTAGATGCTATCAAACCAGTTCACCACTTTGGCAGTGAGTCACCCCTTAGGCAGTGAGCCATTCTTTGCAGTGAGTAATTCAGGTAGTGAGCCTCTAGTTTTTAGTATTGTTATAACTCATATATTTCTATGGGCTAACACCCACCATGGTTTTTCCCTTTTAGGCTTTTCCACGTAAAAATCTAGTGTCTACTGTGTTGGATGTGTGATTGTAATTAAGTTTATGGTTTCATTCTTTCATGGCTAAATCTGATTATGAATAATTAAGTTTTTGATGGTTTGATATTTATATGAAGCTAAGTTTTTATGAGAAATGATTCACCTCGCCCGCTCTTAGTTGTCCAATGTATTTCAATAGAGGTAATATCTACCTTGGTGACAACTCTTCATATCATATTGTCGAAAAAGGAAAGGTATTGTTGTGTTTCAGTGATGAGAGGATTAAAACCCTCCTTGGTGTTTTTCATGTTCCTAGATTAGCTAGAAGTCTAATTTTAGTTTCAAAGTTGAATGATTTGGGAATGCATACAACTTTTGACAAGCATAGTTGTAGATTAGTGAGAGGAAACTTGGTGGTAGTGAAGGAGAAGAGATTTGGAAACTTGTTCTAGCTTGAAGACACTACAATATGTAATGCCTCTTATGCATTTGAGTCTAGTACTAAAAATGCATGTATGTTGTGGCACCATAGATTGGGTCACATAAGCAATAATGTTTTGAAATCTATTAAGAATAAAAGTTTGTTGAATGGTTTCTCTATGAGCAATTCAATTTTTGTGAGCATTGTGTGTTTGATAAACAAAATAGAAAATCATTTTCTTTAGGAAGCAATAGATCAAAAGAAAAGTTAGAAATTATTCATATAGATGTGTTTGGACCTATGGATAATGATTCTATCAGAAAATCTTGTTATTTTGTTACCTTCATTGATGATGTATCCAGATTTACATGTATTTATTTTATGAAATAGAAATCTAAAGTTTTCACTAAGTTTAAGGATTTCAATGTCTTAGTAGAGAACCAATTAGGTTTGAAGATAACAATATTAAGATATAATAATGGGGGGGAATATTGCTCTATGGAATTTGATGAGTTTTGTAAGCATGCAGGTATAATCAGACAAAAGATAACTCCGTATATACTACAATAGAATGGTGTTACAGAAAGGATGAACTAAACAATCATGGAAAGGGCTAGAAGTATGCTAAGTGATGCACAGTTGGATAAATGTTTTTGGGTAGAGGTTGTGTGTACTACTTGATACTTGATTAATAGATCTCCTTGTACATACTACTTGCTACTTGATTTGTAACCCCCATACCTACTGTATATTGAGGAACTCCCTAGACACATTGTAAACCTAGCTAAGACCTTCAACCATCATATCTCTTGTGCGTCACTGCCAGCAATGGGGGAGAAGAGTTCATGCTTGTATCTTCATTTACTAGAGAGCGAATATGCTTTTGGATAGACTTGAGTGTCTCCAAAAGTGAGGGGTGTAAGCTAGTCCATAATCTTACATTTCCTACCTATCCTAGTAATGATAAGATGGTATTAAGCGGGTGGAAATAACCATTATCTAATAGTGGAGATTAAAGCCACACCTAAGTGAATCTATGGGATATGATACACCTGAATAATTATAGGTTGTTGCATTAAAATATTGTTGGAAGTGTTCTCTCTTTGTTGTTGTCTCCCCATATTAGTATTTTTTATCCATAGAGTTTAATTCCCTCACATAACCAACACCATTGAGTTAGTGTTTAGCCATCCTATTTACTTTGTTTTTTCATTCCACAAGAAAATTATTTAAAATCTATCAAAATCTAGCCTTGAAAAACATATTGTTACAAAAAACTTGCCTTTGGGCTATCCTAACACACCTTTGGTCCTAATAATATTTTTATCCATTTCTATACAGAAACTCACCTTTGGGCTATCTTGACACACCTTTGGACTATCCTGGGGTGCCTTTGATCCATATCTCTACACTTTTGGTCAAAACTAGTATGCTTTTAGTTAAGTCCTAATTTTTGACTTTCCTATTATCATCTTCATCCCAATTCATCCAATTTGATCTCCCCATCCTCTTTCTATCCATTTCATATCCATTTCATCCAAATGTTGTCAAAAACAAACTCAAACCACATCCATCAAACCTCATCTCTAATCATCCCCAAACCACTTGGCATCAAACCCTAACCACATCCAATCATCCTCCAATTACTTGACATCATCTCTAAATCATTCCAAATAATCGTTAGACTAATCTAAAACCATATCTAAACCATCCTAACCCATTCCAAGCCATCCCTAAACTATCCTAAACTATCCCCTAAACATTCCTAAACTATTTGCCACAATTCTTAAACTATCCCTAAACTACCATAAAACATTCCAAGCCATCCCTAAACTATCCTAAACTATCCCTAAAATACTCTAAACCATTCCAAGCCATCTCTAAACTATCACTAAACTATCCCAAAGACATCCTTCAAACATATCACATCATTCCTAAACCACCTGACATCACACCCTAACCACATTAAATCATCTTCCAATCACTTGACAACATCCCTAAATCATCCCAAAGCACAACCCAACTATCCTAAGCCACCCCTAAACTATCCTAAATCATTCCAATCCATTCTTTACAACCACTTCATTCCATTCCAAATCCAATCCACTTTAACTTTCTCTCTCATCATCCAAAGCAATCTATCAAAATCTAAGAGTGAAATTTTGCCTTCAAACTATCTAGAAACCTTGAAAACACCAAAGGTGAGTTATTATTTCCCATAAGCACCTGTTTACACCAAAAGCACCTTTCTGTATTCTAAAAGTGCCTATTTACACTAGAAGCACCTTTTTGTACTCTAAAAGTGCCTATTTACACTAGAAGCACCTTTATGTGCTCCAAAAGTGCCTATTTACACCAAAAGTGCCTTTTTGTGCTCCAAAAGTACCTATTTACACCAAAAGTGACTTTTTATGCTCCAAAGGCACCTATTTACTCTAGAAGTCCCATTCTGTGTTATAGAAGCACCCAAAAACTACCAGAAGTGAAATTATGTGTTCCATAAGTACCATTCTATGCAGTTTGCAATCACTAGCTCTCTAATCAGTCACAACTATCTTTAAGCATCAAAAGAGTCAAACTTTAGTCACATCATCAAAAATCCTCATCAAAATGGTCCTGATAATCAATAAGACTAGGTTAAACCACCCTCCATCTCTAATTCAACCAATATCCCCATCACTCAAATGATGTTGACATAGAGGAACTTAAACGCCTATATGGATCCCACCCCCAAGCTATATCTTCAATCCAACACATGTCACTATCATACCAACCTCCATCATACACATCTCCTAGTACTCCTAATGCATGGAGACAAAAAACATAAACATGACTATGAGAAATTAGATCCTATCAACAAGAAAAAATTCAAAGAGCTTCAAATGCCCTTAGCACATCTCATCATTGAAGATCCTCCTAATGCTATGGCATTAACAATTCCATCTTACATGTTCATGTGAACTCCAAGTCATCAAATCATGAATGCATACTTGGACACACAAACTTCTTATAATCATGCATTGGCTAGCACAAGTCACAATTCTATACCTCATTGTATATTCTATGTCAAGGGACATAAAGGTCATCCATACCATCTTATATCTATATATTCACCTACAACCATTTCCCAAGAACCACTTTCCTATGCAATCCCTCCACCACCACAAGATCAACACATTCAACAACAACAATTTCACATTCAATAACAATAATTTTAAACACAACAACAACCTCAAAATATTAAACCTCAATACCATGTGTCACCTCCATCACCATACCAACCTAGTCTACCCACCTATCACCTCAATTCCACATCAACCTATCCCATTGATACCCAACAACATCCAATTCCCTATTCCAACATTTCAACTCATCGTCAAACCCATTCACAAGTCTATCAAGTTCCTTTACAACAAGAACATGGAAGTCCAAGTTACCCTTTGCACAAACTTTAAGTGTCCTTAAGTCCTTATGGTACCTTTGATAAGGGGAACACCACTTTAGCTTATATATCCTATGTGTACCCTCCATCATCATCCAATAATATGCCAGTACAAGATCCTACTAGTCTTATCCTCATACCACCATATAGTCCCTATCATAGTCCATTGGTCCATCAAACTTCTAATCTATCAAGCCCTTCATTGCCTTCATCCCCATGTTCCTCCAATCTTCCAGAAAAGGATCCTTGGGAAGTAACCCTACAACAATTAGTCCAAACACAATTACTTGAGCTACCCCTAGTAAAACCATATAATCCTAATCCATCAAATCACATTATCCCTCCACCTAGTTTGAATCCTACTATGCCCAATACCATTATTCATTTACCTAATTAAAACAACACCATCTACCATTATTATCCATCCATTATATTGTCCATCCACCCATATACTTATGAAGGATGTAATCCAATGGCTATTGCCCTGGAATCAACCATCTCTATGCCATAAAATACCTATCCAAGAGCTTATCCAAGAACCTTCAAACATCATGTCTATTCCTTCAGCCCCATCATGTAATCCACAACCCATCGAGCCTATTAAAGAGTTCCCTACCATGAATGCAAAACAATATTCATCATGTAGCCATGTTGTTGACCATCTTGAGCCTCTTAAGTCCATCAAAGAACCTTGTAGCCCTATCCACACTCAAGAGATATGTCAAGATTCAAATCTAAAGTATGATTCGCATTGCTCCTTACCAACTAAAAATCAAACTATTCAAACTCCTCCATCTCCCATCCATGATCAAGTTCCTATCCATGATCAAGTTCCTATTCATGATCAAGCTACCATTTATGATCAAGCTCCCCTCTATGATCAAGACCCTATCCATGGTTATTAGAGCTATGATGATCCTCTTAGCCCACTTTATGCATTACATAAGAAAGAGATTGTCACTTCACCCATCCATAATCCTATGACCATCCATGAGAAAAATATATAAATTACTTCTATCCATCCATCCACAACACCCTCTTTTGAAGATGAGACACTTGATCCCCAAGAAAACATTGGCAATCAAACAAGTAACTTGAATCCTATTGCTTCACCTACTACTGAGAATAATGTTATTCAAGATCCAAGCATCCCAAGTCATCCATTGCATGATCCCACATTGTCTCTTGTGGATCCTCCATTATCTCTTGTTGATCCTCCACCATTTCCTATTGACCTCATTCCAAATCCATTATTCTATCCAATTGGTCCTACTACTTTTATATGTGGTGGTTCTCTTGTCAAAGAGAAACAAACTTCATCCACCACCTCACCTTCTCCATCTCATAATGGACTCATGTCTTGTTTCCAAAACAAACATCTCATTGCATATCGTATGTTCTAAAACATGAATATCAAGGCAAAGGTTTAGGCCTTCATAAATAAGATATCTTAGATCACATCCATGTCCTAATCCATCCTTGAGCATATGGACATGGTTTTTCATCCCAAGAAAAACAATCCAAATATGTTGGTACCACCTCCATGCCTCCTCTAGCTACTTCTTCCACTCCATATCCTGGTGCACCTTATCACACCTCTCACTCATATGTTGACATCCCTCCTTCATCGTCATACCATTTGAAAAAGAATGTGACCATACATCTCCCTCCATCTACTCTTCCTCCACTCCTTCCAACTCCTAATATTCATATCCTTCAATCCCCTAATCCCTTCATCCATCAGTACACTCATCCCTCCATCCACACATCCCGCTCCCTTATATCCCCTATCATTCCTAATCATTGCCAATGAATGCATACATCAGCCACATATGAAGCTATCCCAAACCCCATGAGATTCAAAAATAAAATTTTGGATGCTTCCACATACATAGAAATATATCCACAAAAACCTCAAGAATATCATGTCATAGGGCATTAATACACAAATTCAAAACTAAATCCATATCATAAGCTGTATATGCCCACACACCTCAAAGAAAATATGAAAATGGTGTGGGTCCCTAAGAAACAAGCAATTACCCCAAATGAATCATTTATATCTCAATATATCCCATAATTTCAAAAATCCCATTCCCCATTAAAAAATATTGCAAATTCTAAGTCCATTTGGGTTCCTAAATCCCTAAATCAACAATTCCCAAATCCCCTGTCCTGATTCCGATTACTCTCCACTCCCCATCCTAGTTAAAGACTACAAAATCTATCATGATGTGTGTAACCATTGGTCTTGGTTCCCCTCCATTCCATGTCATGTCCACATACTTCCATCCTACCATCTTACATCCCTTATCCAACATATTTCACCCATCATACCTCTATGGTCCATGCTTTTTCTCCATCACCCATGTCTCCCTCCATCTTCAACCATAATCTATATCATCATCCACCATACATTCCATTTCCATCTTCCAACATCTACCAACATCCATGCACATAATGCTACCTGATATAGTCCATGTGTAAACATGCATCAAAATGCTAACATACTACCTTTCTATTGGAAACAAATGCTTGAGTCCTCATCCTCCATCCCATCTAAAAAAGTTTTAAAAAAATCAAAAAAGTAAAGAGAAATCCTTCATCCAATGGTGAAAACTTAGAAAACAGGCACCTTGGATAAGTACCTTGATGAACACTTGGCAAACAAGCGTCATGTGTAGTTTAATTGTCTATGAACCTTACACTTGGGGGCATGTTGTATCATCTCATCTTATCATTTTCCATCATATCTTCCTTATCCATTATATCTGTATACTTATCCCATTAATCCACTTCATCCTCCTTTCCTCCTTTTGATCTTAATAAAGATAGGGGCAAAATGTTGAATCAAGATTTGGATACTTCTTGATGTATCTAATACTTCTCACCATATCCTATCAATCCTATCATTGCAAGCATTGTCACATCATATCTTGAGTCTAATATCTAGAATGTGACATGTTATTCCTATGCAACATAGTCCTTGGAGATCTCATCTTGAATTCTTATGTCCATCTCTCCTTCATGCATTTTTGATCCATTATCTTCTATTGTCGATCCTCCTACCTATCTATCCATCTTACACTACCTATCCATCCATTATCCACTCTCACCCATCCTTTTGTCCACTTATCTAATCCCATATTTCTCCTTGCATCTAGACCTAGTTTTCCCTTGTCATCAGTAACTAGTACTAAGGCTATCCAAATGCAATCCAATGTCTCCCAATAAAACTTCCAAAAAAGTCAAAACATTCTAAAAATCTAAAATACAATCATCAAAGTCATACCATCCCACATCATCAACACCAACCAGAACTACATAGCATCATTATCATCATCATAATGTACCTTGATCCCGTGGATATAGGGTATATAGGTAGTCTATAATATGAAGGAATTATACAGTACTCATGCACATATGATCCATCATTCTGCATCTCAGTCCATCAAACATTTCCATCTCTCTCATCTTCCATCTATCACAATCCATCCTATCACATCAACTTGACTAACTCAAGCAGAAAATGAACTAAGCATCCTTTGAAAGATCAAGTACTTACCAAACCCAGAGAAAAAGAATAATCATAAAGACATATGTTGTCTTGCATACCACTTGCCACATCTGCTACAACAATCCATCTATCCTAGATTAGATCAACAACCTTTAATGAATATATATTTCCTAAAATAAGGTTTCATCTACCAATCTACCCTGAGCAACCTATTTGGCAAGAGAATATGTTGGTTGTGTATTTACTTTATTATTCAATCAATTTATTTTTGGTTTATCTTTTGTTCCTTTCTAATTCCTATTCAAGACTACCTTGAGTTTTCTATATCTTACTAGGTTGCGATGCAGTATGGATTTGGGCATAGTCATTGCTTTCGTATCCGTGTTTGTGGGATGAGCTTATTATCCTACTACGACTAATATTTATCTTGTTTATGTTGAAATTAGCATCTTTCATATCAATATCTTTTACATCTATGGTTTTATAAAGGCCTTATGTGTATTAATATCATTCTATGCTAAGACTATTTTCCATTCACGTGTCCAACAAGGTTCTATTATGTTTAGTAGATATTATTGGCAACGTGGAAAACATTATTGGTGTTATCATTGATGGCAACAAGGAATAAGGATGTGGAAAGGAAAATAAGGATTTAGAAGGTTTGTGAGGTTATATTAATCCTCATAAATTCATGTGTATAGAGAACTCTGGTTCAGAAAGAAGACCTAGACATTTTGGCTAAGTGTTGGCAGATCACAGAGAAGACCACAGTGCTATAGTATTATGGTTAGCATTGGTCTGCATTTGAAGATCAAGTTCTATGGTTCTATAAAGATGTTGGTAACCCTTATATGTCTTCAATTCCAAATTTTTACCTTCTGATGACTTACCGAAGTATAGTTACAAAAAGCATAAGTTTGGCATAGTAGAGTACAGTGTTAAACAGGGCAGAACATTATTTTGGTTTGGTCAGCATTTCTCTGACATTAGATATGTTCTCCTAAAAATTTTGAGGTGTTGTAAATACATGTTTGAATTCTCTAAATCCAAAGTTTCAAAGGTTGAAGTCCACTAGTAAGATAGTTGTGAGGACTTATGTATCGCTACATGCATTTACAGTGTTTGACAAAGACAAAGTCTAGCTTCTAATATTCCGTATTTTGTTTCATGTTAATATTTTATTCTATGGTTATGAAAGTTAAGTCATTGAATTTATAATGAGTCTTGGATATGATTTTGAGTAATCTTTGTGGTCCACATTGAAAGTTATGATCTGACAGTTAATCTAAGTCTATGACAGTCAGTCTATGAGGCTGACCTGAAAAATATAATCTTTGTATGAAAGATTCTAGTAATTGGAATCATATCCTAAGTGGTTCTATAGTTTGGTCTGACATATGAGAATTTTTTTCAAGCATTGGTTTGATTTACAAAGTGTTTTGGCAAAGGCATTTAGGCCGATAGGATACACATAGTATAACTACACATTTCATCCTAGCAGGCTGACCTAATTTGAAGTTTGTAAATGCTGTGGATATATATATATATATATATATATTTATTTATTTATTTATTTATGAGATTCACTTTGGTGTTTGTGATGAATGATGCAAATGTGGATGTGTATGTGTGACATGTATGAAGTTTTATGATCCGATCAATGTGACAAGTGTTTGTGAAGAAGTTTTATGAAGAGCAAAGTAGTGTAGTAGAGCAGTAAAAGATGAAGAGTTTTGAGGCAATATTCTAAGCTACATTAGATTTGTATCCTTGCATTTGAAGATGTAATTGTAGAATTTCTTTATTGATAGTGAGCCACCCTTCTATCTCTTTCTTTCTTATGGCAGTGAGCATGTTTTGCAGTGAGCATTTCATTGGACAGTGAGCCCTAGCCAGTGAGTCCTTAGGGCAGTGAGCCCTAAACAGTGAGTCCTTACGGTAGTGAGCCTTGGGAAGTGATCCCTCAGGTAGTGAGCCTCTTTGTCATTTGGTATTGATACTACATAATATATTGTGAGCTAACACTCTCCATGGTTTTTCCCTTTTGTGTTTTCCACATAAAAATCTTGGTGTTTATGTGTTATGGTTTGTGGTTGTACTTTTTGTGCTTGATTTGCTTTACTATTATTAAATATGGCAAATGGATTAAAGGTTTAATGAATGAATGGTTTTATAAAATATTGATTCACACCCCACTCTCAGTATTATTAGTGATCAACAATTGGTATCAGAGTTTGGTTCCTTGGAAGAAGTTTAACAACTTGAGGAAGATTTTGGAAATTGAACACATGGCAGGTAGAAGGTATCTGGAAGAAATTCATCCAATTGGAACTACAAAATAAGAGTGCATTTTTGACAATAATGAAGAACTCAAAGTTTCTCTTAAAGACCTTGAAAGGACTGAAGAAGAAAACTGGGATTTGAAGGAAAATATAAAGGAAGCAAATTAGTGCATCAGGAAGTTGAGGGATCAAGTCAAGAAGTTCCAAGAAAAGCATAAGGAGATTAGTGAACAATTGAGATTAGAAAATGAAACCTTGAATGATCTAAAATTGCAAGTTGAAGATAAGGCAAAAGAAAAAGAAGACCTAAATCAGTTGGTGAAAGGTAAATCATAAGAATGGGAAAAGCTTGATGAATAAGCTTTGAAACTAAAGTTAGATTTGCAAAAGGCAAAGAGCTATGAAGAAAAGTTCAAGATAAGTTCTGCAAAACTTGATGAAATGATTGATAGTTAGAGGAGCCCTGATGTCAAAGAAGGCTTGGGATTTGAGAAAGTTGAAATTTCCAAAATAGGCCAAGTAGTGAATTTTAAGAACAAGAAGGATAAAGGCAAGTAGATCTAGAATCAAAGGAATAGACCTAGAAGACCACCAATCAAGAAACCAAATGCTCAAAGGTACCCATCTTTCAATCGTTATTTTAATTCTTGCAATAAGTTCAATCATAAGGCTACTCAATGTAGGAGAAAAATAAATCAAAATGGTCCATCTTTCTCAGTCAATGCTTTACTTGCAAGAGAGTTGGTCATAGAACTAGTGCATGTAGAAGTCAGATAAGAAATGACTATAACAATGGAAGGAATGTTCAATCTTTCAAAGGTAACTACTTTACATGCAAATAGACTGTCACATAGCTAGTGAATGTAGAAGTCTAATAAGGAATGCTCAATCTTTCAATAGTAACTGCTTTACATGTAATAGATTTGGACACAAGGCTAACCAATGCATATCTAAAATGAATGGAAGGAACAACAGTCAAAGGAATGTTGTGTACAACAATTGCAATAGGTCTGGTTAGCTTGCAAGATTTTGTGGAAGCAAGAACATGAAGAAAAATAATTCAATAGAAAGGAAGAAAATAGTATAAAATGTTGATATGGAAAAAAAAAGGAGATGAACAAGATATGGATCAAGAAGGATGTTATTGAAGTAAAGAATGAGTATGTGCTAGACTTTGGTCCAGAAACTTCCTCTAGGAAGTGAATTGGGAGCTCTGGCTCAAGGGGCTTCAATGATAAATCCTATTCCCCTAGCCAAAAAATTGGTGCTGACATCCAGCATGAAGGTATGAGTTGAAGAGTAGTATATCAAATCTTTTGAAGAAAATTCTAATAGAAAAGAGTCTAATAGAGAAGATTGCAAAGCAATTTGTGTTGACTATAAGTGGAAGAGGAAGTGTTAACAACTTTTTGGGAAACAAGCATCTATGGCAATTATGTTTTGATGAAAAGAGTTTGTAAGCAATATCATTCAAAGGAAATTCACAATGCATTCTAGTTTACAAGCGACCAAGGAGATCTGAGTGGCGAAGCAAAGGTGAACTCAAGCGTTTGGCATGAACAAAACTTGACTAAAAGAAAAGAACAAGGTATTTACAATCATCACTCTTGCAAAGCTTTGTTGAGCTGTGAAAATGTCTACCCCACAAGTTCTTGAGATAACTGATAGGCCCCAACCTAAATTCAAGAAGCATCCATTTAAGTCCCTAGAAATAGACCCTGATGGTGCATTTTCAAAAGTGTCCTATGGTGTGATGTATAATGAAGATATTAGGGCTTACATCCATGCTACTATGGAAGAGTATGATCATGTAAAATTAGGGCAAGTTTATTTGGATGAGTTGTCTAGTGACAAATTTGAATTGAAAGAGGAATATAGTGTTCTACATGAAAATAAATTTGATACATGGTTAGATTTTTCCATTTTCTATGAAGATGCTTGGGTTAGGTATGTCCTTAGTAGAATCCTTGATGAATTCTTCTAATTGAATGTGTCTCATATGATAACCAAGGATGCCATTAAGGTAGTTACAGGTTTGTGTTCCTCTAGAATAGTTTCGACACTTAAATTAGTAAAGAATGACACTATAATGAAATTAAATGGTGCTAAGTTTTACAAGAGAGCATTAACTATCAATGATATAGAGGATCTAGAAATGAAATTTTCTTTAATGGTTATTGGATACAAGGTATAATTCTCCAATAGGGAGAACTCTATTTCAGCTACTGCAATCTACACTGCATATGAGATGGTGAAGATGAATATTGTTTATGACTTGTGTGAGTTGCTCTAGCAACAATTGATTGAGAATATGAAGAGAACCAAAGGCACCAAGTACCCATTTAAGTATGGTACTCTTATCATTTGTTTTTTTATTTTACTTCTTGAGGGAGATGCCAGGTATGAGTAATATTGTTTGGTTGAATCATTCTCATGAAGCAACACAAATAAGGAACCACTTATAGAGTATTGGAGATAAAAGTACTCAAAGTGCATCTCTGTGGGGGTACTTCAAAGTGTTTTAGAAGAAAATGCAAGCTAGGGTTAGAATCCCTAGAAGAGTAGTGGAGAAATATGAAAATGATGTTGTCTTAGAAAGGAAGCTAGGTGTGTAGAAATTGCTTCTTACACTAATCTAATGAGGAGAGATGAGTACAAATTATTTTTAATCTTTACAATTATAGAATGTTTAACACAACAATGGAGATATTGTGTTAATACACGACACAAGAATGTAAGATAGAAGAAGAGAGAAACAAGATATAATGTGGGGAAAACCCTTATTAGGTGAAAAACCCCACACTCCAAAACCTGCACAATGTATTATCAAAACTATAATGGTTTACAATACCCTTGCAATGCAAGCTCTTAGGAGTCTTCGACACTCATATCTAGAGACAAACAGGCATCATAATAGTACCTGTCAATCACATAATACATCTCCTCTCAAAAGCACTTGTTTATATAGAAGTTATAAGGAAAAAATGAGCTTTCCTTGAGATGGGCATCCAACTTGGCCTCATGGCCCAAAACCCATGCCTAAGGACACTTGTCCAACACTACAACATGGTCATGACACTTGTCATATCACCCCATCCCAAAATGGTGGCCTATTCAAAAGTTGGGCAATGATAGATGCACTTACGACTCTTATGACAGTCATAGAATCCACCATAACTATCATATCTTACAGTTGTAAGAGAATCTATTATACACAGGCTAAAAATAGAATATTCTCTTACAACTTGTCATAACTCTCCTTGGGGCACCCAAAGCTGCCTTCTTCCAAGATGCCTTGTGACACATGTCTTCACCTATCATAGAACATTCCATTTTCGACTCTTACACGTCATAAATTCTGTCATAGGAATCTGTCATAACCATTTTGGTCAAGATTCACTTACACACTAATCAAGATGTTGACACATGGCAGAAAACCTCTACCACACAAAGGGGACACCTACCTTCACATGGAGTAAGTTGACCATCCTAGTCATCTTACAAGTGGAGTGACAACTCACCATGCCACTTCGCACTAAATGACAAAATAAGATGTGTAACAAAATTACAACATAGGCTAAATAAATAAATACATTACAAATAATAAATGCAAGGAATTACCAAGGTTGTGACACCTTAATTCCCAACATTCTCCCACTTGTCGAACACCTTGTAAGAGCCAATAGAAATAAAAGGATTTAACTGCTATAGGTTGAGAGGCCCATAGACTCTGAACACCATTTAAACTTCTCTGTGCCCATGGGTTTCATCAATGTATCTGCAACATTCTTCAAAGTGTCTACCTTCTCCAAATTGACCTTCCCATCCTCTACCATGTCTCATACAAAGTGAAACTATACATCAATGTGCTTTGTTCTGGAATGGAAATTTGGATTCTTTGCTAGGCAAATCACACTCTGAATATCACAATAGATCGTAAGTTGTCCTACATCAACACCAATATCTGAACATGATCCCTTAATCCAAATGGATTCCATGCAAGCATGAGTTGCTTCCACATACTTAGCTTCTATCATGGACAAAGTGACCACAATTTTCTGCTTACTCATCCAACTAACTACACCGCCGAACATTGTAAACACATAGGCACTAGTGTATCTCCTGTTGTCAATGTCACCCACCCAATCAAAATCCATGAATCCATCAATAAAAATTGAATGCAGAGGTCCTATAGCATTATCATGATAGCATATGGAATATTGTTGATGATGATTGTTAGTCATAACAACATGCATAACAATTTGCACAACAAACCTTTATTATCTTGTAAAGTACGATCAGCTTAGGATAAGTTGATAACTCCAAGTCTCTATTGATTAGGTCATGATCATCTGACATTACTCAGAGGTTGATGTGACATGTTGTTTTCCATTTCAAGGGATCTTACATTTGTCCAGGCGATCAGTATTACACTATATCCTGTAAATTCACTCCACAGAGAGATTAATTCCACTCTATTTTCAAAGATTGCAGAGATATTTGTAAGTTTGATCAATTCTTCTGATCATTCATCATTATGAACTTGTTCTTTCTTCTACACAGTAAATCTATTCAAAGGATGTGTCTATAAGTGGATATTTATATGTATTTCATTGATATTTATCTGAATTTGCATGATATTTATCAATTTGACATGCTTTTAATCTAAATATTCTCTGTATTTTCAATTATCTACAGGATATCTACATATTTCATGTTTTACTTACTTTTGATTGTCTGTTATTTGTAATTATGGAGATAATCTGTAATGAAATTGAAAGAAATTTAAAAGAATACTTCTACTTTTTAGTGAATCTTTAGTTATTGAATCACATACACACATGATACATTTATGGAGAGAAGAAATCAAACCATAGATCACCAAGACATTCCATAGCTAGATATGGTTGATGCTAACTTCAAAGGAATTAGGAATGAAAATAATACATGCAGGCTGAAAAGCACTCCAAGGGATACAACTAATCAATGCATATATCCAGATTTCAATCACAGATTACTCAAGATTTATGATGATTTGTAATCAAAATGGCTTCTCTTTCATTAAGTATGCATAACATGTACATTTACAACAACTTTGAAATGAGTCTTGAACTTTTTAGCAATCAAATTTCAATTAAGTTTCAAATGTTTAAAAGATTGCACCCCTGCACCTTTTATAGAATAAGGTCAAGAGGTAGTTACAATTTACCAACAGTCAAGATTTACCAATTAAGATCAACGATTAACAATTACCCTATGACTTACTCAACTTTTTCCCATGGCACAGGTTGCCATCTAGCAACCATCTATATGACTCATTATTTATGAGTACCTTATACATATGTGCACTTAGTGATGCATCATCATTCATTCCTCAGGTTCTTCTTCTTCATTTTCTTCCTCTTCATCATTCTCCTCATCTTCATCACTTTCAGCATCACTATCACTTTGATATACATCCTCTTGTATGTAGACCTTTATTGTTGTCCTGATGTGTTCATATGCTTGCACTATTTTGTCAACCTCTCCCCCATCTTGGATTCTGGCTTTTGTTATTGCATGTTTATGAGACTGGAACTTAGCCTTGAGAGCTTCCATCTTACCTTTCCTACTATTCAAAGTCTCATTATATGTTTCTACTTTAACTTTTATCCTCATTATCTTATTCATTACTTCTTCTATCAGGTGGGTGAGAGGCTCATTTGCTACTAACTTAAAATTATCATGCAGAGCTTTAATAGCAATGTCTACATCCTAATTATCAATTTTTCCCTCTATTTTTCCTTCTAGGGCCTCAAGGATTTATGCTTCATACGTCATCATGTTGTGTAGCTTTACACTAATATCCCTAAGCTTACCACTGCACTTCTTCAAGATATCACATTTAAATCTGATATCCTCATACCATATGCCTGGTAGCAGGGTAGTATTATTATCCAACACTTGATTACTTATCAAAATTTGTGGATCAATTCTCTTCATTTCACTTAGAGCAGTCAGGTCCTTTTCCAACTTGAATGACCTTTTTCTTGTATCATTTTGCATTTTATCTACCTTCCTCTTTAGACTACTCAAAGAATTCCACCTATGTAAAGAGGTTCTCAAAACATCTTTAGCCCCAGTGAGAGCTGACAACATCCACTTTTCCATGACCATTGCCTCATGTTTCATTAGGTCCAACTTGGTGACCTCTTCCTGTGCTATGACAGTCAATGGGACTGCATGATCAATTGGTGTATTATCAGGGTTAATCAACCCTTTTATGAAAGAATGTAGTTGAGCAATGTGCTCCTTATGTATTTTGTTTTTCTCTTTCTATTTCTTCACCCTTTGGGTTAAAGAATCAATAATATCCTTCCATTCTTGACCTTCCTAGTCCTCATTGGCAAAACCCAAATCAACAGTTGTGATTTGGAATTCCTCTAGGCTAATTTTTCCTTTCTCTTTTTCTACTATGGGAAGTGCTAGCTATGTAGTTATTTTGCCTATAGTAGGATCTCTTTTTATGGCCAATGTTAATATTGTCTTCCTCCTTTGCTTCATCATTGTCTCAGCAAACAAGGTAGAAACATCAAACTCTTGAATTCTGACCCTTGTTCCATACTTATTTCCTTTTCCAACCAATGAGGAACATCACCTCCAGATTCTTGGTGGCCTTGGTCAATATCATGTATGCCCTGTTCTCTAGTATCTGCTTCTATCCTTGGTGGAGAAGGCACCTTCTTAATTTCTTCCTCATGTAGTTCCTCATGAGGGGAATCTTGTTGAAGTTCTTCCTGCTAAGGGGTTGGCTTCTGCAAAGAAGGATCCTATGGAATCTCCACATTTTGATATTGTGCTTCATCTTGTACTCCCTCCTTCTGATTTTTATCTTCTTTATTATTTTTCTCATCTAGTGGCATATTGACATCTTCAGATGTCTATATATTTTCCCCTTGTGGATCACCCTAATCAAGGGTCATTTCCTATTCTCTACCCGATACACCAATATCCTATGGCTTAGGGTCCTCCTAAGTTGATTTATCTTCTACTCTTGAGGCTTCTCTTGGATCTCCCTGAGTTTGAACCATAGCAACACCTGATATATCTTTATCACCCTCACTCTTCTATTGAACTTCTACTATTTTTGGCTCTATGGGTGTCTCATGTTGTTGTTGACCCATATTAGGAGCACTGCTATCTTTTTCTACTTGTTTTGCCACTTCAATCTTCTTTGGTTCTTTGGGTGCACCTATTTTATCTTTAGGGATTACATCACCCCCTATATGTTAAATCCATGATGCCATGGCTAATCACCTGCTCAACCAAATTATCAAGCCCTATCTGTTGAGCTGTCCTCTCTGGGCTACCTTGTTTTACTTCCTCCTCTATTTTCTTTTTTTCCTCCAACACTATAATCTATGCTAATGGGGTTCCATGAGGAGTCATGCGGGTGTTAGATGCGACAGTCTCCATTTGTTGAGAAGCCACACTATGAACTACCTCATCATTAGATAAGTACATAGTATCCTCCAAAGAGAAAGGAACACCCTAACTTGATTTGAACACTTCTCTCGTTTGTTCCTCTACTTTCTTAGTTTTAGATTTTTTCATGGTGGGAAGAGGAACATCATGTTGTAGCTCCTTCCTAAATGCTTCACCACTAGCTCCTCTCAATATGATGGGGTCAGCCTGGATATCCACCCTCATGGCTATTCTTTGTTTCTTGAGTGGTGACATTAGTAGCATCACCCTCCTCTTCTTGTTGGCTACCTACAAGTCATCACCTGTAGTTTCTTTATTTACCTACTCTTCTTCCAAAGGGATGCTTTCTTCCACTGCCTGCTGTAGGGCCCGGCTCTCTACCTGCACCTTTGTAATTTCAACAGTAGGCCTCAAAATCCTTTTAGTCTTTGGTTTTTCAATAAGAGGCTATACAAATGCCTGAGCCGATGTAGATGCACCTACAGCTAACATGGAAATCCATTCAATTATCACCCCTTTGGTTCATCTTCACTTTTCTTACCTATAGGGGGACCTTTCCTTTATTTTTGTGTAGGTAATCTTTCCCCATTGTATTTCCTCTTTTAATTGAGGAAATCATCATATTCCTCATCAGATATTTTTTGCCTCTTCTTTTTGGCATCAACTGTAAAGGTAACACCCATTTTCTTCAATCTCTTTATCTCCTCATCCACCCAAACTTGGGTTAATTGGATCACACCACTTGTTAGCTGATCCAAGGATATATCCTCCTGCTATGTAAGATCTAGGGCTGATATGGTGTCATTATACACCTTTTTTTCCTCATATTCATTGGACATGATCCTCCCATCATCCTTACGTAGCTACACTGGCACCAGGATGTAGTCAAAGGTTTTTATTTGATTCAAGATGAGTCTTTGATATTTCCTTCTTCTCACCTCAGCTTCATCATCACAGTTGGTCCAGAAGTCCTCTAGATGCTTTTGGTGTATCAGTTTTCCTAATATTTTCTACATCTTACCATAAGGATCATAAGATCTGGCTAAGGAAAATGGCTGTAAATACATCAATTTTAGCCCTTCCATGACATGTTTTAAGCTCTCTAAATCTAAGCACATGTACCAACTCATTGATACTAGAAATAAAACTGGAGGTATCTTCTTTTGTACCTTGTAGGCTTTAACTATTGTGGATACCTACCTGACAAATTCCCTCAAGACAATCCCATCAGTAGGGTATCTTGGCAACATAAGAGGTTGTGCTTCAAATCCCTCTATCCTAATGTACAAAAATGTGGCAAACTAGATAAACCAGGCCCCATGTTGATAAACAACTTCCTAAGCTTCCATGCTCATCCTTTTAGTCCTGTCCTCCTCCATGGTTCTGACCAAATGCATAGAGAATGCATCATTCACTAGTTTGTAGTCCAGGAGGTAATCTTTCCTTTGTAATTGGGGATAATGATCCCATAAGTGTGCATCATCAACATCACCACCAGCCTTACCCATGGTCTTCAAAGCATCAAAAGTTCCCTTATATGCACATGAGTACACCACATATGAGGTCATATAAAATAAGCATGTCTGCCCTCCCAGGTTCCTCATTCCTTCATCCAGTGTGTCACTAATGATCTTATCCCATAATGGCTTGTTGTCTGCATATAAAACCATCTGGATGATCCCAAACATCTAGTTCTCATTTCTAGCATGAGGTTCACCTATCATCCTACTCAGCAAGGAAATCATACATTGGTACTCATCATCACAATCAAACTTATACAGATGTATGGGTAATTTGGCTGAGGCGGCATGTGCTACTCTTTGACCTCCATTGGTAGATCCTCTTCCTTGCATTTTTCTTGTTATTATTATATTCTATTTCCAACTTACACAGGTCCATGCTCACTACCTTCTTCCCAACTGGTAGATTGAAAGTGGCAGTAATGCCCTTTATTGAGAAGTCTGCATATATTCTTCTTGTTTCTCCGTCCGTTTCGTTTTAGGGTTATAATTTCTAGCACATTCCACTACTAGCTCTAGGGTATCCATAGCATATGGAAAACCAGCTGCATGCCACATACCTGAAACATATACCCCATCCAGAATGGGATTGTCCTTATCATGATCCACTCTTGTTGACCATACTACCAGGGCCGTATCTCCTTGGTGAGTATCACCAATAACTCCATACTTAAACTGCACCCCCTTAGGCTGAACAAACATAGGCTTGAGGGACTCTATGTCAGACCTATTTCTTATGAGATCTGCCATGGATTCCTACAATAAACATGATATGCTTTACCCTACAGTATCCAAATGCATTTCTACAACATCATGTACTTCTATATCATGTGTACTCTGTATATTATTTCTCTACTTCATCATGATACATACTATCACAAAGACAAACCACAAGCAAGAACAAACACTTTACCTAAAACATATAGAAAATGGCAATAGGAGGGTTCACAGTTACTTAGCTGATAGTGCTTTCCTCTTGGGTTAGATGATTGATTATGGAGAAGCATTGTAGATGCTCAAGATCACCTGTTCTATTACGGTGAAGGATCCAATCCGTTTACAGGTAGCTGTATGAGGGTTTGACTTAAAAGCTCTATAATTTCAAAATTTTTTGCAAGGTAAATGAAAATAACCTTCAAATTTCATCTTTAAAGTAGGTGAATAGGACAAATTAGGGTAAAAATGTGTTGTCTTGATCAAATCTGTTTATCATCTGCAGGGAATCCATAGATGCTAACAAGTGTTCAATTTGTATTTGTAATCGCCAGGAATTCATCTACCACATTTAATTGCATTTAATGTCAAGAAATAGGGGAAGGTGATCTTTGAAAGATCAGGGGATATTCAAAATATGACCCCCTTTAGATAAAATGACCCCCCGCCTTTGAGCGGCAAAATTGAATGTAAAGGATCGGGTGATATGGTCAATGTTTGGCCATGTGTAGATCAGGTCACGAAATTAAGATCAGGGGCTATTCAAAATATGACCCCGTAGATAAAATGACCCCCTTGGAAAAGATCAAGGTGATGTCACTATGTTGGCGACATTGTTTAATCATTATGTTTTAATGACGTCATCGTCATTTTAAAGAATATGATAGATATCAGATATATACCTCTCAACGGATAGAATGGAACAATGATGTCATCATCAGTGTGATTTCCTTCATTCATTGGACTTGGATGACATCACTATCATATTTGACATAGGGTGATATTTACGAAGTGGGTGATATTCATAAGATGACTGATGTTAAAAGTATGACCCCCCCACGAGATAACTGAAGTCATTTGACGGGAAGATATCGTCTCTTACTTAAATTTGATGTCTGCACATCATGGACCGGGTGATTATCAAGTGATAATCCAATATCTAGGTGATCTTATCTAATATGTCTGATGTTTGAATATGACCCCCCTTACTCAGTCTATCAAGTTTGACCAAACATTGAATCAACATAACTCTCTTCCCTTAGACAATTTTAGGTTGATCTAAAAGGCAAACCTGCTTGGAATTTTCTGTACTTTCCAACCATGAGGTTAATAATGGGAACTACTAACTTTGGCAACTGACCACATCATGGTGACAAATCTACCGTCTTACAAGGTTACATGGATGACTGATTTTACCAAACCGCCCAAAGTAGAAAATAAAAAGCCAAAGCAACAAGAAAAGTTGGGTCCCTATTTTGTCAAGGCAAAATGGGGCATGTTGTGTAACCACACAACAACTTTCCACCAAAGAACATAACCAAATTCCAATGATTCAAGTGATATGATCACATTCTAACATAGTATTTTAACTCTTTCTAAGTATAAGTATTATAATCTTTCTAAATGATAAGGTTTTCATCATGGCAACAATGCTAGCAAAGGATCAGGTGTGTGTAGTCGATTAATTATCCTCATCTTAAAAGTAAGTTGAAAACATGAGTAACTGATGTTAAACTACATAGTTTGGGACCATCCCTCATAGCCAACTTGAATAGAGCCTTACTGCTAGCAGGTGTCTATAGCCCCAATAAGGTTATCTATACAATCCCCCTAAGTAGAGCCCCACTTCCAGCAGGCGTCTATAGTCCCAATAGAGTTACTTAGATGGCCTAATTTTATTCCTTTTGGATTTTCAATATTTATTCTTTCTGTTCATATGATGTCATCATGTAAGCTTAATGTGCAAGGCATGGTCACTTGTGATTTAGGTTGGAGATTACATTGGTAGCAAGGGAGTCCCTTTAGATTTTTCACTTAACACCTACACTTATGTGTCCCACAAACCCAAGGTTGTTAGGTGAATCATTGTGAAAAATTACTTTAGTTAAGAAAAGGTACCCTGATGAAAAGGATATCGTAGACTTGATCACCAATACTTCTCAAAATGAGTCATAACCTATATAGGAATTTGTTCTCATCACTTGAATCTTAATGATTTGGTTATTTTCTTAGGGTGATGAGTTGCATCATCTTGACTAAACAAAATAAAACTCAACAAGCAACCCAACTAACAAAACAAAACTATACAAACAACTATACAATATGTACACTATGATACACTTGACTTACATAACACTATTTTAGGCTTGAAAATAATACTTGAGGAACTATCCATTAATAGGTAATGGGACATCTTCACCGATTAAAGTCTTAAGCCTGTAGGAACTATCTCCTAAAATTTTTGAAACTTGAAAAGGACCTATCCAATGTTTATCAAATTTACCATGATCTCCTTTCCTTTCATGTGCTTTATTCCACATAAGGACTAAATCTAAAATTCTAAAATCCTTAACTCTGGCTCTTTTGTCAAACCAATGCTTGACAACAGCTTGATGTTTAGCAAATTGATCAATTGCTCTATTCCTTTTTTCTTCTAGGTGCATTAACTGAAGTAACCTGACTTCTTGTTTGATATCTATACCTAGATACTTTTGTGCAAACTACAATGTGGGGATCTTTACATTAACAAGGAGGATGGGATCCACCCCATATACTAGGTAAAAAGGAGAATTTCCTAATGTATCCTTCATCCTAGTTCTATCTACCTGTTGGGATAGGAAAATTTAAAATTTTCTTGTAATCTTACTCATCCATATCCGACTAGATCAGAAAATATTATGCCCAAAAGTCATGATGATAACTAGTGTATTCCATTAAAATCACAAGCTTTCACAACAAGTGAGTGTATCGCTCGCTAAATTACACTAAAATGAAGGGCTTCAATTCCTAAGGTTTGGCAAGACATCCCCTTTTGTCATACCGATCCATGTTCTACAAGGAACTTGTTAAAATTGCTATCGGCATAAGAATAAGCATCAAAGAGAAGATTTCAAGAATCACTGAAAGAGAAAGTGGTACGGATGACCTTTCATTAGGGAGAAAATGCATGCTCACACCAATTGACATAAGGAAACACTATCAAGTAGCATTTTACAAACCCTCCTGATAGTATAAGTCATGCCGATGGTGAAGTCGGTAGGACTCTCACTGAGCACCGAGTGGAACTAAAAATATTATGAAATGAAGTTTTATTTTTGTATGTTTCATGCATTGTATGTATGTTTTAGGTTATACATTTCAATATACATACAATGCTGAACTCAAGAAAGATTGAAATTTGGTAAAAATGATGCATCATGACTTAAAGTATATTAGAAGATGCATTGCACTTTATATACATTGTGGAGCTGAAAAGTAAGTAAATTGTGGTTTATAAAAATGATAAGTCTAAAGAGGTGATACAAAGGAGTTTGTATGTATTCGGCTTTGTATCTAAAAATTGGATACAAGTATTGTTGCATTTTGGAAGATACAATTAGAGAAGTGATGTGGGCTCCACTGTTTGCATATCGGGCATGTATAAATAACATTATATATCTTCAATATACAAGCTAATATACAAGTTAAAAGAATGCAAATAAGAGATACAAACTGGATGCGAAAAGAAAGTTAAATACTGAAAAGTCTTTGTATGTTCGGGGTGCTTGTATGTTTATAATATACATACTAGATATACAAAGGAATAAAAACCATCACTAGGGATAAAAGGTAAAGAGAGGGTTTGTATAAGATGCTTTGTATGTGCGCTTATACAAGATAACATACAAACGGCAATATACAAAGAAAATATACAAGAGAATAATATACAAAACCTAACATAATTAGGGATTTTAACATTATATACATAGGGTGAGGACCACATATGTATGTTGGAGATATATGTATACGATATGCAAGAAAGTAATGTTGATAACTGAGAGGGGGGGGGGTGAATCAGTTATCCTAATTATTTCCCTTATTAAACTTTCCTCTTAATTGAAGCAGCATAAAATCAAACACAAAACATAAGCCATGAAATAAGAAACACATGACACAGTATTTTTGACGTGGAAACCCTGTTAAGGGAGAAAACCACGGGGTGATTAACCCAAGAATTATTCTCTGTTAGAAGAATAGGAAATTACAAAAATGGCACTTGCCAATTAGGGCTCACTGCCCGAGCACACTGCTCACAAGAGGCTCACTGCCTACAAGAAGACACACTGTCTTACAAAGTGATTAGAATCACAGTCTTGAACTGATTGGAAGCATCTGCATATGCTGGAGTTCAGTTCCGGTTAGGTTCAGTATACTGATCTGCTGCACTTCATCTTTCCTCTGTTCTTTAGTCTGCTGTCCTTTCACATACCGGATCTTTCTTGTTACTTCTGCTCTACTCTGGACTTGTTCGCATATATTCACACACCTTTCACAACTAAATCCATCCTCTATATATATCCGCACAAGTAATTTCATCATCTTTCTAGTCGGCATCCGGAACAGTCTAGTTTCTTACAAACTTAGTTCTGTCGGCTGAATCCTTGCTCACCAAGCAATGCGGATCAAGCATATACTTGTAGATATCATCAATTATGTCGGCCAAACATGATTCATGCCTCCGCAACCTTTATCATCATCTGTAACACATCCGGAAAGTAGTTTGATACTCAGTCAGTCAGTTCTTCCTCTGTTTTCACTGTCTCTCAGGAATCCGGTACTCAACTATTCATATCTTTTTCCTTGTCCATCTCCGGAGGCTAAATCCTTGGAATATACTACTCAAGATAGTCCTCTTGACTTCCCCAGATCCGCACTGCACCAAGACACTTCCTCTGAGAGATCCGGACCAATCTGTCGGACCTTGCCACATGCTCTGTTCTTGTTCACCGGACCACCACAATCTTCAATCTGACTTCCGGTAGAGACATATCATGACTTGCGGATATGTGGGATGACCTTTGTTGCCATCAATGACAACAACCATGAATCCATATAGTGTCTCTTGCCAACAATCTCCCCCTTTGGCATTGATGGCAACACTTAGTGAAAAAATGACTAAGTGTTTACACTATGCTCCCCCTCTGCTGATGCTCTGTCTTTATATACAATTTCCGGAACTCCCCCTGAGTTGGATTCCTCATTTTTCACTGCTCCTCACTCCCCCTTTGACATCAATGGCAAAGGGTAGGGTCCGCACACCAAAATTTTCAAAAATTTTCTATATATAGCCGCATATTTACATACTCACATATACTGCAGAATGTCTGCAAAGGATGTCTGCAGTTGAACCATTTCAGTAGCCCAACTTAGCTTCATTCTGTCCAAGATTGAAATGTGACCACTCAACAAAAATGCAAAAGCTTCTGCCCGCCTGAGATCTGTCGGATCTTTTGTATGGGCGGTGGTCTGGGCATCACTGATGGCCTCATGCATAGTTTCCAACTTAGGGACTATAATCCTTCTAAGTTCTCCCATCCGGTTGGTAATGTTCTTCCTCTCCTTCTCAAGATTCTTTATTTCATTCAAGACTGCAATAGTCTGACATTCTTGATTTATTATAGAGGAAGAGAGAGGATCAAAACTTTGAGATAAGCTTTGAAGCTTGTCCTGTTCCTCTTTTATTTTCTTGTCAATTGCTGCTGTTGCCTTTGACCAAGATATACAAAATTTGTAGATGTCACCGCCATCCTTAAGAGCATTTTCTAAACTCTTTATTCCAATGCTTACAATCTTCCTATCCTTAGAGATTAATTCTAATATTTCAGAAAATCTCTTATCCAAAAATTCCTTCCGGACCTTTTCTTCAGCTGATTTTTCTAGAGAATTAAAATGTGTATCAATACTGCTGACTAAGGTTTTTAGATTACCGGAAGTGGAGGCTGTCGGATCTATTTGGATTGATGGCATGATCTTTACAAGTACTCCGGAAGCAGCCTCTATCAACTCACAGTCTTCCATATGAGACTTCAGGAGCTTTTCATTTGCCTTGGCATTTGCAAATGAAGCTATCTTCATTGTTTGTACCGGAGAGAGAGAGTCAAAATCAAATGGACCTTTTAGAAGCTCCGGTTCATCAATCTCTAGAGTTTCTTTGCTCAAAAATTGTTGAACAGTTTGTGCAGTGTCTCTTGCCGGAGACAGATGTTTCTTTTCTTCTGCAGTCTTAGAACTGTCAACCTCTTTGTCTGTCACCACTGCTTCCTTCTCCTGCAACTGCTCTTCTTCTTTGGATCCGGAGACTGTAGGGGAAACCGGAGGAGAGATGCTTGCTTGCTCATGGGCCACTTCTTCTGGAGCAGAGGGTCCCAAGTCCTCACTTGTCTGTTCATGGCTCACTTCTTCCGGAACAGAAGATTCCAAATCAGCAGCTGTTTCTGCACCTAAGTCCTCTACAACAGGAAGATTGAACCTTTTGAAGGCCTTCCGGAGGATCTCTTCTGTCTCTTGTGCCACTTTGTCAGTCTCACCAAGCATGAGCTGATTCATCCTGGCTTTACTTCTGAACTCATCTCTGCAGTCCTTGAAGATCATGTTCATTGTCTTGGGATCAATTTGAGGATATAGCTGAATAGCTATCTGCTCCCGGATCTCAAGATCTTTGGCATGAGCATTATTCTTTCTTACTTCCATTTCCTTCTCTAGGCTTTTAGGAATGAGTGATATGATCTCAATGAAAGCCTTATTGTATGTGTTCAGATATTTAACTGTGGCTTCCTGCAGAGTCTTTTGGTCTGCCTCACTGAAGTCATCATAGGATTCAGTCATTGGTTGAAGGTTTCCATCCACCGTGACCGACTTGATTATGCTCTCTAGTGACAGAGTGGGCTTTTCAACAGTTACCTCTGCCATTTCCTCCTTGTCTTGGCCTGTGGAGGGCTTACCGGATCCTTTCTTTTTCTGTTTCTTTACTTCTCTTACTCCTTCATCTGATTCTGTCTCCTCTTCATCCTTTTGGCTTTCATAAGCCCTTGATGCTTTTGTCTTGGATCTTTTACCGGATGCCTGGACTTCCGGTTTTGAGCTTTTGGTTGTGGAAGGTGCAGATCTCTTTGATGATCTGGTCCGGGTGGGGGTTTCAACCGGAGCACTTTCTTTGCTTTTCTCTTCTTCCTCAGCCTTTCTCCTCTTTTCCCGGCTGGCATCAAGTGCCTCTTTTGAGATGCCTAGGCCTTGAGCAATGTGCTCTACTTCTTTTCTCACTTTTCTTTTAATCTCAGGTTCCCTGAGTTCTACATGTAATTTCACGCTCAGCTCCTCAAAGGTTCCAAACCTTTCTGCCTTAGGATCTTTGGGCTGACTTAGCATGTGTTGAACATGCAGCTCTACTATCTGTTCATCAACTTCATACCCCATGGGCATGATCCAGACAGTCCTTGGCTCCACTGCCTCCATTAGGCACTGATCAGTGTCAACCATAAAACATACTGAGTCCTTGTATTTCTCAATGAGTGACTGGGGAATTCTCTCTCTTGCTTGCATCATGCTCTGAAAGTTTTTGAAGTATCCCCATAGAGCTGTATTTCTCGCTTTTGCATCCCCAAGTCCATGCAAATAGTCTCTTATCTGGACTGCAACAGGTTTGTCATTCTGCCATACCCATCCACTTGTTCCGGGTAGCTCATTCATGAAGTAGAAGAAGAGACATACAATGAGAGTACCATACTTAAAGGAGTTCTTCTTGTCTTTCTTGATTTTCTGTACATTTTCCATCAATTGGCTTAGTAGTAGTTCACAAAGATCATAATCTGCATTCTTTCTTAGCATTTCATATGCTGTGTATATTGCAGTTCCGGATACAGAATTCTCCCTGCTGGAGTGATAGATCTTGTATCCTATTATCATTGATGCATATTTGATATCCGGATCCGAAATATCTTCAATGGTCATTGCTCTCTTATCATATTTTGATCCGGTGGCCTCAGTTACAACGTTGTTCTTGACAGATTTGAGGATAGGTACCCCCCCGGAAGAGTATAGACCAGTTACTGCTCTAATTGCTTCTTTTGTGATCTTGCAGGGTCTATCTAGCCAAAGGAAGTTGTCATGCATCCTGCTCAGTACATACCGGACCCATTCATCTTCTTCAAAGCTAGGGAAATGAATGAATTGCTCAAATTGTTTCTTCTGGATACCCTTATACTCTGGTTTGAGCTCAAAAGCATTGTCTATCAGTTGTTTGTGATAGAGGTCTCTTAATTTGAATTCCCCAAATTCCTCAATGTTTGCGTGTATGTAAACCCTAATATCTTCAGTATGTAAGACTCCGTGGGGAACACTAGAGAAGGCTCCTAGTGGATCTACCTCCAACGATTTGTAGGGATGTTTCTTGAATGAGGGGCGAGGTCTATCAGAGATCTTAACTATGTTTGGAGTAGCCATTCTTCAAAGATTTGCAGTGAGGAAATGAAAAACGAAGAATACCTTATGCGCCTTCGGTTTGCACGGAGTGGTTGGATTGATTTCTTTATGCAATAGCTTCGGCAGGAGATCCTTGGTGTGCTTGATGAACCTTGTTGCAGAGCTCCACTATTCGCTTCTTCTCAAGTGTAGAATGAGCAGATAACTTTTGAGAAATCCCTTATATTGCTCCGCAAACCCTAATATCTGTCTGCAATAAATGCTTCACCTGCATTATTCCGGTTTACCATGTCTGGACAGCTTGGAGTATCCCGGATTAGTCCTGATCACTGAATATCATTCGAATCTTTAAATCATGAATAAATCTAGGTAACATATTACAAGAACATCCCAAACACTCTGTCCAATCCGCAAGACAAGATCGTGCACTTCCGGATCTCTCCGGACCTTTTTGTAATCCTTTATCATACCGGAGCACCTCCCTGAACAGGTCTAACTTAATCGAACACAGCTTCTTCATAACTCCATGCGGACCTCTGAAAACTTGACTGAAGCATCTCAGGACTTATATCTACAAACCCTTTAATCCGCATCTTGTGCCACATCCGGCACAACTTGTTTGGCTGGGGGAACAGAATCTTCTTTGAGTCTCCCCCTAAGCCTGAGCTCACTTTTTAATTTCCGGAAGAAATATCAGCACCAGAATCTGGTGCGGATCCAACCTCTACATTCTCTGAGCTTTTCTTCACCCAAATCTTGCTCATCTGATTCCTAACTTCATCCGCATTCATCTTTTGTTTACCCTTGTCTTGATTCTGATTATACACCGGACCTCTTTTGTCCTGATTCTTGTTTCTGCAGACTTTAGCATTATGACCGGACCTATTGCAGATTTGGAAAATAACATTTCTTTGCATATTTAACTGATATCCCCTTGATCTGCATTGATTAGCCATATGACCTACTCTATTGCATGTAAAGCATCTACCTTTGAATGATTTGTTTACTTGCATAATTCTGCATTCATGGGATTTGTGTCCATACCTTTTGCAGTTGAAGCACTGTCCGGAGAAGGATGAATTAATCTGATTCATTCTCATTCTGCACTGATTAGCTTTGTGACCAAAATGGTTGCAGCTGTGGCAGTATCCATTGAAGGATGGATATTTTTGAGCATTTGGCTGTCTTACCGGAGGTCTTCTAGGCCTGCTCCTTGGATTTTCTGATCCAAGATTCCTCTGACCGGATCCGGAGCTTTCTCCTTTCTCATATCCCAAGCCATACTTGTCATCTGTCCTCTTTTGACTTCCAAGAAGAATTTCAAGTTGAGCAGAACTTATCTTGAATTTCTCTTTATATTCATTTGCTGTTTGAAGGTCTCTTTTGAGAGAGGCAATTTGATCCTCAAGTTTTCCTTCATTATCTTTGGAATCTTCAAGATCAGATTCAAGGTGTCTGATAATCCTGTCCATCTGGTGGCATTCTTCTGATTTTTCTTTAAGAGATTGTCTTAGATTGTCTTCAGCCTTTCTTTTTTCTTCAATCTCTTGAGTAAACTTTATAGTTCCTGATTCCATTTCATGTCTTAACATAATGACTTCTTTTGATAACTTTTCACATAACTTGGTTTGCTCAGTCAATTCCTCACTTGTATTGCTTTCTTCACTTTGTCTTGCCAACTGTTGAAGCAGCTCCTTTCTCTTTTTCATAGAGAGACTTAATTTGTCTTTTAATTCTCTCATGAATTCATCAGCCTGTTTGAGTCTTTCCTTTAATTCACTGACTTCAGAATTTGACTGTTCAAGATCCTCAAGGGCAGTCTTGAGTTGCTCCCTTAAACCATATGCATCCATTTGAAATCCCAGATCTTCCTCAAGCTGTTAGGCTCTATTAGGAGGAACTTAGCTCTGATACCAATTGTTGATAACTGAGAGGGGGGGGGGTGAATCAGTTATCCTAATTATTTCCCTTATTAAACTTTCCTCTTAATTGAAGCAGCATAAAATCAAACACAAAACATAAGCCATGAAATAAGAAACACATGACACAGTATTTTTGACGTGGAAACCCTGTTAAGGGAGAAAACCACGGGGTGATTAACCCAAGAATTATTCTCTGTTAGAAGAATAGGAAATTACAAAAATGGCACTTGCCAATTAGGGCTCACTGCCCGAGCACACTGCTCACAAGAGGCTCACTGCCTACAAGAAGACACACTGTCTTACAAAGTGATTAGAATCACAGTCTTGAACTGATTGGAAGCATCTGCATATGCTGGAGTTCAGTTCCGGTTAGGTTCAGTATACTGATCTGTTGCACTTCATCTTTCCTCTGTTCTTTAGTCTGCTGTCCTTTCACATACCGGATCTTTCTTGTTACTTCTGCTCTACTCTGGACTTGTTCGCATATATTCACACACCTTTCACAACTAAATCCATCCTCTATATATATCCGCACAAGTAATTTCATCATCTTTCTAGTCGGCATCCGGAACAGTCTAGTTTCTTACAAACTTAGTTCTGTCGGCTGAATCCTTGCTCACCAAGCAATGCGGATCAAGCATATACTTGTAGATATCATCAATTATGTCGGCCAAACATGATTCATGCCTCCGCAACCTTTATCATCATCTGTAACACATCCGGAAAGTAGTTTGATACTCAGTCAGTCAGTTCTTCCTCTGTTTTCACTGTCTCTCAGGAATCCGGTACTCAACTATTCATATCTTTTTCCTTGTCCATCTCCGGAGGCTAAATCCTTGGAATATACTACTCAAGATAGTCCTCTTGACTTCCCCAGATCCGCACTGCACCAAGACACTTCCTCTGAGAGATCCGGACCAATCTGTCGGACCTTGCCACATGCTCTGTTCTTGTTCACCGGACCACCACAATCTTCAATCTGACTTCCGGTAGAGACATATCATGACTTGCGGATATGTGGGATGACCTTTGTTGCCATCAATGACAACAACCATGAATCCATATAGTGTCTCTTGCCAACAAGTAATACAATAGGATATATACAAAGGCAGATCCAAAGATAATTTCAATTTATTTCATAAACCCAATAAAGTCTGCGCTTGTATATGAAAGAAATGTATTCGATATACAAGGGAGACCTGTTGGGAAGACTTGTATGATCAGAGTAGAAGCTTTGGGTCCTGCCGACTACATGAGTTACACCGATCATGAAAGCCAAAGAGCCTTTGGTGACAGTCATACCGATGCATTAAGTAGTGAATGAAACATGTCAGGAAGACCAAAAGGCTTAGGAACCATATGATAATCTCACATAGATGGTTCAAGTCAAGCCGATGGCAATACAAATGATTATTCCCGCATTGGGTTAACTTTGTGGTACCTCCTTGAAAACATAAGAAATATCTTGAGGGACTTCAAGAAGATTACCATTAAAATTGATTATGAAAATGAAGTCTAATTACAATATTTAATTTGCCAATGGCAACTAATTAAATATTTTATTTTGCCAAAGACAATTGAATGAAGAGCTGTACCAAAGGATGCACCGGAATGTAAAGGGTCATAACCCTAATATTGCAAGATATATATGGAGGTGCAAACCAAGAAATCAAATCAGAGGTAGATTAGAAAAAAACATCATGATCAGAAGTAGGAGTTAGATAACTGGATGGATTGATCAATTACCAAAATAGAACATTATGATGTACATTGTAAAATCTTTTGAAATTGTATAATGGAGAAGAATGCATAAATTGATGATTTAATATTGGTGTCTATTGTTTGTTGAGCTGAACAATTATTTGGTTGTCTCCACATTGTTATTTCTCTATTATTTGAACCTAAGTTTCCAAGTTGATATTTCAGTTTCATTGAGACACACTTGCTGTTTTGGTGTAATCAAATTAATTGGTTTCCATTAAAGAATTAAAATCTTTTTGATTGATTACAGTAACTTGGTAGTAACATTTGGATCAGTAAGTAGAGCCATATAATTGACAAGATTGCCATACTATCTCCAACTTGATATTGTCTTGTTATTCAAATTGAGGATCTACTCCATTTGTCAATACACACTTGTTGTCATTGTGTGATTTTGTTGATTGATTCCTTCAAGCAAGGATTAAAAATCCTTTCAATAAGTCATAGTAACCTAGTAGGATCGAGTGGATCAATAAGTAGAGTCTATCAGTCACATTCTTGCACGTTTATACAAGGTATAAACAAACACAAGTGCCAAACAATTAGAATTGTAACCAATAAATAAGTCATATATCATATACACCTTGACTCCATTAGCCCAATAGAAATAGGCACTGGTCATACCAATTCCACTCTAGGATTTCATAAAATCTTATTTAAACAATTACATCTCAGATCTTAGTATTAGGAGTAGAAGTAGTTTGCAATCCTTCATCTATTCCACACTTTATGCCATTGTGGGTAGATCCTGTTGGCAAGAGACACATTGTAGCTTCATGAGTGTTGTCATTGATCATAACAAAGTTCATCCCACCCATCTGTAGGACATGGTGTGTCTTTATCATAAGTCAAATTGTAAAGTAACTTGGTCTGATGACCAAGAACAGAGTATGCAGCAAGGTCTGACAATCAGGTCTGGACCTCTCAGAGAAAGTACATATGTAAAGTACAGACTTGGGGAAGTCAAGAGGAGTACCTTGATTGATAGATTCTATGGATTGAGCCTCTGATGATGAAAGAATGAAGAGATATAAGCACCTAAGTATTGGGTTCCTGTCTGGCAGAGTAGACAGAGGAAGACTTAACCAGTAGAGCATCAGACATTAATCTAGATGATATATTAATGGTGATCAAGCTTGCTAAGGTATCATTCATAATTGGCCAACATGATTGATGACTTCTATGAGCATCTCCTTGATATACATCACTTGACAAGCAAGGATTCAGCCGACAGACCAAGATTTTGAGAATATAATAAGTATTCTAGATGTCAACTAGAAAGTGGATGAAACCCTCAGTGTGGATATATGTATACCGAATTGTTTTCGGTATGAGGAAGGAGTTGTGAGTTAGTGTGTGCAAATAAAAGTAGAAGGTCAGTAAGGTAGGTCCGGCATGTGACAGGACAGCAGCACCAAAGAAGAGAAAGAATGAAGTGTAGTAGATTAGTGTACTGAGTCCAAATCAGAACTGAACTCTAGCATAAGTGGATGCTTCTCTTCAGTTCAAGTATCTTGTTACTCTCTCATAACTTATAGACAATGAGTCTCTTATAGGTAGTAAACCTCTTGTGAGTAGTGTGCTCGGGTAGTGAGCCCTAATTGGCATGTGCCATTTTGTACTTCTATTCTTCTAACAGAGAATACATTCTTGGGTTAATCACCCCGTGGTTTTCTCCCTTAACAGGGTTTCCACATCAAAAATATTGTGTCATGTGTACTGAGTTTATTTCTACTTTCATGTTCATTTAAACTTATGTGTTTTGATATTGTACTAGTGGTTAAAGAAGAACAGAAAGTTAAATTAATCAAGATAACTAATTCACCCCCCTCTTAGTTATCAACAATTGGTATCAAAGCCAAGTTCCTCTAAACAAAGCCTAACAACTTGAGGAAAATCAGGGAATTCAAATGGATGTGTATGGTATGAGGGATCAACTTCAGTCTGCCCTAGATGATCTTGAGAAATCGAACTCTGAAATCAATGAATTGAAGGAAAGACTCAAACAAGATGATGATTTCATAAATGAACTGAAAGGGAAACTGAGTATCTCTATGAAAAAGAGAAAGGATCTACTTCAGGAATTGGCAAGTCAAGGTGTAGCCAATGATACAAATGAAGACCTAAAGGAGAAAACCAAGTTATTTGAAAAGTTATCAAAAGAGATCATTATGGTAAGACATGAAATGGAATCAGGAGTTATAAAATTCACTCAAGAAATTGAAGAGAAAAGAAAAATTGAAGATGATCTAAGACAATTTCTCAAGGAGAAATTAGAAGACTACCACAAGATGGATAGAATAATCAGACATCTTGAATTTGATCTTGAAGATGCTAGAGATAATGAAGAAAAACTTGAGGATCAAATTGACACTCTTAAAAAGGATCTTCAAACAACAAATGAATACAAAGAGAAATTCAAGATAAGTTCTTCTCAACTTGATGTTCTTCTTGAAAGCTAAAAGAGGGTAGATGACAAGTGTGGCTTGGGATATGAAAAAGGTGAAATCTCTAGATCTGGTCAGAATAATTTTGGATCAAAAATCTAAGGAACAAGCCTAGAAGACCTCCAGTAAGGCAACTTAATGCTCCAAGATATCCATCCTTCAATGGATACTGCCACAACTACAATAACTTTGGTCATAAAGCTAATCAGGGTAGAAAGAGAATAAATCAAACTAATACGTCCTTCTCCGGATAGTGTTTCAACTGCAAAAGGTATGGTCACAAATCTCATTAATGTAGAAATATGCAAATGAACAATTCATTCAATGGTAGATGCTTTGCATGCAATAGAATGGGACATATGGCTAATCAATGCAAATCAAGAGTGTTGGGTCTAGGGCATACAACTGAGAGGGGGGGGGTGGATCAGTTGTATAAAACTTCTTCTTTTTCAAACACTTGATTCTTCGTTGTTAGTTAGCAGCATATCAATTAATCATTCATGAAAGCATAATACATAAACACAAGAGCAGATAAACATCAACACATGGAGCACCAAGATTTTGACGTGGAAAACCTGGTTAAGGGAAAAACCACGGGGTGATTAACCCAAGAATTATTCTCTGTTAGAAGAATAAAGAAGAATGAATGGCACATGCCAATTAGGGCTCACTGCCCAAGCACACTGCTCACAAAGAGGCCCACTGCCTACAAGGAGACACACTGTCTACGAAGTGATAAGAATCACAGTCTTGAACTGGAGAATGACATCTCTACCATGTCCGAATCAGTTCCATTTAAGCCCAAAAACCTCTGCTCTGCCTTTCGCACTTCTCTTCCCTATGCCACACTCATCCACACTCACCACACTTTGAAATGAACTCACAAACTATTATTTATACAAGACATCGACTTAGGAACAAACATCTAAGTCAGCAAACAACCATAAGAGTATCCGCAAGATGAATAACACATCCAATCGGCCACCACAAGAACATTCGCAGGATGAACAACTCATCTGGTCGGCTAAACAGAGCAAGAACTTCATCCGGAAGAATAACTTCAATTCGGGCTCTACTATCAATGCGGATCAACAACACAACCTCAATATGATCCAGAAAGCTTCACAAGCCTGCCTGAATGACCGGATACATCCGCACGTCCTTTACTTGCTGGAATCTCTTGTCTTCCTCATCCGAAACTTCAAGAACACAGTCTGTCGCCACTGTAGAAGGTACTTCCGGACCTTCAAATCACACATTATCAATGCGGACCAACAACACAACCTCAACATGATCTAAGAACCTTCACAAGCCTGCCTGAATGACCAAGTACATCCGCATTTCTTTTACTTACTGAAATCTCTTATCCTCCTTATCCGGAACTTCAAGAACACTATCTGTTGCCACTGTCATAATGTAAGAGGTACTTCTGGACCTCCAAATCATACACAACTTGAGTTGGCATATCACAAGGACATCCCAAACACTCTTTCCAATCCACAGATTAGGGTTGTACAATTCCGGACCTCACCGGACCTTTCTGTGATCCTCTGTCACCTCTAAGCACTTGCCGGAACCGGTTTCACACAGATAGCCATAACTTCTTCAGGTCTTCATGCGGACCTCTGAAAACTTGACTGAAGCATCTCAAGACTCATATTTGCAAACCCTTTAATCTACATCCTCCGGTTCTCAACCTATCCAATATATTTGCCTTCTTCTCATCACTGTTCTTCACTGTTCCTGACTGAGGCTAATTTTCTCAATATCCTCAACACACAGCTCATCCAATCCTTCTTGTCAATGTAATATGAGTATGTTGACATCAATGACAACACTGGTTCACCTCATACTTGCAACAATCTCCCCCTTTGTCATTGATGGCAACATATGATGTGAAAAACCATCAAGACAAGAACTTCTCTTTTCTGTCACAGCTCCCCCTATCAACAACAACTTTTCACATGTCTTCTCTTCCTTTACTGCTCCCCCTTTGATCATTAACCACTTGTTTTTCACATGTCTTCTCTCCCCCTTTGACATCAATGGCAAAGGGCTCATACTTGCAATTCTAATACATCAGAATCATACCAGCTGCTCCCCCTTAGTAGCAGCTCCCCATCATCAATCCGGATCACAAGATATGACTGTGGTATCCACCGGACTGATGCACATCAGTGCATCCTAGTTCATCACCGGAGGGGCCATGACCCCTAACTTCTCCCAGAGATATTCAAAAGAGTCCTTGGGAAGAGGTTTTGTAAAGATATCTGCAATCTGATCCTTGGAGGGAACATACTCCAATCTGACTTCTTCCTTGTTTACTTGTTCTCTCAAAAAGTGAAATTTGATAGATATGTGCTTAGTCTTAGAATGCAATACCGGATTCTTAGAGATATTAATTGCACTTGAATTATCATAGAAAATTGTGATAGGCTCCTCATATTCAACTTTAATGTCTCTTAGCATCTGCTTCATCCATAAGATTTGAGTGCAACTACCTGCTGCTGCAATGTATTCTGCTTCAGTTGTAGACAGAGATATTGCATCTTGTTTCTTGCTTAACCAAGAAACCAATCTCTTCCCCAAAAAGAATGCTCCACCACTAGTGCTCTTCCGGTCATCCACATCTCCTGCCCAATCTGCATCTGTGTAAGCATGAAGAGAGAAATCTGGATCTCTAGGGTACCATAGACCATACTCAACTGTTCCTTTTAAGTACCTAAAAATTCTTTTGATTGCCATAACATGAGATTCTCTAGGATCATCCTGGAATCTTGCCACAAGACCAACAGCCTGCATTATATCTGGTCTAGTTTGAGTGAGATACAACAATCCACCAATCATTGATCTATACTTTGTCTGATCTGCCTTTGGAGAATCATCATCTTTGCTTAACTTACATCCGGTTGCCATAGGAGTGTTCATAGGCTTTGAGTCTTCCATACCAAATTTCCTTAACAATTCTTTCACATATTTGGTCTGAGAAATGAAGATCCCTTCTTTGGTTTGAGTAATTTGCAGACCCAAGAAGAAATTCATTTCACCAAGCATAGACATTTCAAACTCACTTTTCATCTGATTTGCAAAAGTTTTGCACATACTATCTCTTCCTCCAAAAATGATATCATCCACAAACACTTCAACAATCAAAATGTTTTCATGATCAATTTTGAAATATAAGTTACTGTCAGCAGTACCTTTGTTGAATCCAATCTGCACAAGATGCTTATCCAACCTTTCATACCATGCTCTTGGGGCTTGCTTCAATCCATACAAAGCTTTCTTCAACTTGCAGACCATATCATCATTATCAGACAATTGAAATCCATCCGGTTGTTCAATGTAGACTTCTTCTTCCAGATCACCATTTAGGAAGGCAGACTTGACATCCATCTGATATACCTTGAAGTCTTTGAAGGCAGCAAATGCAAGAAGTAATCTGACTGCTTCAATTCTTGCCACCGGAGCAAAAGTCTCTTCAAAGTCAATTCCTTCTATTTGAGAGTAGCCTTTGCAGACCAATCTAGCTTTGTTTCTGATTACTTCACCAGCTTCATTTAGTTTGTTCCGGAAGACCCACTTGGTTCCAATTACATTCCTGTCTCTAGGTCTGGGAACAAGATCCCAAGTATGATTTTTCGCAATTTGCATCAATTCATCTTCCATTGCTTTGGTCCAGTTTTCATCATTGCAGGCTTCATTTATTGTTTTAGGTTCAATCTTTGAAATCAGACAACATTCATCCTGATTTTGAGCAACATTCCTTCTGGTTTGTACACCTTTGCTTCTGTCACCTATGATCTGATCTTCAGAGTGGTTCAGTCTTACATACCTTGGAATTTTGGGAGTATCCTGCACTGCTGCTTCTTGATCAGGCTCATTCACACCTATCTCTTCTTCCTGATTTACCGGATCAGGCTGACTCTGTCTCACCGGAGAGGATTGAGGTCCTTGAACACTGTCTTGGTCATCTTCATCAAACTCATAAAATCTTGAAGGCTTCTCAATTCCTTCATCAACTTTCACATTGGTGCTTTCTATCATCTTCCTTAATCTCTTATTGTAACACCGGTATGCTTTGCTTTGAGTGGAGTAACCCAAGAAAATTCCTTCATCACTTCTAGCATCAAACTTTCCTAGATCTTCATCTCTTTTAATATAACACTTGCTACCAAATACTCTGAAATATTTCACAGTAGGAGTGATGCCAAACCAGAGTTCATAGGGGGTCTTACCGGTGTTGTTTCTGATTTGAACTCGATTGAGAGTGTAGACTGCAGTGCTGATAGCTTCCTTCCAAAACATTTGAGGAACATTTGCTTCCAACATCATTGTCCTGGCAGCTTCCTGGATGGTCCGGTTCTTTCTCTCAACTACTCCATTCTGCTGTGGAGTCCTAGGAGCAGACAACTGTCTCCTTATACCCTGCTTCTCACAAAAGTCAATGAACTCACCAGATGTAAATTCACCACCTCTATCAGACCTTAGACACTTTAGTTTCAATCCGGTTTGATTCTCTACCATAGCTTTGAAGATCTTGAACTTCTCAAATGCTTCTGATTTTTCTTTTAGAAAGGTAACCCACATCATCCGGGAATGATCATCAATTAACAACATGAAATATCTATCACATTGTAGACTCTTGATTCTTGTTGGACCACAGAGATCAGTATGTACTAATTCCAACAATCCAGTAGAAGACTGATCTTTGCTTTTGAAAGAGACTCTGCTTTGTTTACCTAGCTGACATTCTTTGCACAAACTATTTGTAGGTTTCATCAATTTTGGAAGATCTCTTACGGCCTGAGTATTGCTTATCTTGATGATGTTATCAAAATTTACATGGCACATTCTTCTATGCCATAACCAACTCTGATCAATTTGAGCAAACAAACAACTTTTATTTGAACCAACCAGATGAAAGATATTACCTTTTGTCTGGGTACCGGATGCAATCTTAGTTCCGGAGCTTGTAAAGATTCTGCATTTTCCATTCTTGAACCGAAGATCATAGCCTTTGTCCACTAACTAACCAACACTGAGAAGATTGTGCTTCAATCCTTCAACATACAGTACATTACCTGTTTTGCTCTTTCCATCAAAGGAAATAGTTCCCCTGCCTCTGATTCTGCCAGCAGAATTGTCACCAAACTTTACCATTCCTCCTTCATACCTTTCCAAATTCAAGAACTTATTCTTGTCACCAGTCATATGGTGAGAACATCCACTGTCAATAACCCAATCATCCTTTTCTTCCACTTGAGCAGCCAAAACTTTTTCAACAACTTTGTGATTGATAGATTCAGAGAGTATTGAATCTTCTTCCTTGATGGCAATAAACACCCACTCATTTCCGGATTTGCTTCCTAGTTCTGATTCATCATCTGTTACTCCTTCATTGTCATCTTCTTCATGAACATAATAGCAATTCTTTTGAAACCTTTGTCTGTTAGTATTAGACCTTGCAGATCTTTCCGGACATCTTGAAGCAAAATGACCAATCTTATTGCAGTTGAAACACTTAAAGGGTAGTTTTCCTTCATACTTACCGGATCCTCTTGGCAGTCTCTTTGCAATGAGGGCTTCAAGTTGAGCTGTTTCTGCTTCTTCTTCTTCCATGTCTCTTCTTGCTTGATCATACCATGACATTTTCCTTGATGAGTTTTCTCCGGGATCAAATCTCTGTTTGCCTTTCACATAGGCACTGGCTTTGAAAGCAGATTCAGTCTTGGGAGGATCATCTCCAAACTCGGTCATTTCAAATGCAGCTAGTTTGCCAGCGAGTTGTTCTCTTGTGACAGTTGTGTGGGCTCTGAATTCATCAATGGCAGCAACCTTGATTTTGTAGGCAGCAGGAAGGGATCTTAGGATTTTGCAGACAATCTCATTTTCATCTAAAGTTCCACCAGCATTTCTGATTCCACATACCAGCTCATTCACTCTTGGCATAAAGGTAGTGATGTTTTCATCATCTCTCATTTTCAATCTTTCAAATTTCCCTTTCAGACTTTGCAACCTTGCACTTTTGACAAACTCATCTCCTTCATACAGAAGTTCCAGTTTAGTCAGGATCTCATATGCAGTTGGTAGGTCAACAACATTCGAGAGATCTGAGTCATTCAATGCGCTTAGAAGAGCTTCCTTGGTCCGCAGATTGTTTTCAGCTTCTGTGATTTCATTCAGAGTTGTTGGACCACCTTGTGGAGGTACATATGGTTTTGAAACCATAGCCAAGTATGCTTTTCCCATACATTCCAAGTGACACTTCATGCGACCTTTCCAGAGAGTGAAGTTGGTTCCATCGAACTTCAGACTATCCTTCTTGTATGACGACATGCTGGATCTCCTCAAGTGGTTAAGCTCCTATCAGAGGAACTTAGCTCTGATACCAATTGTTGGGTCTAGGGCATACAACTGAGAGGGGGGGGTGAATCAGTTGTATAAAACTTCTTCTTTTTCAAACACTTGATTCTTCGTTGTTAGTTAGCAACATATCAATTAATCATTCATGAAAGCATAATACATAAACACAAGAGTAGATAAACATCAACACATGGAGCACCAAGATTTTGACATGGAAAACCCGGTTAAGGGAAAAACCACGAGGTGATTAACCCAAGAATTATTCTCTGTTAGAAGAATAAAGAAGAATGAATGGCATAGGCCAATTAGGGCTCACTGCCCGAGCACACTGCTCACAAAGAGGCCCACTGCCTACAAGGAGACACACTGTCTACGAAGTGATAAGAATCACAGTCTTGAACTGGAGAATGACATCTCTACCATGTCCGGATCAGTTCCATTTAAGCCCAAAAACCTCTGCTCTGCCTTTCGCACTTCTCTTCCCTATGCCACACTTATCCACACTCACCACACTTTGAAATGAACTCACAAACTGTTATTTATACAAGACATCGACTTAGGAACAAACATCTAAGTCGGCAAACAACCATAAGAGTATCCGCAAGATGAATAACACATCCGGTCGGCCACCACAAGAACATTCGTAGGATGAACAACTCATCCGGTCGGCTAAACAGAGCAAGAACTTCATCCGGAAGAATAACTTCAATTCCGGGCTCTACTATCAATGCGGATCAACAACACAACCTCAATACGATCCAGAAAGCTTCACAAGCCTACCTAAATGACCGGATACATCCGCACGTCCTTTACTTGCTGGAATCTCTTGTATTCCTCATCCAGAACTTCAAGAACACAGTCTGTCGCCACTGTAGAAGGTACTTCCGGACCTTCAAATCACACATTATCAATGCGGACCAACAACACAACCTCAACATGATCTAAGAACCTTCACAAGCCTGCCTGAATGACCAGGTACGTCCGCATTTCTTTTACTTACTGAAATCTCTTATCCTCCTTATCTGGAACTTCAAGAACACTGTCTGTTGCCACTGTCATAATGCAAGAGGTACTTCCAAACCTCCAAATCATACACAACTCAAGTTGGCATATCACAAGGACATCCCAAACACTCTTTCCAATCCGTAGATTAGGGTTGTACAATTCCAGACCTCACCGGACCTTTCTGTGATCATCTGTCACCTCTAAGCACTTACCGGAACCGGTTTCACACAGACAGCCATAACTTCTTCAGGTCTTCATGCGGACCTCTGAAAACTTGACTGAAGCATCTCAAGACTCATATTTGCAAACCCTTTAATCCGCATCCTCTGGTTCTCAACCTATCCAATATATTTGCCTTCTTCTCATCACTGTTCTTCACTGTTCCTGACTGAGGCTAATTTTCTCAATATCCTCAACACACAGCTCATCCAATCCTTCTTGTCAATGTAATATGAGTATGTTGACATCAATGACAACACTGGTTCACCTCATACTTGCAACAAAGAGGATATCATTCAAATGTGCAAAGAAATGTTGTTTGCCACAATTGCAATAGATCCGATCATATTGCCAAATTCTATAGAAGCAAGAATCAAGACAAAAGGGGTCCGGTGCATCATAATCAGAATCAAGACAAAGGAAAAGGAAAAGTGAATGCATATGAAGGTAAAAGTGAGATGAACAAGATTTGGGTGAAGAGAAGTATAGAGAATGTAGGGGATGAATCCACACCAGAATCTAGTGCTGATATTCCTTCCAAAAATTAAAAAGTGAGCTTTGGCTCAAGGGGAGACACAAGGAAAAACATTTTCCCCCAGCCAGTTAATTGGTGCTGAAATTGGCACAAGGAAAGTTGCAGATTAAAGGGTTCACAAAGGAACATCTAAACAAGCTTTGGTAAAGAGATGAAAGATACACAAGAAGTTTTGAACAAGTTCATCTTCCAAGTTTGATCTGGTTAAATAGTCATTCAGTAAAAATAGGATTTTCACAGTTGGATCTGACATGATTCAAATTTGAGGTATCTTGATCTGAGGCTAAATGTAATGATTGTAAAAGGTAGATAGATTTCTGATATCCATAGAGAATAACTTTAAGTGCATCTTAGTGATCCAAAAAAATCTCTCAGGTCAAGGAGAAGAGAGCAACCAGAATAACTTAAGTTGCGCATTTATTGCAATGTAGAATTAGGGTTTGCTCAGAGATAAAAGGGTTCAATTGATCATCATTTACACATTTGCACTCGAGAAGAAGAGAAAAAGAGCTCTACAAACAAATTGTCTCATGTCTCTCAAAGATCAATCACAGAAGACAATTCTTCCAGCAACCCGATCCAGCTCATCCTGTGAAACCTAGAAGTGTAAAAAGGTATTTTTCACTCTTGATCAAACTTTCTCTGAATCTTTAAGATGGCTACTCCAAATGTTGTAAAGATATTTGATAGGCCTCGCCCCAAATTTAAGAAACATCCCTACAAATCTCTAGAAGTGGATCCCTTAGGGGCATTTTCTAGCATTCCGCATGGGGTTTTGCATGTAGAAGACGTTAGGGTTTACATTCATGCAAACATTGAAGACTTTGGTGAATCCAAGCTGATGGACATCTACCACAAGGAACTGATAGATGATTCATTTGAACTAAAACCTCAATATAAGACCATCTGGGATAAACATTTCAGTCAGTACATCCATTTCCCCTGTTTTGAAGAAGATGAGTGGGTCCAGTATGTGTTGAGTAGAGTTCAAGATAACTTCTTATGGTTGAATAGACCATTCAAGATCACCAAGGATGCAATTAGGGCAGTAACCAGTTTACACTCTTCCAGAGGGTTACCTGTTCTCAAATCTATCAAAAACCAAACTGTGACTAAGGCCACTGGATCAAAATTTGATAAGAGAGCAATGACCATAGAAGATATCACTGATCCGAATATCAAGTTTGCATCTGTGATAATTGGCTATAAGATATATCACTCCAGTAGGGACAATTCAGTATCTAGAACTGTTGTGTATACTACTTATGAGATGCTGAGAAAGAATGCAGATTATGATCTTTGTGAACTCCTTCTGAGCTAACTAATGGAAAACTTACAAAAGATAAAAAGGGACAAAAAGAACTCTTTTAAATATGGTGGACTGATATTATGTTTGTTTTTCTACTTTATGAATGAGCTACCCAAATCCAGTGGTTGGGTATGCCAGAATGACAGACCTGTTGCAATTCAAATCAGAGATTACTTGCATGGGCTTGGGGATGCTAAGGCAAGAAATATAGCTCTGTGGGGTTACTTCAAGAATTTTCAAAATATGATGCATACTAGAGAAAGAATTCCCCAATCATTGGTTGAGAAGTATAAAGATACAGTGTGTTTCATGGTAGACACTAATCAATGCCTAATGGAGGCAATGGAGCCAAGGATAGTTTGGATCATGCCAATGGGGTATGAGGTAGATGAGAAAATTGTAGAGCTGCATATCCAACATCTGCTGAGCCATCCCAAAGACCCTAAGGAAGAAAGGTTTGGAACCTTCCAAGAGCTGAGTATAAAAGTTCATGTGGAACTTAGATAGCCTAAAATCAAGAGGAAAGTGAGAAGGGAAGTTGAAGAAGTTGCCAAGAGGCATGGAATCTCAAAAGAGGCACTTGATTCCCACAGAGAAAAGATGGAAAGAGCAGAAAAAGAAAAGGAAGAAGCTGAAAAAGAAAGTGCTCTGGTAAAAGCCCCATCCTAGACCAAATCTTCTAAGAGCTCTACACCTGCAACTACTAAAAGCTCAAAGGCATCTAAACTAGAAGCAAAATCATCTGATAAAGTAGAGAAAAGAACTAAGACTAAGGCCAAAAGGTCTTACATTAGCCAGAAGGATGATGAAGAAACTGAGTTAGATGAGGAGGTAAAGAAAATAAAGAAGAAGAAAGGATCTGGTGAATCTTCTATAGGTCAAGACAAGGAAGAAATGCCAGAAGAATTTGTTGAAAGGCCCACTCTGTCCTTAGATGATGTACTTAAAGTAGTTAGTATGGATGGGTGTAGACACTCAAATTTGTCCCAACTTTGTCCATGTCCTGCAACACCTAGTCAAATATATTATCCTAGACATCATGTAGCATTTTGTCTTAATCCCACTCTTAATCCCATTCTTAACCCCACTTATCCCATTAAGCCAATTAATTAAATAAATTTTATTTATTTAATTAATTTCTACATCATATCTTATCCCATCCTATTCATCTATCCAATTAATTAAATAAATCTTATTTATTTAATTAATTTCCAACTATATCCCAACTAATTCAAATATTTTATTTGAATTAAGTCACATGACCTTTCATCTCACCTTGACATTTGTCCATTTCCCCTTAATCATGTGTTGTATTACAACTCTTATCTTTCACATGCACAACTAATGGGACCTAATTTTAGTATTTATCTACACAAGCACGCCTAAGCTTTATCTTCCCTTGCCACATGTCAATTGACTACAATTTCTTAATGTGCAAGGAAACCTAGCTTAATCCTATCCATCCATTTCATCTAAAGCCCTAATTGATCCTAGCCATCCATTTGAGCCAAGCCAAGCCTATAAATCAAGCCATCTATAAGCCAAGAGAAGGGGATGATTCTTCTTCATGCAACCTCACTCTGCTGAATTTTCATATCAAGCCATTATCCATCATCTTCAATCCATCTAGCTTGAATCTATCAATCACCATCACCTATCTCTCTATCAACGTTATGCTGCGGAATCGAGCAATCAACATAACAAAGCGATCAATCAATCGAGCTCATCTTGCATGTTCGAGGTATTGAATTATTTGGGTTTCGGTTATTGCATTTCATTGTTTGAATCATTTCCATTTATAAATCCAAATTTTTCAATATACAATGGGAACATGCAAGACTTCTATGATGCATATAATGATGCAGATAGAAAGATCTTGGAGGAAGCCACAGATACTTGAACATATACAATAAGGCTTTTATTGAAATCATATCTCTCATTCCCAAAATCCTAGAGAAGGAATTAGATATAAGAAAGAATAATGCTAGGGCAAAGGATCTTGAGATCTGTGAACAGATAGCCATTTAGCTCTTTCCTTCAATCACTCTGAAGCAAATGAATATGATCTTCAAAGATTGCAAGGATGAGTTCCGGAGCAAAGCTAGAATGAATCAGCTTATGCTCAGAGAAACTAACAAAGTAGAAAAAGAGATAGAAGAGATCCTCTGGAATGCATACAAAAGATTCAACATTCTTATTATAGAGGACTTAGGTGATAATCCCTCGGCTACAGATGTAAAAGAAGAATCTACTGAGACAGTGGCAGAAGAGGTAAAGGAGATAGGTGAAGAAAAAGGTAAGGACTTAGATTCCTCTGCTCCGGAAGAGGAGGTCCATGATCAAGTAAACTTCTCTCCTCCAGCGTCCCCTGCAGACTTTGGATCGGTCATGAAGTAAAGGAGAAAGAAGAAGTGAAGGGAAGAGAAGAAGGTCAAGCTAAGAAGAACACAAGAGACATTGTAGAAGGAAAGAAAACTTTGTCTCTGGCAAGAGACACTACAAAAACTGTCAAGGATTTCTTGACTAAAGAAATGATGGAGATTGATGAACTAGAGTAACTTCAAGGACCATTTGACTTTGATTCTCTCTCCCCGGTTCAAACAATGAAGATAGCATCCTTTACTTTAGCAAAGGCAAAAGAAAAACTTCTGAAGTCCCACATGGAGGACTACAAGCTCATAGAAATTGCATCCGATGTAATGGAAAAGATCATGCCATCTTTTTAGAAGGATCCCTCAACCTCTTCATCTAGTACTCTCAAATCTCTAGTTAATAGTGTTAGCACACATTTTGATTCCCTAGAGAAGTTAGCAAAAGATAAAGTCTGGAAGGAGTTTTTGGTAAAAAGATTATCAGAAATACAAGGGCTAATAACCAATGATAGGAGAGTTATGGATATCAGAATTAAGAGCCTAGAAATTGCTCTTAAAGATGGCAGAGACATGTATAAATTTTGTTTATCCTAGCCCACAGTGACAAAAGATATTGAGAAGAAAGTAAAAGTGCAAGAGGATAAACTGCTAAGTTTGTCTCAAAGTTTTGATCCTCTCTCCTCTTCCATAGTAAATCAAGAGTGTCAGACTATTGCAGTCACTAATGCAATAAAGAAACTCGAGAAGGAAAGGAAGAACATAATAAGTTGGATGGGTGAACTTAGAGGGATCATTATCCCTAAGTTAGAGGCCATGCATGAAGCCTTAAATGATGCTCAAACCATAGCCCGGACCACTGATCCGATAGATCTGAAGAAGGTAGAAGCCTTTGCATTCCTATTGAGTGGTCACATCTCAATTTTGGATAGGATGAAGAAGAGTTGGGCAACAGAAGTGGTACAGTTGAAAACCACTTTTGCAGATATAGTTAAGTATTTGTAAGTAAAACTTGTATATATGTTTTTGTGGCCAAGTATAGATTTACTTTTTAGAAATTTTGCTGTACGGACCCTACCCTTTCCCATTGATGTCAAAGGGGGAGTGAGGAGTAGTGAAAAATGTGGAATCCAGCTAAGGGGGAGCTCCGGTAATATGTACATTAGAACAGAGCATCAGCTAAGGGGGAGTGTTGTGTGACACTTAGTCATTTTTCACTAAGTGTTGCCATCAATGCCAAAGGGGGAGATTGTTGGCAACAGACACATTGTAGCTTCATGAGTGTTGTCATTGATGGCAACAAAGTTCATCCCACCCATCCGTAGGACATGGTGTGTCTTTATCGGAAGTCAGATTGTAGAGTAACTTGGTCCGGTGACAAGGAATAGAGTATACAGCAAGGTCTAACAATCAGGTCTGGACCTCCCAGAGAAAGTATCTATGTAAAGTACGGACTTGGGGAAGTTAAGAGGAGTACCTTGACTGATAGATTCTAGGGATTGAACCTTCGGTGATGAAAGAGTGAAGAGATATAAGCACCTAAGTATTGGGTTCCTATTTGGCAAAGTAGATAGAGGAAGACTTAACCGACACAGCATCAGACATTAATCCGGATGATATATTAATGGTGATCAAGCTTGCTAAGGTATCATTCATAATTGGTCGACATGATTGATGAATTCTATGAGCATCTCCTTGATATGCATCACTTGACAAGAAAGGATTTAGCCGACAAACCAAGAGTTTGAGAATATAATAAGTATTCTAGATGCCAACTAGAAAGTGGATGAAATACTCAGTGTGGATATATATATACCAAATTGTTTTCGGTATGAGGAAGGAGTTGTGAGTTAGTGTGTGTGAATAAAAGCAGAAGGTCAGTAAGGTAGGTCTGGCATGTGACAGGACAGTAGCACCAAAGAAGAGAAAGAATGAAGTGCAGTAAATCAGTGTACTGAGTCCAAACTAGAACTGAACTCCAACATAAGTGGATGCTTCTCATCAGTTCAAGTATCTTGTTACTCTATCATTACTTGTAGACAATGAGTCTCTTGTAGGCAGTAAGCCTCTTGTGAGCAGTGTGCTCAAGTAGTGAGCCCTAATTGGCATGTGCCATTTTGTACTTCTATTCTTCTAACAGAGAATACATTCTTGGGTTAATCACCCCATGGTTTTCTCCCTTAACAGGGTTTCCACATCAAAAATATTGTGTCATGTGTATTGAGTTTATTTATGCTTTCATGTTCATTTAAGCTTATGTGTTTTGATACTATACTAGTGGCTAAAGAAGAACAGAAAGTTAAATTAATCAAGATAACTGATTCAGCCCCCCTCTCAGTTATCAACAGATCCCTAAATTCATTTGAGTCATACATTCCTTTTATTTGCTTGAGCTTTCAAGGTTCACCCACCTAGGTTTTGTAGATCCTGAAGTGTAGGGAGTGATCAACCATTTAAGTTAACTCCATTAGTTGGTTCAAAAATGTTGCAAGTCTGATCATAGAGCCTGGCATCCTCTTAGGGTTTATAACTTGCATTTTTGAGACCTAACAAAATGGTGATTCTGCTAGGGACTAATCTAGAATATGGTTAAAGATCATCTCATTACAGGGTCAGTAAACGTTTGAATTCTGACACGAATTGGTAACTCTGCTGGCAAGAAGGACCTAGAAAAGAAAAAAAATCATTCCTCTTTTGATAAGAGGTGACGATTCTGAAAAGGAATTCAATGAAGAATATAAAATACAACTTGTAAATAGCACCATCTATAGTCAAAATGAATATGTCAGAAGAAGAGGAATTGTTGGAGTTGTCAAGGAGAAAAAAATGGCTGATTCAAGAAATACAACGATTAAAAGCCAAACTGGCTTCAAGTTCATTACAACATATACTAACAACTAATGAGAATGGGTTTAATGATCCTTTGAACTTGCAAGTGTTCCATGATCCTAGTAATGGATATAGTGCATATCATACACAACAAAACATTTATTTACCACAAGCCTCATACCAAATAGATACTTATCCCATATTCCCTGACCAAAGATCAATCATCTATCAAAACCCATATGGCCCTCCAAACTTTATCTCAACCATCGATAGACCATTTAACTGCAATAATATCTAGGGCTACGCAAATCCTTATCCTTGCAAGCTGACAGAAATACTAAAGCATGTCCCTAAATTTCATGGAGAATGGTATGAATTAGCTCACAAGCATGTACAATGATTCTAGGATTTCATTTTGGACTTTCAGATTTTTCTAGAAGATGTCATTATGAGGTGTTTTTCAAGATCTTTGAGGGATGATGTAAGGGATTGGTTTATAGACTTACCTATGCAAATTATCTCTTCATGGGAAGATCTCAAAAGACTATTCCTTAGCCACTACAATGACTATTATGAAGATGAATATGGAGAATCTAATCAGGCAATGCAGCCAGTAGATGAGACATATGCAAGTGAAAATTTTCATGATAATGTTTCAGATTTAAATAAGAAAGAAGTTTTATTCTTCACCAGGGACCATGATTGCAATCATCAAAATTTTACACAAGACTTGGAGCCCCAGCTTATTCCAATAAATGAGTATAGTCTTCAAAATGTGGATATTCCTTTTGTCCTAGCCCACCCACCGCAATACCTAAATAAACAGTTTGAGGAGGAAGAGGATGATTGTTCTCAACAAATAGGGCAAATTCACGATGAGGAGGAAATGCACATATTTTAAAATAATTTTTAGATTTCTTCAAACCCATTGTACGATGAAGAAGTAAAATAAAATTAGATGATATCTTGCCAAGGTGTGCTAGAACATGAATTTCATGTGTATGCAAACCCATTCTATGAAGAGGATGAAATGCTTTTAGATGGTCAGGAAAATCAATGTACTGATAATGCAGATGATGAGTCCATAAATGAAGGGAAGCCATATGATGAAATGAGCACAGTTGATTATTGTGATGATGATGAAGAGAACAATGAGCACCCCCAGTTTCCAGATCAGCCAAGAGGTCAACTTACAAGGCATGACAGTGAGAAAGATAATGAAAAATGTTGCATTGAAGAGGGATACTCTTCATATAGCAAAAAAAATATCACATAGAAATGAGATTATTTAGATTATACTTGAATTTCAGCTGCACAATGAAGAAAAATATACCAACAAAATTGAGCATGGAAAATTGATCAACAATATGAATGCATTCAATCAGATGAGGTTTAAAAATATTGATGGATCAGCTTCACCACAACATGATGAAAATTAGATTTTTGACAGAGGGAAACATGGCTTTTTCTTTTCTGGTGGCATTGAATCATCTACTAAGGTGTGGTTCTTCAAATTACATTAGATTAGGGCAAAAAGAAGAAGTTGACTCTATTACCCAATGGAGTAGGCACTGGTCTACTCCCCAGAGATCTAGAATCTGTTATACTCACAATGAGTATACATCCCAGATAGAGCCACTGTTGGGACAAGAAAATTTAAAATATTCTTGTAATCTTGATCATCCATATTTGACTAGATCAGAAAATATTATGCCCAAGACTCATGATGATAATTGGTGTATTCCATTAAAATCACAAGCTTTCACCACAAGTGAGTGTATCACTCACTAAATTACACTAAAATGAAGGGCTTCAATTCCTAAGGTTCGGCAAGACATCCCCTTTTGTCATACTGATCCATGTTCTATGAGGAACTTGTTGAAATAGCTATCGGCATAAGAATAAGCATCGATGAGAAGATTTCAAGAATCATCGATGGAGAAAGTGGCACCGATGACCTTTCATCAGGGAGAAAATGCATGGTCACACCAATTGGCACAAGGAAACACTATCGGATAGTATTTTACAAACCCTCCCAATAGTATAAGGCATGCTGATGGTGAAGTCGGTAGGACTCTCACCGACCATCTAGTGGAACTGAAAAGATTATGAAATGGGGTTTTATTGTTGTATGTTTCATGCATTGTATGTATGTTTTAGGTTATACATTTGAATATACATACAATGTGGAACTAAAGAAAGGTTGAAATTTGGTTAAAATTATCAGAAGATGCATTCCACTTTATATACATCGTGGAGCCGAAAAGTAAGTAAACTATGGTTTATAAAATTGATAAGTCTGAAGAGGTGATACAAAGGAGTTTGTATGTATTCAGCTTTGTATCTAAAAATTGGATACAAGTATTGTTGCATTTTAGAAGATACAATCAGAGAAGTGATGTGGGCTCCACTTTTTGCATATCGGGCTTATATAAATAACAATGTATATCTTCGATATTTCTTCTCAAACTTCACCTTATCTGGCTGATGTGAAGTTGATATTTCTTCTTCTCCTTTGTCATCAGACGAAGGATCTCTTGGATAGGGCAACATCTACTTTCCCAGAATATGCAAACATAATAAACAAGTAGTTTCTAAATGTGGTGCTTCATTTAACCTGCACCATCCCTTAATTAAAACATCTTGTGGGGATCTTTGTTGCTGTATCATCTTCTAAATTTGTTTTGATAAAAATTCCTCAAACTTGGACAAATTACTATCTCCATCCTCATCATATATTTCATAATCTAACTCAACCAAGCAATCAGTTCCTAGGGTGATATTCTTGTTACTCTTAGAATTACTCTTGCTACACAACAATGTCTCTTATATCATTTGAATAGAACTTTCATCATGATATGTGCTTTCTAAAATTAGTATCACTATTACTATCTATAAAACTTACCCTGGATGATGATGATGATGCCTCACTACATGCATGTTCCAATTCCATCATGTCTAAGTAAGCATCATAGGTCTTTTTAGAATGTGCCTCATCATGTAACCTGCACCATCCTTCAAGTAGAACATCATCAACATGCATCTTTAATAATTGGCAACGTTGCACCTCTTTCAACAAGTGCATCTCAAAGTTCTTGAAGTGATCTACTTCTATCTCATTTTCAGAGCTACAATCAAACTCTAAAATTATTCTATCATCCTAAAGATTGTCATTATCAACATGAACATCATACATGAGGATCTCCTCTATCTTGACAGTTTGGGTCTAATGGAATACACTTCGGGTTCCACATCTACATACATGATCTCATTAGTTTTATTGTATTCAATGATCATATGTTTCATGTGAGGCTCAACATCTATCCTTATTTGGTTAAGTATTCCTTTCCAAGGTAACCACATGTGACTAAAATCAGTGGACATGTATCCATTGAGTATTTTTTACCAATCCCTGCTGAGTAGCATCCGATAGGTATCAGGTATATCTACTACCTAAATATCAATGTAATATTGGATTCTTGGATCTGATGCTAACTGCATATGGATGTGAGTTGATTCTCCTACAACACTCACCTCTTTTTTATCTAACTATGTTACTTTCTTCAATGACTTGGCAGGATGCAACCCTAAGGCATTACATATGGACTGGGGCATTACATTACTAGATGCTCCTGAATCTACTAAGCAATTATGCAAATTCTTGCTAAACATCCTTATGGTAAGGAGAAAAGGAGGTGACTCAGTTTTATCTTTGTAAAGACTCATGTGTGAAGTCTCTACAGCTTGAACAATGGCTAGAGTTTTGTGTTTAACATTAATATCCTTAATGGCATGATCCTTATTCTCAGTCTGACTTGAGGTATGGTTATCCTCTTTTGGAGTAGGATCATCTAAGGATTTCATGAAGGATTTTTTGATAGATGGGGTTTTGATTAGTTCTGACAATGATAGACTGATCTTGATCTTTTTCATTTCATCTGTTAAATATGTGACCAATTTATCAGACTTAGGGAGCAGATTACTAGCTTTTGGTAATGTATTTTGTGGTGCTAAGTATTGAGCATGAACTTTAGGAAAACTAGGGTTATTTCTTGCCTTAGGATCAGGAGGAGTGTTGAAATTATTTGGAGGCAAGGATGTAGTCAAAGGACCAGTAGGTCGGTTGGAGTTATTCCTTAGGTTGTAATTATGTCTACCCTGATACTGCTATTGATAAGCATGTGCTTCTTCATGTTTAACTGATGGCTCATTTTCATCTTCAAATGGAAAAATATAATTGGTTTCAAAAGCCATAGCTGATTCTTCACATGCTAAAGTGTAATTATCATGAGGTGACATTATCTGCTAATGAGGATGATTGATGAAACTTTCTAATACAAGAGCAGAATCATATCCATAGGGGACAATTTCATTTCCTTCAACACAAGGTGGATTACCTGCAATATTAGATACTTCAATTTGGATTATACTAGTAGCTATCTTAAACTAAGGACAATCTAGCTCTGCATGAGCATTAGTATTATGTATCCTATACCAATTTGTAAGGGCCACCTCTACTAGGTTCACTCTAGTGGTCTACTTAGGTTCACTAGGAGGCTGATTATCTAGGGGTGATGGTAGAGAACCATTATTTGGCCTAGTGTTCCACACTCTAGGTTGTCTAGGGGGATTATTGTTACCATTGTTGTTATTATAGTTGTTATTGTATCCCCTATTAGGATAACCAGATCTATCATTGGCATATCCTCTATTCTGATTAGGTTGAGAATAGAAATTCTGACTCCTCAAACGAGTGATCTCAATGGCAAGTTTCCTCAGTTGTGCTGATATCTCTTTAATTTCTTCCTTTTCTTCTTGAACTTTGGCTACTACATTCTTTGTTTGAGGTTTAAAGAAGGAAGATCCATTGTTATTGTTATTAGACTATTCCACAACCTAGGTACTTGTGTATGTCCTAGATATTGTAGAATTTGACTATTTCCATTTGGAGGTGGCATGATACTGAGTGGAGGTATCTGTAAAGGACTTGGCATTATAGCTGGAAGTATCATGGCTCCATTGGTCTGTTGTTGAGCAGGAGATGTAGGATAAATAGGGAGTGTAGGGAACACAATATTAGGTGTTGGAGCAGGGATCAACTGTTGACTGACTTTGACAGTTTCTTCAAAAGCTCCTGCCAAGGTTGTGACACCAGGATGTGTTCTCTTGACAAACATAGAAGTCAGGGGATCTAAGGCTGAGTAGTATATACTCCTAGCAGCTTCATCTATTATAGTATAGGGAGCAACTAGCTTTGAGAGCATCTTTTGGAATCTTGCATTGAAATTGGCAATAGGTTCTCCCTCAAATCTCTTGATTGTGGCAAACAGATGATAATTTATTGAAGGATCTATAGGTATTTTGAATCTATCCTTAAAGGCTTTCTCCAGGGTAGCCCATGAACCGACTGAACCTTGACCAAGACTGATATACCAATTATATGTCTCTTCCCCTAAGGAAAATGGAAATAACCTGCATACCACATCCTGATGTTCAATTCTTGCTCTACAACAGGCTTCCTTGAATGTCTTAATGTGATCATTAGCATCCTAATATGGATGGTATATAGGACAAATCTTATTAGGATTTTTAGGAAAAGGATGATATGCAGTGAAAGTTAGAGGTGACTCTGCAGTAAAGAATGACATTGTGATTGGTGGAGGTTGGACTAAGGGCACGACAAGTGGTCTTGTAGATATTTGTAACCTGATAGGAGTTATCATAATGTGTTCTAGTGAAGCTCCTGATGCACTAGAACTAGGAGAATGATGGATATCTACTGTTCTAGGTCTAAATCCCCGAATAGGCAATTCTTCAAAGAGTCCATTGGATATGGACCTGGTATTTGGTCTGAGAGCCAGGATTTCTTAAATTTAAGGAAATTTAGATTGTGTACTATAAAGATCAGTTAAAACACTCTACCAAAGGATGTATTTATGATTAGAATCTGAAACTGACTAGATTTTGAGTCAATATTTGTATAAATGATGCAAATATGAGGTGATGTGAGACTTATGGACACAAGCAACAGGATACCAAATCTCTTAAGCAAATTACCTCAAAGATTTTAGCAAAAAGACTTGAAATAGAGCTTTTCTTTTGAATATCATAGTGATCAACTGCAAAACTTGAAATATTTATGCTCAATTTTGAAAACTTTGCAACAGATAAGCACAAACGGACTCAAAACAACAAATCTTTGCACATGATTTGAAATATAAAGATGCATGACTATTACCTTTCCCTCTTTGTCATCAAACTAGACAAATCTACTAATGAAAGCCCTCCTTCTAGCACCAATTTATGTTGATGATGATTGTTAGTCATAACAACATGCATAAAAATTTGCACAACAAACCTTTATTATCTTGTAAAGTACGATCAACTTAGGATAAGTTGATGACTCCAAGTCTCCATTGATCAGGTCATGATCATCTGACATTACTCAGAGGTTGATGTGGCATGTTGTTTTCCATTTCAAGGGGTCTTACATTTGTCTAGGTGATTAGTATTACACTATATCCTATAAATTCTCTCCACAGAGAGGTTAATTCTACTCTATTTTCAAAGATCACTGAGATATTTGTAAGTTTGATCAATTCTTCTAATCATTGATCATTATGAACTTGTTCTTTCTTCTACACTATAAATCTATTCAAAGGATGTGTCTATAAGTGGATATTTATATGTATTTCATGGATATTTATCTGAATTTGCATGATATTTATCAATTTGACATGTTTCTACTCTAAATATGCTTTGTATTTTCAATTATCTACTAGATATTTGCATATTTCATGTTTAATTTGGTTTTGATTATCTATTATTTGTAATTATGGAGATGATCTGTAATGAAATTGAAAGAAATTTAAAAGAATACTTCTACTTTTTAGTGAATCTTTAGTTATTGCATCACATACACACATGATACATTCATGGAGAGAAGAAATCAAACCATAGATCACTAGGACGTTCCACAACTAGATATGGTTGATGCTAACTTCAAAGGAATTAGGAATGAAAACAATACATGCAGGTTGAAAAACACTCCAAGTGATGTAGCTAATCAATGCATATATCTATATTTCAATCACAGATTACTCAAGATTTATGATGATTTGTAATCAAAATGGCTTCTCTTTCATTAAGTATGCATAACATGTACATTTACAACAACTTTGAAATGAGTCCTAAAATTTTCAGCAATCAAATTTCAATTAAGTTTCGACTGTTTTAAAGATTAGGCCCCTGTACCTTTTATAGAATAAGGTTAGGAGGCCATTAAAATTGACCAACGGTTAACAATTACCCTATGACTTAGTCAACTTTTTCCCATGGCATAGGTTTCTAGCTGGCAACTATTGTATGACTCATTATTTATGAGTACCTTATGCATATGTACACTTAGTGACGCATCATCATTCATTCCTCAGGTTCTTCTTCATTTTCTTCCTCTTCATCGTTCTCCTCATCTTCATCACTTTCAGCATCACTATCACTTTGATATACATCCTCTTGTATGTGTACCTTTACTATTGTCCTGATGTGTTCATATGCTTGTACTATTTTGTCAACCTCTTGCCCATCTTGGATTCTACCATTTGTTATTGCATGTTTATGACACTAGAACTTAGCCTTGAGAGCTTCCAGCTTACCTTTCCTGCTGTTCAAAGTCTCATTATATGTTTCTACTTCAACTTTTATCCTCATGATCTTATTCATTACTTCTTCTGTCAGGTGGGTGAGAGGGTCATCTACTACTGACTTAAAATTATCACGCAGAGATTTAATAGCAATGTCTGCATCCTTAATCTCAATTTTGCCCTCTATTTTTCCTTCTAGTGCCTCAAGGATTTCTACTTCACATGCCATCATGTTGTACAGCTTTACACTAATATCCCTAAGGTTGCCGATGCACTTCTTCAAGATATCACATTCAAAATTGATATACATATACCATATGACTGTCAACAGGGTAGTATTATTATCCAACACTTGGTTGCTTATCAAAATGTGTGGATCAATTCTCTTCATTTCACTTAGAGTAGTCAGGTCCTTTTCCAACTGGAATGACCTTTTTCCTATATCATTTTGCATTTTATCTACCTTCCTCTTTAGACTACTCAAAGAATTCCACCTCTATAAAGAGGTTCTCAAAATGTCTTTAGCCCTAGTGAGAGCTGACAACATCCACTTTTCCATGACCATTGCCTCATGTTTCATTAGGTCCAACTTGGTGACCTCTTCCTGTGATATGATAGTCAATGGGCTGTAGGATCAACTGGTGTATTATTAGGGTCAATCAACCCTTTTATGAAAGAATGTAGTTGAGCAATGTTCTCCTTATGCATTTTATTTTTCTCTTTCTCTTTCTTTACCCTTTGGGTTAAAGAATCAATAATATCCTTCCCTTCTTGACTATCCTAGTCCTCATTGGCAAAACCCAAATCAACAGTTGTGATTTGGAATTCCTCTAGGCTAATTTTGCATTTCTCCTTTTCTACTATGGGAACTGCTACCTATGCAGTTCTTCTACCTATAGTAGGATCTCTTTTTATGGCTGATGTTAATCTAGCCTTGCTCCTTAGCTAGCGAACATTGTAGAAACATCAAACTCTTGAGTTTTTGACCCTTGTTCCATACTTATTTCCTTTTCCAGCCACTGAGGAACATCACCTCCATATTCTTGGTGGCCTTGGTCAATATCATGTATGCCCTATTTTCCATTATCTACTTCTATCCTTGGTGGAGAAGGCACCTTCTTAATTTCTTCCTCATGTAGTTCCTCATGAGTAGAATCTTGTTGAAGTTCTTCTTGCTGAGGGGTTGCCTTCTGCAAAGGAGGATCCTATGGAATCTCCACATTCTGATCCTGTGCTTGATCCTATACTCCCTCCTTCTAATTCTCATCTTCTTTATTATTTTTCTCATCTAGTGGCATATTGACATCTTCAGATGTTTGTGTATTTTGCCCTTGTGGATCACTCTAATCAAGGGTCATTTCCTGTTCTCCACCCGATGAATTGATATCCTGTGGCTTAGGGTCCTCTTGACCTAATTTATCTTCTGATCTTTTAGCTTCTCCCAGATCTCCCTGAGTTTGAGCCATAGCAGCACCTGATATATCTTTATCACCCCCACTCTTCTATTGAACTTCTACTATTTTTGGTTCTATGGGTGTCTCATGTTGTTGCTGACCCATATCAGGAGAAGTGCTATCTTTTTCTACCTATTTTACCACTTCAATCTTCTTTGGTTGTTCAGGTGCACTTGTTTTATCTTTAGGGCTTACATCATCCCTATATGTTAAATCCACAATGATAGGGCTAGTCACCTTCCCAACCAAATTATCAAGCCATATCTGTTGGGCTGCCCTCTCTGGGCTACCTTGTTTTACTTCCTCCTCTGTTTGCTTTATTTCCTCCAACATCGCCATCTATACTAATGGGGTTCCATGAGGAGTCATGTGGGTGTTGGAAGTGGGAGTCTCCATTTTTTGAGAAGCTACACTTTGAACTACCTCATCATCAGATAAGTCCATGGTATCCTCCAAAGAGAAAGGAACACCCTAACTTGCTTTGAACACTTCTCTCATTTGTTCCTTTGCTTTCTCAATTTCCAATTTTATTATGGTGGGAAGATGAACATCATGTTGCAGTTCCTTCTTGAATGCTTTACCAGCAACTCCTCTCAATATGATGGGGTTAGCTTGGATATCCCCCCTCATGGATGTTCTTTATTTCTTGGGTGGTGACATCAGTGGCATCACCCTCCTCTTCTTGCTGGCTACCTACAATTCATCACCTGTAGTTTCTTTATTTACCTGCTCTTCTTCCAAAGGGATGCTTTCTTCCACTTCCTTCTGTAGGGCTTGGCTCTCTACCTGTACCTCTATAGTTTCAATAGCGGGCCTCAAAATCCTTTTAGTCTTCTATTTTTCAATAAGAGGCTGTGCAGATGATCCAGATGCCTAAGCTAATGTAGATGCATGTGCAGCTGATGTGGTAATCTGTTCAATTATCACCCACTTTGGTTCATCTCCATTCGTTTGGTTTTAGGGTTATAATTTCTAGCACATTCCACTACTAGCTCTAGGGTATCCATAGCATATGGAAAACCAGCTGCATGCCACATACCTGAAACATATACCCCATTCAGAATGGGATTGTCCTTATCATGATCCACTCTTGTTGACCATACTACCAGGTCTGTATCTCCTTGGTGAGTATCACCAATAACTTTGTACTTAAACTGTACCCCCTTAGGATGAACAAACATGAGCTTGAGGAACTCTGTGTCAGACCTATTTCTTCTGAGATCAGCCATGGATTCCTACAATAAACATGATATACTTTACCGTACAGTATCCACATGCATTTCTACAACATCATGTACTTCTATATCATGTGTACTCTGTATATTATTTGTCTACTTCATCATGATACATACTATCACAAAGCTAAACCATAGGCAAGAACAAATACTTTACATGAAACATATAGAAAATGAGAACAAGAGGGTTCACAATTACTTACATGACAGTGCTTTCCTCCTGGGTTAGATGACTGATTACGGAGGACTGTAGATGCTCAAGATCACCCATTCTGTTATGCTAAAGGATCCAATCCACTGATAGGTAGCTGTATGAGAGTTTGACTTCAAAGCTCTATAATTTCTTGATTTTTCACAAGGTAAATGAAAATAACCTTTGAATTTCACCTTTGAAGTAGGTCAATAGGACAAATTAGGGTAAAAATGCATTGTCTTGATCAAATTCGTTGATCATCATCAGGGAATCTGTAGATACTGACAAGTGGTCAATTTGTATTTGTAATCGGCGGGAATTCATCTACCACATTTAATTGCATTTAATGTCAAGAAACAGGGGATGGTGATCTTTGAAAGATTAGGGGATATTCAATTTATGACCCCCTCCAGATAAAATGACCCCCCGCCTTTGAGCAGCAAAATTGAATGCAAAGGATCGGGTGATATGGTCAACATTTGACCATGTGTATATCAGGTCACAAAATTAAGATCAAGGGCTTTTCAAAATATGACCCCGTAGATAAAATGACCCCCTCGAAAAAAATCAAGGTGACGTCACTATGTCAGTGACATTGTTTAATCATTATGTTTTAATGACGTCATCGTCATTGTAAATAATATGATGGATATCGGATGTATACCTCCCCGCAGATAGAATGGAACAATGACATCATCATCAGCGTGATTTTTTTCATTCATTGGACTTGGATGATGTCGCCATCATATTTGACATAGGGTGATATTTACGAAGTGAATGATATTCATAAGATGACTGATGTTAAAACTATGACCCCCCACGAGATAACTGAAGTCATTTGATGGGCACATATCAGCTCTTACTTAAATTTGACATCTACACATCATGAACTAGGTGATTATCAGCTGATAATCCAATATCAGGGTGATCTTATCTAATATATCAAATGTTTGAAATATGACCCCCCTTACTCGGCATATCAGGTTTGACCGAACTTTGACTCAACATAACTCTCTTCCCTTAGACAATTTTAGGGTGATCTAAAAGGCAAACCTGCTTGGAATTTTGTCTACTTTCCAACCATGAGGTTAATAATGGGAACTACTAACTTTAGAAACTAACCTCATCATGGTGACAAATCTACCCTCTTACAGGGTTACATGGATGACTAATTTTACCAAATTGCCAAAAGCAGAAAACAACAAGCCAAAGCAACAAGAAAAGTTGGGTCCCTGTTTTGTCAAGGCAAATGTTGTGTAACCAAACAACAAATACTCAGAAGTACCCTTCAAATATTTGAACATTCTCCTAACTGTATCCCAATGTACCCGTCCAAGATTAGCCATAAATCGACTAAGGACTCCCACTACTTGGGCAATGTTTGGTCTTGCGCAGAACATAGCATACATCAAACTGCCAACAACACTAGCATAAGGAACTTTTCTTATGTCTTCCACCTCACTAGGAGATTTTGGACAATCATTAATAGAAAACTTTTTCCCCAAAGAAACAAGAACACACAATGGTCTACAATCTGCCATACTGAACCTATCCAACACGGTCTTCACATACTCTAGCTTAACCAAAGTTTTCTATTAGCTCTATCTCTTCTGATTTCCATTCCCAAAATGTACTTGGTTGCCCCTCAATTTTTCATCTCAAACTATGCTAAAAACTAAGACTTCAAATCAGAAATCATATTCTTACCATTCCCAATCAACAACATATCGTCAACATACAATGCAATAATGAGAATGTGATCATTGTCAAACTTGTAATACACACAATGATCTAATTTTGAGCTCAAAAATCTAACTAACAACACAAAGGCATCAAACTTCAAGTACCACACAAAGACTTGTTCAACTTGCAAACCAAATTTGCTTTACCTTTCTCTATGTAATGCACTGGTTGTGACATGTAAATCTCTTCCTCCAAATCACCATGAAGGAATGTTGTCTTCACATTCATCTGCTCCACCTCTAAATCATAAGCTACTGCAAGAGATAATAGGAATTGAATAGATGTCATCTTTGTAATGGGAGAGAAAATTTCACCACAATCAATTCCCTCCACTTATGAGTACCCCTTCGCAACTAGTCTGGTCTTGTATGTTTCAACACTTTCATCTACACTGAATTTCTTCTTGAACACCCATTTGCATCCAATAGGTTTTTGTCCTTTAGGCAAAGGCACCAATTCCTATGTTTTATTCTTCTCCAAAGAAGCCATCTCATCTTCCATGGAACCTGCATCTTTCATGCCCATACCCTCTTTCATAGTTCTAGGCTCATCAGTGTTAGTAAGTAAAGCAAAAGCAAAACTAGAATCAAGAAATGAATAACCAAGCCTATCTGGTTGCTTACTTGTTTGTGTAAACCCCCTCAATGGTTGAGGTTGAGGTTTTACTTCTTCTTCTGAGCTTTCAGAGCTGCTAGAGCTCTCCTCATCATCAGGTCTCACAGGGTCTATCAGTTCAGTCTTCTTAGGGGTAGAAGGAAACTAAACTACGTCCTCTTTCTTTTCTATTTCTTCTTGTTGTAGAAACACAAGACAAGGTGTTAGCTCTCTGAAGATAACACTTTTTCTATATGATACTTTTTTAGCCACAAGATCCCAAAGCTTGTATCCCTTCACACCAACACCATAGCCAATGAAGATACACTTAACATCCTTGTTCTCTAATTTAAATCATTTCTCCCTAGGTACATGTGCATATGCCTCACAACCAAAAACATGAAGATGTCTAACTGAAGGCTTCTTACCAAACCACACCTCCATAGGTGTCTTACGAGAGCTGATGTAGGAGACTTGTTTACCAGGTAGCAAGCAGTGGCTACAGCTTCAGCCCAAAACTTTTGTTCAAGGCTTTCTCCACTAAGCATACTCCTAGCCTTCTCCATCAGTGTCCTGTTCATCGTCTCTGCAACTCCATTTTGCTATAGGGTGTATGGAGTTGTCTTATATCTTTCAATTCCTTGGTCTTTATAGAACTTATCGAACTCTACCAAACAAAACTCACCACCATTATTTGTTCTCAAACACTTAATCCTTTTACTAGTCTGATTCTCAACAAAAGATTTAAACTCTTTGAACTGACTAATGACTTCAGTCTTGCTGCTAAGAAAATAATTCCATGTCCTTCTACTATAATCATCTATAAAAGATACAAAATATACAGATTTGGAAATCGAAGGAACACTAACAGGACCAAACATAGTAGAACGAATAAGGTCCAACACACCAAAAGACTTGTGAGAACTAGAGTAAAATTAAACATAGTTTTTCTTTCCATATATAGAATGTTTGCAAAAGTCAAAATCAAGATTACAATCATTTAACCCCTCGACGAGGTTTTTTTTTTCAGGGTTTGAAGACCCTTCTCACCAATGTAGCCAAATCTCTTATGCCATACCATTATCTTTTCAGTAGGAAGTTTAACTTCCAAAGCATGATCACTACCATCAAATTTTATTATAATAGATTTCTTCAGTACTTGTTGAGATGCTGGGGATGAAGTGACTATAACTTTTTTCTTTGAGTCAGAAGAACTATTGCACTATGAAGTGCATGCTTCTAGCTAAAATAGAGTACCTCTCTGAGGACCCTTCACAAGCACCATAGATCCTCTAGTCATCTTGCATCCATCCTTTGAAAAGACAACCTACACACCTGCATCATTTAACTTACTTACAGAAAGCAAGTTCCATGCCAAGCCTGGGATGTGCATGACCCCAATGATCCCCTTCACTCATCCATCAGGGAATTAGATTGAGACTCTTCCATGACCAACAATCTTTAGATTAGAATCGTCACCTAGGTACACTCTTCCACCATCGAACTCTTCATACTTCGTGAACCAGCTTCTATGTGAGGTCATGTGGAATGATACACCAAAATCAATCAACCACACATCATCAGATGCTTGGGTGGTTAGGGCTGTGATGAAGGCATCGCCATCATCTTGTGACTTGTCAGAATCTAAGTCTCAAACATTCTTTTTCTTCTTTTTCTTTTCCTCTTTGCATTCCTTTTGGAAATGCCTAGTATTTCCACAATTCCAACAAAGAGCCTTGGATTTTCTAGGAGATTTGGATCTCCCATGGGATTTGGATCTACCCTTCTCAACTTTCTTATCCTTTTTCCCTTTCTCCTTGAGTTTTCAATGAACTGCAAGAGCCTCTTTGGCTACTTCAGAAGACTTTCTCCACATCTCTTCAAATAACAATGAATATACCACTTCATCCATTTTGAAAGTGGATGTGGTTCTCCCAATAGCCATAACAAGATGATCCCACGAGTCTAGAAAAGAACAAAGCAAGGTCATACAATGATCCTCCTCCTCCATCTTCACACCAATGGATGCCAACTGTGCAACTAACATGTTGAAAGCATTTAGGTTGTCTGCAATGGATCCTCCATCCTCCATCCTCAGTGAATATAACTTTTTTATTAGAAAAATCTTGTTCACTAGGGATTTGGCCTGATAAACATCTCTAAGCTTCTTCCAAAGGTCTTTCATGGTCTTCTTCTCATGGACATTTAACAGGAAAAAATCAGCTAGACATGGTCTTATTAGACCATTAACCTTCCAATCTTTGAGATTCCAATCAACTTGTGCTATTACAGTTGGTTTTACACCAGAAATAGTTTCCCATAGGTCTCAATCAACAAGCATGTCTTCCATCTTAAGTTTCCATAACTCAAAATTAGTGCCATTGAATTTCTCCACCTCTAATCTTCCAGATGTGCCTGCCATCTCCTTCCTGCAACAAGATTATGGAATACTCTGCACAAAGCTCCCACTCAACCTAATATTAGCTCAAAAAACCCCTACCCAACAACTAGGACCAAAGGTGATCAAGCTCTGATACCAACTCAAAGGAAGCTAGGTGTACAAAAATTGCTTCCTACACTAATCTAATGAGGAGAGATGAGTGGAAATTATTTTTAACCTTTACAATTATAGAATGTTTAACACAACAATGGAGATGTTGCAGCAATACACAACATAAGAATGTAACACAGAAGAAGAGAGAGACAAGATATAACATGCGGAAAACCCTTATCGGGCGAAAAACCCCACTCCAAAACCTGCATAATGTATTATCAAAACTGTAATGGTTTACAATACACTTGCAATGCAAGTTCTCAAGAGTCTTTGACACTCATATCTAGAGACAAACTAGTAGCATAATGGTACCTATCAATCACATAATACATCTCCTCTCAAAAGCACCTATTTATATAGAAGTTTCAAGGCAAAAATGAACTTTCCTTGAGATGGGCATCCAACTTGGTCTCATGGTCCAAAACCCATGCCTAAGGACACTTGTCCAACATTGCAGCATGGTCATGACACTTGTCATATTACCCCATCCCAAATTGTTCACCTATTCCCAAGTTGGGCAATGACAGATGCTCTTATGACTCTTACAACTGCCATAGAATCTGTCATAACTGTCATATCTTAAAACTATAAGAGAATCTATCATACACAGGCTAAAAATAGAATATTCTCTTACAACATGTCATAACCCTCCTTGGGGCACCCAAAGATGCCTTCTTCCAAGATGCCTTGTGACACATGTCTTCACCTATCATAGAACATTTCATTTTTGACTCTTACGCATCATAGATTTTGTCACAGGAATCTGTCATAATTGTTTCAGTTAAGATTCACTTACACACTAGTCAAGATGCCGACACATGATAGAAAACCTCTACCACACAAAGGGGATGCCTATCTCTACATGGAGTGAGTTAACCATCCTAGTCATCTTACAAGTGGAGTGACAACTTACCGTGCCACTTCACACTAAATGACAAAATAGGATGTTTAACAAAATTACAACATAGGCTAAATACATTACACATAATAAATGCAAGGAATTACCAAGGTTGATACACCTTAATTCCCAATAGTCTTCATTGTAAATAAGGATGAGTGCCTCATGGAGGTAGTAGAACAAAGAACAGTATGGATCCCAGCAATGGAATATGTCATCATAGATACTAGTTTGCTAGATTTTATGTTGATCAAACTCAAAGACCCTAAAGAGGAAATGTTTGGGACTTTTAAAGAAAAAGTCTCTCAAAGTACATTCAGAACAAACACTACCACAAAATCAGAAAAAAGTAAGGAAATGGGTGGGATTATGCTATGGGCAAAGGATTCACAAAGGAGCAAATAAACCAAGCTAGAGTTGAGGCTCAAGCTACAAAGGCTCTAGAAAGGCAAAGGGAGAAAACTGAAGAAGCAAAGGCTCTAGAAAAGCATGAAGTGAAAATTGAACAAACAAGGCCTACTCCTAAGACAAGAAGGACAACAAGGGCCTCCTCATCTCCTACAACTACTCCTAAGACATCTAGACCTGTACCTATAGCAGATGTTGAAAAGGAAACTCCTAAAAGAACAGAGCCTAGTATGGAGAAGAAGAACAAAAGAGTGAAAAGGATGGCCACCAACAAAATCTATATGAGCCATGGAGGTGGTGGAGAAGAAGAAATAATCAAGAAGGAGAAAGAAGACTCTGTAATTAATCCTAGACAAGTTAAATCTAAAGGCCAAACATCAAAAGGGCCTGAGGAGAAGAGAAAAAGAACTTCTATGGAAGAAAAAGGCAAAGATAAAGAAGAAAAAGGAAAGGGTAAAGAAGAAAAGACAAAAGGAAAGAAGAAGAGAAAGGAAAAGATAAGTGATGCTACTATGGATCTAGAAACCACAATCAATGCAGTGGCTAAGCATGGGAATTTGAAGCCCATTGCAAACTTTTATGATGAAAGCTTTGATGCGAATAAGAAAATAATTGAAACCACTTTGGTAAGATTCGTAGACATGTTTAATAAAGTATTAATTGAGGTCATGACTAATCTACTTAATAGCCTAGCTAGCATTCTAACTGCTAGAAAAGAAGAGGCTATGGATAAAGATGCATAGATTAATGAAACAGTATTGAGGAAGTTTTTCCCATGTCTCACTAAACAAGATAAAGTTAGAGTCAATCAAAATTTTAGTGAAGAATTCAAAACCAAAAGGATAATTAATGTTCTAATGGCTAGAGACAGAAGTGAGATAGAAAAGTGGGAAAAATGAACTGAGGAATTTTTTTTAAATATGCTTAATGAACTTCACATTCCAACTATATTAGATACAGATGAAGAATGCAAAATCCTAATGTTGATAACTCAAGTGAAGTTCTGAATGTGGGTGGAGAACAAAATGTGTCATCTCTATCACCCTCTAAATTCTCAGAGGATCAAAGTGTGATGACTGCTTTGGAAAACTCAAGGAAAGATGAAGAAATGAAAAAGTCTATAGAGGAAAAGGAGAAATAGAAAGAAGATATTTATGAATAAGTGATAGACACATCTATTTCGAAAAGTAATGAAGAGCAACAAACCTCTAATGAAAAAGAGCCTCTGGAGATTCCCACTAAACAAATGTCCTTAGATGAAGGAAGAAAAGACACTGCCGATGAGAGTTATTTAGACTCTCTTAGATAAATTTTGGTAGAGTAGAAGGAAACTCATATTTTGTCATCACCTACATTATTACAAGGACAAATAAATTTGGCCACCATGACCCCATTGTAGAAACTGAAGTTAGGGAAAAAATTTTAGACCATAGCCCAAGAGGAGATTCTTAAATCTCATATGGAAGATAATGAATTGATTGGAGAGGCAATGCCAATCTTTGAGAAGATTATGCCTAGTGTGAAGAGAGATACCTCCTTGACTCCTATAGTACAAATGGATAAACTTATGGAGTTAGCCAATTCTCATTTTGAGTCCTTCGAACAAGAAGCTGAAAAGAAGCTAAGGACTGAGTTTGGTAGCAAGAGGCTGACTAAACTTAATCACAAATACTCTAAAGACAAACTTTTGCTAGATAAAAGTATTCAAGATGTAGAGATGGCAATAAAAGATGCTAGTGGCTTATACCAATTTTTTCTAACATGGCCTGAGACAACTAAGGAGATAAAAGAGATGATAGAGAGATGGGAAGCCCAGATGATCAAGATTTCTAGGACCTATTATCCCATAAAGGATGTTATGGGAAATCTAAGGGTAGAATTTGAAACAATCCATTTTGTCATAAATAAGTTGCAGGGCCAAAAAAGATAGGATGAGACAGCTCAAGGAGATTGTGAGTTTCAAGACTACTTCTATAACAACTCTTGTAGTAGATGCAAATAAAATAAGGCAAATCACTCAGAACCCTGCTAATGTTAAGAAAGTAGAAGAATTGGTGTCTCAAGTTAACGGGCACATACAAGTCTTAATCCAAGCCAAGGCTAGTTGGGATAGAGATGTAGTACAACTGAAGAAGACTTACAAAGATCTTCTCCCTATAAGCTAGTAAGTCATTTGATTTCAAATGTATATATGCGGATAGTACAAATAATTTTGAAGTTTTGATATATATATATATATATAATATATATATATATATAGTATATATATATAATACTTAGCGGGAGCAGATTTAATTTATGCATAACTTGTACATATCCTTTTCCATTGATATCAAAGGGGGAGAATGGAACATGTGAAAAATAGTTGTGGAAACAATTAAGGGGGAGAGAAGTTTGGGAGAGAAGTGTGTAAAAAGTAAGGGGGAGCAGTGTGATGGTTTTTCACATCATGTGTTGCCATCAATGCCAAAGGGGGAGATTGTTGTTAACTTGGCAAACATGATTGGTATTTTCATTGATGGCAACAAGGAACAAGGATACATCAAGGACAACAAGGATTCAGAAGGGTTGTGAGGTTATAGTAATCCTCATAAATTCATGTGTACAGAGAACTCTAGTCTGGAAAGAACACCTAGACATATTTGCTAAATGTTGGCATATCACAAAAAAGACCATAGTGCTATAGTATTATGGTCAACATTGGTCCACATTTGAAGATCAAGTTCTATGGTTTTGGTATGATGTTGGTAACCCTTAGATGTCTTCAATTCCAAATTTTTACATTCTAATGACTTTTGGAAGTATAGTTGCAAAAACCATAAGTTCGGCATAGTAGAGTACAGTGTTAAATAGGGTAGAACACCAATTTGGTTTGGTCTACATTTCTCTAGAATTAGATATGTTCTCCTACAATTTTGAGGTGTTGTAAATAAATTTTTGAAGTCTTTAAATCCAATGTTTCAAAGGTTGAAGTCCACTGATAAGATAGTTGTGAGGACTTATGTATTGCTACATGCATTTATAGTCTTTGATAAAGACAAAATCTAGCTTCTGATACTCGGCATTTTGCCGCATGGTAATATTTTACTCTACGGTTCTAAAGTTAAGTTCATGAATTTTTAAGGAGTCTTGGAATCAAGTTTGAGCAAGTTTTTTGGTCTGCATTAAAAGTTATGATTTGACAATTAATCCAAGTCTATGACATTCAGTCTATGAGGTTGATTGTAAAGTATAATCTATGTGCAAAAGATTCTATTAATTGGAATCATATCCTAAGTGGTTCTATAGTTTGGGCTGACATATGAGAATGTGTTTCAAGTGTTGGTTTGATTTGCAAAGTGTTTTGGTGAAGGCATTTAGGCCAACATGATACACATAGTATAAATACACATTTCATCCTAGTAGGCCGACCTAATTTGAAGTTTGTAAATGTTTTGGATATATATGAGATTCACTTTAGTTTTTGTGATGAATGATGTGAATGTGGATTTGTATGTGCAACATGTATGAAGTTTTGTGATCCAATCAGTATGACAAGTGTTTGTGAAGAAGTTTTATGAAGAGCAGAGCAGTGTAATAGAGCAGTAAAAGATGAAGAGTTTTAAGAGAGTATTCTGAGCTACATTGGAGCTATATCCATGCATTTGTAAATGCAATTATAATAGTTATTTCTTGGCAATGAGCCAGCCTTCTATCTATTTCTCTCTTGTGGTAGTGAGTATTTTTTGTAATGAGCATTTCTTTGGTAGTTGTTGGTTGACAGATTTGTCCTTTAGAAATAAGTATAGAAAATGACTTAGAATGTCTAGAAAGAAGGACAAATAGAACTAACAGTTGGAGAAGTTATCATTGGGTTGACAACTTACCTCTAAATTTTAGAGGTACAGCTCCCTCTTAAAATACTCAATGAATAAAGATAAAGGGGTGTGCTTTTAACTAGAAAGTAGAAAAGGCGTATTAACATCTACCCATCACCATGAAATAGATGTGCATGACCAAATTAAGAAAGAAATGGATGTAGATAAATGATGCACAACCCATCTATCTCACATTCATAAATAAAGGTAAATTAATTTGAAGATACAACTATAATCCTTCTTAACACAAACCAACATATAAGAAGCAATATTGAAGAAAGATTAGTAATCGACATAAGAACAATTGCAATCATAGAAGATACTTAGAGTCACAAAGTTTTGTAAATAATTATTCATTTCCTCAACATAACAAAACTCAAAGTCTTTGTAGAACTTCTAGATACATAAATTGTGCTAGAAAGAAAGTATAATTGAAAAGTAAACTAAACTTGCTCTCCTTCCCCTGTTCACAGACAACACCGAAAAGAGATGCACTTGTTTTTTTAAAATGCCTTCCCCTTATATAAATTCCCAAAAAATATAACTATTTGAAAAACAATCCTTTTCAAGTAACCATAATCAAGAAAGTGACTTCTCAAAATGGAAACGGTTACATCATATCAAAATTGTAGTAATCATCATTAAGTACAAAAAGACTTCAAATATACAAGACAAGTGGCATTAATCTTCCCCCAACTCTAGGTGTATCTCCATAAAAAGTTGGAGCAGTTCAATGTGCTCTTCTTCTTCCTCTAGAATGTCAATTGTCCTACAGTATTTAACGTACCTAGTTTTCTCCTTCCAAGCAACTGTGTATAGCTGAGAGATGATATCGATTTGGTCCTCTTTAGGCCATTGTAAATCAAGTTGTAGAATAGGCATAGGTTCGTCATCCTAGATTTCATTATTTGCTGGAAGTCCCATTCTAAAAAATATCTTGGTTGGCAAGAAAACTAAACATAGAGAGCATTGCCACATTTACTTAATTATGTTAGTGGGTAACGATGTATTTCAAATTTATTAACATTGTGGCACCATCTTAATGAGCTTCATTACACTTGTAATTAATGCATCATTAATTTGGTATCTTGGGAAAAGGGTCTCAAGATTTGAACATACATTTTGCACCTTCTGAAAAGACATTCTCATTGTATACCACATGAGCAAACTAACGATTTGGTGATACCTCGGGTACTGTGAAGATGTTGACTAGTCAGTGGTCGGAGTAGATTTAGAACTTCGAAGGGGTTCACAAGACATGAAAATTTCTGACAATGAGCTTTGAACTTCCCTGACACAAAGGAGGAGTCAGGAAGTCGGTCATTTTAAGAACTTAAGAGCATAAGTCAGGTAAACAAAAGATTCATGAAATTAAAAACCGCTCGACGACAAAGACTTATAGAGGAGTTTCCAAGACTTAAGAATTTTTTGAACGGAAAATGACAGGACTTGAGCAAAGCGATGATCGTATCAATCCTTAAGTGTGAAAATTTGAAAATTTTGGGTTTAAAATTTTTGGGGTAACAACAAGCTTTGATTGGGGATGAGGACTGAAAAGGACGAAGCAAGGAACCCATAATCATAAGCATGGACCAGTGTCTCATCCATTGGGCAACAAAGTCAAGAGAGTACAGAGGAAAAGAGCTAGAACAAGAGAAAAATAGGACCACACTGGAGAAAGAAACAAGACCACCAGCACACCAAAAACTCCTAATATGTACATGGTCATGAAGACCCTACCTTAGATGGCTCCAGAATGATCATTTAAATCCATTAATTGGCTAGAAGAAATAGCTGCCTATGCGAAATAATGTTGGATGAACAAATAGCTCATAAGCAACTAGCTACCAACTAATGACCAACATGATTAAACTGATAAAGATTACTTCACATAGGAATTGTTTGGATGTATCTTGATGCTCAAAAAGCCACCCTTCATTGTATGTCTCTTCAATTTGACGACTCATACCAAAACTTCCCAGCACATAACTACCAGCACCTATCTGTATGAATGCATGTGGATTATTAGAAGGTATTTGATCTAGCAAGTATGGAAAAATCAGTCCTCAAATTGGACAACCCACATATAAATTATAAGATGTTAGCTCTTTTTTGGTTACCCTAATGTTTATGTGATCATTTCCCTTAGTAGATAAATCAATATCCCATTCTTGAAAACAACTATTAGCCATGCATGTATCTTGAAAATCTAAATTGCAAAGAATATTTTCATGAGACTGAAAATCACCTATGACTGGAAACACCTCATCTTCCTCTACAAGATTTGGCTTAATAACTTTACGACATATGATATCATTTTCATGTAGATTAGACATTGCAACCTCCTCACTAGTCTCACAAATAAAATCATTACCGAGAGTATAAATAGATTGATAATCCAATTCGTCCATACCTTCTCTAGGCTTGGCCATGGGACTATCAAATTCCTTAATTTTATCTTTACATGCCTCTATTTTGACCTCATTACCATCACTATTTTCATCCATGATTGCACAGAAAAAGTCATCATCTGAGCTTTGCATGTACCAGTTAGGAATAACATCAATACTCAAACCTGATGAATATACTTCTTCTTTAGGAGAAGTGACGGTTTGTTCACTTATTTGCTCATACCTCAAAGGAGATTATGATCTTCTGCTTTAAGCCTGGCTTAAAATTTTTTCCCATTGCTGATTAGAATTCCATGGCACTTTAGGTTCTTCTTTAGTTATGTAACCATCTTCTTGTGACTGCATCTTTGTGAATCTTTCCCGTTCAATTTGCATGTGCATTGTAGAAGAGGCATTCAACACTTTTTTCTTCATGTCATATAGCTTTAGGTTCAACATTATTTTCTTCATAATGGAAATAGAAAGCTTCTACTCTTCTATCAGTATGAGGCATACTCTTTACATTGCACACCTCTTTCCTACAAAAGTGATTTGGATCAAAAATAGTGAGATTAAGACATTCAGTAGGGGGAGGTTGGGAATTTTGTTCGTACATAATAGGTTTTACCATAGGTTCACAAATCAGAGTGTCTACAACTTGGTTTGCTTTCCATAGGTCACTCAGTATCAAGTCATGTTCTATTTTTACAGCCTCTTGCTGAGCAATCTTAATATCAATTATTCAACTTTGCCTCAACTCATATTGAACATCTAGATGCAATGCAGAGATAAAAGTACATAGCTGGAGTTGCTTACCTAGCTAAAGAGGAGATGGGATCTTTTTGAGTAGTCGGTTGAATCTATCCACAAAGTTTGTAATGGATTCTTCTTTATTACAGATGTAGAAAAATTGACACAATACAGTAGCTTCATCCACAAGGTTCTTGAATCTCTCCAAGAACTTAATTCTCAATGAATCCTAATTAGTTATGCATCCTTCTTCTAAGTGACTAATCCATTTTACTGTAGTCCCAATAAGAGATTTAATAAACAACCAAATGAAGATGTCTTCTATACTTACCCCCAAGACCCCACATCCAATTGCAAATGCAAGAATTTGATCTTCAGCATCTTGAGAATCTTCTCCACTGAACTTCAGGAAATGTTTTCTTGATCTTTTAGGCAATGATGAGTATACCAAAAAGGAAAGAGACCCAAAATGATTTCCCCATGGCTGGGAAGAAACCAAAGCCATAATGTAAATCTAAAAGCATTAGTCTTCATCAAACAGAAAGTTTTTGGCTATGTTCATTTTATAGAGTTGCCAATCTCTGTCCTCGAGGAGGCACCTTCAAATTTCTAGGAAAACAAATGGCATTGATCTTCAATTTTGAATCTCCCCAGCAGAGTCACCAAAAATCTATTGGTTGACAGATTTGCCCTTCAGAAATAAGTACAGAAAATGACTCAGAATGCCCAGAAATAAGGACAAATAGCACTAATAGTTGGAGAAGTTATCATTGGGTTGACAACTTTCCTTTGAATTTTAGAGGTACAGCTCCCTCTTAAAATACTCAATGAATAAAGATAAAGGGGTGTGCTTTTAACCAGAAAGTATAAAAGGTGTATTAACATCTACCCATCACCATGAAATAGATGTGCATGACCAATTAAGAAAGAAATGGATGCAAATAAACGATGCACATCCCATCTATCTCACATTCATAAACAAAGGTAAATCAATTTGAAGATACATCTATAATTCTTCTTAACACAAACCAACATATAAGAAGCAATATTGAAGAAAGCTTACTAATCAACATAAGAACAATTGCAATCATAGAAGATACTTAGAGACACAAAGTTCTATAAATAATTCTTCATTTCCTTAACATAAAAAAACTCAAAGTCTTTGTAGAACTTCTAGATACATAAGTTGTGCTAGAAAGAAAGTATAGCTGAAAAGTAAACTAAACTTTCTCTCCTTCCCGTGTTCATAGATAGCATTGGAAAAAAGATGCTTTTTTTTAAAAATCCCTTCCCCTTATATAACTTCCAAAAAAATATAACTATTCGAAAAACACTCCTTTTTGAGTAACCGTAACCAAGAAAGTCACTTCTCAAAATGGAAATGATTACATCATATCAAAATTGTAGTAATCATTGCTAAGTAGAAAAAGACTTCAAATATAAAAGACAAGTGACATTAATATTCCCCCAATTCTAGGTGTATCTCCATAAAATGCTAGTGTAGTTCAGCATGCTCTTCTCCTTCCAAGCGATTGTGCGCAGCTGAGAGATGATATCGATCTACTCCTCTTTAGGCCATTGTAAATCAGGTTGTAGAATAGGCATAGGTTTGCCATCCCCGATTTCATTATTTGTTGGAAGTCCCAATCTGAAAAATAGCTTGGCTGGCAAGAAAACTAAACATAGAGAGCACCGCCACATTTACTTAATTACATCATTCGGTAATGATGTCTTTCAAATTTATTAACGTCATGCCACCATCTTAATGAGCTTCATTCCACTTGTCATTAATGCATCATTAATTTGGTATCTTGGGAAATAGGTCTCAAGATTTGAACTTGCATTCCACAGGTTCTGAAAAGACATTCTCACCATATACCACACAAGAAAACTGATGGGTTGGTGATACCTTGGGCACCATGAAGATGCTGACTAGTCAGTGGTCGAAGCAGATTCAAAACTTTGAAGGGGTTCACAAGACATGAAAATTTCTAACAATGAGCTTTGAACTTCCCCGACACAAAGGAGGAGTCAGGAAGTCAGTCATTTTAAGAACTTAAGAGCATAAGTTGGGTAAACAAAAGATTCATGAAATTAAAAACCACCCAATGACAGAGACTTATAGAGGAGTTTCTAAGACTTTAGAATTTTTAGAACGTAAAATGACTAGACTGGAGCAAAGCAATGATTGTATCAATCCTTAAGTGTGAAAATTTGAAAATTTTGGGTTTAAATTTTTGAGGTAACAGTAGTGAGCCTTGGACAATGAGTCCTTAGGGAAGTGAGCCCTAGGCTGTAAGCCCTCAGGTAGTGAGCCTCTTTGTAATTCGGTATTGATACTACATAATATACTGTGAGCTAACACTTGTCGTGGTTTTTCCATTTTGGGTTTTCCATGTAAAAAGTCTGGGTGTTTATGTGTTATGGTTTGTGGTTGTACTTTTTGTGCTTGATTTTCTTCCCTATTATTGAATGTGGCAAATGGATTAAAGGTTTAATGAATGAATGGTTTTATAGAATATGGATTCACCTTGGTCTTCTATACCCCAGTGCATAATATCCACGTGCTATGTCAAAATAAGGATTGCTCTTTATTAATATTTGTGTAACCATTGCAACATCCCCCCATCCATCTCACCTACATATCTTAATAAAATATATAGCTTTCATGAAGATTTATCAATCAGATATCAATTCTTCTATTGTTTTTCCATTTATCTTCTAGCTTTTATATAACCTTTTCATCTACATCTCTCTATCTCATAACATTTTTTTTCCTTTCATTTTGAGAGCACACTAGTGTTCTTTGAACCCACCTGTCCTCTCAAGGGGACATCATCATCATTATTCATCTTATCGATATACCTTGTGCTTTCTATACCAATCTATCTAATCAATCTAGCCAAATTATCCAATCACATCCTTTGGTCTTGACCCTAAACTTAGGCAAATTAATCAATCAATTAGTCATGAATCCATCATCAATGGGATATATTGTTCCCACATCCTTGTGTTGATCTAGGGATATATCATTCCCCACAATGACAACACTAACCTTATTAATCATCATCAGTTAATCATTGGTTTACAACATGACAGTGGCAATACCTCGTTTGTCTTGGAATAATAATCATCCTCCATCATCATGCATCTTATCCATTAACTTACCATTATCTTTCATTGTCACCCTCACTTTGAGTGACTCGGGCATCGCCATCTTTAATCCAATCATTTTGTTCCAACCATGATCTTTTAAATCAAAATTTTCTTTTATCAAATCAAACACAATGTTTTAAATTTCTTTTAAATGATGTTACTTTGCAACACCATATCAAAGAGGGGCAAAATGTAGACACCTAAAAATGACCCATCACATATATCATATTGCATACATCAATTCCTCCTAAATCACCTACATTCAACATTAATTTAATAATCTAATTATTTAAGTAATTTCATCAATTTCTTCTAAAATTGCCTAATTCCAACATTAATTGAATAAATGTTATTTATTTAATTAATTTCATTAAATTCCACCTTATTCCTTCCAAATTAAATAAATCTAATTATTTAATTAATTCATCATTCAAATTCCTCTTATCCACAATTAAATAATTTTTAATTATTTAATTAATCAATTATTCCTCCAAATTTAAATAAATTATTGAAATTTAATTAAGTTGACTTTATCTTCTAAAAATAAATAAAATTAATATTTTATTTATATCCCTCTATCATGCAAAATAAATTAAATGAAATTTATTTGTTTAATTTATTTATATCGTCATATCTTATCGTTTCTTCAATCATGCACAATAAATTAAATAAATTTGTTTATTTAATTTTCAATTATCTTTCAAAATCTTCTTAAAATATCATTTTCTTCTATGTGCACAATCAGTCTTATTTTTAGAATTTCAAAAAAATAAATCTAAAGTTGAGTTAATTGGCTTTAATCATTATTGTTTTTATTGATCAACTCATGAATTAGAAAAAAAACATTCTTAATTCATGAAATCAAAATCCTATCTTTATCAAAGAAAGTAGTTAACTCAACAAAGCATCTTTAAAACATGACACATGTTGTGTGCATGTTTATCATGTCCTCTCAAATCATCTTGATCATCTATTTCATTGATTTATTTCCACTGTTTATCGATCTTTCTTGGAAGCTATATATATCCCCTTCATCTCTTCGTAAATCCTCTTCGATCATTCAGCTTTGAATCTCTTCGATCATTTAAGATTTGTCATCAATACAATCCTTTGAGCATTATATCTCATCATTGAGCACACATTAAATCTTTGAGCACTATCATACATCCCCTTGTTGCAAACATGGTTTTGCAATACATTGAGCAATCCACAAAGAACCAAGGAAACTATACAATCTAGGTGATAGCTTCATTGTTTCATTATTTGCATTGATTTTGGTTATTATCTAGATCATTTTCTTGAAGGTTATAGGTTGAGTTCATTGTTCATTGCTTGATCAATATTCGCTCAATTTTTACCTATACACAATTGCATATCAAACCTTACACTACTGCGATAAGAGAACTCCTTCTTGGGGATGGGGTTGTCTCTAAGATCTTTCCAAAGACCCTCAAAGGAATAACTCTGTATTGGTACTAACACCTACTAGAGGCCTCAATCCACTCATTCCAACAACTAATCAAAGAGTTTGTCATGGAATTTGACATGAATAAACTTGTCAAGACAAGGATCAGAGAATTCCTGACCATGAAATGAGAACCAAATGAATCTGTAGACCACTTTCTCACCTGATGGAGGCAAGTCATTTATTCTTCAACTAGTGCCCCAAACATGGACCATCATGAGTTATGGAGCCTTTTCTTACATGCCTTAAACAAGGATACAAGAGAAGACATTTAGAAGTTACCATACATATCCTATAAAGAAGCATTAGAAAGTGCTTTGAGGATTAATCTGTTGGCAAGAGACACTATATGGATTCATGGTTGTTGTCATTGATGGCAACAAAGGTCATCCCACATATCCGCAAGACATGATGTGTCTCTACCGGAAGTCAGAATAAAGAATGTTGTGGTCCAGTGAAGAAGAACAGAGCATGTGGCAAGGTCCGACAGATTGGTCCGGACCTCTCAGAGGAAGTGTCTTGGTGCAGTGCGGATTTGGGGAAGTCAAGAGGACTACCTTGAGTGGTATATTCCAAGGATCTAGCCTCCGGTGATGGACAAGGAAAAAGATATGAATGGTTGAGTACCGGATTCCTGAGAGACAGTGAAAACAGAGGAAGAACTGACTGGCAGAGTATCAGACTACTTTCCGGATGGGTTACTATTGATGACAGAGGTTGTGAAGGCATGAATCATGTTTGGCCGATATGATTAATGATATCTACAAGTATATGCTTGATCCGCATTGCTTGGTGAGGAAGGATTCAGCCGACAGAATGAAAGTTTATAAGAAACTAGACTGTTCCGGATGCCGACTAGAAAGGTGATGAAATTACTTGTGCGGATATATATAGAGGATGGATTTAGTTGTGAAGTGTTGTGTTGTTGTAGAGATATATGCGAATAAGTCCAGATAAGAGCAGAGATAGCAAAAAGGATCCGGTATGTGAAAGATAGCAGAATAAAGAACAAAGGAAAGATGAAGTGCAGCAGATCAGTGTACTGAGCCTAACCGGAACTGAACTCCAGCATATGCAGATGCTTCCAATCAGTTCAAGACTGTGATTCTCATCACTTTGTAGACAGTGTGTCTTCTTGTAGGCAGTGGGCCTCTTGTGAGCAGTGTGCTCGGGCAGTGAGCCCTAATTGGCAAGTGCCATTTTTGTAATTTCCTATTCTTCTAACAGAGAATAATTTTGGGTTAATCACCCCGTGGTTTTCTCCCTTAACAGGGTTTCCACGTCAAAAATACTGTGTCATGTGTTTCTTATTTCATGGTTAATGTTTTGTGTTTGATTTTATGCTGCATCAATTAAAAGGAAAGTTCAATAAAGGAAATAATTAGGATAACTGATTCACCCCCCCTCTCAGTTATCAACAATTGGTATCAGAGCTAAGTTCCTCCTAATAGAGCCTAACAGCTTGAGGAAGATCTGGGATTTCAAATGGATGCATATGGTTTAAGGGAGCAACTCAAGACTACTCTTGAGGATCTTGAACAGTCGAATTCTGAAGTTAGTGAATTAAAGGAAAGACTCAAACAGGCTGATGAATTCATGAGAGAATTAAAAGACAAATTAAGTCTCTCCATGAAAAAGAGAAAGGAGCTGCTTCAACAGTTGGCAAGACAAAGTGAAGAAAGCAATACAAATGAAGAATTGACTGAGCAAACCAAGTTATGTGAAAAGTTATCAAAAGAAGTCATTATGTTAAGACATGAAATGGAATCAGGAACTATAAAGTTTACTCAAGAGATTGAAGAAAAAAGAAAGACTGAAGACAATCTAAGACAATCTCTTAAAGAAAAATCAGAAGAATGCCACCAGATGGACAGGATTATCAGACATCTTGAATCTGATCTTGAAGATGCCAAAGATAATGAAGGAAAACTTGAGGATCAAATTGTCTCTCTCAAAAGAGACCTTCAAACAGCAAATGAATATAAAGAGAAATTCAAGATAAGTTCTGCTCAACTTGAAGTTCTTCTTGGAAGTCAAAAGAGGACAGATGACAAGTATGGTTTGGGATATGAGAAAGGAGAAAGCTCCGGATCCGGTCAGAAGAATCTTGGATCAGAAAATCCAAGGAGCAGGCCTAGAAGACCTCCGGTAAGACAGCCAAATGCTCAAAGATATCCATCCTTCAATGGATACTACCACAGCTGCAACCACCTTGGTCACAAAGGTAATCAGTGCAGAATGAGAATGAATCAGATTAATTCATCCTTCTCCGGACAGTGCTTCAACTGCAAAAGGTATGGACACAAATCCCATGAATGCAGAAGTATGCAAGTAAACAAATCATTCAAAGGTAGATGCTTCACATGCAATAGAGTAGGTCATATGGCTAATCAATGCAGATCAAGAGGATATCAGTCAAACATGCAAAGAAATGTTATTTGCCAAATCTGCAATAGGTCCGGTCATAATGCTAAAGTTTGCAGAAACAAGAATCAAGACAAAAGAGGTCCGGTGTATAATCAGAATCAAGACAAGGGTAAACAAAAGATGAATGCGGATGAGGTTAGGAATCAGATGAGCAAGATTTGGGTGAAGAAAAGTTTAGAGAATGTAGAGGTTGGATCCGCACCAGACTCTGGTGCTGATATTTCTTCCAGAAATTAAAAGGTGAGCTCAGGCTCAGGGGGAGACTCAAAGAAAATCTTGTTCCCCCAGCCAAACAAGTGGTGCCGGATGTGGCACAAGATGCGGATCAAAGGGTTTGTAGATATGAGTCTTGAGATACTTCAGTCAAGTTTTCAGAGGTCCGCATGGAGTTATGAAGAAGCTGTGATCGATCAAATAAGACCTGTTCAGGGAGATGCTCCGGTATGATAAAGGATTACAAAAAGATCTGGAAAAATCCGGAAATGCACTATCTTGTTCTGCGGATTGGACAGAGTGTTTGGGATGTTCTTGCAATATGTTACCTCGATTCATTCATGATTGAAAGATCCGGATGATATCCACAGATCAGGACTAATCCAGGATACTCCAAACTATCTAGACAAGGCAAACCGGAATGATGTAGGTGAAGCATTTATTGCAGAGAGATATTAGGGTTCGCGGAGCAATTTAAGGGATTTCTCAAAGGTCATTTGCTCATTCTGCACTCGAGAAGAAGCGAAAAGTGGAGCTCTGCAACAAGGATCATCAAGCACACCAAGGATCTCCTGCCGAAGCTATTGCATAAAGAAATCAATCCAACCACTCCGTGCAAACCGAAGGCGCATAAGGTATTCTCCGTTTTTCATTACCTCACTGCAAATCTTTGAAGAATGGCTACTCCAAACATAGTTAAGATCTCTGATAGACCTCGCCCCTCATTCAAGAAACATCCCTACAAATCATTGGAGGTAGATCCACTAGGAGCCTTCTCTAGTGTTCCCCACGGAGTTTTACATACCGAAGACATTAGGGTTTACATACATGCAAGCATTGAAGAATTTGGGGAATTCAAATTAAGAGACCTCTATCACAAGCAACTGATAGACAATGCTTTTGAGCTTAAACCAGAGTATAAGGATATCCAGAAGAAACAATTTGAGCAATTTATTCATTTCCCCTGCTTTGAAGAAGATGAATGGGTCCGGTATGTACTGAGCAGGATGCATGACAACTTTCTATGGCTAGATAGACCCTGCAAGATCACAAAAGAGGCAATTAGAGCAGTAACTGGTCTATACTCTTCCGGAGGGGTACCTATCCTCAAATCTGTCAAGAACAACGTTGTAACTGAGGCCACCGGATCAAAATTTGACAAGAGGGCAATGACCATTGAAGATATTTCGGATCCGGATATCAAATATGCATCAATGATAATAGGATACAAGATCTATCACTCCAGCAGGGAGAATTCTGTATCCGGAACTGCAATATACACTGCTTATGAAATGCTAAGAAAGAATGCAGAATATGATCTCTGCGAACTACTGCTAAGCCAATTAATGGAAAACATACAGAAAATCAAGAAGGATAAGAAGAATTCCTTTAAGTATGGTACTCTTATTGTATGTCTATTCTTCTATTTCATGAATGAGCTACCCGGAACAAGTGGATGGGTATGGCAAAATGACAAACCTGTTGCAGTCCAGATAAGAGACTATTTGCATGGACTTGGGGATGCAAAAGCGAGAAATACAGCTCTATGGGGATACTTCAAAAACTTTTAGAGCATGATGCAAGCAAGAGAGAGAATTCCCCAGTCCCTCATTGAGAAATACAAGGACTCAGTGTGCTTTATGGTTGACACTGATCAGTGCCTAATGGAGGCAGTGGAGCCAAGGACTGTCTGGATCATGCCCATGGGGTATGAAGTTGATGAACAGATAGTGGAGCTGCATGTTCAACACATGCTAAGTCAGCCCAAAGATCCTAAGGCAGAAAGGTCTGGAACCTTTGAGGAGCTGAGTGTAAAAATACATGTAGAACTCAGGGAACCTGAGATTAAAAGAAAGGTAAGAAAAGAAGTAGAGCACATTGCTCAAGGCCTAGGTATCTCAAAGGAGGCACTTGATGCCAGCCGGGAAAAGAGGAGGAAGGCTGAGGAAGAAGAGAAAAGCAAAGAAAGTGCTCCGGTTGAAACTCCCACCCGGACCAGATCATCAAAGAGACCTGCACCTTCCACAACCAAAAGTTCAAAACCGGAAGTTCAGGCATCCGGTAAGAGATCCAAGACAAAAGCCACAAGGGCTTATGGAAGCCAAAAGGATGAAGAGGAAACATAATCAGATGAGGGAGTAAGAGAAGTAAAGAAACAGAAGAAGAAAGGATCCGGTAAGCCCTCCACAGGCCAAGACAAGGATGAAATGGCAGAGGTAACTGTTGAAAAGCCCACTCTGTCACTAGAGAGCATAATCAAGTCGGTCACGGTGGATGGAAACCTTCAACCAATGACTGAATCATATGATGACTTCAGTGAGGCCGACCAAAAGACTCTGCAGGAGGCCACAGTAAAATATCTTAACATATATAATAAGGCTTTCATTGAAATAATATCTCTTATTCCTAAAAGCCTAGAAAAGGAAATGGAAGTAAGAAAGAATAATGCTCATGCTAAAGATCTTGAGATCCGGGAGCAGATAGCTATTCAGCTATATCCTCAAATTGATCCCAAGACAATGAACATTATCTTCAAGGACTGCAAAGATGAGTTCAGAAGCAAAGCTAGGATGAATCAACTCATGCTTGGCGAGACTGACAAAGTGGCCCAAGAAACAGAAGAGATCCTCCGGAAGGCCTTCAAAAGGTTCAATCTTCCGGTTGTAGAGGATTTAGGTACAGAAACAGCTGAGGACTTGGGACCCTCTGCTCCAGAAGAAGTGGCTCATGAACAAACTAGCATCTCTCCTCCGGTTTCCCCTACAGTCTCCGGATCCAAAGAAGAAGAGCAATTACAGGAGAAGGAAGCAGTGGTGAAAGACAAAGAGGTTGACAGTTCTAAGACTGCAGAAGAAAAGAAACATCTGTCTCCAGCAAGAGACACTGCACAAACTATTCAACAATTTTTGAGCAAAGAAACTCTAGAGATTGATGAACCGGAGCTTCTAAAAGGCCCATTTGATTTTGACTCTCTCTCTCCGGTACAAACAATGAAGATAGCTTCATTTGCAAATGCCAAGGCAAATGAAAAGCTCCTGAAGTCTCATATGGAAGACTGTGAGTTGATAGAGGCTGCTTCCGGAGTACTTGTAAAGATCATGCCATCAATCCAGATAGATCCGACAGCCTCCTCTTCCGGTAATCTAAAAACCTTAGTCAGCAGTGTTGATACACATTTTGATTCTCTAGAAAAATCAGCTGAAGAAAAGGTCCGGAAGGAATTTTTGGACAAAAGATTTTCAGAAATATTAGAATTAATCTCTAAGGATAGGAAGATTGTAAGCATTGGAATAAGGAGCTTAGAGAATGCTCTTAAGGATGGCGGTGACATCTACAAATTTTGCATATCCTGGTCAAAGGCAACAGCAGCATTTGACAAGAAAATAAAAGAGGAATAGGATAAGCTACAAAGCTTATCTCAAAGTTTTGATCCTCTCTCTTCCTCTATAATAAATCAAGAATGTCAGACCATTGCAGTCTTGAATGAAATAAAAAATCTTGAGAAGGAAAGGAAGAACATCACTAACCGGATGGGAGAACTTAGAAGGATTATAATCCCTAAGTTGGAAACTATGCATGAGGCCATCAGTGATGCTCAGACCACCGCCCAAACAAAAGATCCGACAGATCTCAAGCGGGTAGAAGCTTTTGCATTTTTGCTAAGTGGTCACATTTCAATTTTGGATAGAATGAAGCAAAGTTGGGCCACAGAAATGATCCAATTGCAGACATCCTTTGCAGACATTCTTCAATATATGTGAGTATGTAAATATGCGGCTAAGTATAAGAAATTTTTGAAAATTTTGATATGCGGACCCTACCCTTTGCCATTGATGTCAAAGGGGGAGTGAGGAGCAGTGAAAAATGAGGAATCCAACTAAGGGGGAGTTCCGGAAATTGTATATAAAGACAGAGCATCAGCAAAGGGGGAGCATAGTGAAAACACTTAGTCATTTTTCACTAAGTGTTGCCATCAATGCCAAAGGGGGAGATTGTTGGCAAGAGACACTATATGGATTCATGGTTGTTGTCATTGATGGCAACAAAGGTCATCCCACATATCCGCAAGACATGATGTGTCTCTACCGGAAGTCAGAATAAAGAATGTTGTGGTCCGGTGAAGAAGAACAGAGCATGTGGCAAGGTCCGACAGATTGGTCCGGACCTCTCAGAGGAAGTGTCTTGGTGCAGTGTGGATTTGGGGAAGTCAAGAGGACTACCTTGAGTGGTATATTCCAAGGATCTAGCCTCCGGTGATGGACAAGGAAAAAGATATGAATGGTTGAGTACCGGATTCCTGAGAGACAGTGAAAACAGAGGAAGAACAGACTGGCAGAGTATCAGACTGCTTTCCGGATGGGTTACTATTGATGACAGAGGTTGTGAAGGCATGAATCATGTTTGGCCGACATGATTAATGATATCTACAAGTATATGCTTGATCTGCATTGCTTGGTGAGGAAGGATTCAGCCGACAGAATGAAAGTTTATAAGAAACTAGACTGTTCCGGATGCCGACTAGAAAGGTGATGAAATTACTTGTGCGGATATATATAGAGGATGGATTTAGTTGTGAAGTGTTGTGTTGTTGTAGAGATATATGCGAATAAGTCCAGATAAGAGCAGAGATAGCAAAAAGGATCCGGTATGTGAAAGATAGCAGAATAAAGAACAAAGGAAAGATGAAGTGCAGCAGATCAGTGTACTGAGCCTAACCGGAACTGAACTCCAGCATATGCAGATGCTTCCAATCAGTTCAAGACTGTGATTCTCATCACTTTGTAGACAGTGTGTCTTCTTGTAGGCAGTGGGCCTCTTGTGAGTAGTGTGCTCGGGCAGTGAGCCCTAATTGGCAAGTGCCATTTTTGTAATTTCCTATTCTTCTAACAGAGAATAATTTTGGGTTAATCACCCCGTGGTTTTCTCCCTTAACAGGGTTTCCACGTCAAAAATACTGTGTCATGTGTTTCTTATTTCATGGTTAATGTTTTGTGTTTGATTTTATGCTGCATCAATTAAAAGGAAAGTTCAATAAAGGAAATAATTAGGATAACTGATTCACCCCCCCCCTCTCAGTTATCAACATAATCAAGCTGCCATCAATAGTGGCTGAAGGATCTATGGGTCAAGTGAAAAGTTAGCAAGGGAAGACATGGGAAATAATGCTCCCATCATCAAGATTCTTAAAAGCAATAGAAATACAACAACAAATGGGGTGACAAATCAACCCCTAGCCAGGAAGGTAAGAGATGATCATAACAAAAGAGACTATTACTCTCCTAATGCGAATGCAATCGATCGACCCAGAAACAATAGATACTACCCTAGGGACAATTATCAAAATTTGAATTGTAATGGAAATGACAATGATGGAAGGTACAAAAGACCTCGTTACAAGTACAATTAATTTTGTTCTTTTCATAGATCAAGGGGGCATAGCACAAAATCATGTAGAGAGTATAATAGATTCATAACAAGGTTACTAGGAGACCAACAATGGATGTTCATAGAATTGTTCTTGAACCTGCAGGAAGTCACACTGAATAACAAAGGCACAAGATAGACTCATGCATCGATAGCTCCACAAAATGCAAACATGAGAATCTATCTGGACCCATTTCTTGCACATAAGGACACAGAAGAAACAAATCAAAGAGAAATAGCCCATGGTAGCAACACTGATATCCCACCACAATTAGGATAGAAAGGAGAAGCTAGGATGATGGCATTGGTTGAAATACTACATAATGAAGAAGAAGAAGAGGAAGGTCTTGAGAGTGAATAAAAGGAACTATATGAAGGTATCATCTCGGTAGTGGAACCAATACCAGCTCTAATCAGACCCTACGAACTTATCAAAGACCTAAAGAAGACCTATGCACACATATCATTCATTAACTTTCTCAGAAACTCCCCTTCCCATTGCTCAACACTATTCAAAGAAATAGGATTGAAGTATCTTGATCAAATCACACCTCTACCTAGTGAACAGATCAACCACATGGACTACGACATAATCCCACTAAATTCAAAACTCAAAGACCTAGGTTTCTTCTTTGACTTAAAATAAATGCCCTTTGAGACAGAGTTAACCAAGAAAGGTGATGTTGTGCTATATTTGTAAGTGTGGATCTATAACACCTACATCAAATGAACACTAATTAATGATCAGGCAGAAGTAAACATAGTTTCATTCTCTCTTTTAGAAATAATGGGTTATAGGCACACTAATATCACCACCTCTAGAGACACTCTGAGTGGGTATGATAATTTAAAGGCGGCTACGATAGGGAAGATCACACTTCCTATAACTCTAGGACCTATGACTATTCCAACCACATTTTATGTCATTGAAAAGGATACAAGATAGAATCCACTCCTTGGAAGACCATGGATACATAGGATGAAAGTTGGACAATCTACATCAGTCCAAGAGGCTCGATTCCTATATTTGGGGAAGGTATACATCATGAAAGGAGATCTAGAGCCTTTCAGCATGCTAAAATTGAACACATCAAATAAGCATATAGGCATCCCCATAGATTATGAACTTCCTATGAATAAACTTTCTATTCCTAGTCCTATGCCCCAATCAATATGCATTAAGAGAATGGAAATGCTAAAAAAGACCATAAACACTGTAGAGATAAAAACCTTAGATATGAGGTGTTGCTGAAACAAAAAGAAATTGTCCCCAAAGAAAAGGTAGTGAAGATCATGGAATGGACAGAGTGGGATGGACTTCTCCAATTCCTTTTAGAAATACTAATTATTGATATGCAACTAGTATACAAACTCTTTCCTTGTATAGGGGAGAAGCCTCACATAATCAAAGGACTAGTATTCGAAACAACTAATCTAGATTTGAGATATGTAGACCCTAACACTTTTTCAGATCCTAAAGAGGATGTGATGGAGAGTTACACTCCTTTATCACCCTTGAGTGAATCACGTGTCCCTGAGACATTAGAGGAGAGTGAATCATATGAACCTCTTACCCAAATGGAAGAATCATATAGACCATTAACACCTATGGAGGACGTAAATTCTATTGACAATGAATTCAACCAACGCAATAGGAGTTCTCCCAAGAATGCTCATGGTGTCTCAACCTCGAGCACAACCCACTACTTTGGCCTCAATGCAATCAAATGAACTTGGTAAGTGGGAAGCACTCTTAGTACAAATTTAAATTATTGAGACACTCCCAGATGAAGATGAAGAAAGTGAGGGTACATTTCATAAAGAGTGGAAAAAGTAAGTATTATTCAGAATTGATGATCCTAGGAAGCTACATTGGATACTCCATAGATTTGAGACCTAAACCAAATGAGAGGATGAGTATAATCTTTGTCCATCCTAATGAGAAAAGAGAGCCTCAAACTCCCTTAGAGTTGTTCTAATTTTTACAAAACATTCAAGATAAACAAGACATAAAGATTTACATGCAAGAGCAATTTAACATGCTAATGGAATTGATAAGGTGTGATGGAGTCTTGTATTGTACCCCTTCCCACCAGCAAGCTTTCTTAGACTTACTTCATCTCAAGTTACCAAGAGAAACCACTAAACTAGAAATCATAGAATCAAATGACAAACCTTACATAATAGGTGAACTAGTCCTAAGAAGAGGTAGCATAAAAGACAAAAAGAGAAGATGAAAGAGAACATTCATAGAGGACTGGAAAGGTCCTTACATGGTCAAAGAAGACATTGAAAATGGTTCCTATCTCTTGTGCACAATGGAGGGAGAATAATTTGGTAAAACAGTAAATGCCTTTCACCTCAAGAAATACTATGTTTGAAAATCATAAAAATCATAAAACATAAAAATACAAAAAAATTATAAAAAAAGAAAATGTAAAAAAGAGTTTATTTCTTACATTTCAACATCATTCTTTTCATCTTGCATTATAGTGAATGACTCACTCTTATATTATTTTCTTTTCAATAAGGAGTTTAATTACCTTTATGTACCATGAATACAATCTCTTTTTCATATTTCTTCACAACCTTTTTAGGAATCCTAGCCCTAGTTTGCATTTTCTTTTGGAAATTTTTAAAGTAGCCCCATAATGTTGCATTTTGTTTATCAACATCTCATAAACTTTGTAGATGATTTCTAATTTGGATTGCTATAGGAGAGTGATCAAGTGAGATAATATTGTACATACCTTGTAATTCCTTCAGTAAATAGTAGAGTAGGCAAATGATTAGAGTTCCATACTTGAAGGGGTACTTTATGTGCTTTGTTCTTTTCAAGTTCTCTATCAATTGTTGCTGAAGAAACTCACACAGATCATAATCTACATTCTTTCTCACCATCTCAAATGTTGTGTATATAGTAGTTGCTGAGACTGAATTCTTCCTGTTGGAGAAGTAGACCCTATTACCAATCACCATTGAGGTAAATCTTACAGCTGGATCTTCAATATCATTCACAGTTAGTGCCCTTTTGTCAAACTTGGTACCAGTTAATTGCATCATTTTGTTATTCTTCATAGGCTTTAATGTCAGAACTATCTGGTGGAGCACGTGCTAGTCACAACTTTAATGGCATCTTTAGAAATCATATGTGTCATGTCTAAGTACATTGAATTCTACATAGGGCACACCAAACCCAAGCATCTTTAGAAAACATAGGAAAATCAATCAATAGATCCAACTTCATCTCATGTAGTGTACAATACTCTTCTTTTAGTCCAAACTTATCATTAGTTAGCTTGTCCAAATAGAATTGCCCTAGTTTCATATGATCATACTCTTCTAGGTTTGCATGAATGTATGTCCTAATGTCTTCCGTACGCATAACTCCATGATAGACCTCAGAGAATGCACAATTTGGATCACTTTTAAGTGATTTGTATGGGTGCTTCTTGAACCTAGGTTGGGGCCTCTCGGTAATCTCTATCACTTGAGGGGTAGACATTTGTACTACCTCAACACAAAATTTTTTCAAAAGAAAGTTGTAAATACCTTTTGTTTTTGGATAGGATTTCTTCACACTAATCACTAAATACTTGAATTCACATTAGCTTCACTTCTTATATCTCCTTAGACACTTGACGGTTTGAATGCAATGTGATTTCCTTTCAAATGAATTCCCTTGTAACCTCTTTTCATCAAAACCTAATCGTCATAAATGCTAGATTCAAAAAGCTATCAAAATCTTACTCTGTCATCCATAGTTGATCTAAATTACTCCGTAATCCACTGCATTAGATTCTTTTCTACCAAAATCTTCTTCAAAAGATCCATTATCTTCTTTTCTAGCTTATACCTTCATTCTAAATGTTAGCACCACCTTTCTAGCTGGGGGAATAGGATTTTTCATTTAAGCTCCCCCTAAGTCAGAGCTCCTAATTTACTTCCCAGAGGAAGTATGTATACTAAAGTCTAGTGTGGACTCATTCTTGACTTCATGTACTTTCTTCTTAACCCAAATCTTGTTCATTTCCTTCTTGATCTCTACTAGATCTAACTTTTGTACAATTTTCTTCATTTCTACTTGATTATCCTTCTTCATATTCTTGCTTCTATTGAATCTTACAGTGTGTCTAGGCTTGTTGCAATTGAAGCATGCAACATTTTTCTAACCATTGTTCCTTCCAATCGTCCTTGATATGCACTGGTTAGCATTGTGTCAAAATCTATTGCATGCAAAGCAATTGCCATTGAAGGATTGAGCATTCCTTCCATTATTATAGTTGTTTCTTATTTGACTTCTGTATTCACTAGCTCTATGACCAAATCTTTTACATATAAAGTAGTTACCTTTGAAAGTTTGAGCATTCCTTCCATTATTGTAACCATTCCTTATCTGACTTCTACATTCATTAGCTTTATGACCTACTTTATTGCAAGTAAAGCACTAACTAGAAAATTATAGAACATTTTGATTCACTCTGCTCCTACACTGAGTAGCATTATGACCAAAGGCATTGCATGCATTACAATAACCATTGAAAGAATGGTGCCTTTGAGCATTTGGTTGCTTGACTGGTGGTCTTCTAGGTCTATACCTTTGATTTTGGATCTATTTTTTTGTCCTTCTTGATCTCATCATTCTTTCTTGACCTATTTTAGAACTTTCACCGTTCTCAAATCCCAAGCCTTCTTTGTCATCAGGACTTTTCTAACTTGCAATTATTCTATCAAGTTTAGCAGCACTGACTCTGAATTTATCTTCTTGAATCCATGTCTATTTCAAATCATCTTTTAGATCCACAACTTCTTGTTCAAGCCTTGTACATTCTTTAGATTTTCTTTTAATTACTTCATTTAGGATTTCTTTAGCTTTTGCTCTTTCTACAACTTCAACTTTCATATCATTCAAGGTTTGATTTGCTAATTTCAATTGTTCACTATCCTCCTTATGCTTTTATTTGAATATCTTGACTTGCTCCCTCAAATTTTTGATGCACTCATCTTCTTCCTTGACATTTTCTTTCAGATCCTTATTTTCTATTTCAGTCTTTTCAAGATCTTCAAGAGCAACCTTAAGTTCTTCTTCGCTAACAAGCATGCATTCTTCTTCTATGGTTTCAGTTGAATCAATTTCTTTAGGAGGAGTAGAATACCTTTTACCTACCATGTGTTCAATATCTAAGATCTTCCTCAAGCTGTTAGACTTCTTCCAAGGAACCAGGTGTTAGACTTAGGGCATACAACTGAGAGGGGGGGTGATTCAGTTGTGCGAAACTTTCCTTTATTTAAACACTTGAATCTTCTTTAGTGATTAGTATAATATTAATCATGAACCATAAAGCATTAAACCAGAAGCAAAAACATAACAACACATATGACACCAAGATTTTGACATGGAAAACCTGGTTAAGGGAAAAACCATGGGCTGATTAACCCAAGAAAGTATTCTTTGTTAGAAGAAAAGAAAGAACAAAATGGCACATGCCAATTAGGGCTCACTACCCAAGCACATTGCTCACAAGAGGCTCACTGCCTACAAGAGACACACTGTCTACAAAAGAATAAGTATCAGCTTTATGAACTGGAGAATAGCATCTTAAGCATGCTTGAATAAGTTCCATTTAAGCCCAATACTTCTACTCTACCTTTCACACTTCTCTTTGCTACCACAAACTCATCACCGTAAGACACACTTCAAAGTGAATCCACAATCCCTTATTTATACAAGGCATTGACTTAGGAACAATTATCTAAGTCAGCAAATACCTACAAGATCATCCGCAAGACGTGTAATACATCTGGTCAGCCAGTCTAAAGAAGAACACCAATATCTATGGTTATTCGTCAAATGCAAACTCTAACCTCAATGCAGACTACCAACATTAACTGGACATGATCCAACGATCATCATAACCTTCCCTGAATCACCAAAAACATCTGCACTTTCATCATCCTACTGGAATTCTTCTCTCCTTCATCCAGAGCTACAAGAACAAAGTCTGTCATCACTATCACAAATGAATAGGCACTTCCGGACCTTCAACCCACGAACTAATCTAGTTGATACTTCATAGGGATGTCCTCAACACTTCCTCAGATCTGCAGAATAGGCAAATGAAATACCAAATCTCATCAAACCTTTCTGTGGCCCTCTGTCACCTCTAAACACCTGCCGGAACTGGTTCTACTTGAGCGACCATAAATTCTTTATATCTTCATGTGGACCTCTGAAATCTTGACTAGAGAATCTCAAGACTCATATCTACAAACCCTTTAAACTGTATCATCTAATCCTCAACCTATTAAGGACTTTTGTATTCTTGTCATCACTATTCTTCACTATTCCTGATTGAGACTTATTCTCTCAATATCCTCAGCACACAGCTTACCTAATCCTTCTAACTAATGCAACATGAGTATGTTGACATCAATGACAACACTAGTTAGGCCCATACTTGCAACAATCTCCCCCTTTGTCATTGATGGCAACATATGATGTGAAAAACCATCAAGACAAGAACTTCTCCTTGCTATTACAACTCCCCCTAATAGCAACAACTATTCACTTGTCTTCTCTTCCTTTATTGCTCCCCCTTTGATCAGAAACCACTTTTTTTTCACATGTCTTCTCTCCCCCTTTGACATCAATGGCAAAGGGCTCATACTTGTAACTACTTCATAACATACCAGCTGCTCCCCCTAAGTAGCAGCTCCCTTATCATCAATCCGGATCACAAGATATGACTGTGATATCCACTAGATTGATGCACATCAGTGCATCCTAGTTCATCACCAGAGGGGCAATGACCCCTAACTTCTCCCTGAGATAATCAAAAGAGTCCTTGGGAAGAGGTTTAGTAAAAATATCTGCAAGCTGATCCTTGGAGGGCACATACTCCAATTTGACTTTACCCTTGTTCACTTGCTCTCTTAGAAAGTGAAACTTGATAGATATATGCTTAGTCTTAGAATGCAACACCAGATTCTTAGAAATATTTATCGCACTTGAATTATCACATAAAATTGTGATAGGCTCCTCATCTTTTACTTGAATATCTCTTAGCATTTGCTTCATCCACAAAACTTGAGTGCAACTTCCTACTGCTGCAATGTATTCTGCTTCAGTTGTAGACATGGATATTGCCTCTTGTTTCTTACTTAGCCAAGAAACCAACCTTTTTCCCAAAAAGAATGCTCCTCCACTTGTACTCTTTCTATCATCCACATCTCCTGCCCAATCTGCATCTGTATATGCATGAAGAGAAAAATTATGATCTCTAGGATACCATAGACCATACTCAACTATTCCTTTTAAGTACCTAAAAATTCTTTTGATTGCCATGACATGAGATTCTCTGGGATTAGCCTGGAATCTCGCCACAAGACCAATAGCCTGCATTATATCTGGTCTAGTTTGAGTGAGATATAATAATCCTTCAATCATTGATCTGTACTTTGTCTGATCTGTCTTAGGAGAGTCATCATCTTTACTCAACTTACATCTGGTTGCCATGGGAGTGTTCATTGGCTTTGAATCTTCCATTCCAAATTTCCTCAATAATTCTTTCACATATTTGGTTTGAGAGATAAAGATTCCTTTCTTTGTCTGAGTAATTTGCAGACCCAAGAAGAAATTTATTTCACCGAGCATTGACATTTCAAACTCACTTTTCATTTGATTTACAAAGGTTTTACACATACTGTCTCTTCCTCCAAAGATGATATCATCAACAAATACTTCAACAATCAAGATGTTTTCATGATCAATTTTGAAATATAGGTTACTATTAGTAGTACCTTTGTTGAAAAAAATCTTCAAAAGATGTTTGTCCAGCCTTTCATACCATGCTCTTAGGGCTTTCTTTAGACCATATAGTGCCTTCTTTAATTTGTAGACCATATCACCATGCTCAGATAACTGAAATCCATCTGGTTGTTCAATGTACACTTCTTCTTCTAAGTCACCATTCAGGAAAGTAGATTTGACATCCATCTGATACACTTTGAAATCTTTGTAGGTAGCCAATGCAAGAAATAGTCTGACTGCTTCAATTCTTGCCACCAGAGCAAAGGTTTCCTCAAAATCAATCCCTTCTATTTGAGAGTAGCCTTTGCAGATTAATCTGGCTTTATTTCTGATTACTTCACCAACTTCATTTAGTTTGTTTCGGAAGACCCATTTGGTTCCAATCATATTCTTATTTCTAGGTCTAGAAACAAGATCGCAAGTGTGATTTTTCTTAATTTGCATCAACTCTTCCTCCATTGCTTTGGTCCAATTTTCATCATTGCAGGCTTCATTTATTGTCTTAGGTTCAATCTTTGAAATCAAACAACATTCATCTGAATTTTGAACAATTTTCCTTCTAGTTTGCACACCTTTGCTTTTGTCACCTATGATTTGATCTTTAGAGTGGTTCAGTATTACATACCTTGGAACTTTGGGAGTTTCTTGCACTTCTGCTTCTTGATCAAGCTCATTCAGACCTATCTCTTCTTCTTGATTTACTGGATCAGTCTGAATCTAACTTTCAGGAGAGGATTGAGCTCCTTGAACTAGAACACCATTCTAATCATCTTCATCATACTCATAAAACCTTGAGGGTTTCTCTATTCCCTCATCAACCTTCACATTTGTACTTTCTATCATCTTTCTTAGTCTCTTGTTATAACACCGGTATGCTTTGCTTTGAGTAGAGTAACCCAAGAATATTCCTTCATCACTTCTAGCATCAAACTTGCCTAAGTCTTCATCTCTTTTGATGTAACACTTGCTACCAAAGACTCTGAAATATCTTACAGTGGGAGTAATGCCAAACCAGAGTTCATAAGGGGTCTTACTGGTATTGCTTCTGATTTGAACTCGATTAAGAGTATAGACTGCAATGCTGACAGCTTCTCTCCAATAGATCTGAGGAACATTTTTTTCCATCATCATAGTCCTAGATGCTTCCTGGATGGTCCGGTTCTTCCTCTCCACTACTCCATTCTACTGTGGAGTCCTTAGAGCAAACAACTGTCTCTTAATTCAATGTTTCTCAAAGAATTCTATGAACTCACCGGATGTGAATTCTCCACCTCTATCAGACCTCAAACATTTCAACTTTATTCCTGTTTCATTCTGTACCATAGCCTTGAATATTTTGAATTTCTCAAGAGCTTCTAATTTCTCCTTTAGAAAGGTTACCCACATCATCTAGGAATAGTCATCTATTAGTAGCATGAAGTATCTATCACCTTGAATACTTCTGGTTCTTGTCGGACCACAAAGATCAGTGTGAACTAAGTCCAATAGTCCGATAGAGGATAGTTCCTTGCTTTTGAATGTGACTCTACTCATCTTACCTAACTGACATTCCTTGCATAAGATGTTAGTAGGTTTCACCAATTTTGGAAGATCTCTTACAGCCTGAGTATTGCTTATCTTGATGATATTATCAAAATTCACATGACACATCCTTCTATGCCATAACCAACTCTGATCAACTTGAACAAATAAGCAACTTTTACCAGTACCAACCAAGTGGAAGATATTACCTTTAGTTTGAGTACCGGATGCAATCTTTGTTCCGGATCTTTCAAATATTTTGCATTTTCCATCCTTGAATCGGAGATCATAGCCTTTGTCCACCAACTATCCAACACTGAGAAGATTTTGCTTCAAACCTTCAAGATACAGTACATTACCAGTTTTGTTTCTTCCATTAAAAGAAATAGTTCCTCTTCCTTTGATTCTACCAGAAGAATTATCACCAAACTTCACCACTCCTCCTTCATACCTTTCCAAATCTATGAACTTATTCTTGTCACCTGTCATGTGGTGAGAGCAACCATTGTCAATGACCCAATCATTCTTTTCTTCAACTTGGGCAGCTAGAGCTCTTTCTACAACTTTTTGATTGATAGATACAGAGGATATTAGTTCTTCTTTCTTGATGGCAATAAACACCCATTCACTTCCAGATTTGTTTCCTGTCTCTGATTCATCATCTGTTACTCCTTCATTATCATCTTCCTAATGAACATAGTAACAATTCTTTTGGAACCTTGATCTATTAGGATTTGGCTTTGAAAATCTTTCCGGACATTTTGAGGCAAAATGACCAATCTTATTGCAGTTAAAACACTTAAAAGGCAATTTTCCTTCATACTTACCGGATCCTCTTGGCAGTATCTTTGCAATGAGGGCTTCAAGTTGAACAGTTTCTACTTCTTCTTCTTCCAGGTCTTTTCTTACTTTTCCATACCATGACAAATTCCTTAATGAGTTCTCTCCCAGATCAAATTCTTGTTTACCTTTCATAGAGGCACTGGCTTTGAATGCAGATTCAGTTTTGGGGGATCATCTCCAAATTTAGTCATTTCAAAAGCAGTCAATTTGCCAACCAATTGGTCTCTTGTGACAGTTGCATGGGATTTGAATTCATCAATGGCAGCAACCTTGATTTTGTAAGAGGCAGGAAGGGATCTGAGAATCTTACCAACAATCTCATTTTCATCCAAAACTCCACCAGAATTTCTAATTCCACAAACTAGCTCATTCACTCTTGGCATAAAAGTGGTAATATTTTCATCATCTCTCATCTTCAGTTTTTCAAATTTCCCTTTTAGACTCTATAACCTTGCACATTTAACATACTCATCTCCTTCATGCAGAAGTTCCAGTTTAATCCAGATCTCATAGGCAGTTGGTAGGTCAATAACATTTGAGAGCTTTGAGTCAGTTAATGTGCTTAAAAGAGCTTCTTCAGTCCACAGATTGTTTTCAGCATCTGTGATTTCATTTAGGGTTGTTGGACCACCCTGTGGAGGTGCATACACTTTTCTGACCATGGACTAGTACACCTTTCCCATACACTACAAGTGACATTTCATGCGACCTTTCCAAAGAGAGAAGTTGGTTCCATCAAACTTTAGACTATCCTTCTTGTATGACGACATCCTAGATCTCCTCAAGCAGTTAAGCTCCTTTTAGAGGAACTTGGCTCTAATACCAATTGTTAGACTTAGGGCATACAACTGAGAGGGGAGGGGTGAATCAGTTGTGCAAAACTTTCCTTTATTTAAACACTTGAATTTTCTTTAGTGATTAACATAATATTAATCATGAACCATAAAGCATTAAATCAGAAGTAGAAACATAACAACACATATGACACCAAGATTTTGATGTGGAAAACCCGGTTAAGGGAAAAACCATGGGGTGATTAACCCAAGAAAGTATTCTCTATTAGAAGAATAGAAAGAACAAAATGGCACATGCCAATTAGGGTTCACTGTCCGAGCACACTGCTCACAAGAGGCTCACTGCCTACAAGAGACACACTGTCTACAAAAGAATAAGTATCACCTTTATGAACTAGAGAATAGCATCTTCAGCATGCTTGAATCAGTTCCATTTAAGTCCAATACTTCTGCTCTACCTTTCACACTTCTCTTCGCTACCACACTCTCATCACCGCAAGACACACTTCAAAATGAATCCACAATCCCTTATTTATACAAGGCATTGACTTAGGAACAATCATCTAAGTTGGCAAACACCTACAAGATCATCCGCAAGACATGTAATACATCCAATCGGCCAGTCTCAAGAAGAACACCAATATCCATGGTTATTATTCAAATGTAAACTCTAACCTCAATGTAGACTACCAACATTAACTGGACATGATCCAATGATCATCATAACCTTCCATGAATCACCAAAAACATCTGCACTTCATCATCCTACTCGAATTCTTCTCTCTTCATCCAGAGCTACAAGAACATAGTCTGTCATCATTGTCACAAATGAATAGGCACTTTCAGACCTTCAACCCACGAACTAATCTAGTTGATACTTCACAGGGGTGTCCTCAGCACTTCCTTAGATCTATAGAACAGGAAAATGAAATACCGGATCTCACTGGACCTTTCTGTGGCCCTCTGTCACCTCTGAACACCTGCCAGAACTAGTTCTACTTGAGTGACCATAACTTCTTCAGATCTTCATACGGACCTCTAAAATCTTGACTAGAGCATTTCAAGACTCATATCTACAAACCCTTTAAACCGTATCCTCTGATCCTCAACCTATTGAGGACTTTTGCCTTCTTGTCATCACTATTCTTCACTATTCCTGATTGAGACTTATTCTCTCAATATCCTCAGCACACAGCTTACCTAATCGTTTTCACTAATGCAACATGAGTATGTTGACATCAATGACAACACTGGTTAGGCCCATACTTGCAACACCAGGCTCTGATACCAATTGTTGAACACCCATAATACTAAGAGGGGGATGAATCCATGTTCTAGTAAACCTTTTACTTATTAAACTATTACTCTATTTACCACATATAACAATAAAGAAAATAAACATAGAAGAAGGAACCACAAAGCATCACACATAAACACCATAATTTTTGCATGGAAAACCCAAAACTAGGAAAAATCATGGTGAGTGTTAGCTCACAATAATTATGTAATATCAATGCAAAATTACAATAAGGCTCATTGTCTTAGGGCTCACTACCCAGGGCTCACTACCTAAAGAAGTGCTCACTCCAAGAGGGCTCACTGCATAGAGGAAGAAAGAAGGAAAGAAGAATGGCTTGCTGCAAAGTTGAACTACTCTTATTACATCTACACATGCATGGATATAGCTCTAATGAAGTACAAAAATACTATCTCAAAACTCTTCATCTCTGACTGCTCTATTTCACTACCCTGCTCTTACATGAGAATAATATCTCTCTTCTTCTATAGTTATCACCCTTACAAAATCACCACACTTCACATGTCACACACATATATACTCATATTCACACCACCACACCTCACAAACACCAAATTTAACCTCATATATACAACACTTAGATTGTTCCCATTAGGTTGGACTACCTAGATGAAGCGTATAGTTAATAAACTTGTATCTTGTCTGCCAAATCAACACGAGAAAATACATAGCACACCCAAATAACATTTGAAACACCTTCTCATATGTTAGATCCAACTATAGAACCATTTAGGATAAAGTTCTAATCAATAGAACTTACTGTAATGCCCCATCATGCAACCCTAGAGTGTTAGTTTAACCAGAGTGGAAAACATAACTTTTTTTTTTAAAGCAATAAAGTACAAAACAAGATCCAAAGATATTATAAACACATAAAAGGAAATGTACACTTCCAACCACTCTGGGGCAACATAACTGCATTAGGAAATTAAGTAAACCTTAAGAGTGAAATTCACCAATCTGTAGAGATAATTCACCCAATAGATTATACAACAACAATATAATTTGATTACATAGTCTTAGTTTTTAATTACAAGATTACAAGAATACCAGGTTACAAGAATACAAGATTTGCAAGATTGCAAGATTGCCAGATCGATCTCGTCGATTTACAAAAGAGTACTTAAGAAGATAAACAACACTGCTCAAGGATAAAAGCCACCAGAAATAGGAATGTCTCCACACGAGGCTCAAGCTGAATCTCCAAGAAAACCAATGGATAGCTCTACCTCCCAACCATGTGAAACCCTGAGGTCCACCCCACCGAGCTAGGAGATAACAAGAGGATTACCACTAGGTCAAGGCTGCAATCAAGAACACAAATACCAATACCACACTCCATGATGACAACATGATGAAGAACTGCACAAGACCGATAGTACTCAACCAGACAGATCAACACATCATACTAGATCAATCATGACAACAAGATCACACTCTAGAGGTATCAATGAGGATAAAGAGAAAATAACTGAACCGCGTAAGGGAAGTGTCATCGCATGGCCCTAGCATGGGTTACCCAGGCTATCTCTCACCAGAAGCCGGCCCCCATCTATGGTTACCCTGGAAGCCTCTATCTAGGTGCCGGCCCCATAGGGTGACACATGCAGAGCTGACATGTCCTCTCATGAAGACGAGGAAGTCGGCCTTGCCAACTAGGCCTTCTCATCCCTCCCTTAGTCTATGATAGCACTCAAGGTGTGGGTGAGGTCACATTAATTATCTTGTTTAGTGTATTACTACCCAACCCTCCTAGATACATTATTAGGTTTTCACTTGCTTAAAGAACTTTCATGGGGTTACCCAGGCAACCTCTCACTAGGCACCGGCCCCACCATGAAAGCCACTCCCTTAGCGTTCTCTGACCCAACAGCCCAATCACAACATGCAAAGATTAAGGATACAATAGATACTGTCCCACTGCATATGCCATTCACTTGGCCTCGACAATAAGTCCTTAATTCCCTCAGGGTAAATAAAAAAAAACAACACAATCTATAAACCAACTGGCATAGGCAACAAAACCAATAGTTGAGCCTCTGGAGTCGAATAAGGATTTTTTTACTAGGTCACCACGGTACTTTTCCCAATGTAGATCTTGGGTTACAACCACCACGATCATCTTGGAAAAATGACCAAGGATCAAGAGAATAAGAAAACACACACAAGATGTCCTTGCCACTAACTACCCTAGCTTCCAAGGTGTCAAGTCTCTGGAGTTATACAAAAATGTCATGACCACAAAATCAACAACCATCAGGTCACATACCAAATTATTCCCCTAAGGTACTCGAATGCACATTATTGCACTAATAAGACAAAACACAATCACCAGACTCAACACCGAAATGCTTGCAATGAGCCAAAAGTATCACTAATATCCCTCAGCTTAGGGACGATAATAATATCGGAGGGTACAATACAACATGATTAGCAATTTATCTTTAACAAGGGAGTTAATACTTAATTAGCTCATTGTAGTTACCTCAAGAGACTAGTAACACTAATACAAATTAATCTAAAAACTCTACCTTTGTATTACAATAATGACACATGAGATGATTACTCTATAAACACCATTTTATTCTAATGTCTAGTGAAAAAAAAGGGTTTTAAGAAGAAGATAAAATATATAAACCTTAGCAACCATAACATTACTACAGAAAGGTCAAAAGACATGCTAAGATTAATAATTATAAACAATTAATAATAACAATAACAGTAATAATAATATGTACCAATTCTTAATTTTCCTTCAATAACAATTATGGAACATTCTAACAAAGGTGCTACAAGCAAACAATAAAAAAAAGATCAAATAATCATCTATATTCCATTCCTATAAACCTGAGTCATAGAACAATTAATATAACCTAGACACCTTCCTAATCATATACTACTACGATCTCCAATTGAGCTAGATGAATATCCAAGGCGCGGATGCTATTATCAAATAAACTTATCTACTAAGTGTTGGTCATGATGTTAGTCATTCACAAACATAGAATAAAAGTTACACAACAACCTTTACTCATCTTGAAAGATACGATGAATTCAGAGAATTCATGATCCCAAGTCTCCGTTGATTAGGTCTTAATCTACTGACGTTACTCAGTGGTTGATGTGTGTTGCTGTTTTCCATTCAGGGGCCTTACGTATTTCTGCAAAGTTCATCATTATTCCTCCAAATATCCTGCTCTATATGTCTGCCCTGCATAAATCTCCAATAATTCTACCTCTGCACTGTGAATTTAGTCAAATAATGTGCTTATAGACTGATATTTGCATGATTTCTACCATTATTTGCAATTCTTTGCATGATATTTTCAATACTACATGCATTTGACTCAAATATGCTAATGATTTTCAGTTACCTACGGGATTTCAGCATATTTCTCTGTTTTGCTTGTTATTTGTCATGATTGGCAGTTATGGTGATGAATTTATGAAATTAAAAAAAGGAAAAGGGTTAAAGAATGAGATTCCCAAAACTACTTGACTGAGATCACTGATCCACATACAAACTCCCATACATGCAATGAAAAAAAGGAAACTAGAATCATACTTCACCAGGACATTCCACAAATCCGCATGATCTAGTGCAAATCTTCAAAGGAAAAGTTGACAACAACATGTAATGAAATGAAAGCGCTTCTAGTTGAACACAGCATTCACCAGTACATATCCAGAAATCAACAGGAAGATTACATAAAATTTACAATCAGGATATAATCTGAAACTTCATATCCATTCAGTATGCTCAAGAACAGGTACATTTATAGTGATCTGAAGAAAGAACCTTGACATTTCAACAATTCTATCCTCATTAGTCTCAGTAATCCGATCTCCTATTTGATTCTACAGTAATTGGCCTTCTTGCCAGATATTTTTTCTTTTTTTGTTCCCCCCCTTTTACAGCTCAGGATCTGGCTCTTATATAGAACAAATGCTAGAAAACAGTTACAATGATCCAAGGATCAGGATCCTCTCATAATAATCAAAGGTCCAGATGAATAGCACGTGCTTTGCCAGTTGGCAAATGTATAGCTGGCACAGAATATTCCAGCATCTTTGATTTAATTCGGTCTCTAGCTGGCAAACAGCATATTTGACAATATCCTCCTCATTTCTGGTTCATGTTGCCTCCTTGTACAACCATACAATGCTCAGCAACAGCTCTGACAGCATCATGACTTCTTGCAAATAAACAGACAAACATTAAGTCCAGCATCATGTGGAACACAGCATGAAGTTATTAAATAGGCCTCAAAATGTGCAGCTACAGGCAATCGGGCTTCAAATCAGTGAAAAAAATGCACTAAATGCCTAAACAGCGTCAAAAACACTCGGGTCAACCATCATTGACCAAAAATCAGGCAGTCAGGCTTTCAAATTTCTATCGCTCTATTTTCCCGCCCATTTTCATGTATATCAGGTTCCAAATATGATCATGTATCTCAAAATATACAAGGAAATAACTACTTTTCAATTTATTTCAAATCCGGCTTTGTATGCTATCGGCTTGTGTATCGGGTTCACATCATATTCGCATCGGTGTGACCACATATGATCGGGGTGACAAAATTAGACTTGGCCGATGGTAAAACATACACTGATGCTCACCCATTGGGGAGACAACCAATATCGGAGTGAAAAAATCAAGATAGGGCCGACAGTTAAAACTTACGCCGATCAACAGCATATCGGCGTGACTATCTCCATCGGGGAGAAAATATAAAGTATGGCCGATATCATATGTTGGGCCGATGGACTTCCATATCGGGGAGATAACTCCCATCGGCGAGAGAATTCGGGACTTGACCGATGGCAAAGGTCAGGCCGAAGACCTTACCCCATCGGGAAGAGACATAAGATCGGGCAGACCATGTAGAGCTCGGCGGACAGTTAAAACCATGCTGATGGACAACTCTATGTCTTTTATCTAGTTGCAGGATATCGTGAAATATGATGCTCCTCCCTTCCGAATGTCTAGATGATGTCACCGTCATGTTTTGCTTCTGTATATTGGGGAAAAGAATGACATCATCATCATCATCATGCCGAAGGAAAATAGGAGGATATGATGATCCTCTTGCTAAGGAATGGAATATGATGGTGACGTCATCGTCATATCCGGGCTTCATTAAAATGCAAAAGATGATGTCACCGTCATGTTTAGTTAAGACCAGGGGATAAATGTAATATCGGGTCACCTAAGGAAGATGATCAGGTGGTGAATGTAATATGACCCCTTTGCGGCCAAGGTAACCCTCTCGAAAGATCAGGATGATGATGATCATCAGGATATCCGGGGCTTTTGTTAAAATTAGAACATGACGTCATCGTCATATTCACGAACCGGATCATGTTTTGGAGAATATCCTGCCGAAGGGAAATGTGATGATGATGTCATCCTGATATTTGCTTCTTCGTTTATCAGATCGGGATGACGTCATCAGGATATTAGCAAAAGGTCATATTTCTCGGCAGGAGGACATTACGAAATATCGGGTAGACAAACAAGATCATGATGATCTTGACAACATGACAGGATAAAAATATGATGATCCTCCTCATCGAATATCATGATGATGTAACCATCATATTCCGCCTTCGGAGCATGAGGATGAGTTGAGGTTATCATCAGGTTAGTGCTAGGGTGATATTTAAAATATGATCATGCTGAGGAATGGAATATCACCCTCCCTTAAAAGATAGGATGATCATCATGATCATGCAAAAGGAGATCAGGAGGATATGATGACGTCATCATCATATTAGCGAATATCAGCAAATATGACCTTCCCTTGAAAGATCAGGATGATGACCCTCCGATAGGACTTTGACATGCGCATGCAAATATGCAGATGGTGGATTTTCTAAGCAGGGGGATATTATAATATCAGCATGATATTATAATATCAGGTGATGTAAAAATATCATGATGCTCGTTGTTATGAAATGACCCTCCTAAAATCATGTTTGACCAGACCTTTGACCTGTCATAATTCCCTCATATGGACGAATTTTAGGGTGATGTAAAAGGCAAACCTGCCTAGAATTTCAAGCTCTTTCTAAATATGAGGTCATAGAAACAAAATATGAACTTTGACAAACTGACCTCATGATGATGACCAACTTCATCGAATATCATGATGATGATGCACCTGACTCATTTTTACCAAACCGCCAGAAAGCAGACAACACAAGCCAAGCCAAAAAGTTGGGTCCCTGTTTTGATAAGTTAAAATGGGGCGTGTTGTGTAACCACACAACAACTTGCCACCAAAGAAAACAACAAAATTCAAATAATTCAAAAGGTGAGGATAAATTAAAACATAAATTTCCAACTCCTATTAAGCATGAGCATCCTAATCCTTTCTAACTGGTATCATGTTCATCAATGTAACAATGAATTGATAAGGGATCAATTGTGTGCATGTGATTCATATACTCATCTTGAAAGTGAGTTGAATAAGTCAGTGACTGGTGTTAGGCTACGTAGTTTGGTTCATCCCTCATAGCCAACCGGATAGAGCCTTGCTACCAGTAGGCGTCCATAGCCCCGGCAAGGTTATTGTTGCAATTCTCCTAAGTAGAGCCCCACTGCCAGCAAGCGTCTATAGCTCCGGTAGAGTTACTTAGATGACTTAATCTGGATTTCAGAAAATCCATTTTATTATTTTATTTATTTTATATTTTGAATTTAATTCTTAAGATATAACAGTTGTAGCCTCATGATACAAGGAATGGTCACTTGTTGAAATTAAGTTGAGAATTGCAATGGTAGCAAGGGCAACCTTTAGATTTTTCACTTAACACCTACATTGATATGTTCAACAAACCCAAGGCTGTTAGGTGTGTCATTGTGAGGATCACCTTGACTCAAGAAAAGTAGTACTAAAGAATATGATACCATAGACCTGATCAAGAATACCTATACTGATATGAGTTACAACCTATGTAAAAACTTATATCCAACTTTTGAATTCTAACAATTTCTGCAGTGTTCTTAAGTAATAAGGTGCACCAGTTTTGCCCAACCAAAACAAAGACTCAACAACGCAAAGCACAAAGCAACCTGTACAAACAGCTAACCTACAAAAGGAAACAACAGAAAGCAAAACAAGAAAGCAAAACAAGCAAACTGTACAAACAACTAACCTACAAAATTATATACAAACCACTACTAGGCAAACAAAAACCAGCAAACGACCCAAATACACCTGTATTTGCATACTTCTTTTGATTGGGCAGGAGCATTAGGGTATTAGTTATGGTTCTCAACCTAGCAAATTTATCTTTATATTCTGAAAAATATTCTGATATTCTGAATTCACTGTATTCAACAGAACAACTCTTCATGATCAGCAACTGAGGAAGCTCATCATGTTCATGATTAATCCATGTGCATGTCCTATCTCCTGAATTTCCATAATCAAAATAGTAATCAACATCATTCACTGTGGAAAGGAGAAATACAACCTGGTGTATTTCTGATTCTGTTGGACATGCTTCTTCATTGGCAATTGGTCTTTCATTTGTCATTATATTTTCATTGCTTGGCTCAGTGTCTAGTCTCACTTCAAATTGAAGGACGTATGACTCTTGATGTGTTAATTCTTCATCTTTATCCAGCCTTATCCCTTCATTCCGGATGTTCAGTTTATCCTCCAGTTCAGGAAACTTCTCAGTATTTTCTTCAATTTCCTGCACATCAGCATCTAAATAAGTATCTTTATTATCACAACCTGAAATACAGAAATTTATCATTTCTAAATCACTTGACTGTAAAGGAGAATTGGCATTCAACTGATAAGAAGACTTCCCTATTTTATTTTCAAAATATTTCTGGAGTAACGTCTGATTATGCACAACAACTCCAAAGTCTTCTACATCTTCATCTTTCAGGAATTGTTCATTAAATAATTCACATCTTCTATCTATTAGAGGATCTGGTTCCATTAACCTGCAACATTCTTGCATTTGATCATTTAATTCAAAGAAGTCAGGTAATAAATCAGCATTTATTTTATTTTCTATGACTCCCTGAGTTACTACTATAGGAACTTCATCAGCAAGAGAGCATTTAAATTGTTCTACTATCTATTTACACTTCTCTTTACCATAGAATGACTCCAGGAAAGACGTTTCATCTTCTTTATCCAAAGTATTAGGATCAGGATCAAAAATATTATCCTGATGAGTGGTTTCTTCTCTAAAATTTTCACAAGATTCATACCTGCATACTAACTGATCCTTACTTGTATTAGGAAGTAGAGAACTCCTATCAATCTCACCATAGAATGAATCCAGGAAAGATGTTTCCTCTTTTTTACCTTCTGGAACTGATTCAGCCATTGTATTTTCTAGAGTCTTTTTCAACATGACCAAGCAAGGGTAGCAATCTCTCTCTGAATGCTCTTCATCATGTAATCTGCACCAGCTTTTAATCAAGACATCATCAATGGGTAAACCTAATAATTGACTACACTGTATATTTCTGGACAAGTATAATTCAAAATCTTCAGAATGATCCACTTCAGTGTCTGGACAATTAATAACTTCTGGTGCTGCATCTGCTTGTTGCTCTAGAATTTCTTTATTTTCCTGCCAGACTTCTTCATTTTCCTGGCAAATTTCGGCCCTGAACACATCCGGGAAGAATATTAGTCCTTTCAAATATAAATCCAACCTTGTAAGGAAAGTTAAACAATTTATTTCGCTGTGTTCCACAGTCTGGTGTATCCTGCAACAGGTAGATAAACCAAAGTTAGACAAACTGTGAGGGTAAATCTGCCTATTCAAAGTTTCTTGAAATAAAGGAATGTTAATTTGACAATTGCCTTCATATACATCCATCAAAATGAGACTATATTTTTCAATTTTTTAGTATTTTGAAATTTTAAGGAGATCCATCATATCTCAAAATAAAACTTGAAAGTTCAGAAAATCAAACTAATCTTTGAGGCTTTGGGCTAGATCTTGCAAAGGTGCAACCCAAACATCTCATATAAGAGATATTTGGAGACATTTAACTAAAATGCTGAAATATTTATGCAATATTTGTAGAAATCCAAAAATTCACAGCTCAGGCCCTCCTTCTAGCGCCAATTTATGTTGCGATAGGAGTGAGGGGCCTGCATATATGTTTGCAAGATTTAGGGCAAGCTGCTATACTGAGGCAGGGGATATCACTTCAACTGAAAAGAATTTATTTGCTGAGAAACAGCTGGCCCTCCTTCTAGCGCCAATTTATGTTGCGATAGGAGCGAGGGGCCTGCATAAAATGAATGATGACTGAAGCAATAGTGTCTTTTCCAGTTCGGCCCTCCTTCTAGCACCAATTTATGTTGCGTTAGATGTTAGTCATTCACAAACATAGAATAAAAGTTACACAACAACCTTTACTCATCTTGAAAGATACGATGAATTTAGAGAATTCATGATCCCAAGTCTCTGTTGATTAGGTCTTAATCTACTGACGTTACTCAATGGTTGATGTGTGTTGCTGTTTTCCATTCAGGGGCCTTACGTATTTCTGCAAAGTTCATCATTATTCCTCCAAATATCCTACTCTATATGTCTGCCCTGCATAAATCTCTAATAATTCTACCTCTGCACTGTGAATTTAGTCAAATAATGTGCTTACAGACTGATATTTGCATGATTTCTACCATTATTTGCAATTCTTTGCATGATATTTTCAATACTACATGCATTTAACTCAAATATGCTAATGATTTTCAGTTACCTACGGGATTTCAGCATATTTCTCTGTTCTGCTTGTTATTTGTCATGATTGGCAGTTATGGTGATGAATTTATGAAATTAAAAAAAGGAAAAGGGTTAAAGAATGAGATTCCCAAAACTACTTGACTGAGATCACTGATCCACATACAAGCTCCCATACATGCAATGAAAAGAAGGAAACTAGAATCATACTTCACCAGGACATTCCACAAATCCGCATGATCTAGTGCAAATCTTCAAAGGAAAAGTTGACAACAACATGTAATGAAATGAAAGCGCTTCTAGTTGAACACAGCATTCACCAGTACATATCCAGAAATCAATAGGAAGATTACGTAAAATTTCAATCAGGATATAATCTGAAACTTCATATCCATTCAGTATGCTCAAGAACAGGTACATTTACAGTGATCTGAAGAAAGAACCTTGACATTTCAACAATTCTATCCTCATTAGTCTCAGTAATCCAATCTCCTAGTTGATTCTACAGTAATTGGCCTTCTTGCCAGATATTTTTTCTTTTTTTGTTCCCCCCCTTTTACAGCTCAGGATCTGGCTCTTATATAGAACAAATGCTAGAAAACAGTTACAATGATCCAAGGATCAGGATCCTCTCATAATAATCAAAGGTCCAGATGAATAGCACGTGCTTTGCCAGTTGGCAAATGTATAGCTGGCACAAAATATTCCAGCATCTTTGATTTGATTCAGTCTCCAGCTGGCAAACAGCATATTTGACAATATCCTCCTCATTTCTGGTTCATGTTGCCTCCTTGTGCAACCATACAATGCTCAGCAACAGCTCTAACAACATCATGACTTCCTGCAAATAAACAGACAAACATTAAGTCCAGCATCATGTGGAACACAGCATGAAGTTATTAAACAGGCCTCAAAATGTGCAGCTACAGACAATCGGGCTTCAAATCAGTGAAAAAAATGCACTAAATACCTAAACAGCATCAAAAACACTCGGGTCAACCATCGTTGACCAAAAATTAGGCAGTCGGGCTTTCAAATTTCTATCGCTCTATTTTCCCGCCCATTTTCATGTATATCAGGTTCCAAATATGATCATGTATCTCAAAATATACAAGGAAATAACTACTTTTCAATTTATTTCAAATCCGACTTTGTATGCTATCGGCTTGTGTATCGGGTTCACATCATATTCGCATCGGTGTGACCACATATGATCGAGGTGACAAAATTAGACTTGGCCGATGGTAAAACATACACTGATGCCCACCCATCGGGGAGACAACCAATATCGGAGTGAAAAAATCAAGATAGGGCCGACAGTTAAAACTTACGCCGATCAACAGCATATCGGCGTGACTATCTCCATTGGGGAGAAAATATAAAGCATGGTCGATATCATATGTTGGGCCGATGGACTTCCATATCGGGGAGATAACTCCCATCGGCGAGAGAATTCGGGACTTGACCGATCACAAAGGTCAGGCCGAAGACCTTACCCCATCGGAAGAGACATAAGATCGGGCAGACCATGTAGAGCTCGGCGGACAGTTAAAACCATGCTGATGGACAACTCTATGTCTTTTATCTAGCTGCAGGATATCGTGAAATATGATGCTCCTCCCTTCTGAATGTCCAGATGATGTCACCGTCATGTTTCGCTTCTGTATATTGGGGAAAAGAATGACATCATCATCATCATCATGCCGAAGGAAAATAGGAGGATATGATGATCCTCTTGCTAAGGAATGGAATATGATGGTGATGTCATCGTCATATCCGGGCTTCATTAAAATGCAAAAGATGATGTCACCATCATGTTTAGTTAAGACCAGGGGATAAATGTAATATTGGGTCACCTAAGGAAGATGATCATGTGGTGAATGTAATATGACCCCTTTGCGGCCAAGGTAACCCTCTCGAAAGATCAGGATGATGATGATCATCAGGATATCCGGGGCTTTTGTTAAACTTAGAACATGACGTCATCGTCATATTCGCGAACCGAATCATGTTTTGGAGAATATCCTGCCGAAGGGAAATGTGATGATGATGTCATCCTAATATTTGCTTCTTCGTTTATCAGATCGGGATGACGTCATCAGGATATTAGCAAAAGGTCATATTTCTCGGTAGGAGGACATTACGAAATATCAGGTAGACAAACAAGATCATGATGATCTTGACAACATGACAGGATAAAAATATGATGATCCTCCTCATCGAATATCATGATGATGTAACCATCATATTCCACCTTCGGAGCATGAGGATGAGTTGAGGTTATCATCAGGTTAGCGCTAGGGTGATATTTAAAATATGATCATGCTGAGGAATGGAATATCACCCTCCCTTAAAAGATAGGATGATCATCATGATCATGCAAAAGGAGATCAGGAGGATATGATGACGTCATCATCATATTAGCGAATATCAGCAAATATGACCTTCCCTTGAAAGATCAGGATGATGACCCTCTGATAGGACTTTGACATGCGCATGCAAATATGCAGATGGTGGATTTTCTAAGCAGGGAGATATTATAATATCAGCATGATATTATAATATCAGGTGATGTAAAAATATCATGATGCTCATTGTTATGAAATATGACCCTCCTAAAATCATGTTTGACCAGACCTTTGACCTGTCATAACTCCCTCATATGGACGAATTTTAGGGTGATGTAAAAGGCAAACCTGCCTAGAATTTCAAGCTCTTTCTAAATATGAGGTCATAGAAACAAAATATGAACTTTGACAGACTGACCTCATGATGATGACCAACTTCATCGAATATCATGATGATGATGCACCTGACTCATTTTTACCAAACCGCCAGAAAGCAGACAACACAAGCGAAGCCAAAAAGTTGGGTCCCTGTTTTGATAAGTTAAAATGGGGCGTGTTGTGTAACCACACAACACTAAGCCAATTAGTCCCTTTTTTCTCTAAGACATAATCTATGATCACAACATCTTAAAATGAGCTGTAATACTCTTATGACATAGTCCTACTACAAATTACCTAACATGCGCATAAAATGCACTTGATGACCAACCCAATTTTAGTTTCTTGAAAACACACACTACAGGAACCTGAATAAAACACGTTGTCACTTTTGGGTATTCTTACTATATTCTAAGGTTCACTAAGAGGCTACAACAGCACTATAAACTTCCTTCAGCAACCAGCCCAAGGTTCAGAAGTATAAGACTTACAATCAGGCTCCTATACCCTCCCAAGACTGTAACATATTTGCTACAGGAATCTAATTTTACCAGGTAACATCTATAGATGTGAGGTAGTTAAGTGGAAGAAGAGTGTGTTTAATACAACGAATCTTACCTTCGAAAAGAGACGTGGTGGTGCAACAGAATCTTCAGGTAAAAAAAAGCAATATCATCTAACATATCTAATCTAATTTTTAATTGTCAGCCATCGAAATGGAAACCTTCTAATAAGACTTTTAATCCTTCCTAATCATCATCAGGCGATATCATTTCACCTATCAAATGCGAAATGAACAAGAGTGATAACAGAGGCTGATGCACTAAAGGCTTTGATGGGTATGGAGATCGGTGAAAAAGATCTTTCTAAAGCAGAAACTTCAATTCTAGTCTGAGGTAACCGCGGATTCTAAAAGGAAATAGATCAAACAAATGGATTGGCTTAGAGGATAAACTCTGATTTAAAAAAAAAATGAACGCCGATGGTGATGGTGTTGGTTACAAGATGCTGAGTTTCCAAAGGCAATAATGACAAGCTGGCTCGCTGCAGAGGCCACAACAAGCTGCACCTAGGTTGAGGTGAAAGGTCTCTTTTTGAGACGTCCATAAGCAGATTCGAAAGGGTCAAAAATAATGACAACTAGTGGTTTTGCTGTAGAGTTTGCTAGAGGATTACAAGGATGGATAATGACAAGGTAAGGTCGCCCTGAGATCAACTCACCAAACTCGAATGAGCATAAATATCATAAGATCGAATGAGAGCAATAGAAGTGCAGCTAAATCTCAGTTACAAGCTCAACAAAACATCAGAAGGGATAGTGCACCGCCTCCAAGGTAAAAGTCGAGAACATATTAAACACTTTTAAATAGGTCGACTAAAGGTTCCCATGAGCAGAATGGTGAGTTAGAGATTTCCTAGTTTAAATCTATTAAAAGGTAAAAGTTAGGACTGGCCAAAGGTATACCGTAATGGCCCAAAATTTACAGAGGAAAGAATTGCTACAAAAGGATTTTTTTTGTCATTTTTGCAAGAGTGACAAGACTCAAAGAATAAGTTAGTTATAAAGGCTTGGGAAGGAAGACATTGGATACCGTTTTGAGATTGGTGGAAGTGACTTATAAGAATAGTTCTCGAGATACACCTCCGGGTTAAAGGAGTAGTAACACCAACAAGGATCAATTTGCATGCAGGAAAAGAAAATAGCATCCCTTAGGAATGAAGATGGAATGGGAAGAGTTTTGACACCAGGGTCAAGTGGTCACAAGATTCAAATAAGGAATAAGTAGGTGAAAGTGGTTTTAAACATAATGGAAGGTGTACAAGATTGGTCACACTCCCACAATTGCATTGATCCCCGACAGAGAACAAATTAACTCTATCATACAGGTTATATGTGCCCCACAAATTTTAAGTGGCCTGCTACAGAGGTAGAAAAATGATGTAGGAGAATAGTAAAACTCATGGTTTCGATCTCGCAATGAGGCCAAGTTTAGTTTACTCTATAGGAGACAATTTCAGAACAATCAACCCAAAAGCAAGGATTTCACAAATGAGCCCAGGGTGAATTAAAACGTCGATTCTATGCCTGAATCACCATCTAAAGGATTCAATCAAGAACTCTAATACTACAGAGCAATTAAAACAAGGAAATGTAGAGGTTTACAAGGCATACCCATACCAAAATGCTCCAAAACTCAAGCTTTTCTTAGAAACTTCTTCTCTTTCTTTGCAAAGAATTCCTCTGTAACCTATCTCCCCTTCTCCCCAAAAATCACAGACATAAAGCCCCCCCTTCATGCCAAACTTATCAAGACCAAAAATAGGAAAACCAATAAATTCCAATAACTCCCCAATAACTGCAAAATCCCACTTTCTAAGGAAATTTGAAATTTTTCCTAACATAGGGATTCTCAGATCTCCTAAGAATATCCAACAACTTTCAACAATAAATCATGTGCCCAAAATATATTTTAAAATGACTATGCACTAATTACCTTCATGCATGTTACAACATTACTTAAATTATTCCCAGAATAAATAATAAGTTAAATATATACTAATTACCTCTCAACAACTTAAGAATCATAGACATTAAAACCTTACAATATTGATCATGCCAATAAAGAGGCCTTTCAAAAACAATATACCAATTCATACGACTATGCCAAATACTATAAGATCATAAGGATACAAGAGATGCATAAACAAGTATAACAACTTAACTACACTCCACAACTCATGACGACTAACCACCAGAACCAAGGGACAACGTCGCATCACAACACACGACTATGGAAAGGACCCAAGATGATGACAAGTACACAAGACCACGACAAGGACTGAAATTGAACTAGCAGTAAAGACCTCATATTATCTCCATCACCTTATCCATGGTGTAGGGCCTGCTTAGACCTGCTAAATTAGGTGGAGTCGAGGCCCGGTACCTGCAACCTGCATGAAAACTAATGGGTTATATATGATCAACCGTACACATATATATCACACACACTGAGACAGAGAATCGCGGCATAGTAGGGTGCTCGATCTGAGCAGTACTACACCGTCCCCGCTCCAACACAAGACTATAATCAGAAGCATAAACATGATATTTTCTAACCATCACTAAGCATATCCATCTCATCACAAATTGAAGTAATCATAGTATCATCAAAACTCATAGCACATGTCTCAATACATCCCTCGAACATAGTCCATCAAGATTAAGGAGAACATAAACCAATACATACTAGTCCAAATGTCTCGAAACTATAATTATGAAATAAAAACTATCAACTATTCTAGAACTGACAAAAGCAATAATAGAAATAATATCTAACACAAGCCAAAAAAATTAGGGGAATTAGATCCTCCCCCCCTAGATCTAGGCTTACTCCTGGAAGCCTGCAAATAAGTGAGGATATAACTCCCTCATCCTGGTAGCATCCTCCCAAGTAGCAGAGGTCTCATCATTAGGGTCCCACTGGACCCTAACCTGCTCCACGTCTCTGCCCCTGAGAGCAAGTCTCCTGTGCTGAAGAATGCCTACGGGCTCTAAAGCCAGCTGCTCGTCCTCTACCTGTAGAGCAATCCAATCAAGAACATGAGCAATATCGGGAAAATAAGGTCTAAGTACTAAAACATGAAACACATCATGGATGCATGAAAGGCTAGGTGGCAAAGCAAGGTGATAAGAAATAGGACTGATCCTCTCCAACACCTCAAAAGGTCCTACAAAGTGTGGCACTAGCTTAGAACCCTTTCCATAACGGATTGGACTCTTTCGCGGTCGCACACGCAAGAACACCCAATCTCCAACCGAGAACTGACGATCGATCCTATGAGCATCTGCATACTTTTTCTACCTGTCCTGAGCTGCCACCAAATGGTCTCTAATCCTCTCAACTTGCTACTCCATATCTCTAAGCATATCAAGACCCAGAAGAACTCTATCCTCCAGACGATCTCAACTCAAAGGGGTCCTACAAGGACGGCCATACAAAGCCTAAAATGGAGACATGCTGATAGACCTGTAATATCCATTATTATAAGCAAACTCCACTAGGTAAAGGTAATCCTCCCAATGGCTCTGCTGATCCATCACATATGTCCTCAACATATCCTCGAGAACCTGATTAACCCTCTGAGTCTGAGCATCAGTCTCAGGGTGATAAGCTAAACTAAAGTTCAGCTGTGTCCGCAAGGCATGCTGCAAGGAAGTCCAAAGGGTAGAAGTGAACACGGGATCCCTGTTTGAAATGATCCTACAAGGAATCCCATAAATTCTGATAATGTCCTCCATGAACACTCTGGCCACCATAGAAGCATTGTATGAAGCACGGACAGGAGAGAAGTGAGCTACCTTCGTCAACCTATCCATAGTGACCATAATAGCATCGTGTCATCAAGAGGACATTGGCAAACTAACAATGAAGTCTATTGAAATGATATCCCACTTCCACTCTGGAACCAAATGAGGCTGCAAAAGACCTATAGGGTGCTGGTGGTCTGCCTTCACCCTCTGACACTCAAGACATCTCGACACAAAATCAGCAATATCTCACTTCATGCCACTCCAAAAGTACAACTGACATAGGTCTGCGTACATCTTCTTGACACCTGGATGAGTAGAGTAGGGTGCCCGATGTGCCTCAGACAAAACTAGAGTACAAAGACCCTCAGAACTAGGAACATAGATACAACCCAAATACTTAACTTTTGACTGAAAGAACTCACACTTCGATAAATTAGCATAGAGCTGATTTTCTCTTAGACACTACAACACCTGACGTAAATGTTCCTCGTGCTCCTCCATAGTCCTCAAATAAATTAGTATATCATCAAGAAACACAAGGACAAAATGGTCAAGATAAGTATGAAAGACACCATTCATGAAGCTCATGAAAACTGAAGGTGCATTCGTCAACCCGAATGGTACCACAGTGAACTCATAATGTTCATAACAGGTACAAAATGCTGTTTTGTGAATATCAGCCTCAAAAATCTGCAACTGGTGATATCCCAACTTAAGGTCAGTTTTAGAAAATACCTTTGCTCCTTTAATCTGATCAAACAAATCATCAATCCGAGGTAAGGGATACCTATTTCTCACAGTTACTTTATTGAGCTGCCAATAATCAATACATAGCCGCAGAGATCCATCCTTCTTTTTGACAAAGATCACAGGTGCTCCCCAAGGGGAAACACTAGGTCATATGAACCCTTTGGCTAAGAGATCCTCCAATTGCAGTCAAAGCTCTTTGAGCTCCTAAGTGGTCATCTTGTATGGAGCTTGTGAGATAGGCTCTGCACTGGGAACCAGATCAATCCTGAAATTGATGTCATGCCTAGGTGGCATCCCTGGAATATCAGAAGGAAAAACATCTGCAAACTCCCTCAAGAGTGGGTGATCATCAAGAGATGCCTCTCGACTCTCCTCCATCTCTAAATCACTAACCGTCACTACAAAAAGCTGACATCCCTGACGCATGCATCTCTTGACCTATATAGCAGAGATCATACGTAGGGAAATGGGTCTCTAAACTCCAACAACCTCGACCTCAGCACCAGAATCATCCACACATCTAACTGACTTATGCCGGCAATCTATCACTGCCTGATGGGCCTCCAACAAATCCATCCCCAAAACTATGTCATATGAACCCAAGGGTAGAATGCGAAGGTCCACAGAAGTAGATAAAGAGCTAATCGACAATTCACACCCAGAAACTAAAGACTCCACTGTTATCTTAGCCCTGGAAGCCAACTCAACCTGCCACCCATCATCCTACTTTGTTGCCACTAAGCCACAACGCTCCACAAGAGAAGGAGATATAAATGAATCAGATGCACTGGAATCAAATAAAATAGAAAAATCAATACCTCGCATGCGACTAGAAGTCTCCACCACGGTGCCCTGATGCTCTGCCTGTTGGTCATCTACCACTATAAAGACTCGGTGTGACCTGCCTGCATCCCCAACCGTCCGCTCAGATGCTATCGGTCGATGTCCAAATCTTGACGCACCCTTCTGCGGGCACTGTTTAGCAATATGGCCCTATTGGCCACAAGAGAAACACTCGGTGCCTCTACCAAAACCTCCATCACCCCTGAAAGCACTAGACTACTGGACGCTGCCTCTGCTCACTGCGGACTGCGTACTCTGAGCTAGCTGATCAAAACAGTTCCGCTTATTGCGCTACCAAGACCGGTCTTTCATTTTCTGAAATCTATTACCTTACTAATGATGTGAACTCTTCAGCTTAGACTACGAATACTACTACTGCCGGCCACCCTTTGAGGGTGCATGGGAACCTGATGCCTAAGTGTGACCACCTCGAGAACCATATCCTGAAGATATGCCCACCAAGTGCCATAGCCAGATTCTCCTCCACTAACTGGGCTTTCTCCACGGTAACCTCCATAGTCTTAAGTTCGAATACAAGAACCCCTCCACTAATCTGAGCATTCAAGCCCCTAATGAAATGCTGTACAACATGGACTCGTCATCTCCAATACTTGCATACTATTTGAGCTCATAAAATCTGCACTCATACTGCTCAACGGTCATGGCCAACTGCCTCAGCTCGTGGAACTCATCGGCTTGACGTTGCCTCCAATGGTCAGAAAGAAAATGGGTTTTGAATCTCTCTAAGAATAGCTCCCAAGACATAGTGCTAATATCCAAATGCAACTTCTGCTCCTCTAGCCGCCACCAAGTCGAAGCAAACCCTCGAAGATGTAGAATAGCACATATGGCTTTAGTGTTGCTGCCATACAGATGCATGGCAAAACACCTACTTAGGTCCAAAAGCTAAGTCTCTGCCTCTAGTCCACTACCAGCTCCATCAAAGATGGGAGGGCGTGCTCTCAGTAAATCCCTCATGTGGCTGGCTAGGGTGGCCTCCTACTCAGCTGTCAACTCCCTAGGTCTAGGAGACCTCTCTCTCTCTAGGACCCCTCTGGTCTACCTCCTACTCTTCTCAGGTCTGCCTGCCCTCCTGTCTAGGGCCTAAACGGGAAAGGGCCTCCTCAAGAATCTGTCTCAGCTGAGCTCCATCAGGTTGATCCTAACCCCGTATGTTCTGACCCCCACCTTCATGGGCACTCAACTGAGGAGAACTGGGAGGAGGTGTATCACCACCACCTCTCCCATGACCCCTACCTCTGCCCCGACCTCGGCCCCTACCTCTAGGCATCTAGCTATAACACCAAAGGCATTTATTAAAAAAAATATTCACAATAGGGATAAAATTATTCTACAGAGTTCAAGCACAAGGTTACATAATGGGCTCAATTATAACCAGGGTACCCAGTGTTTTAACTTGGCTCTGATACCAAATGTAATGCCCCGTCATGCAACCCTAGAGTGTTAGTTTAACCAGAGCGGAAAACAGAACTAATTTTTTTTTAAAAGCAATAAAGTACAAAACAAGATCCAAAGATATTATAAACACATAAAAGGAAATGTACACTTCCAACCACTCTAGGGAAACATAACTGCATTAGGAAATTAAGTAAACCTTAAGAGTGAAATTCACCAATCTGTAGAGATAATTCACCCAATAGATTATACAACAATATAATTTGATTACATAGTCTCAGTTTTTAATTACAAGATTACAAGAATACCAGGTTACAAGAATACAAGATTTGCAAGATTGCAAGATTGCTAGATCGATCTCATCAATTTACAAAAGAGTACTTAAGAAGATAAACAACACTGCTCAAGGATGAAAGCCACCTGAAATAGGAATGTCTCCACATGAGGCTCAAGCTGAATCTCCAAGAAAACCAATGGATAGCTCTACCTCCCAACCATGTGGAACCCTGAGGTCCACCCCACCAAGCTAGGAGATAACAAGAGGATTACCACTAGGTCAAGGCTGCAATCAAGAACACAAATACCAATACCACACTCCATGATGACAACATGATGAAGAACTGCACAAGATCGACAGTACTCAACCAGACAGATCAACGCATCAAACTAGATCAATCATGACAACAAGATCACACTCCAGAGGTATCAACGAGGATAAAGAGAAAATAACTGAACCGCGTAAGGGAAGTGTCATCGCATGGCCCTAGCATGGGTTACCCAGGCTATCTCTCACCAAAAGCTGGCCCCCATCTATGGTTACCCTGGTAGCCTCTCTCTAGGTGCCAGCCCCATAGGGTGACACATGCGGAGCTGACATGTCCTCTCATGAAGATGAGGAAGTTGGCCTTGCCAACCAGGCCTTCTCATCCCTCCCTTAGTCTATGATAGCACTCAAGGTGTGGGTGAGGTCACATTAATTATCTTGTTTAGTGTATTACTACCCAACCCTCCTAGATACATTATTAGATTTTCACTTGCTTAAAGAACTTTCATGGGGTTACCCAGGCAACCTCTCACTAGGCACTGGCCCCACCATGAAAGCCACTCCCTTAGCGTTCTCTGACCCAACAGCCTAATCACAACATGCAAAGATTAAGGATACAACAGATACTATCCCACTGCATATGCCATTCACTTGGCCTCGATAATAAGTCTTTGATTCCCTCAGGGTAAATAAAAAAAACATCACAATCTATAAACCAACTGGCACAGGCAACAAAACCAATAGTTGAGCCTCTGGAGTTGAATAAAGAGTTCTTTACTAGGTCACCACGGTACCTTTCCCAATGTGGATCTTGGGTTACAACCACCATGATCATCTTGGGAAAATGACCAAGGATCAAGAGAATAAGAAAACACACACAAGATGTCCTTGCCACTAACTACCCTAGCTTCCAAGGTGTCAAGTCTCCGGAGTTATACAAAAATGTCATGACCACAAAATTGACAACCATCAGCTCACATTATTCCCCTAAGGTACTCGAATGCACATTATTGCACTAATAAGACAAACCACAATCACCAGACTCAACACCGAATTGCTTGCAATGAGCCAAAAGTATCACTAATATCCCTCGGCTTAGGGACGATAATAATATCGGAGGGTACAATACAACATGATTAGCAATTTATCTTTAACAAGGGAGTTAATACTTAATTAGCCCATTTTTGTTACCTCAAGAGACTAGTAACACTAATAAAAATTAATCTAAAAACTCTACCTTTGTATTACAATAATGACACATGAGATGATTACTCTATAAACACCATTTTATTCTAATGTCTAGTGAACAAAAAGGGTTTTAAGAAAAAGATAAAATATATAAACCTTAGAAACCTTAACATTACTACAAAAAGGTCAAAAGACATGCTAAAATTAATAATTATAAACAATTAATAATAACAATAACAGTAATAATAATATGTACCAATTCTTTACCCTTCTCAGATCTTTATGGTTTTTGTTTCTAATGCTATGGACTTACTATAGGATATTGGCATAGTTCGTCAGCTTATTGAGAAATTTGTTCATTGTTTTCTTTTTACTAATGAAAGTGTTGATGCAGCCTTTTAGAATTATGATTTGTTTAGCTCAGAAGCTCTTATTGGTGGTCTTTTTACCAAATGTCAAGTTCTTCATTCTCCTGCCCACAATTGCATTTTTAATGCTATTCATTCTTCTCGGTTGCATGAGGATGAAGATTTTCTACACCTTTCTTTACATGCTCATGGTAGTGAGATTGGTGAAGGCTTCTCAAATAGAGTGGATGAAATATTTCAAGCCCTGCTGTTTTTAATGCAATTCCATCCTCTTCTTCCTCCCCCTCCGGGTTCGCCTATTGAAGTTCAGGCTATGGGGGATCCAAATTATGTTGTGCAGGATTTGAATGCTGAAGTAAATTAGCCAGTAGTTTTTTTGGGTTTTTACATCCTCCGTCTGATGATCAAAATGTAATATTTTGTTAAAATTATTCATGTAAAAACTTGCTCCTATTTTTGCTAAATGTTTGGAGCTTTTTTGTTTTTGTGAGCTATAACTGGAGGTTTTCTTCACCTGGTTCTTTCCTGCCAGTATGCTCATCGAACTAGGGTTTGTAATTATCTTAATTTTAATATAATTATAGTGGTTCGCCACTTTTGTTGAAAAAAATAATAATAATAACAATAACAGTAATAATAATATGTACCAATTCTTAATTTTCCTTCAATAACAATTATGGAACATTCTAACAAAGGTGCTACGAGCAAACAATAAAAAAAAAGATCAAATAATCATCTATATTCCATTCCTATAAACTTGAGTCATAGAACAATTAATATAACCTAGACACCTTCCTAATCATATACTACTACGATCTCCAATTGAGCTAGATGAATATCCAAGGCACGGATGCTATTATCAAATAAACTTATCTACTAAGCCAATTAGTCCCTTTCTTCTCTAAGACATAATCTATGATCACAACATCTTAAAATGAGCTGTAATACTCTTATGACATAGTCCTACTACAAATTACCTAACATGCACATAAAATGCACTTGATGACCAACCCAAACTTAATTTCTTGAAAACACACACTATAGGAACTCGAATAAAACATGTTGTCACTTTTGGGTATTCTAACTATATTCTAAGGTTCACTAAGAGGCTACAGCAACACTATAAACTTCCTTCAGCAACCAACCCAAGGTTTAGAACTATAAGACTTCCAATCAGGCTCCTATACCCTCCTAAGAATGTAACGTATTTGCTACAGGAATCTAATTTAACCAAGTAACATCTATAGATGTGAGGCAGTTAAGTGGAAGAAGAGTGTGTCTGATACAACGAATCTCACCTTCGAAAAGAGACGTGGTGGTGCAACAGAATCTTCAGGTAATAAAAGCAATATCATCTAACATATCTAATCTAATTGTTAATTGTCAGCCAGCGAAATGGAAACCTTCTAATAAGACTTTTAATCCTTCCTAATCATCATCAGGTGATATCATTTCACCTGTCAAATGCAAAATGAACAAAAGTGATAGCAGAGACCAATGCACTAAAGTCTCTAATGGGTACGGAGATCGGTGAAAAAGATCTTTCTAAAGCAGAAACTTCAATTCCAGTCTGAGGTAACCGCGGATTCTAAAAGGAAATAGATCAAACAAAAGGATCGGCTTAGAGGATAAACTTTGATTTAAAAAAAAATGAACGCCAATGGTGATGGTGTTGATTGCAAGATGCTGAGTTTCTGAAGGCAATAATGACAAGCTGGCTCACTGCAGAGGCTGCAACAAGCTGCACCTAGGTTGAGGTGAAAGGTCTCTTTTTGAGACGTCCATAAGCAGATTCGAAAGGGTCAAAAATAATGACAACTAGCGGTTTTGCTGCAGAGTTTGCCAGAGGATTACAAGGATGGATAATGACAAGGTAAGGTCGGCCTGAGATCAACTCACCAAACTTGAATGAGCATAAATATCATAAGATCAAATGAGAGCAACAGAAGTGCGACTAAATCTCAGTTACAAGCTCAACAAAACATCAGAAGGGATAGTGCACCGCCTCCAAGGTAAAAGTTGACAACATATTAACAACTTTTAAATAGGTCGACTAAAGGTTCCCATGAGAAGAATGGTGAGTTAGAGATTTCCTAGTTTAAAAATATTAAAAGCTGAAAGTTAGGACTGGCCAAAGTTATACCGTAATGGCCCAAAATTTACAGAGGAAAGAATTGCTACAAAAGGATTTTTTTTTTGTCATTTTTGCAAGAGCGACAAGACTCAGAGAATAAGTTAGTTATAAAGGCTTGGGAAGGAAGACATTGGATACCGTTTTGAGATTGGTGGAAGCAACTTATAAGAATAGTTCCTGAGATACACCTCCAGGTCAAAGGAGTAGTAACACCAACAAGGATCAATTTGCATGTAGGGAAAGAAAATAGCATCCCTTAGGAATGAAGATGGAACGGGAAGAGTTTTGACACCAGGGTCAAGTGGTCACAAGATTCAAATAAGGAATAGGTAGGTGAAAGCAGTTTTAAACATAATGGAAGGTGTACAAGATTGGTCACACTCCCACAGTTGTGTTGATCCCTGACAGAGAACAAATTAACTCTGTCATATAGGTTATATGTGCCCCATAGATTTTAAGTGGCCTACTACAGAGGTAGAAAAATGATGCAGGAGAATAGTAAAACTCATGGTTTCGGTCTCGCAATAAGGCCAAGTTTAGTTTACTCTATAGGAGACAATTTCAGAACAATCAACCCAAAAGCAAGGATTTCACAAACGAGCCCAAGGTGAATTAAAAGGTTGATTCTATGCCTGAGTCACATCTAAAGGATTCAATCAAGAACTCTAATACTACAGAGCAATTAAAACAAGGAAATGTAGAGGTTTACAAGGCATACCCATACCAAAATGCTCCAAAACTCAAGCTTTTCTCAGAAACTTCTTCTCTTTCTTCGCAAAGAATTCCTCTATAACCTGTCTCCCCTTCTCCCCAAAAATCATAGACATAAAGCCCCCCTTTCATGCCAAACTTCCCAAGACCAAAAATAGGAAAACCAATAAATTCTAATAACTCCCCAATAACTGCACAATCCCACTTTCTAAGGAAATTTGAAATTTTTCCTAACATTGGGATTCTCAGATCTCCTAAGAATATCTGACAACTCTCAACAATAAATCATGCACCCAAAATATATTTTAAAATGACTATGCACTAATTACCTTCATACATGTTACAACATTACTTAAATTATTCCCAGAATAAATAATAAGTTAAATATATACTAATTACCTCTCAACAACTTAAGAATCATAGACATTAAAACCTTACAATACTGATCATGCCAATAAAGAGGCCTTTCAAAAACAATATACCAATTCATACGACTATGCCAAATACTATAAGATCATAAGGATACAAGAGATGCATAAACAAGTATAATAGCTTAACTACACTCCACAACTCATGATGACTAACCACCAGAACCAAGGGACAATGTCGCATCACAACACACGACTATGGCAAGGACCCAAGATGACGACAAGTACACAAGACCACAACATGGACTAAAATTGACCTAGCGGTAAAGACCTCATATTATCTCCATCACCTTATCCATGGTGTAGGGCCCGCTCAAACCTACTAAATCAGATGGAGTCAAGGCCTGGTACCTACAACCTACATGAAAACCAATGGGTTATATATGATCAACCGTACACATATATATCACACACACCGAGATAGAGAGTCGCGTCGTAGTAGGGTGCTTGATCCGAGCAGTACTACACCATCCCCGCTCCAACACAAGACTATAATCAGAAGCATAAACATGATATTTTCTAACCATCACTAAGCATATCCATCTCATCAAAAACTGAAGTAATCATAGTATCATCAAAACTCAGAGCACATGTCTCAATACATCCCTCGAACATAGTCCATCAAGATTAAGGAGAACATAAACCAATACATACTAGTCCAAATGTCTTGAAACTATAATTATGAAATAAAAACTATCAACTATTCCAGAACTGACAAAAGCAATAATAGAAACAACATCTAACACAAGCCAAAAAAATGAGGGGCATTACACTTACCACACACAAATCAAACTATCATGTCAGCCTCAAACACAAACTTTTACTAACTCAGTCTAACTATCAGATCACAACTTTCACTACGGACCACAAGACTTGCTCAAAACCATATCAAAGACTCCTTAGACATCAAAGATCATACCTCCAAAACTACATAACATAATATTATCATGCGGCAAAGTGCGGATTGCTAGAACATAAACTCTATCATAGTGAGTCACTGTCAAACCATGTAGCGATACTCAGTGGCTCATAACTGTCTTTTTGGTGGACCTCAGATTCTATAACTCTAGATTTAGACACTTCATACAAGTGTTTATAACACCTCCAAATCACATAACTAAATACCTAACACTAGAGGAATGTGGACCAAAACAAATGTGTGTTCTACTTTAATTTGTATTATATTTTGTTTTGCCAGACTTAGGCCATTTGAAGATATACTTTTGGAACTGATCAAAAGATGAACCTTTGAATATAAGATAATCTGAGTTAGAAACATCATACTAGAACCATAGTGCTTGATCTTCAACTATAGACCAATGCCAATCTAAACATTGTCTCTCTGTTATTATCTCTGTACACTAGCAACACTTAGCCAAAATGACTAAGTCTTCTTCATCAGACCAAAATATTCGTTCCAAGCTAGTTCCTTTTCTTGTTGCCATTAATGACAACACCATCAAACATCAAGCTCAGCGAAATTTCCAACAACACTTGTTCACTACACTTTATGATTACCAATAGTCACTTAGCTAGTTCAAGGGGTCTCCCTCACCAGCACTTGTTGTTGAATCTGGTGCTTCTTCTTCATTCTCAAATTATAAGAAAAATAATTTTTTTATAAAAACAATTCTTCAATAGTGATTAGCAATGTAGCAGTTGACGTACCTTCCCATACTAGTTTATCCTTCTCTGATCTAAAATCATCAAATAATCACAAATTCACTCCTTTGAAGGAGTCTCTCTACACCACCATGCAGTAACTTTTGAAAAACGGTTTGATGTAGCTACCTCTTATCAGACCTCTTGACACACATAATCCTCTATCACCTTTATATGACTTGAAGGTGTTTTTCCAATTCCATAGGGTACCTAGACATGACATTAAGTGATGCTTGCATCTTAAGCACACTGTGTATGACCTCATTGACTAGAATGTGGTTTAGGTCTCTGTTGCGAATGACAGAAGGAAGAAGTTCATGGCTCCCTATAACTAGCACTTGCATATTTAAATTGATCCTATGTGTTTCCACTCTTCTAAGTTTGTTGACCTTGCTTCACCTGGTGTGGCACTAGAGTCAACCTCTAATTTTCCTGCTCGAGAACATTTTCTTCTTGAGCCTATTACCTATTTCTCTTATTCTAATAACCCAACCACCATATCTAAATGACCTCTTTACATTTCAATAGAGGTAAATGTGAAACTTGTTAAGGCTGTCCTCATTTATCCCATTTGCCTAGTCAATGATATCATTGAGGAATTTTCTTATGGTCATGAATTGTATAAATATATTTATGACAAAATTAATATCTTTATATGATTCCATGACGGGATGTCTCAACATACCTTAGGTTCAATCACCCTATCTATCTAGATGGGACCAAAAACCCTAGACATTCCTTTCTCTATCATCCCCACTTTGATCGCTTTCACTTGAAGTTTGGCTAGCAATGGTTGATTTCTATGGAAGTGGTCCCCTTAGTGGTTCACCAATGTCTAAAATTTCCCCTTAATGGTATTGTACTTATAATTTGTCATATAGGATTCATGCCTTTATCCACGTGTGGAAATTTCTCTTTGGACTACCTTTGGTGAGATTTGACTGAGTTGTTTTAACCCCATAATGAATTTCTATTTTTTTCATACTAGAAGTTTAAGGTGCGTCAAATAGTATAATTTCTACTAGCCCTTCTTCTTCCTCTTTTGTGGCTACCACTTCTTTAGTGCCTTTGTCTTTAGAGGCTACTTCTATTCCTTCCATTTCCCCCTTAATAGATGAAGTAAAGTATCCTAGACAGAGTGCACCTCCTTATTCCTTTGCTCCTAGCCTGTACTTAGTGGTACCAACTTTGGTGTCTTACTCAAGACCTAGAGGTCCACCTCCTATGTAGCATCATGCATCATGTCCTCCTAGGACTTCTCAACATTCAATGGTTGGTTTCATTCCTCTTATTTGCTTGATGGCATCAATAAACCCGCCTTTACTAAGAAATCCTCCTCCTCCTCTAGTGGTTCCCTAATCTTTAGTGGCTGCTCCCATCCCTCTTTCTCCTCCAGTGGAATGAGGAGAGAAACTCATGTTGAGGTAACCTTCCTCTTCCCCTTCCTATGTGATCTCTCTAACTTTAGTAGTTCTTTATATTTCTCCACCTATCCCTGTGGCTTTGGATGACATGAATCCCATTTTGGAAGTCCCCCTTGTTCTGTCAACAAAGTCCTTAGCTCATACCTAATGTAATCAACTTGTGAGACATCGAAAGCATATTCATCATGCTATGACTCAAGCATGTTCTATTGATAAACATCCTCCTTCTAAGGATCTGTTGTGTGGTTACACAACAAGCCCCATTTTAACTTATCAAAACAGGGACCCAACTTTTGGCTTGGCTTGTGTTGTCTACTTTCTGGCGGTTTGGTAAAAATAGGTCAGGTGCATCATCATCATGAAGGTCAGGATGAGGTTGGTCATCATCATGAGGTTAGTTTGTCAAAGTTCATATTTTGTTTCTATGACTTCATGGTTAGAAAGAGCTTGAAATTCCATGCAGGTTTGCCTGTTACATCACTTGAAAATTCATCCATATGAGGGAGTTATGCACAGTCAAAGTTTTGGTCAAACCTGATAATTGCTGTATGAAGATCATCATCATGATATTTGAAACGCCCCCAATAATATCCTGAGGTCAAAATATCCAGACGTCAACTTTAAGTCGTAGTAGGTTGTCCCCGTCGAGCGGTCTTTTGCATCGCGAAAGGTCATCATCATGATCTTAATCTATCACCTGATAAAAAATCATGCAGTCCCGAAACATCCGGACGTCAATCTTAAGTGATAGTGTGTTTTCTCGTCAAGCAACCTTGGAAACATCGCGAGCATCATGATATTCTAACATCGCGAGCATCATGATATTCTAACATCACCCGCTATTATAATATCATGCTGATGATCATCATCACCCTACTTAAGAAACCCACCATCTGCAAAATTTGCACGCGCACGTCAAAGTCCTGGTGATCATCATCATCATGATCTTTCAAGGCAGGATCGCATTTCGTAATATCCTCCTGATCTCCTTTTGCGTGATCATGATGATCACCCTATCTTTCAAAGCGGAGGGTGATATTCCAATTCCCAAGTCATGATGTCAAGATCATCATGATCTTGTTCGTCTCCCTGATATTTCGCAATATCCTCCTGCCGAAATATAACTTTTTGCAAATATCCTGATGACGTCATCCTGACCTGATAAACAAAGAAGCAAATATCAGGATGACGTCACCATCACCTTTCTCCTTCGGCAGGATATTTTCCAAGGCATGATCCTGTACGCGAATATGATGATGACGATGACGTCATGTTCGAAGATTAACAAAAGCCCCGGATATCCTGATGACGTCATCTGGACATTCAGCAGGATCATATTTTAAATCACCCAATGCGGATATGATGATGATGATCATCATCATCCTGATCTTTCGAGCGGGTTACCTTGGCCGCGAGGGGTTCATCATATTTTTAGCCTGATCATCTTCCTAAGATGACCCGATATTGCATTTTATCCCTGATCTTAACGAAACATGACGGTGACGTCATCCTTTGCATTTTATTGAAGCCTGATGATGACGATGACGTCACCATGATTTTTCCTTTCCTCGGCAGCAGGATCATATTCCAAATCCTCCTGTTTGTCTTCATCATGATGATGATTGTTAGCACAGTAAAATTTTCAAAATTTTACTATTTCCTTACTCCATCATATTTGAATAAACCCTAAGGAATATCCCAAAAGGACCACAATATAAAATTTTTGTATCTCATAAAATGTCTAGGGATGAGCAGTGTCAAATTTCATCAAAATCAATCCATCGGCAAGAGGTCGTGTGGCTTACACCGATACACAAGGAATTGTTTGAAAACAACCATCGGCGTGAAAATAGAGATCGGAAGAAGAATTATGGAGCTCACCGATGGAGTAAGCAACACCGATGACTTTACATCGGCAAGAAAGGCAAGTGGTCATGCCGATCGGTATGACAAATATCTATCGGATGATCTTTTAGAAGTTGCCCCGACGGTATATATCATACCGATGAAGCACTTTCGGCAAGAGTTTCACCGAACAGCATGCAAGGGTAACAAAGCAATAGTCATCGGTGAGAAATGAACCATCGGAATAGAAAACAAGTAAGTCTCCGACGATCAAGAGTCCTGGCGATAAGAAAGCCATCGGCAAGACTCACAGCGATGCACCTCTATCGGTATAACTTGACATATCGGAACAAAAGAAACAAGTCTTGCCGATTCATAAGTCACGGCGATCAAAAGGTGTCGGTGACACTTTACTAAACTTTGCCCGATGAAGGATATAACAAAGGACATCGGGGAGATGATATGGATCGGGATATATTGAGAAAGTTATCCCGATAGTGAATGTCATTCCGATAAAGATAAAAGTTCATACATGAAGAGACTATCGGTAAGACAATAAAGATCGGGGAAACATAATTTTAGTATCCCGATGGTCTCAATCTTCCCGATAAACAAAGCATATCGGTGGGACTTGCCATATCGCGGAGAGATCTAAAACCCTTGGCGATGAAGGAAGTCATGCCGATGGTCGCACCCACTTGAAATATGATACCACATGGCATCGGGGATACAGTTGAGGGGTCACGCCGATTGACTGTCCGCGCCATAAAAAAACATTGAGGTCGCCCAGACATTTCAAAAATCACGCCGATAAGAAGAGTTATGGCGATGTGACACTTCACAGCGATGAACATTGAATTGATCAGATAATTAATACAAAACGGCTACGAAGTTCATACGATCATTATAATTGCAAAAAACCGTCCGAGAGCAGAATACAGGAGAATTCTCAGGGCAAAAGCAAAGGCTTCCAATTCCAGCCGTCGAACGACAGGTACACATACACAAACCACTATATTGCCTGTATTTGAATTTCCTGCCAAATTTTTCAAAAATGGAAACTCCGGGGAAAGGAAAAGGAAGAAAATCACAAGGGGAAACCAGTAAACCAAAGAAGCAAAAAACTGATCAAACCCCTGAAGAAAAAGTCAAAGACAGAAAACTAAATCAGGACTTGATTGATCAGTTGCCTGGGTCAACTCCCAAGGCCAGGAGGTCTGCCCAACTCAGGGCAGAAGTAGAGAAATTGGAAGACAAACATAAGCGCCTGGGAGATATTTGGACCCCAATTAGGGGATATGAACTCTTCAGATTCCACTACAACAGAAGATTTAGAAATGCTCCTGTGTCAAACCCATGGCACATGAATTTAGGCAAACTGGTTGTACCTAATGTATTCTTGAATGTAGAACTCCTGCAACTGTTAGCCAGGCATTACAATTCAGGCCTGAAAGCTATCTGCAACCCTCAAGGAGAACCAATTGTACACCTATCAAAAAATGCTATTTGTGAGGTGTATGATTTGGATGATTTGTGCACTGTCCCTATTGTTTATGAAGATTTGGATAAAGAATACTGGAGAATGGATACAACATACAATGGATGGAGGTTACCCATTCATAGACCCAGGATTGAAGGAGAAGTGATACCCTTGACTGAGAATGATGGCCCTCCCTTTCATGTGTCCATTTTTGAACCATACATTCAATATACTTACTATTCTGTAGGCCAAGTCCTTGGCTCAGAGGTCCCTGAGTTCATGACTATTCCTCTAATGGTCATAACCTCTGATATTCAATGCCACAATGCCAGACAATTTGATTATGCCTCCTATGTTGCTACTAGAATAGACTCTGGTCTATCTGCAATAAGAAACAATGCTCCAGCATGCTCTTTTGAGCATTACTCGATGCTCATGCATATGGTCTTATACTATGGCCAGGAAGTAGGATTGTGGCCAAATGAGTTTCAAGTTGTTGCTGCGGATAAGAAAGGGGAGAAGATACCTGTACAAATGTGGACCAGAATCTGGGATAGCAGGTATGCTAACTCCAGCTATGCTCAATTTGAAGAGCATTGTGTTAAAGTGCTATATAGGTATTTCAACCACCCCTGTGAATATTCAATTTCAAATGAAATAAAAAGATTCCTCAGACCAAAAGATTTTGGTGGCCCCCCTACTGTCACTCATAATTGGGGAGATTGGTATTGTTTTGAGGATGCTACTATGATCAGAGTGTATGGTTTCGAGGATGCTCCATTTATATTGCCTAAAACTGTCCCTGATAGAATTGCATATTTGGAAATAATTAGGCAAATGCATTGTTCAAATGTCATGCATCTAAGTTCGCATGATAAGCAATCATTCATGCCCAGTACTTTGTGTTTTGGAGATTTTACTGTGGTTTCAAAAGAAGGATACAATCTCATTTTGGATAAACTAATGCATTATAACATGGTGACTACTGAGGTGAGGAAGGGGTTTGATCCTAAGGGTTTCATTGACTATGCAAGAAGAAAACAAAATCTCAGTGGATACATGCACATACATTATCCACATGATGATGTCATTAGAAATTTGGAAGAGGCTGAAGTCGACTTGGTGGTGGAGAAATATAACAGAGATTTGAATGAAAAGAAAAAGCAGTTGGCAGAAGTTGAAGTGGTATCCTCTGAAGAGGAAGAATTGACTGAACAGCCACAAGATAAGACAATAGAAATGTCTAAAAGAAAAATGCAACAATATCAGCCTCCAGTTGTGATACATGATGAGGAGGGGTCTGCTGATGAAGATCCACGCCAAAAGGCTTATGATTCTTTTGTGTCAGATGATACATTCATTCATTCGAAGGAATTTAAATCATTCCTGTATAAATACAAGGGAAAATAAATTAGAGAGTCAGTAGATAATGTTTCTGCTGACAATGAAAAACAGTTATTAGAGATGTTAAAGGAGACAGTGGACAAGGAAATGCAGGACATGACACCAAGCAGAGGCAGACAGCTGCTTAAAGATGCAGGGGTTATGATTTTTCCCGGTTTGGATTTAAATTCTGCTCTGGTTTTTGATAGTTTTTTGAATAATGCTGATGATAAGTATAAGCTTACTCCAGAAGGAGTTAATGAAGTCTATATGGGAACGAGATACAATAATGATGAAAATTCTTTAATGATATGGGCATTGTATCCTCCCCATAAGAAGACGGCCATCATAGACATTGAAAAAACTTTTGGCCATGTTATGACTTTCAGAGCAGGTGAAACTGACCCCATAATTACTGCAGACATTGGCATCAATGTTGCAAAGTTGAATAAAGCACAAGCTCAGATGTTAATCAAGGAAAGAGATGCTTATAAGCTGAATTGTGAAAGATTAACAAAAGAGAATGACTACTTGAAGGACGCTGTTAAGAGCACCTTTGGCCAATCTACGAAGAGAATAACTCAAGGTGAGAGCTCACAAAGTAGTCAAGAGATATCCCATGATCAAGCCAAACAAATTCAAATAGATGCATTTGTTACAATACTGCAGAGCAGGTATGCAAACATGGTACGGTGGTTAAACCAGTTTTGGGATAACTACTCGGAAAATCATAAAGCAGTCAAAGAACATGAAAGGCTTGATCAGAGGATACAAGAAAAGGTGATCGAGTTGCAAAACAGAGGTGCCACTGATAGCACAGATATCTCTGATGCAAGAGCATTGCTCAAATGGCACCAGAATTATTATGATAAACTCAAAGCTGATGCTAAGGAAGGGACTGATGCATCAGATGCAGGGGTGCCCAGGATATTCAAAGATAATGGAGAGGTAAAGAGCAAAGAAGAGTGGACTGTTGATTGTCAAGTTATATTGCACAAAGCCACAGGAGCTCTAAAAGATAAAGCCTTTGTATCTACAGAAGTTTGCAAACAACTGGAGGAAATGGTCACCCTTGATATAATCACCAGGAGTGCAGTCGAGCTTACTGATTCTCACCGTGTGCAGGAGTACTTAGATCATCTGACAAAAGTCTATTTATGGCTAAACAGAGCCTAATTAAGCTTATGTAATTATTGTTTGTATTGGTTAAAATCCCAAGAGACTTATTGAAGAGTTGTATCTCTTCATGAGAATATCTATATAAGTTCAAACAATCTATGCTGAAAAATCATCAGCAGTAGAAGATATTCATATATACATATACATAATATTCCAGAATGACCATGTTGCATATTTTATTTTGAAGAAGAAATTTGAAGTTCTCTGATTCAGTATTTCTATTTTGGTATCAGTTATTTGTTGAAATTATTCAATTGTGTGGCTGTCTCCATTTCTGCATTTCCCTGTTATTCAGATTAAACTATCAAGTATATATTTAATCTGTCAATACACATTCGCTGTATCTGTGTGATTAATTCGGTTGGTGTCCATCCTAAGGAATTAAACCCTTCCAATTTATTCACAGTAACCTGGAAGTAGTAAGTTGGGATTACTAAGTAGAGCCATATAGTTAGGATTGATACACTGTCTCCAGTAAATATTATCTGTTAATCTTGTCTATTCATTTCATTTGGTTCCTTCAAGTAAGGATTAAAATACCTTCTGGTGAATTATAGGATATCTGATTTTATTTGGTTGGATTATCAAGAAGAGTCTGTCAGTCACTTACTTGCACGTTTATACAAGCTATAAACCAGAACTGTGCCAAATATCTAGAATTATTACCATTTAGAAATTACTGTTTTTAGTCCTTCAAATTGACTCTGTTACCCAACAAGGCACTAGTCTCATTCAACTCATTAATTAAAACCTTTTTGATATTGCTTATACAATTTCTGCCAATCACTTATTAAACATTACACATAGAATTAATTAGTCAGCTTTGTCATCTATCCTACATCCTATGCCATTGTAGATAGACCTAGTTAGTCCATTCATCCACACTCAGACTGCTTTAATATTTCAAGGTTCACCCACCTAGGTGTAGCAGGACATAAAGTGTAGGAAATCATCAAACCTTGAAGGTTGATTTCGTCAAGTTAGTTCAAAAACGTTGCAAATCCAAATATAGAGCATGGCATCCTCTTAGGATTAGCAACTTGCATTTTTGAGACCTAACAATGATGATGATGTCTTTCTTTCCCCAATATGCAGAAACGAAACATCTTGATGTGCTGTTCATCAGAGCATTCGGAGGGGAGGAGCATCATATTTCACAACATCCCGCGGCTAGATTGAAGACATAGGGTTGGTCATCATCATGATTTTGGCGTAGGTTTAACTGTTACCGTTGGCCAAGTCTAATATTGTCACCCTGATCATATGTGGTCGCACCGACGCCAATATGATGATGATGACCCGAAACATACAAACAGAGCATGCAGAGCTCGATTCGAAGGATGGTTAAAGGGCAGTTATTTCCTTGTATATTTTGAGATCATCATGATCATATTTTGAACCCGATACACATGGAAATGGGCGGGAAAACATGAAATGATGGAAATTTGAAGACCCGATTGCTGATTTCCCAGTCAACGATGGTTGACCTGGTTGTTTTAACGCTGTTTATGCATTTAGTGCATGATTTCCCACTGATTTGGAGCCTGATTGCCTGTAGCTGCACATTTTTGGGGGCTTGTTTAATAAAACGTTTTACTTCCTGCTGTTTATCCACATGATGATGATGAACCTAATGTTTGTCTGTTTACTTGCAGGAAGTCATGATGATGCTGCTGAAGCTGAGCATTGAAGTCATGATGCTGCTGAAGCTGAGCATTGAAGTCATGATGCTGCTGAAGCTGAGCATTGAAGTCGTGATGATGCTGCTGAAGCTGAGCATTGAAGTCATGATGCTGTTAGAGCTGTTGCTGAAGCTGAGCATTGAAGTCATGATGCTGCTGAAGCTGAGCATAGTATGGTTGCACAAGGAGGCAACATGAGCCAGAAGTGAGGAGGATATTGTCAAATATGCTGTTCGCCAGCTGGAGACCGAATCAAGTTAAAGATGCTGGAATATTCTGTGCCAGCTGTACATTTGCTAACTGGCGAAGCATATGCTTTTCATCTGGACCGTTGATTGTTATGAGAGGATCCTGATCCTTGGATCACTGTAACCGTTTTCTGGCTTTTGTTCTATATAAGAGCCAGAGCTTGTCAAAAATAGGAGAGATACATTAGAATACACAGACGCATCTGGCGCATTAAGGCCAATTACTGTAGAATCAATTAGGAGATCGGATTACTGAGACTAATGAGGACAGAATTGTTGAAATGTCAAGGTTCTTTCTTCAGATCACTGTAAATGTACCTGTTCTTGAGCATACTGAATGGTTATGAAGTTTCAGATTACATCCTGATTGTAAATTTTACGTAATCTTCCTGTTGATTTCTGGATATGTACTGGTGAATGCTGTGTTCAACTGGAAGCGCTTTCATTTCATTACATGTTGTTGTCAACTTTTCCTTTGAAGATTTGCACTAGATCATGCGGATTTGTGGAATGTCCTGGTGAAGTATGATTTTAGTTTCCTTCTTTTCATTGCATGTATGGGAGCTTGTATGTGGATCAGTGATCTAAGTCCAGTAGTTTTGGGAATCTCATTCTTTAACCCTTTTCCTTTTTTTCAATTTCATAAATTCATCACCATAACTGCAAATCATGATAAATAACAAGCAGAAACAGTGAAATATGCTGAAATCCCGTAGGTAACTGAAAATCATTAGCATATTTGAGTTAAATGCATGTAGTATTGAAAATATCATGCAAAGAATCATAAATAATGGTAGAAATCATGCAAATATCAGCCTGTAGGCACATTATTTGACTAACTTTATAGTGCAGAGGTAGAATTGTTGGAGATTTATGCAGAGCAAATATACAGAACAGGATATTTGGAGGAATAATGATGAACTTTGCAGAAACATGTAAGGCCCCTGAATGGAAAACAGCAACACACATCAACCACTGAGTAACGTCAGTAGATTAAGACCTAATCAACGGAGACTTGGGATCATGAATTCTTTGAATTCATCGTATCTTTCAAGATGAGTAAAGGTTGTTGTGTAACTTTTATTCTATGTTTGCAAATGACTAACATCATGACCAACATAAATTGGCGCTAGAAGGAGGGCTAAGCTGTTTCTCAGCAAATAAATCCTGTTCAGTTGAAGTGATATCCCCTGCCTCAGTTTAGCAGCCCGCTTTAAATCTTGCTAACGTATCTGCAGGCCCCTCGCTTCTAATGCAACATAAATTGGCGCTAGAAGGAGGGCCGAGCTGTTTCTCAGCATCATCAACAGAAGGAGGGCAAAGTCTGGAATATTACGCTCATCATAAGTATCTGCAGGTCCCTCGCTTCTAACGCAACATCAATTTTTGAGAAGGAGGACCTGAGCTGCGAATTTTTGGATTTCTGCAAATATTGCATAAATATTTCAGCATTTCAGTTAAATGTCTACAAATATCTCTTACCTGAGATGTTTTGGTTGCACCTTTGCAAAGATCTAGCCCAAAGCATCAAATATTTGTTTGATTTTCTGGACTTTCAAGTTTTATTCTGAGATATGATAGATCTCCTTAAAATTGCAAAATACTAAAAAAAAATTGAAGAATAGAGTCTCATTTTGATGGATGTATATGAGAATAATTGTCAAATTAACATTCATTTGTTTCAGGAAACTTTGAATAGGCAGCTTTACCCTCACAGTTTGTCTAACTTTGGTTTATCTACCTGTTGCAGGATACACCAAACTGCAGAACACAGTGAAATAAATTGTTTAACTTTCCTTACAAGGTTGGATTTATATTTGAAAGGACTAATATTCTTTCTGGATGTGTTCAGGGCCAAAATTTGCTAGGAAAATGAAGAAATTCTGGAGCAACAAGCAGATGCAGCACCAGAAGTTATTAATTGTCCAGACACTGAAGTGGACAGATCTGAAGATTTTGAATTATACTTGTCTAGAAATATACAGTGTAGTCAATTATTAGGATTACCTATTGATGATGTCTTGATTGAAAGCTGGTGCAGATTACATGATGAAGAGCATTCAGAGAGAGATTGTTACCCTTGCTTGGTCATGTTGAAAAAGACTCTAGAAAATACAATAGCTGAATCAGTTCCGGAAGGTAATGAAGAGGAAACATCTTTCCTGGATTCATTTTATGGTGAGATTGATAGGAGTTCTCTACTTCCTAATACAAGTAAGGATCAGTCAGTATGTAGGTATGAATCTTGTGAAAATTTTAGAGAAGAAATCACTCATCAGGATAATATTTTTGATTCTGATCCTAATACTTTTGATAAAGAAGATGAAACATCTTTCCTGGAATCATTCTATGGTAAAGAGAAGTGTAAACAGATAGTAGAGCAATTTAAATGCACTGCTGATGATGAAGTTCCTATGATAGTAACTCAGGGAGTCATAGAGAAGAAAATAAATGCTGATTTACTGCCTAACTGGGTTGAATTGAATGATCAAATGCAAGAATGTTGCAGGTTAATGGAACCAGATCCTCTAATAGATAGAAAATATGAATTATTTAATGAACAATTCCTGAAAGCTGAAGATGTAGAAGACTTTGAAGTTGTTGTGAATAATCGGATGTCACTCCAGAAATATTTTGAGAATGAAACAGGGGAGTGTCCTTATCAAGTGAAAATTGTTTCTCCTTTACAATTACATGATTTAGAAATGATAAATTTCTGTATATCAGGTTGTGATAATAAAGATATTTATTTAGATGCTGATGTGTAGGAAATTGAAGAAAATATTGAGAAGTTTCCTGAACTGGAAGATAAACTGAACATCCAGAATGAAGGGATAAAGCTGGATAAAGATGAAGAATTAATACATCAAGGGTCATACATCCTTCAATTTGAAGAGAGACCAGGCACTGAGCCAAGCAGTGAAAATATAGAATTAAATGGAAGACCAATTGCCAATGAAGAAGCATGTCCAACAGAGTCAGAAATACACCAGGTTGTATTTCTCCTTTCCACAGTAAATGATGTTGAATACTATTTTGATTATGGAAATTCAGAAGATAAGACATGCATATGGATTAATCATGAATATGATGAGCTTCCTCAGTTGCTGATCATCAAGAGTTGTTCTGTTGAATACAGTGAATTTAGAATATCAGAATATTCTTCAGAATATAAAGATAAATTTGCTAGGTTGAGAACCATAACTAATACCCTGATGCTCCTGCACAATCAAAAGAAGTATGCAAATACAGGTGTCCTTAGGTCTGTTTCTGGTTTTTGTTTGCCTAGTAGTGGTTTGTATATAATTTGTAGGTTAGTTGTTTGTACAGTTTGCTTGTTTTGCTTTCTTGTTTTGTTCCTGTTGTTTCCTTTTTGTAGGTTAGTTGTTTGTATAGTGGTTGCTTCTGTTTTGTGTTGTTTTGGTTGAGTTTTGTTTTGGTAAGTCAGGATGATGCACTTCATCACCTAAGAAAATAACTAAATTGTTAGGATTCAAGTGATGAGATCAGATTTAGATATAGATTGTAATTCATTCTGATAAATACTCATGATCAGGTTTTATAATATCTTTTCATCAGGTGCCTTTTCTTGTCCAAAGTGAGTCAAACACAATGAAACACCTAACAGCCTTGGGTTTTTTGAAGATATGAGTATAGGTGTTAAGTGAAAAATCTAAAGGGACTCCCTTGCTACCAATACAATCTCCAACCTAAAGCTGCAAGTGACTACCCCTTGTATAAATGAGCTGACATGATGATATCAAATATAAGTATATAAATAGAAAATCAGATAAACAATAAACTTAGGCCATCTAAGTAACTCTACCGGGGCTATAGATGCCTGCTGGCAGTGGGGCTCTACTTAGGGAGATTGTATAGATAACCTTGCCGGGGTTATGAACACCTGCTGGCAGCAAGGCTCTATCCAGGTTGGCTATGAGGGATGATCTCCAACTATGTAGTTTAACACCAGTTACTTATGTTTTCAACTTGCTTTCAAGATGAGGATAATTAATCATATGCACACACATGATCCTTTGTTAGCACTGTTACCTTGATGAAACTTTATCATTCAAAGATCATGATGATTTTACTTAGAAAGAATTAGAATACTATAGATGAATATGATCATATCACTTGAATTATTTGAATTTTGTTGTTTTCTTTGGTGGCAAGTTGTTGTGTGGTTACACAACAAGCCCCATTTTAACTTATCAAAATAGGGACCCAACTTTTGGCTTGGCTTGTGTTGTCTGCTTTCTGGTGGTTTGGTAAAAATAGGTCAGGTGCATCATCATCATGAAGGTCAGGATGAGGTTGGTCATCATCATGAGGTTAGTTTGTCAAAGTTCATATTTTGTTTCTATGACGTCATGGTTAGAAAGAGCTTGAAATTCCATGCAGGTTTGCCTGTTACATCACTTGAAAATTCGTCCATATGAGGGAGTTATGCACAGTCAAAGTTTTGGTCAAACCTGATAATTGCTGTATGAAGATCATTATCATGATATTTGAAATGCCCCCAATAATATCCTGAGGTCGAAATATCCGGACGTCAACTTTAAGTCGTAGTAGGTTGTCCCCGTCGAGCGGTCTTTTGCATTGCGAAAGGTCATCATCATGATCTTAATCTATCACCTGATAAAAAATCATGCAGTCCCGAAACATCCGGACGTCAATCTTAAGTGATAGTGTGTTTTCCCGTCAAGCAACCTTGGAAACATCGCGAGCATCATGATATTCTAACATCGCGAGCATCATGATATTCTAACATCACCCGCTATTATAATATCATGCTGATGATCATCATCACCCTACTTAAGAAACCCACCATCTGCAAAATTTGCACGCGCACGTCAAAGTCCTGGTGATCATCATCATCATGATCTTTCAAGGCAGGATCGCATTTCGTAATATCCTCCTGATCTCCTTTTGCGTGATCATGATGATCACCCTATCTTTCAAAGCGGAGGGTGATATTCCAATTCCCAAGTCATGATGTCAAGATCATCATGATCTTGTTCGTCTCCCTGATATTTCGCAATATCCTCCTGCCGAAATATAACTTTTTGCAAATATCCTGATGACGTCATCCTGACCTGATAAACAAAGATGCAAATATCAGGATGACGTCACCATCACCTTTCTCCTTCGGCAGGATATTTTCCAAGGCATGATCCTATACGCGAATATGATGATGACGATGATGTCATGTTCGAAGATTAACAAAAGCCCCGGATATCCTGATGACGTCATCTGGACATTCAGCAGGATCATATTTTAAATCACCCAATGCGGATATGATGATGATGATCATCATCATCCTGATCTTTCGAGCGGGTTACCTTGGCCGCGAGGGGTTCATCATATTTTTAGCCTGATCATCTTCCTAAGATGACCCGATATTGCATTTTATCCCTGATCTTAACGAAACATGACGGTGACGTCATCCTTTGCATTTTATTGAAGCCTGATGATGACGATGACGTCACCATGATTTTTCCTTTCCTCGGCAGCAGGATCATATTCCAAATCCTCCTGTTTGTCTTCATCATGATGATGATGATGATGTCTTTCTTTCCCCAATATGCAGAAACGAAACATCCTGATGTGCTGTTCATCAGAGCATTCAGAGGGGAGGAGCATCATATTTCACAACATCCCGCGGCTAGATTGAAGACATAGGGTTGGTCATCATCATGATTTTGGCGTAGGTTTAACTGTTACCGTTGGCCAAGTCTAATATTGTCACCCTGATCATATGTGGTCGCACTGACGCCAATATGATGATGATGACCCGAAACATACAAACAGAGCATGCAGAGCCCGATTCGAAGGATGGTTAAAGGGCGGTTATTTCCTTGTATATTTTGAGATCATCATGATCATATTTTGAACCCGATACACATGGAAATGGGCGGGAAAACATGAAGTGATGGAAATTTGAAGACCCGATTGCTGATTTCCCAGTCAACGATGGTTGACCTGGTTGTTTTAACGCTGTTTATGCATTTAGTGCATGATTTCCCACTGATTTGGAGCCCGATTGCCTGTAGCTGCACATTTTTGGGGGCTTGTTTAATAAAACGTTTTACTTCCTGCTGTTTATCCACATGATGATGATGAACCTAATGTTTGTCTGTTTACTTGCAGGAAGTCATGATGATGCTGCTGAAGCTGAGCATTGAAGTCATGATGCTGCTGAAGCTGAGCATTGAAGTCATGATGCTGCTGAAGCTAAGCATTGAAGTCGTGATGATGCTGCTGAAGCTGAGCATTGAAGTCATGATGCTGTTAGAGCTGTTGCTGAAGCTGAGCATTGAAGTCATGATGCTGCTGAAGCTGAGCATAGTATGGTTGCACAAGGAGGCAACATGAGCCAGAAGTGAGGAGGATATTGTCAAATATGCTGTTCGCCAGCTGGAGACCGAATCAAGTTAAAGATGCTGGAATATTCTGTGCCAGCTGTACATTTGCTAACTGGCGAAGCATATGCTTTTCATCTGGACCGTTGATTGTTATGAGAGGATCCTGATCCTTGGATCACTGTAACCGTTTTCTGGCTTTTGTTCTATATAAGAGCCAGAGCTTGTCAAAAATAGGAGAGATACATTAGAATACACAGACGCATCTGGCGCATTAAGGCCGATTACTGTAGAATCAATTAGGAGATCGGATTACTGAGACTAATGAGGATAGAATTGTTGAAATGTCAAGGTTCTTTCTTCAGATCACTGTAAATGTACCTGTTCTTGAGCATACTAAATGGATATGAAGTTTCAGATTACATCCTGATTGTAAATTTTACGTAATCTTCCTGTTGATTTCTGGATATGTACTGGTGAATGCTGTGTTCAACTGGAAGCGCTTTCATTTCATTACATGTTGTTGTCAACTTTTCCTTTGAAGATTTGCACTAGATCATGCGGATTTGTGGAATGTCCTGGTGAAGTATGATTTTAGTTTCCTTCTTTTCATTGCATGTATGGGAGCTTGTATGTGGATCAGTGATCTAAGTCCAGTAGTTTTGGGAATCTCATTCTTTAACCCTTTTCCTTTTTTTCAATTTCATACATTCATCACCATAACTGCAAATCATGATAAATAACAAGCAGAAACAGTGAAATATGCTGAAATCCCATAGGTAACTGAAAATCATTAGCATATTTGAGTTAAATGCATGTAGTATTGAAAATATCATGCAAAGAATCATAAATAATGGTAGAAATCATGCAAATATCAGCCTGTAGGCACATTATTTGACTAACTTTACAGTGCAGAGGTAGAATTGTTGGAGATTTATGCAGAGCAAATATACAGAACAGGATATTTGAAGGAATAATGATGAACTTTGCAGAAACACGTAAGGCCCCTGAATGGAAAACAGCAACACACATCAACCACTGAGTAACGTCAGTAGATTAAGACCTAATCAACGGAGACTTGGGATCATGAATTCTTTGAATTCATCGTATCTTTCAAGATGAGTAGAGGTTGTTGTGTAACTTTTATTCTATGTTTGCAAATGACTAACATCATGACCAACAGGATCCTTATACTTAATAGTCACTCCTTGATCTTGTTCCTCCTATTAACCCCTAGCTTCCTACTTCCCCTTCTTTGTCCCTTCCATCCCTCAACCCCACCCTTATCATCAGTGTCCCTCCAAGAACTTCCCTTACTACTCCTGTGCCTTCCTACCATACCCACCATTCAGTCTTCCCAGACATTCTTTGCCCTACCACCATTGATCTACACTCTTAACCTAGTGCAAGGGCACTAAGAAATCAAGGCAAATTTTGAATTTTGGTCTCTATCTTGAGCCAAGGTGGAGTTTTCTTAATAAATGATGTAATAAAGGCCATTAGAATCATTTTCATGTAGTGGAGATTAGTGTCTTGAATATTTTCTTAAGATTAGAACATTATTTTTAAGCAGCTTTTGTGACAGGCTATTTTATGCCTTTTTTTGTCTTATCCACAATGGTGGAATTATGGTGAACATGGAGTTTTATTGTATGCATATTATTTATGCCTCTTACATGTCAAGGGAGGTAGAGGATGAAGTTTGGAGTGAAGAAATACAAAGATTTTCTATCTTTTTCTACATTTTTCTATATTTGTTGTTGTTCCAATGTCTGGTATTATTCTGTACTATATATCAAGAATCAAATGTTTGAAATCATGAAGTAAATGATGTTAGCTTTCATTTAAATCAAGTTAGGAAGGTTTTCACTAATGTTGAAGCATTTTCTAGTTGGATTTCTGAAATTGGTTTTAAAACCCTAATTTTGAGGGTTTTAGCAAAATTGATAGGTTTTTGACCCATTCCACCTATGTCATAGCCCAAAATTGGGTTGTTTTTACTTGTTTATTGCATTCAAAGAGTATGGGACTAGAAAAGAGTAGTTTTTGAATCCATTTACACCTAATATCCTCATGTATTAGGTTTTTTAGCATAGGTGGAGTAGAGATTTGATGAAAAGTTGACTTAGGATGAGCTAATATCCCTCAAACCAGCATATTCAATCTATTTTCAATCAAATTCATGCCCTGGAGTAGTTCTTGGAAGTTTGGAGCAAGTCTAACATACACTTGTCTTGTAAAAGAGGACTAATTAGTCCTAAGAACAACAAGTACAGTTAGTTTTTGAGGTACTGCATGTTTGATATTTTGTGTAGAAGCGGGTATCCTAAAAGCTAATTTGTTCATGGGTTTGTCATTAAATCTACAAAAACCCTATTCCAAGGACTACAAGCAAATAGGTCTAGTTGTGAAGGAACGATAGGAAGAACAAGTGACCAAGTTTCTTGGTGAGTTTCATGAGTTTCAATCAGTCATATTAGTGTGGTCTCAAGTGACTTGGAAGGTTGGCAAGTAGTTCTTATTTTCAAACCATGTTGTGTTATCTTCCCCAAGCATTGAAAACAGGTGTAAGAGAGATAGAATAGTCCAAACCATGCTTGATTGGTCAAAAGATTAGTGAAGTCCATGTTGAATCTATGCCCTACTCTACATCATGACCCCATTACCTAAGTGTGTTACATCATAAAATGTTGAGAGGAACCTCCTGCAACAATATAATGAAAAATGCAAGAAATAACAGAAATAGCATAAACATAGAAGGAATTTATTAATTGTAGGCCACTTCGAGGGGGCAACCTCCTTTGAGAAAGATTAATACAATAATATTTGTGTATGCCTTCATTGGTCTCAACACGTACTTATATACTAAATCTAATCTAAACAACTATTACTTCCCATGAATGTGGGATAATACAATATATTCATAGGATGACTTACAAAGCATATGTGTCCAAATGTAATATACTAACAAAGTAAAGAGAAGGGTTAAACATGGGTTCCTAACATCCCCTCCCTCTTAGAAAAGATTTGTCCTCAAAGAGTAGGATGTGGAAATTGTTGTTGAATTTGAAGGAGTGGTTCCCATGTAGCAATCTCTGGGTGCATTCCATGCAACTGAATTAATACCTCTGTGATGGATCAGGAGCGAAGATAATGAGTGCACCTATCGAGGATTACCTCTAGCTCCAAAAGGATGGATCCTTCATTATCTAGTTGTGGTAAAATAGTTTGTGCTCTATCGTCAGTGCTAAGAAATTTCTTTAGACCAAAGACATGAAATACTGGATGAATGCGGGAAGAAGGAGCTAGCTTATGATGCCTAATCTAATCTTGGGTGTGGAGAACTATGCCGAGTGCCTGAACTCATGAACTACTAGGGAAGTATGGAAGGAGCATTGGTGGTGCCTGACCATAGACTGCTTCATATGGAGTCATGTTAGATGTAGTGTGGTAGGAGGTATTCTACCACCATTCAGTGAAAGGGAGCCACTTTGCCCACTGATGTTGTTGTTTTGAGGTGGAGCAATGAAGATAAGTGTCCAAAAATTTGTTGATAATTTTAGGTGGACCATCTATGTGTGGGTGATACCCATAATTCATCTTCAGTTTGGTGTCAGTGTGTTAAAATAGTTCTTTCCAAAAATGACTGATTAAAGTTGCATCACGATCTAAGATAATGGAAGAAGGGATGCCATGAAGACGAAAGATCTGGTCCATGAAAATGTGTGCGATGGAGGAGGTGGTATAGGGATGGCTGAGGGCACAAAAATGACTATATTTTGAGAGGCAATCACCCACAACTAAGATCATTGTCTTCCCTCCAAATTTAGGGAGCCCCTCAATGAAATCCATAGAAATATCTATCCAAATCCGTGTAGGGATGGGCAAGGGCTCAAGAAATCCAATGAGTGTCATTTCACCCTTGTTACATTGGCAGGTATCACATGCAGTCACAATCTATTCAATTGCCCTATTCATTCCCTTCCAAAAGAAGTGATGTCGTGCCCGCTCATAAGTTTTGAGGAACCTAGAGTGCCCTACTGATGGAGAAACATAGAGTTCATAGAAGACAACCTTCTAGATAGATTCCAATCAATTTGGAATAGGCATAGAAATAGATGAAAGAGAAGCTTGGTCATCACATGTGCGAGAAAGAGAATCTGCCACAATATTGTCCTTACCCTTCTTGTAAGTGATCTCATAGTTATAACCCATGAGTTTGCTGATCCATTTCTGTTGTGCTGGGGATGAGACCCATTGTTCCAGGAAATATTTTAGGCTCTGGTGAGTAGTCCTAATGTAGAAATGATTCCCTAGTATGTATGGCTGCCACTTCTGTACTACATGAAAAATAGCCATCATTCATTGTAGAACTGAAGGAGTAGTGGAGACTATAGATGGTTGCATCTGAATGGAGTGAAGATGAGTGATGAAACCATGTGAATTCTTCTTAAGACATTTTTCCATGCGATGTGAACTTTTGATGCTAAGAGACCCCAGTTGTAAGCCCTTCAATGTGTGTTTGTGCCCATTGTCTAAATACTGCATCCAAAGTTTAGCAAAATCCCATAAGATGGGTCCAAGTGTGCGTAACCATTGGGTGCCCAAAACCACATCACATCCACCTAAGGGCAAGGTAAACATGTCAGAGCATAGGTTATAATCTACCATAGAGATACACACATTGCAACACTTCCCTTTGCAAGGTAATGTGCCCCCATTGGTAATCATGACTTCAAAGTTTGAGCAAGGATAAACAAAACAATCAACATGTTTGGCTATTCGAGGGTCAATGAAGTTATGAGTGCTACTAGAATCAATGAGTATTGTAAGAGGGAGATTCTTGAAGTAACCCTTGACCCGCATGGTTTGTGGGGTGGTGACTCCTCCTACATCTTGGAGAGAGATCTCTAGGTGGTCTTCCTCATATGTAGGGTCAACAGGCGATTGCTGAGTTTCAACCTGATCAACTACTGTATCCTAAGCATCTGCATAAACTTTAGTTTCAGGTAGAGAATCCACATCCAAGAGATAGAGCTTTTGCTCAACACATCTATGTCCCTGAGTGAATTTGTCATCACAATTATAACAAAGCCCTTTTTCTCTACATGCCTGCATCTCTGCTTTAGTCAAATGCTTGATAGGAGTTGTTCTAGGAGATGGCATTATTTGAGGGCTTTAGGAATCCATATTTTTGAATGGAACAAAATTGGATTTGGAGCATTGTTGAGCTATGATCTTGTCCTCCGCCAACTTTGCCAACCCTAGGGCTTCCATCATTGTGTTGGGATGGAACATTTTAACCTCAGATCAGATTGCATCCTTCAGACCACTGACAAAACAACTCTTGAAGAATTCATCAGATAATCCCTTTGTGTGATTGGCCAATTTCTCAAATTCTATATGATATTCTCTCATAGTGCCAGTTTGGTGAAGTTTAGTGAGTTCTCCTATGAAGTCATCAAAAGCACTAGGGCCAAATCATTGGAAAATGAGTTTGCAAAAATCTGTCCATTTTGGCTCTTCATGAGCCTTGATGTACCAACGGAACCATTGAAGGGCGTCATGTTCCAAATGAAAGGATGCAAGTGGGACTTTTTTGACATCAAAAGTATTATGCAGACTGAAATATTGTTCTGCCCAGTATATCCATCTAGTCAGATCATCACCATTGAAGTGAGGAAAATCAAGCTTCGGTCCATGAAAATTGCCAGAAGAAGAAAATCCTATATCTGTAGAAGACTCTGGTTGCTGTCTATTGTTCATGGCGGAATGCTAAAGATTCAGCTAGAGAATTTTTTCATCCAGATCTTGGAGTTTGGTCTTGAGGGTTGCAAGTTCCTCCTCCATGTTTTTTTCTCTTGCACAGGTGACAACCATAACCAAGATTTTTTTTTTTTGGGAATGGGTAGAAAAGAAAAAATAGAAACATTTTAGTAAAGGAAAATTTGGATTTGGGAAAAACTCTGATGGGTAATTGGGGTTTGACTAGGTTTTGGACACTTTCGGAGGGACAGGGAAGTAGAAAATGGGGGTTTCAGAAGTGGAGTGAAAGAATGGGAAAATTTGTCCAAGAGGGACAAAGGAGCAAAAATAGGAAATGAACACTGTGGAAAAATTTGAAGGTGATTGGGTGAGAATCGAAAAAGTTGTGGTAAACCCTAAAAATAGACAAATGTGGGATTTCTGGCTTTGATAAGTGGAATTTAGGATAGGGTCCTCAAGGAAGGAAATATGCAGAATGGAATTTTAGGGGTTCCAATGAATTTTCAGAGGAAACGGAGCTAAAGCAAGGAAGATATAGAAAAAAATAGAAGATTTTTTACTTTTTTTTCTATTTTGGAAATGATCTGCAAATAGCTCTGGACAAATTTAATCTGTGATTTGTCAGCTGGCAATAGATATGGACCCCAAGTATGTTTGGCTTCCTAAAGGTTTAGGGGACTCACTCGGGTACCAATGTTGTCTAATAGCTTGCGTATTGGGGCAGTACCCCTCACTCCATGGCTCAGGTAAAACTAATAATCACTTTGCCACAAACGATAGCTCTTGGTTCACCTCACAGATGGGAACTAGTCAACCAAGTAGGGGCCCTTAACCTTTTCGCTGGCAGGTCCTCTTAATGGGCCAACTACTTCAGGGTTCCTGTGGTACTCCTCACAATGAGTTTTAGGCCTATGCCTAGGTACTTCCCACAGTTAAGTGAATAAGGATTATTCCTTGATCCGAACCTGCAATTGAAATGAACAATACAGATGCAAAGAAAATAGAACTACTGCAATAATCACAGTGTTTGGAGACCACTGCAAAAAATAATTCTGCAAAAATTCCACCCAGTGAGACCAAGAAAGTGCTCAGATACCAGATGAGAGGAACCTCCTGCAACAATATAATGAAAAATGCATGAAATAACAAAAATAGCAAAAACATAGAAGGAATTTATTGATCACAAGCCACTTCGAGGGGGCAACCTCTTTTGAGCAAGCTCAATATAATAAATTCGTGGATGCCTTCATTGGCCTCAACACATACTTATATACTAAGTCTAATCTAAACAACTATTACTTCCCATGAATGTGGGATAATACAATATACTCATAGGATGACTTAAAAAGCATATGCATCCAAATGTAATATACTAACAAAGTAAAGAGAAGGGTTAAACATGGGTTCCTAACAAATGTCCCCCTAAGACTTTTACCTCCTAAGTTTAGCTCCCAGGTCCTTTAGATTTAATCATGCATGTTAAGAATGAATCCCAGAGAAAAATCCTCTGACATTCATGAGCTTAAGTCCCAAAATAGGATACTAGACAAGGGCACCCTCGCCCTAGCCCAGACGTATTTTTTTGGCACCCAAATTTCAAATGTTAGCTAAGTGACCATTGAAAGGTTTCACTTTGTTGGCCTATTCAATTTGAATTATGAAAGTTTAGTGGGAATGCATATATAGACATGTTTAGGACTTCATTTTACACCTAGATGGATAATGCAAACTTGTGATCTTATGCTAAGGATATTCAAGGCTTCATTATGTTGCAGAGTAGTATTATGTTGTGTTCGTACTTGTTTGTTATAGATTTGTCTTCATCAATCCATCTCCTCATGGCATGAAAGATCTTCATCTCCTTATGAGAGATAGACCTACTAAGGTGATATCTACTTTCATTTTCAATCAATTTATCATATCATTTACTTTTGCCTCTATCCACTATGGACACACACTCTATTTAACTATGGTGTTCAAAGGCTTAAATACCATTTTGGAGCTTGACCAAGGAAAGCTCCTAAACACCACAACCCGCAACCCCTCTTCTAACAATCCTTTTCCTTCACATCCTATTGTTGTTTGGGTTATATTATTCATTTTGATTAATCCACATTTCCCATCACATTTTGGCACCCACTGTGGGGCCCTTACCCCTATATCTAATCAAAATCTGAGTTTTCTTGTAGATAGGTTCCATACAGGTGTCATACAGGCTTTTGATAGGTCAATCTGGTGGATCTGAACAATCTCATGGTGTTTCTACTCTCTGTTTTGACACATGTAGAAGTTTGGCTCAAACACTCTCTAAATCGGTGCTTTTGTCTTCTATTCTGGTGCCTGCGATCTCCCGGCACATCCATACTCTGAGATGGTGCATCTGAGTCCTATTTCAGCACTTTTGTATTTACGGCATATATACTTTCCATTACAGTGCTTTTACACTGTATAATGATACATTTGTTAAAATAGCGCATACATCTCTTGTTATAGCGCTTTTGACACCTGTCTTAGCGCTTCTATACAACAATGCATGCAAGCTCTATTTCTACACATTCAGACTACATAACGATGCTTCTATCCTACACTGTGGTCTTAGGGTTTCATCTGACCTTTTTTGTTTGAGCTAACATTTGTTTTGTAGGATTAGAGGCTGGATTAGAACATTTAGTTGCATTGATTAGTGCATTTAGATTAATTAGGGGAAAAAGTAACAAAAAAAAATGCATGCATGCAAATTCCACATAGTCTCTAACTAGGATGGAAAGTAATTGAACTACTGCTATCTCTGCATTATTGATTTCTTTTCCTAGTTAGATCATTGCTATCTTACAAATGAGAAAATGAACATTGCTATCTTTTTAAACACTTCAAAGTTAACAAATGCATGAGTGCACATGTAGATAGCCCATTTAGTTTTTTCTTTTTAACTAGGATTTGATAAATCAGTGTCTTCTGTGATTGTTGAATGACAATAGGCTTATGCTCTCCCCTTCACTAGGTGACCAGAACGCCATACTTGTTATTCCATCTATTTAACCTTTAGGGGGGCCTGCCCTTGGATGCCCACCTGTCCAAGTGGGAAGGACCCTGAGTGGTAATAGGCTAAAGCCAAGCCCTACCAAGCCACTTAAAATAAATTGTGCTTGAGGTGAAAACCTCCTGCAATGAGTGTTGTTGTGTTACACCAATGGCCAACCTCCCTCAAAACCCTCTAAGGCATAACCCTTAGAGCCTGGGAGACTCCATAATAGAGAGTAGTACCACCACACGTGTAACCACTCAAACGGTTGCCTTGACTACGAACCAATTGATTAGTATACCAAAAATCCCTATTTGTTGACACAAAGGATAGAGCTCTTGAAGCGGCCTTGATTCATGTGATTCTTAGTAGAGGTAGCAAGGACAATCCTATGGTTTGGTGGGGGTATGAGCCTAAGGAAACCTAGATCTGGTATGCGTGAGAAGTGAATGCTGCAGAGGGGAGCTAGTGCTACCAGAGCCTAGAGCTACACGCTTTGAGTATGCACAGCTAGAGGATTCAACAAATACTATCCTATCCAGCCTAGGGTGTACTTGCTTCTAAGTCAAAATAGTCCAAAAATACAAAAAAATAACAAAAGATAAAAATCATGAAAACTTCTGTGTGTTTGCTATGTCTTTTCCCATAATTGAAAATCAAAATTCAAGAAAAGACCAAGTTTTCAAACCCAAAAACATTTTTTTTTGGAAAAACATGCCAAAAACTCTAAAAAACCAAGAAAAAAACTAGAACTGTGCATTTGTAATGACTTCCTGTGCTTTTTCTACCTATTCCTTCTTTGTAGCTATGCATCTATCACAGTAAGCTTTTCCAGTCTTGTGTCAATGGAAAACCAATTAGAATATATTGCTCAAAAACTCTAATATCTACAATTGCAAATAAACTTAGGTCCCTCGTCCCAAGATTGTGTAGCAATTTCTCAACAAGTCCAAGTATTACAACAAGAAATGGCAATCTTGCAAGATGAACGTGCTAGTACCAGCTACGCCTCACCCTAAAATCGTATATCCTTTTCCCATACTCATGACAAGGCAAACACCACACCAAGTTGGAAATCATATACCACTCTGTCTACTAATCCTTCTTCACCATATTTTGAGACACATATTCCAAACCATACCAGTCCTATGCCGACACCACCATCGAGTTCCCCAAGCTCTAAACTGACAACCAAGGAATCCTTGGATGATTTGTGGAAAAGATTTTTTCCAAATTTATATAGCCAACGAAAAGCTAGGGAGAAAGAAAAATCCCCTCATTCACCTATCCATACACCTACCAATGATGTGATCCAAGGGCTACTAGCAGAGAGCCAACCATGTCTACAAATTCTAGTCCTTGACCTTACCAAGAATCCTTCATGTCATCCGCAACCCCTTGAGCTTATCAAAGAGCCTCCTACCATGCAACAAAGTCAAGGTCCGTCGCACCTTCATGTTGTTGACCAAGAGCCTATCCAAGAGTCTTCTACCTCAACTTCAATTCAAGCACATCAAGAGTTATGTCAAGAGCACACTTTAGAGCATATGGAAACATTAACCCCTTTTCTAAATCAAGATCAAAGCACTCCCATATGACCCCTACATAACGTCTATCTTTTCGATGATCCTATACCTATACATGAGCAAGAGATCCAATTTCCAACCGTGCATAACCTATATCTTTTCTATGATCAAGATATTATCATTGATGAAGAACCTATACAAGAGAATATTAATCCCATCATGCTAAATACTATCTATGATCAAGATCCCATCTATGATGAAGAGCCTATCTATGATCAAGCAGACCATGATGATCCTCTGAGCCCACTTTATGTGTCCCATGGTCCTAAGCCTATAACCCCATCTAGTCCTATCCAAGATCCAGCAACTTCCACTTCCCTTGATGAGACACTTGCCTCCCAAGCAAGCATAGAAGATCAAACTAGTAATACTCCTTTGCCATCCGTTATTGACCATGCTGCAAATCTGCCACCATGTATCCTTGGTCTTACAACCTTCATTCATGAGTGTTCCTCCTTAAAACACTAGAAACCATTATCCTCTATCTCATCTTCTCCATCCAATAAAGAACTTGTGTCTAGTGTTCCACCTACACATAATCCCGCTATCTGCCGCATACTCCAACATATGAACTATCAAGGTAAAGGCTTAGGCCTTCATGAACAAGGCATTTTGGAGCCCGTCCATGTCAATGTTCCTCCTCCTTCATATGGCCTTGGATACACAACCCAAGGTGAACAATCTCGAGATGTTGGTACTTCCTCCACTCCTAAATCCCCCACTTTTCATTAAAAACCCTTTCATATGCCCAAAACATATGTCACCATTCCACCTCCATCTTCCTACAATTGTCAAAAGCATGTGACCATACACCTTCCACCATCCAATCTACCTCCGCTACTTCCAACTCCTAATATCCCTCCATGCATTTTACCACCACTTCTTCCAACACCTTATTCATCCATCTATGAATCTTCTAACAATCCCAATCATGACCAACCAATGCACGTGTGGTCTAAACAAAGAGCTTCCACTCACTCCACTTCCACCATCTCAAGGGAACTTCACAACACAAATCTGGATGCGTCTACCTATAGAGTCAAAAATCCTAAGAGTCCTCATGACCTAGGATGTAAAAGCCTAGAATCAAAGAAAGATCCTTCTCAAGAGATGCATACACACACACATATATGCCAAACTGAAAAAAGGGTGGGTCCACATCCAACAAATGATTGCTCCAAAAGCTGCACAAATGTTGCATATACCCAAGCCCATACCTTCACAGGTAAAATCTAAAAGCAAAATGGTTTGGGTACCTAAGAAAAAAACCCTCAAGTTACATGAGGCATCTACCTCTGAAGAATCTCAACCATCCACTTCCTCTCGTTCCATCCAAAAGTCTCAAATTCTTCCATCCCATATGGAAAGAAAAACTCAGAAAAAATACTTAGTCTATGGGGATCCCTACATGCCTAAGTCATTCATCCACAAGAAAAAGTCTCTGCTGCTTCCTACACTACTTTCTTGTCACCAACTTCAATGTTTATCATGGTATGTGCAACTGTTGGTCATGATTCCTTTCCATCCCATGAACATTTTCATATACCTCCATCCTACATATCCTCCTCATCCTATTCCTATGGTCCATGCTTTTGCATAAGCCTTCCTGCCATATTCTGCATCATCATCCACTGTCGCACCTTCCATTATGTAATATCTACCTTCTCCATATCTCACCTTCATGCAATTCCATACCAACATCTATGAGCACACTTGACATGGTCCATTTGACAACATCTATCTAGCAGGACTATCATCTTTGAAGGAACTAGATACTTGAGTCTCTCCCTTCCATGTCCACCTTCTACCTTTCTAAAAGAAAAAATCCTTCATCCAATGGTGAAAACTTGGCAAACAGGCACCTTGGATAAGTACCATGATGAAAACCTAGAAAACAAGTGTCATGTGTAAGTTGATCTCCTACCTACACTTGGAGGCACCTTGTCTCATCGGCATGTCACTCTTCTCCTATCCTTCTATCCATTACATACCTATCCTATCGATCCATACATCCTGATCTGCTATTCCTCTATTTCTTTGATCTTGATAAAGATTGGGGGCACAATGTTGACAAATGTCTTAGATGTCTCTTGACATAATTTATCCCTCCAAACCACACAAATCCTTCATTATCCTCTTATCCTCCTATCGTCTTAAGATTGGTCATGTCAAAATCCTAAATACTCTACCTACAATGGGGCATGTTGTTCCTATGCGACATAGTCCTTGGTGATCACATCCTTGATTCATTCTACATACCTGTTCCATTCTTTGCCACCCATACATCTGCCTATCTGTGGTGTTTCCCTTGTCATTAGTATCTAGCATTAAGGCTATCCAAAATTCTTATCCAGTATCTTGTCCACAGTGTCAGCCTAGCATAGCCTCTATCATTAGTGTTATCTGTTCCATATCTAATCCATAGCTATTCCATATCCTAATCCATATTTGTTCCATATCAGATCCATAGTTGTTCCATATCTGATCCATATATGTTCCATATCTAATCCATAGTTGTTCCATATTTGATCCATATCTATTCCATATCATGTCTCATCCGATCCATATCTGGTCCATATTTGGTCCATATCTATTCCATACCATTCCCCATCGCCTAGGTCTTAAGTCCACAAGTTCACCCTGAACTATGTTGCCTCGGTGTCATCATGTAGGCAAGGCCATTATCAATGTGCCCCCGAGGCTCCACTACCCATCCATTCCCTACCTTATCACCTATCCTCCAGTCCATCCATGTCCACACCTTTCACCAGGCAAAGCATGCGTAGCAAAGCCCACTTCCAAAAAAAATTCTTGATGCAAAACATCAACCTTTCTAAAGCAAAGCAGAACACTATACCAAGACACTCAGACTAATTCTATATCAATTATGGAAAAAAAGACACATCTAATGCAAGCATGTTTTGTGAACAGGTTAACTTACAAAGTCTTGGATTTTTGTCATTATGTCTTCCTATGCTACTCAAGTATGCCAAAAGCTAGAGATGCTATGATGGGGGCATAATCATTTTCTTTGTCTGCTATTTATGGATCAAACTTTAGTAATGTGATGACTTTTGTCTAACGACATGATCAGCAAAAGATCATCGAGGACTCCGGAGGTCTGAGCATGAAAAAAGGCAATCCTTGTCTATTGAAATGCAAGAAGTACTCAAGTCATCTAGATTCAAGTTTGACTAGATGTTTGTATCAACATGCTATATCAAAATCCATGTAAGGAATACTCATGTCATCTTGGTTTAATTATACCTAGATGCTTGTATTTTCTTACAACATAATAAAGCCCAATGATGAAAGCAAAGTACTTGCAATATCAAGATGACCCGTATCCATATCCATATCCATAACATATCCAATTGCATTCCATATCAATATCCATATCCCATGCAATAAAGATTCTATGCAGAATATCAATGTTTGTAAAAACTTGTGATTTCTTCTGTCAAGTCATTTCTTCTATCGATCAAATTTCTATCTATCTTCATCAATAGTTCTAGCTGTCAACCTGAGCAGTGATCCAAATGCAAGTCTATCCTTAATCCATACCAATTGAGTCAAGTCAATCTTGTCAAATGGTCCAATCACAATTAGTGGTCTTGATCCTAATCTTGTCGTAAACCATATCAATAAATCATAACTACTAGTGGGATATATCTTTCCCACGCCTATCGTGTTGCTCTAGGGATATATCGTTCCCTGCCATGACAACACTGTCATATATTGTTATCATATCCAATGTCTTAGATAGGATGTTGCATCGTCAAAACCAGACTCGGAGTCTTATACGACATGTTTCATTCTTGGCACCAGACATCATCAATCTATATCATTGGTTTACCGCTTGATTGGGGCAATGCCTTACCTATTCTTGTATCATTTATGCATACTTGCTTACTTGCTTGTGTGTGTTATCATTGTATCTTGCATCGCATATCATTCACCTCTTTCTTCTGCATCAAACCATTTCTTCTCTTGTCAACCTATCTCATTGTGAGATTGTCCATCTCACGCCTTCTACCTTCTCCCCGTCCAATCTCCCGAGGGGGCATCCTGTCGTTAAACTTGTACTAGGGGCAAACTAGGGCATGTATCATTTTTAGACAATCTTATTCTTTGAAACAACGTGATAAAACACATTGCATCAAAGAGGGGCAAAATGTATACACCTAAAAATGACATAACTCTACTTAAATAAATATTTTTAATATTTCTTTCATCTTCACATTCCTCTATCAATAAGTAAATTATTTTATTTATTTGATTCACTTTCTCTAACTTAATTAAATAAATTATATTTATTTAATTAATTTCATCTACATCAACTTTATTCTTCTAAAATAATTAAATAATTTTAATTATTTAATTAAACCATCCATTCTTCTAAATTTAAATAAAATGCAAAGTTATTTAAATTAAATCTCCAAAAATAAAATATAATTAAATATTTTATTTATTCTTCTAAAATCATGTGCAAGTAAATTAAATAAATTTATTTATTTAATTTGCTTTCTTATCTTCCAAATCTTCTAAAAATAAATTAAATAAATTTATTTATTTAATTTGTTTTCTTATCTTCCAAATCTTCTAAAAATAAATTAAATAAATTTATTAATTTACTTTGCTTTCTTATCTTCCAAATCTTCTAAGAATAAATTAAATAAATTTATTTATTTATTTTGCTTTCTTATCTTCTAAATCTTCCACAAAGTAATTAAATAAATTTATTTATTTAATTATGCTTTCTTATCTTCTAAAAACCTTCAATATCTTCTAAAAATAAATTTCTCTTGTTATACAAAAGCAAAAGCTGAGTTACAAAAGCAAAGGCTGAGTTAAAGCAACTTTAAAACAACTTTGCTCTTAAATTAGAAAAATATATTCTAATTTAAAGAAATGAAAACTCATCCTCATCAAGAAAGCATTTAACTCAACAAAGCTTCCTTTTGAATGACACGTCTTTCTTCCAATTGTTGCACGTTCCTCAACAATCCTCCTCTGTTGATCTTCTCATTTCTTCTCAACCATTGATCTTCTCTCACACAACTCTATAAATACAACCCTCTTCTTCTTCATTTCATCATCCATTGTTTGAGTAAACTTATGCTGTAGGAAATATAGCATGCCTTTGGCACCCCCATCTCCATAGCACTTCATATCATCTTTTGCATTAGTGTGTTGAAGCTCATCTTCAATCACACAAAGTATCATAGCCATTCTATTCTTGTCATCTTCAACAAGCAAGGGAGCATACACTTATGAGGGCTTCATCATTATCAAGATCGAGAATAGATAGGCAAACAATGGAAGGCGTAAGGTAGAGGTTGTGAGTATCATCTTGTTCTTATTTTAAAACCTTTTATCTTCATATTTCATTAGTGTTTGGGTTATATTATTCATTTTGATTAATCCACATTTTACCCATCACAATTACAGGTGACAGGTGTGAGATCCTGTGAAGAGGAGTTGCAAGAGACTAGAGAAAAGTAGGAAGATTCCAGATTTGACAGAAACAATAGAAAATATCCCTAACTAGACAAAGGTGCCCGCTCATTTGCCCCTCAATTTTTGTAGTGTCAGGAATCTTTGAGAAGGTTATAGTTTGAAGAAGATTTTATCTCAAAGCCCTTTAAAAAAGCACTACACTAGACAAGGGTACTCTCTCTTTTTTCCCCAAAATTTTTTCCTTCTGAAACACAAAATCTTGTATCTAATTTGTATTTAGTGCCTTCATATGCAAGCATTTGTCGAGTTTCATTTGTTTGTTTATGATTTTGCATAATTAGGGTTCTAAGCATAATCACACTAAGGTTTAATAAATTATCAATAAATTCTAAATTTCCTTGTCATTCCAAGTGACACCAAACCTTTAATTGAGTCCTCTTGCAAAAGTTGTGATTAAGCTTAGTTTAATGTCCTTGCATGTATGTAGTGAAAGGAGAATCTAATTAACTATCAACCTCATTAAACAAACCCTCATTTTCCTACATTACATTATGTTGAACCCATGTTTTTAATGAATTGTGCACATTGCTAAGTGTTGTAAATCAAATATGCATTCATACATATCATCTTCATCATCATACATTTTAAAATCTTGCATAAAAATTAAAAATTGTAAAAAAAATAGGCATTTTAGCTTGCATTTAGACATAATTTGCACTATTTTCCTTACATATTGTTGAAAACATTTAAATTTCTCATATTTTTATCAAATCTGAGATAAATTGCAGCATTTCATATTTTCGTGATCATTCACCTTGCATTTTCATCTCTCATTTGCTAGGGTTTTGTTTGAAATTTTGCATTTTTAATATAACGTAGTCATTTCAAAAGCTAGGGTTTGTAATTAAATTCTTATTTTAGATTTAATTACTCATTTTCACACTCATTAAAATCTAGTTTTTGACTGTAGTGTTTTATCATAGGGTGTTTTTGCATTTACACATTATGTATTTCAACAGAAATAAGTGTATACATTCATCTTTCCTTAAAAATTGACTTGCATTGAGCATTGTAGGATTTTTGAATCATTTTCAAATCTGATTATACTTCATTCATTAATCATTTTGCATACTTTCATGCCTTAGTTTCACTATTAGGGTTTCAAAAATCATTTAATTTTTACTACATTTTAGCTAATCTTTCATCTACAATTGCAAGATTGGCCTGTTGTGACAAATTTTGTTGCATTATTGGACTGATTAAAAGGTCTTAATTTTCTGCCCCTCATCATTCTCCTAAATTCATTACATATTTTGTGTATTTGCATTGAAAAAAGTAAAAAAAAAAAATTGAACATTTTAGTAGCATAAACAACCATAGATTGGTGTTGTTTCATTACATTCATCTTAGATATATTGCATTTAAGATCTTGAACTCATCTTCAAAGTATATATTGATTGGTCATTTGAAAATTTTGCATCAATTCATAGCATTTTGTGAAAATTGGCATTTTTTACATACACATTGTGTATTTCAACACTAGGTGTTTATACACTTTGTTCACACTTTCTTGGTCAAAACCTTTAAAACCATCAATTGAGCCTTACTATGTAGCACACTTTCCTCCTATCCATTGTGTTTTTTGTGGACTCCATGTGTCTTTTAGTACCTATTTTACTCAAACAAGTTCTTTGGTGTGAAATAGTCTCACTTATTTTGCCTTGATGTGTAGTGCTTTTCCATCTTACCCACTTTGTTGTGTTGAAATTTTTGTGTATTTGATCTCTTTCAAAGTAGCATCATGGATGCCTCTTTTTATTCATCTTTGGAAGGTTTTTTTTCATACATCATAGACATTGATAATATTCCCAAATTTACTCATGAATATCCTCAAGTCTTAAAACAAATTGCATATATCTATGATGTTGATATTTCTATGTGTTCCACATATGAAATCCTTTGTTATATATCTCATTTTGATAGTTTCACAAATCTCATGGGAACATATCCTCTGATATTAGATAATCTCACTAAATTCATAGATAATAATAAATATGTTGCATCATTTAGTACTGATGACTTCAATATGATAGATGAATCCCTAGATGACTTTATCTCTATTAGACATTCCACTATGCCTCATATTGCTAATACATGTGATGGTTACTCAATTCTACCTTATGATCTCTCTCCCAAAGTTGTTCCACCTTATTAGGACACTTAGGCACAAGAGGATGAATTCATTGACATATCCCTTAACATCACACCACCATCTCTTTATTCCAATGCTCTCTCTAGCCAAGATGAAGCATTAGTGAATGAACACCCTCCAACAAAGAAAATTTAATGGAAAGATAATGGGCATTCATCTAAAAATAATAAAAATTCTCTCCCTACCAATGTGTATGAAGCCTCTATGGATCATCATATCGACCTTCCTCCTTTAGTTCAATATTCAAGTACTTTGGACATCACTAAGGAAGTGAAGATCCTTTATCTCCCTCCTTTGGTTGAATGTTCAAATCCCTTAGATATCACTAAGGATGTGAAAAATTTGGGTATTTCTCCTTTGGTTTCATATTCAAACCCTTTGGATACCACTAAAGATATATTTAACAATAATTATCCTCACAACACCTTACCTTCCCTTCATTCCTATGCTTTCTCTTCAAAAGATACAACACTAGTGGATCAGGAAAGGTCCCTCACATTAAATCCCTTACAGATGGATGTTGAGATCACTAAAAACAAATCACTTCTTCCACCTCCTAAGAGGGTAGTGAATAAGTGTACTAATTCTAAAAAAGTACCAACAAGTTCAAGAATAGATATGATATGTCCTAAGATGATAGACATGAAGTGTTTGCCAAGAAATGTCCCTTTAAAACAAATAAGTATTTCTCCCTCCCTAAGCCACACTCATTGTAGAACCTATCATAGTTAATCTCAAGGGTGGCCCCCTCCTAGATATATATGTTCTTGTTATAATTGTGTTGTGTTCCCCCATGATGATCTATGTGTTGTTTAGGTCTCCTTGGATGACCCTTGATACTCATGTAAGGTCAAGGATACAAGGATTGTGACCATTCTTCTTTTCGTTTCATTCTTGTTCTATCTTCCTTTCCTCTATTCTATTGTTGTGTGTGTCATGCCTTAGGGGCATATCATTGCATTTGATGACCTAGGGGCATCCTCCTATGTAGTGTTCCTAAGGCACCTGTTCTCCTATCTCATTTTTATTGTTTACCTTCTTCTAGTGATTCTACCTAGTTAGCAGATGACAAAAATGGACCTAGTCCATATATGATGGGGTTTATATTCGATGCTTGAATAGTAGAATAACTTTGTCTGATGTATCATCTTATGGAATTTCTTGTGACTAACATTTTACAATCCACTCAATCTGCACTTGCACACTTTGATTGGTATCTCACCTTGTTTCTACACTTGGTTTTGAGGTATTTGTAGTATAGACCAATGATTATACTCGGTTTGAAACCCGTAGTATAGCCTTGGTCGTCAATGTGACTGTTTTCATGCATAACTTTAATGAATTGATTTGGTTATTATCTTAGAGTAAGATTTCTAACCTCTCTTAATTGTTTATCTTAGCATATCTTATCAATGTGTTTGTGGGAACATTCGGCAGTCATAAGCACATGTCACCTTAGGGGCATGGGCTTTGTGAAAGCTCTTGTTTCCTTGTGTGTTTTCTCTCTATCTTAATGTGATTTATATCAGTACATGACATCAACCACCTTAAGGTGGGGGCATATACATGATATCTGTCTAATGATTTTGGTACTCATGAAGCATGTTTGTAAGCCCTCTTTGCGAAGAGAGATGTTGTATCTCCAGCATGAGTACACATCTTTATTTAATTGCAATAAAAAATCTCTCTGTGAGCCAAGATAGCATATCCTTTTTATCAAAGAAGCCCTCTATAGAGGTGGGATAACGTATTTCTTGAGCAAGTGCGTATCCTTTTATTCAAAATCCCTTTTGTGGAAGGTGAGATGGTGTATCTCTTGAGCTAGTGCACATCCTTTTATTAAAAAAAGTCCTTTGCAGAGGCGGGGTTGGACCTTGAGACTATCCTCCCTTAAGCATGTCTTTGGTGGTTGTTGTGGCATAATCTCAACTATTAGGTGTGCTTGTAGTGTGTTTGAGATGGTGGGACTTAGCAATAAGCTCCTTCCATCACCCTTGTTTTCCATGTTTTAGACGTATAGTATGTCTATGGCATGCTATACAACACTCATGTTTTCCATGTGTCTTCCATTTGTTTTCCCTCATGTGTAGTGTAAAGGGTGTGGTGATGAGTCCCCCTATACTCAAGTTTTGTATGGCATGTTTTCTCCCTAGTGTAGTGTAAAGGGTGTAGTGATGAGCCCCCTACACTTGGGTTTTGTATGGTGTGTTTTACATTCGGTGTAGTGTAAAGGGTGTGCTGATGAGTCCCCCCTACATTCAAGTTTTGTATGGTGTGTTTTCCCCTCTTGGTGTAGTGTGAATGGTGTGGTAATGAGTCCCCCCTAGATTTTGGGGTTTTGTGTTGCAATTTTATTTCCATGCATATTATGAAAATGAAAATGTTATATCAATTGTATATCAATGTCTTCAATGTATTTTGTGTCTTCAATACTGTCTTCTCCATGTTTTGTGTGTCTTCAATATTGTCTTCTCCATGTTCTACATGCATGTTACTATATTCTCTATGTTTTATGTGTCTACAATGTGTTTTCTAGTGCTTACCTGAGACTGGGGGCTAGGAATAGTTCCTCAATCTTTCTGTATGCCTTAGCTTCAAGTGCCTAGCATGTTTGATCTATTTTTATTGTACTTTAATGCATGTATGGGTTGTAAGATCATACATACATTAAAGTGGGGGCTAAATGTTATGTCATAAAATGTCCCCCTAGGACTTTTACCTCCTAAGTTTAGCTCCTAGGTCCCTTAGATTTAATCATGTATGTTAAGAATGAATCCTAGAGAAAAATCCCCTGAAACCCATGTCAAATGGGACTTAGGGGAAACTCTTGAGCTTAAGTAAATCCCAAAATAGGATCCTAGACAAGGACACCTGTACCCTAGTCCAAAACTATTTTGTCAGGACCCAAATTCTAAATAGTAGCAAATTGACTATTAAAAGGTTTCCCTTTGTCAGCCTATTCAATTTGAATTACAAAAGTTTAGTGGGAATGCATATATAAAAATGTTTAGGACTTCATATTACACCTACATAGATAAAGCAAACTTTTGATCTTATGCTAAGAATATTCAAGGCTTTCATTATGTTACAGAGTAGTATTGTGTTGTGTTTGTACTTTTTAGTTGTAGATTTGTCTTCATCAATCCATCTCCTCATGGTGTGGAAGATCTTCATCTCCTCATGAGAGATACACCTACTAAGGTGATATCTACATTTTGTTTCAATCAATTTATCATATCATTTTCTTTTGCCTTTGTCCACCAAGGACATGCACTCTATCTAACAATGATATTGGAAGGCTCGAATGCCATTCTGGAGATTGACCAAGGAAAGCTCCTAAACACCACAACCTCTGACCCCTCTCTTGTGATTGTAGGTGATAGGTGTCAAATCTTGTAGAGAGGAGTTGTAGAAGACTAGAGCAGAGCAGGAAGATTCTACTTCTAGAGGATATGATAGAAAAGATCCCTAACTAGACAAGGGTGCCTACTCATTTGTCCCTCAGTTTTGCAGTGTCAGGAATCTCTGAGAAGGTTATAGTCTAAAGTCAATTTTATCCCAAAGCCCTTAGAAAAAACACAACACTGGACAAGGGCGCTCACTCTTTTATTCCTGAAGTTTCCACCTTTCAAAACCCAAAATTTGGTATGTATCTAATCTACATTTAGTGTTTTCCTATGCAAGAATTCAAGTCAGGCTTTGTCCGTTTGTTTATGATTTTGCATAATTAAGGTTTTGTTCATAATCGAACTAAGGTTTAAGAAATTAAGCAACAAATTCAATTTTTTTGTTTTCATTCCAAGTGACACCAAACCTTTATTTGAGTCCTCTTGCAAAAGCTATGAGTCAACTCGATTTAATGTCCTTGAATGTATGTAGTGAAAATAGGATCTAATTAACTATCAACCCTAATTAAACAAACCTTCATTTTCCTACATTACAAATTGTAAGCACAAACATTACCCACCCTAATTTTTGGGTAATCTAAGTGCATGATGCCACCTTCATGACTTTCTAGTCATTCATCCATGTCTCTTCTAGATATAGAGGTTATTCCTCTACCCAAGGATCTTAGTGCTTGTCTGACTAGTGATAGCACTATTGAACCCTAGTTAGTGCATTATTTAGATACTAACTCTCTTGATTCCTTGCCTATGAGAATCACTAAGTCTATCTTGAATATCCTTGCATTATCCACAACCTTATCATGATCATTGATAATAGTTGAACCTAGTGTTCAAGAAGATCCAAATCCAACTATTGATCCTCTACACTTAGGTCCATGTGAGTCTCCTAGTACTGCTCTAGATATGGTCCCATTGTTAGCTCTTCCTCTATCCCTCTATGTTTCTAAAGATTGGGCCATGACGATCTGATGATGCTTGACTCTTGAGGGTTGTACTTATGTTGTGTGTTTTCCTACTTGATTATGATGTTTCTCCTATGTTGTGATTTTATGTTTGTTACTTCTTCTTGGAGGAGCTATAGTGTCCTTGTAGACATGTGGAGATAGAAGGAATGTACCTATTGAGTCATTAGATTCTATTTGTCCCTGATTACTTCTTTTTGTTGTCTTTTTTTTTTCTATGACATTTTGGGGATGATCCAAAGTGTTAGAAGATTAAGCTTCCTTCCATGTTGACCCAAAATTTATTTTTATTTTTATTTTCCTTTTTGTGACCTTCTTCCTTTGTGCTCATAGTTTTACATGCTTGGGAGATGATGATGATAATTCATTTAGTTATCTCTTATTGATTACCCTTCCTAATGCATATTGACCCCAAAGAATGTAGATCCCTTAGTGTTTTTGGTGTTGTTGCTTACTTTTATATGGTATTCATTAGCATTGCTTGGTATCATACCATGCTTACACAATCTTTTTTGTATCATTCTTGTAGCATCACCTTTGTTGTCTCTTTTTGAGGGTAACTCTCCTTTTGATTCTCAACAAGAAGCTTTGAGAACATAGTTACATATCTATGTTTCTTTAAGCTCTCTCCCCCTTTCACCCATTAAAATAAATTGCATGTTGATGCTTTATGCAATTATTTTAAGGTAGGGGCATATATTTTCTACTTTAAACTCTTGCACACACTACCTTGATGGTTCACTCATCGTAGTGTTTTCTCTTCATAGATTTTGTATCTTGTGGTCCTAAGAAGATGCACTTGCTTGGGCTAACCACACATTTTAGCTACTCTCTTTTAGCACTCATTGCGAGTCATCTAACAATATAGTTTGTTAGTCCTAGTGGCCCACAAGAGATTAGTATGGTTTCTATCTATTGTAGTGTGCTGGCTCTAGAACAATACTTGGCATTCTTTTAGCTCTCGTAGTATGCTATAAATATCTCCTCTTTTTCTATGTTTTCTTTTGTGTGCATGTGTGTTTGTTGTAGATAGTGATAAATTGTGTATTAGATTTATATGATTTGCTACACCTGAATGTTTGGCCAAACCATGTTCATTCTAACCCTTTTTGGATTTTTTATAAATATATGTGATTTTGACATTGCCTCTTGTGTAGGTTTATTGTCTAATACTATGGTTTTATAGGTTCTTAGTCTGGGGCTTCATACCTCTACTCGAAAAACCATTTGCATCCTCTGTAATATCCTTTTTAGAGGTATAATGTGATATGTTATTTCCTTTCTACTTTAGCTTGCATATTCACATAGTGTCATATGCCTACTAAAGTTGGGGTTAAATGTAATGTCAAAAATTGCATTACCTTGCAATTTCATGCAACATTTGACAACCACTCTAGCACTTGCACCTCCTTTCTACATTAGAGGCTTTTGTTTACATCATTTTGGCTTCTTTAGCTTACTTTCATCAAATTTCATTTAGTGCTTTGCTTGTCACATTGTCCTAAGGTGTTTCATGTGACTAGGAACTGAAATCACCTAGACACAAGCACTACACATGGACATCCACATGATACGCTAGTGTCCCACATCCATTTGGCACTAGGTGACCATTCTTGGGTGTGACCAGATGCCTCAAGTGCTAATGAGACTTTCTTGTAATGCCCTTTTGAGGTGCAAAACATCTCCTTGCATGTTATTTCAGGTTATTCCTCCTTTTGTTTGGATGTTTTAAGGAAATTTTATTTATTATCTAACACTAATGAAAAAGAAATCTCTCTTAATCTTCTTGGCTCTCCTCCTTACAAGTTTGAAATCTTTGGTAAAATCTATCTCTACAACAACTATCTGGATTTTCATGCCCTATTGTGTTGCGGTATCATCTTCACTAGCTCTTGAAGACTTTTTGGGTATTGTGTTCATTGAGAGGACTCTCCCTCTCTTTCTAGATTTTTGGAAGCTATGCACCAGATCTCAACTTTTGAGGTATTGCAATCTCTTCTTCTCCATTCAAACTAGTATTATTGCTTTATTGTGTAATTAAATGCTCTATGTTTTAATCTCTTTTTACATAGTGTAGTTTTTTAGTTGGTGTAGACCACCATTTATTTAAACTTCATGGTGTAGACCACCATTTATTTAAACTTCATGGTGTAGAGCACCATTTATTTAAGCTTCATGGTATAGACCACCATTCATTTATGCTTGTGTAATCAAAGGCTTTTTTCTTGTAGACCAAGGAAGTAACCTTATTAGTTTGTTTTTAGCGTTATTGCTCCTAGTTCCTAGACACATGTAGGATAGGAGCACATACACAAGTCCTTTTTTCAAAATATTTCTATCAGTCGCTACTCATGGACGTTGGAAGAATAAAATTGGGGCTTAATTAAGGTAGGCTCCTTAGTAGCACATTCTTGTGTGAAGGAATCTTAAACACATGGAGGTTTTTTGGGTGTGAACTTCCTTTTCCTCCTTTCATTCATTCAATATTTTGTCATTTGAGTACCTGCTTAGTTTGTATTTTTCGGTAGCATTTATGTATGAAATTGTGCTATGCAGGTCCCTAGGATCTGTACAAAATTATCAACTTTTAGTTTTCTAGCATTGAGGACACTAGTGCCTAGTGAAGATGTCCTTGCAACATGCTACAATCTAAGGTAGTGAGCCTCTACTTTTGGTGATAGATTCCATTCCTCCTATTTCTTCTTCTATAACTCATTTTCTAAATTTCAATGTACAGTTGTCTATTTCTAGCATTTTGGTTAATTTCTTCCCTTCTAGTGGGCATCTAGTTTAGTTACTTTAGTTTTTACTAGAACACTAAGTGGTTCTATGAAAGCCTAGAGTAGGTTTTTAATATCAAAACATTATATAATAGAACCTAAGTTTAATGTTAGTGAATAACTCCCTAGAATAAGACATTTGATTAAGGAGTATTTTTCCTACACTACAGTTCTATATCAAACTAGCAAGCTTCTCCTTTATTGGTAGGATTTATAGATTTGAAGTATATGATTAAATTAGATAAAGTATAGATAATGAAATCAAACAAAAAAGAAGTTTGACACTAGAAAACTTCCATGTGGATAATCTGATCCAAGTGACCTATAGTAATGAGCTAAGAAGAAATTTTAGGAATACAAAGGATTTTTCTAAGAGTTCCCAAACCCTTTCTTTGGTATTTCTACCTCCATGAGTAGTCAGATGATAAAGATAGTTTAGAATATGTGTGTGTACCTATGTGTGTCTAGTATGCAGTAACAAATGAGATTCCTAAGAGTGAAAATTTCTAGTCTATGGAGAGGGTACTAGACTTAGGATGTAATAGTGCCAAGATTGGCAAATTAGGGCTAGGGATAAGGAATAAGGGTTTTGCAAATGTGTCTAAAAATAAGGGAATGCTTAGTGAAGAGACAAAGTTTCCTTCCCTAGATTCAATTCTAGTGCTCTTGTTAAAATAAAATGCTCAAAATATATGATGCTTTCTGAGAGCTTATATTATGACAAAAGGATTTTGGAGAGCACAATGGTATGCTACTTAGTAAAATGCATAGTGATAATAGATTCCTACGATAACAAGGGTAAGTAGCTTAGTAGAATCCTAGGAGAAGAATGATTCCTTTAATTCTCATCCACAAGCTATCCTCTCCTTAGATTCATACTTTGCAAAATTATCAAGAAGCTAGAACCTACAATTGGTGATTTAGTTCCAAGAGAAAACCTCAAAATAGAATAATAGAAAACATGTAAATCTTCAAGGTATTCTTGCAACTATCTCAGACATCACTCTAGATTGTTTTCTCTACCTCTCTTCTCCAAAAGATGTAGAAGAATATCCTTTATAAGATCTCTCAAAATATTTTCCCAAAAGCTTCTTAATTTCTCTTGATTTGGTTTGGGAAACTTGCTTAGAATAGGCTTGCACATCCACATGAGGCATTATGATGACCAATAATCATGATGATGGCAACTACATGTAAATAAAACATATAGAACATGATTTATTATGGCATGGGATGTGAGAACATCATGCAGACATCTACATGTCATGCCTCCATCTAAGGGGAAAAGGCCCAAAATTGACCTAGGAGCTCAAAATGATACTTAGAACAATTCTAAAAAATGGTTTTTGGAGATGACATGATCTAGGAAAAATTATTGAAAGTTGAGCTATATGAATGGCCTTAGAGAAGGTAAACAAGATGTAATACAAAATTGCAGGGTATCCAATTTACGATGTTACATAATTTCCCCCCCACTTTAGTAGCCTAAAGGTGCTAGACACTAAACATGTTAAAGGATAAAATGAAATGCATGAAATTAAATATACTTGTGAAAAGGATATTGTGAAATTTGTAAAGGTTATTCAAGTGGAAGGCAAGTTGTCCCCAATCTGAAACCTAGAAAACAACAATGTTAGATTCACAAGTCCTACAAAACCATGATGTTAAAAAACATATAATCCTACAAGATAGAAATAAAGAGGATAAAATCTAATTTGATTTCTAAAATGAGCATGCTAGGAAATCACACAATTCAATACACAATGATAGAAAATATATTACATATATACAAAAAAATGTCTTCGGAGACAAATATATCTTCAAGGAGAAGTGTAAAAGATGATGTTGGGAGAAAAGATAAGTGCTATTGGTAGTGATAAAAATACATGATATAATGAGTAAGAGATACCACAAGGAGTAGTAGAAAGAGATGCTACAATAAGAAAGAGATTATGTAAGGAGTGGTAAAAAGATATGTTGCAATGAGCAAGAGATCTTGAAATGGGGGTGTTTCCAAGGATGGACACAAAAGAGATTATTAAGGTATATAAAAAAACATATGAAGAACACTAAGGGATCCACATGCTTTGGGTTAGTATTGATATAAGGAAATGCTAATCATGAGGGGACAAGGAAAGAACCATGATCATTCCTTAAGCATGTAAAATAAATAGAAACATAGGAGAAATGGCACATGAAGACAAATAAAATAAAAATTTTGGGTCAACATGGAAGAGACCTAAATGTCTTAATGCTTTGCATCATCCCCAAAATGTTAATAAAAATGAAGATACAACAAATAAAATAAGTGAGGTATACATAGATGAATGTCACAACATTTCATTCCCCATGCATCCATATACTTATAGGGTAGAATGGGTCCTCCATGAGAAACTAACATGTATCAAGAATGCATACAAGAATAGTAGAAAATCTAGGAAAGCTACAATCAATCACATGCACATAAAACACACTAGAGATATGAAGGTACCACTACATAGGGCCAGAGACTAGAAAATCATCCCATTTTGATTCTTTCTCATCATAGGCAAACAGAGGCTGAAATACTAGTGGGACCACAATTAGAGTGGTACTAGAAGAAGAGTTGTTGCTGGAATGTGAAAATGTGGTCACAAGAGTGATGTTCTCCACAACATCCTTAGGTGATGCAAGGGTTAATGATTTAGTGAAAATGAAAGATAATGAATATATGTCAATAGTGGTATCACAAGTAGACTCCTTAGGGGAGAAATGTGAAGGAGTTACAGTGCCTCTATAAGGGGCAATCTATAAATGTGCCACATTAATATCAGAAGTAGGAGCTACAAGGGAAATAGAGACAACTAGAGGAGGGAGCTCAACTGTCTCAGGGCTAGATGAAGAAGACCCAAAAGATGGAGGGACATTAGTCTTAGACTGAGGACACGAAGGAGTAGGGTAGTCTTCTTTCTTGTGTTTTCATAGAGGATCAAGATTTATATGGTCATGGTGATGGGGCAAAGAGCATCTAGGAAAATATAATGGTGAGTGTGTTGGAAGGATACTTAGATGTCTAGGGTCTCTTTGGAAATAAAAAAAACATTGGGTATTTTCAAGGGTTTGGAGAAGGGTAGCATATTGGGTGTAATGGGAATAAGTGGTGAGTTATTAGTGGAAGCCAAGATAACCTAAAATTTCTTAGAACTAGATTATTTAGAGCCTTGGGCTAACTCATCAAATGTAGACTCATTATCTTAAGCTCTACCCATAGCATGTTAGTAATTCTTATGCTCTCATATAAGTCTATTTCATTTAGTGTAGGCTGAAGGATCGATAGGGTCTAGCTAGATAGGATTCTCTCCCCAACCATCACAATGATGATGGGAGGCTTGGAGGTAGCCATATAAGGTTGGGTATCTTTAAGGGCATCTAAAGGTATATGAAATACTTGTTCTTTTCCCCTATATAACATGTAAGTAATAGGGGGTGAGACTACCAAATATTGATGAGTAGGATGGGGCTCCCAACATGGTATGTTTCCACTTCACCACTGTAGGAGTAGGAGGAGTAGAGACAACTGTAGGAGGTTGGAGGATCTTAAGAGGGAGATGTCTATGAATAGTATGTTTAGGGTAGGTGGTGTAGGATCAATAGATGGAGATGTACTAGAACTATTAAAACTTTCTCTATACTTTGAGTAAGCTTTAAACAAGAAGTTTGTACAAGGTCAAAGTGGTTTTAAGGTATCATGTCTTGATCCTTTGGACTATCTTTACAACTTAAACTATTGATTGTTATCTTGAATGTTTTACAACGTGGTTAATTATTTAAACATAATTGGTGAATTATCATAATGGATAGATATTATGATGGATGTAAAATGTGTATGATAAATTTATGGTTTGATTCGACTATAATTTTGAAATAACCTACTCATGCATAATCAAGTGTGACTAAATGCAGGAACGTTAAGGGCAAGAACATGGCTGAGGTAGAGATGCTCTAGCCTCTTCACAAGAATTGATAGGAATGGTACTCTGATATCTATACACACATAGATCATATCACATCATTTCATTATTGCATTCTCTATTTGGTTTCATAGAGTTCATATGGCAATAATCTATGTGAGCATTGAGTGGCATTTTTGACAAGTGCAGTTAGATAAAATATTTGATTTAGTTGCTTTAGTAGGTTGTTCCCGATGAATAATATCATCAGGTATTCATATTTCTTTGATCACCTTTTATGAAATTGTATAGAGTAGGCTTGAATAATTTTATCAAATAATTTAATTATAAATCTTCTATTACATTAAAGGCAAGTGTTAGTTGATATATACATATATAGCTAAATAAGTGCTACCATAGGGGTAGCTCGCTTTACATTATATCAAAAATTCTTACAGAAACCAAAATTGCACAATGTCAGAAGTAATGATGCGGTCTATATATATGCTATATTTTTAAGATATTATGAATAAATGTGTAAATTATATATTATAGTTATTTATAATAGATTTATATATATAAGTATATGTGATATTCTTGCTCTGAACTTCTAGTTAAATTCAAAAATAGATTAAGCTTTTTCTTCTGTTATAACTATATAATACTCATGAAAAGACTCGTTTATTAAAAGTAAGGACTTAAGAAATCTTTATATAATAAAAATGTAAATATAATATTCTATTTTAAGATGAGGTTAAAACTTTAGTTATATTTTAAATAATTTTTGCATGTGTCATACATTGGAAAAAGGCACAGTTGACTTAAGAAGATGGGAATTCTAAAATGAGAATGCACCAATCTTAGAGGGCACAAAGAGATTAAAACCTAAATAGGGGGATGGAGACATAGAACATTGAGGAGGAAAATAGGAGAATAGAAAGTAGAGCAAATGTACAAGAAAGGAGATACAAGAAAAACACAACAGAGAGAACTTGATCTTAGGAAAATAGATTCCTCTTTATTCTTGTTTACTTGTTCTAGCTTTAGCTTATTTTAGCACCTATGTTTGGCTGGAGACAACCTTCTTGATGTAGTTTTAGATTTTTTGTCTGTTTTCTTTCTCGAATCATTATTTTGGCCAACATGCATTGTTTCCTTACAACCTTTGACTTCTTACCACATGTTTTCTTGTCACTTTAAAGACACTTTAAATGTTAATCAGATCAACCTACTTTTAAGGCAGCCACTATGTTATTTTTATGCACCCTCCCTTTGACTGTTCGAACAACCTTAAAATTCTTGCTATGTCGTCTTTTGCTTTCTACATCCAAATCCATGAAATCAACTTTGCTTTGATTTTTTTTTGTTGAATGCACAAGACAACTGAGAGGGGGTGAATTAATTGTATCAAAATTTTAAACCCTCATAAACATTTAGATCCACATTAACCTTTAAATATGTTATGATGATTAAACATGAAAAGAAAATAACTGAAACTAAATCATAACAACACAACACACACAAGAGAACACTAGAATTTATGTGGAAAAACCTAAAAGGAAAAAACCATGGTGATGATTATCTCACAATATAATGTTGTAGCAATACCAAATTACAAAAGGCTCACTGCCAAATGACTCACTACTCAGGGCTCAGTACCTAAGAGAAAGAATGCTCATTGTAGCTGGACTCACTGTCCAAGTGGACTCACTACCAATTGAGAATGAAATAAAGAAGAGAAGGGTGACTCACTAGTAGGATTTGAACTAATATAATTGCATCTAACCTATGCATGGAGTTCAGTTCCAACAAAGCTCAATATACACAACACAAACAGTACCATCACAACAACACTGAAAAATAGTAGACACCTTATGCTAACTGCATCCAATAGCCTATAACATGAAATCTCTCACTGCACTGATCAAATTCACATCACAAACATCATATCCTTCATGCATACATCCATCCACAAATCCTTGACACTTATCTATACCACCATCAATCAAGAAAACATTCTCCAAGGTTGGCAACACAACTTAATTCATAAATTTCAAATTAGGTCTAGATCTAATCATTCCCATGGAGGAAAGGAATGAATGTAGACCACATCAGACCTTAGCATATGTTGGAATACTACAGACCATTGGGGGGGTGAATCATAGGTCAACAAAACCAATTTTGCAAACAAGATCTTCTCACGATAATATTAAAACAATACAACATGTTATAATCCATCATGAAACATATAAAAAATTCATCAGGACATAAAACATTGACAAAGAACAAGAGATAGAAGGATCAACACATGACAGAGGTGATTGAGTGGAAAACCCCAAAAGGGTAAAAACCACTCTAAACTTTAATCTCCATTATGCCTCACTAGCAAACCTCACTGGCTAAGATCTCATTGATCACAAATAGGCCTAACTGGCCATAAACTTCACTAGTTACAATGTGCCTCACTAGAAAAACTAGGATCTCACTAATCACAAATCCTATTCCTCCTTGGTAAATGGAGTACATACAACAATCTCAGAAAAGCATAAAGAGTATAGAGTGTTTCTATGTTTCACTACAATGCTGATAACAATATATCATTCTTCCTCAGTTTGGACATTAATTCATCTGCATTCATATTCTATATATCAGATGCATAATGTCCTCTTACTGTGCTTGGATCATGTGTAATATCATCTCATACACCTCTCAATTCTCAGACAAAACATTCACCCTTACAATCACCTGATTCACATGCATATTCACACTCAAAAATCCACACTTTATTCACTATTCATAATTCTTAGTCAAGGAAATAAATCATCTGTCTTATGCAGTCCATTCTCACAATCATTTTCTGCATCAAGTTGAATCACTAAAAGGGAAGAAGCCACTACACATAAAACCCTTTATTTTCTCATTGAAAGCACACTTTCTTTCTATCATAAATCCCTGTCAAAAAAATATTAATGTACTTGTCTATTTTCAGTCAATTCCCAAATCTCCATTTCTTTTGCTTGTTTCCATATCACCCTATCATGTCATTAGTCCATAAACATCTTTCTCCAAAAAAAAATTCTTGCAAATAAATCCCTATTCATACACCATAAATTCTTCATAAAACCAATTCTATATTTGGTTCCCATAAACGTAAAAAATGTCTCCAAAAAGTCATTACTCTCTACTCATGATCTTCTCAATCAAAACAATATTTCACCTATCCATTTTCTCTTCCAAAATCTGCATAAAAGTATCTCTTCAAAAAGAAACCGCTACCATAAAAACTCTCCCTTTTAAAAGCAATTAATTCTGCATATAATCCTTTAAAATAGAAAAAGAATTTATTCATGCCACTATCCTCATCACTTGCATGAGAGGGCCTAAATAAGGAAAAAATCAACTTAAGGCATAATACTTTTAAATCTCCCAAAAATCTGCCTTTGAAAAGGATAAAAATAGCCTTAAAAATCAAATCCTTTTCAGAGACATAGAGATGACATTCAAATAATCATCAAAGAGGATGTTTGTGAGAGAGGGTTTTGTGGTTTGAATAATAGTCATCGATCAACCTTAGTAACTTTTAAACAGGGCCATTGATGTGCTTTATGCCACCTATGGAAGATAATGCTAACCAAAGATGCTGGTGGCACTAGGAAGGGGGGTCGGTCAAGAGATGGCCGTGACCCCTCAAGGTTGTCACATAAGTGACAAACCACCTATGATAGCAGGTCACCAAAGAATTAAAACAAAAAGTGCATAAGAGTATAACAGGTAGCTTTAGGTCTTTAGGAAATATAAAATAGGGTTTAAACCTTTAAAAAAACCTTAGAGATTTAAGGTTTAAAACATGTAGATTAGGTTTATAGAATTTTATAAACCCTAATTTCACCAATACCTATTTTCATGAAGAATTTCAAACATTAACAGGCAATCAAGAAGAACTCCACTTTGATCACATGAGATTAAATCATTTTACCAAGAAAAGGTTTCAACTTTTAAAGATGTCATATCCTTGTTTCAAAACTCCCAAAGACTAAAAAACTTTAGACATCATCAACCTTTTAATTCTTCCATACCAATTATCTTCAACTTTGTAATCAAGGAATTCATTTCATCATACCTCTAAGTGAGCAACCACCATTTTGACATGAACCTCAAAACAACTCAATTAATCAACTTTGAAGACATTCTAAGGAATCCATATCAACAATTTTATAACAACTCCTAAACTAGCATCTTCAGCATCAACAATCTTGAAACACATGGGACAAGAGTGAACTCCCTTGAATAGCTCACAAACTCCTTATCAAGAAGACATCCTGATATCATGAAGGTAACCATATGAACTCCTCAAGTAGGATCAAGACATAAACATCACATGAAGGCAACCTATCATTAAGACCATCTAAGTACAACATATGTACTTACCAACAAACACCAACACAATGTACCACTTTTCCATTTGCCAACAATCTCAGAACATAATGTCACATCACAAACTCTTGTGTAAACACAAGCTCCTGTGTAAACACCTAATCCATAAAAATGTTAACATCAATGCCAATACATAATATGCCAGTCAAGCCAACAATCTCCCCCTTTGGCATTGATGGAAACACAACAACTAACTCCACTTCATTCTCCCCCTTTGACATCAATGGCTAAGGGTAGCAAATAAGTTCCCCTTGCAAATAGGTTTCATGAAAGTACAATAATAGTCAAATTTCCTTCATATCAAGACTCTCATAAAATATTGTATCAGAGGAACATAACACTTGGTACACTGATACTAATGCATATGCTAACAATACAGAGTTCATATCATTGTCATACATTAATGAAATACTGTCATATCTAAAAACTCGTAGAGCAGCTGAAAACAATAACTTGAAATCACTGTAATAAGTAAACATAAATCAATGTCACTGCTCATTTGACTATTGTGATTGAAGAAATTAATACAGGATACCATTGTAGTCTTGGCACTAAAAACTTGTCATCCTAGAAATCTGTCATGAGAGAAAGAGAAAATAGACCATCATATTGTCATAAATCAGAAAGACTATCCTCATTGAAATAGAGCAGAAAAATAGAGATATAGGCACCACTATTTGGAAGAGATTAAACTATTGTCTGCATAGGAAAGTACTATAATAAGGAATAGACAAAATCATTGTCACTATACCAAAAACACTATCAACAGAGGTAAGCACTACATCAACATCATTGTCACAACATGAGTAAGAATTTCACTATCACAACCACACTGAGATTGTTACCACACTATCAACAACATAACTCCACTATCAAAGTCTGCTACCTCTACAATAGGATTCTTTCAAGTCAAAACATCAATGTAGATCATTGTATCATTCATGAGATTTGAAAGGAGTAAAAAGAATATTGTTGTCAAAGCAAATATCAAACATTAACTACCACAAACAGGAAAAAAACAAGAATATCTGTAGTAACCAAAGCTAACTGAGATATCATACTAATGATACCATTGATTTGCACATTCTTCTTGATTTACAGTCTACATATCATTGTATTCTACATATCATATTTACCCTACTCTTTAGTATGTCTACACCATTGCTTGATTGCTTGCACTAGGTGTAATTCTCATCCTGCAACACTGCACTTAGCAACACTGCATTTTGTACACTCAACAACACTGTCCAAACATATATCTTATCTATTCTTCTACAAATTAGGCATCATTTTGAGCCAAAAAAATGCTAACATCTAATGAGAACTCCTTGTGTACACCCTGTCATAAAACTTGTTGACATGTAGTAGTCCAACAAACATTATAAAGCATGAAACCTAAAGCATGATTAACAAGATATGATCACCATTTTTAGGCTCTTTTCTTTTCCAACCTTTCAAACTAGGTGATGCTTGTTTGCAACTATGAGCTTTATGACCAAGAGAGTTGCACATATAACAAACTATATTGTAATCAAGAACAAATAAATGATAGTTCCTTTTTGATAGCCTATGACCACTTCTGTTGTGATTCCATACATGATCATACCTTCCATGCATTCTATAGTTTCTTTTCGAGTGAACAACATTGTTGCACTTTTAACACACAACATTGTCATTCCTTATTGAAGTAGATTGACTCCTTTTTCTACAATCAATTTATTTATGTCCAAAATGATTATAGGTATAACAAAAACCAAAAAATGAGTAATTGTACCTATACAAATATGCTTGCCTTGTTGGAGCAGTTCTTTTGAGATTTCTCCTTTGGTTATGCATTTTGACGAACTCATTTTTTGTTTTCATCTCAACTTTAATCTTCTTTTTGCCTTCAGGAGCAGCAACATGATGACTTAGATCAATTTTCTTTCTAGGAGTCTCTCTAACTTTAGAAGTCTTCCCTTCTTCATATCCTAGGCCATTAGTGTCCTTGTGTTGTTTTTTCTTACCTAACATCTCATACAACTTGCTAGTGTTGTCCTCAAACTTTTGATTTTTCTCTAATTGAATCTTGAGATTTTCAATATCTTTTCTCAAGGTGACTATCTTAGCCTCTAGTTTTAGGCATTCAATTAATTTGACCTCACATTCAGACTTAGTAACATCTATTATCCTCTTGGTCTCTTCAATCTTAGTTTTTAGAATGATAATCAATTTGTCTAATTCTTCAACTTGAACCCTTAAATTCACAATCTAATTTCTTTCCTCTTCAAGATCTAAAGATACACTTTCAAGGTTTGAAAGTGTTTTGTCTTTGGAGTCCTTTTCTTGTTGTAGCTACAACTCTAATCTCTGGTTCTCCTTTTAAAATTTCTTGATCTCACCTAGGGCACACCTGAGTTCTCCTTCAACATCAATTTCACAATCATCTTCATCATACTCCGGTTCATAATCATATTCATGCACAAAGAGGTCTCGTTCTTTGTCATCAATCTCAACAACAAAATCATTCTTTTTTTTAGATATATCATGTCCTATGTCAACTAACAAGGGCATTTCTTGCAACACATCATCACTTGATTTGGTTTGGACTTATTGAACAACTTTTTGCTTAGCTTCTCTCCTTCCCTTATTTCTTCTACACTTACCCATAGTATTCCTCTTCTAAAATCTATCCAAGTCTGTTAGACTCCTACAGGGAACCTGAAGCTTTGATACCAATTGTTGGAATACTACAAAGCACTAAGAGTGGGGGTGAATTAGTGGTCAACAAAACCAATTTTTGAAACAAGATCTTCTCACAATAATATCAAAACAATACAGCATGTTATAACCCATCATGAAACATATAACAAATGCATCAGAACATAAAACATTGATAAAGCATAAGAGACAGAAGGATCAACACATGACATAGGTGATTGAGTGGAAAACCCCAAAAGGGTAAAAACTACTATGAACTTTAATCTCCATTTTGCCTCATTGGCAAACCTCACTAGTTACATGTAAGCCTCACTAGCTAAGATCTCACTGATCACAAACATGCCTCACTAGCCATAAACCTCACTGGTTACAATGTGCCTCACTGGAAAAACTAGGATCTCACTTATCACAAATCCTATGCCTCACTGGCAATAGGAGTACATACAACCAATCTTAGAAAATGATAAAGAGTATAGAGTGTTTCTCTGTTTTACTACAATGCTCATAACAATATATCACTCTTCCTCAATCTAGAAATCAATTCATCTACATTCATATTCTGCATATCTACTATACTATGTCCTCTTATTATGCTTGGATCACCTACAATATCATCTCATACACCTCTCAATTCTCAGACAAAATAGTCACCCTCACAATCACTTGATTCACATGCATATTCACACTCAAAAATCTGCACTTTATTCACTATTCATAATTCTTAGCCAAGGAAATAAATCCTCCATCTTATGCAGTCCATTCTCACAATCATTTTCTACATCAATTTCAATCACTAAAAGGGAAGAAACCATTACACATAAAACCCTCTATTTTCTCATTCAAAGTACACTTTCTTTCTATCATAAATCCCTATCAAAAAAATATCAATTCACTTGTCTATTTCAGTCAATTCTCAAATCTCCACTTCTTTTGCATATTTCCATATCACCCTACCTGCCATCAGTCCATAAACATCTTTCTCAAAAAACATTCCTGCAAATAAATCCTTGTTCATGCACCATAAAATTTTCATAAAACTAATTCTATATTTGGTTCTCATAAACATAAAAAAATGTCTTCAAAATGTCATTATTCTCTGCTTATGATCTTCTCAGTCAAAACATTATTTCACCTGTCCATTCACTCTTCCAAAATCTGGATAAAAGTATCTCTTCAAAAAGAAACCACTACCATAAAAACTCTCCCTTTTAAAAGAAATTAATTTTCCATATAATCCCTTAAAATAGAAAAATAATTTATTCATGCCAATACCCTCATTGTTGAATACAAGAAATACTAAGAGGAGGCATGAATCAGTATTCCACAAAACCACTTCTTGACATGTTCATTAATCCAATTACCAAAATTAATAACAAGAAAGTAGAATAAACATGAGAACAACAACCAAAAAGACATAACACATAGACAACAAGATTTTTACGTGGTAAACCCAAAAAGGGAAAAACCACGATGAGTGTTAGCTCACAATATATTATGATAGAAATTATACTAGATTACATAAGGCTCGTTGCCCAAAGAAATGTTCACTATAGGTGGACTCACTATCTAAGTGGACTCACTATCCACTAAAAAAGAAAGATAGAAGAGATATGGAAATTTGCTCACTGCCAGTAGTGAACTATTACAAATGCATCTACCACATGCTAGATTATAGTTCCATTGAAAGCTCAGTACACAAATTCAAAAGTCTTCACTATTTCTGCCCTGCCTTTTTTTTTGCTACATATACTCTTTTTTTGACCTATTGCCCTTTTCTGCTCTGCAAACTATCTTAGATCATGCACACATCGAATTTGCACTATATTCACACACATTCATGCTTCCAAAGCCAAAATCAATCAAGTGTGTGTGTGTATATATATATATATATATATCCGCATTAAGAATTTCATCAAACTAGGTTAGCATGCAGAAGATGAAGCTTGTATACTCAAGTTATACCTTGTCAGCTTGTTATTATGCCCAAACAATGTCAATGCAAACCCAGTTAATCATGCAATAGAACCACTTAGATTAATGATTCCAATCATATACCTTTACCACATATCGATCTATCATGACTGTCGGCTTAACCCTTAAGTGCACATGCAACTAGCTTGACTGTCATACCATAATTTTTGATGTGACAATATGAGACTTTGAAATTCATAACCAACATTCATTGTGGACCTCTTATCATACCTTGAGAACCACAGAGCATAATACTCTTTGATTGTGAAATGTGGATCTTTGAACTATTGTTCTGTCACAAAGAAATACTATCAAACTGGAAGTTGATTCTAGAGAACTTATAAATTGTGATATGATGATCTTCAGGCTCTATAATTCTAGATTTAGATTCTCATGACATACATCTTTATTATCTCAAAACCACAAATCACAATATTCATCAGTGGAGGAATGCAGACCAAATTAATTAGGTACTCTGCACTATTTCTAACTTAACTCTGTTCACCCGGACTTAGAGAATTTTCCATATGACTTCTAGAGGAAATCAAGACTTGAACACTTGAACATAACATCATTAGATAACTATGAATAACATACTTAAACCACATAACATGATCTTCAACTATGGAGGCATATTGTTCCAAACTTTGTCACTCTGTATCTTGTCTAATATACTTAGCCATTCTGACTAAGTTAGTCTTCTAGACCTTTACCCAGCCTTATTGCCATCCCTTTACCATGCCTTGTTTCCATCAATGACCACATTTAACATTCTACTAGACCATCAAAGTAGTGTCTCTTGCTAACATTCTCCCCCTTTAGCATTGATGGCCACACTTAGTGAAAAATGATTGTGCTACTCCCCCTTACTCTATGCATTCTGATTTTCTTCTTCTCTTTAGAAATTTGGTCATTTTTCACTAGATATTCTTCTCACCCTTTGACATCAATGGCAAAGGTGTATGTACAAGAGTTAAAATTGTGTCAAAACTACAAAAAATGTCATACTCTACTGCGTGTGTATAGGTACAATCTTCCATCTTAGTTAGTTTTAGGTGGTAGAAAATCATTATAAATGGTCTTTATCAGAGTTTACTCTCTGTCCCATCTATTCTTTGCACCCTCCAAAATCTGGATGTGACCATTTATCTAAAAAACTAATTTTTTTGCCTTCTACACATCTGAGGGTGTATCAATTATTGCTTTTTCTTTCAAAGCTTCTTCTACAAGATTTGTCATTGAATCTAATTTAGGACTTATCAGCCCTCTTAACTAGCACAACCTATTTTTAATTTCTCCCCTCTTATTCATTAAACTGCTTAAGCTATTGTGAATATTTACAACTTGTGTCTCGTTACTATTTATTGATTCAACTATCGGATCACATGACTTAGAGATATTTAACAATTAGAGTTCTAGATCCTTGATTTTTTCTTCTAACTCCTTGGTAAATTCTGGCCATGATAAGAAAAACTTGTATATGTCATATGATTCCTTAATGACCTTCTCTATACCTTTGATTCTATTGTCTAGCAAAATTTTATCATTGTCCATCAAGGTCTTTAATTCAGCCAACCTTTTCTTATTATATTATTTTCTAACCTTTATTTCTCTAGAATTCTCAAAAGACTTAAAATGAGTACTTAGTAATTTTATCAGGCCTTTAAGTTGATCCATTGATGGCAATGATGTATTATTTTTGTGTGAAGGCATCAACCTTTCTAGGATATCAGATGCTTCACCAATGAGTTCACTGTCCTATAAATGTGATTTCAACATTTCTTCTTGAGCCTTTGCATGAAAAATTGTTCCGAGTTTCATCTTTTGTAGTGGGGACATAGAAGCTAGGCTTAAAGGACCTTGTAGAAACTCATTTGATTCCAACAATTGACTTCATGTTGTTTCTCAAGAAATTCCCTTACCATTTCAATAGGGTCTTTAGTCATGGTGTCAGCAGTAGTGTCTCTTGTCCTTTCTTCAGACACTTATTCTTCTTGGTTTTGATCAGGTGGTTCCAAATACATGGCCTCTTGTTGAACAATATTTTTCACTGGTGAAGGGCTTCTCTCAACTTGTTCATGTTCTTGATCATCAACTTTATTCTGCTCATCAATCTTCTCCTTGGTTTCTTTATCATCAGCTTGATGCTTTGGAGGACTTGTCTTAGTTTGATCCTTGTTGGCTGCATCTAGACCATCAGTAGAAGGGGCTTGATCTTCATTCTCCTTTATCTCATCATTCTTGTCTAACTCTTGATCCATGTTGACATCTAGAGAAAATGTGTCATCTCCAATAATTGTTTCTTCATTATCATATATGGTTGGAAGATGAAATTCCTTCAAAACTCTCAAAGTGAGTTCCTTAGTTTCTTTGACTACCTTCTTAATGTCATCAGACATTAGAGTGTTCATCCTCTTCTTTGTTCTAAATTCTTTATGAAGTACTTTGGAGACTTTTTCCTTTTCTTCAAGGCTGATTTTAGGACATAGCTTTATTAATATGTGTTTTCTCAACTCAATGTCCTTGGCCATATCAGCTTATTTCCTTGCAGGTCCATTATACTTCCCAAGCTATCTGGGAGATATGAAATTATTTCAATAAGAGATTTATTGTATATATCCAAGTATTTGATGAAAATAGTCTCAATGATGTTCTTATCTGCATCATCATAGTCATCATATAGTTGGACAATAGGTTTCAGATTGCCATCAACTATAATGGCTTTCAATACATCTTCTAAAGTTATTGTAGTCTGTACTTTCATAGGCTCTAGCTTCTTCTCCTTCCTTCTTCCTTTCCCCTTTCTGAAAGATCTATCTTTCTTAGAACTAGAGGATTCAGATGGTTTGGTTTTCATCTTCTTGACTTCTTCATCTGATTCTATTTCTTCACCATCAACACTTATACTTACATGCATCCTCTTAGCTTTAGTTTTCATTCTTTTGTGTCCTTTTTTAGTAGGTTTCTTAGCATGTACCTCCTCAAAGGGTGTGGGACTAGAGGATTTTGAGCTTGTCCCAGTAGGTGTGGAACCTCTTGTCCTTTTATTTGGAGCTATAGGTCCCTCTATCTTTATCTCTTTCACTTCCGGATCCATGCTATGTTCACCTTCCTTCATTTTTTAGCTGCTCTAGCTACTTCGGCCCTTGCCCTTATTTTAGTAATTTCTTATTTTGTGACCCCTATGCTTTGGGCATATTCCTCTACCAATTTCTTCATCCTTTTCTAATTTTCTAGTTTTCTTAGTTCAACATGAAATTTTATGGATAAGTCTTTATATGTGCCAAATCTTGGCTCATTAGGATCCCTAGGTTTCTTCAACATAAGATCAACATAACCATCCAATATGTTTCCTGCCATTTTATATCCCATTGGGAGGACCTAGACTACCCTAGGATCAACAACATCCATCATACATTGATCCTTATTTACAATAAAGTATATGTCATTTTTATATTTTTCAACAATGGACTTAGGTATTCTTTCCATTGATTGCATGATCTTCTAGAAGTTCTTAAAATATCCACATAGGACTATGGTCTGAGCATCATGATTTCCTATGCTATTTAAATGGTTTCTAATTTGTACTACAATAGGTTTATCACTAGTCCAAAACAAACTCTTTATCACTAGTAACTCTTGCATGAAATAGAAAAATAAGCAAAGAATTAGAGTACCAAACTTGAATGGATATTTCTGCTCCTTTGTCTTCTTTAGATTCTCCATCAACTATTCTGAGAGCAACTCACAAAGATCATAGTCTACATTCATCCTGATCATCTCATAAGCTATGTATATAGCAGTCCTAGAGATAGAATTCTCTCAGTTTGTGAATTAAATTTTGTAGCCTATCACCATGGATGCAAATCTCACTACATGGTCTTCAATATCATTCATGGTTAAAGCCCTTTTGTCATAGTTCGCTCAGGTGGCTTTCATCACTATATCATTCTTTATGGCTTTTAACATAGATACTATTCTAATGGAGCATGATCCAGTCATGACTCTTATCACATCCTTTGTAATCATGAATGGTCTTTCTAGCCATATGAATTCATCATGGATCCTACTCAGAACATACCAGACCCATTCATCCTTAGCAAACGTAGGGAAGTCTATATACTAAATGAATTTCTTTACTTATAGGGTCTTTTATTCTTCCTTCAAATTATAATTTCCATCACTCAAGTGATTCATATAAAGATCAAAAAACCTATTGTCACCAAATTCTTCTAGGGTAACATAAATATATGCCCTAACATCTTCTGCATGCATTACACCAAACCAAATTTTTGAAGATGCACCATTTGGGTCAACCTTTGTTGATTTGAAGGGGGGTTTCTTGAATTTTGGCCTCAGTCTCTCAGTTATATCAACCACTTGTGGTGTTTCCATTTTGTAATGATTCAAACAAATTTACAGTAGGGTTTCAAACTGAAAAATACCTCTTTTGTCAACTTTAGGGTTTACTTGAACTTGTGTTGAATTGCTTTGGAAATCGTAGTAGTCACTTACAATTTTTCTTAAGTTCTCCTAGACACTTGATAGTTTGAATGTAAAGTGATTAATCTTTCAAATCCAAGTTTTTTAACCCTTTGTTTTCCTTAACCTACTTCCATAAATGTTATCTTTCAAAAAGTTGTCAAAAACTTCTCTATCAAGCATAGTTGATCAAGATTTATCTGTAATACTCTGCATTTGATCCTTTTCTACTAGAATTTATCTCAAAAGATCTACCATATAAAAATCTTCACATCATATCTTCATGTCAGATCCCAACACTTACTATCTGGCTAGGGGATTAGAATTTTCAATATAGCTCCTCCTAAGCCAGAGCTCCCAATTTACTTCCTAGAGGAAGTATATGTGCAAGATGTAGGTGTGGATCTATCCTTGACCTTATTCACATCCTTTTTTATTTCCACTAGATCAACCTTGTTCTTTCCCTTATCTTCTCTTTGCTTTGTTTTCCCTTTCTCTTTAGGAAGGTCTCTTTTCTCATTTTTTCTTTTGCAGAATCTTGCAACATGTCCAAACCTATTGCAATTGTAGCATACCACATTCCTTTGTCTCTGATTCCTTTGATTTATTATTGATTTGCATTGGTTAGCCATGTGTCCAAATCTATTGCATGAAAAGTATTTTCCATTGAAGGGTTGAGCATTTCATGCAATGTTAGGACCATTCCTTATCATACTTCTACACCCATTTGATTTATGACCAATTGTCTTACAATTAAAACATTGACCAAAGAAAGATGAAACATTTTGATTTATTCTACTCCTGTACTGAGTATCCCTATGACCATACTTATTACATTTAAAACAATAGCCATTGAAAGATGGGTACCTTTAAGCATTTGGCTACCTGACTGGAGCTCTTCTAGGTCTTCTTCTCTAATTTTGGAAATGGTTGCCTTTATTTTTCCTCATCTCGCAGTTTTCTTGACCTAATTTAGAACTTTCCCCTCTTTTAAATCTCAAACCTTTCTTGTCATCTGAACTCTTTTGACTTTCAATCAACTCATCAAGCTTAGCAGAGATTATTTTGAATTTTTCTTTATAACTATTAGCTACTTCCAAACCAAACTTCAAAAGTAACACATCTTTAGCCAAATTTTCACATTCCTCAGAATTATCCTTTACAACTTGATTCAAATGCTTTTCAATCTCCTCTTTCTCTTCAACTTCCAATGTTAAATTGTTTAGGGTTTCATTTTCTTTGATAAATTGTTCACTTAACTCCTTGCTCTTCTCTTTAAAGTTCTTGACTTGCTCTCTTAGCTTTAGAATGCATTCATCAGCTTTTTGGACATTAGCCTTCAAACCCTAATTTCTACTTCAGATTTTTCAAGATATTCAAGAGCAGCTTTAAATTCATCATTTTACTCATATGAGAAATTCCCAAATTTGATACTACCTAGATGAATAGATTCTGGAGAAGTGAGATATCTTCTTGTTGCCATGTGTACACTTTCCCAGATCTTCCTTAATCTTTTAAGCTTCTTCCAATGAACCTTACTCTAATACCAATTGCTAAATACAAGGAATACTGAGAGGGAGGTGAATCAATATTCCACAAAACCACTTCTTGACATGTTCATTAATCCAATTACCAAAATTAATAACATGAAAAAAGAATAAACATGAGAATAGCAACCATAAAGACATAACACATAGACACCATGATTTTTACGTGGAAAACCCAAAACGGGAAAAACCATGGTGAGTGTTAGCTCACAATATATTATGATAACAATACTGGATTACATAAGGCTCACTGCCCAAAGAAATACTCACTGCAGGTGGACTCGCTATCCACTGAGAAAGAAAGATAGAAGAGATAAGGAAATTTGCTCACTGTCAGTACTGAATTGTTACAAATGCATCTAATACATACTCGATTATAGTTCCATTGAAATCTCAATACATAGATTCAAAATTCTTCATTATTTCTACCTTGCCTTTTTGTTTTGCTACATATAGTCTATTTTCTAACCTATTTCCCTTTTCTGCACTACAAACTATCTTAGATCATGCACACATCAAATTTGCACTATATTCACACACCTTCATGCTTCCAAAGCAAAACTCAATTAAGTATATATATATATATATATATATATATATATCTGCATCAAGAATTTCCTCAAACTAGGTTGGCATGTAGAAGATAAAGCTTGTATACTCAAGTTATACCTTGTTGACCTGTTATTATGCCCAAAAAACAATGCAGACCCAGTTAATCATGCAAGACTCTTCTTATGAGTCTATACCTATTATAGAACCACTTAGATTAATGATTCCAATCATATACCTTTACTACATATCGATCTATCATGACTGTTGGCTTAACCCATAAGTGCACACGTAACTAGCTTGACTATCATACTATAAATTTTGATGTGAACAATATGAGACCTTGAAATTCCTAACCAACATTTTGTTGCAAATATGTGCCTAAGTGGTGTTTTCATTGATGTCAACATATCCTTATTGTCATTGGTGTCAACTGTATCCTATTTTTCTATCTGTTTAGAAGACCAAATTGTTGAGGATATTGTGAAAATTAATGGAGATCAATATATGCAGACCATATGGCTTTGTAGAGGTTTGTCTAAAGAAGTTCCAGTTAAGATTTGAGAGGTTCACAATAAGATATGTAGAAGTTATATCCATCTAAGTAAAATTGGTTCCTGAATTATTCAAGAGAGACAGAGTGACAAGAAAGAAGTTTGGTGGTGCAGGAGCACCCGCACATGATCAGGATATAGGTCCGCATGATGACATACATGATCAGGATGTAGGATAGTTATCATCATGCTGACGGGATAATCTATTTTTAGTATGTTTGACTTTATCATGTAATAAGGTCCACTGGACCGATGCTATGTAATAGTTCAACATAGGAGTATGTGTAGGCAGTTAGAGGCAGTTAGAGATCGGGATAAGGTTATCTGAGCTGTCCTCTCTCCCAGAAGCTTGGAAGCTCCCAGCCGTTGGGAAGTGATGTTAGTAGTACTCGAAGGATTTGTTATATATACCTTCGATCTGTAGGGTTTAGAAATATTGTTTTGATATTGATGTACTGGTGTTGAGTTGAGATTCAGGAGAGCAGTTCAGACATTGTGAAGCTGTATTCAGGACATTTGAATTTCAATTGAATAAGATCTCATCTTCACATTATCTGGTTGTATCAGTTACATCTATTTTGTTTTCCTTTTCCATTTTGCAAGTTAATGGGCACTTTCAACCCTTCCACCGGTTGATCCTGCAAATCGGTGGAATGGTCCTGTATCATAGCTTAGATTGCATTTGTGTTTTCTGTTTGTGCATTGCATTGTTTAGGAGATCTGTTAGAAGCATGCTGTAAATCAGCCTAGCATCCTCATGTGCTAGGTCTAGAAGATAAGTTTGCTTAGATTTTGGTTTGAAGGTGATCCGGCCCGGTCGTCACATGATCTTTGTGAAATTATGCGGTTGTGAGTGTTTTCATGCAGTGGAAGGATACACAGGAGTCTGCATGTGCGTTTCCAGTCGGAACGAGCCGCAACATCATCTGCGAATCCATCGCCATCAGGATCGGGTCATGAAGTTGTTGAAATTTGCATGTTGCAGGTGCATCATGATGTTTTGAGTTGGATATATACTCAGTGTATATATCGCAGTCAGGATCATCTCTCGGGGAAGGTCATCATCCGCATATCGCTAACGGATGCGGGTGTGAAAGTTGAGTTTTTTTGGCTGTGTTGAAGAGTTCATCAGGATGATGTGTGACGTCATCGTCATAAGGATATGATGTCATCGTCATCAGGATATTCAGAAATCCCTCTATGCGAGTTTATCCTATTGTCGCTAAGGGTTTAGACATCGGCGTAGGCAGGAAGTTGTATTAGCATCATCAGGAGGTTCCGAAGACAACCGAATAAGTTGAGTCATGATGCTGTTGCTTGTATCGTCGGGCAGTGGAGCATCGAAGGCAAGTTGTTGAAGTGCAACGTCATCAGGATATTTGGAGAACTGGATATTAGGATATCCTGCTGACGAAGGTGATATTGAATATCATGATGATGCCGCTTGTGTTTGGCACCCGATGAACAGTGCAACCGGAGGAGGTTCGCGCCCGTTGTTTATCATGATGATGATAGGCGACAGTCGAAGGAGGTAAATAGTAGTCGACAGGAGGATATTTGCGATCATCTGAAATATGATGATGCTGTTGAAATGTGATGATGCTGTTGGTATTGTTAGGAAATATGATGATGCTGTTCAGCCGATAGAGAATTTTATCATGCTGTTTGTATTGTTGGCAGCTCCTTCCTGTTAGGTTGCCTCTGTTGCGTTCCACTCTGCATCATAGTGGTATCAGAGCAAAGGTTAGGATCTTTTGGAAAAGATAAGCAGGATGTCAGATGAAGAAGGAACATCTGAGTTTCCAACAAAGATGACCAACGCTGAGTTGGCAGTTCTGGTGAAGAAACAGATTGCGGAAAGCAGGGCCGTGAAGGCTCAGAATCAGGAGTTGAAAGATGAGTTAGCAAAGTTGAGGAGCAGAGTAGGTTCTGGTAGAGAAGATGATAGGGAAGAGGAGGATATCCCTAATTGGAGCGAGGAGGTCGTTCCTGCAGACCAGAGACCGCTGTTGAACGCCCTCAAGGCCATGGAGAGGAGAACCATGGATGTGAAGCTGGACTTGCCAGTGTTTACAGGTAAGATGGACCCTGATTCAGTAATGGAATGGATAGACTGTCTGAACAATTTCTTTGTGACAGAGGAGATACCAGAACAGCAGAGAGTGAAGATAGCACAGTCAAAGATGAAAGAAGCTGCCTTGACATGGTGGAACTTTGTTCAGGATGATAGAGTGCAGGAGGGAAAACGTAGAGTTGCCACATGGAAGAAGATGATGGAATTGGTAAAGGAGGCTTATATTCCTTTGGACTACAGTATCCAGCTACACAAGAGGAAACAGAACCTGAAGCAGAAGGAGCTAGATGTCAGCTCATATACAGAAGAGTTCATGAAACTCTGTATGAAGACCAAGGTGAAAGAAAGTGAAGAAGAAAAGGTAGCCAGATACCTGAATGGACTGAGGTTTAATATTCAGGAAGATCTGAGTCTGCATAACCCAGATACAGTGCAGAAAAGCTTTCAGTTGGCATTGAAAGTGGAAGAAAAGCTGAAGAGAAAACAAGATCAGAACAACAGAGGAAGAGGAAGACAACAAAGAGGTGGAAGAAGTCCTTTCAGAGGCAGAGGACAAGGACAGGGATATCAAGGAGAATCCAGTCAGGACAATAGCAAGAGCAACAATGGTCAGAATCATAGAGAGAATTTCAGTCAGCAAGGTAACTTCAGAGGTAGAAGACCTTACAGAGGAAGATCCCAGGGTAGGGGATCCATCAGGTGTTACAACTGTAACAAAGAAGGCCATATAGCCAGCAGATGTCCAGACAAGGCCACAAGCTCAGCAGGAGAAAGGAGGACAAATCTGGTCAATGAACCTGATAATCAAAGCAGGACAAGCTCTAATGATTTTCAGAGTGTGAATGGTCTTGAGAATTATGGATATCCAGAAAGTGGAGAGTCCCTGATGATGAGAAGAACAGTAACTACCATGAAGGTACCTGATCAAGAAGCCCCTCAGAGAAAGTCCCTTTTCAGAACCACTTGCAAAGCAGGAGGTAAGGCGTGTAAGGTTTTGATTGATTCTGGTTCTACTGAGAACTTTGTGTCTGAAGAGATGGTGATAAAGCTGAAGCTTAGGAGATTGCCTCACCCAGCTCCATATAAAGTCTCATGGCTTACTCAAGGTCAGCAGACAACTGTAGAAGAGCAGGCTTGGGTAGAGTTTCAGATTGGTGGATATAAAGATAAGTTGTTGTTTGATATCACCAAGATGGATGCTTGCAACCTTTTGTTTGGTAGACCATGGCAATATGATCTGAAGGCACAGCATGATGGTGTTAAAAACACCTATAAAATCACTAAAGATGGTAAAGATGTAACACTATTCCCATTGAAGGAGAAAGAGGAGAAGTCTAAAGGCAAAGAAGTGAAGGTCATGCTGATGGAAGGCAAACAGTTTATGAAAGAAGTAGCAGCAGAAGGTGCAGTTGCATATGCCCTAATCCCCTGTATGAGTGTGAATAAGGAACAACAGCAAGAAGCCAAGAAGGAGAAGAAGCCAAGGTTGATAGACCCAGCTGTCCAAGAGTTATTGGATAAGTACAAAGGTGTTATCTCAGAGGGAATGCCAAGATCCCTACCACCTGTCAGAGATATCAGTCATTGCATAGACTTGATTCCAGGGTCTACACTTCCAAATAAAGCAGCTTATAAGCTTACCCCAGAACAGAATGCAGAAGTAGCCAGGCAGATTGAAGAATTGATGAATTCAGGTCTGATTGGAAAGAGTTTGAGCCCATGTGCAGTACCAGCTGTATTAGCACCTAAGAAGGAAGGCACTTGGAGACTTTGCACCGATTCCAGAGCCATCAACAAGATCACAATCAGGTATAGGTTTCCAATCCCCAGAATTGAGGATTTACTTGATTGTTTGGGAAATGCCAAGTATTTTACTAAAATAGACTTGAAGAGTGGATACCATCAGATAAGGATTAGACCAGGTGATGAGTGGAAGACAGCATTCAAAACAAATGAAGGTTTGTATGAATGGAAGGTTATGCCTTTTGGTTTGTCTAATGCCCCTAGTACTTTCATGAGGCTGATGAATGAGGTTCTGAAGGAATTTATTGGTAAGTTTGTCATAGTCTATTTAGATGACATTCTGATTTTCAGTAACACCAGAGAAGAACATCTCAGGCATATAGAGCTGGTTCTCAAGAGGTTACATGAAGAGAAGCTGATGATAAACTTGGACAAGTGTTTGTTCATGAAACAGGAGATCACCTATTTAGGTTTTGTCATCTCACAAGGCAAGCTGCAGATGGATAAGGAGAAGGTGAGTGCCATTTTGAATTGGCCAACTCCACAGACCATGAATGAAGTCAGAAGTTTCCATGGGTTAGCAACCTTCTACAGAAAGTTCATCAGAGGGTTCAGTCATATTTGTGCACCCATGTTGGATACCATCAAAGGAGGACAAAAGTGCAGGTTTGTTTGGACTCAAGGAGCAGATGATTCCTTTGAGGCATTGAAGAGGAAGGTGGCACAGCAGCCAGTCCTTGCACTTCCAGATTTCAATAAGATCTTTCAGGTAGAGTGTGATGCTAGTCACATGGCCATTGGAGCAGTACTCAGTCAAGAGGGTAGACCAATTGCATTTTTCAGTGAAAAGCTCAATGATGCTAAGAAAAGGTATTCATCATATGATCTGGAAATGTATGCTCTAGTTCAGTCCCTAAAGAAATGGAGGCATTACCTGATGCCAAAGGAGTTCATAGTCTTCACAGATAATCAAGCTTTGAGTTTCATCAACAGTCAGGAGAAGCTGAACCACAGACATATGAAGTGGGTAGAAACACTACAGGCTTTCACTTTTACCTTGAAGCATAAGAAAGGGGTTCAGAACAAAGTTGCAGATGCTTTGAGCAGGAGAGTTCTCACAGTAAATCAGATTCAGTTAGAGAGTGTTGGCATTGACTCACTCAAGACCATGTATGAGTCTGATGAAGATTTTGGAGAAATATATCAGGTCTGTACTTCTTTTGGGGAGAAATACCATGCTGAGTTCTCTGAATTCCTGATCCAAGATGGATTGTTGTTTAAGGGTGGACAGTTGTGCATCCCAAGGTGTTCTATGAGGTTGAATATAATCAAGGAGAAACATTGTGGAGCAATGGCTGGTCATTTTGGTATAGACAAGACTCTTGATCTGGTCAGGAGGCATTACTTCTGGCCTAAGTTGCAGTCAGATGTCAGGAAATTTGTAGAAACCTGTGTAATTTGTCAGAAGGCTAAAGGCAGGTCAACTAATGCAGGGTTATATCAGCCCTTACCCATTCCTTCCAGACCATGGGAAAGTATCAGTATGGATTTTGTTTTAGGTTTACCAAGGACCAGGAGAGGATTTGACAGTGTCTTTGTTGTAGTGGACAGGTTCAGTAAGATGGCACATTTCTTGCCATGCAAAACCACTGCAGATGCCTCATATATTGCAGATTTATTCTTCAGGGAAATTGTCAGAATTCATGGGTTGCCTTTGAGCATAGTTTTAGACAGAGATGTGAAGTTTGTGGGTCATTTCTGGAGAACCCTATGGAGGAAGCTGGGAACCAATTTATCTTTTTCCTCTGCATATCATCCTCACACGGATGGACAAACTGAGGTTGTGAACCGTTCCTTAGGGAATCTACTTAGATGCTTGACAAAACAGCATGGAGAGAAGTGGGACAATATTCTGTCTCAAGCTGAGTTTTCATATAATGATACTGTCAACAGGAGCACAGGAAAATCGCCTTTTCAGGTAGTATATGGAATGCATCCCAGAGGTATTTTAGAGTTGCGAGAACTACCTACAGCAGATCCTGTTAGTGCAGATGGAGAAGCTTTTGCTGAAGCAATCAAAGAAGTTCATGATCAGGTTAAGACCCAACTCCAGCAAACCACCTTAAAGTATAAGGAGTATGCTGACAAGAAGAAGAAGGATGTTCAATTTGCTGTTGGAGATTTGGTTTGGGTTCACTTGAAGAAAGACAGGCTCCCTAAGGGGAAGTATACTAAGCTCATGCAAAAGAAAGTTGGACCATGTCAGATTTTGCAAAAACATGGACAAAATGCTTATCAGATCCAACTACCACCTGATCTTGGTTTATCTCCTATCTTCAATGTATGTGACTTAACTCCCTACCAGGCTAATCCAGATGCAGATCAGGATATTCTACTGGATACAGTTGCTGAAGACATTCCTCAACATGATCCTCCACAGATACAGCAGATTTTGGACACTAGAGTGGTCAAACAGACCAGGAACAAGAAGTACTTGGAGTACCTCGTCTCTTGGAAGGGACAGCTGACTTCTGAAGCCATATGGATGACTGCAGAACAGATACAGAAACATGGTGCCGACCTTGATACTCTCATCTCAAGTGGACTTGAGATTTCTTCTTTTGGGGAGTATGGTGCAGGAGCACCCGCACATGATCAGGATATAGGTCCGCATGATGACATACATGATCAGGATGTAGGATAGTTATCATCATGCTGACGGGATAATCTATTTTTAGTATGTTTGACTTTATCATGTAATAAGGTCCACTGGACCGATGCTATGTAATAGTTCAACATAGGAGTATGTGTAGGCAGTTAGAGGCAGTTAGAGATCGGGATAAGGTTATCTGAGCTGTCCTCTCTCCCAGCCGCTTGGAAGCTCCCAGCCGCTGGGAAGTGATGTTAGTAGTACTCGAAGGATTTGTTATATATACCTTCGATCTGTAGGGTTTAGAAATATTGTTTTGATATTGATGTACTGGTGTTGAGTTGAGATTCAAGAGAGCAGTTCAGACATTGTGAAGCTGTATTCAGGACATTTGAATTTCAATTGAATAAGATCTCATCTTCGCATTATCTGGTTGTATCAGTTACATCTGTTTTGTTTTCCTTTTCCATTTTGCAAGTTAATGGGCACTTTCAACCCTTCCACCGGTTGATCCTGCAAATCGGTGGAATGGTCCTGTATCATAGCTTAGATTGCATTTGTGTTTTCTGTTTGTGCATTGCATTGTTCAGGAGATCTGTTAGAAGCATGCTGTAAATCAGCCTAGCATCCTCATGTGCTAGGTCTAGAAGATAAGTTTGCTTAGATTTTGGTTTGAAGGTGATCCGGCCCGGTCGTCACATGATCTTTGTGAAATTATGCGGTTGTGAGTGTTTTCATGCAGTGGAAGGATACACAGGAGTCTGCATGTGCGTTTCCAGTCGGAACGAGCCGCAACATCATCTGCGAATCCATCGCCATCAGGATCGGGTCATGAAGTTGTTGAAATTTGCATGTTGCAGGTGCATCATGATGTTTTGAGTTGGATATATACTCAGTGTATATATCGCAGTCAGGATCATCTCTCGGGGAAGGTCATCATCCGCATATCGCTAACGGATGCGGGTGTGAAAGTTGAGTTTTTTTGGCTGTGTTGAAGAGTTCATCAGGATGATGTGTGACGTCATCGTCATCAGGATATGACGTCATCGTCATCAGGATATTCAGAAATCCCTCTATGCGAGTTTATCCTGTTGTCGCTAAGGGTTTAGACATCGGCGTAGGCAGGAAGTTGTATTAGCATCATCAGGAGGTTCCGAAGACAACCGGATAAGTTGAGTCATGATGCTGTTGCTTGTATCGTCGAGCAGTGGAGCATCAAAGGCAAGTTGTTGAAGTGCAACGTCATCAGGATATTTGGAGAACCGGATATTAGGATATCCTGCTGACGAAGGTGATATTGAATATCATGATGATGCCACTTGTGTTTGGCACCCGATGAACAGTGCAACCGGAGGAGGTTCGCGCCCGTTGTTTATCATGATGATGATAGGCGACAGTCGAAGGAGGTAAATAGTAGTCGACAGGAGGATATTTGCGATCATCTGAAATATGATGATGCTGTTGAAATGTGATGATGCTGTTGGTATTGTTAGGAAATATGATGATGCTGTTCAGCCGATAGAGAATTTTATCATGCTGTTTGTATTGTTGGCAGCTCCTTCCTGTTAGGTTGCCTCTGTTGCGTTCCACTCTGCATCATTTGGATTGCTCCGGTATTGTAAAATGATGATGTGTGGATCTAGAGGCATGTTTGGGAAGTCAGTGTGTATCATCCATTCAAGTGGTTCATGGTTTGGAGGTTTGCAAGCAATCTTTCTAATGTGACAGTCATGTCAGATAGTGTTATTGAGGTTCTAGAGGAAGATGCAAGTGATTCGAATGATTTTGAGGAGTGCAGATGTTTTTGTTTAATTCAATGTGCTTGTGGAAGTCTCTGGATCGTGTGACTTCTATATTGGAAGTCTGCATCAAAGTTTGAGCTTGTTAATGAAGATTTTCTTCATGGTGTTGTTGTTCTTCCTAGTCTTGGCTGACCGGATGATTCAAGCATGCTATGGATGATCTAAGAGCAATTTATTGAAGTGTGGTGTGTTGATCAAGGAAGATTTGACTCCCAACTATGTTTGGCTGACAGCTTAGTGATTTGCATTAAGTCAGATGTTTGTAGTGCCGACCTTGTTATTCATTCCAAGGTTGATGAAGTGTATAAATATTTTTTTATGAGTTGTGGAAAATCATCCTTGAGCAAAATGAATTAAATCTAAATAAAGGATCAGAAGTAGAGTAGAGAAGAAAAGGAATGAGAGTAGTATAGAGTGAAAAGTCAATGAAGAAGAATTTGGAGCAAAGAAGAAGTTTTGTGAGCATTCAATGAAACTGAACTAGGCATGAAGTAGATGCTATTTCTTAGTTAATTCTTTATGTTCTAAATAAATTCCATAGGCAGTGAGCCTCTCTTTTGAGTAGTGAGCTTTGGGTAGTGCATCCAAAGGCATGTGCCTTCTTATTTTCTAAAGTACTTTTAGTAGGGTACAAAATCTTTGTGGGTTAACCCCCACCATGGTTTTCCCTTAACTGGGTTTCCACGTAAAAATTCTGGCATTTTGTGTTCATTTATTTCTGTTGATGTGTTGATGATTCATGCTTTAAATGTTTACATCATTAATCAGTTTTGTGTGATAACGAAAAAGTTTCAAGTGATAAAGATTTGGGACAACTAATTCACCCCCACTCTTAGTTGTCTGGCCTAATTCCAACAATTGGTATCAAAGCTAAGGTTCCTCTATAAAAAACTTAACCGCTTGAGGAGATCCAGGATGTCAACCTACAAGAAGGATAGCCTGAGATTTGATGGAACAAATTACTCTGTTTGGAAAAATCACATGGAGTGCCATTTGCAATGCATGGGTGATTCTTATTGGACAATAACTAAGGATAAGTATGAGCCTTCGAAGAAACCTTTAATTCCAGATGAAGTCAAAAATGCTAAAAATAATCTTCGAGCCAAAGAAGCCTTGCTAAGTGCCTTATCTGATTCAGAAATGACAAATGTCTTTGGACTAAAAACTACTCATGAAATCTAGAAGAAGTTGGAAAATATTTATGAAGGTGATGAATTTATCAAATGTGCCAAGATACAAAGTCTAAGAGGAAAATTTGAAAATCTGAGGATGAGTGAAGATGAAAACATCACAATCTACATGCAAACAATAAATTATCTTATGTGTGGTATCAGATGTGTTGGTGGGACTTTGGAAGAATTAGAGATTGTGGCAAAAGTGCTCAAATCTTTACCTGATTCATACAAACATAAGGTTTCCGCTACAGAGGAGATCAGGACTATCTCAAAAGTTACAAGTGATCAGCTGGTTGGAAAAATTTCAACTTTTGAATTAAGTGAGTTTGGTGATTCTCTTCCCAAGTCTAAATCTGCATTTAAAGCCAGTGTATATTGAAAACAAAGATATGATCTAGGTGAAATCTCTTTTGTAAGATCAAATAGATTTGTGAAGACAAGGAAGGATCTTGAAGATGTTGAAATTGAAACTACAGATCTTGAAGCTCTTCTTGCCAAAAGATTACCAAGAGGATCCAGTAAGTATGAAGGAAAATTGCCGCTCAAATGTTTTTCTTGTAATAAGATTGGTCATTTTCCCTCAAGATGTCCGGAGAGGTTTTCAAAACCAAACCCTAATAGATACAAAAATCAGAAGAAATGTTACTATGTCCAAGAAGTTGGAGAAGAAGGAGTCATAGATGATGAATCTGATCATGGAGGTTCCTCTGAAAATGATTGGGTGTTCATTTCTATCACAAAAGAAGATCCGGTGTCTACTAAATCTGCTAGCTATGCAAATGTGGAAAGTGCCTTGGCTACTCAGGTTATTGAAAAAGATGAATGGGTAATTGATAGTGGATGTTCTCATTATATGATTGGTGACAAAAGTAAGTTTGTGAGTTTTGAAAACTATGAAGGAGGGCTTGTGAAATTTGGAGACAACTCAGCTAGTAGAATCTGTGGTAGAGGATCCATCTTTTTTGATGCTGAGAATAGCACCAATGATGTTCTGTATGTAGAAGGAGTGAAACATAATCTTCTCAGTGTTGGACAGTTGGTTGACAAAGGTTATGATCTTTGATTCAAGGATGGAAAATATAGAATCTTGGAGAGCTCCGGAATTGAAATTGCATCCAGTACTCAAACTAGAGGTAACATTTTTTATTTAAGTAGTTCTGGCAAAAGTTATTTGATTGTTCAGATAGATCAAAGTTGGTTATGGCATAGGAGGATGTGTCATGTGAATTTTGATAACATTGTCAAAATAAGTACCACTCAGGTGATAAGAGATCTTCAAAAACTTGTGAAACCTAATAGCATGTGTAGAGAATGTCAATTGGGGAAACAAAACAAAATTTCATTCAAAAGTAAGGAACAAGCTTCAAGTCGACGATTGGAACTATTATATACTGATCTCTGTGGTCCTGCTAGAATTAGGAGTGTGCAAGGAGATAGATATTTCATGTTGCTCATTGATGATTACTCTAGGATGATGTGGGTAACTTTCCTAAAAGAAAAATCAGAAGCTCTTGACAAGCTTAAGGTATTCAAGGTGATGGTTGAAAATGAGATTGGTGAGAAATTAAAATATCTGAGATCCAACAAAGGTGGAGAATTTACTTCCGGTGAGTTTGATGCTTTTTGTGAAAAGCATGGCATAAAAAGATAGTTATTTGCTCCCAAGACTCACTAGCAAAATGGAGTTGTGGAAAGAAATAACCAAACCATTCAAGAAGCTATTAGGACCATGATGATGGAATAAAATGTTCCTCAAGTTTATTGGAGAGAAGCTGTGAGTACTTCTATCTACACTCTTAACCAGATGCAGATCAAAGGCAATTCTAGTAATACCCCTTATGAAGTATGGTTTGGTCATCCTCCTACTATGAGATATTTCATAGTTTTTGGTAGTAAATGCTATATCAAAAGAGAAGAGGATTCATGAAAGTTTGATACAAGAAGTGATGAGGGAATATTTTTGGGATACTCTACTCAAAGTAAGGCTTAGAGGTGCTTTAACAAGAGGTTGAAAAAGATTGTTGAAAGTGGTAATGTTAGAGTTGATGAGAGCAAGGAAGGACATTCCAAGTTCTACGGATATGATTTAGATGATCAAGATGAAAGTCAAAGTCAAGGAAGCCTAGTTCAAACTCAAACTTAGATTTAGATTGATCTAGAAACTCCAAGAATTTAAGAGAATAGTTCATATGTTGAGGAACAAGCTCAAGAAACAAAATTTCAAGCAATTCCAAAAACTCCCATGTATGTTAGACTAAATCATCCTGAAGATCAGATGATAGGAGATAAGAGTAAAGGTGTTCAAACTAGGAGAAAATTTTCTAAAGATCAAGAGGAAATTTGTCTGATTTCAAAGATTGAACCTAAATCAATAAGTGAAGCCTGTAATGATGAAAATTGGGTAAAAGAAATGGAAGAAGAATTGATGCAAATTGAAAAGAATCACACTTGGGATCTTGTTCCTAGACCTGAGGACAAAAATGTGATTGGAACCAAATGGGTCTTCTAAAATAAACTAAATGAAGATGGTGAAGTGGTGAGAAACAAAGCCAGGTTGCTATGCAAAGGCTATTCTCAAGTGGAACGAATTGATTTTGAAGAAACTTTTACTCTAGTGGCAAGAATACAAGCAGTCAGATTATTTGTTGCATTTTCTGCCTTCAAAGATTTTAAAGTTTATCAGATGGATGTCAAATCAGCATTCCTAAATAGAGATTTGGAGGAAGAAGTTTACATTGAGCAAACAGAAGGATTTCAGTTGTCTGATCAGAGAGATATGGTCTGCAAACTAAGAAAAGCATTGTATGGACTCAAGAAATCCCCAAGAGCCCAATATGCAAGACTGGATAAGCATTAGCTTAAGCTAGGATTTAGCAAAGGTACCACTGATAGTAATCTTTACTTTAAGATTAATCATGAGGACATCCTGATTATTGAAATTTTTGTTGATGATATCATTTTGGGTGGAAATGAATGTATGTGCAAAGCATTTGCTGATCAAATGAAAAGTGAATTTGAGATGTCAATGTTTGGTGTGATGAATTTCTTCCTAGGTCTACAAATTGTTTAGTCAGATAAAGGTATCTTTATATCTTAGTCTAAGTATGTGAAATAATTGCTAAAGAAGTTTGGAATGGAAGACTCAAAGCCAGTAGGTACACCTATGGTAACTGGATGTAAGTTAAGAAAAGGTGATGACTCCACCAAGGCAAATCAGAAAATGTATATATCAATGATTGGAGGATTGCTCTATCTGACTCAGACCAGACATGACATCATGAATGTCATTGGACTTGTTGCTAGATTTCAAGATGATAAAAAAGAATCCCATGTTGTGGCAGTCAAAAGAATATTCAGATATCTCAAGGGGACAACTGATTATGGATTGTGGTATCCAAAGGATAATGATTTCACTCTTCATGCATATACAAATGCTGATTGGGTAAGAGATGTGGATGACATGAAAAGTACTAGTGGTGGTGCATTCTTCTTGGGAAGAAGATTGGTCTGTTGGATGATCAAAAAGTAAGAGGTAATATCTCTGTCTACTACAGAGGTAGTGTATATAGTAGCAACAAATAATTGTACTCAAGTTTTGTGTATGAAACGAATGTTGAATGACATTAGAATTGTGTTTGAGGAACCTGTCACAATCTTCTGTGATAATTCAAGTACAATAAGCATCTCAAAGAATCTAGTGTTACATTCAAAGACAAAGCATATATCCATCAAGTTTCATTTCTTGAGAGAGAAGGTAAATTAGAATGAAGTCAAGTTGGAGTTTGTGTCTTCAAAAGATTAGATTGCGGATATCTTCACTAAGCCTCTTCCCAAGGATACTTTTGAGTATCTCAGAGAGAAGTTAGGGGTTATTACCCATCCTAATCATAATTAAGATGCACTAAGGTGCATCAGTCCAATGGAATTCACAGTCATATCTTGTGATTTGGATTGATGTTAAGCAGATACTACTCATGAAGAGTAGTCAGTACACAAATGTTTAGATCAGTCTAAAACAAAAAGGGAGAAAAGACTACAAATATGTCCCCTTTACCATTGATGTCAAAGGAGGAGAGAAGTTCATGTGAAAAACTAGTTACTGAGAAAAGGAGCAGTGAAGAAAGTAATTATAGAAGTGAGAAGAGAAAGCGGGATAAGTTCTTGTCTTGATGGTTGAATTTAGTTTTTCACATCATATGTTGCCATCAAAGACAAATGGGGAGATTGTTACGAATATGTGCCTAAGTAGTGTTGTCATTGATGTCAACATATCCTTGTTGTCATTGGTGTCAATTGTATCCTATTTTTCTATCTATTTAGAAGACCAGATTGTTGAGGATATTGAGAAAATGAATAGAGATTAATATATGCAGACCATATGGCTTTGTAGAGGTTTGTCTGAAGAAGCTCTAGTTAAGATTTGAGAGGTTCGCAATAAGATCTGAAGAAGTTATAGCCATCTAAGTAAAATCAGTTCCTGCATTATTTAGAAGAGATAGAGTGACAAGAAAGAGGTCCGGATTGCTCCAATAATGTAAAATGATGATATGTAGATCTAGAGGCATGTTTGGGAAGTTAGTGTGTATCATCCATTCAAGTGGTTCATGGTTTGGAGGTCCGCAAGGAATCTTTCTAATGTGACAGTCATGGTAGATAGTGTTCTTAAGGTTCTAGAGGAAGATGCAAATGATTCAGATGATTTGGAGGAGTGCAAATGTTTTTATTGAATTCAATGTGCTTGTGGAAGTCTCTGGATCGTGTGACTGCTATGTTGGAAGTCTGCATTGAAGTTTAAGCCTGTCAATGAAGATTTTCTTCTTGGTGTTGCTATTCTTCCCAGTCTTGGCCAACTAGATGATTCAAGCATGTTGTGGATGATCTAAGAGCAATTTGGTGAAGCGTGGTGTGTTGATCAAGGAAGATTTGAGTCCCAACTATGTTTGGTCGATAGCTTAGTGATTCACATTAAGTCAGATGTTTGTAGTGCCAACCTTGTTGTTCATTCCAAGGTTGATGAATTGTATAAATATTTTTTGATGAGTTGTGGAAAATCATCCTTGAGAAAAATGAATTAAATCTGAATAAAGGATCAGAAGCAGAGAGAACAAAAGGAGCTAGAGCAGTATAGAGTGAAAAGTCAGTGAAGAAGAATTTGGGGCAAAGCAGAAGTTTTGTGAGCATTCAGTGAAATTGAACCAGGCATGAAGTAGATGCTATTTCTCAGTTAATTCTTTCTATTCTAAATAAATTCTGTAGGTAGTGAGCCTCTCTTTTGAGCAGTGAGCTCTGGGTAGTACACCCGAAGGCATGTGCCTTCTATTTTTCTAAAGTACTTTTAACAGGGTACAAAATCTTTGTGGGTTAACCCCCACTGTGGTTTTCCCTTAACCGAGTTTCCACATAAAAATTTTGGTGTTTTGTGTTCATTTATTTTTGTTCATATGTTGATGATTCATGCTTTAAATGTTTACATCATTAATTAGTTTTGTGTGATAAGGAAATAGTTGCAAGTATTAAAGATTTAGGACAATTGATTCACCCTCGCCCCTCTCAGTTTTCCAGCCTAATTCCAATACATTCATTGTGGACCTCTTATAATACCTTTAGAACTATAGAGCATAATACTCTTTGATAGTGAAATATGGATCTTTGAACTATTGTTCTATCATAGAGAAATACTTTCAAACTGGAAGCCAATACTAGAGAACTTATAAATTATGATCCATTGATGTTCAAGATCTATAATTCTAGATTTAGATGCTCATGGCATATAGCTTTATTACCTCAAAAACACAAATCAAAATATTCATCAGCGAAGGAATGTGGACCAAATTACTTAGGTACTTTGTACTATTTCTAACTTACCTCTGTTCACTCAGACTTAGACAATTTACTGGATGACTTCTAGAAGAAATCAAGACTTGAACACTTGAACATAACCTCATCAAATAGCTATCAATAACATACCTAAACCACATAACATGATCTTCAACTGCGGAGGCATACTATTCCAATCTCTATCACTATGTATCTTGTCCATACTTAGCCATTCTAACTAAGTTAGTCTTCTAGACCTTTATCCAACCTTATTGCCATCCCTTTACCATTCCTTGTTGCCACCAATGACAACATTTAACATTCTACCAGACCATCAGAGCATTGCCACTCTCCAATACTGATCAATTGCATGAGAGGGCCTAAAAAAGGAAAAAATCAATTTAAGGCATAATGCTTTTAAAGCTCAAAAAAATTAGCTTTTGAAAATACTAAAAATAGCCTTAAAAATCAAATCCTTTGCAGACACACACACACAAAGATGATGTTCAAATAACCGTCAAAGAGGATGCTCGAGAGAGAGGGTTTCATAGTTTGAATAATAGCTATCGATTAGCCTTAGCAACTTCTAAATAGGGGCATTGATGTGCTTTTTGCCATTTGTGGAAGATAATGCTAACTAGAGATGTCGATGGCACTAGGAAGGGGGGATGGTCAAGGGATGGTTGTGACCCCTCAAGGTTGTCACTTAAGTGACAAATCACCTGTGATAGCAGGTTACCAAATAATTAAAACAAAAAGTGCACAAAAGCATGACAAGTAGCTTTAGGTCTTTAGGAAACATAACATAGGGTTTAAACCTTTAAAAATACCTTAGAGATTTAGCGTTTAAAACATGTAGATTAGGTTCATAGAAATTTATAAACCCTAATTTCACCAATACCCACTGTCATGAAAAATTTCAAACCCTAATAGGAAGTCAAGAAGAACTCTACTTTGATCACATGAGATTAAAGTATTTTTCCAAGAGTTTCAACTTTTAAAGATGTCATATCCTTGTTTCAAAACTCCCAAAGACTCCTCAAAACTTTAGACATCATCAACCTTTTAATTCTTCCATACCAACTGTCTTTAACTATGCCATCAATGAGGTCATTTAATCATACCACTGAATGAGCAACCACCATTTTGACATGAACATCACAACAACTCAATTAATCAACTTTGAAGATATTTTGAGGAATTCATATTAGCAATTCCATAACAACTCCTAAACCAACATCATGATCACCAACAATCTTGAAACACATAGGACAAGAGTGAATTCCCTTGAACAACACACAAACTCCTTATTAGGAAGGCACCCTAATATCATGAAGGTAACCATATGAACTCCTTAATAAGTATCAAGACATAAGTATCACATGAAGGCAACATGTCATTAAGACCATCTGAGTACAACATTTGTACTTACCAACAAACACCAACACAATGTGCCACTTTGCCATTTGCCAACAATCTTAGAATATAATGTCACATCACAAACCCATGTATAAACCTTAAGCTCCTATGTAAACACATGATCCATAAACAAGTTGACATCAATGACAACACACAATGTGCTAGTCAAGCCAACAACATAGACCTAAATCCACTCTTACAAGCTTCACCAATCTTTCATATTCACCAAATCACAATTGCAAATTGTGTGAACAACCAAGTTGGCCAAACTTGAGTTAACACTATGAAAATTTAAGAACACACTTTTTATAAGGTAAACACACCTAGAAAATCTTGTACAAAGATTTATCACAATCTACAAACATCCACGTGCATCTTGAAGTCACCTAAAAACCAACAAATTCAACTACAACAACTTTCACCTGAAGAAAGTTCACAATTTGTTTACAAACAACACTATCAAACTCTGCTACACAAGAAATGACTTTTTGAAGCATAAAATCACAAACCACTTGAACTATAGAAAGATATAGAACTTATAAGCACACATCCAGAACTGCAACACCTGAAACTTCATGACTTCCCAAACACTATCAAACACTTTCTCCTAGACACACTATCAAACACTATTCTCAAACTAGTGAGCACAACTTTTGCTGCACAACAATGTGAAGTACCAAATTCTAGATTTATCATCTTCAAACACTTATAAACAACATATCTAAACCACACACTTAGATCTTCAACACAAAAGAAATGCAAAGAAAAAACTCAAACAATACTTTGTAAGCCAGAAGACTTGTTCATCACACTATTTCCATAATTAATCAAATTTTCTCAAAAGCACTTGGAAACCCAATACTAGAGGCATATCCTTAACATCTTCAGCACCTCTACATATCAACCAAATCACCTCTAGAAAGACAACTTAATCAAACAACAACAACTTTATTAGAAGACACAATTTACACTAATGACAACAAAAGCATGTTGACATCAATGACAACCCTGATTAGCACATACTTGCAACAATCTCCCCCTTTGTCATTGATGGAAGTATATAATGTTAAAAACCATCAAGATACAACTCTACACCAATCTTCTTTACTTTCTTAGACTCCCCCTTTATTTTACACATTTTACTTTCTCTTTGATTACTGACTCTTTTATTTTTCATAGACCACTCTCTCCCCTTTAGTTTTTCACATGAACTCTCTCCCCCTTTGACATCAATGGAAAAGGTCTACACAACTCTTTCTAGCTCTTTCCCTTTTTATGATACTACACATACTTGCACTACTCACTACCACTCTGAATACTCCCTCCTTAGCAGTGCATACCAAACTATAACAACTTCTTACTCCCCCTGATTACAACAATCATCACAGCTACTACCTGCTCCCCCTGAGAGGTAGCTTCCAAAATCATTCCAGAAAAGAATGAATCTTGAAGCATACTAGACTGATGCATCTCGTTATACATCTAGTGTTGCGAATATGTGCCTATGATGTGTTGTCATTGATGTCAACATATCCCTTTGTCAGAAACAAGGGAAACAATGCAGATCAGTGAAGTAGATTGCTCCACATTTCCAGAGGAATGAAGATACAATTATGCAGACCATATGGCTATGTAGAGTATTTTCTGAAGTAGCTCCAGTTAAGATTTGAGAGGTCCACATGAAGGTTTGAAGAAGCTATGGCCATCTTAGTAGAATTAGGTTTTTCAGTGTTTAGAAGAGACACAGTGATAGGAAATTGGTTCAGATTGCTCTGTAATGAAAACTTATGATCTATGGATCTAGAGGCATGTTTGGGAAGTCAGTGTGTATCCTCAACTCAAGTGGTTCATGGTTTGGAGGTCCACAAGCAATATTTCTAGTGTGATAGTCATGGTAGACAGTGTTCTTGAGGTACTGGATGAAGATGCAAGTGATTCTAATGAGTTAGAGTAGTGTGGATGTTATTGTTGAATTTAATATTCTTGTGGAGGTCTCTAGATCATATGCCTATTGTGTTGGAGCTCCACATTGAAGATTGAACTCGTTATTGAAGATTTCTTCCTTAGTATTGTTGTTCCTCCCAGTCTTGGTTGACCGAATGTTTCAAGCATTTTACGGATGATCTAAGAGCAATTTTTTGGAGCGTAGTGTGTTAATCAAAGAAGATTCAAGTCCTAGAAAATGTTTAGCCAACAATATAAGGATTCACATGTAATACTTTGTATCAAGTTGTTTAGTGTAAAAATTGATAGTTTGTTTAACTAGGTCAAATACAACCATTTCACCACTAAGCATTGGGAGGACAAGGAATGAGCTTGTGAACAAGCTTCTAATAACTTTGTCTATCCCTTATGCTATGTGGTTATGAAACCTAAGGTCCTAACCAAGGTTTTATCAAGTGTTTTCCTTTCAACCAAGTAAAACCCTAATTATGCCTTAAATAAGAAATATCTAGAAACTGATGAAATAACTAGAAAAATGATCATATAAGTGTAGAGATAGAGTTTCAGAGATAGAGTACCCAAATTTTAAGGGCCACTTGGACTACGGTGCTTGCTCCAGTGTCTTGGAAATTTTTGTACACAAAAATCTTTTGTGCAAGGTGTGTCAGAGACAACTAAAAGGCTTCCAGATCCTTAAATAAACCCCTAGTTGGACTAGGGTGCCCACTCCAATGTCCTGCAAGTCTCAGAATCTAAAACTCTGAAAGTCTATCCTAACTATACCCACAATATCCTCCTTTTTGTAGCTTCTTTCCACCAGAACCTACAAAACACGATTTGCACCTACAAAAGAAGGAAATTGTTGCAGCTATATAGGAGATTGCCTCAGTTAAGCCCCATCTTTGGTATTTCTACCTCAACAATAGCCATAAATAAAGATTTGCATAAGTGTGTACAAACCTAACAATGTGTGTATGCATAAAAATCAAACACTAGATGTCTCAATCAAGGGAAGATTAGCAACTTGCTTTGCATAAATAAACACATACAACTTCACCTCAAGGAGATGAGATAAATGAAGACTTACATGAACAAGAAGGTGAATCAGCAATGTCTACAAAGGATCTCCAAGCTTGCTGTTGGAGGCTTCAATCCTTCTCCCGATCATGCAAATGGTGTACAAACCCTAGGAAGAGAAAGATAGACTCAAGATATTGATTCCTAATCTTCATCCATTGTCTCTAAGATAGCAAATAAAGAATACTTCAAAGAGCTTCAACAAGTCATTGATCTTCAATAGAAATTGTAGCAGATTTTTGGCATCAAGCTTGCATAAGAATTGTGTGTGATAAAATGATTTACAAATGTCTTTTTATATCTAGCATTAGGGAAATTCAAATTTTGAAATAACGTCTTGATATTGCGTGAAAACTAAGAATTTGAAAATGAAATCCTGAGGCACTCGGAGGGAGCTGACACCCCACCAAAATTCAAAATCTCAGGAAACATGGGAGGACTAGGGCGCGGGTGCCCAAGTCCAAGTTTTATCAATAAATTACCTCAAAAAGTGAACAAATTGCTTCTAAACTTAGTCAATCAGGGTTTCGGGAAGGCCATAAAAGAAAAGATTGAGAGGTCACTAAGAGTGAGGAGCTAAACCGAGGGAAATTGTACCATTCCATACAGGAGGAAAATTTCTGACATTACATTTAGCCCCCACTTTAGTGGCCATATGACACTACATGCATATGCAACTAAAGGAAAGTAAATACATCAATCATGAAAACGATACCCAAAAGGATACTGTAGAGGAAGTCAAAGCATTGTTGCTGAGAAGGAAGAAGCCCCCAAGTCTGCAATCCTACAAGACCACAAAGTTAGGAACCACAACCTACAAAGGAACACTTGTTAGAGAAATCAAAACTAAATCAACCTACAACCACCACCAATAAGTTAGTACAAAAAACATTAAGGGGGTTATGTGATGGGAAGGGGGGAAATCGAGGGAGATATATGCCCCCCCTTGTTTCTTCTTGCTTAGTCCGAGAGTAGAAACAAGGAGATATCCATGCGCATCGATTTCAAGCAAAATTTGTTGTGAGGGTCATTTGAAGAAACAACTCTCAAACATAACATATTGGGGAAGAAAGAGAGTGGAACCAAGATTCTAATGCAACAAACAACACTAAAATTAGAGTTCGACAACTCAAGAAAAAGGTCTCAAGAGATTAAAGAGCACACTTTTGCACATAGTTAGGGATAGGAATTCTCACTCACTTACTTTAGGTAAAAGAGAGTTGTCACTTATCACTAACTCATTCTTAATTCTTGTCATTACAGATAGAAGAATATGAGAATGACCATGCTGAGCTGACATCCATATCATCTACCATGACTGGAGATGCTCAGAGCCCAAGTAGCAAAGAGATGTTTCGAGGTCGAGGTAGGGTCCTGATCCAAATCTTCTATCATATTTTGCTTGCATGTTTATCGATGTCTATGCCAAGAGGGGAAGGTGGATAGGGGTCCTAGACAGGGGCACCCGAGTCCACCTAGGGCACCAGAGTCCCTCTGGGGCACCCTAGTCCCATAGTGGTGCCACTGTCTCTCTGGGGTGCCCTTGTCTTCCTGGGGCACCTTGGTCCACAGAGGACATAGGCCCTAGGCATAGGCATTCTATTTAGTTTTTAATAGCTTATTTTGGTTTCTAAAGAGGATTATGATACTCTTTCTTGCTTTCAAATCTACAGGATGTCCCTAAGGTACGTGAGCACACAGGCAGTCATCTGATGGCACTTCTACGAGAGCACGCTAGCGCCTTGAATATCACAGAGACAGAGCAATTACAGATGGTGCACCTATGGTGGGTGTTCGATATACCCACAATCAAATTCCACTGTGTGATGCTCATGGCACTGATGGAGAGGTGGGATACAGATACATCCACATTCCATTTATAGACATGCGAGATTACTATCACACTAGAGGATATATTTAAGATCCTTGGACTGTCAATCTAAGGAGAGACAGTGAGGGTTCTTGGACATCACTCAGAGAGGTATACTCATGAGAGTCAGATATACTGCTTGGGTCGTACTGTTTCACAGGCAGAGCAAGGACACATTCAGCTTCATTTTCTAGAGAAGGGATGCAGAGACAATCCCTTACTACAAAGGATCATAATTGACACAGTTGCACTAGCCATTGCACCAAATGGAGGAGGCATTCACCTTCATGGGGTCTCATTCACACCATTAGAATGATGGAGGAGCATCAATCTATCTATGCATGTGGGCGTAGTATGCTTGTGCACCTTTATTGCGACTTAGGGTGATATGTCCATTATGAGATGCATAGTATGATGGTCTACACATTATTATAGGTCTAGGCCTTTGAGCACATTAGGTACACATGACTGGTGGGTTTTCCTATAGAGGCAGCATTTACCCATCCACGTTTCAATGTATATCCACTAGTCAGGTGTTGGAGGTACGACAATCTGCTATATTGGAGACTAGTATTTGATAGATTACAGCTCGATGACATCATCTGGAGACCATATCACGGCTATATTAGATGGCCTCGTCAGTAGAGGCAGTTAGTGAGGATGCAGAGGGATCAGCTGATGGCCAGTCACCTTGATCATACTATATCTTGGTTCTACTCTAATAGGGTGGTACGATTGTTTAGATAGATATAGGATGTTCCTACAATTTGTTTGAGCCAGTGTCAGAAACAGATGATATTGGGTGTACTCAAGCACATCAAACCTGGTGGCACACAACATGGCCTGCACCTATCTTTCCACCCGGGCATCCTATAGGAGATGCATGACCTTAGGCCGGTCACGCAAGTGACGCAGGTGTGGAGGACAACGTCAGGGATTTTGTGAGATAGTATGATCATGAGGAGAATGTGGAGGAGGATGAGGATGAAAATGAGGAGGTCCCATCATAGTAATCTTTAGAGCGAGATCACAACAGAGCTAGCAAGAGGCATACATTGATGAGGAGATCGAATTGAGACCGTAGTCCAAGGCTCGTGGTCCTACTCCTATAGATGATGTGAGGTCTAGTTAGACAAAGTGAGGGGAGAATAGTAGATCTATGCCCCCACCTACAGATCAGATAACAGAGGTCATCACACCATCAGTGATCTAAGATCCATCCTGGCAAGATGGAGATCCAAGTTAGGTTTGATTTGTTATTTTATGCTTTGTATAGATTATTATTTGTGATATTTATATGGGAGTCTAACATCTATCTCATCCTCTAGTTTGTAGTTGGGACTGATGCATGGTGAGACTTTGTGAGTCATGTCATAGGAGACATAGTACCTATAGATGCCTCAGAATAGCCAGTGTAGGCAGGTTATTCACCACGATCATCCACGGTGCAACATGTTGAGATATTTATGCCTATTGTCAGATACATGACTGCTACAGAGGCCATGCTAGAGTAGTCTGCACAAGAGAGAGAGGAGTTTCGACAGAGAGCTAGGTGTACTGAGGGTAAGCTTAGGGCACAATGAGAGTAGATGGTAGTGGTTCCTACATCGAAGGGAGAGCCAGCTGTTAGTGAGTTCTTACTATGGGAGGTCCAGCAGGCAAGAGCTAACAAAGATAGGGTTCAGGTTGAGAGAGACCGGTACCAAAGGATGTACTAGGAGGCACATGAGTAGATGATAGAGATGAGAGGCAAGATCAGATGGTTATGATCACGAAGCATCTCTAGGATTAATTCGTGATCTGTAGCCACACATGGATAGGCTTTTGTCACTCACGCACCATGAGGGCCTGAGGGTACCAGCAATCGAGACTCTACTATGTGATGCATAGACTTTAGGCACTATGACATCCCATTTTATTTTGAGGGATAGTTGACTCAGATGTATACTTGAAATTGAGATATATATATATATGATTATTTCTTTTTATCTATGTGTAATGGATTTTGATCTATCACATGTGATTTTTTTGTAAAAAATGCAACTAGTGATGATGTCTAAATACTATAATTAATGCTATTATGATAGACTAACAATTCTAAAAAGAACATGTAGTAACCAACACAATGATTAATTATTTTACACATAACTTTAATTTCCATGCTATATTCAGTTAATACAAAAGTGACCTAAGCAATTACTACTTAAACATGATACAACAATGATCAATTGAACAAAGATGTAATGCCAAATGAATTAAGACAAAACAATACTAGTCAAAATTGAAGCTAATCTATGTACTAAATTAGCTTAAGAACATTTAACATTAGATCTCTAAGCATAAAATCTTTTGAGGTGTGTCACATTAATAGGTTCCTTAAGTGGCATACCTTGCCCATCGACTAATTTATATGCTCTAGCTCCAAAGGTTTTAGTGATTATATACGGTCCAAACCAATTAGGACTAAACTTTCCTTTTTCACCAGGTATTGCATTTACGTTACATTGATTTTCATAAAGAATCAAGTCCCCAACATTAAATGAATGTTGTATGACTTGCGTATTATAGGATCATTGTATTCCTTTTTGATAAGCCTTGAGACGTTGAAGAGCGTTAATACGTCTTTCATCAAGCATCTCAAGTTCCTATAATCTTTTCTCTCATTCTATGTCATCATCCATGATATATCTTAGCAAAATTTGCAAAGAACAAATTTCTAACTCTAAGGACATTATTGCGTCTATGCCATAGACAAGATTATACGGTGTGTTACCAGTAGTTGTTCGAATACTTGTTCTGTAGGCCCATACTGCATAGGATAATTGTGTATGCTAATCTTTTTGATGTTTATTAATAGTTTTCTGTAAAATCTATCTAATAACCTTATTTGAGGCTTCTGCTCGGCCATTTGATTGAGGGTAATAAGGTGTGGAGAAGTGATGTATATGATATTTTTCAAGGAACTTTTCCACATCCTTGTTCTTAAATGGTGTACCATTGTTCGAAACCAAGGAGGAAGGTATTCCAAATCAAGAAATTATGTTATCTTGTATGAATCGATAGATTACATCAGCGATCATGGATCGCAAAGGGACTACTTCAACCCATTTTGTAAAATAATCAATAACAATAATGATAAATGTATGTCCTTGAGAGGAGGGTGGGGAAATTTTACCAATTAGATCCAAACCCCAGATAGAAAATAGCCATGGTGATACTTGGGCATGAAGCTCTTGAGTAGGAGCATGGATTAGGTGTTTATTTTGTTGACATTGTGAGCATATCTTGATGTAAGCAAAGGAATCTTATTCCATATGTTGCCAATAGTACCCCATACATAACAATTTTTGCACCAATGATTTTGCACCAAAATGTTCTCCACAGACACCAAAGTGAGCTTCTTCTAAAGCTATCAGAATCTCTAAATTGCTTAAACATTAGACTAAAACACCATTATAACTTTGTCGATACAAGACATTTGATAATATAATGTATCACACCACTAGTTTCCGTAAACGGAGTCAGACATTCTTAGATGTTGAATCCGGAATGGTTCCATCACGTAGATAGTTGAATATGTAGGAGAACCATTCATTGGTGTATGTATTACTACAAAATTTTAAATTCGCAACTATAGGGTCATCAATTATCTGTGTCTTAAGATTATGAACCACACAAGTAAATTCCTTAGGAGAACCTTTAGGACATATAAGGGAAGCTGTGCTCACCATTGCATCCACATGTCGGTTATCTTTCCCAGGAATGGTATCGATTGAATATGATTTGAATTGTTTTAAGAGAGATAATCCAACTCATGATACTGAGATAGATTATCATGCTTAGTTTGATACTATCCCATTTATTGTTTAACAATTAACTGAGAATCTCCATATATTGTATTATTTTGATAGTAAGAGCAAAGGTTGCATGAAGTCCAGTGATAAGAGCTTCATATTTAGCTATATTATTTGTGCATAAGAAATTTAAGTGGTGAGATAAGAGAATCAACTTACCAATGTCAGGTATCAATATAACACTTGCCTTGGAGCCAGTTCAACATTTTGATCTGTCAAAGTATAACTCCCATTTTTCATTCGTAGATATTGTTAAAATCTATTCGTTAGGAAAAGTATTGATATTTTGTATAGAAAAGGGTGAGGGAGTTTCAGCTAATCGATCAGCTATCACTTTTCCTTTAATGAATTTTTGTGAAATGAATTTAATATTGAATTTGTTAATAACATAACCCATTTAGCAAGATGACCTGATAAAACTGTTCTTGCGAAGAGATGTTTCAAAGGGTCAAATTTTACCATTACAAGCACTTTAGCATTTAAGAGATAATGTCTAAGGTTTTGAGAGGCAAATGCTAAATCTAGGCAATGCTTCTCTATAACGGTGTATCTCTCTTCATAATCAAGCAAAGTACAACTGATGTAATAGATAACACATTCTTTGCCTTCAGCATTATGTTGTGGTAACAAAGCAGCTAGGGCACTATTAGATGCTGAAATGTGTAACAAAAATGGTTTATCAGAAACAACAGGTTGTAAAATAGGTTGATTAGCTAAGTAATCCTTTAAATCATTGAAAGCTTTTTGACATTCAGAATTCCATTAAAAGTGAGAATATTTCTTCAATAGTTGCATAAAGGGGTGAGTCATATCCACGACTTGTGAAACAAATCGGCGGATGGCCTGTATCTTTCCCTGCAAACTACAAAGTTGAGATATGTTCTTAGGTATTTGCATATTAAAAATTGCATCTATCTTTTTCATATCGACTTCTATACCTCAATTTGAAACAATAAACCCAAGTAACTTTCCACTATCCACACCAAAAAAACACTTACAGAGATTTAATCACATATTATACTTTTGTATGCGCTGAAATATTTGTCAAAGATTTGTAACATGATCCTTACGATGGAGACTTTTCTAGGATGTCGTCAACATAATCTTCTAAAATATTGTGCATATAATCATGAAATATAATAGTCATTGCACGCTGGTAAGTAGCTCCTACATTCTTAAGTCCAGACAGCATGACTACCCAACAGAATGTACCCCAAGGTGTTATAAAGGTTGTTTAATACTGATCAAAAGGATTTATAAATATTTGATTATATCCCAAAAATCCATCCATAAAAGATAGCAACTCATGTCCAGCTATGGAATCAACAATCATATTGATATTAGGGAGCAGAAAATCATTTTTCAAAGATGCCAAATTTAAATCTTGAAAATTTGTGCACATTCTTATATGACCATCAGGTTTAGTGATGGCAACAATATTTGAGATCCACAAAGAGTAATCAATTGGTCAGATAAAACTAGCTTGTAAGAGTTTTTCTATTTCAGCTTTAACAAGCAAAGCAATCTTAGGATTCATCTTACAAATCTTTTGTTTGAAAGGCATAGAATCTAGTTTCAACATGATATTATGTGTTACAATCTATGGATCTATCCTAGGCATGTCTGAATAATTCCAAGCAAATAATTCTGAGAACTCATTCAACAGTTTAGTCATTTCTTCTTTTTCTTTCTCTTTTAAACAATCACAAATAGGGATAACTTTTTTAGGGTTATCCTTGTCCATAATGACATCAATAGTCTTTCTATTAAGGAGGGTACTATGGTCTAAGGGATTGTAGGATTGTAATTGTTCTTCAAGTTCTTCACTATGCTTTACTGTAGTAGTTATTGTGTGAGTAGTCTTTCCAAAATATGCATCACTGTTTAAACAATAAGGTAGGCCACGTTTATGGTGATAATGAGGAATACCATCATAAGCACCTAAGAATTCCATTATCACTTTTTCCACTGTAAACATATCTAAAGGAAGTGATCTTGGAGGACAATTCATGTCAATCATCTCAGGGAATATCAAACTAAGTGTTGTTATTGTATTCACATTTAGAGTAGGGTGTTTATAGGCTTTGGATTCCTTGAAAGGATTATATCCAATGCCACTTGAGTAATGTTGTGAAGTGGATACTATAGGGACTTTTATTCCTTGTTGAATTATGCCACAACCATTACCTACATAGTCACAATTTTTGTAAAGGATTCGAAATCCTCTGCCATAGAGAGAGACCACTTCTTTAGACAAAGGCAGAGATTCATAAGTCTCATAATCAGTAGTATAACTCAGAGGATTATCCTTATTTGTCACCAAAGAGGCCTTATGTTTTTCATTTGAAGCATGCAATGTGATCAATGCAATATTTGATGTTTTGGGGATGGGGTTTTTAAGTTTATATTCTCCTATGGAGGAAGATGCAAAATCTAGTGAAGCCCAGTCATCACCAATAAATGCATTCAATTGTTTAGACTATTGCATAACATTTTTAGAGGTAAGAGGAGCTAATAAATCATATTTCAAATTTTTTAAACTCTTAGGACCAATAATATGCTTATGCACTTCCATTTGCAGATAATTATTAGGTTCAGGATCTGAATGGACAGTATGCAGTTTTCCTTTAAATATAAATTTAATCGAACGGTGTAAAGTAGAAGGAACTACTCCTAATTCATGTATCCAAGGTCTACCCAGAATCATGTTATAAGATAGAGAACAATGCATGACATGAATCAAGGTAGGCACCATCATAGGTCTAACTTGTATAGGTAAAGTTATAGTGCCCATAGATTGTCGTCCAACATTATCAAAGCCATGAATACTTAATGATTCCAGCTTGATGGTAGATACATCAATTTTAACCTTATGTAATAAATAAATACCACAGACCCATTATCAATCATAACTCTCTTAACCAATGTTTTGTTGATTGTAATAAAGATAACCAAAGGATCATACTGATTTTGAACCTCGAGAGATGGTAATTCATGTTGTTGAAACAAAATATCTATTTTTGTTGCATGCATACAATCTAGTAAAGAGGAAACATCATTTGGTTTAATAGTAGGAGGAACAATCACCTTTTGTAAAGCTTCTTGAAGCATTCCATGGTAAGTAGGTGAAATTTGTATAAGTTCCCAAAGAGATATCTTTGCGGGAGTAGCGTGAAGCTTCTCTACAAGATCATAGTCTTTACCACCTTTATATGTTAAATGAGGTGCTTGGGGAAGCATAGGTTGAGAGGCCAGTAAAGATATTAGAACACTCATGTGTTGTGTAATTTGTTTGTTATTCCAAGTATTATATGCATGAGAAACCACATTATGACTGGTTTGTTGTGAGTTTTGTTTCACTATTTGTTTTGCATAATCATAAATGTGATCAGGAGATTGAGAAGAGGATTAAAGACCTTTTACAACAAGCATAGGTTTAGAGGATGGTTGAACCATATTTGCACATAGAGTAACCACAATTTTTAGTTTTTCAATCTCCACTTTAGGTTTAGGAACATAAATTGCATTTACAAATCTTTGAAATAGTGACGGCTTAGAGGCCATAGTGGAATGTTCAACCGAGATAAAGTCCTCAAGGGCTTCATCTAACATATTGAAGTCATCACGACTAAACGGCTCATCATAAGAATGAAAATATTGCAAAAAATAATTTAACATTCTAACATACTCTAATTAAACTAAGATTTAAATGCACAATGATGACCTTTGCAAATGAAATACAACTTTCAACAATAAATGATAATTTCTAACTCTTTTAGTGAAAAGATAAAGAATGTAATTCACAATTTAACATATGCAATTTCACTAAAGAGGTTTTCCAATCCATTTATGCTCTAGAACAAAAAATTATTTCAGATCTGAAGTTTAAAAGGATTAGAATTCTTTAAAGCTCAGGTTCACCAAAATGTTTAGTGTGAAAACTGATAGTTTGTTTAACTAGGTCAAATACTACCATTTCACCACTAAGCATTGGGAGGACAAGGACTAAACTTGTGAAAAAGATTCTAATCACTTTGTCTGTCCCTTACGCTCACGTGGTTATGAAACCTAAGGCCCTAACCAAGATTTTATCAAGTGTTTTCCTTTCAACCAAGTAAAACCCTAATTATGCCTTAAATCAGAATTATATAGAAACTAATGAAACAACTTGTAAAATTGATCACAGAAGTGTGGAGATAGAGTTTTAGAGATAGAGTACCTAGGTTTTGAGGACCACTTGGATTAGGGTACCCTCTCTAGTGTCCTAAAAATTTTTGCACAAGAAAATCTTCTGTATAGGGTGTCTGAGACTGCTAAAAGGCTTCCAGATCCTAGAATAAACCCTTGGTTGGACTAGGGTGCCCGCTCCAATGTCTCGCAACTCTTAGAATCCAAAAATCTAAAAGTCTTTAGCAACTCTACCCACAATATCCTCCTTTCTGTAGCTTCTTTCTTCTAGAACCTGTAAAATATGATCTGCACCTACAAAAGAAGGAAATTATTGTGGCTATATAGGAGCTTGCCTTAGTCAAGCCCTGTCTTTGGTATTTTTACCTCAACAATAGCCTGAAATAAAGATTTGCAGAAGTGTGTACAAACCTAACAATGTCTGTATGCATAAAAATCAAACCCTAGATGTCTCAATCAAGGGAAGATCAACAACTTTCTTTGCATCAATAAACACATACAACTTCACCTCAAGGAGATGAGATAAATGAAGACTTGCATGAATAAGAAGGTGAATCAACAATGTCTACAGAGGATCTCCAAGCTTGTTGTTGGAGGCTTCAACCCTTCTCTTGATCATGCAAAGGGTGTACAAACCCTAGGAAGAGCAAGATAGACTCAAGATCTTGATTCCTAATCTTCATCCATTGTCTCCAAGATAGCAAATAAAGAATACTTCAAAGAGCTTCAACAAGTCACTGAACTTCAATAGCAATTGTAGCAGAGTTTTGGCATCAAGCTTGCATAAAAATTGTGTGAGATAAAATGATTTGCAAATGTCTTTTTATAGCTAGCTTTAGGGAAATTCAAATTTTGAAATAACATCTTGATATCATGCGAAAACTAAGAATTTGAAAATAGAATCCTGAGGCACTCGGCAGGAGCCGATAGCCTATAAAAATTTAAAACCTTGGGAAAAAGGGGAGGACTACAGCATGGGTACCTAAGTCTAAGCCACCATTTCCACTCAGATCTACATTTTTGGGGGTCCTAGGGACTCAAATCTCAAATCCCTTTTCTAGGTTCTATCAATAAGTTACCTCAAAAAGTGAACAAACTGCTTCTAAACTTAGTCAATCAGGGTTTCGAGAAGGCCGAAAAAGAAAAGGTTGAGAGGTCACCAAGAGAGAGGAGCTAAACTGAGGGAAATTGTACCATTCCATATAGGAGGACAATTTCTGACATTACACAAACCAAGTCTTGTAATTGGAATAGTTTGTTAGGCTGACCTTGAAGAACAATTGTAATAAGATGTTTGTAAAGCCAACTTTGATGATCATTCCAAAGTTGATGTCATATATAAATAAGTGAAGTGAGGCTGTCAAAGTTAATGTAGTGAGTAAAGATGTGGTAGAGTAGAGTAGAGTGTGGGAGTAGAGCAGAGAAGTTAAGTGCTTCAATGGGACTGAACCAAGCATGAAGAAGATGTTATTTCTCAATTCATTCTTCCTGTATTAAATACAAAATCCTATAGGTAGTGAGCCTCTTTGAGTAGTGAGCTCTGGATAGTGCACCTGAAGGAAAGTGCCTTCCCAATTCTTTTAAGTAATTTTAATAGGGTACGAATCTTGTAGGTTAACCCCCACCGTGGTTTTCCCTTAACCGGGTTTCCACGTAAAAAAATTGGTGTTATGTGTGTTCATTTTGTTTCTGCTCATGTGTTGTTAATTCATGCTTCAATGTTTACATCACTAATCTATTTGTAAGTTGTGGAAGAAGATTAAAAGTACAAAAGGTTAAAGTTGTGACAACTGATTCACCCCCCTCAATTGTCTGACCTAATTCCAACAATTGGTATCAGAGTTGGTTCCTCTAAAAGAAGCTTGACTGCTTGAGGAGATCCAAGATGTCGACTTACAAGAAGTAAAGTCTAAGATTTGATGGAACAAATTACTCCCTTTAGAAGCTGTGCATGCAGTGTCATCTACAATGTATGGGTGATGCCTTTTAGTTGATAACTAATGATGAATATAAGATTCTGAAGAATGGCCCTTCAACTCTAGACGAACTCAGGGAAGCTGAATACAATATTTGAGCTAAAGAAGCATTGTTGAGTGCCCTGACTAATACAGAAATGACAAATGTCCTGGAATTGAAAACTACTCATGAAATCTAGAAAAAGTTGGAAACTCTATATGAAGGTGATAAATATGTCAAATGTACCAAGCTATAGAGCCTAAAAGGTAAATACGAAAAGTTGATAATGAGTGATGATAAAAACATTACTTCCCACATGCAGAAGGTGAATGAACTTGTGACTGGTATCAAGAGTATTGGTGGAATATTGGAAGAATTAGAGATTGTTGCCAAAGTGTTCAGATCCTTACCTGCGGCTTACAAGCATAAAGTTGCTTCCATTGAAGAGATCACGGCTTTGACAATTGTTACAAGGGATCAGTTGGTTTGGTAAGCTTTCAGCATTTGAAATGAGTGAGTTTGGTGACTCTCTTCCTAAGTCTGAATCTATATTTAAGGCTAGTGTTTATGGAAAACAAAAATATGATCGAGGTGAAAGTTTTTTAGGAAGATCAAATAGACTTGAGAAGGCAATTAAGGATCTTGATGATGATGAAAGTGAGGCTACTGTAGAACTTGAAGCCCTTATTTCCAAAAGATTGCCAATAGGATTCGGTAAGTATGAAGGAAAGTTGCCTCCCAAATGTTTTACTTGTAATAAGATTGGTCATTTTTCCTCAAGGTGTCTAGAGAGGGTTTCAAAGCCAAACCCTAATAGATCAAGGGCTTAAAAGAAATGTTACTACTATGTCTAAGAAGCTAAAGAAAGTGTCACTGATGATGAATCTAATATGAGAAGTAACTCAGGAAATGAATGGGTGTTCATTGCCATCAAAGAAGAAGATCTGGTGTCTACTGAATCTACTAGCTATGTGAATGTGGAAAGTGCCTTGGCTTCTCAGATTGAAGGAAAGGATGAATGGGTGATTGACAGTAGATGTTCTCATCATATGACTAGTGATAAAAGTAAGTTCATAAGTTTGGAAAGATATGAAGGTGGAATCGTGAAGTTTGGAGACAATTTAGCAAGTAGAATTCATGGTAGAGGATCCATCTCTTTTGATGGTAAGAATAACACTACTGATGTTCTATATGTAGAAGGATTGAAACATAATCTTCTCAGTGTTGGACAGTTGGTTGACAAAGGGTATGATCTCAAATTCAAGGATAGAAAATGCAAAATCTTAGCAAGCTCTAGAACTGTGATTACATCAAGTACACAAACTAAAGGCAACATCTTTCATTTAAGTGGTACCAGAAAAAGTTGTTTGATTGCTCAGATTGATCAGAGTTGGTTATGGTATATGAGAATGTGACATGTGAATTTTGATAATATTGTCAAGATAAGTTATACTAAAGCTGTGAGAGATCTTCCAAAACTTGTGAAAGCTGTGGATAACATGTGTAGAGAATGTCAATTGGGTAAATAGAACAAAACTTCATTCAAGAATAAAGAAAATTTTTCAAGTGGACTATTGGATGTTGTGCATACTGATCTATCTGGTCCTACTAGAATTAGAACTATGGAAGGAGATAGATATTTTATGTTGTTGATTGATGATTACTCCTGGATGATGTGGGTAACTTTCTTGAAAGAAAAATCAGAAGCTCTTGACAAATTCAAGGTGTTAAAGGTTATGGTGGAGAATGAGATTGGTGTAAAGATAAAATGTCTAAGATCTGACAAAGGTGGAGAGTTTACTGCTAGTGATTTTGATACATTCTGTGAAAAGAATGGAATAAAAAGATAGTTATCTGGTCCTATGACTCCTTAGTAGAATGGAGTGGTGGAAAGAAAGAACCAAACAATTCAAGAAGCTACTAGGACCATGATGATGGAAAGAAATATTTCACAAGTCTATTGGAGAGAAGCTATGGGTACTGTTGTCTACACTCTTAACCAGATGTAGATCAATGGCAATTTTGGTAAGACACCTTATGAACTATTTTGGTCATCCTCCTACTATGAAATATTTTAGAATTTTTGGTAGTAAATATTATATCAAAAGAGATGAGGATCTAGGTAGGTTTGATGAAAGAAGTGATGAAGGAATATTTTTGGGTTACTCTACTCAAAGCAAGGCATACCAGTTTTTCAACAAGAGATTGAAAAAGATTGTTGAAAGTGTTAACGTCAAGGTTGATGAAAGCAAAGAAAGATCTTCCAGGCCTTTTGGATATGATTCAGATGATCAGGATGAAAGTCAAAGTCAAGGAAAGCAAAGTCAAACCTAGACTCAGATCCAGATTGATCTGGAAAATCCAGTGACTTAAGAAGTTAGTGCAGATGTTGAAGAACAAGCTCAAGAATTAGAAGTTCAAGAAACTCTCAAAACCCCTAGGTATTTAAGGTTGAATCATTCTAAAGATCAAATCATAGGAGATAAAAATAAAGGTGTTCAAACTAGAAGAAGAATTGCTAAAGATCAAGTAGAGTATTGTTTGATTTCAAAAATTGAACCAAAAATAGTGAATGAAGCTTGTAATAATGAAAATTGTGTAAAAGAAATGGAAGAAGAATTAATGCAAATTGAAAAGAATCATACTTGGGATCTTGTTTCTAGACCTAAAAACAAAAATGTAATTGGAACCAAATGGGTCTTCCAGAATAAACTAAATGAAGATGTGAAGTTATGAGAAACAAAGCAAGATTGGTATGCAAAGGATATTCTCAAGTAGAGGGAATTGATTTTGAAGAAACATTTTCTCCAATGGCAAGAATTGAAGCAGTCATATTATTTCTTGCATTTGCTGCTTTCAAAGATTTTAATGCTTACCAAATGGATGTCAAGTCAGCATTCTTGAATGGAGAGTTAGAGGAAGAAGTCTACATTGAGCAACTAGAAGGATTCCAGTTGTTTGATCAAGAAGATATGGTCTACAGATTTAGGAAAGCCTTGTATGGACTTAAACAAGCCCCAAGAGCCTAGTATGCAAGATTAGATAAGTATATGCTAAAGTTAGGATTTAGCAAAGGAACAGCCAACTATAATCTTTATTTCAAGATTGATCATGAGCACATCTTAATTGTTGAGGTATTTGTTGATGATATCATTTTTGGTGGAAATGGAAGCATGTGTAAGAAATTTGCTGATCAGATACAAAGTGAATTTGAAATGTCCATGTTTGGTGAAATGAATTTCTTCTTAGGTCTACAAATCACTCAGTTAGATAGAGGTATCTTCATATCTCAATCTAAGTATGTGAGAGAATTGTTGAAAAAGTTTGGAATGGAAGACTCAAAACTAGTATGTACTCCTATGGTAACCGGATGCAAGTTAAGTAAAGATGATGATTCACCTAAGGCAAATCATAAAAGGTATAGATCAATGATTGGAGGACTGCTTTATTTGATTTAAACCAGACCTAATATTATGAATGCAGTTGGACTTGTAGCTAGATTTCAAGCTGATCCTAGGGAATCCCATGTTTTACCTTTCAAAAGAATTTTTAGATATCAAAAGGAAACATTTGATTATGGCTTATGGTATCCAAAGGATAATGACTTTACTCTTCATGCATATACAGATGCTGATTGGGTAGGAGATGTGGATGACCAATAAAGTACTAGTGCTAGTGCATTCTTCTTGGGAAGGAGATTAGTTTCTTGGTTAAGAAAAAAGCAGGAGGCAATATCTCTGTCTACTGCAGAAGTAGAGTATATAGCAACAGCAAGCAATTGTACTCAAGTCTTGTGGATGAAGCAAATGTTGAAGGATATCATAATTATGTTTGAAGAGCCTATTACAATCTTTTATGATAATTCAAGTGCAATAAGCATATCAAAGAATCCAGTGTTACATTGAAAGACAAAGCACATATCCATGAAGTTTCACTTCTTGATAGAGAAGGTAAGTGAGAACAAAGTCAGATTGGAGTTTGTTTCTTCAAAGGATCAGATTGCGGATATATTCACCAAACCCCTGCCTAAGGATACTTTTGAGTATCTATTGATGGTGATGTTACTCACATACAAACATGAAATAAAAGTTACACAACAACCTTTATTTATCTTGAAAGATACGATGAATTCAAAGAATTCATGATCCCAAGTCTCCATTGATTAGTTCATAATCTACTGACGCTACTCAGTGGTTGATGTGTGTTGCTATTAATCATTCAGGGGCCTTACGTTCTTCAGTAATTTATGTTTCCTACAAACATGTTGCACATAAAGGTTACTCTACACAGTATATTTCCTCAAATAATGTGTCTGCAGGTTGATGTTTGCATGATTTCTACCATTATTTGTAGTTCTTTGCATGATATTTTCAACACTACATGCATTTTGCTCAAATATACTAATGATATTTAGTTATCTACGAGGTGTTAGCATATTTCTTTGTTCTTCTTATTATTTATCATGATTTACAGTTATGGAAGTGATTTCAATGAAATTAAAATTAGAAAAAAAGGGTTTAGAGAATGAGATTCCCAAAATTACTTGACTGAGCTCACTAATCCACATACATGTTCTGATACAGCAATGAAGAGAAGAAAACTAGAATCATACTTCACTAGGACATTCAACAAATCTGCATGATCCAGTGCAAATCTTCAAAGGAAAAGTTGACAACAACATGCAATAAATGAAAGCGCTTCTATTTGAACACAACATTCACCATTACATATCCAAAAATCAACTTGAAGATTACATAAAGTTTACAGTTAGGATGTAATATAAAGCTTCATCTCCATTCAGTATGCTTTAGAACAAGTACATTTACAGTGATCTAAAGAAAGAACCTTGACATTTCAATAGTTTAGTCCTCATTAGTCTATGTAATCTGATCTCCTATATGAAACTGGTTTGGTCAGATATTTTTTTATGATTGACCTACTCTTTTTTTGTACAGTAAAGGGGATCAATATATAGCTTTGATTTATCCCCAATATGGTGCCAAAAAACCCTAATTAATCAACGGCCTTCATCCATCAAGTGCAGCATCAGATGGTGGAAAACAAATCCCACCAAAAACTGAGTAGCATGCCCATACTGGACGTAAGGACGCCCATTGGAAACCCCAACAGCTCAAAATAACTGTTGTTCCTTTTAATAATGTTTCCCCATCTACATTTTGTCTTCTCATTGAAAGCTTTTACTCCTTCTGCTTCCCTTTGGAATCTTTTGTGATCTAATCCACCTTTGGTGATGTCGTCGCCATTAAAGCTCCATCTTTATATCTACCTGCATTCCGCCACTATGTCAGCAACCCTACAATTTTCTAGCTATTTCAAAATAGCTCCAACATCCTGCAACAAAAAGTCAAGAATTAAGCATCGTCATTTAATAAACTAGCAGGAAGATAAACATTAGATTAAATCAGGTTCTAAATGTGCAAACACAACTATTGGGATATGAATATTTAGCATCTATGAGCAACCGCATATCTGAATGTATATATAACGTCAAAAAATGGCTGAGTCAACCATCGTTGACCAAAAACATGCATCAAGCATCAAAATAGCTTCAAAATCCCATCGCTTTGCCTTGTGTCTTGAGAATGCACCTATCACTTGTATGTATTGCTTGTATGTCTTCTTTGTATACTGGCTTGATACATACAAGCACCCTTGTATGTCACTTTTGGACTTACCGCTCTCTATAGACCGCAGTCTATTTGCCTATTGGATCCACAATGTATAAATTGCAATGTATCACTTTTGATATACATTCGAGTCTTGATGCATGCTCTATACCGTATTTTAATTTCTTTCAAGTTCTGTCTTGTATGTCGGCAATGTATGTAATGCAATGTATCTCTTAATATTCATTGAGCTATGATACATTGTATATATCGGATTTGAAACTTCTTTGGATTCTGGTGCTTGTATGTATCAAGTAATGTATATTTCAAAACATACATACAAAGTACGGAATGTACAAGAATTTAACTCTTTTTCATTATGACCTCAGATCCACGGCTTGTATACAACCAATGCATCTCGGCTTTGTATGTAAGATACATACAAAGCACAAACATACAACGACCTCACCATACTTAACTTTCTTCTCAGGTCCACGACTTGCATGTGGGCCTTGCATCTTGCAATATATGTTTCGCTTGTATGTATAAACATACAAACACCAAATATACAACCGATGGACTTAACCAAACATTCACTTCAACTTTAACTGTGTCAGGTCCACCTTGTATATAATGCAATGTATATCGGATATACATTAAGTTAAGATACATTGCATTATGTTGATTTTAATCTATTTTGAGTTTCGGTGCTTGTATGTATCTTAAAATGTATGTTTCCGAAGCATACATACAAGGCACAAAGCATGCAATGATTATGCCAACTTTAATAAACCTTTGATTCCGCACTATGCATACTCCATAATGCATATTGGCTTGTATGTCGCCAAAACATACAAGCCCGCATATATACAACGATTAAACATCGTTTCATGATCCTTTTGGGTCCACTGCCTGCATGTACAAATAAAACATTAGCAAATGCATACAAGTATTAAAGTATACAAAACAACTTTATATATGCAACCCGATATACAAAGGACCTTGCATATACAACGACCTGACATACAAGGGGCCTTGTATATGCAACATACAAACCTGATTGTACATTTTACTAAAATACTCATAACTTCTAAAATACATGGAATTTTAAGATGGTTCAAAAAGCAACCACTATTCATTTTTGACAAGGAATTCACTTGTACTCTGCCCTAGTACTTAATGCAACTTTTTCATTGTTTTTAACAAGGTTTGTACTATTTCACTACCTTTTCCCTTTACCACCAAGTAGAACAACACACACACAAGCAAAAGCAACAGCCACAACAGGGGTCCTCATTTTGCTAAGGAGTAAAATGGGGTGTGTTGTGAACATCACAAAAACTAGCAACCAAACCAAACAATTAAATTAAAACCATTAAAGAAAACTAAATGAAATAAATTCATAATTTCCAACTATCTTTTCTACAAATCATCATTCAACTTGAGACTCAATGTATTCAATAAGGTGCATGAATCTTCCTTTTAGTTTAAGTGGGTGCACATGATTAATAATCCTCATCTTCAAAATTGGTTGAAAAAACTAGTGACTGATATTAGTCTACGTAGTTGATGTCATTCCCTCATAGCCAACCGGATAGAGCCTTGCTACCAGTAGGCATCCATAGCCCCGACAAGGTTATCATTACAATTCTCCTAAGTAGAGCCCCACTACCAACGAGCGTCTATAGCCCCGATAGAGTTACTCAGATGGCTTAATCTGGATTTTTGGTAAAATCCATTTTATTTATTTTTTATTTTTTATTTGATAGAACTTCATAAGATATTGTATTTGTCACTTCATGATGCAAGGAGTGGTCACTTGCTGAAATGAAGCTGAGAATTGTAATGGTAGCAAGGGTGACATCTGATTTTTCATCTAATATCTACACTGGTAAGTTCAACAAACCCAAGGATTTTAGGTGTGTCATTGTGAGAAACCTTCCTTGAATACTCAACCCATAGTTATTGAATGCAAAATTTCACAAATTTAAACAACTTTCAACATTCATGACAGTCACAAGTTATGCATAAACTTCAAATAATTAACCTGAATCATTTAATTTTTTATTGTTTTTAGTGGTTGTTAGTCTTCTCCTTCATACTCTAAATCAAAATAAAGATCCTTGCTGAGGAAACAACAAAACAAACAAAACAAGTAGACTGTACAAACAACTATACAAGAAATGTACACTATGATACACATGACTATCATGGCATTGCTTCAGGCTTGAAAATAATGTTTGAGAAACTGTCCATTAACTGGTAATGGAACATCCTCACCTGTTAAGGTCTTAAGCCTGTAGGTACTATCTCCTAAAATTTTAGAAATTTGAAAGCGACCTATCCAGAGTTTATCAAACTTACCATGATCGCCCTTCCTTTCATGCACTTTGCCCCACATCAGGACTAGATCTGAGATTCTGAAAGCCTTAATTATGGCTCTTTTGTAAAACCAGCACTTGACAATAGCTTGATGTTTAGCAAAATGCTCAATTGCTTCACTTCTTTTTCCCTCTAGGTGCATAAACTGCAGCAACCTAACTTCTTGTTTATTATCTATGCCCAAGTATTCTTGTGCAAACTATAGTGTAGGAATCTTCAAGTTAATAGGGAGGATGGGATCCACCCCATATACTAAGTGAAAAGGAGAATTTGTTAATGCAGCCTTATTCCTGGTTCTATCTACCCACAAGGCATATTTCAATAAGTGTTCCACTCCCTTGGGTTCTTTTCTATCAATTTCTTTACGATGTTCAATAGGTTCTTGTTTGTGGATTTTGCTAATCCATTCCCTTGGGGATAGTAATTTGAGGAGAATTTTAAGATGATCCCATAATCAAAAACCCAACTTGATAGTTTATTTAAAGCAAAAACAAACCCATTATCACATACCAAAGCATAGGGAACTCCATACCTGGTCACTATATTGCTTTCCAAAAACTTGATGACATCCTTAGCATTACATGTCTTACTGCTGATAGCTTTAGTCCACCTGGTATAGTAATTAGTAATAGTTAAAACATACCTGTGGCCTGAAGATGATGGAGGATTGATAGGTCCTATGAATTCCATTCCCCATTGAGCAAATGGGCACATCTCCATCACTGGATGCAAAGGTTGAGCAACATATCTTTCTCTATTTATAGCAACCTGACACATATGGCAACATATAATGTGTTTAGCAGTATCTTTAAAAATTGTGGGCCAATAGTACCCTTCCCTGAGGATAGCATGAGTGGTGGCTAAGGATGATCCATGTGCCGTCCTAAATTTATCATGCAATTCTGCTAGCACCTTAGTTATATCCCCTCGTAGTTTTTCTTGAAAAGGACTCCTTTTATCATGTACTTTTGTGACCTTATCCTTAAGGCTCTCCTCTGTGAGGCCTATAGTCTTGAAGGGCATCTTCCAGTAATCGGGATGTGTCTGATGTCTAAGTACCATTCTCCATCTTCCTTTGCATTTACAACATATTGCTAGCTCATGATATTAGGATCAATCTCTGATATCATCTAGCTCAATGCTTGTCCTCTCACTAACTTCATGGGTGTAATGTCCATATCATACTCCTGGAGGATAGTGATCCATTTAGCTCTTTTCTCACCTAGTTTGCTTTGCATTAATAACATCTTTATTGATGCATCAGGTACTACAGCAATCACTTTACTTCTCAAAATGTAATGCCTGGACTTCTTAATTGCTCAAGCCAGAGAAAGTGCCTATCTTTCAACGTCCATGTATCTAAGCTCCATATCTCTGAAAGGGCAGCTCATGAAGGCTATAGGCTCTTCCTTTTTTTCTTCATTTCTCTGTGTCAACACTGCTACAAAAGTATGCTCTGAAGCAAAGGAGTAAATGTAAAAGTCCTTGGTATAATCTGGACTGATCAGAACTGGAGCATTTGATATGGCCTTTTTAATATCTTCAAAAGCTGCTCTAGCTTCAAGCATCCATTCAATTTTAGCATCCTTCTTGAGCATGGCGTTCAAGGGTCTGACGATCTCTGTAAAGCCAGTAATAAATTTCCTAATAAAATTAATCTTACCAAAGTAAGATTTGAGCTCTTTCTTGCTTCCAAGAAGCTATATCTTCATGATCGATTCTACCTTGTCAGGATCAATGATGATCCCATTTTCTATTATCAGGTGGCCTAATAACTTCCCTATGGTTATCCCAAATATGCACTTCTTAGGGTTCATGGATATCCCATATTGCTCACACTTCTTCAACACCTTCCTCAGATCCTCTACATGGTTTCCCCTATCTTTAGAGAAAACCATCAAGTCATCCATGTATATCACTATGCATTTACCAATCAAGCCTCTGAAGGCTATGTCCATCACTCATTGAAATGTTGCCGCAGCATTTATTAACCCAAACGGCATGAGCCTTTAGGCAAAGATCCCCCACTTTGTGGTGAATGTTGTTTTCAATCTATCAATTTTGTCCACCATCACTTGGTTATAATGAGAGAAACCATCTAGAAATGACATCATCTTGGCACCATTCACAATTTGTAAAACTTCATCTAGACAGGGCAAAGGATAGTTATCCTTTTCAGAAGCCATGTTTAAGTTCCTAAAGTCCATGCATAATCTGATGTCACCATTTTTCTTCCTTACTGGGACCAAGTTTGCAACCCATGTGGAATGTCTCATAGGAAAAATGATCTTGGCAACAAGTAGCCTTTTAACCTCTTCAAAAATGATGGGCTCCAGTAAAGCATTAACGAGTCTTTGTTTCTGCCAAAAAGGCTTGGCATCTAGCTTCAAAGGTATTGTATGAGTGATGACTGATGTGTCGTAGGTTTTCAACTCATCATACGTCTAGGCAATGACATGAATATAGTCTTTGAGAGCTTGGGTTATCTCTTCCAACTCCTCTTCTGTACAGACCTTCCCAATTAGGATGTTTCTTTTTTCATCATTTTGTCCAATATTGACCTGTGAGTACTATCCTCCGTTGGCCTTTGGAAGATCTTTCTATTTTAGCAAATTGTCTAGATCAAATGCTCTTTCTAGCTCTATCATTCCCTTAGGAATCTTATTACTAGGCAACTCTAAGATTTCTTCTTCTTCCCAGACGTGATCTTCTACATTCCTTTCATCTATGATCTGTGCCTCAAAAATATCCCTGTTGGAAGTAAAGTCCAATATATGTTGATCATCGTCAAATACTTGAAGATCAGTTACATTATCTGGCACAGAAGGCACTCATACTAATTCAACTAAGAACTTTTTTAGACCAGATAAGGACAGTGGTTCCAGAGTACTTACAGCCTAGGCCAAAGCATCTGCCCTATGATTTTGTTCTCTGGGTACATGGGTGATGTTGAATGCATCAAAGTCTTCTATCAGGTCCCATACCCTGTGTCTGTAATTGGACAGCTTCCTATAATTGCAAGAGTATATACCTCTTACCTGTCTCACAACCAATTCTGAGTCTCCATAAACATGTAGAATATTCACCTTCTTTCTAAGTGCAAACATTATCCCATGAATTAGAGCTTCATACTCCGTCACATTGCTTGTACATGGGAACTACAATCTGTATGCTGCTAAGTAGGATTTTCTATATTGATCAATGAGATCTATCCCTACTCCAGCTCCTTGTTTTGACTTGGATCCATCAAACTTGATAATCCATGGCCTATCTTCATCTAAAGGCTTGTCTGGGCCTTCTTTCTTCTTTTTTGGTCTGGCAGCTATACCATTTGATATCCACTTTAATTTTGGTATCTCAGGTTTCTCAACTTCACCTTTCCTGCCTTACATGAAGCTGATATTTCTTCTTTCTTTTTATCCTCAGAAGAAAAATCTTCTAGACTAGGTAACGTCTACCTTTTTAGAATATGTAGACATAATGAACAAGCAGTTTTTGAATGAGGTTCTTCATGTAACCTGCACCAACCTTCAATCAAGACATCCTGTGGAGATCTCTGTTGTTGTGTCATCTTTTGGATCTCTTTTGATAAAAACTCTTCAAATTTTGACAAATTACTACCCCTATCTTCATCAGATAACTCATAATTTGATTCCACTAAATAATCACTTCCTGGGGTGATTTTCTTCTTGCTTTTAACATTACTCTTGTTGCATACCAGTATCTCTTCTATCATCTAAATAGAACTTTCATCTTAATATGCTCACTCTCCTATTCCTGCAGAAAACAAACAAAAATTAGTTTCACTGTTACTATCTGCATAACTCACCGCGGATGATGATGAAGATGCCTCATTGTATGCTTGTTCTAGCTCCAACATGTCTAAATAGGCATCACAAGTCCTTTCAGAATGTGCCTCATCATACAACCTGCACCATCCGTCAATTAGAAAATCATGAACAGGCATTTTTAACAACTGACATCGTTGTACCTCTTTAAACAAATGCATCTCAAAATTCTTGAAATGATCTACATCTATTTCATTCTTAGGATTATAATCAGATTCTAAATTCACTTCATCATCCTGAGGGTTATCATCATGATCATGGACATCAAACATCAGGATCTCCTCTATGCTAACGGTCTGGGGTCTGATGGAGTAAACTTTGGGTTCTACATCCACATACATGATTTCATTGGTTTTGTTATATTTAGTGATCATGTGTTTCATGTGGGGTTCATCATCTATCCTTATTTGATTTGGTATCCCTTTCCAGGGCAACCACATATGACTGAAATCAGGTTAACATGTATCCATTAAGGGTTTTTGACTACTCTCTACTGAGTAACATTCCATATGTATCAAGTATATCAATATAGTGCTGATTTCTGGGGTCAGATGCTAACTGCATGTGAATGTGAGTTAGTTCTCCTACCACACTTACCTTTGTTTTGTCTAATTGTGTTACTTTCTTTAATGATTTGGTAGGATGTAACCCTAGAGCATTGCATATGGATAGGGGCATTACATTGGTAGATTCTCCTGATTCCACTAAGCAATTGTGCAAATTTTTACCAAACATTCTTCTGGTAAGGAGGAAAGGAGGTGACTCACTCTTGTCTTTGTATAGGGTCATGTGGGAAGTCTCTATAGCTTGAACAGTGGCTGGCATTTTATGTTTAACATTAACATTCTCAGCAACATGATCTTTATTTCCAAACTGACCTAAGGTATGACTATCCTCCTTTTGAGCAGGATCATCCAATGATTTCATGAAAGCTTTCTTGATAGCAGGGGTTTTAAGCAACTCTAACAATGATAGGCTGATTTTAGTGTTTTTCATTTCATCTGCCAGATATGTAACCAACTTACTAGACTCAGGAGGCAGAATAGCAGCTTTTGGTGTTGTATTTTGTGGTGCTAGGTACTGAGCATTGACTTTGGGAAATCTAGGGTTATTACTTTCCTTGGGATTAGGTGGAGTGTTGAAGTTGTTTGGAGGCAAGGATGTGGTCAAAGGATCAGTAGATCTGTTTGAGTTATTCCTCAATTTGTAATTATGTCTACCTTGAGATTACTGTTGATAAGCATTAAACTTCCTCATGCTCAATTGATGGCTCATTCTCATCCTCAAATGGAAAGACGTAGTTAGATTCAAAAGCCATGGATGATTCCTCACATGTTGAGGTGTAATCCTAATGAGATGAAATTATCTACTGATAAGGATGATGCATGAAGCTTTCTAGCACTAAGGTAAAATCATATTCACAGGGGACAATTTCATTTCCCTCTACATATGGTGGATTTCCTGAAGTATTGGACACTTCATTTTGGAAAATACTGGTAGCAATCCTCAATTGAGGATAGTCTAGCTCTGCATGAGCATTGGTGTTATGTATCCTGCACCAGTTTGTAAGTACTGCCTCTACAAGGTTGACTCTAGTGGTCTACCTAGGTTCACTAGGAGACTGATTGTCGAGGGGTGATGGCAAGGTTCCACAGTCTAGGCTGTCTAGGAGGATTATTGTTGTCATTATTGTTATTGTAATTATTGTTGTACCCCCTATTAAGATAATTAGGTCTGTCATTGGCATAACCTCTATTCTGATTTGGTGGAGAATAGAAGTTTTGGCTCCTCAGATGAGTGATCTTAGTGGTAAGTTTTCTTAACTGTGCTAATATCTCCTTTATTTCTTCTTTCTCTTCCTGAACCTTAGCCACTACATTCTCTATTTGAGGCTTGAAAAAGGAAGATCCATTGTTATTGTTGGATTGTTCCACAACTTGAGGTACTTGTGTTTGTCCTAGGTATTGTAACATCTGGCCATTCCCACTTAGTGGTGGCATGATATTAAGTGGAGGTATCTGTAAAGGGGCTGGCATCACAGCTGAAGGTATCATGGCTCCATTGGTCTATTGGTGAACATGATATGTGGGATAACTAGGAAGTGTAGGGAAGGCAATATTTGGGGTGGAAGTAGAAGCCAATTGCTGACTGACTTTGATGGCTTCTTCAAAAGCTTCTGCCAAAGTTGTTACCATTGGATGTGCTCTCCTAATAAACATAGAAGTCAAGGGATCTAAAGCTAAGTAATAAACACTCCTAGCAGCTTCATCTGTTACAACATAGGGAGCGACTAGCTTAGATAGCATCTTTTGGAACCTTGCATTGAAGTTGGCAATAGGTTCTCCTTCAAATTTCTTGATTGCGGCAAACAAATGATAATTCATTGAAGGATCAATAGGTACCTTGAACCTATCCTTGAAAGCTTTTTCTAAAGCAGCCCGTGAACTGACTAAACCCTGACCAAGACTGATATACCAGTTATACACCTCCTCCCATAAGGAAAATGGAAATAACCTACATGCCACATCTTGATGCTCAATTCTAGCCCTACAATAGGCTTCCTTGAAAGTTATAATGTGATCATCAGCATCCTGATATGGATGATACTTTGGACAAATTTTATTAGGAATCTTAGGCAAAGCATGATATGCATTGAAGGTTAAAGGCGACTTTGTTGTAAAAAATGACATTGCAACTGGTGGAGGTTGGACCTAATGTATGACCAGTTGAGGTTGGACCTAAGGTGTGATAGGTGGTCCTGTAGGTGTTTGTAACCTAAGAGGAGTTATAGGAGCATGTTCTAGTGAAGCTTCTGATGCACCAGGATTAGGAGAGCGATGAATGTCTACAGTTCTAGGTCTAAATCCCCTGATAGGTAATTCTTCAAAGAGTCCACTAGAACTGCACCTGGTATTTGGCCTAAGAGCTAGGATTTCATAAATTTAGGGAAAATTGGATGGTTTACTGTGAAGATTAGTTGAAACTCCCTAGCCAAAGCTTGCAATATTTATGCTTAATTTTGAAAACTTCACAAATGATTAGCATGCACAAACAACAAAACTTTGCATATAAATTGAAATACAGAGATACTCAAGTGTTACCTTTCTGTTTGCATCATCAAATTGGACAAAACTTACTCATAATGAGGGGGGCCCTCCTTCTAGTGCCAATTCTATGTTGATGGTGATGTTACTCACATGTAAACATGAAATAAAAGTTACACAACAACCTTTATTTATCTTGAAAGATACGATGAATTCAAAGAATTGATGATCCCAAGTCTCTGTTGATTAGTTCATAATCTACTGACACTACTTAGTGTTTGATGTGTGTTGCTATTAATCATTCAGGGGCCTTACATTCTTTAGTAATTTATGTTTCCTACAAAAATGTTACACAGAAAGGTTACTCTACATAGTATATTTCCTCAAATAATGTGTCTGCAGGTTGATGTTTGCATGATTTCTACCATTATTTGTAGTTCTTTGAATGACATTTTCAACACTACATGCATTTGGCTCAAATATGCTAATGATAATCAGTTATGTATGAGGTGTTAGCATATTTCTCTATTCTACTTATTATTTATCATGATTTGCAGTTATGGAAGTGATTTCAATGAAATTAAAATGAGAAAAAAAAGGGTTTAGAGAATGAGATTCCCAAAATTACTTGACTGAGATCACTGATCCACATACATGTTCCAATACAAGAATGAAGAGAAGAAAACTAGAATCATACTTCACTAGGACATTCCATAAATCCACATGATCCAGTGCAAATCTTCAAAGGAAAATTTGACAACATGCAATAAAATGAAAGCGCTTCTATTTGAACACAACATTCACCATTACATATCTAGAAATCAACTTGAAGATTACGTAAAGTTTACAATCAGGATGTAATCTGAAGCTTCATCTCCATTCAGTATGCTTTAGAACAAGTACATTTACAGTTATCTAAAGAAAGAACCTTGACATTTCAACAGTTCAATCCTCATTAGTCTCAGTAATCCAATCTCCTATATGAAACTGGTTTGGTCAGATTTTTTTTATGATTGACCTCCTCTTTTTTTGTACAGTAAAAGGGCTCAATGTATAGCTCTGATTTATCCCCAATATGGTGTCAAAAAAGCCTAATTAATCAACGGCCTGCATCCATCAAGTGCAGCATCAGACGGTGGAAAACAAATCCTGCCAAAAACTAAGTATCATGCCCATACTGGGCGTAAGGATGCCAATTGGAAACCCTAACAGCTCAAAATAATTGTTGTTCCTTTTAATAATGTTTCCCCATCTGCATTTTGTCTTCTCATTGAAAGACTTTACTCCTTCTGCTTCCCTTTGCAATCTTTTGTCATCCAATCCACATTTGTTGATGTCATCACCATTAAAGCTCCGTCTTTATATTTATCTGAATGCTACCACTCTGTCGGCAACCCTACAATTTTTTAGCTATTTTGTAATAGCTCTAACATCTTACAACAAACAGTCAAGAATTAAGCATCATCATTTAATAAACCAACAGGAAGATAAACATTACATTAAATCAGGTTCTAAATGTGCAAACACAGCTATCGAGCTATGAATATTTAGTATTTGCGAGCAACCACATATCCGAATGCATATAAAACGTCAAAAAATCGTTGAGTCAACCATCGTTGACCAAAAACATGCATCGAGCATCAAAATAGCTTTAAAATCCCATTCCTTTGCCTTGTGTCTTGAGAATGCACCTATGACTTGTGTGTACTGCTTGTATGTCTTCTTTGTATATCGGCTTGATACATACAAGCACCCTTGTATGTCACTTTTGGACTTACCGCTCTCTATAGACTGTAGTCTATTTGCCTGTTGGATCCACAATGTATAAATTGCAATGTATCACTTTTGACATACATTCGAGTCTTGATGCATGCTCTATACCATATTTTAATTTATTCCGAGTTCCATCTTGTTTGTTGACAATGTATGTAATGAAATGTATCTCTTAATATACATTGAGCTGCGATACATGGCATATATCAGATTTGAAACTTCTTTGGATTCTGACACTTGTATGTATCAAGCAATGTATATTTCAAAACATACATACAAAGTGTGGAATGTACAAGCATTTAACTCTTTTTCATAACGACCTTAGATCTGCGGCTTGTATACAACCAATGCATCTTGGATTTGTATGTAAGATATATACAAAGCACAAACATACAACTACCTCACCATACTTAAGATTCTTCTAGGGTCCGCAACTTGCATGCGGGCCTTGCATATTGAAATGTATGTTTTGCTTGATTGTATAAACATACAAACACCAAATATACAACCAGTGGACGTAACCAAACATTCACTTCAACTTTAACTGTGTCGGGTCCACCTTGTATATAATGCAATGTATATCAGATATACATTAAGTTAAGATACATTGTATTATCCCGATTTTAATCTATTTTGAGTTCCGATGCTTGTATGTATCTTAAAATGTATGTTTCTGAAGCATACATACAAGGCACAAAGCATGCAATGATTATGCCAACTTTAATAAACCTTCGATTCCATGCTATGCATACTTCGTAATGCATATTGGCTTGTATGTCACCAAAACATACAAGCCCGCATATATACAATGATTAAACCCTGTTTCACGATCCTTTTGGGTCTGAGGCCTGCATGTATAAATAAAACATTAGCAAATACATACAAGTATTAAAGTATATAAAACAACTTTGTATATGCAACCCAATATACAAAGGACCTTGCATATACAATGACCCAACATACAAAGGGCCTTGTATATGCAACATACAAACCTGATTGTACATTTTACCAAAATACTCATATCTTACAAAATATAAGGAATTTTAAGATGGTTCAAAAAGCAACCCCTATTCATTTTTGACAAGGAATTCACCTGTACTCTGCCCTAGTACTTAATGCAACTTTTTCATTGTTTTTAACAAGGTTTGTAATATTTCACTACCTTTTCCCTTTTCCACCAAGCAGAACAACACACACACAAGCAAAAGCAATAGCCACAACAGGGGTCCTCATTTTGCTAAGGAGTAAAATGGGGTGTGTTGTGAACATAACAATAGTATCTTAGAGGGAAGGTAGGGGTTCTTACCCCTCCTATTTAGAACTAAGATGCACTAGTGTGCATCAGTCTGGTGGAATTTAGAGTCATATCTTGTGATTTGGATTTATGTTAAGGAGATACTACTTAGGGGGAGTAGTCACTATACAAATTTTTGAGATCAGTCTTAAACAAAAAGGAGGAGAAAAAGATTCCAAATATGTGCCCTTTTCCATTGATGTCAAAGGGGGAGAGAAGTCATGTGAAAAACTAGTTGCTGATGAAAGGGGGAGTAGTGAAGAAAGTGGTTGCAGAAGTGATAAGAGAAAGGGTGAGAAATCCTTGTCTTGATGGTTGAATTAGTTTTTCACATCATATGTTTCCATCAATGACAAAGGGAGAGATTGTTGCAAATATGTGCCTATGATGTGTTGTCATTGATGTCGACATATCCCTTTGTTAGAAACAAGGGAAAGAATGCAGATCAGTGAAGTAGATTGCTCTAGATTTCCAAAGGAATGAAGATCCAAGTACGTGGACCATATAGCTGTGTAAAGGATTGTCTAAAGTAGCTCTAGTTAATATTTTATAGGTCTACATGAAGATTTGAAGAAGCTATGGCCATCTGAGTAGAACAAGGTTTTTTAGTGTTTAGAAGAGACAAAGTGATAGGAAATTGGTCTGGATTGCTCCATAATGAAAAATTATGATCTTCTGATCTAGAGGCATGTTTGGGAAGTTAGTTTGTATCCTCAACTCAAGTGGTTCATGGTTTGGAGGTCTGCAAGCATTCTTTCTAGTGTGACAGTCATGGTAGACATTGTTCTTGAGGTACCGGATGAAGATGCAAGTGATTATAATGAGTTGGAGTAGTGCGGATGGTATTGTTGAATTCAATGTGCTTGTGGAAGTCTCTGGATCATATGCCTACCTTTTTGGAGGTCTACATTGAAGATTGAGCTCATTGTTGAAGATTTCTTCCTTAGTATTGTTTTTTCTCTTGGTCTTGGTTGATCAGATGTTTCAAGTGTGTTGTGGATGATCTAAGAGCAATTCTCTCAAGCGTAGTGTGTTGATCAAAGAAGATTCATGTCCCAAAAAATGTTTAGCTGACACTATAAGGATTCGCATGTAATACTTTGTATCAAATCAAGTCTTGTAATTGTAATAGTTTGTTAGGCCGCCCTTGAAGAACAATTGTAATAAGATGTTTGCAAAGCCGACTTTTATGATCATTCCAAAGTCAATGTCATATATAAATAAGTGAAGTGAGGCTGTCAAAGTGAATGTAGTGAGTGAAGATGTGGTAGAGTAGAGCAGAGTGTGGGAGAAAAGAAGAGGAGTTAAGTGCTTCAATGGGATTGAACCAGACATGAAGAAGATGATATTTATCAATTCATTCTTCATGTATTAGATACAAAATCTTGTAGGCAATGAGCCTCTTTGAGCAGTGAGCTCTGGGTAGTGCACCCGAAGGTAAGTGCCTTCCCATTTCTTTTAAGTACTTTTAACAGGGTACGAATCTTATGGGTTAATCCCCACCGTGGTTTTCCCTTAACCAGTTTTCCACATTAAAATTTTGGTGTTATGTGTGTTCATTTTGTTTCTACTCATGCGTTGTTAATTCATGCTTTAATGTTTACATCATTAATCTATTTGTGAGTTGTGGAAAAAGATTAAAAGTACAAAAGGTTAAAGTTGTGACAACTAATTCACCCCCCCTCTCAGTTGTCCAACCTAATTCCAACATCTAGTTCAAGGAAGGAGAGGCAATAACCCCTAACTTCTCTCAGAGAAACTCAAATGTATCCATAGGAAGAGCCTTAGTGAATATGTCAACAACCTAATCCTTTGTAGGCACATACTCAAGATTTACCTCATTGTCTACAACATTCTCTCTCAGGAAGTGATACTTGATTGAAATATGCTATTTCCTTGAGTTCATCATTGGATTCTTTGAAATGTTAATAGCATTTATATTATCACAGAAGATAGAAATTAGCTCATCATACAGAACTTTTATATCCTTCAAGGTTTTTGTCATCCATAGCACCTGAGTGCAATATGATGCTACAACAATATACTCTGCCTCTGTAGTAGATAAGGACATTAAATCTTGTTTCTTACTTACCCAAGACACCAACCTACATCCAAGAAAGAATGCACCACCACTTGTACTTTTCCTATCATCTACACAACCAGCCCAATCTACATCTGTATAAGCATTTAGTGTAAAGTTAGTATCTTTCAGATACTACAAGCCATAATCCAAAGTTCCCTTTAAATATCTAAATATCCTCTTCACTACCATAACATGTGACTCTCTGGGATCTTCTTGAAATCTAGCCACAAGACAAACTGCATGCATAATATCAAGTCTAGTAGCAATCAGATAAAGTAATCCTCTAATCTTTGATCGGTACTTGCTCTGATTAGCCTTAGGAAATTCATCATTCTTGCTCAAATTACAACTAGTAACCATAGGAATACAAACTTGTTTAGAAGCCTCCATTCCAAACTTCTTCAACAACTCTTTGACATACTTTGACTAAGATATGAAAATACCCTTATCTGTCTAATTGATCTATAAACCAAGAAAGAAGTTTATTTCCCTACACATTGACATTTAAAATTCCTTATGCATCTTATCTGTAAATCTCTTACACATATCTTCATTTCCACCAAAAATGATATCATCTACATACACTTCTACAATTAGGATATGATCTTCACTTACTTTGATGTACAAATTTCTATCTGTAGAGCCTTTATTGAATCCTTGTCGTAGTAGGTACTTGTCCAACCTTGCATACCAAGCTATGGGGGCTTGCTTCAATCCATATAGTGCCTTCTTCAATCTGTAAACTATATCAAGTTTATATGATAACTGAAATCCATCTGGTTGTTCTATGTGCACTTCCTCTTCCAACTCACCATTCAGAAAAGAAGACTTCACATCTATTTGATATACCTTGAAATCTTTATGTGTTGTAAAAGCTAGAAACATCCTAATGGACTCCATTCTTGCCACTGAATCATAAGTTTCCTCATAGTCTATTCCTTGCACTTGTGAGTAGCCTTTACACACAAGTCTTGCCTTGTTCCTTACCACTTAACCATTCTCATTCAGTTTGTTCCTAAATACCCACTTAGTTCCAATCACATTTTTGTTCCTTGGTCATGGGACAAGTTCCCAATTCTAATTCTTCTTAATCTGCATCAATTCTTCTTCCATTTCCTTGATCCAATACTCATCCTTGCATGCCTCAACTACTATTTTAGGTTCAACTTTGGAAATTAAACATATATTTACCTATTCTTTAACTTCTTTCCTTCTTGTTAGTATACCTTTTCTCTTATCACCAATGATCTGATCTTCAAATTGATGCCTTTGCACATACTTGGGTGTTTTAGGGATTCTTTCTGAAACTTCTTACTCTTCAACTTGTGCTTCTTTTTCCAAAGGTTCTTGTTTATCAATCTATACCTCCTTTTTTTTGGTTTCTTCTTCCTCTCTACAAGAAGTCTCATTTGATTCATATCTATTAATATCTGAAATCTCCTGTATGTCTTCATCAACCTTAACATTAACACTTTTAATAATTTTCTGATAGATATTCTTTTGTTAATCAGGAAGGCCTTCCTCAAGGATCTATTATTTGGAATACAATTGTTAAATCCAGGAATCTTGTCAATAAAGGTATCAAATGGAAACTTGGAGATGGATCTCTCATAAATTTTTGGGAAGATCCTTGGTTGGGTGATGGTCCTCTTTCTAATAAGGTGGGCAATGAAGCTATTAGTATGCTTGCTAAATAATTTTTTGGCAACAAAGTTTCTCATTACATTCATCAAGATCATGGTGTTAGAAGCTGGAAAAATCTGCTGGAGTGTTGTACCAATAATCTATATCTTCTTCATAGGGCCAATGAAATTTAGCAAATCCTCTTAATACCAAGATTCCTCTTTTTTCTAGAAATGATCAACTTTTTTGGTCTGTTGACAAAAAAGGGTTTTTTTCAGTCAAATCTACTTACCATTTGCTAATCATAAAGGAACTGAGGGATGATGTCTAGGGGAAGGTCTAGAATGGTAAACTCCTTCATAAGGTTAATTTTTTCTGGTGGACTATTGTTCATAATAAGATTTTGACTCGGGACAATCTTCAACGAAGAGGTATGCAACTAGTTAATAGATGTGTTATGTGCTTAAAAGAAGAAGAATATGTCTCTCACCTTATTTTGCATTGTGAATTTGCTACTGAGATATGGAGTAAAGTCTTTTTGAATTTTGTCTTACAATGGACCTGCAATAAGGAAATAAAAGATTTCATTCTTAATTGGATCTCCACTCTATCTCATCCTTAGTTAGTTGAATTATGGACTCAAACTCTTCCTTTTGTTGCTTGGTTTTTTTGGAAAGAAAGAAATAATAGAATATTTAGAGAAACTATTAGAAATTCTTCACATGTTTTACATTCTTTCTCTAAGGCTCTTCTGGAAAATGTTTCTAATTCTAGTATTAAAATTGCTAATAAACCTCTTACTTAGCATGAAATCCTTGTGGCTTCCAACTAGGGGATTGTGAATTAAATTCTAGCTTCTGATGATTCTAAACGCATTAAAAGATTAAACACTATTTGGACTCCTCCTGACCCAAGTTGGTTCAAATTGAATTTTGATGGAGTAGCTAAGTTAAATGGAAAGGCTAGTGGTAGAGGAATTATAAGAAATGAAAGAGGAGCTCTAATTGTTGCTTATTTTAGAGGAATTGGTAATCAGACTAATAATTTTGCTGAGACCTCTGCTCTTTTATGGGGTCTCAAGTTGGCTATTTCCCTTGGTATCTAGCGGCTTCATGTTTAGGGTGATTCCAAAAACATTATTGAGGTTGTCTCTAAAGTTTTAGAGTGTGGTTTGTAACTTAAGGATATGGTGCTTGACATTCAAACCATTTCACAAGCTATTCTTATCATCTTATTCTCATATTTAAAGAGAGGGCAATACCGTTGCTGATGGCTTGGCAAATTTTGGTCAACAATTTCAAAACTTGCGTTGTTGGTGCTAACTCCAAAATATCCCACGTTAGATTAGGGATATCATTCCAAAAGAACAAGTTACTATATGATGATTACTCATCACTTCACTTGACTTATCTACATGGCCACTTCTTTAATTCAAGACATGCTGATTAGACACTCTATTAATGATGAGAGTGAGCTTTGACAGCTTTGCATGCATGTGAAAGATAGCCGATTAATTTGGAAAGATTATGCAAGGACTCTAGGTTATTATTATAATGATTACCCTAATCCAGATCCTGTCCACTCTATTGCCTTTTATATTCATTACACTGTGATCAAAGTCTCTCAATTTTCTCATAGTATTGATAGAAGTATTTTGGATAATAACTTTACATTTTCTTTCTCCAGACTCATTCAGTTTCACTAGTTTTTCATCATGGGTGGTGATAGGATTAGAACTGAACCTAACAACTATGGTGAATTTAGGGAGAATGCTTTGGTTTGGCATTACTGCAAAGAGGGAGGAGTGGTGCAGGAGCACCTAGTCCAAGGTGGCCTCCATGAGGCATTTGAATTCACGTTTTGTTTTTGGATATCATGTTTGTTCAATAAGGTCCTTGAGACCATCTCCATATTGTAATAAGGCTTGGATGCCATATATCTTAAGGACTATGTCCAAATAACTAAAAACTACTGTCATATTGTAAAGGGACAGTCATATTAATTCTTGCATCTAGGGGACAGTCATATAAGTTTCTTGTTTTGTAAGCCTTGTCAAGCCATGGTTATGAAGTGAAGGAATGTGAAAGGCTTGGAGATATTGTTATGTCTCAAACAAAACATAAACAAATCCTAAAACCACCGATGAGGAAGTTGTAAGTGGTTAATTATAACCAAATAAGGCATTTGTTGTCATAACAAAGAGTAGTTACAGTAGGTATTCGATGGTTAGGCCAAGCCCATCAACCAAATAGTTTGTTAACTACCCTTAGGAGGTTGGAGAAGGCTTCTTAAAGCCTTGAATATGAAGATTGTAATAGATATGAAAGAGTTTAAGCAATAAACAAAAAGTTCTCTGCCTTTTTTCTATTTTTTCATGAATTCTTATGCATTTAAACCCATACTACTGTACAGTACGGCCCTATTGTGGAATGTTTGATAATTGGGAGTGAAGGATGATGGACTGACTATCAAATAAAATAAGTTTAGATCCATGGTGTTGTGGATAAGGTAGTGTATGATCATTAGACATCAAACTGTTCTTTAAAAACTATTGTCTTCTATAGAAATTAACTATTTTCCTACTCAATCCGTACTAGTACGGCTTGGTGGTGGTTGGTGCTTATGATGGATGGTTAGTGTGGTGAGTTGTTTACCTTTTGCAAGTTGTTTAAAGGATTGACACTAAACTAGGTAGGAGAAATCATTGGTTTCCCACAAACTGTCTTAAACCCTGAGTTAGGGTTTTTTTGAGCAATTCGATGGATTCCTTTTCATTCCACTGATCTTTTATGTTTATGATCAGTGGAATGGATTGTATAATAGTTAGGTCAGTGGCTTGTGAAGGTTTTGGAGGCAGGGAAATGGTTTGGACTGAGTTTTCCATGTAGATGACCCCACAAAAACATGTGTTGGGCTTTAGAGAAGAATAGTAGCAAATAGATGGTAACCATTGACTGTGTTCAGTGGGAAATCAATGAAATGCCAAGCATTGTGATCAACACAAAGGGCTCCAAATCTGACCATGGTCCTGTGACAAGAAGTAGGAAGAGACTTCTCTGAGAAATTAGTTCACTTGGCCTTATTCTGACTCTATCAGTCCTCCCAGGAGACAGTCACCACAAGGAATGTACTTGGTATGTTTAGTATATTGTTGACTTGTTATAGGATCAACTAAATTAGGTTAAGTTTATTCTAGTTGAGACCCTCCTAAGGAGGATATTTTGATGGTCATTCTAATGGAGCAGTAGTGTTGTGACTGTCTATGGAAGTCATAATAGAGATTGCTGTCCTGTAGACCCTATACAGTGGGTTTGATGGAATATTAGTTTGAGTTAGGAGTCCTGAGATAAGTGTCTTGAAGTCCACTCACTTTTGTGTCATGAACAAGTATAGTTGTAGAGTTAAAACTCTTCCTTATGAGAGGATTGATCTCTTTCAAGACCAGTGAACCTTGAGAGTCATTCCCTTGAGTTTTTGAATTGTTCATCTTAGTCCTTGATGCTCTGCATCATATTGGTATCAGAGCTAGCAAGTAGGTCCTTGAGGGAGTGGTAGGATCTTGTGAAACAGTAAGGGTTTGTGAAAGTGTGAAGATGCCCCCTAAAAATCAAATGGCTAGGGAGAATAATGAATTGAGAGAAGCCTTAGAGGCAAGAGAAAAAGAGTTGAGGGAGAGAAGAGAATAGGATGCTGCAAGAGAAAGAGAGTTATGACAAGTGAGAAGAGAGAATGCATCAATCTTGGCAAGGTTGGAAGCATTGGAGAAGAATCCTAGAAGGGATGAACAAAATGATTTAGAAGGAGATGAGGAGGCAAATGAGAATCCTCCTGAGGATGAATTGGATCCTGAAGAAAAGAAATTTGTGAGATTGCTAAAGGTAGTTCAAGGTAGTGGAACCAAGGCAAACATAGAGTTACCTATCTATCAGGGGAAGATGGATAGTGAAGCGGTATTAGGGTGGATAGATACCCTTGAAAATTTCTTTGA